>OY756408.1:12230846-13560846 GCA_963576865.1 Anania hortulata | reverse complement strand
TCACATGCTATGCTAATACTATTTTTTCTCTTTTTGCAATTAAAGATTAGAAAGTATATCATGTTATATCGATTCAAATCTCGTACGTATTATAACATTCATATTTTTGTTCAAGAAAGAAAATAATATGCACAAACTTTTTAGATATTTTCATCTAATTTCGAAAAAAAAACAATCCGAAAATCATTTATTTTATTTATTTATTTATTACAGGAAAACCAGGGTTTACACATTATAAAAAATATAACAAAATAGCAACTATTAAACCACTTATATTCTCAAACCATCACCAGTTGCCATAATTAGAAAGATCTTAAGTCCACAATAATTGTGGTCACTAGGGGCGCTGTCGTCGTGCATACAGCGAATACAATTAATACCATAAGCTTATACCACAAGGTTGTCATAAAAATATATACGCCAAAAGGGTTCGTTTCGCTTCAATTAAAAACTGCAATAAATTTAAAAAATCCAACTGTTATATTGAAGTGTATGTTGTGAGTTATGTACTAAAAAATATGAGGCATTCTGCAATGCAAACGGTCTGCCTGTAAAATGCAAATCTCTCTTTACAAAGTCACTAATCGTGTTTTTGCAACTGACAAATTGAAATAAATGAAATGAATAAATTTATCAAATATTAGTTTCACATGTACTGCCATGTAATTGCTGAGAAAATTGCTGGTGTGTGTGTGCTAAGACTCCCCTGGTCAATTCAATGTACCTCGTAGCACTAGAATGTTCTTTTCTAACTACAAACACTTCAAAGGCAATTGGTGTGTGTGGCGCTATTTATTAATTTAAGCTTTTCATTTGGACGCGGACAAATGCTCTTGCTTTTACTTAGTGTGTAACTTGTATAGTAAACAGTAAAGTTAAGTAAAATATTTTTAAAAAACTTTTTTTTTCAGTTATATGTTTAATAAATCAATATTTACAGATGTCAACTTTTCACAATTATCAAGATATTTATGAGCTTGTATAATATCGTTTTTCTTCGTGTCTTAACTGCAACCTAAGATGTGCAACTTGTTCTGTTATTCTCAGGCTTCACATAGACGCGGTTTTCCCATCCATCTCTAACATTAAACTTCAGCATGAGTGGTTTTCCTGGAGAGGGCAGTAAAAATGACAGTGGATCCCAATCCGCTGTCTTAGGGGTGCCAGGCGCGAGCTCCAGTCTGTATTTCTTCAGTAATGTCATTAGGCCAGCCGTCATCTGCATCCTTGCGAATCGCATGCCTGGAAATTATTACTTGTTAAATTATGACTCAAAGGGATAATATTATTATGATTTTGTGTGAAAAGCGCCAAAATTGTTTAGATAAAAACAATTTCAAGAGAGCTTTTCTCACAATAAAATAAAATAAAAAAACAGTTTATCTCTGTAAATAGGTCTAAATTAAGCACTTTTAGATACATCTGGGCTGTGAATTATTTGGGTTTGGTTATCTGCGTAGTCTTTTTTCATCGCCAATCTCTCAAATGAAGACGACGTGAACTTATTTTGATGATGATGAATGATAAAACAATATCGCAACAATTACTAAAATGAAAACAAATGCAATTTCTTACCTATACACAAGCGAGGTCCATCGCCGAACGGTAAATACGAGTGCGGGATTATTTTCTCCTTCTCTTCACCCAAGAACCTCTCTGGGCGGTACACTTCGGGCTCCGGGAAATACTTCGGGTCGTGATGCATGGAATATGTTGGAATTTGGATTCGAACACCCTTATCCAGGTGCACTGGACCAAGAGTAACCTCCTCGACTACCTCCTTTTGATTCACTCCGAGGACAGGATAGAGACGAAGAGTTTCGTCAATACATGCCTGCAAATATGGCAGCTCAGTTACGCTATCGTATTCAAGTTTATTCCCGGTTTTAAGCAGGTAATCGTCTATTTCTTTGTGCACCCGTTTTTGCGCTTCTTGATTCTTGGCAAGCTCATACAGAGTGTAACTCGAAGTTGTGGCCGACGTCTCAAATCCAGCCAGGAAGAACACCATACAATTCGACACCAGAAATTCATCGGACACCTCCACAGATGTTTTCTTAGATTTACCGGTTTTAGGATTCGTTAAACCATCGCCAGTGATGTATTCTTTCTCTTTGAAACCAAGTATGAAGTCGACAAAGTCGTTTCTGCTCGTGGGTTTGTAGTTGCGTGTCTTGGAACATGGACGTCATGAACTCGTGAAACATATCGGTGAGTTGTACCGGAACTGATGTCTGTCCAAAAAAGTAGAAAACCCCAGGCCAAGTCAGTCTAATGTAAGACTTCAAGACCCGTAGTTTTGATTTATTGAACATCATTTCTCCAGCTCGCATAAAAGGATTAGTTTTATGTTCTTTCCCCATGGTTTGTGAGTCTACTCCGAAGGCGGCAGAGGCGATACATGCCACGGTAAACCTGGACATTAACTTCTGAGCTGGCATAACATCAGAAATGTTAATTTCCTCGTCGATTAGTTTTTCCAAGGCGAACGAACAATCCGCAATCAAGTAGAACATGTTCCTCATTTTAGCTGTCGAAAAAACGGGACTCAGATTTTGTCGCACTATTTTCCAGTAGTCGCCGTTAGAGGAAAATAAGTTCCTATTAAAGACTTCGTATTTGGTGTAGTCTGTTAAGCCTCTGCTACTGTAGTAGTAAAAGTCCTTTGTCGTGACCTTTTTGATGTATTCGGGGTCCTTGACAAATAGAGTAGGCCTCGTGCCCATAAATGCACCTACTATCGGCTCATTTGGGAACTGTTTATAGATGTCATCTGCTGTATGTACTATGTGTTTTGTTAGACGGAACATACTACCGTGAGTTCCTAGTAATGGCGACGGTTTGACGTAGGGGATGTTTTTCTTTTTCCAGTAATCGTAGTTACACGTTGCGTAGTAATACGCCAGTCCAATGGCGCCCGCCAGAACACTTAGTATGATCGACCAAAACATTATTTATTTCAATGAGTTAATAGACTGGTTCAGTCTTGAATAAGAGCCTGCACATTTGTCGCACTATTTATATGATCGCTCTAATCTAAAACTTCGTTATCAATCTTAAGTTTTTGACAATACACAAACATTGAAATTGTATATAATCGATGAAAAATTAATTAAGGTAAAATGAATCATGCCTGCAGTAGGAAAAAATAAGTTCTAGAAATCAAGGAATCACTTATTTTCTTATCTTCAATTACTTATGTGAGGGATTTTCTGTACACATACGATGCATATGTGGAAAATCGTCAAAGTTTATTTTATTTTTATATTTTTTTAATAGACTTAATTTTTAAGTTTAATAAACTGTCGGCTGTCCGTCCGTGTACCTCACTCGGCGGGGCCTACTCAGGCCGTGGCTCAAGCTGAGTGAGGTCCCATTATCCTGGACATCACAGGCACATAGTAGCACCGCTTGGTTCTTTGTTTTAAATACTCGTTTTTTATAATTGTTTTAGCAATGTCTTGTAAATGTTTGTTGGTTCTTGTTTTAATTTACTTAAATAATATTTTGTGTCATTTGTCTTTTGTACTATTTGTGTGTCCAAAGTTTATTAAATGTCTTTTCTTTCCTTCTTCTTTTAAAATTGATTTTTTTCAAAATAGAACTTTTCCTTTTTAACATTTTTGTACTTTGGCAATATCAGACTTTAAAAAAAAAAATCACATGACTAAAAATAACTGACATTTTATCTTTTTGTTTTTACGTCAGCACAACGTTTTTCGGTTAGGCCGTATTTGGTCACGAGTCACGACTAGTTTATTTACTGTTTTGGCAGTTCAGCAGTTCCATCGCCGATATTAATGATTATGAAAAATGCTGAAAGAAATATTGGCCTCAATTTAAAGAAAATCAAAAGGGCATAATACGTTATGCTAGACAACATAATTTTTTAGAAATGTACTGTCATTTTCTCAAAAAAATGTTTTTTTTTGTTTTCATCTAAATGTTCGTTTTAATATTATTTTGAAGAATATCCGCCTACTACGGTTGATAAGATTTACGCCCTTTTAGTCTAGTAGACGGACAGACAGCCAGACAACGTAGGCTTATAATTAGGGGCTCCGTGACACTTTTTGTGAAGCTTGTTAAGGGAAGGGTATCTTTAAAAAAGGTCTTTATTTCAACAATCTATTAACAACCTCATATTAAAGTTATCTATTATAAAGGGTGCAACCCTTTGACAGGTAGACCTCCAGTAATTAAGTTTATGCTAAATCGTTTTTTAATCCTATTTACAACCGTGGTGTCGGTTTGTTTTCGAATGTATATTGTTATTTCTTAGTTTTGTTAAAATGTTTTGTAAAAAGAACTATAGTTTAATAATGAACCTTTGTCCTATTATACTCAAACGATATTATATAATAACATAACGTTTAATTTAATTTAATTTTAATTAAAAACTTTGTTGCACAAAACTTATAAAAGTGTACAATAGGTGGACTTAATGCTAAAAGCATTCTTTGCCAGCTAACCTTAGGGTCATGCAGAAAAACAGGTCATCGGTGCGGTACAGGTCCAATATTAGGTTCAAAATTGCACTAAAAACAAAAAAAAACCACATACCTACTTTAACAATTATACGTCGTTCTTTTTGCAGGAGAAATATTTTGATTTTATTTTGAAATTTAGAACTTGTAAAAATAAGTCATTGATAATAAGATACCTTAAACCTAAGCTAGGTAGCTACCTACCTGGTAAAGGTCGCAGGAAACCGCTGGATGCAGGCCGCTTCCAACCGCTAATCTGGAAGTCAATAGGGGAGGCCTATGTTCAGCAGTGGACGTCCTAAAATGATGATACCTTCTTTGTTTATTTCAAATTGGGATAGATGTAAAAATTTCAAAGACTTAATAATCAGTAATAATTTAACAACCAATGGGGTAGACATGTTCTTGAGTGGAGACTTAGATAATGATAAATAAATAATTAATTTCCAAGAACATGGTAACACAAGATCTTAGAGCTACGCACAAGTACAACATATTTGCCATTGGTTTAGGCGTAGAAATATTAATATTACAAAATCTAAGCTATTAAATTATTATTAAATTATATATTATTATTAATTGAGCATTGTGAAACATAACTATAAACAGCAGAATTTTTTCATGAGTCGTCAGTTAATAGTCCAAGGTACAATCGTTTATTTTTGCGTCTATAAATTATTTAATAGAGTAAACGCATTCCCGTAAAAGCCAATTATTTAATAGTACATTGTTACCCTAAGGGTGAAAGTAACTTATTCCGCCCCGAGACGCGCCAATAGTTCGAGGGACTAACTAAGTCTTTAACCCGAGGTAAACACTGCTTTTCATTACGAATACAAGGAAAGTAAAAATAAAAACATGAACTTGCTAATGAAAAAATTTGTGAATTTTAACAAAACTACCAAAGAGTACCTATGCAATCACTACGTTCTACAACTTGAAAAAACAAATAAAGATCGGATTGCCGCTTCCCGCCTATTCTATTTTTCTGTGCCCGACCAGCTAGCTATTCAGCCATTATTTTTCATTTGCATCATTGAAAATTGGTTAATATTTTACCCAAATCTATGTTTTTTTTAAAGAAACGAAAGTAAATTTTAATAAAATCATTAAATAAATACTTAACTTTGTGGTATTTCCATTTTATATCACGCTGTTGTTGAGTGGCTGTATAGAAAGTTGGAACATGATTCATTATAAATGTAATAATAGAACTAGTTTTTCTTAGGTCCGCCCCGCTAGCGGTCGCCGCGACACTGACCTGGGCCGATTATGATGATGATGAGGAGTGATCTCTCCTATTGTCACATAAGTATGTTAAATGCACATTTTAACCAAACATCTCTTTTTTTTAAGCAAAATAAAATTGTAATGTTCAATGCTTCGTTATCGATTTTCGCTAATCTACATACAATATTAGTCTCAACTTGCTAGTCATTATGAATATGTACTATTATTGATATTAATCGGTGTGTTACCGTGGAACTTGTTTTTTAAATAAGTGACACATAGAGATTATTCCAGCAGACCAGCCTCCCTAGCATGTCTACCAAAACACGATATGATATGATATGATATAGCGATATATCGACACCAACTTTAGAAATTTGACAGATTTAGCAGCCAATTTGTTTTTTTATTGAAACAGCGATCTTAATATGTGATGGCGATCCAACATGGCGGCTATATCTATCATATTTTTACAGTTGGTGTCGATATTTCGCTATATCATATCATATCATATCGTGTTTTAGTGCTCATGCTAGGCAGGCAGGCTTACCATCAGGGTGATTTTTTTGAATTTTTTGACAACCGTCTGGTGTAGTGGCTCGCACTCCGGAAAGCAGACAAAGCCAGGCGGTTGCGAGTTCGAATTCGGCAAGGGGCAAATGTTTTGTGATGAGCACGACCATTTAAGTTAAGTCATATGTTTATATAGTAAATTTTTTGATGTTTAGCTATCAAAATTGTCTACGAGAATATGAATAACATTTGTATCATTAACTTCTCAGCCCAGAAAAACGAGACAATGGAAATTTTATTATTACGTAGTCTTATCTCATGCAACCGCTCGCTAGCCAATAAGTTGATGATAATAGGATTGGATAAAGACTGGATTTAGACCACGACACGACTATGGCATTTGATCACACCCACACGCCCACGTCTATTAAAGATAGTATTCAGTAAGTACCACTAAACAAAATATTGGAAAAAATAATTAAATAGTCTATGGTTCTAGGTTTTATCTGTCCAGTGGTTGTGATGAGTCAAGTAATGGGCACTGGGCTGGGCAGTGCTTAACTCAACCCACCCTACCCTTTAAGACCGATTCGACCGAAGCTGGATTAAGTTTTTAATCGAGAGTAAACCACTGCTTAATCTAGCTAGAGTAAGCTGTTTTTGCATTTTACCACCACTAATCTAAAAATAACACGAGTAAATATTTTAACAGGTTATTTTGGCCGTGTAAGAGATTAAACTGAGAATAAGTTTATGTCAAAGTTGCCACTTGTCAAATCAACCTGATCACCTAGAAACTGACATTAGACTGACTTAGCAATGGCATTTTATTATCTTACAAAATTGAATTGTTGTGGCATGAAATGCCACCTAGAAGAAAGTCAACCTAGATGAAATGGATTTAGGTACAATTATGCAGTCGTTTTTATTTAAACAATATAGAATAACAATACCGATTATGTTGTATTCCTCAGTTAAGTTGGAAAAACGTAAACGAAATTATCAGAGGGGGGGATTTAAGGAATAAAATTATACCCGTAATAGTTATTCTGGTATAACTTTGTGTTTGGTTGAATCAGCTCTAAATAGGATAGTGCTATAAATGGGGCACTGCTCGACGATAATAGTTCTTCCGGGCACTTACAAATTCTAAAATATAGCTTTGCCCTACCACCACTTCGAGAGTAAATATCAGTAGGTGATAAGAAGAAACGGCGCAACAAACTCAGTCACCTTTGTCCGCCTTTTTTACAGGAAATACAGTTTCAATACAAGACATGTAGTGAGTGCGAGCTAGCAGGTTATAAAGTCCATTCATCTCTTGTGGTTTAAATAATCGTCTACTTTATAATATCCTTTTTCATAAAGATTTTTTAATGTGAATTTTGAACTCATGTGCAACAAGAGTCTGTGGTACTTTATTGAAAAATTGCCCCAAGAATAAATTACTAACTTTGTGTAGTCTGAAGCTTGAAACGGCAAGTTTATTTTCATTTCAAGCATTATAATGATGAAAATCACCTTCTAGGCCAAACAAATTTGTTTTTTTCTCGAATGTAGATAATAATTTCAAAAATGAATGGTCAGGCTACTGTTAATATATAAAGAGGCCGTGCACCTTTTTTCAGTGCAAAACTGAAATACAGTTCTATGCTTGTGTGCGTCTATGATGCGGGATAAAGCGTCAACAATGTTGATCCTTTACAAGATAATATTGATAATTTATTAGGTAGTGGACGTCCTACCTAGATTTGAAAAACGATCGGTTTTGCGCGCTTGATTTTATAGTTAATTTTGACTTAGGTTTACTACTTCATTTTTTGTTTTTTACATAAAATAAAACTTATATTATTTTAAAAGTTTATCTGAAGACTGTTATTTGGTATTTAAATCTTATAATAGTTGTTCATAACGATAGACAAATAAATGATATTTGAATGGAAATTTCTAAAATGTTATATTATTTTAGCATTTTTTCTGCTATATTTTATAAGAAAGTAAAAAAGAGTATTCATTCTATGTGCTATAAAAATAAGCTATAAAAAATTACAAGAAGAAAACTTGTTTTAAACATTTTTGCTTTACTTATTAAATCCAAATATTTTTATTTTTTTCTCTAAAACCTATAGACGCTGCCAGAAACTGTTGTTTTCTATAATTAAAATAAAAAAATATTTGCTATGTGCAAAGTGGGTGGTGGGGGCCGTCAACTCTATCGCAGCATGCTAGTTGGCAGAAATGTGAAATAACTCTGGAATTCTGCAAATTGCTATATTTCCATAGAATTCCATACTAACGTTATTGAGTATTTTTAATTAAAAATGTTAAAATTCGCGATATGGGTGCGTGTTGTGTTATAAAATGTAGAAACAATGAGAAAACAGTTCCTGCCTGTTTCATTCGTTTCCAACATCAAGTTGAAAATTGGAGCAAAGAAATAAATGGATAGCTGTGAATAGAAAAAAGTTGTAGAGGGTTTGTGTCACAGACGTTTGTCTTATGATCACAGCTCTAATTAAGTAGCTTTGTCCGTTGGTTCTAAGCTTTTTAACGTCTCTCACATGCTGCGCCATTAATACTAATTCTTTCCCTTTTTGCACAGTTTGAGCCTGTAAAGTTATATCATGTTATATCGATTCAAATCCCTTACGTATTATAACATTCGTAATTTAGTTCAAGTAAGAAAATCACTTATTATACTTAATATGCACAAACTTATTAGATATTTAATTAAATTTCGAAAAAAAAAAACAATCCAAAAATCATTCTCAAACCATCCTGTTTCCATAATTTGAGATATCTTAAGTCCACAATAATTGTGGTCACTAGGAGCGCTGTCATCGCGCACACAGTGAATACAAAGACAGAACTTTTTTCTACAGAATATCAGCAAAAGTAGTTTATTCCAGAGGCGCATTAAAATTGAGACGAAAACTTGTATATGTTCTTACAGAAAACTTATCACCGCAATAAGATTTGATAATTATTAAACCAGTAATCCAAAAAACCATTGTCATGTTTTATTTGTCTTGTATTACAAATACTTCTGTTACTGGTTGAACATCAATATGTCACTGTTCAATATTTTGACGCTGTTGGCGGGAATAAAAACAAAAAAAACTATGAATATGTATATGAAACAATTAGCTCTCTGGGTAATATGAAAGAAGAAAGAAAGAAAGAAAGAAACGTTTATTCGACACACAAGAGAAAATAATATAATAATACACAAAACAATATAAATTAGATATTGTGTCGAAAAGGTGCCTGCTCAGCATTTGTCGTGACAGCCACAGACTTATCACGACGCTGATTTTCGGCGGGAACCCCCGACGCTGGAACGTGCAGCGAGTGACGCAGCGGCACATCGGACCACCAGAGAATCCCAAATCCCTCCAACGGACTCCAGGCCCATGAGGAGCACAAGATCGGTCGGAGAAAACCTGGAACCCCCGATAGGCCGATGCACCGCCGCCCACAAGCACGGTGCCAGACGGGACAACATATTAACACGAAATTATAGGTACACGCCACACGGTGTCATTTGGACAGAGCGGAGTATCAGTCCGGACGAGTAAGGTACGCCAAAATCGATTTCGGTCCGATTCGGATATCGGAACGCGCCTTCACTTAATCTGTCATCTGACTGACACTTCGCCCGAACGAAAAACATTTTAACCTACACACTTATAATAAAATTTAAGAAAATGCCAGCAAGTTCCGGCATACATGTGCTTTACAGTTGTCGCTGTATTTTTATTAAGTAACCGTGAAGTGAAGTGAGCAGACACAATGTGTAATATGCACTGCTACTTAATATCCCCAATATATTCCTAAGATTATTTTTAAATGTGCAATAAAGTATAAATATATAATGTATCTAGGAAGCACTCATTTGTTGCTAAATAAGTCATTAAAGCAGTTTTTACTACCTATGTACTACTTTAGCTTGCGGTTGTAATCTGTCAATAGCCCACAAAACACTTAAGGTGGTAATAACTGCTGCAATAGCACTGTTGTTACTCTGTATTATCTCTCAAATATCACTACTTTTGAATTCTTATAACACTTTGAATTCTAAAACTGTGGGCCCAAATTAGGATTATAAGAGAGTTATAGCACGCTATATCACCTATTTTTGGCACCTTTGTAGCAACTTAGGTTTCTAAAAAGCTCGTGTAGCACTAATTCTTATCACCTAAATGTTAGTTGGGAAGGTATGTGAGTTCGTTGTTTGTGTCTGGGAAACAAGTAGTCGGAGTATGTGGAACTTATGAGGTTGTGTAAGTAATATACGTCGGTCAGGATCTTGGCAGATAACTTATATTGCTGATAATAATAAAGTAGTAAGCGTGGCTTCCAGTCCAGAGCCGTGTTCCAATAAGGAATCACAGGCTGATACAGAAACGTGGTTGGTATTCGCTTCGTGAGGAGTCTCAATATACGATTGACGACAGTTGTCGAAAAGAGCGCACTTGGATGCAGCCTTTTGTAGTGCGCATGGTTTCCATAGTGCGGCGCTAGTCGTCTGCTTATTTAAAATTAAATGTTGTTTTGTTACAAGACTATTTTTTAATGATTTATTCACAAATGTATAGTTTTCAGAATTTTCCTTGTACTTGTAGTATATGACGATCATTCTTGCGTGCATATTTTTTTGGCATATTGTCGGCATATTTTTTGTTTACTTCCCATTCTGTCATGATTTTTATGAGTCAGAGCGGTGATTTAGTGTAAAAATAAAACAACATTGTGATAGTTCATTGAAGTGAAATACTACGAAAAAAAATATGACAAAAAGTAAGAAGCCGGATAGTCGGCACTTTTTGCCGAGTAGTCTACTAGACGACAAAAGTGGCCGGAAAGTCGGCTTCACCGACTAGTCGGCGACTAGGGACTAGGGGCATAACGCTAGGCCGCTGTCATTTTAGTAAATACTTTTTATGGTGTGCAATAAAGAGTTACATAAAAATAAAATTTACCCACCTTTTTTCGTCGAGGATAAAAAAATATGGCTATGGAATGGAAAGGTGCTAAAAGGATATGGAATCAAAAAGTAAATAAAAAATGAATAAATTAAATCGTATCAGTATATTTTATTTTTAACTGACTTAAAAAAAGGAGAAGGTTCTCGATTTGGTTGTATGTTTTTTTTATTACAGGTGTGGAGTGTTTGACTTTTTTCGTTCTTACTGACTCCAAAAATAATTGATGTTAATGTTTTTGTAAATAATATTATTTGCTTTTCAGTATAAATATTTAGAGAACAATAAAAATAACAAATCTAATCTTAAATATCTACATATTAAAGTCGGTACTTTTTCTTTAAAAAAATGTAAGTATTACTAATTTTGATACAAAATTACAAAAAATAATATTAATAAGTAGACAGCTTTTCTCCTACACTCATTTACACTAAAAACTACCAAGCTATTTTCAGGACATGATTATAATATTACGGACTTTAAATCTAGGGTAATTTGGTAAACAATAAATTTTACAGAAAATATCTTGAAAGCGCTAACACGCCTTTTTTCCTTGCTAGACGGATTCTAGGCCTGTCGATTCTTTATACTTTTAAATTACTTATACCTTTGTGTAGTAATGTATTTATTTAAGGTTACAACAACAGATCCACAATAACCTTACATGTAAATAACTACTATTTGTATACTAGACATACATCATTAAAAATTATGCTAGTATAAAATAACTAATTTCCAGCGCTTCCAACGGGAATGGCGCCAAACATTTGCTTATGTAAAAATCGATGTTTATAAGTTTTACAGGCCGGGATCGATATTCAGTTAGATTAACACTTTAGCAGACGATGCACGGCTACAGCCGTAGGAACAATATAACTTCTATTGTGTCTGGAAACTATTTTGCGGTTTCATACAACATGTACCTACTCGACGTATGAAATGAAGTACCAAATAATATGATGCCAAAAACGTAGCAAACGGTGCACCTTTACCCAAGATAAGCTGACGTAATAACGTTTTGCTTCGACACTAACCTCATCCTAACCTTTGCAACTGTTATTCTTAGGCTGTACATAGACGCGGTTTTCCCATCCATGTCTAACATTAAACTTCAGCATGAGTGGTTCCGAAGTGGCAGGCAGTAATACTGTCAGAGGGTTCCAATCTGCTGTCTTAGGGGTGCCAGGCGCGAGCTCCAGGGTGTACTTCTTCAGTAATGTCACTAGGCCAGCCGTCATCTGCATTCTTGCGAACCGCATGCCTGGAAAATAATGGTTGTTAAACATGATGACTTTTTAAATCAACGTCATACACGATTGAAGACGCCATTTGATGCATGATTCATTTCAAGTCTAAAAATATTATTTTTATATTAAATAACAGTAAAGTCAAATCAAATTGTTTATTTTCATTCATTACATTAATGTGTGATAATCGCATACACCCTGCAAGCTATTTCATCATCATCATTTCAGCCATAGGACGACCACTGCTGATCATAGGCCTCCCCCAAGCTAGCAAGCTATTTGTGCATAATTAAAACACTAACATTTGTATCTATTTTATCCGCTATCTAGCCGCTACAGTACAAGCTTTGCTTAGTTTCGGGCTACTTAGACAGTGTAATTGCTGGAAGACAACTCAGCAGCAAACTTCTACATAATTATCTATAGTTAAGACATCGTAGCCCCACGGTCGGTCAGAATAACAAAATTGACTATGATTTTGATGCAAAAATTCATGAAAGTTGATTTAAACATTGAATGTCGCTGGTTCTGTCATTCACAGGCTGCCAAAATAACTCAAATGATTATAATTTGGATCTGTAGTTACCTAACTTCCTTATATTTTTTAAAATAATAAAACAATCAAATTACCAAAAAAAAACTACAACTCACCTATACACAAGCGTGGTCCATCGCCAAATGGCATATAAGTGTGTGGCATTATTTTTTGCTTCCCTTCACCTAAGAACCTCTCAGGGCGGTATACTTCAGGCTCAGGGAAATACTTCGCATCGTGGTGTATGGAATATGTCGGTATGTGGATTTGAACACCCTTGTCTAGGCGCACTGGACCAAGAGTAACCTCCTCGACCACCTCTCTTTGCCCGACTCCGAGAACAGGATAGAGACGAAGGGCCTCGTCGATACATGCCTGCATATATGGTAGCTCAGTTAAGCTATCGTATTCCAGTTTATTCCCAGTTCTGAGTAGATAGTCGTCTATTTCCTTCAGCAACCGTCTTAGCGATTCTGGGCTCTTTGCAAGCTCGTATAGGGTAAAACTTAATGTTGTGGCTGACGTCTCAAATCCGGCCAAGAAGAATATCAAACAATTCGACACCAGAAATTCGTCCGTTACCTTCACTGATACTTTCTTGGCTTCATCTGATTTTTGATTTGATAAACTATCACCAGTAATGTATTCCTTCTCTTTGAAACCAAGAATAAAGTCCACAAAGTCGTTCCTACTCGTCGGCTTGTAGTTGCGTGCTTGGAAGACGGACGTCATGAACTCGTGGAACATATCAGTGAGCTGCACTGGTACAGAAGTCTGTCTAAAGAAGTAGAAAATCGTAGGCCAACTGATTTTAATGTAGGCCTTTAAGACATCTAATTTAGATTTCTTGAACACCATATCTCCAGCTCGCGTAAAAGGATTCGTTTTATATTCCTTGCCCATGGTTTGTGAGTCTACGCCGAAGGCCGCAGAGGTGATGCACGCCATGGTAAATCTGGTGATTAACTTCTGAGCTGGCATGACATTAGAAACGCTCATCTCTTCATCGATTAGCTTTTCAAAAGCGTACGAGCAATCTGCAATCAAGTAAAACATGTTCCTCATTTTAGCTGTCGAAAATACGGGACTCAGATTTTGTCGCACTGTTTTCCAGTAGTCGCCGTGAGAAGAAAATAAGTTTTTATTAAATATTTCGTGATCGGAGAATTCGGTTAAGCCTCTGCTATTGAAGTAGTAAAAGTCCTTTGTCGTGACCATCTTTATGTATTCAGGGTCTCGGACAAATAGAGTAGGAGTTGTGCCCATATATGCGCCTACCAACGGCTCATCTGGGAACTCCTTGTAGATATCATCTCCTACTTGAACTATGTGTTTTTTCAGACGGTATATGTTCCCAAAATTTCCGAATAATGGCGATGGTTTGGCGAAGGGTATGTTCCTCTTCTTCCAGTAATCGTAGTTACGCGTTGCGTAGTAGTACGCCAGCCCAATGGCGCCCGCCAAAATACTAAGCACGATAGACCAAAACATTGTATAGTAACAAGTAGTCTAATGGCTAGCTGAATCTTGAATACAAATACGCAATTTTCGTGGCGGTATTTATTTGAACGGTGTAATCTTAAACCTCGTTATCTTAATTTGAATTGATCACATTACAAATTACGTATACATTAACATTGCAAAAACAATCATATCAAAAATGCGTCATCGTAATAGGCATTTATGTAATCGTAGGAGCCCATAACACACCCCATAGCACAAGTACAAGCTTACTTCGGGAAATTGTAATTAGTGTGATTGTTAAAACTTTAGTTTTTTTTAAATCCAATTGCTTGGTAATTTAGACATTTTTGTGTCAAAATGCGAGTCGGTCTCACTATGTAAAAAGTTCGTCCGTAATGGAAATCGAGTCTGGAAGATTTTTACCGATTTATCTGAGTTTGTTTAAAAACGTTTTTTGTGATGTACAGACTGCAACAAATAGCTCATCAACCTACCACCTAACCAACCTAGCGTCAAATTTTCTCAAATCTCCACATGTCGGGCTTATTAAAGTCTACGGTTCAGTGACCTTTAACTTTTTCAGTATGTTGACCTGCCGATGACTGTACCTATTTTACAGTTCTTGGATTTTTTCCTTATTTTATGCTATAAGACATTGCATCTTGCCGAATTTCATAATTCTAGGTCAACGGGAAGTACCCTATAAGTTTTATTTCCCTTGCGAGTTTTAAAATCGTGGCAGAAACAGTTGTAACTTTTAATTGCGTTGACTTAGAAGTATGATTTTTACACAACTGCAGACCTGAGTATTTGATATTAATTTCAACGTCAACTTGATACCTTCATGCGTTCCTTATGAATGTCTTAGCAGACAGAGAGACGGACAACGACGTGATTAACCACAATGTTCAAATACTGTTACGACACGCCCTTCTACTTTAAAAAAACTGGCTGTCGGACAGACATGACAGTTGTTCTATTGTGACAAGTGACTACTCATCGACAAGTGAAAAAGGGACTATATTTTTTTGTATATACAGGGTTATTTGTAAAACATCAACAACCTCCTAGGGGCTGATTCTGGTGCTCAAATACAACAACTTTTTCTATGGGACCAACATTGTTATCTAAAAAAAATGTGGCGGCTTAATATGGGGAAGTGTTATTTTTTGCGATTTTCAAGTGGTTTACCATGATAGAAAATGAGGTTGCAAGGTTATTCTTGACGGGCATCCTGTATAAGTTTATATTTTTTTACTCGCAATATGCAACACAGTGACTACCTATTTTACAGGAAGTACATTGACCTGATTCAAAATTCGTTTACAAAGATACTTGCAAACATAGCATGACAAGGACGATTTAAAAATAAACTATGAATGGAGGTATTTATATATGGTATATTCTTTTTCTGACATAACAGTCAAAATGTTTACATAAAACTCACTGATTACTCTGATTAGACTCAGGTGCAAAACTGCCTGTTCATGATTGCCTACTGTTTATTTTCATAATAGTCACTGTTTATTGTAAGTGCGTGCTAGCTTGACTTATCATACTTATCAAGTAAGTATTAGTATCTTAATACTGAATCACGAATGGAGCTGATGAGGGCTGTGGGAGGCAATAATGTTGGCCGCTATGGATTTTTTAGTCATGGCTGTGTTTAGTGAACATTTGGCTAGCGCTCTGGAGCATCTCAAAAAAGAAAATGACCCGCGGCACCCTTTACACCACCACGTGCCGGTGGCCCAGAGGCTGAAGAGTCGCCGTAATTTCGTCAAGAAGTTCCCTCCTCTGGACGGGGATGCTAAAGACGCCCGATTAAGGCTGTGGCAGGAGAAATATCCCATAGACCCATACATAGAGCTGTCAGATCAACTCCCTCCTGGACATGATCCACTTTGGGCAACTTGGAAATCTGAAAGACTACGGACCCAAGTAGGCCGAAGCAAGGAGAACATGGGGCTGTGGGGCTACAGCTTGGAGAGCGCATGTCCATGTGGTATTTTCCTTCAGACAATGGCACATCTTTTGTCATGCCCTGCGTGTCCCTACACCTGCACACGCGAGGATCTCTGCAAGGCCACTAATAGTGCTATATCGGTAGCTAAGTTTTAATCCTCACATAATATGAAGGCCTGAGTCGACACGCAAAGAAGAAGTGAACATTTATCACTAGCCTGCCAATGAGTTTTTGAATTAATTACATTGTCTATATCGTTTATTCGTCACAAATGAAAGAAAAATACATACATAATTATCTTTATGGAGCTAATGAGGGCTGTTGAGGCAATGATGTTGGCCGGTATAGATTTTTTATATTCAAAATCATCGAATTATGCCTGTGTTCCGTAAACAATTATCTTTTTTTTTGCCTGCTAATTTGTCTTTAAATTAATTATATTGTCAATACGTTTATTTGACAGAAATGAAAGAAAAGTACATATATTTCTGTTAGTGAACATTCTTTTTGGAGATGATTCTACTGCTTACAGGGTCTTACGTAAATAAAATGACCACCTTAAAATATAAATATATATATTTTTCTATTTCTATGTATACAAATTTTAATCGGATGTTTGGTATACATATTTGTAAAGGAATTCGATAAATTTTCATGCAAAATTTTAAAAGCCGTAAAACGAAAGTTGTTCTTGATTTTGATTTGGAAAATGTAAATAAAAGGTTGTCTATAATTTACAGGAAATATTTATATGGGAACAAAATTGAAATCTCAAAAAAAAAGTAAAATTTCCTATATAACATACGACAGCTGATCGGTCAGGTAGTGTTGACTATGAAGTAGTTATTTTTTTCCTTTAAACGTTAAATCCGGTCGTAAAAGTGGTTTTAAATTCGCAGTAGAATCGCCATTAATAGGAACTTAATCTAAATACCAACTTATATCATATATGGCGGGTGATTCATTCATTTGTATGCAACTCATGATTATAAATTAATGTTGATTTAATTATTTATCAAGGTGCTTGTAGCTCAGTGGCGGCAGCGCTACGCTTTGGTAGTGTCTACCAAAGCTAAGCCACCGTGGCCGCGGTTGTGATTAGATGGGTGAACATTCCAACCATCATCATCATCATCATTTCAGCCATAGGACGTCCACTGCTGAACATCGTCCCCCATTTACTTCCAGATTGGCCGGTTGGAAGCGGCCTGCATCCAGCATCTTCCTGCGACCCTTACCTGGTCGTCTGACCACCTTCCAACCATATTTAGTAACATTTATCACAAGCATCTCCATATTATTCATGCTTCGTAAGGCACGTTAAAAGTTGGTCCCTGCTAATATCGCTTGATACTAGTCGTGAAGCCCAGTCAGAGGCCTTAGGGCGGCTAAATAACATCTGACAGTAAGGTTAAGCCAGTCCCTTACAACACCCCTCTACCAATCCGCACCGGGTGCCGAGTATGACCAAAAGCCACCTTATAGTTTGGGACATATAGGTGTACTTGACTTATTATACTTTAAGTGAGTTATCGATCTTTGACAGGGATCATTTGACGAGCCGTCGCATTATGAAGATCCACCGCCTAAGATCGAAACGCTGGCCACCACATCGCACCCTCCGAATAAAATTACTGTAAGTTTGATATTTTTTTAGCACTTTGTGACCATGGTTGTTAATAAAATACATAAGGTAAACAATTGGAGATACAATTTACATTCACTTAATAGATGACATTGGCATGACAATGATTTTGGGTGTGTTGTCTGACGAATATTTATTCAGCTGATCACGTGGTTTTAAGGAGTGTCCTATTCTTTTGTACACCCTATATACAGTGGTGGTCATATAATTAAGAACGCTGATATAAAGGGAAGATTTTTTCAAACTAAGACGCAAAACTTATTGCATGCATTTTTTATTTATTTCTCTCGGTATCGTAAAACTTTTCCATAATACCACTTTATTCATTGATACCATGATTAGCTTAAAATAAATAGACAATCTTTTTACACTACTTCTAAACATAGTATTCCTATTTACTGGTTGGTCACGTAATTAAGAACGCTAAATAGTTTATACCTTTATTCAAATTTAAATAAAGAACATTCAGTCAATTTGTTACTGTTTGTATAATTTTGGCGCCATTTAGTGCTGTAAAAGATTAAAAGTGATTGCTTCCTATGAAAAAACGATGGGAAAAAATAAAAGTTGTGATAAATCTACAAGGGAAGTAATAATAAAATTTCGCCGTAAGGTATTGGTCTTATAGAAAGATAGCCGACCATCTGCAATGTTCAAAAACGATGGTTTTCCACGCTGTAAAGCATTTTGCTACGTATCAAACTACTTCGAATGTTCCACGTGTACCTAAACAGAGAAAAACAACTCCTCGAGATGACCGAAACATCGTTCGTATGGCAAAACAAAATCCTTTTAAGGGGTCCAATGAGCTGAGAAAATAATATTTTGGTGAAAACAAACCTTCAGCAATCTCACACGCACTATTCGAAGACGTTTGGTAGAAGAAAAATTGCATGGTAGGATAGCAAGAAACTTTGCCATAGGCAAGCCCGGCTTGCATTTGCGAGAAAGTATGAAAACTGGACTGTGCGACAGTGGAAAAATGTACTTTTTTCTGACGAGACGAAAATTAACACAGTATGTTCTGATGGAAAACGATATGTACGACGTCCCCCGAATACAGCATTCGACCTTAAGTACACGAAAGTTACATTAAAGCACGGAGGTGGAAATGTGAAAATTTGGGGGTGCTTTTCTGGACATGGTCTTGGACCTGTAAAGTTGATAGAAGGTAACTTGGGTCAGTTCCGATACAAAAATATACTGGAAGAAACAATGTTACTTTATGCTGAAGACTTTCTACCGGTTATTTGGACATTCCAGCATGACAATGATCTAAAGCACACTGCACGCACCGTAAAGGAATTTCTTACAGCGCAATCAGTTTCTGTCTTAGACTGGCCAGCTAACAGCCCAGATCTAAACCCAATAGAGAATCTGTGCTTCGAAGTAAAGAAAAAGGTTTCAAATACACAGTGTGGAAATTTAAGAGAGTTGTACCACAGAATACCTAATAGTACTACGTTGTACGACGTTTTTTTTAGAAGAATGGAACTCTATTTCTCTTGCTAAATGTCAAAAATTATAGAGTCAATGCCTCGCCGGTGTAAAGCAGTATTTAAAAGCCGTGGATATGCTATTAACTATTATTTTAGTTAAAAATGTATTAAATTGCTTTTTAAAATTTCCGCGCTATTGTGATTTTTTAAATGTAAGTGTTATATACAAAACAATTCCCGAACAGTTTAATAAATCGTTCTTAATTATTTGTCCAGCTTCAGTATTATTTGAATGTGTTACTTTGGCAAAATAAATAAAATGTGAAGAAAAATAGTTAGTGATTTAATTATTTATTACTAAACCACCTTGCTCTATTAATGTGGCTATTTTATAACATAACTAGTTGCTTCTCAGAAGGTACACATCTCTGTGTATGACATAATTTAAATAAAAAACTTCTAGAACTAAAACCAATAATAAAACCAATAAAACCAATTTATTTCTGTAAATAGGCCTAAATTAAGCTCTTTTACACGTCCCAATATATTTTTTTACCCTACCACTGCTTCGGGACAATATTGTGGGCTAGTGCCGAGAAGAAGAAGCGCAAGAAACTCGGTCACTATTGTCAGCCTCTTTTTAAATAGTGTGTTTACATTACAAGATAAAATGAACCTGTGCGAGCACGGCAGTATTTAATTCCATACATTTTTATCATTTAAATAGTCATTTACAGTGTAATAACCTTTTTTCATTAAAATCATCTTGACATGCGATTTAAATTCATACATAGGCAGTTCAGCAATGGACTGTGGTAATTTTTTAAAAAAGCGAATACATTTTCCCATAAACGAATTACCCACTTTATGCAGTCTGAAATTTGGAACGGCAAGTTTATCTTTATTCCGGGTATTAATATTATGCATGTCACTCTTTTTAGGAAATAGATGCAGGTTTTTGCGAATATACATGATATTTTCATAAATGAATTGAGAAGCCACTGTTAGTATATGAATTTCCTTGAACAGTTCCTTCAACGAGTCTCGGGGTCTGAGGTCGTAAATTGCCCGTACAGCTCTCTTTTGTCGCACAAAAATAGATTCAATATCTGCTGCTGAGCCCCATAATAATATTCCATATGACGTTATACTGTGAAAATAGCTAAAGTACACCAATCTTGCCGTTCCAACATCAGTCAACTGTCTTATCTTTCTCACGGCATAAGCAGCTGAACTAAGTCTTCCCGATAGAGTCTCAATATGAGCACCCCATTGCAAACGGGAATCTAAAGTGATTCCTAAAAAGGTAGTGGAACTAGATGTATCTAGCAGTTCATCTTTTACAGTTATATGTGTTGGGACCAGTTTTACGTTCGGCATGGTGAATTTAATACATTTTGTTTTATTTGCATTAAGCATAAGATTATTGGTAGTGGACCAGTGCAATACTTGCGAGAGACCAGTATTTACATCGTCAAATAAATCTTTACCTCTCTTGATTTTAAAAATTAATGAAGTATCATCCGCAAATAACACTGTCTCGCAGAGGTCCTTTGTAAAAGACGGAAGGTCGTTAATGTAAATTAGAAACAGTAGGGGTCCTAATATTGATCCCTGCGGCACACCCATAGTAAGAGGCGACCCAGAAGACTCAGTTCCATTTATACATACTTTTTGTGTTCTGCCTGTGAGATAAGAGTTTACTAAATCTAAGGCATCATTTGAAACACCATAGTGCCTAAGTTTTTTTAGTAAAGTTTGGTGGTCCACACAATCAAAAGCTTTAGAAAGATCACAAAAAACTCCCAAAGCATCCTGCCTACTCTCCCAAGCATCAAACACGTGTTTTAAGAGTGCAACTCCAGCATCAGTAGTATTTCTACCTTTCGTGAAGCCATATTGATTATCATGTAAAAGTTTATTCAGGGCAAAGTGAGATAACAGTTGACTAAAAATTACTTTTTCAAAGACTTTACTAAGTTCTGGTAATATTGAAATTGGTCGAAAATTAGAGGGATTATTTTTCTCGCCTGACTTGAATAAAGGAATAATTTTACTAAATTTCATCAAAGTGGGAAACTGGGAACTTCATATCGTTCTTAATTATATGACCACAACTGTATGCCACCGGTTTTTATTGTCGTATTTAATTCATCTTTTGACAATTACCCCATAATACTGACCAATTATTTATCTTTACACAAAAGCTTTCAGTCACCCACTTGCTATGGAAAGAGCTATGGACCTCCCACGCGGTGGACTGACGACCTGGTCAAGGTTGCGGACAGCCGCGCTGGATGCGAACGGCCCAGAGCCGCTACCTGTAGCGTTCTATAGGGGAGGCCTGTGTCCAGAAGTGGACTTCTAAAGGATGATGATGATGATGAAGATTTGTTAAATACGAGTACATTCAATTTCGTTGATTAAAGTCACATGGACAAACTGTTTGAGTAGTGACACACCACCCCAATGTTGATGTTTGTTAAAGAAGATAAGTGTATTTGTTTTTATTTTTTACGTAGACAACTGTTGGCTCTCGATCAGCTCATCAGCTCTCAACCAGTTCATCTGTATCAATTGGCAGCGACTCTTCTAATTTGTAAGTGTAAGATAAAATAAGATAATATTTATACTTTCATATTGTTAACGACTTGCGTAGCCGAGAGTCGAGTACGTCGGACTTGGCGTTGCAATCACTGAAGTCCCGGGTTTGATTTTCGGTCGGGTCAATGGAGAAAACGATTTTTTCTATGTTCTCCCGGGTCTGGGTTTTGTGATACCGTCGTTGTTTCTGATTTCTTTAAGACAAATTCGTCAGGAAGACGTGTTGATCACGTTATGACAGCAGAACTTTATTATAAGAATACTTATTATATAAACGGTCCTTTAGGATGTAAAGGTCTTATGTCGAATGGCCCGCAGTCCATTCAATTTGGGTCTTTCAGGCTAAAAAGCAATTCTCAGTCTCAGAAGAAATAAACCAGTTTTCTACGCCTGTAACTATTTACTATGAGAAAATATATTTGTCACGATTTTAGTTCAATAGCTAAAGTATACAGAATGAACAGAATGTATTTGATATCTATACAGAATCAACATATATAAAGTGTATATTATTTATTTGAAATAACAAATAACCTTGTATATTATAATGTCTTATAGGAAATCAACGCCAATGAGCGGTCAGTCGGTGGAGATATGGCCTGATCAGTTGCATCAGCAGACTTCTCCTCGAGCGAAAATACTCGGGAAACAGAAACGAATTGTCGGTAAGTCAAAAACTCACAAATTCCTCCAGATACCACGCTATGGGATACCGTTAAAAACAGACCCCATATAACATGTAGGGTTACCCTAAAGTTAAGTTCTCAATATCCATAATTATGCAAAATATCAACTATTTAGAACTGATAAGCCATGTGTATAGTGGCTAGTGTGGTGACGACCTCCGTAGCCGAGAGGCAAGCATACCGGACTTGGTGTCGCTATCTCTTAAGTTCCGGGTTCGATTTCCGGTTGGGTCAATGTAGAAAAATAACTTTTCTATATTGCCTCGGGTCTGGGTGTTATGGTACCGTCGTTGTTTCTGATTTCTATAACACAAGTGCTTTGGCTACTTACCATAGTATCAGAGAAATGTATGTGATGTTGTCCAATATTTATTTATTTATACTGAGTCTATATGTCTCATGCACTTTGTTACTGATGTCACGGGCGGACGAACAAACGTACAGATAAACTGACATGGCGAAAATATTAGTGCTAGTTACTACTGAATCCCTTAAAAATACGTCCTGTTTTGCATTCTGTAAAATCTTTAAATACAATTATAATTCTTTAAAAAAAATACAATTTAACAGGGTAGAATCGGGCCAAATTTGCAACACGAAAAACATTACTGATGATCCATACAATATCGTCGAAATAAAAGATTATTTTGTATGGAAAGGTAACTTTTTTATTCTGATTTTGATGTAGGGGACGTAGTATAAATTGTTTATTTTAATGGGTATAATATTCTGTTAAAGCAAACTCCTTACCAGTCACCCTGCTATTGTACTAGGAATAAATATTGTTACCGTCGCAGTGGGCAGTAGCACGTCGCCAGATACGGCGCCATCGTCTAATGGCGACGGGCTCACCGCTTCGCACCACCACCCCAGGCATCGCAGTCCAGGTATTTAGGATATCCTGCACCCCACACACACTCACACACACACACACACACACACGCACAGGTACTTGCACACGCTCACACTCTCTATGCAGCCAGGCGCAAAACACGCACCAAGCGCATGTATGCCATGCCACACTTGGGAAGCAAAACGAAGATAACTTCGTTTGAATTCGCTCATGTGGCCCAATAATGAGCAAGCAAGTTTGAACGCAGGCGTTGTTCAGTTTACTAGTTCGCAGTATGAACCCAAGTATAAAAAGACAGTAGAAACATGGTAAAAGTGAAACGAACTTATCAATTTACAGTGTGGCTTACGTTGCCCGCAGTTTGATGCAGAGCCGTCTACGCTACGCTGGCGGCACGTGGACAGATCTTTGTTGTTATAGATATAAACTGCAATCGGTCAAAATACACTAAAGCTACGGCTCCGTGAATAGTGTCGTTAAGTTTTATGTGTATTATGATACAGTTCAAATGATACGCGAACTGAAGTGGCAATGGGCTGATTATATGTTTTTCTTTGATTTACTTCTTTCTTTACTTTTCCTAACACTTTTGGTATCAAAATCCATATTCATATTAATAGGGTTATTAATTAGTGTAAGTACTTCTATGTATTTATATTATGTATGATCATTACTTATAACAATGTGTAAGTATGTATATAATTTAATTTTTTTAGTATCTATGTAATAAATATATAATATATTATGTAGTATATTAAATATAAAATTACTTTTAACACTTCACCGCCTCCCCTCATAACGTTTTTTTTCCAACTTTCCTGTACCTGAAGGTTGTCTGGAAGAGATCGCTCTTAGTGATAAGACCGCCATATGTCCAATTGTACCATTCTAAATTTATTGTTTCTCTGTACTGTTTTTTTTGTGTGGTGTGCAATAAAGAGTATCTATCTATCTATCTATATTTGCTATTGACCGGTAACAGATGGGGAAGAAGTGTTTTTATATAGAAGGCCGATGTCCATAGACTGAATGACGTGGGGAAATTATGATTATTATTGATTAAAGTTATGTGGAAATACTAAGATTAAGGATAAAATTTTATTACTGTAAAATACTTAAGGGTTTGTTTATACTCAACAAACATTTTTTCCCAACAAACTACTTACTTAGCTTAATTTTTTACTGTACGTAACTATTTCCTAACAAAAACGCGGACGGCAAACATACACTAACAAAATTAAGTTTAGATAGGTAAGTAGTTTCTTAGGCAAAGAAACCTTTTAGTATTTTATACTAATAAAATTTCATCTTGTATCTCTCTCTCTTTCTCTCTTTCTGGCTATAATATCCCATATGGTGGTGGGGTCAGCCTTCCGTATCTTTCTTCTCCACTTCATCAGTCCTTGACATCAAAAAAATAAAATTTCATGCTGTGTAATTGTCAAAAAACCCAAGTATGATTACTTAGGTACGTTTTCTATCAAAAGCCCACACCACATACAGTTCGCATAAGGAAAATCTTGAAAGAAACTAAGTCCTATCAGGCTTTATTATTGATATCAGATATTATCACATTGTTGTTACTCGATAGTGAAATACGGCGGTAATGCGTACGCGTCGCCCGAGTCGCCGCTGTCTAAGATGGAACTAGCGTGGACCGCCTCGCCGCACGTGCTGCACCACCACGCGCCGCACCAGCCCTTCCACATACCCCCACAGGAGAGGTAACATATCAAGGATAACTACTCATAATCAATCCCTAGTGATGACATATGGAACTGAAACGTGGCCTCTCACTATGGGCCTCATAAGAAAGCTCAAGGTCGCACAGCGTGCTATGGAAAGGGCTATGCTTGGTGTTTCCTTGCGAGATCGAATCAGAAATGAAGAGATCCGTAAACGAACAAAAGTCGCTGACATAGCCCAACGGATTAGCAAGCTGAAGTGGCAGTGGGCGGGGCACATAGCACGTAGAACTGATGGCCGATGGGGCAGAAAGGTTCTAGAATGGAGGCCGCGTACCGGCAAGCGCAGCGTAGGACGTCCACTCACAAGGTGGTCAGACGACCTGGTAAAGGTCGCAGGAAGACGCTGGATGCAGGCCGCTTCCAACCGGCCAATCTGGAAGTCAATGGGGGAGGCCTATGTTCAGCAGTGGACGTCCTATGGCTGAAATGATGATGATGATGATGAATCAATCCCTGTCATTTATACGTATTCTTCGTGAACACTATGTTTGTATTAACTTTGCTTAACTTATTTGATTTCTTATTTCGAGATCATGACAATAAAGATTAAAAAAATATTTTTTTCTTTGTCTACTTATCAGGTAAATTATTTAAAAGTATTGGACACGTATTTTAAATTTTTCACATAATCAAAATATTACAGAGATGTAATATATTGTTATTGTTTGTATTGTAATATATAGTGCTTCCAACCGGCCAATCTGGAAGTCAATGGGGGAGGCCTATGTTCAGCAGCGGACGTCCTATGGCTGAAATGATGATGAATATATTGTTAAATATATATATGTTACCGCGTACCGGCAAGCACAGTTTAGGACGTCCACTCACAAGGTGGTCAGACGACCTGGTAAGTCGCAGGAAGACGCTGGATGCAGGCCGCTTCCGACCAGCCAATCTGAGAGTCAATGGGGGAGGCCTATGTTCAGCAGTGGACGTCCTATGGCTGAAATGATAATGACGATGATGAATCTAACTGACGTACTAAATAGAATTTCTTATTTTTTACCCAGTCATCATCTCTATTGGGATGTTATCGAACCCAATCGCTTTCCGTCCAAGGCGAATTTCTCCGCCACTGCGCTAATGAAGTTCTAAAAGTATATTATTTACTTAAAGATATATGTGACAGCATAACATGATACAACCCTTTTTAGACTCCTGCCAATCGGCCCGAAACCAAACAAAGAACAGTATCCAGTATTCAATGCCTTGGTGGACCGAGTGAGAGAAGCTTTGAGCCTACCCGCAGGTAAATAAATAAACTAAAAAGTAAAAAATACAGTAAACTTTGATTGACACTAATCGTCTTCTCAACGTTCAAGTAAGTTAAAATCTTAATATAAAGTCTTCTGTACGTGTGTTGGTCACCTAACTCCTAAACGGCTTTACCGATTCGGATGAAACGTCGTGTGTATACTTCAAAGGGTTCCTGGATGGTTAGAAAACACAATTGAACCCGGTAGATAGCGCTGCAATCGGGTTCAAGGAATTTTATCTTCTGACAACTGATTTGGACAAGACTGTCGTGACAGCCAGTATATAATTTATTTGTTGACATTTTTCTATGTAGACGATTCAACGGACAAGACGGATTCCAGCCGATCGGAACAGGAACCCACGCCTACCCCTCAGACCAGACCGCAAGATTTGACCAAAAAGCTGTCTTCGGAAGGCACCAGGTTGGTACTATTAAAAAAAGGGGGGATCCTTTAAGCTATTTCTAAGAAACATCACATACATTGCTCTGATCTTATAGTAAGTAGCCAAAGCACTTGTGTTATAGAAATCATAAACAACGACGGTACCCCAACACCCAGACCCTAGACAATATAGAAAAGTTATTCCAGGTCCAAACGACCGTCTGCGGTTGTGGGTTCGAATCCCGCAAGGGGCAAAGTTTGTGTGATGAGCACGAGCATTTGTACCTAAGTATATAAGTATGTTTATCCGTATGGCTGCTTCCAAACGGCCACTCTGGAAATCACTAGACGACTATGAGGATGATGTTTATTCGTTATTGAGTCGCCATAGATACAAGCTTTGCTTAGTTTGGGGCTAGATAATGGGTTTGACTGAGAAATCAATTTAATATTTTTTATTATTTGCCTTCATTGATCAACCGAGAATCGGACCCGGGACCTCAGAGATAGCGACACCAAGTCCGGTATGCTCGCCTCTCGGCTACGGAGGTCTTCGAAGAAGTCATAGGACGACCATTATTGGACATATGCCTCTCCCAATGACTTCTAGATTTGCCGGTTGACGAGACCAAACACGTGTGTTACGCAATAATAAATAAATAAAAAAGTGTGTAGATAATACGACTATACTACACGCAAAAGTTCGTTTTTGTTTGTTTGGCGAATATAGTAAACAATCTTGACATTCCTTTTTAACGAAATTATCATTCAACAATAAAATGGACACAAAAACACAAAAAAAGCTAAAAATCATAATTAACACGTAAGTACAGACAACGGCAGCTAAACCTACCCAAAAAGTTAAAGGTCATTGAATTGATTTTCAACTTTATGTCCAACATTTAGAGATCAATTACAATTGAGAAAATTTGACGTTTTGTGGTTTTTTGACGTTGATGTGCTGTTGTCTGTACCTAATCAGTTACTATTGGAGTCGGTGCAAGCTGAGAATGTTTTCGTTGCACCGACTTTAAAAGTAACTGATTCGGTACTGACGTGTTAATTTTATTTTTAGCTTTTTAGTGTTTTGAAGTTGTTTTTTTTAAAATAAAATTTACTTATTCCATTTATTTTAGTGATAAATCATAATCTAACTGCTGAATACTGATTTAATCTTCTTTTTTTCACTCTTAGGCCCGATTCGACCAAACACAAAATTAAAACAGTTAACCTATAATAGGAATAACTTTACATCTTGAATTTACTTTTTGATAACTTCGTTTGCGTTTTTCGAACTTACTTCAGGAATACAATATACTCAGTTTTATTTTACTGTGAATGATTAACGAATGGATAAACCTACTAAAATCCATGTAATCTATTTCTTCTAGGTTGTCATCAATTGCCACAACAATAAAATTTTGTATCATAACAGAATGACAATGGCAGATTAAACAACTTGACAGTTTCTAGGTGACAAGAGTGGATTTGACAAGTGACAACTCTGACATTTACTTATTCTCAGTTTAATTTATACACTGTCAAAATCGCCCGTTTTAATATTTTTCATAGATTAGTGGTTGGTAGAATTAAAAATCAGCTTACTCTAGATTAAGCAGTGGTATACTCTCAAGTTAAAACTTACACCAGCTTGGTCGAATCCGGTCTTAGAGATATTTTTTTTCCGGATTTTTTTGACTTATAGCATCTCTGAAGTATATAAATTGTGTATGAATTTTATATACATTTTTATCGAAATTTAAGTAATCTCTAAAGTATGATCTACAAAAAAAAACAACCTGCAGTCGAAATCGAGAACCACCTCCTTTTTGAAATCGGTTGCAAAGTGATATTTTTATTTCCAAGACATGCCAAGATTGTTAACAATATTGGCTCTGTGCAAATCAAATCTGTGAGAAGAGATGCGCGTGCGCAGGTCGCGCGGCGCGTCGCCGCGGCGGCTGGCGCGCCAGGCCGCGCAGCTGGGCTCGCCGCCGCACCACCACCTGCCGCGGCGCCCGCTCTCCACCGGTGCGTGTCACTATTCATTCACAACTCCTAGATACAGGGTTACATAGCAAAGGAGTGCCAAATAAAAAAAATAAGATCTAGGGAACAATATAAAGAAACGTCTTAATCGTTATTATTTTTAATAATCGTATGTTACGAAAAAAAAAAAACTTTGAAATATCCGAAAATAAAGTCAATAGAGAGACTACGAAAGCTGCGCGGTCTTTCATCAGAGGCGTAGGTACGGCGTGTCAACAAGGACCCAGTGCACTTAAGGTGCAATTTTTTCATGGATGAGTTAAAGTATCTACGCGTATAATTTTCAACAGTGGATAGAAATAATTAAATGTGTTTTTTTTTTGTTGTTCTTTGCATAGTTTGATTAAGTTACTGATTCTGAGCCACTCCTAAAGATCTGGTACCCCTTTGCAATTTAACCCTGTATACATTTTTTGTCCTAAAATGTTTTTTGTATGCCCCAAAACAAAGGAAACATACCCATATCCCTTAAAAAGTTAGCTTTTATGGTATAGTTATTTTAAGATAAGAAGGGTTCTGGACACTTCACTGTTGACACGTATAGTGATGTGAAAATCGAGAATAATATGAAGAAAGTTTAATCGAATTTTATTTAAGTAACCTTTTTTTTTAATAAGACGCAATTTTTTGACAAGCCTTTTTTGCCTTTTTTTTGGCGTTTTACCAAATAACAGCAAAAACTTCACGGAAAACAACAAAAACAGTAACTAAAACCAAAACAGAACTATGTACCTCGCCCATTGTCACTTCATCTTGCTAAAAGAAATCCATATATTTATTTATATCAGCCTTTCGGTCGTCTTTGAACATAGGCCTTTTCCTCAACCTTCCACCGACTTCTGTCCCCGGCCACTTGCATTCAATAAAATCCAGCCTGTTGGCGGATGTCATCTGTCCATCTTATATGAGCTTTCCTCTGCCGCGAGTCTCATTGAGGAGTGTTCACTCTAAGGGTCTTTCTGGCCCAGCGATCGTCGTTCATCCGTGCAATGTGTCCTGTCAGCCTGAAATAGAGATGATTTCATAATCATCATCATTTCAGTCATAGGACCGTCCACTGCTGAACATAGGCCTCCCCATTGACTGTCAGATTGGCCGGTTGGAAGCGGCCTGCATCCAGTGTCTTCCTGTGACCTTTACGAGGTCGTCTGTCCATCTCAATTTACGGCTCACAATCTTAGAAAATCTATGATGAATATATGGTTACTTACGTGCCTGTGTGACAGCAGACAGCGGGTGCGAGGGCGTGGACGGCGGCGACGGCGGGTCGTGCGCGTCGGGCGGGTCGGGCGCGGCCGGCTGGTGGCCCGACGCCGGCCCCGCCCCCGCCCCCGCTTCCGCCCCCGCCCGTGCCGACACCGCGCTCTGCTACCGATGTAAGGATACCTTTATATAAACACTACACACGTTTACCAATACTGACTCCAGATTTTAGATCCAGATTTGCCGCGTCAACGAGCAAGGAACAGATAGATAGATACTCTTTATTGTACACCATACAAAGAAGTTACAAACAGAGAAAGAAGAGATAAAAGAAAGCTATCTCTACCACTCACTAGGCTAAAGTTATTTTCCAATAAAAAGTACTGCAATGCAATAAGCTTCGTTCGACTATTAGGAATATGACATTATGTAAATTTAAATACAATCTGAAGAACTGCCCCCCTGGCATGACCACCACTTGATTTTTTATCGAAATAGCCATCATAACATGTGACATCGATTCAACATGGCGGCTATATCTATCATATTTTTACAGTTACTGACGATATATCGATATATCATTATGTGTTTTGGTGGTCATACTAGGAGGGCTGGCTAATGAAAGAATGTTTTAATAATTAATGACTTTACACGATTATTATATATGACTTCTAAGAGACTAAGAGGATAGTGATAATATTTTAATTATAATAAGTTAATTGTTATTGTAGTATTGTTACTTAATATGGTAAATTGTGTAATGTGCCTGCATCTATAATGTTTAATAAATAATTAATATAATAACGTGTAGGTATTAAATATTTCTACGCTACTAGTGGCAGAAGGTACTGAACTTCCTATAATCTTAAGATCTTGTGCTACCATTAAGAAATAAATGTTTTCATTTCATTTCATGCCTACCCTGACTAACCTTTTTTTTCTGCAAATAGGCCTAAATTAGGCTCTTTTACTCGGGACAAGCGTTAGACAAAAAGAAGAAAGTTCGGCACAAGTCAGAGCGCTAGAAAAACAAGAAAGATGAAGGTTCAATATACGTTAGTCAACTGCATGGACAGTATTGGACACAGGCCTATTCCGATGTACGCTACTGAGCCCAATCTTCGGCTGTTCTTTTCCATATAACACCAGCACCCAGCAAGGGGGCCCACAGCTGCGCTTTCGGAATCGCAGTCTCGTACAGACATCTCCTGAACCTACCACAATTTCTCAATTGATATTGATCTCTACGTGTCGGACTTAAAGTTGAAAATTGTTCAATGACCTTCAACTTTCGGCTGTACATATAGGCCTATATAAAAGTGTTATTTTTAAACTATAATCTATCTATAATTTTTTCAAATGTTTATTTCACTGTTCAGTCGGAAAGGTCCTTCTGTATGTTGGTTGTATACCTCTGTCTAGGCGCAGAATGCGGTATAGCAGTGGAACAGTACAGCGACGAGGAACTAGGGCTGTGCGTGATCGCGCTGGCGACGTTCGTGCACCGCGAGCCCGCCGCCGCCGCCGCAGTACTGCCCGCGCTACTGCACGCCGTCAGCAGGTACCGTACACCAGTACAGTACACCAGGGCACACTCGCACCGTAGTACTGTATACCAGGGCATACCGCAGCAGTACTGTACACCAGGGCGCACCGCAGTGGGATGTATACTAGGGCACACTCGCACCGCAGCAGTACTCATCATCATCATCATCATCATCATCAATACATTTACATAGTGTTCACTTAACGAGAATAATAGAAGTTATTAGACACACTATCGTCTCTCATTCACAAACGTTCTCTTATAGCGTAACTTGAATATGCCTTTTATCCGTGATACAGGGTGGTACAGCTAGGCAACTACTCGTGGCAGGCGGAGACGAACACCCGGCTGCCGGGCAGCGCGGTGTTCGTGGCGCACCAGTTCCTGCGCTGCGTGCTGCACCAGCTGGCCCCGAACAATGTCTTCCTCCAAATATTCTTGCAGAGGACTCCCGGTGAGTGTGTGATCTGGTTGCATACAGGATGGCGCTAGACAACGAACAGTGTTATCTTCCCTCAACTTTACAATGCCAAATGTGAGGCAAGTCTCAACACATATCATTGTAAAAGATGAACGACTGGATACTAGTAATTCCACTACCTTTTTGGGAATAACTTTAGATTCCCGTCTGCAATGGGGTGCACATATTGAGACTCTGTCAGGAAGACTTAGTTCAGCTGCTTATGCTGTGGGAAAGATAAGACAATTGCCTGATGTTGGAACGGCAAGATTAGTGTATTTTAGCTACTTTCATAGTATAATGTCATACGGAATAGTGTTATGGGGCTTAGCAGCAGATATTGAATCTATCTTTGTACTTCAAAAGAGAGCTGTACGGGCAATTTACAACCTTCGACCCCGAGACTCGTTAAAAGAACTGTTTAAGGAAATTAATATACTTACAGTGGCCTCTCAATTCATTTATGAAAATATTATGTACATTCGCAAAAACCTGCATCTTTTCCCTAAGAAAAGTGACAAACATAATTTTAATACCCGGAATAAAGATAAACTTGCTGTTTCAAATTTCAGACTGCATAAAGTGGGTAATTCGTTCATGGGGAAATGTATTCGCTTGTTTAACAAATTAGCACAGTCTATTATTGAACTACCCATGTTTGAGTTTAAATCGCATGTTAAGATTATTTTAATGAAAAAGGGTTATTATACTGTTAATGACTATTTAAATGTCAAAAATGTCTGGAATTAAATACTGCCCTGCTCGCACAGGTATACATTATTTTCTTTTCCTTTTTTTTGTGGCAGCTAGTGGTGACTGAGTTTGTTCCGGCGTTTCTTCTCAGCACTTGCCAGATTGTCTTTGTCTTGTCTCGAAGCGCTAGTAGGGCCCAAAAAATAAGGAGACATGTTCTGCTCCATATGGGCCAATAATGTTAATATTGACGTTCATAAGTGGCAGTTTTCTGTCCTAAACTGAATAAATGATTTTTGACTTTGACTTTGACTTTGACAACCTATAGATTTAAAACTATTCTGTCTATCTCATCATTCTTTGTAAGTCCACCGTTAGGGACAGGCCTTCCCTATAGGACGCTACAGCGAGCAGCTCTGGGCCCCTAGCATCCAACGGCTTCCCTCAACCTTGGCTATCGTCAGTCCATCGGGTAAGAGGCCTGTCCACGCTACTTGAAAACCTTTGTTCCCCAACGGTTGTCAGTTCTGTGAGACATGTGGCCTGCCCGATTCCCTCTTCTTCCTAGTGACTGTATTGTTGCTATGACCCCGATTGGTTTAGTGGCACTGTCATTCGCCTTAAACGCAAAGGGTTCCGGGTTTAATTCCCAGTCAGGGTCAATTCAAAATACAATCTTTTCTAAATTGGCTCAAATCTGGGTGTGATGAGAGACGCTTCTGGTAAATTTCACTGTGTGGTAACAAGGATGTCAATTACTTCGAGACCATGAAAGTGTTGTCTGGCGCATAGTTATTTATTTATTTTAATAATAGCAAAGTGTACCATAACATGGTTGTTATTGTCACAGAAAAGCAACGCCTGATGTTTTTCAAGAGCATCGCGCAAGCATTCGTGGACTTCAATGAGCTGTACCCGTGCGGGCCTCTACAGCTCGTGGTCGAGCACTTGAACTCGAAGAAGACGCTGCCGATAGATGTGAGTTTCAAATTCATCATCAATATCAGCCTTTTCAAGTCCACTGCTAGACATAAGCCTTCCTATAGAACGCCACACATTAGGGTTTGGGCCGTTCGCATCCAGCGGCTTCCTGCAACATTGACTTGGTTGTCAGACCACCGGGTGGGAGGCCCGCCCACGATGCGTCTTCTAGTTTGTGGTCACCTTCGAGAACCTTTCTTACCGAGGGTTGACAGTATTGCGAGCGATGCACTATGTGGCCCGCGTATTGCCACTATAGCTTTGCAATTTGAAGAGCTATATTGGTGACTTGTCTGGTGACAATTCTTCTACGTATATGCTCGTTTAGGATCTTCCTCTCTGTAGCATGTTGGGTGACTTAAAATTTGTTTATGAGGCCAATTTACAGCCTTGCGGACTTATGATTTGTTTGTTTCCAGCAAATAACAATTATAGCGGGAAACATAGCGATGTATCTGGAATGCCTCGCGCCCGAAGCGCTAGGCCCGCCCAGCGCGTGCGCACCCTTACTGCAGCAGCTGGACGCGCTACTGAGGAGCACCGCGCTACAGCTGCAGCAGCTGGACGACGTGCTGCCGCTGCTGCGGGCCGCTATAGCGATACTGAAGCTGCCTGCTGCCGCTATGCACAAGGTACAGTGTGACGTGTCACTGCAGGCTGCAGCAGCTGGACGACGTGCTGCCGCTGCTGCGGGCCGCTATAGCGATACTGAAGCTGCCTGCTGCCGCTATGCACAAGGTACAGTGTGACGTGTCACTGCAGGCTGCAGCAGCTGGACGACGTGCTGCCGCTGCTGCGGGCCGCTATAGCGATACTGAAGCTGCCTGCTGCCGCTATGCACAAGGTACAGTGTGACGTGTCACTGCAGGCTGCAGCAGCTGGACGACGTGCTGCCGCTGCTGCGGGCCGCTATAGCGATACTGAAGCTGCCTGCTGCCGCTATGCACAAGGTACAGTGTGACGTGTCACTGCAGGCTGCAGCAGCTGGACGACGTGCTGCCGCTGCTGCGGGCCGCTATAGCGATACTGAAGCTGCCTGCTGCCGCTATGCACAAGGTACAGTGTGACGTGTCACTGCAGGCTGCAGCAGCTGGACGACGTGCTGCCGCTGCTGCGGGCCGCTATAGCGATACTGAAGCTGCCTGCTGCCGCTATGCACAAGGTACAGTGTGACGTGTCACTGCAGGCTGCAGCAGCTGGACGACGTGCTGCCGCTGCTGCGGGCCGCTATAGCGATACTGAAGCTGCCTGCTGCCGCTATGCACAAGGTACAGTGTGACGTGTCACTGCAGGCTGCAGCAGCTGGACGACGTGCTGCCGCTGCTGCGGGCCGCTATAGCGATACTGAAGCTGCCTGCTGCCGCTATGCACAAGGTACAGTGTGACGTGTCACTGCAGGCTGCAGCAGCTGGACGACGTGCTGCCGCTGCTGCGGGCCGCTATAGCGATACTGAAGCTGCCTGCTGCCGCTATGCACAAGGTACAGTGTGATGTGAAACAGCGTTCATAACATGTGAAGTCACCGGCATGGCGATTTAACTTGGCGGCTATATTTAGGTATCATATTTTTACAGTTGGTGTCAACATATCGCTATGTCATATCGTGTTTTGGTGGTCATGGTAGAGGAGCAGACACAACAGTAGTTTTATTGTTATGACTACATCGTCGTAGCTGTACTACTACAAGCCTATGGTAAAGTGTGGTATGACTATCAAACGTGAACGATCTCCTTATCAAATAATCATTTAAATAGTAAGTCATGTCTACGTGCGCGATACTGAAAATAATTACTATTGTCATTATGTTTTGCCTATTGATAATTTCGCCTTATCAACTTAATAGATTAATTCATGCAGTGTTCATAAAAATAATCTAATTTTATAGTCATCGGCCATCATGTGTTTTCCGTGTTATTTATTACTTACTAGCCGACCCAGCGAGCTTCGTTCCGCCAATTCGTTTGACAAGTATGAACAGTTTGTATGGGAAAATAAAATAGTTGTTTTACTACTTTCCTTGCAATTTTTTTTTATTTTCTAACCTTTTCAACCTTGCCTGAACTTCCACAAATATTTCAAGATCAAAATTAGCCAAATCGGTTCAGCCATTCTCGAGTTTTAGTGAGACAAACGAACAGCAATTCATTTTTATAGATATAGATGTACGTATATTTGTTTTAATTGATAATTATTTATCAATTTATGGTGATCTAAAATTAACATTACATATTTTTAGATCGCCATGACAGCATGCGGAGTTTCTAATGATGTTCTACATAAGATTTAAAAACTTTTACTACAGGAACAATCGTAAAATAGGAAGCGGTATTTTATTTGAGTCTAAAAACTGCTTTTTTGATTTTCCCATTTGATTTGCAAAAAAAACCCCACAATCGATTAATAAGATACACACGTCACACACATACCTACTCTTACCAGAAATGTAAACCTTGTCATGGCGGTGCTAACGTCAACTTTTATAGTATGGCAACAAAAAAACTATCTATGGAGGTTTTTTAAATTCTTAAGACAACCCATACCATGGTTTGACTATTGGTTAAAGTTTTGTCATTAACATAAAAAGATTTCCATCATTCCGCAATACGGAAGAGGATCCCATAATTATTTCTTATCAGCCCTGACACATAAAAAAATTGAAACTACTTTAGACAACCTTTTTTTTTTCTTTTTTCTAAGGCTTATCATGCTATCAGTATTTCTGACTATGAGCAGATGTGATGACAGGTGATTCTCGGGTGGAGACATTCCTCATAAGAAACGTCATCCATATTAATATAGTGGCTCAGACAGTGCAGCCGAGTTCAAGGGTCCTGCGACGTTTTAGCCGATTTATGCAGTCTGGTAATGTGAGCTGAGCAGCTAGCTGGTTTGGATGGTTGTCCAGTCTAGATTTGTACTTCCCTGCACATGTCTTTATTTCTTCCTTTACTGTCGGTAGATTTAGGTGTTCGTGTACTTCCGAGTTTCTAATAAACCAGGGTGAATTGCTGACTTGTTTAAGGATGTAGTTTTGTGCTCTTTGAATTTTGTTTATGTTGGAAACGCAAGTGGCCCCCCATAATTGAATTCCATAGGTCCAAACTGGTTTAATTAAGGATTTGTAAATAAGGAGCTTGTTGTCAATTGACAATTTAGAATTTCTACCCAGAAGCCAGTAGAGCCCTTTGTATTTGAAGTTGACCTCATTTCGTTTGTACTCGACGTGTTTTTGCCAGGTCAATCGGCGCCCGAAATGCAGGCCTAGATACTTTACGGAGTCACTGTGAGGTAGCACTCTACCGCCTAGGTTTACAGGAGGACATGTATCTCTTCGCAATGTGAATGTGACTTGGATTGATTTGGTGGCACTTGCCTTGATTCTCCATTTGGCAAACCATCATTTATTTCGACTAGACTCTGCTGCAGTGTTGCCGAAGCTTCTACTGCGTTCCTGCTGGATGCTGCTTTAGACAACCTAGCAACAGAATGTTTTTATTTGTACAGAGCATCCTGGAGCCCATATCGAAGATCATCAGCTACGGCATTCAAAACTTCGTGGTGAAGCTGTCAGTGATCTCTGAGTTGTCTGTGGTGTGCGTGCGCGCCTTCAGCCGCGACAGAGACAAGCTGCTCGTGTGCCGGGTCCTTGTCTATGAGCTGGTGCAGGCGCTCAGGACTAAGACTACAGTGCCGGATGATAACCTCTTCATACTCATACAGTATGTTTTGCAAGGTAAGTCGTATTAATTATCATCATCATTTCAGCCATAGGACGTCCGTTGCTAAACATAGGCCTCTACTAGTGATTTCCAGATTGGCCAGTACAAATTTAACAACACATAAATAAATTCTTCTATTAATTACACCAATTATCTAGCTACAAACTAAGCAAAGCTTGTTCTATGGCGACTATAGATAACGGCTAAACATACATAAATAAACATATTTATGGGGCAAGTCCGGTTATTTATTTACATATGAAGCGATTTCCATCAGAACTCTGTAACCCTTAGACAGGGAAACAAGACAATTTTTTGGGCCATGGCTATCTAATAATATTAAAATAAGCTGATTTCTTTACGATGATTTAATCCTTGCTTAGTGCCGTGTGGGGACGGCCGTAAAGAATACACTTCCCCACCTCCAACAGGAGGTGTGTCGTAAGATTCGACTAATTCCTGTAGCACGAGACGGGCAGCAGCGTCTTCGTGCGAAATCTTATAAAAAAACTGCGCTCGCCAACCCGCCTGCCAAGCGTGGCGAGAATTGGCAATCCCCCCGATGATCAGTCATTGCGGGAGGCCTTTGTTCAGCAGTGGACTGGCTGAAATGATGATGATGATGATGAATCCTTACATTGATTTCGAAATATCCAGAGTAAGTATACGTGCTTTGGGATGCGAATTCATAACCTACTATTTTTGATCGTAGATGTTTTGCAAGGTAGTAGCAGAATACTTAGACAAAGTCGGAGAGGCACGATCGAGAACACGTAACGAACACTCCCTGCGCGTGAGGCCGGCAGTGGCTAGCCATTCCCCCAGGGCACCCGGGGTGAATTGCACCGTCACATTCAGTTTCCCGACTCAATGGCGACCAGTTGAAGCACCTTACTTGTTTTTAGCGGGTATACCCACCATTTTCAGGGGAAGGAGTCCCACAAAACCCCCGGCTACCCCTGTGGCTAGCAACCGGCTCTTAATGGTACTCTTAACCAGCTTCAAGTATTTTTTTTACCTTAATGCGGAATCCAAACAGCCATAGAAAGAATAAACAAAACAAAAGTTTAGCGCCTATAGTTTATACAGAGACAAAATCATACTGTGCAGAAATGTTGTCTATAGGTTTGTACAGGCGCTTTGGAAAAAATCATTTTTAGTAGATAATATTGTTTGACTCTTATAAGTAGGTACTTTTTTCAAGTTAATAGTTTTTGAAGTTGCAGTAAATAGTAATTAAACTCAATGATTCTTTTGGTCCTAGTCTATCATTTATTAATTTGCTAACAACAAGAAAACACAAAACACACACCTCATTTAATTTATCATAATATTAAGTATTTTTATAAAATTCTCTTTTTTCTTTATAGGACACGGATGCACACTTCTCCTACCGCCGCAGTTAAACACAGGGGACTTACTAACAGCGGGCCCCAGTGGGTCAGAGGCCAAAGAGTTGGGCAGCGGTGCAGTGGACTGCATGAGGCCGCACCTGCCTGACATGATCGAACTATTGCAAGACCCTCATCTGCTGAACAAGATTAAGGTTAGTGCTTAAGGTACTAACGAAGGTCCCAATGGGTCAAAGATGTGCAAGCGGTGTGGACCGCAAAAGGTCTTTTAGCCTATGTCCTTTAGCAAGTTAAGTTTGTAAACATACTTGTGAATGGGCTATTTTCGGAAATATTAATGTCAAAAGGGTGACTGCAGACTGATTCCCGGCCCTGGTCAACTCAGAAAATGATCGTTTATTAACTGGCTCGGGTCCTGGTAACAAGGATGATAATTCCGTACTTCGAAAGAATAAAGATAGTGACTAAATTTGAATAAAGACTAAAGATTAGTCAACCAATTTACAATTATCATCATCATCATCATTTTAGAATAGAATAGAAAACATTTATTTGACACACGAAATAAAAATTACATAACAAAGGATATGTGCCAAAAAGGTTTCTGCTCAGCATTTGCCAGTTTTTGTTTTAGCCATAGGACGTCTACTGCTGCGCATAGGCCTTCCCCAGTGACTTCCAGATGGGCCGGTTGGAAGCGGCCTGTATACAGCGGCTTCCTGCGACCTTTACCAAGTCGTCTGTCCACCTTTTGCGTGGACGGCTTACGCTGCGCTCGCCGGTACGCGGCCTTTATTCTAGAACCATTCTGCCTTATCGGCTGTTAGATCTATTGCTATGTGCCTGCCCACTGCCATTTTAGCTTGCTCATCCGTCGCGCTATGACAGTGGCTTTTGTTCGTTCACTGATCTCTTTATTTCTGATTCGATCTCGCAAAGAAACACCGAGCATAGCCTTTTCCACAATAAAGATATTACGAGGATAAAACAAGTTTATTAATTATTAAAAAAAATAAAACCGACTTCAAAAAACTAAAATGCTAAAAATAATCCTAACACTTAAGTACCTAATCAGTTACTTTTGGAGTCGGTGCCAGCCGATGAGAGATTCAATGTTTTTGTTTGTATCTATTCAATAAAACAAAAATCATCAAAATCGGCTCATCTTTGTCGAAGATAGGTAACAAGAACCACAACCAAAATACTATCTGGGTATATATTTGTTGATTTTCTCAAATCAACTCGAATCATTAAAATCGATTCATAATTGGCGGAGTAATCGCGTAACAAACATACAAAAAAAAAAAAAAAAACAGTCGAATTGAGAACCTCCTCCTTTTTTGAAGTCGGTTGAAATGACGGTTCATCATGTCAGCCTATTGCAGTCCACAGCTAGCCCCCCCCCCCCCCCCCCTAAAGAGCATGTTTCTAAATCATTATTTTAATTCAACAGGGATCCGTTTCAAAATCCATAGTGAACCGCAACCTCATTTGCCTGAACGAGGACACATTAGGGTCGATCGTCAAAGGCGGCATCGCGCAGTACGTCGCGATGGAGTTAGCGCTCGAACACGGCCGCGGCAGGCAGGACCGGCCGGCGCACAGGCACATGCCGTGGCTCGTGGCTTCGATACCCGGGTGAGTCACACTTAACTTTATGTAATCAAACTGTTTATTAATTTAATCTGATTACTTGGGTTTAGTTATGACTATTTAATTATTTGTTTCCAATAATTGTGGCAATGAATGTGTAATTCGAAGATAATGTGTTTGAAAATCAATTTGGCATGTCACCATGATGGCCAAACAGGATTTATTCTATCTTTTATCACGTTTACATGTTTGCATAACATGGTACTGTTTTGTGAAAATAAAGATTATTATTTCTATTGTATTGTGTGTAGTTCAGTCTGTAGGCATAGTAAAGTTGTTATACTGGAGTAGTAAAATTAACCCCAAGAACGAACTTAACTAATTACATTTTATATCATAGTTTACAAAACCATAAAACACATGTGTATTGGACTCTTAGCACCACATAATAGGAATGACACGCTACGCGTAGAAGTAGTAAGTGGGCGTGGCCGGTAAGCCCTAAATAAGCAAATTCTTACTAACTTGATGTTTCGGGCACATCGGTAGGTGTCATTTCATCTGAGTCGTTTGGCATAACCCGTCATAGCTTGTCATAAAAATATTTTGCGCAAACTTAAGTAAAATGCATAATTTTTTGTGCAGTAGTAGTGTAAAAACAACACCAGTATTAAAACATTATCTAATGGTGGCATAATATACCATCATCGGTGAGTAATATTACACGATATTTTAATTAAAATAGTAAAATTTAACTGTCAAAAAAAATTAAGCCATTCTTCTGAATATAATTATTTAGTGTCATTTAATTTTGGCATGTTTTTGGCAGCTAATTATTTCTATGCAGTAATTAGAGATTAGGGATGTTCCAAATAGATCATGTAAAGCTATACTGTATGTTTATTACCGTGTATTTATTAGGAAGCTATAGTACAAAGTGCCTATTTACAATGCTATATTATATCTAAGTAGGTTTCTTATAAGGTTATACATTTAATTAAAATGGTAAATTGACTAATTGTTGATAAATCAGTGCACAGCCTTACCTTATACAGTGTAGAAATCGATTAAGGATTTTTGGAAATTCTTGCCCTAAGGAGGTAAATAGGGGATGTAAGTTTTTATGAAAGCACATCAGTTTCGAAATAAAAATCATCAAATTTTGTATTTGGGATGACAATTGAAAATAAATTGATGTATTAAAGCGTTCTTGATTCACCCCGAAGGGGTGAAAAAGGAAGTTATGTCCCGAAAGTCCTTCATTTTCAAAGTAAAAATCACTAAACTTATAATTTATACGATTGTCCTGAACTGACCATCGTGTGCGTTGAGTATGCGGTGCGGGCAGCCGCGGGCATCGACGGGCAGACGCGGTCTTTATTGCTTCGCGGTCAAAAGTCGTATGCGCAGTGCCCTTAATCTATACTGTATTAATCTTAATATATAAAAGAAGAAACTGAACGAGTGACATATCAACGTACAGCCTAAATCGCTGGTTTTAGAGATTCCAAAATTTGGCACATGCATTGCAAATTAGGCATGGCATTTAAAAAGTGTCGCAAGACGTGACGTCACGCGGAACTTTAACGGGCTATATCTTCATAATTTTTTGTTTGATTGAGTTGAGATTGAGAGAGTTGAAAAGTAAAAATACGTGTCCAATATTTTCTGTTAATCCGACTGACGGACTAATTAGATTTTTTTTTAGGAAACTAGTTCATTGTTGGTTATAACCATTTAGCATCGACGGAACATGTCTGCTATTAAAATCCGACATACCTTTACGAAAATGTTGTTTTAAACCTTTTGAAACTTGTTCTAAAGCTAATGTATCGTTCTATACGCTAATGCACCTTGGCGTTTAAATCTATTGCAGGCCAGTCAACAGACCCCTTTCTGAGAAAATCTCTGACAGACTGTTCTGTATGTATATTATTTCTACGCCACTAGTGGCAGAATGTGCTGAACTTAATATATTTTTTAAGACCTTGTATGTACCATTTTCTAAGAAATAAATTTGATTTGATTTGATTTTGATTTGATATGTTTGGGGTCTTAGTCATGTTAAAAACGTCCATGTAACAAGATTCACTTTGGTATAAGGTAGTATGTATTTTTTAAATATTTGTCGGTGCTACGGTTTACCGCTAAATGCAGGCCGCTTCCAACCGGCCAATCTGTTCAGCAGTAGACGTCTTATGACTGAAATGTGATGCGATATGCGATAATATGACGACCCGAAGACTTTGTTGTGAAAAAGTGCCTGTCCATCGCAACAAGAAAAAGAGGAAGAGAACATGGCTAACGACTGTCCAAAAGGACATGAAGTCCCTCATAGAGGATGATACCAACAACCGCAACAAGTGGCGCCTCAGAATTAGGAAAGCCGACCCCGTGTAGAGCGAAGTGGCGAGGACAAAGAAGAGACTGTACTGTTTCGTTGTAAACTTTTGTCAACTTGTAATTTTCTGTGTTTCGGAAAACAAACCATTGAACTTGAACTCGTTGTATGCAGATCCCGCGAAGTGTGCGAGTGCGTGGGCCGCGTGCGGCTGGTGTCGTGGCTGGTGATGGGCGCGCTGTGCAACGCGCGCGGCGCGCTGCCGCTGCACCAGCCCGTGCCGCAGGACGCCTCCTGCCACATCACCGACCACATACAGGTACGGGGCTACTTGTGGCGCCGGGACAGGGCACACAGCCAGATGTCCACTGATAGACATAGGCCTTGGAATGCCACAGCGAGCGGCTAAGGCACGTTTGCATCTGTTGGCGCCTCCAAACCTTACAGCCAGTTCGGGCATCATCGGCGTTCTCCGTATGTACAGTTTTGTTTTGTGTCAATACTCACACGCGTTCGTAAAAATCCGGTCTCATTTTATTTTGACACATCAGCAGCAACTACTCATTATAAATACAACTCTTAAGGTCTAAGAAATAAAGTATAGAATAACTTGTACAAAATAAGACTCGACTTAGAAGTGAGGCGTTATTTACTCGGCCGTTCTTAGGTAGCTGACCGGTTATCTAGTGTGATCTTAGCCTCCACCGCATTCAGCCTCCCGACCATCATCGGCATCGACGCTGTTCCTCCATTATAGGATCAACCGCGATCAACTAAAAACGGAATAATTATTACCAGAAATATACTTATGCGTTTACAGTCCGCGTCTTATTTGATATTTCATTCCTCTTAGGACCCTAACAGCATCTAATGGCTTCCCGCAGGTGGGAGACACGCTGTGTCTTCCAGTACGCGGTCGCCACTCGAGAACCTTTATTTCCCAACTGTTGCTACTTCTGCGAGCGATGTGGTCATCCCATTGCTACTTTGGCGATTCAAAGGCTGTGTCGGTGATTAGAGGGTTATTGGATTTACAGATATCATTTAATATCTTATCTCGCAAAGAAACACTAAGCATAGCTCTCAAAGGCGGTCGCCGGTTCAATTACAGTAACGGGCAAGTTTTATGTGTGATGAACACGACTAAATACTTGAGTCACTAATGTAATATAATGTATACTGTAACTTTACTTATATAGTTTATATTTTATAGTTTTGTTTAGTTGTGCTGGATTATAGATACATAATGTGCTCCTTAGCAACAAGGAACACCACACATAACAAACGAAATAGATACAGGAAAAAACATTTAATATCTGCATAATTTAGATGGTCTTATCGCTATAAATATATTAATTTGGATAATAACGATGACCTCTAAAATTGTGTGATAACAACGTGACTTTTATTAAAACTTTTACTTACCCATGCTGACTTTGATAAAATAAGCATTCGTATTTTTTTAAATTGAAATTTAGTTAATTACCTAAGTAGTTATTGTTACAAACAACATGATGGTCTCTGTAATATTAGCATTCTTATTTAACATGGTTTTCTATGCCATCTAGACTGTTATAACATAGTAAAAAGTAGGTCATACTTTCCGTTTATTAACGGTACCATACTTTGTTTCATCAGGAATGCGTAGGCATTCTTGATAAAAAGGTTTATAAACATATCAAGTTGAAATGGGCTAGTTTCCTAAAAAAATCTAATTAGTCCGTCAGTTTGATTAACAGAAAATATTGGACACGTATTTTTTCTTTTCTCAATCAAACAAAAAATGATGAAGATATAGCTCGTTACAGTTCCGCGTAACGTCACGCCTTGCGACGCTTTTTAGCAAGACGTTACGTCACGTGCTCACTTTGATGCGCTTTATCTTCGTATTTTTTTGTTAGATTGACGAAAGACAAAATATGGGTCCAATATTTTTTGATAATCTAACTGACAGACTAAATAGAATAATCTTTTTTTGACCTAGGAAACTAGCCTATTGCTCACGTCTGCAATCCCTTGCAGCTGTGAAAAAAAAAATACTTCTAAGTCAAAGCAATCAAAAGATACAGCCGATTATGCCGCATATTGTGTGACACCCACAAGAAAATCAAAACTTATAAAGGGTACTTCCCGTTGACCTAAAATCATGATATTTGGTAAGAAACATTTGTAATAACATTTACTAATGCTTTCCTTTACCAAGGAAAAAACCCGGCCAAGTGCGTGTCAGACTCGCGCACCGAGGGTTCCGTACAAACCTGTAGGTACCTATTTAAGTTCACCCATCACGACAATCAAGTCATAGTTATGGTGTTTTTATTGCAAAATGAATTCCATAACATTACGGTACAAAGGTAAATTGCGGTTTACGATTTATGACGTAATAAAAAAAACGACACTAGATTTCATTCAAATCTTCTTTTTTTTTGTTTAATTATTCTCTTCAATAGCACTGACAAAAATAGGTATTTATTGCACAGAAAAGATGTATTAGAGCTATTTGTGGAATTCCTTCTGACGTGTCTTGTGAACCATTGTTCAAGAGTCTTGGTCTTCTAACATTGCCAAGCCTTTACATCTTAGAAATCTGCAATTTTGTAAAAAAACATGGGAACAATTTTAAACAAGCAAGTGATGTAAATCATAGGTTAAAAATAAACCACACAGATTAGTTAGCGAAATGCCAATAACAGGCAAATATGGCAAAAATTGCTTGAATATGTGCATACAAATATATAATAAGTTACCAAACTATTTTAAGACACTTAGACCGGATTCGAACAAGCTGGTGTAAGTTTTAACTTGATAGTATATCACTGCTTAATCTAGAGTAAGCTGATTTTTCATTCTACCAACCACTAATCTATGAAAAATATTTAAACGGGCGATTTTGACAGTGTATAAATTATACTGAGAATAAGTAAATGTCAAGTTGTCTTGTGTGTTTCAAGGTGACAAGAGTGGAACTTGTCAAATCCACTCTTGTCACCTCGAAACTGACAAGTTGTCAACATCTAGCGTTGTCACTCTATAATCCTACAAAATTGAAATGTTGTGGCATTTCAAGTCAACCTAAAAGAAATGGATTACATGGATTTCAGTAGGTTTATCAATTCGTTGATCATTCAGTCTTGAACTATAGAATAACAATACCGAGTATACTGTATTGCTCGAAAAACGTAATCGAAGTTATCTAAGGGTAAATTAAAGGAGTAAAATTATACCCGTAATAGTTATTCTGGTATACCTTTGTGTTTGGTCGAATCGGCCCTTAGTCCACACATATTTAAGAGCAAATTATACCAATGGCTAAATGAAAAGAACTTTTGTGATATTAAGGAGTTTTTAAATAAAGTACATACTTACTAAAATTACTAACTGATTTAATTAACATTATCTTTTAAGTTAAATATTGTATGCCTGTTAATAGGTTAATTGTGTAAAGCGACTTGTTTTTACGATCTTTATGTACCACAATTATAACAATAAACTGATTTATCTTATCTTATTTTAGAAGTTACAGGGCCGGGGGGCCTTACCGTTACAGGGGTGTAACGGTCATACATTTTACCACTTTGTGTGTCTCGCGCAAACTATTCAGTTTAGAAAAAAATATAACATTTTTAAAGACTTATCTATAGATACCCCACACGTATGGGTTTGATAAAAAAAAATTGAGCTTCAGTTCTAAGTATGGGGAACCCCCAAAATTTATTGTTTTTTTTCTATTTTTGTGTAAAAATCTTAATGCGGTTCATAGAATACATCTACTTTACACAAACAAATTTCAACAGTATAGTTCTTACAGTTTCGGAAAAAAGTGGCTGTAACATACGGACGGACAGACATGACGAATCCATAACGGTTCCGTTTTTTGCCATTTGGCTACGGAACCCTAAAAAACCCTAACCGAAATCACAAAAAAATATATTGGAAAAGCGGTAAAAATGTTCAAGACTTGATTCCCGATATGGACGAACTATTTACATGCCTACAAGTTTGTAGATAACCCTCGGTGCACGAGGGTCTTTGCTACTAATGTGGTCTAAAATGTAACCCGTTTGCAGACAATAATGTCCTCCTACGTGGAGCAGTCGAAGCCGACGGCGCAGCGCATGAGCGCACTGTTCCACGCGTTCATCCTGTGCCAGCTGTGGACGCTGTACCTGGAGGAGCTGGCGCACTGCAGCACGCCCAGCAGCGAGCCGCACAACACCACCGTCTGCATCCTGCTGGAGTTCTGGTGCAAGCTGGTGCCCAGCATCCTGCAGGTCACGGTGCAGTCCAAGCTGGTGAGTAGTCTGACTGGGGTGCTGGCACTGGCTACGATTTCGCAGCGACAGTGCAGCAGGCTCGCCGCGAATAGCGCCGTGCGTGGATCCTCCTCGCTTTGAATTCGCTTGCAAATCGCCTGTGCGATAACACTTTTAAGGGGTTCTGACACGAGCAAGTTAATATTTGACTGTTTAAAACGTTTATTTCATGCATAAGTCAAGCCATCGTGTGACTGAAATAAAATTCTATGGCTTAATTGAAGTCTTTGACTTGAGGCAAATACTAAGAACACGACTGTTTGACTGAGGTCGACAGACAGACTGTTTGGATCCAATCAAGTAATTTTAGTATTTCTTTTAAGTGTTGAGCCATTTGCATAACTATACAGCGAGCATTTCATTCTTTGTTTTTTGGTTGTATAACTGTAAATTATACTCTGGTATTTTTCAGTTGGCGGAAACAGTGAACCTACACTTTTTGAGTCTGCTAGAATCTCTACTGGAATGTAACTCAACAGTACTCAATAAGTTACTACCGCTGTGGACCCCGATACTGCATTCACCACTATTCAATGTAAGTTTAGTCGTTGGTTTTTTTCAGTATTATTACTAATACGAGCGGTACTGGTACGAGTTGGAATCCGAAAACGTGTCTGGATATTTAGAGATGTATGTTTGGATTTGTAAATACAGTCTGTTGTCTGTCTGTCTGTGTCGGTGAGGGAAAACATTGTGTGGAAGTCTACACATTCAATTTAGACTGGATATGTAGCCTTGATAAAAGACCTGGTTCCCCTGTCTGAAAATTAAGGTGGATTCCCACTAAAGCGGAGAGATGTGCTTTCATTTTTTTAAAATTATTTTTACTGTATTATCTTGTGTATTCTAGTCTTGTCTAGTCTTCTACACAAACTTATGCAGTTTGCGAGAACAAAACGCACCCAGTGTTTTGTTTGGCGCTTAACGAACTTACTTGTTCTTTTAGTTCGTCAGCTCTCGTCTTAAACTAAAGAAATGCAGATCTATAAAACGATCTGACTCTGCCTTTAATTTGGCTATTTTGCAGTCAATATTTACTACCCATGGTTTTAATTGATTTACTATTTTAAATTAGAAATAATATTTTATATAAACCGTGTTAATTGTAGGTTTAACTTAAATGTTGTGTAAATAATAGAGTATCCAATTTTCTGCAATAAAGTTCCTTAATTTCTATCGCTATGACAAGAAGTCGGTCTTTTTGTCGAATGAACAAGAGAGAGAAAGAGCTGGGAACTTTACTGGGAAGTCCCCAGCTCTCTCTTTTTAGCTCTCACGATCTAGAAGCAGTTCGTTCGCGAACGACAAAAGTGTTGTTTCTACTGTATTTTGAACCACTCTTAGTACAGACAACAGCTCGTCAATCTACCACAAAACGTTAAATTTTCTCAATCGACATCGACATCTATGTGTCGGACTTAAAGTTGAAAACCTTTAACTTTTTGGGTAGGTTGACCTGCCGTTGACTGTACAATCCCCGGCACGAATCTTGAGCGCTGAAAGAAAGACCGGGGACTTTGCGCATCTTACGAGACGATCATCGAATCCGAGAAGCGTATGCGCGGTGCGAGCAACCAATCCCGGTAATGGTCTTCTGCGCGTCTTCCGCAAAGCGCTCGAGATCGGTGCCGCTAGGTGTAGGTACTCATTTGCACCTGTGTATTTGCTTAGATGCCGCGCCACGTGGCGCAGCGGCTGGACGTGTGCCGCGAGGTGCGGCCCGAGGCGGTGCGCGCGCGGGGGGGCGGGGGGGGCGCGTGGGGGGGCGCGGGTGGGGCGGCGGGCGCGTGGGGGGGCGGGGGCGGGGGCGGGGGCGCGGCGCCCAGCAACGCGTGCGGCGTGACGCGCGGGCCGGCGGCGCGCGCGCACCGGCGCCTGCACCGGCTGCTCGCCAAGATGGCGCAGCTCGAGCTGCAGCCGCACACCTTCTACTTGATTTGAAACGTTCGTTTCGAGTTGTGTCGTTTGAATGCGTTGTGTATGAGGGAGGACTGATGGCTGGTTGAGAGCGACGCACTTTGAAGAAAACACCACTAGTCACTTTATCGCTACGTGCGTAGCGATAAAGGATACTTATACAGGGTGAATTTTTATTAGTGCAAAATACTTTAGGGTCGATTTATACTCATGGTAACAAACAACTTTGCTCTAGAAACGTATTGCCTATCTTGACAAAATTATATACTCAATAATACTCATTTATTTTGTACACGGGCCCTCTTCCGGGCACTTATATACGTCTCAAAATATAGCTTGGTCCTACCACCGCTTCGGGGCTACATATTGGCTAATGATGAGAAGAAACGGCGCAACAAACTCGGTCACGTAGTTCACTTAGTTTGGTAGTGTACGTTTGCCGTCCGCGTTTTTGTTAAGAAATAGTCATAGTCATATATAATGTTTATAAGTAGTCCCGTAACATGGCCCTGAGAAAAATTGTTTTATATCATGCGAAACACTAATAAAAATTCTTCTTATATGGGGGTGAAATTCTATTAATATAAAATACTTAAGGGATTGTCTAAACTCACTTAATTTGGTTAGTTTTCGAAAATTATTTCTTAACATGAACGCAAACGGCAAACGTAAGTCAACAAAACTAAGCTAAGTTAGTTTACTACTTTCTTGAGTTGTACGTTATCATGAGTATATACAAACCCTTAAGTATTTTACACTAATAGTCTTTTTTCCTGTATGTCTATGCTGCTCTCCAAAAAATAGGAGTTTGAACGCCAATCATCATAAAAATAAAATGGATGTAGAGAATCTCAATGTCTGCCAAAAATTATAGATCTAGCAATTAATAAATATTCTACGAGTCCAATGTGGATCGTGGTCTGAAATGTATGTTTTTTGATTGAATTTAAAATGGAAAATACCCAATAAGAATCTCAATAGCTGCCAAATATATCAATCTAGCATACATTAGTTAATATACGCCAATGAACAAATGTCACAAATTAAATCAATGTAATAATAGGTTGGGGAAAACGTCTTTTCGCTTATAGTATGTATAAACTTGTAAAATTTTATGTGGCCGTAAGTACTATTTGTATCTGGCTGGTTTTAATGACATTAAATGGTAACATTTAAAAAAAGAAATTAGTAAAATGAGGTCAGATATTTTTCACTTGCTTTTCTCTCTATCAAAAATGAATGTAATGAATAAAAATCAGGACTGATACATCGAATTACTTATGACGACGCCGCAAAGAATGCAACGGAAGCCACGAAAAAAATTGGTGACCTTTATGGATATAATACAGTTTCAATAAGTGTAGCACAAAGTTGGTTAAGGCGTTTTAAATCCGCAAATTTTGATGTCCAAGATGTCCTGTTTTGGATAAAATGGACGCCGTTTAAAAAGCAGGCCAAGTGCGAGTCGGACTCGCGCACCGAGGATGTCGTACAAGCTTGTAGGTAGCCTCTTACCAAATTGAGAGACTTCTTTTGAAAGAAAAGAAAGAAAGACATAAAATAAATGTTTCCTATACAATAATGAGTTTTTGTTAGCAATTAGTTCGACGACCTCCGTAGCCGAGAGGCGAGCTTACCGGACTTGGTGTCGCTATTTCTGAGCTACTTATCATGGGATCACAGCAATGTATGTGATGTTGTCCAATATTTAATTAGTGTTACAGCTAAACTTCGATGTTTGATTACGTACTTTAAATATAGACTGTAAGGGATGTAGGTTCGTTGTTTGTGTCCGGCAAGCATGTCGAGGGAAGATGAGGAATTTATGCGGTCGTCTAAGTAAAACACGTCGTTCAGGATGTTAGCAGATAGCTTTATTGCTCATCAGAGGGCTTACAACCAAAAAAGTGGTCACCGTGGCTTCCAGTCCAGCACCGTGTTCTAATTAGTACGGTACAGGCTAATGCAGGAACGTACTTGGTATTCGCGACGTAAGGAATCCCAATACACGATTGACGATAGTTTTCGAAAAGAGCGCACTTAGATGCAACCTTTGCTTTAAATTGATTTACACCGCGGTGTAAGTTTGATAAACGCCATCTAGCGAAAAGCGGTGGTACTACTGTTGTAGTCAATTGCCATAAGGGCAAACCTATGGGGAGAGTTTTGTAGTGCGCATGGGCTCCGCGGCGTAATGAAACCGAACCGTTTTTGAAGAGATTGATAACTAGTGTCCGAAAAAGGTCGTAGTAATAGGTCGGTCAGGCTTCACAGACTGTGGCAAAACCTGGGCTAACTTGCAATAAGATGTTGCTGTGTGTATGGTGAGATTGGAAGGATATTGTTCATTGTGAGCTTTTACTGCCAGGCAGAATTATCGATTCGGATCTCTACTGCCAACAACTGATAAGATTAAAGCAAGAAGTTGAGAGACATAGGCCGGAATTGATCAATAGAAAGGGTGTGGTCTTTCACAACTATAATGCTAAACCACACACACACATCTTTAGCCACTCAGCAAAAATTGCGATAGTTTGGCTGAGTTAATGCGTCCGCCATATAGCCCTGACTAGAGTTGTAAATTGACGGTCAAATGCTATAAGCGTCCGTCATTTATGATAAATGCTCGGTCACATTGGACATTTATTGTCACGATGGTCACATATTTTTTTTAGTATAAACTAAAAAAAAGAAGAATTCCTCTAAAGTAAGTCTTAAATGTTATGTATTTGACAATAAAAACATGCAATAAAACATGTAATTTGATCTGGATTGAACAAAAACAAAAACTTGCGCGTGACGCTTTTTATCTTGTTCGTGCAGAAAGATAAATTAATTTTAGAAATTTCATTTCTTTATCATCACTGATCATTACTGCTAAAGCCTGTCTTTCTTATAATAATGCAGTTATTTGTGACTAAATTTTTTTTCATTTTTTGTCAATAGAATTGATTGTGACGTTAGTGATAATAAATGTCCAAAATGTCCGGTCACATTGAGAAAATGTCCAATTTGCTCGGTCATATTGGTCAGACATTTATAACGTGACGGACACTTTACATCTCTAGCCCTGACCTTGCACCTTCAGATTTTTACCTGTTTCGGTATCTTCAGAATTTTTTAGCCAGTGCCAGGTTAACATCAAGAGGGGACTGCCAAACCTACTTGTCGCGTTTTTTTGATCAGAATTCCCAAAATTTCTACAGCAATGGGATTATGCCATTACCTACGAAATAGCAAAAAGTCATCTAACGAAATGGCACATACCTATATACTGTAACCAAATGTAAATAAACTGTGCGTAACATTATGAGCAGTGTCGTGGATTTGTACGAATCTGTGAAGACGGAAGACATAATCATATTGGCTGCCGGTAGCCATGATAAAGACCCTTATGCACTACTATGTAACTTGAGCAATGTTTGCTTTCATTTTTCGAGTAAGCGGTGCAGAATACTATTGTTGAGCGTATGTAATAATTGCTATTTGAATGTTAATTGTGTAAATTCGCAGATCAAACTAATTGCAAAACAATATCAGAATTGTATATTTATAGACGTCCGAAAATATGACAACCTTATTTTGCACTCTCAAAATAAGTCTGAATTAAATTATATCACTTTCAAATTAAATGTCAGATAGACTATTTAAAGTATGAATATGACTATATTATAAACGGCATAAAAAAGACTAATAAAAAGAACGCTCAGACGTTTTTTCGTCCCTAATTCATTAACAGAATCTGAAACTTTGCAAAATCCAATTAACGTAGAGTCCGAATGTAATCTGAACAAGATAACAATCTTACATCAAAATATAGCAAGTGTTTGTCCAAAAATTGACATTATTGAACTGACTATTAATGAATTTTATGACAATAACAGGGAGGTGGATATATTATGTTTTAGTGAGACATTCGTTAAGGAGAGTTCCGAAGCGAATATAAAGCTGAACAATTATAAACTGGCCTCGTCATACTGCCGCGATAAAAGTAGAGGTGGTACGTGTATATTAGTTAAAAAGCTTTGGGATGTCAAGCCCTTGACTCTTGGGCCAGGGCTGGCTACTAAGTTTCACTTTGAGTGCTGTGGTATAGAAATTGTTGGGCTTAATCTTATTGTTTGTACAATTTACAGAATACCAGACAAGAAAAAGGCCTCAAAAGGCATTTTTCTATATAAACTCGATAGGCTGTTGGATTATTTAACAAATAAATATTTCAGAAAAAAAAATGTTATATGCGGCGATTGGAACTTAGATATTCTAAAGCCTAACGAACATACCGAGGAACTAATAAGTATCCTAAAAAGTTTTAATTTTCAGCTTCACATACAGGTTCCAACAAGAGGAGAGTCTTGCTTGGACCAAATAGCTAGTAACATAAAACATATAGAATCGGGTGTTCATTATCTTGGTCTTTCAGACCACGAAACTGCGCAAACTGTGACATTCAAAGCAAATAAACAAAAATGTTATTTAACCTGGTTTGAATACAAAAGGGATTATAGCGCGGATAATATTAAAAAATTTTGCAGCTGCATATCTAGTCTCTCCTTTTCCGAGGTAATTGAATCACAGAAGTTACAAGAAGCATTTAGATATTTTTATGAAACATTTCTTTTATTCTATGAATTGTGTTTTCCTAAGATCAAGGTCAAAACAACCAATAGACCATCCAAGTTAAGATGGATGACGAAAGGAATTAGGGAATCGTGCAAAAATAAGCGACAACTATACTTAAAATCTCGATTGAGCAAATTAAACAAGAATTTACATAGGACACGCTTTCGTGAGTATAGCAGAATTTTTAGGAAATGTTTAAGAAATGCGAAAAGAATCAGTAATAACAGGTTTATAAGTAGTAGTAAGAATAAAGGTAAAGCCACTTGGGACATTATTTCAAAAACAACTTCTGATTCAGTATATAGTAATGACATTGACATGATTAATTTTAATAATAAAACATACACGAATTCCATTGAAATTTGCAATTTATTTAACAATTATTTTATTAATTTGACTGGCCATAATAGGCCTAGTAATAACATGATACCAAACTACTTAACCAGCAATTCTCACACAATCTACCTGACACCGATTGACGAAAGCCAGACATACAAAACTATAATGTCCCTAAATAATAGTAAATCGGGTGGGTATGATGGCATCATTACTAAAGTACTGAAAGCCTGTGCCAAATACGTAAGCCGACCCATTGCGCATATAATCAACCTCTCTTTTTCTGAGGGTCTCTTTCCTGAAGATTTGAAGTTCTCCATTATAAAGCAAATATATAAGAAGGGCGATAAGAGGAATCTAGGTAATTATAGGCCAATCACCCTAGGCTCCATATTATCTAAAGTATTTGAGAAGGCAATGCTTGATAGACTAAATAGCTTTGTGACTACTTGTAACATACTGCAGCCTCAACAGTATGGTTTTTGTAAGGGAAGTTCGACCACTTTAGCTTGCTTCGACCTGGTAAAGTACATCACGAAATGTATAAACGACGATATACCAGTGATGTCAGTATTTCTCGACATGAGTAGTGCATTTTATTTCGTCAATCACGATAAGCTCTTAAGCAAGTTAGAATCGTATGGTATAAGGGGAAAAGCCTATAATTGGATTGAAAGCTACCTTAGAGACAGGAAACAATGCACAGAGCTAACAAAAATTGCGAAAATCAAACATATCTTAGTCAAGGAATCATATAGATCTGAACTATTAATAAAGAAATCAGGGGTTCCCCAAGGCAGCATTCTAGGCCCATTGCTGTTTTTATTATATATAAATGACCTCCCAAATGCTACCACACATAAATGTGTACTTTTTGCAGACGACACGACAGTCGTAATAAAGGGAGATGGAAATAATCCAATAGACTCAATTGCAAATAGGGCTCCAGAAAATATTGTAGGCTGGTTGAGTGCTAATGACCTGAGTATAAATATCAGTAAAACTGTAGTCATGCAATTTCGGTCATATAATACTCAAAAACAATCTTTACAAATTGAATATAACGGCGAAAAAATTGACGAAGTAGATAATTTTAAATTCTTAGGACTATATATTGACAAACATTTTAACTGTAAAAAACACATTGACGTTATATGTAAAAAGCTAGAGCGATTTGCTTTTGCTATAAAACGATTGCGACAAACGGTATCGATTGAGGCTGCACTCACGGCTTACCACGGATACGTATCGTCGGTACTGAGTTATGGAATAGTTCTGTGGGGCAATTCAGTAGATATAGACAGAGCTTTCAAAATACAGAAGAGATGCATTCGTGCTCTGTGTAATGTCTGGTATCTAGATAGCTGCAGACCCCTCTTTAAACAGCTTAATTTGCTTCCACTTCCTTGCATTTACATCAGGGAAGCTTGTCTCTTTGTAAGGTCATTTCCCAGCTATTACAAAACACGTAGAGAAATCGCTGGTAGGCAATTAAGGCAACAATACATAAACCTAATGCATCAACCTCCCTGTCGCAAGGACATATATAAAAGAAATGCATATAATAAGAGTATTGTTTTGTATAACTTGCTACCGGAAGAGCTAAAAACACTTCAAGGACCAATATTTAAGAGGAGATTGACTAACTGGCTTTTGGACAAATGCTTTTATAGTTTTAATGAATATTCTAATTGGCAACATGCTTATATTTAATTTCATTCAAACTACCAAACATTAATTATACAAATGTAATTTAATTGACATCAATATTATGTGTAATTTTGTAATTGAATTTTTGCACGTCTGCGAGCAGACTGAACACCTGCGCTACCTGCTTTTAAATTATATCTTTATTTACTGTGTTCTTGGCAAATAAACGCTTGAGTTTGAGTTTGAGTTTGTGAAAAAAATTTGTTTTTTTTTTAATGCAAAGAAATTTGTTCCCCAACCTAATATTATTCAGTGACAGGTGAAACAACTGAGCCTCAATTTTAAGTGTCATTTTAGTGGTCGGGAGTCAGAAAAAGCTATTAAATAATAAATTTGTTTTGTAATAATTGATGTTTTAGTTAGAAGTGTGTTACTGAAATAAAAATTTACAACGAAAATATTGTTTATTTTACCGGATATCATCCAGTTAACAAAAATCATAAATTGCCAGAACATTTTCAACGTAGAGCCTTTCCAACTTTCAAGTCCAATATATTTGAAATGGATGAACCAATTCTAATGAAACTACTTATCAGGAGTTTTATTCTAAAGCAGCTGATCGGCTCTTGAGTATGGGGAAAGTGTTTTAATATTGATTTTAATGTTGCTTGCGTAACAAATGTTGTATTTGACCACCATCACCCCCTTATAGGTAATAAGATCACATAGTTCTAATAGTAGAGAACGTTCCAAAACCGAATAAAGGTTTACTTAAAAAAGAAAAGTGCTGTGTGTGGACGGCCGTAAAGAAAACACTTTCCCACCGCCAACAGAAGGCGTGTCGTAAGAGACGACTAATTTCTGTAGTACGAGACGGACAGCAATGTCCGCGTGCTAAATATTATAAAAACTGCGTTTGCCTGCCAAGCGTGGCGAGTATTGGCAATCAGGAAAAGCCGCTGGATGCAGGCTGTTTCCAACCGGCCAATTTGGAAGTCATTGGGAAACTTTGACTTGAAAGTACTTGACGACTTCCGTAGCCGAGAGGCGAGCATACCGGACTTGGTGTCGCTATCTCTGAGGTTCCGGGTTCGATTCTCGGTCGGTCAATGTAGGAAAATAACTTTTCTATATTCTCTCGGGTCCGGGTGTTGTGGTACCGTCACTGTTTCTGATTTCTGTAACACAAGTGCTTAAGCTACTTATCATAGGATCAGAGCAATGTATGTGATGTTGTCCAACATTTATTATAAAAAGATAAAAATAAAGATCTAAACCACACTTTTCACCCTTACCGTAAAGCTTTTCATATCACAGACATTTCTTGCTTGGGTCCGCTGACCCTGGGCTCCAAAGCAATGGCTTTGGACGCAACTGGGATTGACCGTACAGATGAAGAAGAAGACATTTCTTGCTTGCAATTTTTGCTAGACTATTAAAGCCAACACGATTCGCCCCGCCACGCACATAACTCATTATCGTGATTATTTATTGCAATGTAGGCGTCTTACCTCATTACTTTTTCTCCAATCAAAAGCCTAATTATGTAGATTTTGTAAGCCCGTTGTTAATATACCTATTTATCAACGAATTACCAGTAACCATTTGCAGAATGTATTGCATAGTCAGTTTCAACAATCCTGACCTATGGAGATAAAAATTGCAGCGAGTTGACACAATGACAGCGCAATTGGCATCCTTATTTGATTAGGTAAACAACGGTATCATTGTTTTCAATGTTTGCATGACGCAAATTGAAGATGAAATTATAAGTACATTTTGAAGGCCGTTTTGTAGATTCTGAAAAGATATAATGTATCTATTCTTCTTCTTCTTTTTGGTCGTTCCCTCAATGCTGAGGATCGTGACTGTATGTTAATCTTCTCCACTCGGTCTGGTTCTGCGCCATATGTACCGCTCCGCGTATCTGGCCTCCAGTCACCTCCTTGAGTTGGTCCACCCATCTAGCTGGCGCTCTTCCTCTAGCGCGCTTCCCCTCCATTTGTCTGAGAATGATGAATGTATCTATACAGTCCTCATATTATAATAAAGACGTAAAATCTGTAGGTTTGGATTTAGGAAGTAAATCCTGGAGTTAATTACTTTTTAAAAAATGGGCAATGTTAACATTAGCGTGGAATTAGCAAAAAATTACTCCCTTCAGTCACTAAAATCATAGTTATTACATCTATAGTACATTCAGAGTGTCTCGTAGAGCGTGCCAAACGAAATCCGTAGATCCGAGCATCAAAGGCTCTTTCTCCGAAAAAAAATTCACTTCTCCATACAAACTGATGTCAGCTGGTGGCGGCTTAGTATGAGGAAGTGTTTTTTTTTTGCGATTTCAATGTTGGCTCCATAGAAAAAGTTGTTGTATTTGAGCACCAGAATCAGGAGATTGTTGATGTTTTACAAATAACCCTGTATACAGGTAGGTAGCGCCATTTCACTATTTTTATTGTAACAATACAAGTACGTAGGTCCCAAAAAATATTACGAGATAGCGCTATATGAAATTGTCAGCATCCGAGCGGTGTGTGGGCCTGCCTCGTGACGTGTGGGCCTAGGAACTTGGACAAGACTAAAGTTATGTTTTAGTTACTACCATGTCCCAACGGTTTTCGTCTATAGCATGGCGCTCGAAATCGTCAAGGAGTACATATGTCTACCTTGAACAAGTGTTGCAGTTAGGTAGAGACTTTAAGCGGGAAATGGCTAGGATTGCAGTTTGGCTGGGCAGCATTTAGAAAGCTGCGTCATATCTTCTTGTCGCCATTGCAAAAATGCCTAATTAGCAAGGTATTCGATTAATGCGCCCACTGATGTGTGATGCCTACCAGTGATGACTTACGGAGCCAAAACGTGGAACATGACAGTAAAGCTGGCATCGTCTTCACGTCACTCAGCGAGTTATGGAAAGGTCGATGCTTGGAATTTCGTTAGAGGATGAAATCCGAAACGAGGTCATCGGGCAGAAGAACAAAGTAATGGACAAGGTCCAAAAATGTAGCAAGCTAAAGTCGCAGTGTTCCGGCCACATCTGTCGCAGAACCAAAGAACGATAGACTGACGCGACGATCTTAGGAGATGGCTGGCAGTACTGGATGAAAAAAGATCGTGATCTTTAGCACTCTTTGGGGGAGGCTTACGTCCAACAGTGGGCTGCAATAGGCTGACATGATAATGATGAGCGGATAGAGGATCTAAAAATTGATTTTAAAAATCCTTCAAAATTTTATTAAACTAAACATAAACTTAAAAACAAATCCTTATCTATATCGGAATCGTTAGAACCGTTTTCAATTAGGTAGTTCATTGCTATACTTTCGTACATTTATCTACGGCCTTCACAAAGACGCGATTCTCCCATCCATCTCTAACAGAAAACTTTAGCATGAGTGGTTTCGAAGGGGAGGGCAATAATAATGTCCGGGGATCCCAATCTGCTGTCTTAGGAGTGCCAGGCGCGAGCTCCAATCTGTACTTCTTTAATAATGTCACCAGGCCAGCCGTAATCTGCATCCTCGCAAAACGCATTCCTGCAAAACAACAAATTAACGTCAAACGAATCTAAAATAAATGCCATACGTTCGCTGGGACCTGACCCAGAGGTTTTTCTAGCAATACGATCAGCCGATTAAAACAAAATTCTGTATGATTAGACTATTTCACAGAATCAAAAATCTTCTGAATCAAAATTACTTATTGGGGTGGATCTAAATTTTATGCCATTAATAATTTATTTAGTTTATATCAAAATTATTGGTGCTATTATTTCAAACAATATTCTTTTTTTTTAAATTCTTTGGTATGGCTACTTAATTTGTTACACAGTGTTATCTTTAGAGTACCTACTTGATGTTTTTAATAAAAACAGCTGCTGTTTCTAATAAATGAAAGATCAAACAACCGTCTGGTAATTTGAAAAGTAAAAAGACTTCATCATCATCATCATTCTTTCAGCCATAGGACGTCCACTGCTGAACATAGGCCTCCTCACTGGGGGAAAAAGAAAAGACAAGAATAAAATAACAATGAAATCTCATCATAACTCACCTATACACAAGCGAGGTCCATCACCAAACGGTATATAGGAGTGCGGGACTATTTTTTGCTTCTCTTCACCTAAGAACCTCTCTGGGCGATACTCTTCAGGCTCAGGGAAATATTTCGGGTCGCGGTGTAAGGAGTATGTCGGGATTTGGATTTGAACACCCCTGTCAAGGCGCACTGACCCAAGAGTGACCTCCTCGACCACCTCCTTTTGATTCACCCCGAGGACGGGATAGAGCCGAAGGGCCTCATCTACACATGCTTGCAGGTATGGCAGCTCAGCTATGCTTTCGTATTCTAGTTTATTTCCAGTTCTGAGCAAATAGTCATCTATTTCTTTGTGCAGCTGTTTTTGCGCTTCTTGATTCTTTGCAAGCTCGTAAAGAGTATTACTCGACGTAGTGGCCGACGTCTCAAATCCAGCCAGGAAGAATACCAAACAATTTGATACTAGAAACTCGTCCGTCACCTCCACACATGTTTTCTTGGCTTCACCCGTTTTAGGATTGCATAAGCCTTCGCCAGTAATAAATTTCTTCTCTTTGAAACCAAGAATGAAGTCTACAAAGTCGTTTCTGAAGGTCGGCTTGTAGTTGCGAGCTTCGAAGACGGACGTCATAAACTCGTGGAACATATCGGTAAGTTGCACTGGCGTGGATGTCTGTTTAAAGAAGTAGAAAACTGCAGGCCATGCCATTCGAATGTAAGACTTTAAAGTATTTATTCTTGATTTATTAAACACCATTTCTCCAGCTCGCGTAAATGGATTAGTTTTATACCCTTGTCCCATGGTTTCTGAGTCTACTCCGAAGGCGGCAGAGACGATGCACGCCATGGTAAACCTGGCCATTTGTTTATGAGCTGGCATTACATAAGAATGAGTTGTCATTTCCTCATCGATCAGCTTTTCAAAGGAATACGAGCAATCCAAAATCAGGTGGAACATGTTCTTCATTTTAGCTGTAGAGAATACGGGACTCAGATTTTGTCGCAGTGTTTTCCAGTAGTCGCCGTGAGAAGAAAATATGTTTCTATTGATGAGTTCGTGTTCAGAGTAGTCGCTTTGGCCTCGACTATTGTAGAAGTAATAGTCCTTCGTCGTGACCTGTTTGATGTATTCGGGGTCCTTGACAATTAGAGTAGGTGTTGTACCCATAAATGCGCCTACTATCGGCTCTTCTGGAAACTGCTTATATATATCGTCCACTACATGAACTATATGTTTTTTAAAAAAGAATATGTTCCCATGAGTTCCGAATAATGGCGAAGGTTTGGCGTAGGGGAGGTTCCTTTTCTTCCAGTAATCGTAGTTACGCGTTGCGTAGTAGTACACCAGTGCAATGGCGCCTGCCAGAACACTTAGCACGATCGACCAAAACATTGTCTGTATCAACAAGTCTCAACTGTATGGTTGAATGGTCAATATAAGTACTCATGTTTTGTCGCGCTATTTATATGAACGCTTTAATCTTAAACCTCTTTATCAAACTTAAATATTTGAAAACAAGTAGATAAGGTAAGTGTATACTATTCCGGCCTGTACATAATTCCTTGGCATTTGGATTTTCGTTGCAAAATAAGAAACCTTCAAAAAAGACATGATTTTATAACTACTTATTATAGTTCAAATACAATCAAAACAATAAGATTTTTTTATAAACATTATTCTAAAAGTCGTGTCGAACTTAGCTTCAGAACGCGTCAGTCGCAACGGCAATGCTTCGGTACGGTTCTGTTGCACAGTGCATTTTCCATGGATTTGATGAGATACCGCGGTTTGTTTATGTAACTTAACTTGTGACATTAATGATTAATAGTTATCAACAAGATTTTGAGAGAAATGGTTGATTTTATGATTATGCCGTCATTATGTTCAGAGGTCTAAGGTGGTGCCCCTAATGTAAGTATATCATTGTTATACTACCTTCCAAATAAATAAATAAAGATTTACCTAATGAAAACAATTTTTTGGATGTAGGCCGGTCACATCTGTTGCAGAACCGATGAAAGGTGGAGTAAACAGGTTGTCGAATGGAGACCACGACTTGGCAAACGTAGTGTAGGACGCCCCCACCTCAATGGACTAACGACCTTTTGAAGATGGCTGGATGGCAGTGGATGGATAAAAAAAGCGAGAAATCCGGTTCTTTGGCGATCTTTGGTGGAGGCTTACGTCCGCTAATGGCCCTTATTCTGATGTACTTGGACTATAATAGTAATAAAGAGAGAAGAAGAAGAATTTTCGCCCTTGAAAATCAACTATAGGACTATGTTTGTACACAAAACTCTTAAATGATTTCAGTTTAGCAAATTATTTTTCCATTTTTGTTTTGAAAAAATAATTTTAATAAATCAATAAAATAATATTCTTAAATGGAATAATTATTTTATTCCATTTAAGAATATAACTAACGGCTATTGCGATTTGTTTTTGCTGAAATATAAAAATTAAAAAATGCTTTGAAGATAACACAAAATTGTGTAAATCTAACAAACGATTGCCCGAATTAAGACAGGCAGGAGACATATTTTAACACGGAATAGGGGACTAACTCGAGGTTCAGAAGAATGACGTTTATTTTTATAAATCAAAGGCTACGACACAAAATAATGTCCTACAGCTATCTTATAATAATGCTCGTAGTCTACAAAATAAAAATAAATGAAAATTATAGGGTTCTTTCCGTTGACCTAAAACTATGAGGCAAATAATATATAAAACGATATTACCCTACTACATGTATGGGAAAAAGTTAAGGGCCACTGAACCGATTCTTAATTTAAGGCTGACATGTAGAAATCAATATCGATTGAGGAAATTTGACGCTTTGTGGTAGGTTGACGAGCTGTCGCCTGTACCTACAAATTTGTACGGAACCCTCGGTGGGCGAGTCGGACTCGCATTTGTCCGGTTTTTACAGTTGGTGATAATATATCATATAGTGTTTTGGTGGTCATGCTAGGGGGGCTGGACACGCTACCGTATCCCCGACATGAAGGACGAATGACGTTGACGACCTCCGTAGACGTGAGCCGAGCATGCCGGACTTATCGTAGCCATCGCTAAAGTCCCGGGTTCGATTCCCGGTCGGTTCAATAATTTTTTTTTTCTATATTTCTCGGTTCTGGGTGTCGTGGTACCGTCGTTGTTTCTGATTGCTATAACACAAGTAGCTTTAGGTACTTAGGTACTTAAGACCAGAGCAATGTTGTTGTCCAATATTTTTTGTTATTTACATATCTACCTACTGGATAATGATAAAGATATTACTGTTGGACGTCATGATGACACATAATTTTACAATATATAAATGATAATGATTATTTTATAGCGACACAAAAATAGACAGATAAATAGGATTTAAAATCTATATTCTGTGATGCTTGTTATAAAAAACAAAATTAAAAGAAATATTTTGAAAAACGTCAAAATGTAAAACATTCGATAGTAAGCGTAACCTACTTATAGTAAGTTTGATAGTCATCGATTTATTTAAACTTTAATAGTAGGTACGTACCTATCGTCGTAACCATAGATTTAGAATACGCTTAACTAAATCTATTGTTGAACTAAAATATCTAGTTTTTTTTTAAAATAATTTAACTAAGAATTAAATAGTGGGATAGTTACCACTACGAGTCGAATAATCAGAGTCCGTGGGTCATCACAATACTTCTGGATTTTTCGGCACCTATGCACGGATTATACCTACCAATTAATTGCTTATCAGGGAGGGAAACATCGTGAGGGAACCGGCACATCCAGGTAAGTAAATAGTCTGATTTCTCTGTATAAGGGTTACGGAGGCATTAGCAATTGCTCCAAACATAACCAGGCTTACCGCATCAGCATTGACAGCCGCCTGGTGTAGTGGTTCGCGCTCCGGACTACTACACCACTGGACTGGATGTTTATAAAAATATTGAAGTATGTTTATCCGTTACCTAATCGCCATAGTACACGCTTTGCTTAGTTTGGGCTAGATAATTGTTGTGATTGTAAAAAACTATTTATTTACTATCTATGATTACGTCGTGGCAGTTTTGCAATATGAAACTCCACAGACATAAACTTGGCATTTAAGATGCAAAAGAAGTGACTTGTCGGCTTGTTTAAAAATATGAAGATACTAACACTCACTGGCCTCTATGTTAAGCAAATGTGTATATTTGTCAAGGAACACCCAGAAATATTTCCATCTAAAAAAGTACAACTACCTACCTATTGTGCATCTTTCTGTAAACACAACAATTGTAACTTCTTTGTATGGTGTACAATAAAGATCTCTATATCTATCTACCGGCATATTGACTATATTTAAGAAAAATGTATTTGCAATGGCTATTAAAGTCTACAACGCTTTACCGGAGGATCTGCGAATACTTTCTGCCCCTGAGTAAATCCAAAGCAATGGCTTTGGACGCAACCGATTGACCGTATAGATGCAGAAGAAGAAGAAGAAGTAGTAGGTATAGAAATGTATACTACTTATTATATTGATCGGTGATACTTATCCTAAGGCCTGCAATCTTTATCGGATCGTTCGTCCTTACGTTTGAACGCACTTATTAATTGATCACGGTGACTCTACGAAGTAGATACGACAAAAACTTGAGAGTTATTATGAACAATTAATTCTGTGACTTAATCTTATCAGTGAGCTTACCTACTCTATTTTGCAAACCTCATGTTGACTGCGTTGTCTTTCTAGTTTTGCCATGTCATCTTGATTTGTCGTTATTAGTAGGTATCATGGTAAATAATACAGTTATCTTCGGCAAGTTTTTTTGAGTACCTACCTACTTATTATAATAAGAGTATTTTTTTAACTGATCAAGCATACGTAAACGAGACACAAAAGAAATTATATTGTTATGCGGTCTCATGAGACCGCTTGGATGTTATCGGGTTAAAATTAAAAAAAAACTGCTACCTACTATTACATAGTCATTAAACTATTTTAATGTTCCTAATTCTGGTTCCTATAATAAAATGAACCTAATCATAATAATAACTGTCTTGTATGCCGCGGGTGCTATGGAATCTTACTCCTTCAGCTTGCGTTCGCTCATATAACGCGACGTGAGCTTAGCGCGCGAGCGGCACGCGGCGTTTGCGTCGTTCACACGCTCGAGGAACGCGCGCGCCCAATGTGAGGTCAGCCTATGTCTGCAAATAGGCCTGAATTACACAATTATACGTCTCAATTTCTTTTTTAACCCCCTACCACTGCTCCAGGACAACATTGTGGGCCAATCTTCAAGCGGCTTAACAGATTTTCTTGGATCGTTAGCTTAAATAACACTAGTATTTGGAGTGAACAGCGAAAAAGCGGGCCAAGAGCTACGTCATAGTGACGTAGATCCGGAACACGCAGCGATGGAGCACTCAGCCCACTTTACCTCAAGCGCTCGGATGCGATAGACGTGCCTAAAATTCGTTATTTTGTTAATTAACGTTGATAGGCATTTTTGGAATAATTGTAACGGTCGAGATATTAAATTTGTAACAGTTTGTAACAATCGTCTTCTTTATTAAAAATAAGATCCTTTCCTGGTTCCTAAATCTAGTACAATCGGTTTAACAAACAAATTGTAAGCTACGATGGCAGACACAGATAAACAGGTAAGTAAATTCTATAATATCTTTTCGTCGGAAGATAATTTATCTAATAACAGTACTAAGATTAAGACAGGCATGATAGGTATGTCTTGCAAGTCTTGCAAGGGACTAACGTGTGTTAGTCCCGACCTTGAACGGATTGTTAAAATAAAAGAGAACTGTTAATTTTAAGGTAAATAAAAAATACTTTTTAATAGAGACTTACAACAATGTAATTCTGTCCTTAGTTCTCCACGCCAATAAATAAAAAATAGTAAGTTAATAAATATTGGACAACATTACATACATTGCTCTGTTCCTATGGTAAGTAGCCGAAGCACTTGTGTTACAGAAATCAGAAACAACGATGGTACCACAACACCCAGTTTCGAGACAATGCAGAAAAGTTATTTTTCTACATTGACCGACCGGGAAACGAACTCGGGACCTCAGAGATAGCGACACCAAGTCCGGTATGATCGCCTCTCGGCTATGGAGGCTGCCTAACTAACACTCAAATGTGTTATTACCAAAGATAATAAAGAAGGTAGGTATAAGTACAAGCCCTTTCTATCCACATATCGAGAACGATGCTATTGTCAGGAAGACCTTTGTTCTACATTACACAATTGGTCGGCGGCGGACAGACATTACACGCCTGTCATCAGGATTACATAAGTAATTCGTAATCAATATCGATTGATAAATGTATTTAATTGCTCCACTGTTCTGCCCACAACGCTTTCTTCACGACAAAGGTACAGTAGGATCTCTCGTGTATCGGTTTCTCCTCGTGGAGCTGGCTACTCCTGGTTCTATTTAAATGCATCTTGGCCTGCGCCTTCACCATTCACAACCTAATAATGACCACTTATCCCTAATTACCACATATTATTATACGAATAAATGGAGATGTTCAGGTAGTCAGTCACGCTTCTATTCCACGGTTTTAGTATATGTATTGTAGCCACAGATCATAGATCTAAGATTGTAGTATTAACCTCAACTTTTTAGCCGCAGCGGTTTATAATTACGTTAATATTAAAGTTAATATGCGAATCAGTGCCAAGAAGTTAACCCACCTACACCGCGGTTGTGATTGAATGGGTGTGACTATTCCAACTATTTTAAGTGACATTTACCACAAGCTTCTTCTTCTCTATTCGGTCAATCCCGGTTGCGTCCAAAGCCATTGCTTTGGAGCTCAGGGTCCGCTTTCCTTGATTTACTCCTCCACTTCGCGCGGTCTTGAGCGTCTCTAGTTGTAAGATCATTGGCACGCATGTCAGCCCTTACGACGTCAAGCCAGCATTTCTTGGGTCTACTCCTTTTGCCAGGACCTGGCGGTGGCGGCATGGCCAGACATTTGTTTCCTACGTAGCTTGCCGTTTTCCGCAAAACATGGCCGTACCAGCGTAGGCAACTCTCCTGCAGTTTGTCTGCAATATCACGGACACGTAGGCTACCGCGGATGCGCGAGTTCCTCACGCGGTTCTTCCGCGTGACTCCTCACATTCACAGCAGCATATTCATCTCCGTGACACGCAGCTCCTGCTTGTGTCGCTCAAGTAGCGGCCACGCTTCGCTGCCATATAAAAGGACAGGCCTAATGATGGACTTATAGATCTGTCCTTTCAGCTTATCCGGGATTCTGGGGTCACAAATGACACCAGTGACCTCTCGCCATTTGGCCCACGCAGCAGCAATGCGTGCTTTGACGTCGCAATCGATGTCTGCCGACGCGTGAAGTACAGATCCAAGGTATTTAAACTGGTCCGTGTGCTCGACTTTGTCTCCACCTATGCGGACAGGCGTTGGATCTGTAGAGTTACAGGCCAGGTACTCGGCCTTCGCCACATTGAGTTCAGACCACCGCTCTCAAGCGACTGCTTCCAGTCGTTCACCCGTCTCACCAGCCTGCCCCTGTCCGCGTTCACCAGTGCGATATCGTCAGCATACATCAGCAGCCATGGTGGCTGCTCATGTGAGTCTCTGATGCTGTCTGACACAACGTCTAATATCACACTGAACAGAAACGGACTGAGGACGGAACCCTGGTGTACTCCGACGGTGATGGGGAACGGTTTGGTGTCGCCAACAGCGGTCCGAACTATAGAATCGGAGCTGCGGTACATGTCTCGAATAATGTCAATAAATGCCTCGGGGACCCCTTTGGATCTCAGTGCCCACTAGATTCTAGATTGGAAGTTCCAGCTAAAATCAGCGCTACAGGTTTCTGAACCATACGCCGAGCTGGTAGGTACCCATTAGACGCCACATCGATCGTTACGCTATCCGTTTTACGTTTTATTTTTCATTTGTTTGTCTGTTTAAAAAAAAAGTTTACTTGTTGTTTCGTCTACCAATGTTCCGAAAAAAATATTATGTCAGTCATCTAGCTTAATTTATGTTAATCCTTTTATTACTTACCTATTCTACCTGAAGGTTGTCTCGAAGAGATCGCTTTCAGCGATAAGACCACCTAAATTGTGCATCTTTCTGTAAACATCAATTGTAACTTCTTTGCATGGTGGACAATAAAGAGTATCTATCTATTTCTTTCTCATTGGTTTTTGTATATTGTGTTATTTTTTATATTTTAATTATGTTAAATATGGTTTTTCTGGCCAATGCGCTACGATTAACTAGCTTTTTTAACAAATTTTTCAAAGATTTCACTTAAATTTTTCTCAGAATTTGATATTCGAACTTGAAAATAATAGTGTTTGTCTTGTTGATGTTAATGAATACATAAATGTATCTTGTCGTAGGATTCTTGTCTCCACTCAAGAATACGTCACCTGATTTATACTTACTTACATATGTTATTTATTATCGGTTCGCTATCGCAATGACAGTGGCCCTTCTGTGATCTATTGTGCTATCTAGAAGTCTCTTCGTCCGCGCCGATGGCTCAGTATAGCACTAATTATTTTCTGTGCACTGTGACCCCCGGCTGTGTTATAATTGTTCGAATTGTCATTTGAGATCCATCATCTTATGTTATGCAGACATGTTTCAAAAGAAAATAGATTACAAAAATGATATCTAACTTCTAGATCTTAGATTTAACTAATTGTTTGAATACAATGGAGGCTAAGTATCATTTGTTTGTATTTCAGACGTGAAATTGTAATAATAATAGATCAATATTTACAATCAACTGAACCTCTAATCTTATTTAACCTGGTTCAACGAAGCCATTATTTCTCCCCATTAGTAATGCTTAGGTACTTTAATCACCTACACTGGCACCGACAATTCTGATAACTTGTGTTTTGTAATTTAGATTGTTTCTGGTGCCAAATAAAATACTACTTACCTACTTACTTACTTACTTACTTACCTATTTGAAAGCTAAAAGGTCAGGCTTTTTGAGGTTAAAGTTCACACAGAGTAAAATTTCAATTAAAATTTAGCTTTTTGTGCTAAGTAAGTTGGTGAGCTGTAAACAGAACAGACGTACAGACCGATAGATAATAATGAAACGCCTAAATACGGTATTTATCTATCTCATCATCAGACGACAGACGCGACGTAAGATTGTATCAGGACTTTACAAATCATTTAACCTGTTTGATCGGAATTACTCTTGACAGAGACTATGTTTATCTTATCAATAATAGTTTTTGCTATTGCATGACAACATTATATAGGATTTAATTGAAATCCGATATTGGTTCTGTAGGAATAGTTGTAGGGTTCTAGCTGGAGATAGAGAATCAGTCCATTTTATTTTACCTATTATGGGATTTTGTTACTACCCTGTTCGGCCGCATAACGTGTTCGGGCTATGGTCATACCATGTGGTGTTCCGAACATTTGTTAAAACTATTTCGCACTGATACTTTATTTATTACACTTAAATGTGTAACATTTTTATGGGAAAACCAAATTTTTTGAGATTTCTGAGCTGTTCTATTCAACAACAGAGTTACACCTAAAAGTTTTGTTACGAAAGAAAATTGGTGGGATAGATTAACGTATTTCATAGACAGATAGGTACCTATAACAAATGTGTACAAAATACTGAATAAAAAAATTACCAACAAAACAATTAGTACAATGTGGCAGTCTTGTCGCAAAAAAAATAATTTGTCTTCCAGAATGTTAAAGTGAGTATAGTTGGAGTGGAGTGAGCCAAAGGGTTTGCAGAACTGGTATGATACATTATACCACCTTATTAATAAATAACTATGCGCCAGACTGTATAATCTGTGTAACGAGGTCTTAGCCTTTTGGCTGATTTTAAAATTTGGCAAATTTATTAATTTGCTTGGGGCGAAGTCTCCCAGCGCACCCAGACCCGAGATGACTTAGAAAATACAAGTATTTCTTTAAATCATCCGAACCGGTATTCCAACCTGGGGCCTTTGCGTTCAAGATATCTGCCATTCACTAAGCCAATCGGGGCAACACGATTGAAAAACCTAAACAAAGCCGCAATTGTGAAGGATTAATGGTGTGATTTCTTGTATCTTTGTACAAGTGGCACTTATTTTGGCGTTACAAAACCTTGATTTTCTATAGACTATAAATTACCAATACCAATTGTGCCGTTTGGGGACCGCCGTAAAGAATACACTTCCCCACCGCCAACAGGAGGCGTGTCGTTAGGGGCGACTAATTCCTGCAGCACGAGACGGGCAGCAGCGTCTTCGTGCAAAATCTTATAAAAAAACTGCGCTCGCCAACCCGCCTGCCAAGCGTGGCGAGTATTGGCAATCCCCCCCGATGATAAGTCATTGGGGGAGGCCTTTGTTCAGCAATGGTCGTCTTATGGCCGAAATGATGATGATGATGATGAACAGGACGCTTGTCGTTAGGGGTGACTAATTCCTGTAGCACGAGACGGGCAGTCTGCGTGCGAAATCTGTTCTAAATACTAGTCAGCCCGCCTGCCAAGCGTGGCGACATGGCAATCCCTCCCCAATGACTTTCATTAGCCTATCTTCAGCAGTGGACGTCCTATGGCTGAAATCTGTGGTGGATGTTATTAAAACAATATACATAATAGCAACAATAGATTGGCAGGTAAGCATAATGGAGATAAGATAGTAGGCTTACTCCACACACAACACAACTTAAAAAACACACTTTATTTGATTTTAGTACGAAAACGAAATCACCAAAAGTTGATAAGGTGAGAGAAGACAGAGAAAAGTCGGCTAGTTCCTATTGGCTGCATAACAGCTTAACATAATTTGTCATTTTTCACAAAAGATAACGTAAACAGCCAATAAAATATAACCACGACAAAGACACATGTCGCCGCTGGTAAACTGATTAGACCAAATTAAACAACAATGAAATAGCACTAATTATATCCATGATAAGCAGCAAGAGTAAAAACTTACAACATACTATAGACCGCAGAGTCCCGCAGAGGCCGGTTCGTTTTCCAGTTGGTTCCATTCAGAACATTTTGTTTACCGAATGGGGAAGCAAAAGCAAAGCCAATTTCAGATGGCGCTAGTGTGTTTGGTCTAGTCAGCAGTTGTCAAACGAAAGGCATGGTCGATCTATTTTAATGGTTGTTATTTATCATTTAAAGAGCTTTAGAGTTGTGTAGTTTGTGTTCTAATATTTGGTGAAGTGATAAAGATCTGAAACTATTTCAATATCATTGTATTCAACGCCGCATCGAGTGTCAAGTGACTTGTCTCAAGACAACTTCCTTTAGACCCGATAGCGTCTTGAAACCTGCTTCTACGGAAACAGTAGCCTTCACTGAATCCATGAAAAGCAATGAAAAAAACTAAACACCCGTTATTTATTGTGAACTTTATGAAGAATACACTCGAAATTGGCAGAATCACTGCTCTGCTTCAGCACTGATCAGGTAAAACTACGTAATAGCTTCAGAGCGGAATTGAGTCAAAAAAAAAATGACAAAGTTATTTTATTTTTTGTGCTTGCCAGCATGATGCAAGTTTAACACACGCTTGACCACTTATCCATAACCTTTATCGTAGTAATTATTTGATCAGTGGCAACAGCGACAGAACCATTGATCAAATAATCACACCGGGAAGACCAAACACAATGCAACACGTATCAGGAAAATGTGCAGTGTGGCTCATTTAATAAGAACTGGTGAGCTTACTGTATCTACGTCTTTGTGAGTCACGTTGACATCGTGGGAAAACCTCGTTTCTCATCTCAACACTGCTCTTCCATCGAATATCTCGCAAAACGTCAATAATTTATACAATAACCAATCTAACTCAAGCTTTAATATCTCAAGCCTTTAAAGCTTATAAATAGAGTTTAGTTTCAACTGAAAAACTTTTTTTTAACTGCAACAGAAAATTAGTCAACGCACCAATGATTTTGTGATGTAATCACCAATCAGAGCCGTCAGTGATCAGCATAATGTGATTATTATACCACTAGTTGGTGCCATTGTTGACTGGTATCAAATTTATGTGCAATGAGTACAAGATGGAAATCATCACTTCTGCCTTTGTGTGGAAAGGTCTGAATAGTCGCATGATCTTTTCTTAGTTTAATTAATTATTTGTTTGTACATTACTTACTGTTATAAATCGCCTCCTTAATCAAGTCGAGCACGCCGGACTTGGTGTCGCCATCTCAGGTTTCGGGTTTGATTTCCCTTCGGGTCGATGTAGAACACGAACTTTTCTGTATTGGCTCGGGTCTGGGTGTTTGGTGCTATCGTTGTTTTTTATTTCTATGACACAAAGTATTTATGCTACTTACTTTAGGATCAGAGCAATGTACCTATGATGATGTGATCCAATATTAATTATTTATAATTGTGTACTGTAAAGAAGCTGTGAGTAAGATCGATCACACTTCACATCGATCGTCTGGTGTAGTGGTTTGCGCATCTGACTACAAAGCCAGGCAGTTGTGGGTTCGAATCCCGCAAGGGGCATATGTTTTTGTGATGAGCACGAGCATTTGTACCTAAGTCGCCATATCTAGTCGCCATGTACAAGCTTTGCTTAGTTTCGGGCTAGATGATTGGTGTGATTGTAGAAAGATATTTATTTAAGATACCTTAAGGCGTCGTAGTGAAACAGTCCACAGGTAGATAGGCTGATAAACTCTTACAATTTCTTCTGCTTAAAACCATAGTGGAACTTTAATTTGTCCTTGGTAGAACCTTTCGTGACTCAATAACTGCTATCACATAGCTATTACTTGCATCACAATCACTTAGCGACAGTTTCACCGCTGTCCCTTGAGAAAAGCGTCACCTTTCCACCAGGTAGTTACAGCTCCATTAAAAGCAATTAACTATTTAACTTCGGTAGGCAGAAGGGCTGACTTTAGTGACGCTGACGCAGTAGCACGAGAAACAGTGGAACATATTACAATTAAATGCCAGTCTATAAAATGCTTGCGACGTCTTTAAGCGACGAATAACCGAAAAATTTAAATTCTTTTGTTTAATTTAAAATGTCATTAAATTTATTTTCATATGAAAAAGGGTACATTGTGTATGGAATTGTGGTATATAACGTTTAGCTTTTTAGCCATTTACAAATAGCATGCACATAATATTTTAATAAAATTAATCGAAGTCTAATGTAATTGTAATTTGTAAACGTAATTTAAAATGTCAAAACTATGGAAGAATAAAAAATACAAATATCAATTAAGAATATAACAATTTATAATACACACACAATAGTCAAATATATTAAAATAATTTTATATTGAATACTTACAACATCTTTTTCTAAAGTACTATTATTGAAATTAAAAAAAATAAGTTCTCTTCCATTATACAAATCGATATAGCTGATTTGTCATTTTATATGGGAAACTTTAGACCTTAGATCATTTTCCTCTGAAACCATAAGATACAGAGAGAAAATATGGTCTACAGGTTTGGCTAATCACACCGCCTTAAAAACGCACCATTTATGACCGTCAAATATTTTGACTTTTTCATGTAGGTAAGGATGGCATTCTATAAAACAAATCCTATAACTTCCGATGACCACATCAGACTATGTCATAAGTTTCTCCAATACGTTACGTTACTCCCATCACCCGTGCCTAATTTCTAAAGGTTTATTGTAAAATTGACGCATGTGGAAAGCGTTCCGTCAATGGGTGTCGTTTGTTAATTAAATTACCATTACTTAGATAACTTTTTGATACAAAGTTGTTGCCGACAGAAGTGATTGACACTCAGTGTCGACCTCCGAGAACAAGATGTAGACTCATTAGGCCTGATTTACACGGGTCTAGTTGTTATTGATACAGCCGCTTATTATAGTGTTTAAATTAAAATCGACAAAGTTATAGTTAGTATCAATATCCACCGACCAGTAATCGCTGCATACGGACCGAAATCGGATTCGAATTCGGATCACCGAAATTATTAGTGATTTTTCACTGAACTAAGTATAAGTTGAGAAGTCTTGTCAACTCTCGCACGGTCACTGATGAAATAATGGCGGATTTTAGTCGAACAAAATAAAACACGTTTCTAGGGTATTGGCTCTATGAGTGTCTCCAAAACCTACTTGGAGCTAATATAGAAATCAGTCCTTCAAGGCGTAAGCATCTAAACCAACCATATTGTAAGCTCCAAAAACTGTTGCTAGGATGTTAATGTATTACGATGGGGTAATAAAAGTCGACCTGTGTAAATTAGGCCTTTAGACCTATGAAACCAACCAACAAGACCTCTTGAAAAAAGCTTAGACAGAAATTATTTTATTTTTAACAAAGGAATATAATGACGTTGTTAATATATATTATGTTTTAATAAAATGTTTAAAAACCAAAAAATATATATTTATAGTGGCACGTTGGTATACTTTTTTTTAACTACTGCTTCGGGAAAAAAATATTGGCTAAGGGCAGCTAAAAGGCAGTATAGTAAGTATACAGTGTGGCCAGAAAAGTGACGTCCAAAATTTTTTTTAGATGCCTCGTGTTGAGAGGTATCTGAATCGTAATCTTAACTCTAAAAAAAATCTTAACTCGAAAACTACGAAAAATCGTAGAACATACATAGGGGGTGATGATACCTCTCAACACCAGGCACGTCCTCACTTTTCTGGCCACCCTTTCGGTCGTTATTTATAATCAAGTTGTTTTTGCAAATTGACCCTTACAGGCACTTTTTATTGTCCTAATTTAATACTCTACTTGTTTAAGTGGTCAATAGTTTGGCACCACAGTCCACAGCCATATTCCCTCTGCTGTTAAAGTATTTAATTTACCAACCCGTCAGCTGCGGAGATGGAAGGAACATGACTGTGTTTTGGACGGGTTCGGCCTAAATTGGTTGTATTAGCGTCATAGTATGTATAAAGAAAGTTCCTCCAGAGCTTCGGATAGCCTGTTTCCAGCTTCCTCTAAGGAGTAACACTGGGCAGCCAAGGCGAGATTGTCATCGTATAAAAAGCGTTTAGTGTTTTCGCTAGCAAGTTAGTCATTCGTTACGTTAAATAACGCTGGGGCCAAAACGCTATCATTATAGATGGCGCTTCATACCACTAGACGTCGCCGTTCCACTAAAAAAAACTGACAACAGCTAGTATAATCATAAGACATAGGAAAATAATGAATTGCGAAGAGTTCGGGACTGCGAAGGGACCGTGTTAGTTCAAGTTCTAAGGTTTATTTGCCAAAACACAGAAAATTACAAGTTGTCAAAGATTTAAAGTTGTTAATCTTTGTGCGTTTGCATTATGATTTAATTTGGTGATAGGGTATCTAAGTGAAGGTGTAATTAGCGTCTGGGTGTAATTCGATAGATTGTTTTGGAATATAATTTAGTTTGCTACTTAAATACATGTTTAGTAATACCTGTGCTCTTGTAATTATATTCTGTTTTGTGTGTCTAAATAAAAAAATAAATAAAAATAAAATAGATGTACTTCACTCGTCTAATCGTGAACCTCCTTTTTTCAAAGTCGGTTAAAATTAACTTTGATTTCATCACACATTTACTCTGATGATAAGCGTTCAAGTGTCAAGGACGCAGTTAGTTTAACAACATAATTATCTAATTAGAATAAAAATACGCCCACACCACCTGACAAAGTGAAATTGGGAATGCCCCTACAATGGGGTCTAATTCGGCCATCTTGCGACAATGGTGGGCAAATTCGCTCATTAGTGCTCTTTGTAGTAACATATTGGGCAACTGACGCCGACGCGATATGGGCAATTCATTTTTGCAATACACTATTGCTGATATGAATATTGGATAAATGCTTTTTGTGCCGACAATTACTTTGCATTGCTTTGCATTAGATATAAGTAATAATAGTTTTCAAATTATAGTTTAGGTCTTCACCTGCCGATGAGTGGACATAAATAGCTAAACAACTGAGAGTTCAAAACTACACGGTAAATTTTTATTGCCTATTCCTTCCTCCTTCCTCCAGCCGAGAGGCGAGCAAACCGGGCTTGGCGTCAGCATCTTTTCGATTCCCGGACGGGTCAATGTTGACAACTAACTTTTCTATATTATCTCGGTTGTGGGTGTTGTAGCACAGTCGTCGTCGTCGTTGTTTCTGATATCTTTAATAAACGTGTTTTAGCTTATCTTAGGATCAGAGCAATGTAGTAGGTAGGTAGTCCAGTATTTTATTATTGGTTTTTGACTTGTCACATCATCATCACCATCATTTCAGCCATAGTAACGTAGGCCTCCCCCAATGACTTCCAGACTTGGCCTGTTGGAAGCAGTCTGCATTAGCTGTGTCCTGTGACTTTAACTAGGTCGTCTTTCCACCTTTTAAGTAGACGACCTACGCTGCGATGGCCGGTACGTTGCTTCCACTCTAGAACCTTTCTGCCTCATCAGCCGTCACGTGCCATGTGACTAGTCACATAGATACATTAAAATCGTGTTTTATATGTTGTTTGTTTTCGTTAATTTTAAATTGAAAATTCACAACAGCTTTTTCTATAAGAAAAATTTACTTCTCTTGACAAAGTGACTCTAGCTATAAAAGTCCAAACTCGAAGGTTTTTCTGTAGCTATTACAAAGTTCCACTTTCTGACTCCAGCATCAGGTTAGCTCGATGGTGTCAAATTATTGTCATTAGATTAGGACTTCTCATAGGTACTTACAAAGTTTCAAATCTATACGGTAATTAAAAAGTAAGTTAAACTTCATCATCATCATCATCATTTCAGCCATAGGACGTCCACTGCTGAACATAGGCCTCCCCCATTGACTTCCAGATTGGCCGGTTGGAAGCGGCCTGCATCCAGCGTCTTCCTGCGACCTTTACCAGGTCGTCTGACCACCTTGTGAGTGGAGGTCCTACGCTGCGCTTGCCGGTACGCGGCCTCCATTCTAGAACTTTTCTGCCCCATCGGCCATCAGCTCTACGTGCTATGTGCCCCGCCCACTGCCACTTCAGCTTGCTAATCCGTTGTTTAGTTAAACTTGAACCAAGATTTTGATAATAGTTACCTTTACAAGTGAAGTTAAAACTTGTTAAAATTAAATTATCATTCCCTTAACACGCTTTTCTCATCCAGCCACTGCCAGCCATCTTCCCATGCTCATCGGTCCATCGAGCTGGGAGGAGTCTTAAACGTTTGCTGAGACGTAGTCTCCACTCGAGAACCCGTTTACTTCACCGTTCATCGGTTCTGCGACAGTGTGGCCGGCCCACTGCCACTTAAGCTTGCTACATTTTGAAAAAAAAATATCATCATCATTATTTCAGTCTTAGGACGTCCACTGCTGAGCAACGGCCTCCCCTGGTGATTTCTAGATTGGTCTGTTGAAAGCGGCCTGCATTCATCGGCTTCCTGCAACCTTTACCAGGTCGTCTGTAGTTCATGTTGTGGGTGGACGTGGTGGAAATATTTACTTGACATAACTAAGACATTTTTTACTTCCGATGTTAGTCCCATAGTGTCATCATTATCATTTCAGCTATAGGACGTTTACTGCTGAACATAAGTCCCATACTAAAAATTGTTATAATGGGCTAGTTTCCTAAAAAAATAAAATAAGTCCATCAGTTGAATCAACAGAAAATATTGGACAGGTATTTTTTCTTTTCTAAATCAAACAAAAAAATATGAAGATATAGCCCGTTAAAGTTCCGAGTTATCACGCCTTGCGACACTTTTTAGCAAGACGTGACGTCACTCCTAAACTTTGATGCGCTTTATTTTCTTCATTTTTTGTTTGATTGACAAAAGACACAATATGGGTCCAATATTTTTTGATAATCTAACTGACGGACTAAATAGAATAATCATTTTTTGACCCAGGAAACTAGCTTGAGCAGAATGTCTTTTGCGGCTCTAAAATCAACAAAAATCACCCTGTATATTGCACTTTTCCATAGCTTTTACCTAGTTGCTAACAGCTACGGATCAGCATTATCTGTGGTTGTATAACTAACTTATGATAATCACTCACTGGCATTGTTATCGCTAAAGCGATGTTCACAACGGCCATTTGTTTTATTCGCAATCTCCGAATCTATAATTACTCGATTGAATAACTGACACTTGTATAGCATAGACAGAAGCTCATAGGCATTTATAGTTTATCACAATCGATAAAGTTTACTTTCTTTATTGTATTTTTTTAACTTTATAGTGTGTGCGTTACTCAACAATGCATCTGAGTACCTACATTATATTTTATCATGATAGATAGATAGATAGATAGACACTTTATTGCACAAAAACATTAAGGTTATTACACACAAGACACAGTTATGTACAATCAGGCGGCCTTATCGCCAAAAGCTATCTCTTCCAGACAACCTTAGGGCAGAGGAAATTAAGTTTTAATACAGTGGGGTAACGTAGTGCGAGAGCAAAAGAGTGCGTAGTTAATTTGTATAATCTTCCTAAGTAACTATAAAAGCGTCTAAAACTTATTTGTCAAAGATAGAGATAGATATTGGACACCATATAAGTAAATTACACGTGATTTTTACAAAAAGACGTACAATTTAGGCGGTCTTATCGCTAATAGCGATCTCTTCCAGACAACCTTCAAAGTGCGTAGAAAATCTACTTGCGATAGCCTGGATTCTCCTGCTCAAAACTGCTGCACTCGTAGTACGTACGAGTTAGGTAGTAGGGGTTTGTCGATTCTCGGTAGGGCCAATGTACAAAACGAACTTTTATATGTTGGGTCTGGGTTTTGTGGTGCCGTCGTTGTTTCTGATTTCTCTATCACAAATGTTTTAATTATGTACTTCCATTAGGATTAGAACAATGTATGGGATGTTGACCAATATTTAAAAAAAGATGATTACTGACCAAGTGTGAATCGGACTATAGATACTCTTCAATGTACACCACACAAAAGAAACAAACTACAAGAAAAGAAAAACATTAAGAAAAGCGCACCAATAAACCAATAAAACCAATTTATTTCTGCAAATAGGCTTAAACTGAGCTTTTTACATAAAAGTTAATTTTTTTTTTACCCTACTACTGCATCGAGACGATTGTGGGCTAGCGCCGAGAAGAAGCAGCGCAAGAAGCTCTTTGGGACGCAAGCCCATGCCAGGTTTAGTACTTAATTGTTATTATTTATTTATTACTAAAGTATTTACTTTAATGACACCAAATCTAGTCACACGACGACCAGGTGTAGATTCGCACCCCGCTGGTATAACAGAGCCAAATGGTAGTAAGTTTGAATCCCGCTAAGAGGAGATGTTTGTGTGGTGAGCATGAGTGAGTGAGTCGTGGATGTCTTACAAATGTATTATATTAAAATTAAGTTATATATCTAACTTGTATTAGTGTATGTATTTATTAAACAATAATACAAGTCAGTCAGTAAGTCAGTTATATGGCCTTTTATTATAATTTCATTTATAATAATTGTGAATAATGAAATTATTATTATTATTAAGTACGTTTGTTGTCTAGTCTAGTCGCCAATTCGCTATTAAATACTGCCACTTTCTAATTTTTTCCTCGAGCCAGAGCCAGATTTATTACTTCAACACTTACAAATTTTTGAGTAGGTAGTTTTTAGTTTTAGGTTATGTTAGTTTATTTAAAGTTTTGTTTTATTAATTGTTAAATTTTAAAGCAATTGTTAAATTTTAACACCAAATCTATTATTGTTACTAGAGCCCAATAATCTGCATTACCTCAAGGTTAACTTGTAGAGAATTATTTATAGTATTAAGCTCGCCAATTCTACTCACTTGTGAATTAACGTCTCAATAAATAAACCAAGAAAGGGTACCTAAAGTATGTATGGTGTAAATTATTTAGATAGCCATAGGCAAAACAAACATTTCGCCTTTAATTAATTTTACTCTAAGGCTAAAATTATGGAACTTTTCCCTAAAAGGTTAAAGAAACAATATTATCTTGTTATCAACTAATCATTGCCTTACAATCCGCGCTAATAAAGCCAGTAAGTGAAATAAAAAGTGCGCAGCGTCTTCCCGCGAGATGGCGCGGCCGTTGCGTCAGCGCAAAAATGTCATAATAACAATGATTACGGTGCGCCCGCGCCCGCGCACCCATGCGGGATCCGTGTCAACGCCTGTGAATAGTTTTCGTGGGTAGTGATGCGCTACGAAATAATAAATACATATTGTCGATGTTTGAACGCCGGAGCTTTAAAAAAATAGATCCGGACCTTTTGCGCCCGACCGTTACTTGAGGGTTTTCATTATTTATTGTTTTAATATTTGGTTTGCGTTTTAGTTACACCAAAGTTGAAGTCTAAATGTATTCTCGTTTCTGAACTGAACTGGTTTCGTACAAAAATGTCTTAATTTTAATTCATAATCGTGAAAAAAAATTAAAATGTAAAGTACAACTACAAATTAATATCTAGTATTTATTTTTTATTTTATTTATATGTGCTAAACATTTCTTCTTGTCAATTTTATTAAATACCCGAGAATATAGCAAGAATATAATTATTAACTAAATTGTTTATTCACTTTCATACATTATTAATTCTATAAAATAATTATACAAATTTTTAAATAATATATACATCTATGAAATACTATATACAACTATGAAATACTATACAAATAAAAACTACGAAAATAGAGAATTATAAAAATGGTCCTCGTGGAAGGGTACCCAAGATGCTGGCAGCGTTACCTCGCTGGATTGCGATGCTTAGTCGCTGTGCGAGGTAGCTGCCAGCCCTTGGGTCCCCACTGGTGTCAACTAATCTTTTGGCAATCTCTTTATATAAAGAGAGTGCGTTGGGACCCCAAGGACCTAGTGTTTCGACGCCAAAAGGTATAAAAAAGTAATTCGCGCTGATTTGCCGATATTTATTATTTTTCCTATATTCAGCGTCTGTCGCAGCCGCACCTGCATCTCTGCTCGTCCCGGAAAGATGGGAGGCGGCTAATGTGTCGACACAGGTAGCGTCCCACACCAGAGCCCGACCCATCCGCCAGGGAACAAGAGACATTCCGTCCGGTCTCTTGCCATCATCACGAGCGATACCGTTCGGCTCAAGTATGGCCGGCACGTTGATGGTAGCAAGGGACCGACGAAGGATGTCGTTGATGCAGGCATTCTTTGTACAAGAAAGTCCGTGGTGTCCCAATGAGCTGACATCAGCACCACAAGGACACTTATGTGGACTGCAAACCTCGGCACCAACACGGAGACCAATCGCCACACGAAGAGTTTCTGAGTCTAGAAGGGTTCCCACATTGGCTGAAGGATATGCATGCAGCCAATAACCGGATTCTCTGGTAGAAACAGCTCTAAGAACCTAAGCGTTCATACTTAATCAATTTGTAATAAATTGAGTTAATTCTAGGATAAGCTGCGTCTTAATTTAGACTGATTACTCTTTAAATTTTGAATTAAAACCGTTAGATTTTTTTTAAACAATTCTACCTGGTGGTTAATAAGGAATGGTTATTCTTTCTTCTACGAGATCTACGGGAACCTGCAGTGGCATGGGCATAAATTTAAGGGGTTCAATGCCCATGTCATTTAAGATTGCCATTGATTTAATTGAAAGATTAAACTATATAAAAAATGAAAATAAGTTCTCTAAATTTATGAAACTACTTGAAGAGTTTCTAATTGACAAACATTATTATACGATAAATGAATATTTAGAAGAAAAATTTACTTAATTTACTAAATAAATTTAATATATAAATAGATTATAATAAACATCTACATAAAATTTTACTATTGCACGACAAAATATCTGCCTTTCTCTCTTCCACGTTGCTGTGCCTATCAAGGTGCATATGAATATTGGAGTTTTATACTTACTTATGTTATGTATTTAGCATCTAAGTCATGTGCAATGCAATAAATAAATAATAATAAATAAATAATAATTCATTTGGACAGCTATCACCTCACATTGAATAATTTTTACAACTTCTAATTTAAATGTACATATCTGTGATAATATACTCGTATAATATTTACTAATTGAATTATATTTTTTACTATCCTAAATGTAGGTACATGTAGCCATGGTTTAAATGGTCTGATTTCGCTTTAAATGGTCTGGTGTCCAAGGTATCAGTCGCTCTAAATTTAATAAACAAAAGATAGAAAAATTCGATGACAGAAAACATAAAACTTATGTTCCAATATCGATATCCGCCACATCACTACTCTAACGTTCCCACACCTGGAAGGTGAGTAAAATAATATCAAACACGTTTTTGCTGACGTATTGAGACCATTCTTTCTGAGTTCAGCTATTCGCTATCTACTTAAGCACGCAAAGATGTCAGGCAAGAGATTTGGGCCGTACGACCTGATAAAGACGGTTTTTGAACGAACCAGTGATTACTCGCACCGTAAGTAATTAGTTATGCATTATGTCGTCACGCAAACTTATTTGGAAAAACTGTAATCAATACGTTGTGCTATATCGACACGCAAATGATGAATATACCTTATTAATGAGGTGCCTTAGAATAACTTAAGAATCTAAGACGCCTAAGTAAAAAACCAACAGCACTTTAATTCGAAAATATAAGCAATTCTATACAAAACGGGAAGATTTACCTTGCAAGTATACGTTACGGCATAAAAATAAATTAGTATTGCCATCTTCCTGGTTAAAACTAAATTCTTCAAGCACCTTCAGTTCTTCTATAAAAATATATAATAAATTACCTGACTTACTAAAAAACGAAAAAACCGACATCATATTTACACAAAAAATAAAACAGTTTTTATCTAGTAAATGTTACTATAGCATAAATGAATATTTTATCGAAATACATACATAGGTTATACCAATTAGCTCAATTTTAATTATATTGTATCTTTATAATATAATAAACAAAATGTCATTAACACAAAGGTAGATGAACGCGCTTCCTCTCTCCTAGCCCCCAAGTTGCGTGCCCAACAGGGTCCATAACACTGGTTCTTTAATTTGTAACATCTTTATGTACATTATGGTTTTGCAATAAATTATTGAGTGTTGAGTATTGAATTTCTACCTTATTTAGGTACTTTCTATATTTCTTTTAGATAGATTAGATCTCTTTACGGCACACCATAAAAGTTAGCATGGACTATAACTGCAGCTACAAGATTCAATATATTTGGTTGTGTAGGCCTTTTCACCAAATTCAGCTTCATATTCCAAAAAAAGTTGCACTTCCAACATACTTAAGCCTTCGTAACATCTTCATTCTAATCAGTATCGGTGTGGTATCGGACTATAAGGTACTATTTTCTAGGTTGATTTTCTTTAGGGGTATAATTATACAGGGTTACATTGCACAGGGGTGCCAAATTAAAAAAATAAGATCTAAGGAACATTAATCGTTATTATTTTGATTAATAAATAGTTTAAAAAAATATATATATCTGAAAATAAATTCAAAGAGAGACTACGAAAGCCGCGCGGTCATTGATCAGAGGCGTAGGTACGGCGAGTCCACAAGGACCTTACGCATTGCACATTCGGTGCAATTTTTTCATGAATGAGTTAAATTATCCACGCGTACGATTTTTAACAGCGGATAGGAATAATTAAATGTAAAAAAAATTTTTTTTGTTCTTTGCATAGTTCTATTACGTTACTGATTCTGAGCTACTCCTAAAAATTTGGCATCCTTTTGCAATGTAACCCTGTATACTGCTCAAATACAACAACTCTTTCTTTGAGGGACATTTGAGGGCAGAATCACTTTTTATAGTTATGTGCCAAGGTGTTTTTAGCGAAGTAAGATTCTTGTTGTCGCTTTAGGTGTGATTACCAAAGTTAAACAGCCCAGCGGTAATGAGTGAATGGGTACACCATTCTGACCATCATCATCATCATCATTTCAGCCATAGGGCCACTGCTGAACATAAGCCTCCCCCATTGACTTTCAGATAGGCCGATTGGAAGCGACCCGCATACAGCAGCTTCCTGCAACCTTCACCAGGTCGTCTATCCACCTTGTGGGTGGACGTCCTACGCTGCGCTAGCTGGTACGTATTTCGACCATATTGAGTGACTCACATCTCTATCTCCGTGTTTTGATTGGCACGTTATAAGTTGGTGCCGACTAATATCGCCTATTTATTTAGGGTGTTGTCTGGCGCAAATTATTTTCTTTATTTACATACCTTCAATTATCCGTACTGGAGTATAGCTCAGACCAGGCCTCATAGTTGACCAGCTGTGGGAGTACATATAGGTATTTTGGCTTACTTTAATACTTTTAACTAGAAGCATTAATGTCTTTACCTAACCTAGATCCAAAACCAGTAATGGAATCATACCCCTGTCGTTTCACGACCTATTACATGCGTGCTCATCATTCTAAGCGCTACGAAACACGTACAGCCTGCCACTTAACTAGCCCGCGTGCAAAAGCTAGAATCAAATCAAATTATTCCATTTCAAACGCATAAAAGCAAATTCTCATTACCGTTAATTCCCATCTTTGAACTACATGCTTTCAAAAAGCAATACGGATATGAGTAACATCTCATGTGTCGTTTGTTGCGTAACCGACTACTGTTTGATACCGCGCCAGGGTAGGGTTGCCGATTCTAAACGCAGGCTAAGACATAAATAAAACAATGTATAATAAGTAAGTAAGTAATATATTCACTGCTTTTCAAAGTATTCTCCATTACATTTGAGACACTTTTTTGTTTAAATTAGTTTTGAAAACATGAGGACCTGACTGAAGGGATATTTTTGACGTGCTGGTTAAAAGCAATTACGGCCTTTTCTGGTCCCACAAATGTGAAACCTCTCATGAAATCTAAGTCATAATAGTCATATTTATTCAGTATATGCGCCCTCCTCCGGGCACTTATACACGTCCCAAAAATATAGCTTTGCCTTACCACTCCTTCATACACTTAATGTCGTGCCCTACCTCTCCTGCCACCTGCACGCAAGAGGACCTTTACAACGCCAACCAGAAGGCCATTGATGTTGCCACTTTTTGGGCGCAGAGAGTTTAATTGCCATTGACTCGAGAAGAAGAAGACCACTCCTTCAGGACTACATATTGGGTGATGAGAAGAAACGGCTCAACAAACTAAGTTTATTCGGAAAATAAAGAAATCGCATGGTGCTAGATGCGGGATAGGTCACGAGCTCTACCTTTTCAGAAGCCAAAAATTACTTTGTCTTGTTCGCGGTGTGTACCGAAGCACTGTCATGGTGAAATGGGCTGCGACTCCTAAGTCGTTTTTCCTAACCATTTTAAAGTCACTAAGCAATCAATCGATGGTAAGTAAGTAGTGTTTAAACTTGTGATAATAAGCAATTGAAATACGACTCCTCTCAAAAAAAAAGGGCCAAGAACACAGAACTTTCAGTGTACCTTATGTATAACTAGCTGAGCTTTAGACGATGCTTCGAACTTCTCTAGAGTCGATAGTAGGACATATGAATTTGAAAAATTAAGGTACCTACGTGTATTAGAATAATACGGGATTTCTCTGAAGGATATAATTAATCAGAAATTAATTCATCCGACTAAATCTGAAGCTCAAAGGATAAGCTAGCTGAAGTGGCAACAGGTCACAATTGCTATAGAACCGATATCCGATGGGATAGATTAGACTTGGCAAATGCAGCGTTGCCTTCCAACAAGGTGGTGCAATGATATAAGCAAAGCTGCTGGCAGCGAATGGAAAATAGTCGAGGATCTGGAGACGTATTTTTGAAGCATTAGAAATGAATCTTGAATTCGAACACGAAAACAATTCGTGTATGAAAATAGTTTCTATTGCTTCCGATTTGACGCATTTTTTAATCACTCGAAATAGGTGTTGCTATTAAATTGAAATCTTGTAACTATATTTGTTACACGCAGAAAATATTATAAGCAATAAAGCAAAAACTCATTAACGAACGTAAATAAAAAGTTATTATGGCAAATCTCTGTCAATCATGATTATGTTTACTTGCCAATGTCATTCTTCCGTACTTTCTACTAGTAGAAATCAAAAAACGAGTGGGTAGGACCACTCGTAGCAGAATTCAAGGAAGGAATTTTCAAAAATAGTGATTTTAGGAATTCGCATGCGAATCTTGCGATTTCGTGATCGGATTGGAATTAGCATGATTCAAAAATACGTCTTCTGGCTTATTGACGTGTAATTGAAAGAGACATGTTTCACTGTGAACTGTCGTGGGTTAAATATAATGTAGAGCGAACGGTGGCAAATAAGAATGGACGTTATTTATTGCTGCCACGAATACATAACTAGGTACAAAACTGACAGGATGGGAGAAAGACCCATTAACATAAACAACTTACCAACTAGCTAACATAGAAATAGGAAAAAATAAACCTATCAGAACTAAATTAATTTCATATTACCTCTACGATAATGTATGGAACGTCAGTTTGATTTGTGCTTTTGCAATAGCATAGCAAATTGCACAGCTGCCACTTTTATACAGTAGGTATGTTTATTAACGAAAGGCGTTATCATAGCGTACATACATACTAAAAAAAAAAACAATTTAATAAAAAATAAAAACAATATCATAACCTTATTGTTTAAACGCCCAACTCGTATCTAAACGAGAGAGTAAGACAGCAAGGCGATATTGCCTGTTTACGCAGCGCAAATACGTTTGTTTCTATTTAGCATTAAGGTTTTTAAACCTTAGAACGGGCGGGAACGCCCTCTGTTATGTTACAAACTGTATAAATGATTGTCGCACATAAATCGCGCACATGTAGCGCTGAAATCGCGTACACAACAAGTAGCCGAGTGTACATAGCTGTAAACACCTTTAAAATTTTAAGTTAGTTTCATCTTTCTTCCTACTGTTAGTCCACAAGTAGGTACAAACTAGATAATGGTTGCGTAAACATGCTTTATTGCTATTCAGCCTGCCTAGCACGAGCACTAAAAACACGATATGATATAGTGAAATATCGACACTAACTGTAAAATTATGATAGATATAGCCGCCATGTTGAATCGCCGTAACATATTAAGATCGCTGTTTCGATAAAAAATTTAAATAGCGGCTAAATTCTATCATATTTTTAAAGTTGGTGTCGATATTTCGCTATATCATATCATATCGTGTTTTTAGTGCTCATGCTAGGCAGGCAGGCACATTTACAGTTCGCAGCCTAAGTCATCAACATGCAAATTATCTCTGAGATATAATATGATTTAGAATAAAAGAATAACAATTCTTGACGATGCTACGGGTTGAGGCCATCATATAAGTTAAAGTTGGGAAATAGGTAATTACTTACATTAGGTATCAGTCTAAATCTAGTTTTTGAGTAGTTTAATATGTATTGAAGCGTGAAATCATAAAACGTATATTATAGAATGTATGTTTTAATCCTTACAATCATCTATTTGATTGTTGGCTTGTGTTTAATACTTAAGTGAGTACATAATGTATTTTGAATTTCTTTCGTTTATTTTATAGTTATTGTTTTTCGTCGCTGGTAAAGCCATCTTCCTAAATATATGGTTTTCACTGAAAACCAGCGCAATGGCTAGGCCCCTCACCTACGCCATCGCACATGCTGGGTGGATACCATTTGGTTCCTTAACACTAAGTTAAATATTTTCTTTTCCGTGTTGTCTCTTTAGTATAGTTTATTTGTAATAAAATTATTATGTATGTGTTTATGGACCAATAAATCATTTCATAGTATTTTTATGTTGCAAAGATATCGCAGCTTTTTAAAATTTCTAAGACATTTTTAGGTGTGGGAAAAAACGACGGAGAAGATCCATAGAGTTAAGTAGGGAAATATATAAACTTTCATCATCATCATCATCATTTAGAATGAGAATAAAATTCAGACAAAAATATTCAGCCATAGGACGTCCACTGCTGAACATACTAAACCTCTCCCAGTGCCAAAAATAATACAGTCATATAAAGTTTAGATCAATTTAAATAATGGCTTAAATATTTCAAAGATTTTAAAAGCCTTTTTAGGTCACAAAGAAGCGATAGATACTCTAAAGTGCCCTTTAAATGAAACTCCTCGTTGAAGTAACATCATTCTGACAGTTTCAGACATTATTTATATAGGCGATACAAATTCAAATAAAAGGTCTGTGTGAATTATTTTTAAAAGCATAAACTACATACAGTAAGTAACGATATACACATTAAACTAAATACTATCATACATAGATTACATAGGCAAAATACATAAATAAATAAATATTTGACGACCTCTGTAGCCGAGAGGCGAGCATACCGGACTTGCTGTCGCTATCTCTGAGGTTCCGGGTTCGATTCCCGGTCGGAGCAATGTAGAATAATAACTTTTCTATATTGTCTCGGGTCTGGGTGTTGTGGTACCATTGTTGTTTCTGATTTCTGTAACACAAGTGCTTTGGCTACTTACCACAGGATCAGAGCAATGTATGTGATGTTGTCCAATATTTAAAAAAAAATAAAAAATATGACGACGATCATGAGACTACAATACCTAAGGGTTCAAGATGATGATTTCAATTTATGAAGAAAATAAAAATTTAAAAGAAAATTTAACCCCTAAATATGCGAAGAAGTTGAAATTAGATTGTCTATCCGTTACGTTTTCACGGCAAAATCCCGACTCCTATTTCAAACTATAAGGAACGACATAATAATCTACCCATCAAGTAATCTAGAAGATGACAAGACTATTCTACGCTGGCTAATACGGTTATGTGAGATCTTTGTAAAATCCTTGTTAGAGGCAAGTGACAACCCTACAAAACTATGAGAGTAGAGTTCATTTCACACAGTACCTACACGTTGACAAACTGAAAGGATACACGGGACACGCGCGCGATCGTATCACCGTTCCGGACGCGATTCCCAGGCTTTCTAACGACTTCCAGATAAGTCTAAAGATATTTTGGTAGGCGTTGATGACTCAGTGTTTTTTCTAGCGTTAGTCCCTAAATGTTTTGGATACGATCCTGAAGTATTTTCAGGAGTTAAAAAGATATTTTTTTATATAAGACTAGCTGTTACCCACGACTTCGTTCGCGTGGTATTTAGTTTATTCATAAAGGATTTTCTGCGCGACTTTCTTAATTTTTTCTTTTAAAAGAACCTTCTTCTGACAATAACTAACACAACGAAAAAAGAATTAGCGAAATTATTCTATGCATTCACGCGTGATGCGATGACCAAGGGAAATAGAGATTTAGGATTTTTTAACTAGCGATCGGCTGTGATTCCGTTTTTGTGAAATTAGATTTGGCCAAGAAAGCCGTTATCACTTTTTTGGTGATGATCTGTGTTACAATTTTCACTTTTTTGAATTCTGTACCTCAAAAGGAAAAAACGGAATAAAGGATTACTTTATTGTCCGTCCGTCTGTTTGTCTGTTACAAGTAAAGCCAAAAGTACCAAAACCGTAAATTTGTAGATACATAAAAAAATGTATTTTTAACAAACATGCAAAATCAGTAAATATCTTTGAGACTCGATTTCCATTAAAAAAATATTTAAATAGCTAGTTTGTACGGATCCCTCGGTGCGCGAGATCGACTCGCGATTTTAAATTTTTGTTTAGGTAACTGGTAGGTAGGTTAACTGATCAAGCATACGTCAACGAGACACAATAGAAATTCCATTGTTATGCGGTCTCATGAGACCGTTTGGATGTTAACGGTCTCATAACTAGTCATTTATTTATTAAATGGCCCGTTTTTGATGACTTATACAACTACCAAAATAGAGCTTTGCCTACCATCGTTTCAGGCACTAGCATTAAGTAGAAGAATATTATGATACACAAAGTTTAACTAAAATAAACAACAATTTGCCTGAGCTTTTCCTGACGTTCATTTTATTTGCAACATCCGAGTGAGTCTGTGGTTTGTCAACTACTAATCTACATAACTTAATTCAGCAACACAGCAATTCATTTTAAACTTTACTCCACTGTGATAAGAATGAAAATTTCATTGTAACAAAACCTCTTTAACTGCTATTACATGTTTTCTCTCAAACCATAGCTATTATAATAGCATAAAGCTTGAACTGACTCGTAGAAAATTAAACTAAAATAGTTGCATTAAAAAACTCGAGTGACTAAGTCACGACTCCGTATTTTCGTCAGCAAGGGCAAACGCACGCACCTTTAGCAAAACAACAGTTATTTTTTGTACTTTTAATTTGTTGACATTGGTGGTGACAGGGTAATCTACAACCACAATGGTTGATTAAATTTTGTTTTGAAAATAATTTTATTGTTGCTCCATAGAGTTGCAGCACGTTTAATGATCGGTGTGAAGAATTTATTATTCACGCTAATTATGATCAGAGGAGATTGTTAAGGGGAAGATATATTTGTATACAAAGCCTCTAGTTTGTTTTTGGTTTTGCGTTTAGTTTTTATTAATCACACAAATATTATACATGTAATAACAATGTTTGTAAGCGAATAAATGGCGTTTGATAAAATTTAAATAAAAACAGACAAAACAGAGACCACAATAGTCCAGACCAACAAAATATTATGTGAACATGATTACTTTTTAAATATATTAGATAATATATATATATATATAAATATATTAGACTAGCTGTCCCGGCGAACTCTGTGCCGCCATACATTTGTTTTCTTTTTGTTTTTGTTTTTTTATAGTTATTCTGCTATTCGGGGCGATGACACATTCAACAAACAAAAAATCATAAAAATTGGTCCAGCCGTTCTTGACTTATAATTGGTGTAACTAACCCGACTTTGTTTTATATATTATATAGATATTTGTTGGACGACCATTTTGTTGCAGGAAGCCTCTGGGTGCAAGCGTCCCAGGGCCACTCGTTGTGGCTTTATACGGAGATGATGGTAAATATCAATTAATAACATAAACGTTATTATTATTGACAGTGGCATATTTTATAAATAACAACTTCCCTGACTAAATTATGGCGAAAACCAAATCAAAGTCCAAGAAGTATATTAGAAGCAAGAATTCGTTTTACTCAGACATGCTTTTGATTTCATTTTAAACTGTTAACTTTTAACTTTACCGCCCGACTTTTTAAAGTGACAGGCTTTTTAGAATACTCCATAACTTTTTTTGTCTATTTTACTTAAATTAATGTATGTATAATAAATGTCTTTTCTTTCTTTCTTAAATTCGTTCCTTAACTCGTCAACATCCAAGCAGTCTCATGAGACCGCATAATAATGAAACTTCTACTGTCTCTTTTACGCATGCCTGATGAGTGCATGTCCTATTTTATTAACTACTTTTTTCAAGGGAGTGACAGAGAGAAAAACTTTCTTGAAGGACCAACATTTAAATCAGAAAAAAACACTGTACCATACTGAATAGTTGATCAACGGTAACGAGTCGTATGGTAAAATATTTATTTTTGTGATTCGATGGTGCCCCTATAGTTGTAGTATTTAAACTGTAAAATCGTCACCTAAAAGGAAATAATCCCTAATAAATAGGACCTTAAGTAAATTATGGCAGTCAGTCTCAGTCTATTCCCTTTAACAAGCCACATTTGGCGCCTCGTCGCGTGTTGACGTGACGGACGGACGACGGCTTGTCCTTGAACCGTGTGGAACTCTTGCCCAACCGTTATTGCGCTTGTTTATGGAGATCAGCTCAACGACAGATGTTGCCTTGTACAGGGCCGTAACTATGGACAAGGGCCGGGGCTTAGTGTTTCAGAAAAAATGTGGTTTCATTACCACATTACCAGTGAAGATAAATCGGTATTAGCCGAACCATTTAAAGGAGTAGCTAAATTTGCTGGCGGCTTCGTTTGTGAGGAATTTAGTTCATTAGACTAAAAGACGTCACTTTGATTCGCGCTATAAGTTTCTTAAGACCAAGAGAGTTGTGACTAGTAACGTGCCGTCCACACATGGGGAATGTTCCCGTTAAAGGCATTACTCTAGTTGGGACTAATAATAGCACGCTTGTTCCAACTAGAAATAACAAGTGCAAGAATTCTTTTGGAGTAAAGGAACATATCTATCACACGATTTACACCTCTTTACTAGTACTGCAACTCGTGAAAAAAGTAAGTCAGGCGGATATTGGTTAAGACATAAAAGGATCAAACCAAAATACTTGATTTTTCTGAAGAGTTAAAAATATGGTTTTGGTGCCAATGATTATTAACTACACAAATTTTTAGTCTACCCTATTTGAATGGTTCAATTTACAAACGTTGCCCTTGTGATATTGAATTAAATTTTATATTTTTTTTTAAATTTTTAAATTAAAAGAAAATATTTATGTATCAGGAATATAATTCAAATACTTTTAAACGGAGTATTGTAAATTTTCTTTTATATGTATTTTGTTATTTCTTTAAAGATAGGTAGACAAAGGTCTAATAATAAAAAAATAAATAATTTGACGAGTAAGCAAGTAAATTTATTCGTAGTAAGGTACGCCCACGTCCCGAGGGCCCCATTGAGTTGCCCTCATTACGGCCCTCAGCACAAGTAAATACTGTGACTTACAATGTTAAGGTAACCGTAGCACGAATACTGACCGTAACGCGTGTGCAACTCACCATGGTAAACATTTTGTTCGTGTAATTAGTTCCATTTAACACTAAGGATGTTCTTTACTAACCCGTAGGAATTCACCATGACTAAACAACTTGGTTCTTTTTCGCAAGGGTAATAATATATTAGCCGTGGTTAGTTACTGACGTAAAAAAAGCATAATTTTTTACAAAATTAGGTACCGTTCTGTTTAAAGCAATGTTTGGTAAACAATTATTCAAATAGGTTGAAACAAATAAATTATAGTCCACTTTACACTCAACTAAATCTAGAGATCTAAGTTGAAAAAATTGTCGTATCGAGTTGTACGAATTTAAACTGTGAACGTGTGCTACAAGAAGTATGCACGAAAACAATATTTTGTGTTTTTACTCTTCCCTTCTTCATCTTACGGTCAATCCCGGTTGCGTCCAAAGCCATTGCTTAGGAGTCCAGGGTCCGCTTTCCTTGATTTACTCCTCTACTTCGCACGGTCTTAAGCGTCTCTAGTTGTGAGATCATTGGCCTGCATGTCAGCCCTCACAACGTCAAGTTAGCATACTTGGGTCTACCCCTTTTGCCAGGACCCGGCGGTGGCGGCATGGCCAAACATTTGTTACCTACGTAGCTTGCCGGTTTCCGCAAAACATGGCCGTACCAGCGTAGGCGACTCTCCTGCAGTTTGTCTGCAATATCACGGACACGAAGGCTACCGCGGATGCGCGAGTTCCTCACGCGGTCCTTTCGCGTGACTCCGCACATCCACCTCATCATAAGTGCTAATAGTAAACCACAATTGATTTAAGGTAAAAGATAAATGTGAAACAGTTATTATCAATAGAGATATCTCTATCTATCTATATATCTCTTTCTGAAACAACTTTTACAATTAAAAATGTATGGCGGACGTGTACTGTGACGTCACGCTACATGTCGGATCTTTTGTCTAGCACGCGACTTTAACGGGTTTTAAGTCAGGTATTTTTCGAAAATTCAATCATCATTTTTATCATTTCAGCCATAGGACGTCCACTGCTGAACAAAGGCCTCCCTCAATGACTTATCATCAGGAGGGATTGCCAATACTCGCCACGCTTGGCAAGCGGGTTGGCGAGCGCAGTTTTTCATAAGATTCCGCACGAAGATGCTGCTCCCCGTTTCGTTCTACAGGAACTAGTCGCCTCTTACGACAAGCCTCCTGTTGGCGGTGGGGAAGTGTATTCTTTACGGCCGTCCCCACATGGCACGAAAATTCTTTAAGTTTGATTAATTATAATTAAGTATTATTTATTTTATGACCAAATAAAAATAAATGCATATTTCCTATTGTGCATACCTGCTAACTTGTGTCGGCCAATTTTTGGCCTATTACGAAAATGTTTCGTTCGTCCGATGACGTAAACATAATTAATTAAAATTACCATCTACTTGTGTCAAACCTTTGGCAGTTTATGAACAATTTAAATCGGTCGTGTTTTTTACACGGTTAGTTTCAGTTGTTCATATTTTTTCAAAGGATTGACACAAGTGAATGCCTATTTTATTTTATTTGGTTTATACGTCCGAACAAACGAAGTAAGTAGCCTACTGATGCAACAACTACATACTTATTTATAAGTGCTGATTTTAAGGTATACCTATTGTTTAGAAATGATAATTTACACTGCCAGCCTGCCTAGCATGAGCACTAAAAACACGATATGATATGATATGATATAGCGAAATATCGACACCAACTTTAAAAATATGATAGATTTAGCCGCCATTTTAAATTTTTATCGAAACAGCGATCTTAATATGTGACGGCGATTCAACATGGCGGCTATATCTATCATATTTTTAAAGTTGGTGTCGATATTTCGCTATATCATATCATATCATATCGTGTTTTAAATGCTCATGCCAGGCAGGCAGACACTATTAACGGTTATTTCCAAGAGACGCCTTAAAGCTTTGTGATCTAACTATTCAGGAAACTATTTCAATATTATTTTCAATAAGTTTTGAAATATTGCTGAACCTTTATACAGGGAGTATAAAAATTGAAGGGTCAATTTCAACAAGTCCATTTTTTTTGTCATTACGGTGAACTTTTTTATTTATAACTTTTTTTGAAATAAAACCATGTAGCATTGTTATTTATGATATTGTTATGATTAATCTTTACTCGACATCAAATTGAGTTCATATACTTAGGAGATATAGTACTTTAAAATTTTGGTGTCACCGAAATTAAAGAATAGTTCACCGAAATGAAACTTCTCATCACCGAAATGAAAAACGCGAGTCACCGCAATTAAATTACTTATGCAGTCACCGAAAAAAACTAAACTGTTACCACGCAACGCACCTAAAATGCTGCTATCCTAGTTCCATAATTACTTACCTACGTTTTGAAGAGTGCTATCACACAGTACAGGTTATCCTTTTCTGACTATACTATAATGGTATTGAAAGTATTAATTAAAATGTACCATACATGGATATTAACTTATTTAAACTTAAATTCATTTAGAAACGTGTGAGAATAAAACAACAAAAATAACAAATATATTGTAATAATCAACCATAAAAACTGAAAAGATAAAAATAATATCAACACATAAGTACCTAATCAGTTACTTTTGGAGTCGGTGCTATCCGATGAGAGTTTGAATGTTTTCGTTTGCACCGACTCCAAAAGTAACTGATTAGGTACTTATGTGTTGATATTATTTTTATCTTTTCAGTTTTTTGAAGTCGGTTTACTTTTTTTTATAAAATTTACTTATTTCATCTATTTTTAGTGATACATACAGTGATAATCCTCAACAATACGAATCTTTTCAGTGCAAACATAAGTTAACGGCTGAACACCGATTTCATCCCTTATTTACCCACCTTAGAGGTGAAAATTTTCCAAAAAATTTTCAACATACCATCTTTAAAGTATAAGCTATTCGATAAAGAAAGAATCATCAAAATCGGTTCACAAATGCCGAAGATATTGGGCAACATAGGTACAAAAATCAGTTGGCACGGATGGAGTTCATGCAAAGTTTAATGATTTTCTTATAGATCCCATCATCAGAACTTGATCTAATTTATATGGCACCATTCCGAAAGTATTCCCTTTCGAACAAAAAAAGTAGTATCGAAATCGGTTAACCTGGTAACGAATGATCGCTGAACATACATAAAAAAAAATTTAAAAAAAACAAAGATACTGACGAATTGAGAACCTCCTCCTTTTTTGAAGTCGGTTAAAAATATACAGGTTGCACCCTTTCCATGTTCAAAGGGTCCAAACTCTACAGCCTGCTGACTATCCGCGCAGGATTGCATTCTGCAGAATCATGTTAAATAAAATAAGGGAGGACCTGCAATTTTTCAATAAAATGTTGTGAACGGATGATTCCTCATGCCGGAAAGATGGATATCTCAACATCCACAATCTACATAGCTAGCAAGTAGAAAACCCACATTTGATGAGGGAAGATCGGTCCCAAGTTCAATTTAAAGTTAACTTGTGGACTGGGATTATTGGCGGACAGGTGATCGGGCTATATGAACATCCAGCTACACTGAATAGTGAAATTTACCTTAATTTTTTACAAAATGATTTACCCGGCATGCTAGGAGATATCAGTTTAGAAGTGAGGCGGAGAATGTGGCTTAAAAATGATGAGTGCCCAGCTCACTATGCAATAGTAGTAAGAAATTATTTGAATCAACACTACCCACAGAGGTGGATAGGCCGGCTCGGCCCTATTTTATGGCCACCCAGATCGCCGGATCTAAATCCCTTGATTTTTTTTTTATTGCGGATGTCTGAAAGACCTTGTCTACGCGAGACCAGTATCCTCAATAACAGAGTTGCGGACTCGCACACAAAATGTAGCTGCATACATAAAAACGTCTGGTTACGCGAGCCGCATCAAACATCTATAAATATAAAAGAAGAAACTGACTGACTGACTGACTGACTGACTGACATATCAACGCACAGCCCCAACTGCTGGTGCTAGAGATTCCAAATTTCGCATGTAGGTTTCTTATAAGGTCTAGGGGTGCACTAAGAAAGGGTTTTTCAAAATTCACCCTCTAAAGGGGTGAAATGGGGGCCCAAAGTTTGTATGGGGAAACAAGATTAGTCAGACTCTTTTATTCAAAACTTCACAGGAGTGAGTTCTCCTTACGATAAATGAGTAAACGTGTTTCAGATTTTTTGAAAAGTCAACTCCTAAAAAGGAGAAGGGGGCTGACAAAGTCTGAAAATCAACATGGGTATTGTTTCTATGGTTTATCGGGTCGCTGATTACGAAAACAACAACGATTTTAAAATGTAACGTTGCGGACGTGAAATTCCATCTCCCTTGTTGGGATGCGATGGGGTTGAAATGTCTATCAATATGGGTGTAGATTTTATGGTTTTTTGGAACTTTGATTTTAAAATGAATATTGTGAACATGAAAATTCTTGAAATTATTTGTGCCAAATTGCAATCCAATTGGGCCAGTAATTTCGGAGCTAATCGGTTGTAACAGACGGACTGACAGACAGCCATACGTGATCCCAACACAAAGGTTCTATTTTTGCATTTGATGTATACCCGCGTTATCCTAAAATTGATAAATCGCTATATTAAATCATATCATATCGTGTTTTGATAGTCATGCTAAAAATATTGTCTAGAAGTTTTGTTAGTTTTTTAAATTACTAAGTTTGACATTCATACTTCACTTAAAATCAAATCTAACGCGAGCGAAGCCGCGGGCAAAAGCTAGTTCTTTTATAAAAAGATGCCGGGCGTGTATCAGAGCGCAAGGACGCCAATTCGAACATTTATTGTAATTTTAATAAAAAATTAATAAAAACCAGACATAAAGTTTAAGAGATACAGAAAACATAAGCTTATTATACCTTTTCGGAAAATAGAATAACTAAGAATTTTTTTAAGTTAATGGGCACGATGAGCGCCATACATTTTTTTAACATGGTAGTTGACCAAACATGAGGAAAAATAATTTTATGTTTTTTTTGGAACATTGTTTTTTTTAAGCACTTCGTGATTAGCTAGCTCAATTTTAACCATTGTTATTGATAGCTAAACTATTCTTTTAGAAATAAAAAGAAACTGAATTAGAAAAAGTCCGTATTTGTAAAAATGGCACATTAAAAACTAACCGAAAGTGGCATTTAAAAAAAAAACTAACTTAATTATCTTGAAAACCGAGATATTTTTACTAAAGTCAAAATTTGAGATTAGAGAGGTCTTGACGAAACCTATCGACAGTTAAAGGTTCATCCATTGTTTCTGGGACAACCTGTATATCTTTACAACTTTTTCAGATTCTTATTTTAAAAGATTTTAATTATTAGTTTTGATAACACAAAGATACTGTAATATACAGGGTGTAACGAAAAGGTGAAATAAAACTCTAAGGGGTTATTCTACGGCTAAATTACATCAACTTTTTCTATGGGACCAACATCGAAATCGCAAAAAAAATCACTTTCCCATACTAAAACGCCACCAGCTGGCATCAGTTTGTATGAAAACGTCAATTTTTTTTTTGAGATTTTGATGTTGGTCCCATAGATAAAGTTGATGTAATTTAGCCGTAGAATAACCCCTTAAAGTTTTATTTCACCTTTTCGTTACACACTGTATAATGTAAAATAAAACAAACGTAGTCTCTTGTTATTTGTCTTCACAAAATCTTATTGTGTATTAGTCATTAATAAATCAGGTAGCACAAAAATCTATCTTTTGGATGGGGATACGACTCTAGCAAAAATATTTCGGAATTTAAACAACAAAGGTTAATATTTCGGAAACCGATCACTGAATCGAAAAATGGTCTTTACAACCTCGCAATATATTTGAAAGACCCATCCAACGATACCCCAAACGATGGGGTAGACTAAAAAAAAATAATTCATCCCTTCTTTACGTGTAGGGGAGATACCCTAGAATTTTTGTTTTCAAGATATTATTGTACCATTCTGTCCGCGTGTTTAATGTTTATACTCGTGCAAAATTCCTAGTACAAACAGTATCTGTGCTAGGCCGTGGACTGACAGACGGACATGGCGAAAGTATAAGGGTTCCTTTTGTACCATTTTGGTACGGAACCTAAAAAAGCACGTGTTCAATATTTTTGAATTACGTTTAAAGTGGACTAATTATCATAATTTAGTCAAATAGCCTATTGCCCACGCGAGCAACAACTGAGATTATTCTTTTAACTAGTTGCTACATTTTAGTCCCCAAAACAAATATATTCCTTGTGCAACTAAAATGTAACAAAAGAAATTATGGTCTGTTTTTCACCGAAGTGAAATAATTTGTCACCGGAATGAAAAAAAAAAACACCGAGATGAAGATAAAAATCATCGAAATGAACAACTTCTCACCGAAATGAAAAAAAATCACCGAAATGATATTTTTTCTCATTTCGGTGTCAATTTAGGTCACCGAATTCACCGGAATGAGATCACCGTCATGAAAAACAGCCAATAGAAGTTAACACTACAAGCACAGTATTTATGATAGAAATAAATTGATACTACCTACTTGATCGGGCGACATTAAGTAAAAGTACATATATTTAATAAACATATCGGATCATTGGATCACAACTTTTATCCACTCACGTGAATGAAAAAAAAAGCGGTCCCAAGTCACCGGAACCCACTACTTACGTTTTTGGTGGGAACACCAGACAAGCAATACGCGTCCTCTCACATCAAGCGCTTAGGCGTCCCTGGTGCGCAAGTTTACTGCGCAGTAGCGAGAAGCTAGTGTTGTTGGATGCCTAGATATTCGCGTACAACGAAAATTCACCGCGGTGAAAAATCAAATTTGGACACGTGAATTTGTACTTACCATTCATTAAATACAACAGATTTTGTAATGAAGTTTCCGCAATAAAGTACTGCCACTATTTAGGATTTAAATTAAAAAAAGGAAATCCCTAAAAAATCAACTGTTTTTATTATATGATTAAAAGTATACTGAAAAACAAATTGTGCCGCTTCACCGGTATGAAAAACTTAGGTGTTTATATATTTTTTTTCCTTATTAGCGACAATCATAATGGAAAAATATTTGTAGGCTGCTGTAGGAGACAACATTTTTCATCTAAAAAAAAATATTACAAGTTAAAAGTGCCATCCTGCACTAGCAGTTTCAGCCATGCCGTTTACGATTTGGTGCTGGGAAAATCACCCTGAACATAGAAGAACATGATCACCTGCTGTTATACAAAAACATTGAGTATGAGAGCAATGACTAGACTATCGTGGTGGCATGTTAGTTTATATTACTATTATAAGACCTGCTTTACTACATGGCTCTGAGTGCTGGGCCATTAAGAAGGTAGATGAAAAGCGATTGCATGCAGCAGAAATGAGAATGTTAAGGTGGATGTGTGGGGTGACGAGAATGGACAAGATAAGGAATGAATATATTAGAGGAAGTATGAAAGTGGCACCTGTAGCAGAAAAGATGAAAGGACACCGTTTGTCTTGGTATGGACATGTGATGAGAAGGGAAGAGGAGCACGTAACGAGAAGAGTGATAGATATGAGTATTGATGGGTGGAGAAGTAGGGGACGACCTAAGAAGAGATGGATGGATTGTGTGAGGAGAGATATGACTGAGAAGGGAGTGAATGACTCAATGACGAGTGACCGGATTGCATGGCAGAGAAAGACATACTGCGCCGACCCCAGATAACCTGGGAACGGGGCATGCAAATGATGATGATGTTAGTTTATATCAAAAAAGTAAAAGTATGACTATAAGGTCCCACTGCAGGGCAAACGCCTCACCTTAACTATGTAGTAGTTTGGCCCACACTCCACCACGCGGGCCCAGTGCGGTGTGGTCGAGGGGTATTGTAAGATCAGTGACCTAACCTTACTGTCCGATGTTATTAAGCCGCCCTAAGGCCTCTGACTAGGCTTCACGACTAGTATCAAGCGATATTAGCCGGGACCAACTTTAAACGAGCCTTACAAAGCACGGAGATGCTTGTGGTAAATGTTATTAAATGTGGTTGGAATGGTCACCCATCCAATCACAACCGCGGCGTAGCTTAACTTTAGTGACCACTAAGAAAGCTCTGTCGCCATTGAACTACAAGCACTTCGTTAGTTTTTATGGTCCACCTTTTTATTACGATTTCGATGTCTGTTCTATAGTAATATATTGTATATGAGCATTTAATTTTAGGTTTTAAGGGTTTTATTATTCTATTGTACACCCTGTTTTATAACACGTTGAAGATTGATAGATTCCGAGTAGTAGTTATTATTATATCTAGTCACATCTCACGGCAAGAGATTGATAGGTAATTTACTAAGAACATGAGACTATAAAGATCATTCAGACAGCGTGGGGCAGAGCGGCACTTTCTTTAGGCTCCACAAACTAGTACCCCATTGTGTACGCACGCCTATAAAGCAGCTGACTCTCAGCCATACCTCACCGTGTGTTTACCAGTCAGAGTAAGTACTGTAGCAATGTGTACGTTCGGTATAAATTTATATAATTGATACTAAGACGTCCAAATACCTCAGTGCCTAAAGACGAAAGCTTCAACCAGAGTGATGATAAGAACCAGGGATGACATATGAAACTGACACGTGGCCTCTCACTATGGGCCTCATAAAAAAGCTCAAGGTTCCACAGGGTGCTATGGTAAGGGCTATGCTTGGTGTTTCTTTGCGAGATCGAATCAGGAATAAAGAGATTCGTAAACGAACAAAAGTCGCTGACATTAGCCCATCGGATTAGCAAGCCGAAGTGGCAGTGGGCGGGGTACATAGCACGTAGAACTGACGGCCGATGAGGCAGAAAGGTTCTAGAATAGAGGCCACGTACCGGCAAGCTCAGCGTAGGACGTCAACCTACAAGGTTGCAGGAAGCCGCTGGATGCAGGTTGCTTCCAACCGGAAAATCTGGAAGTCACTAGGGGAGGTCTATGTTCAGCAGTAGACGTCCTATGGCTGAAATGATGATGATACTAAAACGACAAGATTGGCTCAGTAACGTGGTAATCCGCCTTTGTGTTTGTTTAAGGGTTCCGGGTTTGATTCCCGGCTTAGGTTAATTCAGATAAAAGAGATTTTCTAAATTGGCTCAGGCCTGGGATGTGCTGAGTACCTCGTGACATAAGGATAATAATTCGTTACTTTGAGACCATGAGAATTAGTGAGTTGTGTGACGCTTAATTATTTGATGCTAAGATGTTGATGTGTCTGAGTTATCATTAATTATTAAATACCTATCTACACTATAACATCGACTTATTACATCACTATTGTAAAGAACTTTCCAGATATTATGTTAGATCTTTGACCGACCAATCTAAATTGCGTTTATTTTCTAAATAAAACGCGGGCTCGGCATCAACATAAACTATGTACAATAGCCAGTAGGACAGCTTTATTTCACCAAAGCATCTTCTGCAACGCGTCTCGTATTTTTAACAAAATTCCAGGATCCATTCGGAGCACTGATGACCTGACATATTTTAAACGAAAACTTTACGACTTTCTAATAGAGAAATGCTACTACAAAATTAGTGATTTCATGACAGATTGCACTATTTAAATGACATTCCGATTTATTAATTAAGACAGGTGTTTTATAATGTTTATTTGTTAATAACGTAAAATAGTTCTGAAATTGATCTGACATTTAATTTGATTTAATTTAATTTAATTCAATTCATTAATACCTATTATTGTATGCCCATGCGGCGGGACACAGTTGTTCTAACCTTATTATTATATTGCCACCTCTCTGTACCTGTGATTCACAATAAATAAATTTGATTTGATTTGATTTGATTTGATTTAATGATTCGAGAAAAGGTTGTTTGATTATAATTGAGCTGTGAATAAGAACTACCGGTGATTTCTTTGTTAACATTGAAATTGGTATAATTGAGGTAAGATAAAGTGCATTTTCTGAATGAGAATTGCTTTTTAATAAATTGTATTGATTGACGACCTTTGTAACCTAGTACTTTGTAGGAGTACGCTGGACTTGGCGTAGCCATCTCTGAGGTCACAGGTTCGATTCCCGGTCGGTAAATGTAGAAAAAATATGTTTGTATATTGTCTCGGGTCTGGGTGTTGTAGTACCGTCGTTGTTTTATTTCTCTAACACAAGTGCTTTGGCTACTTACCATAGGATCAGAGTATGTGGTTGTCTAATGTTTATAAAAATAAACAGGTAAGTATGATGATAAGATAATAAAATGTATACCATAACAAAGCGCTAGAGTGATGTAGAGTTGTTGTGACGTCATTAGGTCATAGGGCCTAAACAATGCATCCTCGAGTGCTAGTCTCTTACAGCATGGTGCGGGGTCGCGGGTTCAATCCAGACTCATAAATTTGACTCGATAAGGAGATCGGTTCGAAAGCTGGGCCGATGCAATAAAATGCTTTTACGCCAGTATTGATAAACACATCTCAGTCTAACATACTCTATCTAATCTGGATATTGACCGTGTGTGTGTTTGTGTGTATATCAATAGGTACACTAGCCCACATTTGTCAATCAATTTGTGTTACAAGCAGTGGTAGGGTAAAAAAAACTGAGACATGTAAAAGAACTTAATTTAAGCCTATCTGCAGAAATAAAGTGGTTAGCCCCTGTTAGGTACAAAAGCTCGTGCTCATCACACAAACATTTGCCTCTTGCAGGATATGAACCCGGAACCACTGGCTTTGTATTCCGAAGCGCGAACCACTAGACCAGACGGTCTTTATAGTCATGAATAGGGACTATTTTAGAAATATGGTAATAAAAAATCTTAGACAACCTAAGCACAAAATACGTATAAATCATTTACCATTAATTTATCTTGTAAAAACTTTCGAATGCCGTAAATTTTTTTATAAAAAAAATAACCGACTTCAAAAACCCTAAAAAGTTAAAAATAACTTTTAAACAATCATACCTAACAGTTATTTGTTTTATTTGTCTGTTTTTTAGTGTTTTTTTTTACATTCTAAATGGCGATCTGTGATGTAATTATAGCTAAATTGCTTCTTATGGCGATTCAAATAAATCCAAACACGGCTATGATACATTGTTTTATCACAAAGTTCCGGTGCTTATCTTCCGCCTTCTTCATCAGATCAGTTTGATGGTATCCTTCTCACCAGAATAATTTATTAAAATTTGATTTGTCGACTATGGCAAGGCGTAACTGCCTTAATGAAAATATCTTATCGCGTGGTGGGGCGCGTGCGTACCTTACTTGTGGAAGACTATTGTGGCCTACTATGGTTCCTTCATCAGTTCCACCTCAGCAAATGATACTTTCTAAATGTCCATGCTTGACTTGTTGTTAAATATACTAAAACCGCTATATGTATACCTATAATATTTTAGGGGTTCCCTTAATTCCTCATGGATCCCATCATCAGAATTGAATTTTGAAAAAATGGGACCAATCTGGAGGTATACCCTTTCAATTGAAAAAATATTTTTCAAATCGGTTCATTAATGGCGGAGTTCTGTTTGTTACCAAACATAAAAAATAAAAAAACACCACCGAATTGAGAACCTCCTCCTTTTTTTGAAGTCGGTTAAAAATAGAAATGCATTGCTTAAATACAATTATGTGTTAGAAAGTGTGTAGTTTTAACTATGATACAACTGAATCGCAACAAATGGCTAATACCGTGAGTTGCAATATCGACACGTCCAGGGGATGCATTGAGCTGTCGGAAGGCTCTCGCCTGCACTGAAGTGCGAGACGGGTACAAATTACACCAACATAAAGCAATACGGTTGCTTGAATTCTGCCTAAAATAAAGACCACTCCACAAGAAGCTAGAAATTACCAAACGGACAGAAATTTCTACGAATGTAATTTCAATGTAATTTTGGCGTCACAGGAAAACCAAGCAACTAATGTTATAATAGGCTAGTTTCCTGGGTCAAAAAATATTATTCTATTCATTCCGTCAAGTTAGATTATCAAAAAATATTGAACCCATATTTTGTCCCTTTGTCAATTAAACAAAAAAATTCGAAGATAAAGCGCATCAAATAAGCATGTGACGTCAAGCCTTGCTAAAAAGTGTCGCGAGGCGTGACGTCACGCGGAACTTTAACGGTCTATATCTTCATCATTTTTTGTTTGATTGAGAAAAGAAAAAATACCCGTCCAATATTTTCTACAAATCCAACTGACCAACTAATCACTATCACATTTGAATAAGCTGTATATTTACTGCACTTTTCATAAACTGTTAAGCTCAAACGTGGATGGACGTGAGACAATAATATGTCCATTGTGTCATGTTTTTGTAACCTGGGTTATTGGTACACACAACGAACGACAACCTACCACAAAACGTCAAATTTTCACAATTGATATTGATATCTATATGTAGGACTTAAAGTTGAAAATCAATTCAATGACCTTTGACTTTGGGTAAGTTGACCTGCCGTTGTCTGTACTTACACTATAATATTTTATAATTATGTCAGCCGTCAACAAATGAGTGTGTCTGGAGCCTATCCTTATCATTAGGAACCATTCAGTGAGAACGGCTTTGTCGCTTGTCAGTCGGTTGTCTGCGGCTAGTAATGCACTATTATGTTCTAATGTACCTACCTATATAAGTCAAGTATATATATATATATATATATATATATATATGTCCCACTGCAGGGCACAGGCCTCAGCTCAACTATGAGGTGATTTGGGCCATACTCCACCAAGCGGGCCCAGTGCGGTGCGGTGGAGGTATGTTGTAAGGCCAGTGACTAAACCTTACTGTCAGATATTATCAAGCCGCCGTAAGGCCTCTGACTAGGCTTCACGACTAGTATCAAGAGATATTAGCCGGGACCAACTTTTAACGTACCTTCCGAAGCACGGAGATGGTTGTGATAAATGTCACCGAATATGGTTGGAATGGTCACCCATCTAATCACTACCGCGGCGTGGGTGGCTTTTAACTTTGGTGATCAGTACCAAAGCACTGCCGCCACAGCTACAGGAACTCTGATGTACTAGTTCTAATGTACTAGTATCTATTATTGATGGTTATCTCGCAGGGGTAGATATATAGATAGATAGATACTCTTTATTGCACAACATACAAGTAAATTACACATGATTTTTACAGAAAGTACAATTTAGGCGGTGTTATCGCTAATAGTGATCTCTTCAGACAACCTTCAGGTAGAGGACAACCATTAGAGAAAGGGGAAGGTGGTGAAGAGTTCTTATAATTCTTAAACGGGGTAGTAACGGTTATAGAATCAAACAAAGCCTGGCAATTTCGGGTACGAATCCTGCAAGCGGCATGTTTATTATCCGAGCAAGAGCATTTGCACTAACATGTATGATTAAAAATAAATAGCCTTTTCCGGCGTTATTCGTAACGTCTCTTTATTTTTTTAAAAATTTTACCTATGTTTGTTTAATAGTTATTCTGCTATTCGGGGCGGAGACAAATTCAACAAATCAGAGATCATAATAATCGGTCCAGCCGTTCTCGCCTTATAAATATTGTAACTAAACCGACTTTGTTTCATATATACCTAGTCTTGCCATAAATACTGAAACAAAGAAAAAAAAATTACCATTGCAAATAACATTTATTACTTTTACAGTGTGTTAGTTTAATACATAAATATAAAACTATTTAAAATATAAAAAGCTTATTCGAAGGGGTCTCCATTGGCTGCAATACAGTCCTTTAAACGTTGAGGCCAGTTATCAATAGAAGCACGCAATCTTTTCTTGGGAAAATTCTTCACTGCCAATAGTACGGATTGTTTTAGGGACTCCAAATTATCATGGCGTTTGGCATCTCTCTGGCTCTCTAAAACATAAATCATAATCCAGCTGATTAAGATTGGGACTAGACGACGGCCAGTCTACAGCTCTGATGAAGTCCGAACCGTTCGTTTCCAATCAAGACTGCGTAGACCGAGCTTAATGACCCGGCGCCGAGTCTTGCTGGAAGGACCATTCTTGGTTATTGAACATGGCGTTATTAAGGGGCTTTACCACCTTCTTAAGAATGGTATCTTGATACACTTGTGCCGATGTTTTGATACCTTTTTCACAAAAGCCATACGGCTTAGACACTCCTTCCATAGTAGATAGTGCCCACGTTGCACTCTGTCGACTAATTGGGAAGCTTCCTTAGAGCTTTGCGCATAAATACGGTCATTTTGTTTGTTAAAATGTTGCTCAATTATGAAAATTTTCTCATCCGTAAACAAATTTTTTTAGTGACCTCCCTTTGCCGCTTCAGTAGTAGTTTCGATTTTTTTAAATTATCAGTTAAGAAATGACCAGTACGTCTCTTATAGGCTGCAAGTCCTGAGTCATCTTTTAAAATACGCGACATGGTTCTAGGTGCTATCTTCATCTCCCGAGATAAAATCTTTTGCTTTCGGACAGGATTTCTTCGAATTCTTTCCCTTACTGCTTTGACCACCTTTTTCGTACGAACACTACGTGGACGGCCAAATCTTTTTCTGTCACAAGCGGAGGAGGTCTCATTCTACCTCTTAATAGCCCGGTACACAAACATTTTAATAATACCAAGCGTATGGAGAGTTTGCGACTTGGTTCTCTTTATTACCCCACTCCATTTTGATATCGCAAAATATTATACAATTAATGTATTGGCGCTAAAATGAGAAAACTCAATAAACAATTATATAAAAATGTCAGATTCCAAATTTAAATGTAATATTTTATTTTTTTAATTGTAACAGTATTTATGGCCAGACTAAGTCCTAGTCGCCTAGTATGCTATGCTATTATTTTAAATATAGGGCGCGGCTTAAGTACGAGTAATCGACCTAACTCGTTGATGTCTTTTCTTCCGAACATTTAAACAATCGTTTTTGCTAGCAAAAGTAATCAAATTTTATTTATTGTAGTGTAAATACTAGCGATACGTAAATACGCAAAAAAACTATGGAATTTTGTAGCTATTTTTGTAATATGTATTTTAGCATGCCACCATGATGGCTAACATGTGATACTTTTAAAATAAATATAATTAATCTGTCATTTGCTGTGTTTCATACAAATAAAAAAAAATGTTCTATTCTAAAACAACTATTTGATAATTATAGCAGCTTTTTTGTTTAGTAAACATTTAAATTTACCTAACCCAGCACTAAAACTAGGTGACTGGTTTTAACAAAGTGACATTTCTTTAGTAATTAAATATATTTCTTGAAAATAACTCATTAAAAAATATTTTACATCCACAGACAGACGTGATACTTCCGTTTTTGATATTACGCAACACATTTTCGTCACAATACATTGGTGTACAAGCAAATTTCAGTCGCTTTTTCAAAGGCATAGATAATAATATGCAATAAGCTTTCAGACTCATTATTTGACTAATAAACAAAATTATACCCTTACTTAAACCAACCTTGACATAAGTAAGCATCTCCTAACTTTCTACCAATGCCAGTTTGCGTCATGCTCATCCTTTCCCATCCTCTAGCCGGCGAGCTGCGCGTGCGCCCGTCAGTATTCGACGGCACTCGCCGCGCGCATCACCTAGCTAGCTCGGGCTCTGCTAGCCATACGTACCGGTATATCTTCAATTTTATTTATTTAACCGCGCCTTGCACTTTCAAACTTTATTTATTTATAAAATTAAAATAAAACAGCAGTTTAAGCGATTTTTTCGCAAAAATACGACCTCCGAACTGTTTGCATAACCACTATCTTATCTTAATCCAATTCCCGCTCACTCACAATAGTTAAATTGTATTTTTTTCACATACAACAAGTTTACTAACAATGTTTTGTCAAATATAGACAATGTCCGAATGTAAAAAAAAACCTTAACTAATTATGTGCAATTTTTGCGTAACGAACGTTAGCGCCGTGGGAATGCATTGTCTTCACATGTATTCCGTTATAACTCTACGGGTTTAGTTTTTTATATATTAGTGTTATGCCTAGATTATACAATGCAGGAACTCTGGGATCATACTGTAAGCTTGACATATGATAATTAAGATGTTTTCACAAGTTATTAGAAGTAGAGCGTTGTTTTTGCGTGGTAGCGAGCACGCGACGCTCGCGGCGTAGTTCCCTCGTAGTTTGAAAGTGCATCGTGCGTCTGTGTAATTTACCCATTTTTCGTGTGACAACAAGTGACCAAACTTTGCAGTTGTTGTGAACTTGTTCTGTGGGAAGATCGGACCGAGGTGAGTTTTGCAACGCTCAATTACGCTCTATTTGAAACTGTTTTTAATTGTTTCAAATGTGTACGTTTTTTGTAACCACAAGAATGCTCTTTATTCTTTTGGTAGCTATTCTTTTGAGATTACCCCATAAAAGGTTAGTGCAAAGTTTTTGTAATAGAATATTTGAGCCCCATTAACCCTAATGGGGCTCTGTTATAAATAAGCTTGTTTCTAAATGTCGCTACCTGAAGATTGTCTGGAAGAGATCGCTTTTAGCAAGTATACCAACTCAATTAGAATATAGTTCCTTAAAAGATAATAAAATTGATGTGATATTACATTGATAAAGATTCAGATGTCATTTTCTGCAATAAAAATCAACCTGCCATACTTCTACATACAAAAATAAATAAATAAATCTTCTCTAGATCCCACCTAGCCCAGCTGGCCCTAAATTAAGCAGAGCTTGCACTATGGCGAATAGATAAAGCATTAACTTACTTACATTGGTATAACAGCCTCGAGATCATCACACAAATATTTTCCCTTTAAAGGGTTTTAACCCAATTACCCCAACTATTTACATAGTTATGTAGTTGTGTGTTGTGTAGTTACGTCCGGAGCACGAACCACGAAATATAGTCGTCAATACAAGTAATAGCTGGTTTTTCAATATCCAGATAACTTTATTTGACGAATAAGTTTGACATTTGACAGTTTTCGTATAGAAATTCTGTCAAAACGTCAATTTTATTCGTCGAATAAAGTTATCTGGCTATTGAAAATTCGGCCCTAAGTCTGATAAAATGATAATATTGCTCTAATTGAAAAATCATGTGATTAAATATAATTATAGAACTAAATTACTAGGTCGATAACATCAAAACTTTACGTCTTTCTACACAGATGTAGAGATTCATTAGATACGTCTATCTATGCATTCAGAAGAATTATATTCGTGTTCAATAATTGTATCTGCGGATTTAAGCCTTACTGTGTCGACATAAGGGTAGTAATATGTTGATATTTTCAGTGTGAATTGTTTTAAGATCGATAGGAAAGTCAGCGTTAATGAAGGCAGGATAATTAATACATAATTGCGATTGCGGCGAGTTGAATAATAGTTGGTCAGTGAATGTAGAGTTTATTTACATTTAATACTAGCCGTGCCCGCAGCTTCGCTCGCGTGGAATACGGTTTGTCACACCCTATTTTACTCGCTTAGGAAGTGGAATAAAAATTGTAGCCTATGACTTAAGTTGATTTTGCTTTTACGACAAAATGTAGCTCATGTCCTTTTCTAAGGTCCCATCTATCCATAAACTAAAATTCAATAAAATTGGTTCAGCGGCTTAGGCGTGAAAACGTTACAGACAGACAGAGTTACTTCCGCACATAGAGTTATAGTATGTAAGTATTGAAGTATGGATTAATATGGACTTGTATGCATTATATGTATTATGTATACTTTTTTTTAATTTGCCAATTAAACGTTTATTCGTTTATCTTAATAATATCATAAGTGGAAAATTTTGGATAGATGGATGTTTGTCACTTAATTACGTCAGAACAGCTGAACGTAACTAGAGTCAATTTGGCACAGCGATAGATTATATTCTAGAATATTCACCTCCTAAGGAAGTAAAATTGCTATACACACACACACACACATACACAGCTAGTTTATAATAAATGCTTTTAATTCGAATACACTCGCATTGTAACGATAATCAAATATAAGGCTCCGTTCACGCTTATGATTTCGAGATTATGTGAATTTTATGTTTATGAAACAGAAATATAATGAAATAAGTTGATCTGTGTAGAGCATGGTACCTTACGGGTCAGATATTGGAATAGTATAAGTAGGTATATTGGAATTATATAAGAGGTGCGATGAAGATCTCATTAAAAAAATACGTCATGTAGCGCAGGTTTCTGTTTGTTAATTTACTTTGCGATGATTAAATTGTTGGGATTTCATTGCTGGAATGATTGATTTCGAATATTTCGCAAATTAACAATCTAAATAAAAAGTGCCCTCTTTTCCTGCCTGCATAATAGCACTATGACAAATATGTTAGTACAATCTATTTCTGCGACTGTCTTATTTCTATTTTTTAATGTTATCTTTAGGTTAAATAAATAATGACTGGGATATCTTTAAAATTACAAAAAACGATCTCATTCTGAAAACATGAACTGTCAAAATGAAAAAATATGCGCGCATATTTGTTAATTTTAATTACAAATACAAACTGGCTTTTTTTAATTCGCTATTGTTTCCATTTCTAATGTCTAACTAAAATACGACTACTACTCATTTAACAAATTCCTGGTACGACAATCAGCCAGACCGTGACACACGTAAACGAGCGTTACGCAGTACATTAGCGAAAGGGAGATTCGTCCGGCATCGGGCCATGAAAACATCGAGCAATGAGCCAGTGACGCATTGTAAGCACTATAATTTGACATTCAATGAACATAAATAAAAAACAAATACGCTAACAATAATAGGATCGAGATAAGAGAAGAACGATCTGAGGCCCAATTCCCGTAATTTGACAATAGTCGCAATAAAGTGTCGATCTGCTCCCAGTAACATTACGATCATAAACGGTATTCTCGTAAATTTTTTATTTTACGTAATATTATCAAAAAGATCAAAATACGACTATAAATAGAGCAAAAAATTATCAAATTATAGTTTCTTCCATTTTCAGTCGCATTGCGAACTATAATTGCATTTTTGGGTCTGTATACCGTTTGTGATCATAATGTTACTGAGAGCAGATCGACACCGGATTGCGATTGCTGTCGAATTACGGGAATGGGGCCTCTGTTGTTTGGTGTATCGTTTGCCAAATTTAATTAGCTGTAAGAAAACGTGCAATCTAGAACCCGCTTGCTCTACCTTTTATCGGTACTGCGACAGATGTGGCTAGCTCACTGCCTTGGTAAACGTAGTATAGGACGCCCCCCAGCTCAATGGACGGACGACCTTAGGAAGAAGGCGATGAATCTTTGCTCTTTGGGAGAGGCTTAAGTCAAGCAGTAGACAGCAATAGGCTGACATGAAAGAATGAAAAAATAAACGTCATTCACTATCTATCAACTGCCTTTGACGACCTCCGCAACCAAGAGGTGAGCACAATGGAATTGACATCGCCATCTCTCCTCAGAGATGGCGAATTCATTTTGTGGTCGAATAAATATATAAAACGAACTTTTCAATATTGTCTTGGGTCTGGGTGTTGTGGTACCGTCGTTGTTTTATATAGTGTTATTGTTATTGTTATTATAACATAAGTAGTTATGGTGGGATAAAGATACATACCGATGGCCGATGGGGCAGAAAGGTTCTGGAATGGTGGCCACGTACCGGCAAGCGCAGCGTAGGACGTCCACCTACAAGGTGGACAGACAACCTGGTAAAGTTTGCAGGAAGCCGCTGGATGCGAGCCGCTTCCAACCGGCCAATCTGGAAGTCACTGGGGGAGGCCTATGTTCAGCAGTGGACGTCCTATGGCTGAAATGATGATGATGAAAGATACATACATGAACACTAAAAACATTACACTTCTTATTGGGCAGTCATGTAAAATAATACAACGAGCAGATAGAATTATCTCTTAAAAGAAAGTTAACTAATAAAGTAGTAGTAGTTATATATATCTTTATTTCTAGCACCTAGACGCTAACTCACATCTTTGGCACGCTACATATTGCAAAAGTTTAAGACTAAGTATGTCAATAGTATGTAGTTAGATGAATAAAGTTTTTGCCACTTCTAACTTGTTACGTGAATGCACTTATTCCTCTTCCGGTGAGACTGCATTAATTTGCAAAACGTAAACATGGCACAGTTAGCTCCAAAAGTGTTTACTAAATAAATAAATAATTCTTAAAACGAAGAACCGATTTTAGTTGGTGTGCGTGACCAGGAAACAAGCCTTAGAATCCCGCACTGGGCAAATGCTCGTACGAGCATGAGTGTTTATGTGTATGTGTTTACCATATGAACATAATATCCGTTATTTAGTCGACACCTGATTAACTAGTTGGTGTGTGTAATTATTGGAAAAAGTATTTACTGCAATAAAAGCGTAAAACTAAGATAATTCTAGTGTAAATAAATTAAAAAGAAATGCAATATTATCCCAGTGTACAGTAACCAGCTATTTGCACTGAAAAGCATACATTTTAGGTTTACCGTTATCTTAAAACATTTAATAAATCATGTTTACACTAAAAAACAATATTAAAATAAAATAAAATATATATTTCGGTGAAAACATTTAACATAAATTGATTCTTGACTTCTTCTTTGAAGTACGGATATATTTGTGCCAGAAGACCCTAATGATAATAGTATGGTATAACGTTCAAAATTGTCTTACAACATATATTATATCATATGATTTAGCAGCAAATTAAGGCCCTAATGTATGACAGGCCTATCTTAACGACATCAATGCTCATTACAGCTTTTGTCGCCGTTAGTACTATCCTTGACGACACGCGTACGCTCACCACACGACCACAGTGGAAACGGAAGCAGATGATTCGTTCCAAACAGGGCTTGCAAAGCACAGAAAGATAGTTTTATTGCGAGGGATTTAAAATAACTACAAAATGCAAGTCAATCTGATTCGAATACGGTCGAAGCATGTACTAAACACTAAATAGTTTTCATTTCGGAGTAATAGTGCTAAAAAAGTCCCCAACTCAGTATAAGCCGTAAGCAGGACAGATTGTAATATAACTAATTTTCTAAAATTGTTTTAATAAATATGCGTCAGACAATATGCCAACTTTCATCGTCGTGGTCTTTAAAGTATATTCCTGTATGCTACTAATTACTGGGTCTACTGTATACCCACCTGCACAGTGGCGCGGCGATCGTGCGACGCGTCCTTTTAGTTTGTTTGGTTCCCTTGACTTTAAGCGATGTAACTATCACTTGCTATATTGGGTGGTCGGTACTGTTGTATGCTCTTCCGAGAATAAAGTAAAACAGTAAATTATGCTTAAATTCGTCCCACTGAAGGGCACAGGCCTCACCTCTACTATGAGGTGGATTGGGAGATACGAGAAGATCCAACGCGCGGGCTCAGTGCGGTGCAGCATAAAATAACATATTTATAAAGTGTTTAAAGTAATAGGAAGTATCTTTTATCATCATTTAGTATTCTGACTACCTTCGTAGCCGAGAGGCGTGCATACCGGACTTGGTGTCGCTATCTCTGAGGTCCTAGGTTCGATTTCCGGTCGGTCGATTTGGAAAAATAACTTTTCTATACTATCTCAGGTCTGGGTGTTGTGGTCGTCGTTGTTTCAGGTGTCTGTAACGCAAGTGCTTTGGCTTCTTAGCATAGGGTCAGAGCAATGCATATATATTGTTGTCTAATATAAAAAAAACATAATACCTAGCATAAAATTAATGTTTGTTAATTCTACTTTGTTTTAAATGAAATACAAAACATTATTACACATAGAATACTTTAATACACATACCAAAAAGATTGATGCAAATTTTTAAAAAGATCATGATAGTGTTTATAACGTTGATGTATTTGTATTTTAAAGCAATGATAAATCAAAGATTATTAATATGTCTTAAGTTCAGTGACTGTCTTAGTTATTAAATCTCTGCTCAGTAGATTTTATTTTATTTCTAAATTCACACATTGGTTTCACATTTCCATAAGTATGATGGAACAGTTAAAACATACAATTAATATAATTTGCAATATCGTAACTTTGATTGGCTGTTAGCATATAGGTATGACCCAACAATACTATTTCTTAACAATCGATTAAGCTTCTGTCAAACAATCAATATATTAATTTCCCATAAACTTCGCTATAATCTTTCGTCACTGCCTCATTCGCGAAACACGCACTTTTATCCGAATACGCCATAACAATCATATCTACATAAAACAGTCTGTCTGTCCGTTGTCCATTATAATGATGTTATGTAAGGTAATTCATGGTTGCTTCTGTAGGACTGACATGATCTTTTAGGGCTAATGTTACTTTTAATACAATCTCTTTATTTTACAAACCAACCTTTTTATACAGAAAATTTTTTTAGGTGCCTCGTGTTCAGAGGTATCTGAATAAAAAAAATCGTAACTCAAAAACTACGAAAAATTGTAGAACATACATAGAGGTGATTCAGATAACTCTCAACACGAGGCATCTAAAAAAAAATTATGGACGTCACTTTCCTGGCCACCCTGTATAAAAAGGTTGGTTTGTTCTTGCGTGTGGTCTAGGGATTGCGTTTCGGACTTCAAAGCCAGGCAGTTAAAAGTTCGATTCCCGCAAAGAATGTTTTTGTGATAAGTACAACCATCTAAGTCATCATTCATAGGAACAATCGGGCCCCGCGAGTGAAATTTGATTAAAAAGTTTACTAAAAAAGTTATAGTTAGTAATGGACGTATTACTAATTTAAAAAATAAAAAACATTGCGATCTTTATATCATAGTTTGATTTCTAGTAAAAACAGATACTTAATACTGCACTTAGATCATACAACATGATCTTTCGACAACTGCGCAACGACAATGTTATCTACATGACTTTAAATTTACTGTCCGTCTGATATTGGCTTTATAATGGTGTTATATAAGCTCTATTGTGCTACTATGTGATACTATCAGTTCTTTTGTACAATTACTCGCTTGACTAGGCATATTTTCACGACTTTGTATTGTTGACATAACCATGTTCTTTTTGATAATTAAAAAATGTAAAGTTTTTCTTAATTATGTTTAATTAAATTAAATTGCATTTACTTATGCTGAATAGAGTTTTTCGTATTTCTCACGAGAAGTTATCTAATTGTTTTCTCTGATGCCTAAAAAAATAGTTAGTGCATATTATGTCAAATTGAAAAGGTTAAACATTTTGAGTTAGTGCAGTGATAGAAAAAAAACGGACAAGTGTGTAGTGTGTGTTGAACTCGCGCGGACAGGGTTCCGTTCTTTTAACAGGTTTTTATGTAATCTATAAGTAAAGAACTGATCTGTATATTTTTATTGCTACTCGATGCACAAAAAAGGTAGAATGGTTCTGGAAAGGAGGCCACGTACCGGCATGCGCAGTGTAGGACGTCGACCCACAAGGTGCACCAACGACCTGGTAAAGATTCCAGAAAGACCCTGGATGCAGGCCGCTTCCAACTAACCAATCTGGAAGTCATTGGGGGAGGCCTATGTTCAGCAGTGGACGTCCTATGATAATGAATCACGCACAATTGTTTGGAAAAAGCACTTAATCTATTCAGCCAAATCTGCTGAATAGAAAATGCAAAATGCTTTAGTAATCGCGCGATCTTCATCATAAGACTCCTGACCCTAAACGAATTGGGACAATAGCCAGTAGAAAGAAGAAGAAGGTCTTTATCATAAGATGGCAGAAGATGCAAAATTCTACCACAAACCAATACCAACTCATTTCTAAACTGTCCTAAATAATAGATGACTTTAAGTAACTAAGTTTATCAAATAATTACACATATCGTATTGAAAAGGATTCGCTACAGCGGATGCATTGCGAGAGCTTTTGATATCCCGCTAATAGCTGCGCCTGAGTTATAGGCGGTAGCGATTTAAAATATTTAAAATTAGTATCATGTCTACTACTGAAAAAAAAAACTTCTTACATTCATCTTATGTAGAAACTATCATAAAAATAATAAGCTCTATTGAAGCCGTACACAGACGCAATCACTCATTTTATATTACATTAGAATTTAATAACAGGTATCATTGTTTCTCGTGATTTATCATTTAAACTATTAAACTCAGACCCGAAAAAATTAACAAAATAATAGATTCTGATACCTATTTATTTAAATTTGTAAATACCAGGTTTATCAGGTGACTGAGTTTGTTGCGCCGTTTCTTCTCATCACCAGCCAATATGTAGTCCCGGAAACGATGGTAGGACTAAGCTATATTTTGGAACGTGTATAAGTGCCCGGAAGAGGGCCTATGTACAAAATAAATGAGTATTATTGAGTATTATCATTTTTAAAACAATGTAAAAAGTGGTTGCCACTAGCCTGCCTAGTCGGAGTCGAGTTCTAATCCTAACTCCTGCCTTTAGATTTTTTGAAAACTTTGTTACCGATATACCTACTTTCTCGGCATGGACAGCGTGAAAAAACCGGCACATACTGATGATGATGTGTAACTATCGTTCGCCCGTCTTATGGTTTAGGTTGTTTGATATAAATCGCCCAAAAAAGTAATAAAAAAAATACTCGCTGCTTCTAGACCATTTCATGGTCAAGCTAGGCTGACTAACAACGATGCTAGAAATAGTAGTACCTATTTATTTTATATAAGACCATTTCATTAAGTTTTTAACTGCCTAGAAACTAGACACAATAATAATTATCTTGTTTGGGTGATTTATGACACACAATTGCTTAGTACGCCATTTTATTTTAAAAAAATTGGCATAAGTTTATGCCTCAACCCGGTTATCAAATACGGGAGGTGTTTTGAAATAATTATGTTTATTTAGTGGCATAATGCAGTGGCGACCTTTAGGGAAATCGCTGAGACTCGGAGAGCGGCAATAGTCTGTGGTCATTAGGGCGGAACGGATTCTTTGTGTCGACTGTCAGACTTCGTAGTAATGTCCTCTGACAATCTAGTAGGTACTTATTTAGATACTAGATGACAAACGTGAATTCTTAAGAAATGATAATACTGGCAGCATTGGTTTCAAAATAATGTCATGAATGTATCTTTGGCTTCCTAACAAAAGTGACTGAGCTTGTTGCGACACTGATTTCCATCACTAGCCTGTTTGTAGTTCGGCGATGATATAAGTGCCTGCAAGAGGGTCTTTAGAATAAATAAATAAGTAGATAGTCTGGAACCGATCGCTTTTAGCAATAAGACCGCCTAAATTGTGCATTTTTCTGCATACATCGATAGCTTCTTTGTATGGTGAGCAATAAAGAACAGCTATTTATCAATCTACCTATTATTAGTAACACCATGAGAATGGTTACTTACTATACAACTTATTCCAATCCGCACTGAGTCCACACACGGTTCGCTACTACCATACTATCATCAACTATTACACGCCATGGCATATGAACTACCTTTATATATACATAGACATAGTTTTTTAAAATAAATATTAATATTGGACAGCATCACATACATTGCTCTGATCCCGTGATAAGTAGCTTAAGCACTGCTGTTACAGAAATCAGAAACAATAACGGCACCACAACACCTAGACCCGAGACAATATAGAAAAGTTATTTTTCTACGTTGACCGACCGGGAATCGAACCCGGGACCTAAAAGATAGCGACACCATATCCGGTATGTTCGCCTCTTGGCTACGGAGGTCGTCACCGTCGGCAAACCGGAGTTGAGGAATAGTAAGCAGTAGTAGAGTTCTAAAGTAGGACCTTAATCTTTAGGTTACCTTTTAGGCACAAAAACTAAAATATCTCCTTTTCAGCGATAACTTGGACCAATCAATAATTAATGTAGCGATTGAAAATATGACATTAAATATTATGATTCCTAACTGCCTATTCAGTCATTCGATTAGTAGTTAACCAATGTCTCTATAATTATAGACATAAACCTTTAACCATCATTTCGCAAACATTCTTGTTAATAACAGTATTAATTGCCATCAAACCGTCAACAACAGTTAAAAATAATGTTCCGGAAGGCTAAAAAATAACAACTAACCTTTACTTAAATCATACGGTATTCAAACAATAACAGCATTTTCCTTACTTAATACACACCTTTTGTAGTAGTTTTCATATTTTTTTATTTTATTTTCGAACAATGGAGTTGCCAGTCGTGTTAATTGATGGGTTGTGACCGCGTTATATTGGTAATAACGATAATTGGTTAGAGCCCATTTAAGTGCCTCAATTTGTACAGAAATTTTGTTGTAAGCACATTCTATGCTTAAATGGGCGAGTCATAGTTCATAGGTCAACAAAAAAAGATAAGAGTAGACGCAAGTGCGTTGACTTTGTCATGTAAAGTCAACTGTGAATCTGTCACTCTCTCTTTTAGTGCAAGTAGTGTAATAGGCTCGAGTCTTTAGAATGTTTTTCATAACTAAGTTTGACTAAGGTTTTAAAAGGATTTCAGTGTGAGTCGAGAATATTTTAAGTATTGCTAAATTTTATGATAATAGTAATTTGAATTCCTAACATTAGTTCATTTTCTTACCTATGTAACTCTTTTAAACTAATTAACCAAACCAATGGTTGGATTGAATTGAACACAGAGTTTGATTTCCGGAGTGGATCAAAAGAAAGTGTCATTTTCTAAATTGGCGGGCTTGGGAGACGAAAAGCGCCTGGCAATAGTATTGTTAAATTTTCTTTCTTACGTAACTCCTTATTAAAACTGAATCCGGACCAATGGTTAGATTGACTTGAACGCAAACAGTTTGATTTCCGGTGTAGATCAAAAGAAAGTGACATTGGCTTGGGCAGTCTGGGTACTCGATGCTGGGAGACGAGAAGCGCCTGGCAAAGTTTATTGCCTTGTATTTCCCATCCCAGATTAAACAGATAGATACCCTAATTAGATTTGAAAACAAATCTCATCAGCGAGCTTGAGCGTCTTCAGAGCTTCTGTATACGATTAGTTTTTGATCTACAAAAGTATGGCCATGTTACCTCGCTGGACTTACTGGACTCGGCTTAAATAGCATCCTACAAAGGCCTACAAAGGCGTGACTAGCATTTAATTTCCAAAAAAAATTACGAAAACATTAATAGTCATGAATCACCGTTTTATTTTTAAGAACGCCTTTAATTTCTGCAGTCATCACAGGGTCATAACATACGGACATCCAAAACGAATTCCCTAATTTCCTTCCCATTCCAGTAATTATTATACACTGTGTTTAAGTTTATGCAATCTATATATATATATATATAAAACAAAGTTAGGTTAGTTACACCATTTATACGTAAAGAACGGCTGGGCGGATTTTTATGATCTTTGATTTGTTGGATTTGTCTCCGCCCAGTTTAGCAGAATAACTATAAAAACATCGAAAAAAAATACAAAAAAAAAATTTTTTTTATCAATCTCATGATAAGACCCCATCGTTGCCAATACAAAATAATTGTTCTTAATATTGCCCAAAATCTTACATAGATAGAACAATTATGTACACGCACTCAGCGGTCACAGTTCATAGAGGAAGCGCTGCGCTTGCGTCACTGCGCACAACCACAGTATATATTTGATACAGTACTTCAAACATGTCTTTATTGCTCTAGTTTTTACAAATAATAACGCTTTTAACAGAATTGAATATTAATAATAATAACAAAAAAGCCCTAATAATAATAAAAACAAGAGGAATGTTAGTTAAAGAATATAACTTTTTTGCCATTACCTTTATTACATATAACTGACAAGCAAATCATACTAAATGTATGTGAAAACTCACAGACGAATACGGACCGTATTGCTGCTATATAGTGTAAATATTTGACGTATATTAAGTAACCAAACTAAATCCCGAACCGCGTCCTGAATGCGTTGGCTGATCGGTGGGACTCACGCTAGATGGACGGGCCCAGCAGTGATTAATAGTGTGATTACTAATTAATAATGAATATCTACATTTGACATGATTTTGACTGTCCTGGCTTTTATGGTATGGCTGAATAAAAAAAGCGGGATATCGTACTCTTTGGCGCTCTTGGGAGAGGCTTACGTCCAGCAGAGGACTGCAATAGGCTGACATGATGATAATGATGACTGTATGAGTAACAAACTGGTTTGAAATTGTTTTGAAATACGATCTCTTGTTAATGCGTATGTGTCTGTGAGTAGGAAAGTTTGGGCGCTTATATGAAGTTGAGATACTGCTGTGAGGTCCCATATTATGTTTACTGTGGCGCAACCGTGGGTTATTTAAAATCGATTAACAGTTGTGGTTTAATATAGCGATTATAAACTCTAATACGCAGGTCTTAGGACCATTTTTTTTGTACCTTTCGCACATTACGAGACCCAGTTTCCAGAAATAGTATCGTGTGATGCTACCTTTTGACATAGGTACTGTTTTGACACGACATGTGTTGCTGAAGCTGCATTGCATTTCTTTGTGGTTTCCGTTGCACGTTTTTATGAAACATTATATTATATTATGTAGTGTCACGACAGAGAATATATAATAAAAGGTCATGGCAAAATTTTTGTTTAACTATAACTAATAGAACTCTTGTTTTTATTTGAGGCTTTTGATAGACGTCAATAAATTAAGTATTTCTAAGGTCTTCAATGCATCCCATTTTTTTTGGGAGAACTACTTTGTTTTTTGTACATTGTGATTAAAATTGTGTAGAAACATAGTCTATGTATTAACCTGTTACCGTCGAAACACTTTCTTGCGATTTTTTCTAAACTTTGTTACAGTTTTATACAAAATATCTGACTAGATTTGACTGCTTTGTTTCGTCCTTAGTTAGAGTACATTACACCATGAACCTAGATGCGGTAAATCTAACCTTAATCTAATAACATTTTAAACTAATGCCATAAGAACTCTGTAACCCTTACACACAAGAAACAAGCAACGTACATAGATACCGAAAAATCTAAAGGCATTGCAAAGGCAGGCGCTTGGATTAAAACCCACACGGATATTTGATGAGACTTCGATTACTAAGCAACCACTTACACAATGTTTTTTATAACTTGTGTTATGACTAAGTAGATAGTTGAAAAAATATAAGGCAACTTTTCTGACTAACATGAACTAGTTTTCAATTAATGATGATGTACTTGACAATTAATGAAACTGACTAATAACGAAAGATATTAGACCATAGCTAAGGTCTAGCCATCTCTTTTATTTTAAGATTTTTAACAATGTTGGGCAATTGTTGTAACAATTACTTCCCCATACTAAGCCGCCACCAGCTGACATCAGTTTGTATGGAGGAGTAAAAATTTTTTTTTTAGATTTCAATGTTGGTCCCATAGAAAAAGTTGTTGTATTTGAGCACCAGAATCAGCCCCTAGGAGGTTGTTGATGTTTTACAAATAACCCTGTATAACGCGATAAATATATTAAACTAGCTTTGTCCATGCCTGTAAGAACAAACACAAATTTGTCTCACGGGAACCGTACATTTTTCCGGGAACACAAATGCTATTCCAGACTATATTCTTTATCGGTGTCAAATTTCATCCAAATCCGTTCAGTCGTTCTGGCGTGATTAATTAACAAACATCCAGCCATCCAAATTTTTGCATTTATAATATTCATCATCATCATCATTTCATTTCATTGGGGAGGATTGCCAATACTGCCACGCTTGGCAGGCGAGCGCAGACGCTGCTGCCCGTTTCGTGTTACAGGAATTAGCCGCCTCTTACGACACGGCGCCTGTTGGCGGTGGGAAAGTGTATTCTTTACGGCCGTCCCCACACGGCATGGCATTTATAATATTAGTAAGAAGTAAGATTAGTAGGATAAGATATTAAATCAATGAAAGTGAAGTTTATATAACCTTTTTATTTTAATAAACTCACGTGATATTCGCCATTTATTAAATGAACCATTAGTAAGGCCTGGCCGTAATGATTGCGGTGAATGTGATCAAGTGCACTTTGCAGCTTTGGATTGCGCCTGCGCCGATGGAAAGGACGACACTTTGGAGTTAAGTAGAGCACTGCGGCATGAGGCTTTGACCTTAATAAAATATATATTAAGTCAATCTATATATATATTAATGAATCTCTATTTCCCTTGGTCATCGCATCACGCGTGAACGGGTGGAACAATTTCGCTAATTCTTTCTTTGTTGTGTTAGTTATTGTTAGGGGAAGGTTCTTTTGAAAGAAAAAAATAAGAAAGTTGCGCAGAAAATCCTTAATGAAAACTTAAGACCACGCGGACGAAGTCGCGGGCAACAGCTAGTATTGTATATAAAAATCTTTTCCTAGTTCATTTATTATTAGATATAAACTTTTTTATTTATTTATACATATAAAAGTTTCTGGAATTGCTTACTTACTTACGCATTAATGAAAGGGATTGAAATGGAATTATTAAGATAAAATGTCCTTGACGTGTCCACATTTCCAAAAAGAAGTATGTTGATGTCCATTTTTTATTTGGTATAGTATTCAACAAATTCCTTTTAAAAATAAACTTTTGATTGTTAAAATGACAAATAGTTAAAAATATTTAACGTAAGAAAAAACCAATAAAACCTAAAAAAATTGGTGGATTCGGTTCTTAAATACAAAAAACTTATTTATAACAATCTCAAATAAAGTAGCGTTTACCCTATAGGGACACATCATAATACCTATTTGGTAGGACATTTAGTATGGGAAAGCATATTTGAAAAAATAAACTACATATTTCGTTTTCGGTCGGTCCCGTATATTTTGCTTCTTTTACATGCTTTATAGATCAAGTATAATTTAGGCAAGCGACTCTGTTCTGCAAATTATTTCTAATTTAAAATTTGCTCATCTCTTCATTTATGTCATGTTTGTGACACAGCATGCAACTATTACATTTACTGACATTCAGTTCAGTAATCTCAACCTCATCATACTCATCTCTGTAACGCCGTAGTCCATATTATTTATAACATTATAATAATTACGACTCTTTCCTCACTCGAAATAGAAATATATTGTAACACATGCCATTGTCAAAACCTTCGCACATAAATCATTTCAACGCAGAGACAAACAAACTTACATCACAATCAATTACTATGCAGTCCAGTTTGTTTAATTACAAAAATAATTAGCGCATCGAGCACTGAGCGAAAGAATACCATATTTATTGTACATATAAGTTTAATTTTCCTTGTGCTAGATTTGGGCAATTTTCGCTGACCTTTAAGTTGCGAAAAGCCCTGAAGCATTTAGATTTTAAGTGAGACATTTTGTATCACAATAGGAGTATGTCACGCAAGTCATTTGAAAATTACTTTCGGTTCCCTTCGGCATTTGTTAGAAATAATGATAAAAACGCAGTTTCGCCAGCGTGGAAATATTTTTACTTTCTCAAAAAAAAAATTGCTTGTTTTCTAAAGTACGAGTATGCCCTATCTGTGCGCCGATTGCAACTAAACCTGTTTAGTCCTTAAAGCGTGATTGATTAAGAAATATACAAGCTTTTATATTACAATGCTTTAATATTATCCAGAAAATATGTCTAATTTATGACCTTTCTGACCCGTTTTCGAGCTACAAGCAAAAAACTGAAAAAAGAGCAAAAATGTCGCAGTTACTTGGCTTCCAAAAGTTACGCAAACTTAGATTACATGCAGTTATGATCAAATGAAGGTATTAAAACGATTTCCAGCTTTCTTTTAATTCGTCGAACCGCTTTATATTGATCTAATTTGATTGGCATTGGAATCTAATCTATTATTCTAATACGGACTTACATCTATGATGATGCAAACCATGCCAAACTAGCGCCGATTGACACATAATAATTAAATATTCACCATATTTTTACAGCCAGTTGTATAATAAACAGAGCTTCCACCGATCTACTTTGATTACAGAGTTAAATAATAAATAATTACTTAAGTCTAAAGTAGCGCATCACGAACTCACGACCGCCGAAATGCAACGGTTTTAGACCCTGGCGAGAATGTGGGAAACATTCGGCTTGGTTTCCGACAGCATGTGAAGGGCAAGTTATTTGAGTGCGACTGCCCGCGGCTCCGCCTGCGTTAAACTCGCTTTGTCGCGCATCTTTGAGGTATCATCTTTATTATGTAAACAGGATGAGTGGTAATTTTACCTATTCCCGTTAAGACGATATAGAGGGTGCTTTTTCCAACTAATTTAATTTATTTGTTTATTTTACTATTCTATATTAAATAATAATGAATTCTATATTAAATATTGTCTCTAGTCTGGGTGTTGTGTTAGCGTCGTTGCTTCTGATTTCTACACTAACACAAGTGCTTATGCTACTTATCATAGGATCAGAGCAATATATGTGATGTTGTCCAATATTTATTATTATTATTTAGTCTTTATTACACAGACTTAAAAAAAATCATACAAAAGGTGGACTTAATGCCATCAGGCATTCTCTACCAGTCAACCATTAGGTTGAACTGTTCATACAATTTTTCCTTTTATCCATGGAGAAAATGCTTTACGCATACCTGCTGTGGGACCACAGCTGGTTAAGTAGAATTCCTTAACAAGTGACAACGCCTCTTACCACCATTCGCAAAGTATACCCACTATCACCTACGCGTGTTCTACCAGGCCGCTGTTAGCGGGACGACGAAGGATCGCTGTTTGCATGCACTCCGTCAATCCTATCATACTCTATCCCAAAATTATGCTTTATAGGCATAATTTTGTGTATTCTATCAATATCATTTCAGCCAAAGGATGTCCACTGCTGAACATAGGCCTCTCCCAATGTCTTCCATATTGGCCGGTTGGAAGCGGCCTCTATCCAGCGGCTTCCTGCAAACTTTACCAGGTCGTCGGTCCACCTTGTTGGTGGATGTCCTACACTGCGCTTGTGGGTTCGCAGCCTCCATTTTAAAACTTTTCTGCCCCATCGGCCGTCAGTTCTACGTGCTATGTGCCCCGCCCACTGCCACTTCAGCTTGCTAATCCGTTGGGCTATGTCAGTGACTTTTGTTCTTTTACGGATCTCATGTGTGCATGCACTCCGTCAATCCTATCCCAAAATTAACCGTAATGAAGAAAATTTTGTGTATTCTATAACATTGTAAATTCTACGTAGACGAAGCCGCGGGCTAGTATTCATATTCGCCACTCACATTTTAACTAATCAATTTACACTCAACTAATACTTAAATAATCGTGACCAAACCCAATTAAACTAATTTAATCTGTATCAATCAACTACTCTATGCTCCGTTGATGTCGAAGGTCGTTAGTTAGCTGACCAAATTAAGAACCCGATTTTAAAGAAGACTCTTCTATTAAATTGTAGCTCCTGAATTTGTTAAGGTAGTTTAGAGTGGTCTTCATCTTCGTGAGTTTAACAAGACATTTGTAGAGTTCACACGGGTAAACCTTTTTCCTAAATAATAATTTTAACGTTAATTTTGATCCTTTCAGCGTGATTAGGTAACAAATGTTTGTTATTACATTATATTATTATGTCCATTCATCCAAACTTTCGCATTTATAATAGTAAGATAAGAAGTAGGATAAGATATAAGTTAGTATACAGGGTGTACAATAAAATAGGACTTTATAATACTTTTGTAATACTTTTACAAACTTTTTTTTTATTGGTAAATAATTATTATCTATGATAATGATAATAAAACTGGCAAGCATTTAGCTAGCCCTCACAAATTGCCATGCCCTTGCAGGGCGTCACATTTATCTGTCTGTACCTACTACCTACCATCTAAACGAATAATTTAATATGACATGCAATAAATGATTTGAATTTGACACTCCTTAATACTGCGTGCTTAGCTGGGGTCTTTAGTCGTTTCGCCCCACGAATTATTCGGCCCGCGGGGCGAATCGCCCCAGAGCTCTTTTTAAATAGGTCGTTTCGCACCGCAGTGATTACAGCGATTCGCACCGCGGGACGAAACGACCCAATGCTCATTTTCTAGTCCGCTTTAGACGCATAACAAAAACTTAACGATTCCAATTATTTATTTGTACAGAACTGTTTTGTTCCTCACTTCGGTCCGAATCGACCCATTACAAAAAGTTCATGGGCGATTCGCCCCGTGGTGCGAAAGGACCCATTGAAAAAGGACTTGGGCGATTCGCCCCGCGGGGCGAATAACTCGTGGGTTGAAACGACTAAAGACCCCTTAGCTGAACAACAAATTTTACTATGGGAGCAACATCGAAATCGTGGATTTTTTTCAGATGCTTCATACATTATCACCGAGGTAGCGAATAAGTTTGTATGGAGCATCTAAAAATTTATTGTTGTTGTATATGAGCAGCTGAACACGTGGTTTTAAGGAGAGTTCTATTTTTTTTACACCCTGTATAAGTAAGATTATGCCTAATATTTAAATGGTTTCACGACTAATTGATCCATTTGCTCAAGAATCCAATAGACCAGCCGATTACGCGGTATTACAAAATGTTCACAATAATCACTTTCATCGGTGTCACTGAAACGGCGCGCGCGCAGCGTGACGCACGCGATGCTTTCACCCTCCCCCGCATTGCTGGCAGCTAGAATTTATTTATTTACCCAAACTTTATTGCACCAATAAAAATAGGCTAGTTTCCTAGGTCAAAAAAAGATTATGATATTTAGTCTGTCAGTTAGATTATCAAAAAATATTGGACCCATATTTTGTCTTTTGTCAATCAAACAAAAAATTACGAAGATAAAGCGCATCAAAGCACGTAACGTCACGCCTTGCTAAAAAAGTGTCGCAAGGCGTGAAGTTACGCGGAACTTTAACGGGTTATATCTTTATAATTTTTTTCTTGATTGAGAAAAGAAAAAATACGTGTCCAATATTTTCTGTTAATCCAACTGACGGACTAATTAGATTTTTTAAGGAAACTAGCCCATTGTACAAAAGGCGGTCTTAATCATCATCATCATGTCAGCCACAGGACGTCCACTGCTAAACAAAGGCCTCCCACAATCACTTATCATCGGAGGGGGGGGACTGCCAATACTCGCCACGCTTGGCAGGCGGGTTGGCGAGCGCAGTTTTTTATAAGATTTCGCACGCAGACGCTGCTGCCTGTCTCATGCTACAGGAATTAGTCGCCTTTTAATACCCAGACCCGAGACAAAATAGAAAAGTTATTTTTCTACATTCACCGACCGGGAATCGAACCCGGGACCTCCGAGACCGGACCGTGACACGAGATTTTTATATAAAGATTTAGATAAATGATTTCCACAATCACACCAATTAACCTAACCCTACAATCAGGTTAGGTTACTGAAACTGTAATGTCTGGTGTAGTGGTACGCGCTCCGGACTACAAAGCCAGCGGTTGTTGTTTGGGGCTAGATAATTGGAGTAATTGTGGAAACAATTTATTTATTGATCTCTAGCCGTTGCCCGCGACTTCGTTCCCGTGGTCCTCAGTTTATTCATAAATAATTTTCTGCGCCACTTTCTTATTTTTTTCTTTCAAAAGAACCATCTGACAATAAATAACATTAAAAAAATTTTTTTTGTGAAATTTTTCCACCCATTCACGCGTGATGCGATGACCAAAGGAAATAGAGATTCATTTTTATATATTAACCGACTTCAAAAAAGGAGGAGGTTCTCAATTCGTCGGAATCTTTTTTTTTATGTATGTTCACCGATCATTCATTACTACGTGGACCGATTTCAATAATTATTTTTTTGTTTGAAAGGTAATACTTTCAGAATGGTGTCATATAAATTTGGATAAATTCTGATCATGGGATCTATAAGAAAATCATCAAACATTGCATAAACTCCGTACCACGCTGATTTTAGTATCTATCTTTGCCAAATGTGGACCGATTTTGATGATTCTTTTTTTAATAATTAGCTTATACTTTAAGAATAGTTACTGTAATAAAATTTTGCGGAAAAAATTTCACCCCTAAGGGTGGAAAAATAGGAAATGAAATCGGTGTTCAGCAGTTAAATTATGTTTGCACTCATAAGATTTGTTTGATTAAGATTTATCACTAAAATAAATTAAATAAGTTAATTTTATAATAAAAAAAAACCGACTTCAAAAAACTAAAACGCTAAAAATAATCTTAACCTAATCAGTTACTTTTGGAGTCGGTGCCAGTCGATGAGAGATTCTATGTTTTCGTTTGCACCGACTCCAAAAGTAACTGATTAGGTACGTAAGTGTTAAGATCATTTGTAGCGTTTTAGTTTTTTGAAGTCGGTTTTTATTTTTTTTATAAAATTAATAAAGATAAATTATCGTGAGAACTGAAATATATCGATGACTCACTCAAAGTCATCTTGTGCTTTACACTGATACAGTTTCGAAAGTGCATTGACCATGACTTTACTTAATAAGTCGTGTATTCTACACCACTTAAGGCTGGCTTTACCCCTCGGGCCATATATGTATAGTACAATGTTATAACATACTAACTTGTTTACGTAACTTGTAATAGACCGCTCATATACTTGATGTGATGTCACATTAATATTGATGGATAAATTGATGATGCTTATACAGGGAGTAGATTTAGTCACTCTCAATAATAAAAAAACTAACATAAAATCAATATAAAGTAAGCCTACAGTGTGTAACGAAAAGGTGAAATAAAACTTTAAGGGGTTATTCTACGGCTAAATTACATCAACTTTTTCTATGGGACCAACATCACCCTGGGAAACTAGCCTATTATTCTGCTTCAAAAATTACGCCATTACTGAATTTTTTGACTGTACTGTTTTTTTATAGGCCAGAGTTGGCCAGAAAACCTAAGTGTGTGGGTTTTACGAGTTCAATACATCTCATCAATCATCCGTAATCGAAATACAATAGAAATTCCATTCCATGCGGTCTTATTATTAATATTTATATTTGGCAAAGCTACATTTTGTATAAATGCCCGGAAGAGGGCCTATGTACTGAATAAAGGAGTATTATTAAGAGAGTGCCGTGTGGGGACGGCCGTAAAGAATACACTTCCCCACCGCCAACAGGACGCGTGTCGTAAGAGGCGACTAATTCCTGTAGCTTAAGACGGGCAGCAGCGTCTGCGTGTGAAATCTTATAAAAACTGCGCTCACCAACCCGCCTGCCAAGCGTGGCGAGTATTGGCAATCCCCCCCGACGTTGGGTCATTGGGGGAGGCCTGTGTTCAGCAGTGGACTTCCTATGGCTGAAATGATGATGATGATGATTGAGAGAGTATTATAGTTTTTTAAACAATGGTTTCATTAAAATTACGGTTGATTTTTTACGGCAAATTTCCGCCCTACCTAATAAATATTTCTGTTAGTTGTATAACATAGAAAACAACTTTCTCTACAGGCACATAATATTTTAATCACTCGATTATCATGTTATTAACTTAATCCTTCCATTTGCAACACAACAAAATATTTGCCTTCGCCTATTAAACATCATTAAACAAGAGGTCACATTCATAACACATGTCCCGTCTTTAAAATAATTACGAGACCCGTTTATTAATAACGACTTGTTTATGTTCTAACTCGAATTAAAGGGTTCAAAACATGCGCGTACTTGGAAATGTTAGGTAACTGGCCATCTGCTCTTAATTGTTGAAAACTGCGTGCAGCATGATTTAAATATTTTGCGGTTTTCTTAGATATGACATAGTTTGTTAGTTATAGCAATCATAATTAAAATTATTAAATATTTATTCCACCAATTTTACTTGAATAGGCAGACATATTTAGTTTGATGTCTTATTACTAAGATATAAAACAATTACACATCATATACATTATAAACAAAAATCGTGGAGTTCGGTCTGTCACATAGTCTTTATCAACGACCAAATAATGCATTATTTGAGAACACAGGAGAATGCGCAAAATTGACTCAGTTCCGGCGTAAAAAGAACCTATCTTAGATTTTTGTACCTTTTATTCGTATTAAAAATAAATATTTATGTCCCCGGCAGGTCGCAGGCAGGTAAATTCCCTAATAATAGGATTATCAAGATATTTTTTTTGTTTGACTCTGATTAGGGACATCACATATACAGAGTTTAACGAAAAGGTGAAATAAAACTTTAAGGGGTTATTCTACAGCTAAATTACATCAACTTTTTCTATGGGACCAACATCGAAATCGCAAAAAAAAAACACTTTCCCATACTAAAACGCGACCAGCTGGCATCAGTTTGTATGGAAACGTCAGTTTTTTTTTTGAGATTTTGATGTTGGTCCCATAGAAAAAGTTGATGTAATTTAGCCTTAGAATAACCCCTTAAAGTTTTATTTCACCTTTTCGTTACACTCTGTATTTATTTTTAATACACATAAAAGGTACAGAAATCTGAGATAGGTACCTTTTGCGCCGGGGTTGGGGTAAATTTCTAAGAAACTCGCGCAATCTCCTTTGATTACTATAAAAATAGTAAATCAACCATAAAAGATACACAAATGCTTCAGCAGCATTTGTTTTAGACATTTTTAAGGAAAATAATTCCGTCATACATATTTTTTGCGTAACTTTAACCGTTTACGCACGCAACGGAAGCTCTCAAAAGGAATTGTTTTTGCAACATTTTTCATTGATGCAGCGCTCCTATTAGTTGTAGCGTGGTGTTACTTATCCTAACCATTCTCGATAAATGTACTAACACATTTTTTTTAAATCGAGTCCTGAAATCGCTAAACCAAACAAACTCTTCATATTAAGTATAGACTATAGTATCACACTAATAGAAAGAATTAAAAGTAATTGTCTGTAAAAAAGACACTGAAAGAAGTTCAATACTTTTTTAGGTATAGCATAATTAAAAATATGAATAATAATAATTCATAAAACGTATATGACTAAAACTTAATATAACTTCTTTCAACATAACCAGATTAGCGCTCGGAAAAGCCAATAAGAGAGCTCGAGACAGTAAATAATAAGGCATTTAATTACTAAATATTCAAAGGTCTTATGAGACTGCCTAACAATGGGATTTCTGTTGTGTCTCGATGACGCGTGCCTGATGAATAACGTCATTCTTAAAGTAATTAACTTTTGTCCAAAACTATACGAGTACAATCAAAATAAATTGAGCAAATAACAATGTCATAACATAAACACTATCATTTGGAACGACTGCATAACAAAATGTCTTCCAATAACCGTTCGGCTCGACAAAGGGCAATAAAATAAAATCGAACTGCTTCAAAGCGCCTCTGATTCTCGAATAAACACATTTTGTTAAATGGCCTATCTGTAAATAGTCTCGAGACAATAGTTAAGGTTCTTGTTGTATTTAGATGACGTAAATACAATCGTTCGCCGACCTCCGTAGCCGAGAGGCGAGTATACCGGACTTAGTGTCGCTATCTCGGAGGTCCAGGGTTCGATTCCCGGTCGGTCAATGTAGAAAAATTACTTTTCTATATTGTCTCGGGTCTGTATGTTGTGGTACCGTCGTTGTTTCTGATTTCTGTAACACAAGTGCTTGCTTAAGCTACTTTTCACAAGATCAGGAGACGTATTTTTGAATCATGCAAATTTCAATTCGAATACGAAATCGCAAGATTCGCATGCGAATTCCTAAAATCACTATTTTTGAAAATTAATTCCATGAATTCTGCAACGAGTGGTCCTACCCACTCGTTTTTCGTTTTCTACTGGTAGAAAGTACGGAAGATTGACATTGACAAGTAAACATATGTTTGACGGAAATTTGACTTAATAACTTTTTATTTACGTTTCGTTTGAGGCGATTCACTAGCGGTTTTTTAAATCAATGAGTTTATGCGTTCCGTTTTATAATATTTTCTGCGTACAACGAAAATAGTTACAAGATTTCAATTTAATAGCAATACTTATTTTGATTGGTTCAAAAATGCGTAAAATTGTGAGCAATAGAAATTAAATTCATACACGAATTGTTTTCGTGATTCATTTCTAATGCTTCAAAAATTCGTCTCCAGGAGCAATGTATCTGATGTTGTAAAAAAAAATCGTGTCATGTCATCATTCGCTTATCCTTTAGCGCAGGGAAATTTATTTACAATTACCATATCACCTCTGGGGATGCAGCATGGTTATGTGGGACTCCCCTCGTCATGAAAAACTAAAACACCTGCGGTGTACCTTGCAATGTATATTGTTGATGCATGGGCACCCGTTATCTGGATTGCTGATATGACCCACGTATGGCTGGCTATGCTGGGCATCAGGCGTAAGGTATGGGTGATCCCATATATTCGGGATCACCTTAGGATCCCGTATATACGGGATCACTTCAGTCTGGCAGGCTGTGTAAAGTGATCAGGGGATTATTTGCTTGCCCTGCACCCAGGTCATCTGGGGTCGGCGTATGTTTTTTTCTTCATACGTCCTGGTCAGTCGTTGTTAAGTCTTCTATCCTTCTCAGACATAACGTAAATAGAGGGACACAAAATGCCGTAGAATTGACAAGTTTTGGCCGAAGTCCGTTTAGGTCGCCATTGACACGACAGAAGAAGAAGACTTGTCATCTCTTGCACATTTCATCCATCAGTTCTTCATCGCTTTCCAACTCGTCACTCATCAACACTCATACTCGTCACTATATAAGGAGCCTATTGGCATAGCGGCGCAGCGATTCACCTTGATTGCGAAGGGTTCCGGGTTCGATTCCCGGTTCGGATCAGTTCAGAAAACGGGATTATATTGACACATATTTTATTGACTTGACATCGCCAATTCTGAGTGTTTAATTTCCGGGCGGATCAATTCAGGAAACCATCTTTTCTTTGTTGTCGCGGGTCTCGATGGTGTGATACCATCGTTATTTCTGATAACTATAACACAACTACTTTAGCTACTCACCTCAGGCTCAGAGCAACGTTTGTGATGTTGTGAAATAAACATATTATATTTACTATCCTCGTTTCGTGCCGTTTCTTCCCTCCTCATCAAATGTCCGTATTAAGACAATGTATTTCGCATATTTGACTGAGGACTGACTGATGGACAAGGCACAGCCCTAACCGCTTAAGGCAGAAACATTCTACCCGACACAAACATAATCCACTCATAACCATAGCTTGAATTTTTTACTTAGCCGCTTGCGTCCCGCGTATTTTTTTTTCTGAGATTTTCCGGTCTATATTGGGTAAGTGGCATGTGAAGGACTAAGTAATTATTATCTAAGCGTTACCACTACCGAGCTACAAGCATTAAAATAATGGCTTTAAAACCAGTAAACAAAGGATTTTTACACGTCCCAAAATACTTTGTACCCAACCATAGGCTTTGGGACAAAATTGTTTTGTTTATATATTCTACAAAATTCACAGCTAATACAAAGAATAATCACAGTCTTACATTCTAGAACTTACAGCCAATAATGAATTTACATTTTATAATAAAAGAAAATATTTAGAAAATTACGTTAACACGGCTGGACGGTGCAAACATGACATTACCTAAGCCTAGAAGCTGAACATCTGCATGTTTTATATTATTAATTTATCTTACAAAAGCATAATACTTATTAATAAAAAACATTCGCGAAATCAATCAGTTATACAAATCGCAGCGCCTTGACACCTCACGCTCGCATAACGACTGTCATCAATTATATTGGAAGCCGGAACTGACAGTTAAGCGCACTTACTTAACAACTTAAGGATTTACATGCGGCGACTCTTCGTTTTTATTACTGAAACATTCATACGAGCAATCTACGACTTCGAATAGGCATAATCATTTGAAAATGATTTAGTTAATGTTACTTCGAGGAATTTGAGCCTAGAGTGGGAAAAGTGGAAAAAGTCGTTTATGATATATTACGACGCATGCGAATTAGAGAAAAAACCGAAGAAAGTACAAATTAACATTTTGCTTCACGTAATCGGAGAAAAATGCAGAGAAGTTTACGACCAATTTTCCAACGAGTTTTAATCAATACAAGAACTGATAAAGGAATATGATAAATTATTTCTATCTAAAAAGAACTTAACTGTTGAAAGACATAAGTTTTTCATAAGAAATCAACACGATTTAGAATCGATCGAGCAGTATGTCTTCGATCTAAATTAAATGGCGGGTAAATGTGAATTAAAGAGTTGTGTAAAGACCTCGTTCGAGATCGGCTAATATGTGGCTTGAAGGATGCGGCCTTGCGGAAATGACTATTGAGAGAACAAGATCTGACACTGGAAAAGATGATGGCTATATGTCAACTGGCAGAGATTTCACGCATGCAAGCCGGACATATAAAGCAAGAAAATGTCGATCTTCACGAAAATAAACTCGAAGCTAACATAGATGTATTCAATGCAGGCACAAGAGGTTCGCGACGCGGGTTTGTTCCATACCGAGGCCGCGGCCATCCAGGCAGCCGTCCGGGGCCATCATCGACGCTCACACACTCACATGCACGGGACCTCAATGCACCTGCGACCAGATGTTCAAGATGTGGTTTAAATCATGGTCATAGTCGATGCCCAGCTGTGGGACAGCAGTGCAACAAGTGCAGAAAAATAAATCACTTTCGCGGATGTGTAGAATCTACACCGTACAAGAAGAATCGGGCACCGATCAGGTAACCGCTGTAAATAATAATAAAGATTGATTAATAAACTTACAAATAAATAATAGAAGGTTAGTGTTCAATTTGGACACAGGGGCAGACGTAAATGTTTTACCACTTAAATATTTGAAAATAATAAGAATTTTAGAAGGAGATTGAGTTACAACATCATTAAAATTACATGGTTATTCTGGAATGGAAATAAATTAGTAGGAAAATGCAATTTAAATGTACTTTATAAGGAAAATGAATATATTTTAAGTTTTATGATTCCAGACGTTCAATCTAGTCCGATATTAGGGAGACAATCTTGTGAGGAATTAAACTTAGTTAAAAGATATACTCTTTACAGCAAAATAAATGTGACAGTAGCATACTAGATGAATATTTAGATGTGTTTGATGGCGTAGGTTATTTGCCAGATGAATATAAAATAGAGCTTAGAAGGAATGTTTACCCGTAGTTCACTCTCCACGGAAACTCCACTCCACGCGAACAGGTTAAAAATAAATTGGATGATATGGAAAAGCAAGGCGTTATAAGTAATATTGAGGTCCCGACCCTAAATGTAACCCTTTATATGCTTTTTATAAAACATACTAACTTAAATCACGTAAGTTTCGAAAATCCAAGACCTAATCTGAGTCTTTATCTTTGAATACCATAAACGGTAGGTAAAAATAGGGCACCGCAATCGATGATCCCCAGATCGATAGATAGTTGCGAAATACCGGAGATCGGCCACTCATAGTTGCCTAAGCCGGGTCGTGAGAGCTCTCTCTAGGGTTGGCAACTGCGGGCCCTATGCTTGCAATGCACAGTCTGTCTGTCTAAAGGTAACTCTAGTATATAGAATGAATGAATGAATGAACGAATGAATAAAATGTTTATTTGTATATAAAAAGGAGTTCATTGTGCATGGAATTGCGGTAAATGGTAAAGAATGCCTCATGGCATTAAGTCCACCTTTTGTATGATTTTTTTAATCTGTGCAATAAAGTCTAAATAAATTAGCTTTTTCAGCCATTTACAAATCGCATGCAAACCAACGCTACTTTCTTGTCTGAGGAAGTGGAAGTCATCTTTACGGGTTCCCAGGCCTCGACATACGCTGCATAGGTACGCCGCAGGTTGTTAGTGGGTATGCCAAGAGACAGCGTCTTTCGCTGTCCAAGTCAATCAGGTCTTAGCGGGTAGGCCTTACTCAGAGATCTCAGAAGTCACACATAGTTCCCAGCTGCTCAAAGGATATAATAGACAAAAAAAGATTTTTTTTTATCTTATTTTTCTTAACGAAGGTTTTTTTTCTTAAAAGACGAATTTACCTACATAGAAAAAACAATAAGTTAATTAAAAAGGAAAAGTTAGTTATGTAAATGTTACGTCTTTTCTAACAAAAGTGTATTTCGACGTCCTATTCGCTGTGTGCGCGATGACATCGCCCCTAGTGACCAAAATTATTGTGGACTTAAGATCTTTCAAATTATGGCAACTAGATGGTTTGAGAATGATTTTCGGATTGTTTATCTTCGAAATTAGATGAAATATCTTAAAAGTTTGTGCATATTATAATAAGTGATTTTCTTTCTTGAACAAAAATATGAATGTTATAATACGTACGAGATTTGAATCGATATAACATGATATACTTTCTAATCTCAAATTGCAAAAAGGGAAAAAAATTGTATTAGCATAGCATGTGAGAGTCGTTAAAGAGCTTAGAACCAACGGACAAAGCTACTTAATAAGAGCTGTGATCATAAGACAAACGTCTGTGACACAAACTCCCTACAAACTTTTTTCTTTTCACAGCAGATCCATTTATTTCTTTGCTCCAATTTCCATCTTGATGTTTGAAACGAATAAAACATGCAAGCTGTTTTTCCCATTGTTTTAACACTTTATAACACAACACGTGCCGTGACCCTTATCGTGAATTTTAACGTTTTTACTTAAAAATACTTAATAACGTTAACTGTATGGAATTTTATGGAAATATAGCAATTTGACACTGACAGTCTAGAGTTTTTTCACATTTCTGCCACATTGCGTGCGCGATCGATTTGACGGCCCCCACCACCCACTCTGCGATGGCGAATAACAGGGGTAATTTCTTTTTTTTAAATCGCCTAAACAGCTTACTGATGAAAACACTGACAATTAAGTGTATATGTATTAGCAATTATTGTTTGTATCATTTGATCAATCTTGACAATGACACTGTATGAGAATGATCCCGCCATTCGTATGATATTTAGCCAATTAGTGAATATTTTTCTTTGCTACTGTTTGCTATCCAGTAGCAAAAAACCGGCTGCCAGGGAAACACAGGTTTTTTATTGCATTTGTTCGTTGACAGGTAAAAGATAAGCAAACGAACACTTTTAACAAGACATTAGGACGTCCACTGCTGAACATAGGCCACCCCCAGTGACTTCTAGAATGGCAGTTTGGGATCGGCCTGCATTCAGCGGTTTCCTGCAACTTTTACCAAGCCGAATATCCACCAGGATGGTGGACGTCCTACATTGCTCCATTCTAGAACCTTTCGGCCCTAGCCATCAAACAAGGGTTCACATGCTATAATTTATTATTTGCTGGCTTTCTCCAGCTTCCTCGACAGTATTATTTTGAGAGGTCGACTTACTGGATTTACAGATCACCATACTATATTTGTAAACATTCACTTGCCTTTTTTCTTTTGATGATGATTTGATTTTATGTATGTACTATTAAAACTTCTTTGTCTTAGTAACATGATTTCAGTTTTGTTATTTAGTATTCCATTAAGGCAGCGCTTAGATTACCGAAGTTAAGATTTGTAAGTGATTGGATGTGTGACCATCCCAACCACATTTGGTGACATTTATCACAAGCATCTGTGGTCGCCAGTTTGAATCCCGCACGGTGCACGTTATGTATTTTTTTTCCATGTTTCAGTGTGGTGCGCACACCAAACCACCAACACCGACACCAAAAAATACCTCGTAATCTAAAAGTGTATTCCTTACTTCAAGATCATTTTATATTGTCATTTAAAAGTATGTTTTGTATATTGATATATTTTTCATTGTTCCAGGTTTTTAAAATATTTGATCCTGAAGAAGATACTACTGTGTTAACTATTTGGTAAGTCTTATGTTTATTATGAAATAACTAATTAAGACATCAGACACTTTAAATATTCATTTGACCACGATGTAAGTATACTATTTAAGTATCTTTTTCTATTTAAGTATATTTTATCTAGTATCGATTTTCTTACATTTTGATAAAAATTTCAAGCGTTTTGTTTTCTGTTTGCAGTATTTTTTCAGTTTTGTCCCGTCATTGTGTTTTTTTTATTTTTGTCATCTACATAATATTAGATAATATAACAAATTATCTCTCTTTTTTTTATTACCAAACAATATCTTTAATATCTACTAAATGTTCAAATTATTATTTTTCCTATGGGACCAATCATCAAAATCTCAAAAAGTATACGTTACTTACTTCTTCAAAGGAACGATTACTTGTTACGGTTTCTTTAAGAGTATTTTTTTAGTTTTTGATGTCGGTTCGAGAGATCCTAATTTAAAAGAAAAGTATGCCCACTGCAGGGCACAAGGCCTCATTTCAACTATGAGGTGGTTTGTTCCATACTTCACGCGGGCCCAGTGCGGTCCGGTGGAGGAGTGTTGTAAGGCCGTGACTTAACCTTACAGATGTTATTAAGCCACCTTAGGGCCTCTGTCTAGGTTTCACGGCTAGTATTAAGCGATGACGTGCTTTTTGAAGCACGGATACTGAATATATTAATATTCAGTATCCGTGCAGTATAATTTATTCGAATGTAAAACACACATATTAAGTACATACAAAAAACCAAACGGTCCGCAACACATCATAGAAAGTACAAAGTTATCTTCAAATCATTCGTACTATTTCAACGCAGTAATTAAAACGCTCGCTCTTTCGCTCACTCCGCTTATTCCCAGACCTCTATTGTTAGAGCGCATGTCTTATGTAAATAACCACTATTAATTATTCATTGTGCAACATAATATAATGACGTGTGTTATAAGATCAAAAGTGATAAACCTTATTAAAATTTTTGCCACCATTTTTTGAGTATTTTTGACACTTTCTAAACATGTCAACGAAAAATGAACGATAACCATTGACGATAACCAAATATTTCTCACGACAATTATAAAGTGATTTATTCTAGATTTTGATTACGTTTTTATGAAGTGATTACGTTTATTATCTAGATTATCTAGATATCTAGACCAAACCGACTTCAGAAGAGGAAAGACTCAATACGACGCTTTTTTTCAAACTTATGATCACGCGTTATTTTTTCCAGGGATTTCCAATTTTTATAATTCTCTCTCTGTTAGCTCTCTCTGAATAGATATAATGAAATTCGTTTCATTTAAATTACATTTAGTTCGAACAATCCGTTTTGGTATAGGATCGATTTCTTAACGACATTAATCGCAAAAAAATGTTTAAAAAAATACTAACGTCAACAAAAAATTTTCGATCTAGGAGAAATATGTTGAAAAACCATGGATTAGATTATCATTTTGTATCATGACATTTACCGCTATTTGGTTAAAGTCGGTTTAAAAAAATATATATTTTCAGTATCCGGGTGCATTTATAGTTTGCACGCTCTTTTTTTTTCTTGCTCCTGATAGTCACTTGAGTGAGGTGCGTTGGGAAAGAGATAGCAACAGTGCATCTAAAAGGCATAATGATATAATGGCATATTGACGATTGTCAGGTTTTGAGGCGTTCGTTGGCTGCCGATTTAGAACCCATCCATAGCGCATTGACCACCTTTAAATCACGTAATACACTGATGTTAAAACGTATAGTTTCACGTAGTTTTTCGGTCGAAAATTTGCTATCTAACGGTTCTTAATCGAACTTTGGAGCGAGAGCCGTTGAACTTAAAATTAAACAATTTGTTTTAAGTTAAAGAATATAAAAATAAAATAAATATTGGACATCATAACATACATTGCTCTGATCCTATGCTAAGTAGCTTAAGCACGTGTGTTACGGAAATTAGAAACAACGACGGTACCACTACACCCAGACCCGAGAAAATATATTTTCCTACATTGACCGACCGGGAATCGAACCCGGGACCTCACAGATAGCGACACAAAGTCCGGTATGCTCGCCTCTCGGCTACGGAGGTGAATGAAATTAAATTAAGGCTACCCCATAACAAGTCCATTATTTAAAAATAACAGTGATAAGAAAAATAAGGTCAACATTACTCTGGTAAAGCAATTTTAGTAAACCAGTAGGTACTTATAAAGTTGTATACTTTGAAACACAGCTCTTTTCCTTGAAATAGAGATATAACCAGTAGCCTAAGGGAAAGACCGTTGCATAATTAACTACCTAGGTTTTAAAATATCAACCGGTCTAGACATTACGCAGGTAGTCTAAAAGTCATGTTACTTAGTTTGATCTACATATAGGGTGATTTGAATTACGCGCAAAAGAGGGCTCTGTAGTGTTAAAAGTTTATGTATCTAAGTTATGCATCAAGGTAATCATCATCAAAGGCATCATTGAAATAACGCAAAACCTCAAAGGGGCCGAATTTGGTTCTTAAATGCAACAACTATTTTCATGCGAACAACATTGAATTCTCAAAAAAAGGATACTTCTCCATACAAACTGACGTCAGCTCGTCGGCGGATTAGTATGGGGAAGAGATTTTCTTTTTTTGAGATTTCGGTGTTGCTACCATAGAAAAAGTTATTTTATTTGAGCACCAGAATCAACCCCTAGGGTTTTCGGCGTTATTTTAATAGCACCTTGTATTTGTCATACTGATAGAGTAGACGTGTTCTTGAGTGGAGACCGCGACTTATTATTATTATTATTTAAAGTTTGTACTTCTTCTCTCCTAAAATTATTACTATATTTGATGATGCGGTGTCCAAGGCTCCCGCAGAATACCAGTGTCGTGGTCTATGCCACGACTAATGCTGAGCGGGAGACCTTTTTGGCACCGACAATTCCTGTATTTTGTAATTTTAGATTGTTTTTGGTGCCAAATAAAATACTACTTACTTACTTACTTACTTGTGCGAAGGCAGCGTAGGGCACCCTTCGATATGGTGGAGCGGTGATATACGCCTATGGAGCACATACCCTATAAAAATGTCATAATTATGATTTGTTGGAAAAAAAGGCAATTTTTTATGTGTGCTTTTTTAATGGCAACCAAACCTCTGCGCGAGGTTTATTTCTGCCAATGTCGAGTGGAAATTTTGATATGGTCACAATTAATAACGGGTGTTTAGTTTCTATTGCTTTACATAGATTCCGTAAAGGCTACTCTTCTCGTAGAAGCAGGTTTCAAGACGCTATCGGGTCTAAAGCATGTTGTCTACAAGACAAGTCACTTGAGACTCGATGTGCGTTAAATACAATTATATTTCGAAAATTCCAGATCTTTATCACTTTACCAAACCAAACACAAACTACACCAAACTTGCACTCTAAAGCTATTTTTAAGATAAATAAAAAATATTCAAATAGATCGCCCATGTTTTTTTTTTCGACTACACCCCAACGAATCCTTTTTATCTGTATCTGTACTGTTTTGGTACTGGTGGAGAGCGTTGACAGGACCTGTCATTTTATACTAAACTAGCTGTTGCCCGCGAGTTCATTCGCGTAATCTATTTATTCATAAAATTTTTCTGCGCAACTTTCTTATTTGCGTACTTATAATATTAGTAGGAAGTAGCATAGCTTTTAGCCAACGACTTCATCTGAATTAAACTTACCCGGATAAAAAGTATCTATGTGTTAATCCAGGCCATGGTCTATCTGTATGCCAAGTGTAATATAAAAAATTATTAAATAAGATACGTTTATTTCACATTGATTATTTACACAATGTCATTGCTAGGATAAACCGGTCGCCATGACAATGTCAGTATATGACACGCCTCCTCCGCTATTCTAGCTGAGGGATGCCGTTCGCTGCTAGCATCTGGTCCAGGTGTCGAGTCCAAGTTAGGCCGCTGTCTGTCTGGACTTCGTAGTGCAGTCGTCCCATGCGGCGCGTCACAGTCGCGAACTCCCATCTGCGGTGTGCACTGGAGTAACTCCTGACCTGAACTCTATCTCCTAGATCGAATTGCCGTATAGTAGTAGAATTGGCGTTATGAGGTAAAGATGCAGGCAGTTTCCGAAACATTGTATGAAATTGTGTCCTAACCTCCCGACCAAACATTAACTCATACGGAGATCGACCGTTGATGCCTGGAGTATATCTTAGACGGCGTATGATTTTTATCACCTTATCAGTTAGACTGCCTCTCTCCCCCTCCATAGAGCGGAGGGCTCTTTTGATGGTTTGTACAAACCGTTCTGCCAGGCCGTTGGTCGCTGGGTGGTAAGGCGCAGTGGTCCTATGTACTGTGCTACAATCTGATAAAAAGTCCTTAAATTCTTGTGAAGTGAACTGTCGGCCGTTGTCTGATATTAAGGTATAAGGCATACCAAATGTACTAAATAATTCTTTCAGTTCGTAAATGCACCATGAACTCGTTGTTGTTTTAGTTGGGAAAATATCGACCCATTTTGTGTAAGCATCTACCACGATAAATAAATGATGGCCCATCATCGGGCCTGCAAAATCCACATGGATTCTTTGCCACGGCCCGCTCGGCTCTTCCCAGTGGTGAAGTGGTGCTTGTGGTGGCGCATTTTGTTGAAGGCGGCATGCTCTGCAAGACTTCACCTTGGTTTCAATGTCTCGGTCAATGTTTTTCCAATATATATAGCTCCTGGCCAGTAATTTCATTTTAAGAATCCCAATGTGTCCTGCATGCAGTTCATCGAGTACCTGGGTCTGTAATGATTTTGGTATGACGATTCGGGTTCCTTTCATAATGCAGTCATCTTGCAGGGTGAGTTCATTATCGTTAAATCCATAGAGTTTTACCGAACGACCTGTTCTCAGTGCTTGTAGTAATGTGTTTAACTCTAGATCTTTGCTTGTTTCTTGAGCTATGATTTCTGGTCTTACTTGTAGTTGATTTATCTGTCGTATCTGAAATGCGGCGTGTTGGTCTACTGACTTTTCTTTAGTTCTCTCAATTGGAAATCTGGACAAGTAGTCAGCGTTCGAGTGTTTTGATGAGGGTCTGTATTCTATGTTATAGTCAAAACCAGATAGAAAATGTGCGTAATGAAATAATCTCATAGTGCTTAAAGCTGGTAATGTTTGTTCCGGGTGAAAAATTGAAGTAAGCGGTTTGTGGTCCGTGACTAGCGTGAATTTTCGGCCGTAGCAGTAATGGAAGAATTTCTTGAGACCCCAAAATATAGCTGTTGCTTCTTTATCAATTTGGCTGTATTTTTTTTCGCTGTTGGTAAGGGTTCTCGAGGCAAACGCGATTGGTCGTTCTGCGCCATCCGGCATTTTATGAGACAAAACAGCTCCGAGACCACATGGCGATGCATCTGTGGCTAATATTAATGGTAGTCTAGGGTCAAAGTATGTAAGTACTCTGTTGCTCAAAATGTTATTCTTGATATTGTTAAAACATTTTTGGCATTCTGTGTTCCATGAAAAATGTATTCCTTTCTTTAACAGGTTGTTCAGTGGGTTAGTTAAGGATGCTAAGTTAGGTATAAACTTGTTGTAGTAGTTTGCCATACCGAGAAATGTTCGTAATTCATTGATATTCTTAGGTGGTTCTGTATTGACAATTGCTTTGACTTTATCCTTGTTTTTGTGTAGGCCATCTTTATCAATTGTATGTCCGAGGTAGTTAATACTTTGTTTAAAAAAATGACATTTATCTTTATTTACACGCAAGTTATTTTCTTTAAGCTTCTGTAAGACTCTTCTCAGCCGTATGAGTAATTGTTCTTCTGTAGATCCCTGGATGATAATGTCGTCAAAGAAGCATTTGACACCATCAAGGCCCTGTAGCAGTTGGTCCATAAATTTTTGCCAGAGACTTGGTGCGACCTTGACACCAAACATCAATCTGTTTACTCTGTACGTGCCTTTGTGAGTGCTTAATGTTTGTAGAAGGGCACTTTCGTCATCCATTTCCATGTTAAGGTAAGCTTGTGTAATGTCTAATGTGCAGAAGAGTTTGGCTCCGTTCATTTCAGAAAATATATCTTCAATTATAGGAATGGGGTATTGTTCATCTTTTATGACTTTATTCAAGGTAATTTTATAGTCGGCGCAAAGCCTTATAGAGCCATTTGGTTTGACAATTGGTACTATTGGTGTTCCCCAATCGGATTGGTCAATTTTAGAAATAACCCCTATAGCGCAGAGACGATCGATTTCTTCATCTACTTTAGGCTTCAAAGCATACGGGATTCTTCGAGGTTTTATAAATATGGGTTGTGTATTTTCTTTCAGATGTAGGTGTGCTTTGTAGTTTGGAATTTTACCAAGATCGGGTTTGAAAACTGATGTCGAGAATTCTTTAAATAACTGATCCAATTTGGTAGGATTTTTTTCAGTTTGTACTATTCGTATATCTGCTAGGTCTATTTTTAGTTCACTAATCCAACTTCTCCCGAATATCGGATCGACATCTTTATTAATTATGTATAGTTTTCCAAAAAAATTTTGGTTCTTGTAGTAACATTTGACATACGCAACTCCATAAGGTTCAATTATTTCACCTGTGTATGTTCTCAGTTTTATGTTCGTTTTGTAGATTTTTTTTTTAATGTTTGAATTTCTGTATTGGTTTAATGATATAGAGGTTAGAGTAGCTCCTGTATCAAACTCCATATGTATTAGTTCGTTCTCTATTTTTATGGGAATTAAGTATTTGTCAGATATTTCACTTTTAATCAGGTTGATGTTCGCTATGCTTTCATTGCTAACAGTACTTACGGAATCGTCTATTTGGTTCGTTGTATTGGTTTGGTTTGATTTTTGAAGGCAAACTCTGGCCAAATGTCCTGGTTTTTGGCATTTCCTACAAGTGATTTTAATAGCTCCACAATTGTTGGCGCGGTGATCAGGTTTGCCGCACCTAAAACATTTTCCTTTCAAGTCTTGGACTGAAAAAGGTGGCTTTGTATTTGTAAATGTTTGTACGGGTTGTATCCTTGAAGTTTTGTTATTGTAAGATGTAGTTATTCTATTCACTGAGTCAGGGAATTGCTGGGTATCGGACGTCATTTTAACGTTGTCAATTTTACCCATTTCCATTGCTGTAGCCATCATGACTAGTTGTGAAAATGGTGGTGTATTTCTGTCCTGTAGAATCTTCGTACGTATATCTCCGTCTTCTATGCCACGTATAAATTGTAGTGATAGAAAACTTTCAAGTATCGTCTTGTTACAATTCTGGCATTTGAATTCACAGTGACAGGCAAGTTTCTTTAGTTCTGATGCATATATTGGAATAGTTTCATTATGTTGCTGTTTCCTAGATATAAATTTGTGTTGTAATGCCCAGACACTAGGTTTCGGATCGATGTATTCGTCTAAAATTTGGGTCAATTCTTCGAATGATTTATTCAATGGTTCTTCTGGAGAGCATAAATCATAAATTCTTTCGTGAAGTTCGGGCGTAACTGTAGATAATAGGATGTATATTTTCATTTTAGGGTCTGTGATGTTGTTAAGAAGGAAATAAATATTCAATCTCTTAGTAAAACCTTGAAAAGTTTCTCGTTCTTGTAATGGTTGGAAGTGTAGTTTAGGTGGTTGTTCTATTCTTTGATATGAAGAACTCGTGCTAGGAAGTACAGGTATACTTACTGTTTCTGTTGTTGAACTGTTAGTTCTTCGCATGATCAGTAATTTTGTCTTTATGTTTGTACACAATTCTTCAAAGTCGTACCTGTACTCCGTCTCTTCTTCGATATGGTCTTCTTCTGTTAATGATTCGATTTGCTCCTGCATTTCCTGAAGTTTTTGAAGTGTATTTTTGAGAATTTGTAGTCGTGAATCAATTTCCTCATTCGTAATATTTAGTTGTGAATTTATGTAGTTATTGTTCTTTGTAAGGGTGCCCCGTAAGGAGGCTCGTACTTTTTTATATTTTTCAATCCCATCCTCGTCGCCAATTGTAATATAAAAAATTATTAAATAAGATACGTTTATTTCACATTGATTATTTACACAATGTCATTGCTAGGATAAACCGGTCGCCATGACAATGTCAGTATATGACACCAAGTTTCATTAAAATCCATTCAGTAGTTTTTGCGTGAAAGAGTAACAAACATTCATCCATATTCACAAACTTTCGCATTTGTAATATTTGTAGGATGTAAGTGAAAAACCACTATCTAGTTTCGGAGAAAGGTGGTCTGTATTGCTGATCTATAAGGTTATGCTCGATGTATTCTCTGCTGCTGGCAGGAATGTGGATGGTGGATGGAAAAGAATAGCCAAGGATGGAACTCGGTAATGTGCATTGTCAGGTCCTTACGTTGGCTGAACGACGGCCAGGCTTGAGCGTCGTTCTACGCACCCGGTCCGCTTCGCCACGTACGCCACTCGTACTACCAGCTGCTGCTCGTCCACCATCTACGGCCACCATCCACCTTTGGCCACCATGAGAGGAGTCTGGACTACGGGAGCAAACCACCAGTCGGGCCTACGCCCGCCGGCATTGTACCCATATTTTTTTTAATTAAATTTCTTTTATCTGTGTACGCTGTGGGCTTATTATTTCTTCTAAATAACCCCAAACGCGACACTGGCACACTTCAGTACACTGTTTGATTGACATAGGCACCTGTATGGTTATGATGATGAAGATTTGAGGCACTTTCCATAAAACAAATAAAAAATAGTTAACTACGTTCTTAAGTTGGTTGACTATTTAATGAAAACGGTTAAAGCCTAAAATTTGGCTTGACGTCGTGAGGGCTGACATGCGTGCCAATGATCTCACAACTAGAAACGCTCAAGACCGCGCGAAGTGGAGAAGTGAATCAAGGAAAGCGGACCCTGGGCTCCGGACCAAACACAACCGGGATTGACCGTATAGATGAAGAGAGAAGAAGAGGTTAAAGCCTAAAATTTGATAACATCATTGCAAAATAACTATAAAAAATTTTTACCCTGAGACCATCGTGACAAAAATCCACATACATTTTCAATTGTATATTATTTTTTATCAGAGGTAATAAGTTTTGCATGTCGACTTTATAGTATAATTATAACACCCTGTATTTAACACATTTGGTGTGTGTTGACATTGCTAAAATCGTGTCAATCAAAATGTCGCTCAGAGTATAAATTACGGTACAAGGTCATTATTAGATGAGATGGCAATTAAACTAATTTGTCTTAATTATTAATTAGTATTTCATATTTGTATACTTTTAACACACTAATTATACTTGACTATGCTAGAATTTCGAGGTTAATAAGTTGTGCTTACAAGGCTCTTCAAAATTCGGTCATGCTTATGTATCCTGAATAACCAAAATAAAAATAATTGAGATAAATAAGGACAACATCACAGACATTGCCCTGATCCTATGGTAAGTATCCAAAGCACTTGTGTTACAGAAATCAGAAACAACGACGGTACCACAATACCCAGACCCGAGACAATATAGAAAAGTAGTTTTTCTACATTGACCGACAGGGAATCGAACCCGGGACCTCAGAGATAGCGACACCAAGTCCGGTATGCTCGCCTCTCGGCTACGGAGGTCGTCGTATATGAGTGTGTTTTATAGTTTTCTAAACTATGATATCACATATTTTATCTCTATAAATTCTAGTCAAGGTCTTTGGGCCTTTATGATTGCCATCGACATCAGATAATGACAGTGCATCATAGACAATTGCGGGCTACCGATGTGTGATTGGCTGCGTATTATAGAAACAGAGTCGGTAGGCTCAGACTCTAAGGTAACCACCATACCGTACCATTTATCTACAGAGTGGCCAGAAAAGTGACGTCCAAAAATTTTTTTAGGTGCTTGTGTTGAGAGGTATCTGAATCACCCCTATGTATGTTGTACGATTTTTCGTAGTTTTCGAGTTACCATTTTATTTCACGAATTTTTGCAACCGGATTGTTCGAAAAATTTCTAAAAAAAGTGGAAGTATTGTTGTTTTTTTTTCTTGCAGCTAAATCTCTATAAACTGTGCATTTATGCATATAATAAATAGCCTCATAACTTTAATGAAGTTACTACAAAATTGACCTAAAGTTGAGAATATCTTCAAAAAATTAAAAATCTAAACTGATAATTTCTTAGTTTCTAAGTATTTTCAGAGAACGCGCTAGACTCTAAGCTTTCATAATAATAATAAAAAAGTAGTACTTTTTAGGCTTCACAGGCTATTTAAAAAAATCATAACTCGAAAACTACGAAAAATCATACATAGGGGTGATTCAGATAACTCTCAATACGAGGCACCTAAAAAATTTTTTTGGATGTCACCTTTCTGGCCACCCCGTATATTTCGGTCGTTTTTATTTATAATCAAGTTGTTTTTGCAAATTGACCCTTACAGGCACTTCTTATTGTCCTAATTTTATACTCTATTGTGTCGGGTCAATTGTGGGCTAATGCCAAAAAGAAGCAGCGCAAAAATCTCTGGTCACTATTGTTAGCCTCTTTTAAAAGTATGTTGTACAGTCAGTGGCAGGTCAACCTACCCATAAAGTTAAAGGGCATTGAACCGATTTTTTACTTTAAGTCCGACATGTAGAGATCAATATCAATTGAGAAAATTTAACGTACTGTATTAGGTTGACGAGCTGTTGTCTGTACCTGTGCGAGCAAGGCCGTTTTAAAATTCTCACATTTTTATCGTTTATTCATTAACAGTCTCTTGTCAAGTAATTTCAGTTTATATAACTACAAAGATCAGCAATAGATTGTGGTAAATTTATTAAATTATAAAAAAAAACATGAATAAATGTTCCACCTTGAGCAATTTAAAATTTAGGATTTGTTTGTTTAGCGAACGAACCTTTTTTTAGCGGCGCAATGGATTTACCATCTTGCTATCCTGGAAATAATGACAGGTTATGTGGGACATACATCCCCGAGCATATTCAAATTCAAATTTCTTTATTTGTAAATAGGGTAGGTAAATAATGACCGATGTCGACCGATCGACATACCGACTTCGCTTCTTCGCGATGCTTCTACAGACTACACACCGCTTACGTCATAAGAAAACCTATATATAACAGTATTATATGCAAGGTACTGTGCTTATAGGCATTCATGTAGGTACTCCATCTTAGCGGCCGGCCCGAACTGAGCGGCAAACCGTCCCGCTCACGCCGGCTGTCTGTGGACCTATTTAAACGTATGTTATTAGACCCGCCGTTCTCCCGACCCGACCCGCCGTCCCGCTCACGCCTTCTGTCTGTGTTACGCTTAAACGCTAGGAAAAATGTCCAGGATAAAATAAGGCCGCCATATGTTTTGTGCTCGTATGCATTTAGATGGAACTAGGAGTCCAGATTTGCGAGAATGTGAGTAACTGAAGGTGATGTAGGGATTGAACACACTGTACCACCTACTTCCTCTGCGACTAGCCATGTGAGAATGTGTGCATCAAGTACACGACACCGCAATTCGAAAGTTCAAGGACACTTAACAGTTTATTCGCTTGTAACGACAGCAAAAATGTATTGTGTTAAAAGAATACTTAGTTTAATTTTCTTTTGTATTTGATACATCATATAGTGTGAAATTAAGCCGGAGACAAATTTTCTTAACAGCTTTTTTTGGAAAATGAAATAATGTTTTTTTGACTTCTGATTTACCATTTTCCGGAATTTCTTGAATGACCTCATATTTACTTAAAACCTTCGTATTTCTAATTGTAGGTATATTTTGGTACTAAAACAAGCTAAGACTATTTTTCTTTTTTTCGAACGTAAAAAACTAAGTATGATTCTAAGGACCAGTTTCACCACATACTGATAAGTTCCAGATAACCTATTTGGCACTTTTTTAAACAGATAAGTTTATGGGTTATCTGTCAAAACAAGTGCCAAATAGGTTATCCGAAACTTATCAGCAAGGTAAAACTGGCCCTAACTATTATTAACAACTAGCTGTTGCCCGCTACTGCGTCTGCGTAGTCTTCAAATAGGCTAGTTTCCTGGGTCAAAAAAAGATTATTCTATTTAGTCCGCCAGTTAGATTATCAAAAAATATTAGACACATATTTTGTCTTTTGTCAATCAAACAAAAAATGACGAAGATAAAGCGCATCAAATTGAGCACGTGACGTCACGCCTTGCTATAAAGTATCGCAAGGCGTGACGTTACGCGGAACTTTAACGGGCTATATCTTCATCAATTTTTGTTTCATTAAGAAAAGAAAAAATACGTATCCAATATTTTCTATTAATCCAACTGATGGACTAATTCGATTTTTTTAGGAAACTGGCCCATTAGTTTAAAAACCTTTCCAGGCGTGCGAACAACAACTCACCAAAGTTTCATCACGATCGGATGAATAGAGGATTGCGTAGAGGACAAACATACTCACATTGATTGTCGTTCATATATGAGTAGATTAGTAAATTTTTACTTATTGGCAATGCCAGTTTCCGGTGATTTCTGCTATGATTTTTATTTTTACCATCTCTTGTATTTACCATATTTAAAGCAAATAAATAAATGTATTTTTAAAAGACTTGAGCTGTTTTTGGTAAATAATACATATAGTTAAATGGGTATTTCTATAGCAATTAATTAACTCAGATAATTTATAATTAGCTTTTCAAAAAAGTCTAACAAGGAGCATCTGCCCAGTTTACATGACATAACTCAAACACATTCTCCCGATGCAATTATTATAAAACTATGAAATATATCAGATGTCAATCTGTATACATAATCACTTTGCATAAAATAACAGTTACACTCTCCTTCCGACTGTAAGCACTTAAATAGTTTTTATTCTTGTGGGAAATATGTTATTAAGTGCAATTTATGACTTATTAAAGTATCTTTTTAGTGACTTCCTAATAAGTACTATGATGATTTAGTGGTTTTTAGAATGATACGTAATTTTGTTAAGAAGCCATTTTATCTTAAGATGATAATTTATTTAGAGCCTTCATTGTGTAATATTAGTACACAATTGTTGTTCTCAACAAAGTTTTATATTATTTTACACTAATAATAGCTTTAGTGATGATTACACGACTGCTCAAAAAGGAGTGTAATGGTTTTTATTCGGGTCCATCATGTATGTATGTATTGACAACCTTGGTGCGAATAGCCGAGAGGTGAGCATACCGGACTTGGTGTTGCTATCTCTGAGGTCCCGGGTTCGTTTCCCGGTCGGTCAATATGGGAAAATAACTTTTCTATATTGCCTTGCGTCTAGGTGTTGTGGTACCGTCGTTGTTTCTGATTTCTGTAACACAAGTGCTTAAGCTACTTTTCATAGGATCTGAGCAATGTATGTGATGTTGCCCAATGTTTATATACTCGTATGTATAATAAATATATTCTGTGTTTAATACAACAACCATAATCAAATTCACATTGCTTTTAAAGAAAATGTTCCAATTTATTCTGCCAACGCTACTTAAGCTTAGTACTAGAGATACGATATTCAACCATTCAGATGTTGCAAAGGCCATCTTCCCATGTCGTACGGTCATCAGCTTCGACCTAATCAGCTCAATATATTCATCCTTATGTCACATAATAATAAGGTTCAAATCGTTAAGTGAAAATTACGTAAGGACGGACGTGGTTCCATTTTACTTTGTAACGTTTCGCTATTTATTGTAACATGATAGTAGATTAGATGGACGATTAAATTATCTGTTTGTAGATATGTCATCATTTGTAGCATTCCCAGCTTAGTAAATTATAAAGTATTTTGATTATGATTTGATCAGTCAATACAATTTTAGTACCTAATGCAAGTAGTACCCTTAGTCAAAATATGACTAAAATATTAATGCTATCAACTTTAGAATTAAAAGGCTTCGAACTTTTTCGTATGGAGCCTGGCAAACCTCAAATTGCAAGTACCCTAAAATTACGTTAGTTTGGTGTACACCTATGAAAGATAATTTAATAATAAAAAAGAAATAATTACAAACAACCAATATTCTTAGACAAAATGTCGTAAATGATATTTGTTCAGAATTTCAATATGATTGAGAATGTAAATAAAAATAAATGTTACATGTTTTATGTGTAATTTATGTAATGAAATTTCGACAAAGTATATCATATACGACATTTAGTCAAGAAGTATATGTTGTTTGTAATTATTTTCTCTGTCGATTAACGTATTTTTCATAGGTGTACACCAAAATAACGTTATTTAAGGTTACTTGCAACTAGAGGTATGTCAATTAGGTTCGATGCCTTTTAGATTTAGCCTAATTTCTGGTTTCTGTCTTCTTTCGAAGTCTAGTTTATGGAATGATACCCATTGATATTTTGACTTATTCAATTGGATGCCAAGTCGTTTCATGAGACCGCGTAATAAAATATAAAATGTATATTATGCCTCGTATTTGTTAAAGTAAAAGATACAACATATTATTAATCCTTCATCTTTTTTACAAATTCTCCGAATCTACTTTCACTACAAAAGATCAGGAACTTCATCATATATGTCCTTGCTATTATCAGCTGATCGGTGACCTTGGCATTCAGAGCGGTGGCTACCGGCTCAAACTGGTTTGAACTGGTTCGCATTATTTAATAATCGCCTTATAAATATGGTTCACTGAACCGAGTGTTTTTGTTTACATGCCGTATGACATTATAAAGGTATTTTATTCTGAATAACTACAAAGCGTTAAAGCAATAAAAATATTTGCACCGTTCTTTATTTAGATCTACATTCATTCGCTGATGATTCGCTTTGAACGCTCAGTGTCCCGGGTTTGATTTCCGGTTTGAATCAATAAATAAAATAAAAGGTTTTCATAAATTACAACATAAGAACTTTATTATAATTTTCCTATTGCTCTGTACCTTACCTAGTAGGGGTTGATGATCCCGGATATCAGTTTGGACATTTAGAGCTATTGCCATCAGATCTCCATGACCCTAAGACAAGGGAACCCGACCATTATTCACAAGATGTTTTCCCTCAGCCGAGCAAATGTTTACTATATGTAGATCTGTAAATAAAATTGAAGAAATCTTGACATACGTGCATCTACCTCACGACTTACAAACGGCGAGCCTTCTGCTCTTAAAAATCGTAGCAATACAAAAATCGTAATCGTAGTAAGTAACACTGTATAAATATTCCAAAAATACTAATATTTTTTATTTTTTATTATTTAGTTCACAAACCGAATGTAAAACTTTTATAACATTGTAAGAGAACTTAGACTAGCACTTATAGTGTACATTCTTAACTAGTGAACACAGCGTGCTTAAACTTATCTTGATCGCTAGCAAATTTTTAAAGTTATTAAACTAAACAAAAACTAAATAACGTTTTTTATACAGATCAGGTACTCTTAACGGCCTGTCTGATTTTAATTTTAGCCGAGGCCAAAGAACCAATGAAGATGTCAAAGGCGTTTTGAATGCTATTGTAGCTCTGAGCCATTCTGTAAAATGGAGAGTGCCGGCCCAAAACAGTCCTACAATGAGGCGTGACAAATGTATTTTTACTACCAATTAATCTGCTACCCGCCCTAGGTACCCCAAAACGAGTCTTACTTACCCATATAGTATCAACGTCAAGATCATCATCATTTCAGTCATAGAATGTCCACTGCTGAACATAGGCCTCCCTCATAGACTTCCGGATTGGCCGGTTGGAAGCGGCCCGCATCCAGCGGCTTCCTGCAACCTTTACCAGGTCATCTGTCTATCTTGTGGGTGAACGTCCTACGATGCGCTTGCCGGTACGTGGCCTTTAATCTAGAACCTTTCTACCCCGCCAAAGATCTGGCGTTACTATGTCACTTATTCTGTGTATGCATAACGTCACAATGCTATTTTTGGAAACGGTAGCTGAATTTTACATAATAACAGATTTTTCTGAAAACCTTAAAATATTGCCAAATAGTAATACAACAAGACTCTACAACAATGACATAGTTAGACAACTAATTTGCGTAGTTACCGAGACATCGGTATTTAGGCGCGTGGACCACATACCGACATTCATAGTGACCTGAAATAAGACGCACTATTTGGTAGTGATGTGCGTAGTATCGGACTCGAGTACACATTGACGATGGCCTGCTTGTTTTCTAATCTATTGTACTAAAAAAAACATAAAAAATTGTAGTGCTCATGTATATTGGAGTTTGCAAATAACAGTATAAAAAGTAATCCTACAAGCAACATTTGAGTAGTAAATATTTATATGTGTGTTTTCGGGTTATATTGATTTTCTTTTGACAAATCCAGTATTAAAAGTATTTGTTTTTCATTAACCCCTAATAAAGCTCAGCATGTTTAAAGTATATTTATTGGGTTCGACCTAGTTACAAGGGATTCAATTTGTCACAAATTATAAACGTACTTTCATCATATTTATTAAATGTAGCTACTATTAAATAATATTTAAAATTTGGGTCACAATGATAAGTACCAAAATTAAAAGTTAATTAATAAATACTTATTATAAAATCTAGCACTAGCACCTGTATAAAGCACCAGAATCAGCCCATAAGAGGTTTTGCGCATTTAATGTTATACGTTGTTTAACATTTAACTCAATTCTTTTTATACTTTTTTCATTGAAAAAAAATTTTGTTGTCTACCATTAACAAATAAAAAACATGTCCCGTTCTCGAGTATGAACAACGTGTAAACAGTAGAAAACTTCAAATTTAAATCACACGTCACGAGGCACGTCACTAAACCGACTACAATTCGGTCCGCCACGTTTTCCCGTCTTGACGAGGTGTCCTAATAATTTAATCACCATCACAATGGTTCTCACGGAGCATAATTATGGTTATATAATGCGATGCGCCAATGTGTCGGTAGAAAGAGATAAAAGCGTTCGGGGCGCGGGAATCTCGCTATTTTGTAGGTGTTAAGTCATTTGGATAAGTCGAAACATACTAGGAAATGTTGGTGTTAAATAACGACTGAAATTATAGCCTTTTTATTCCCAGTTCTGGTCGATTAGGAAAAAGTGATTGTCTAAATTGACTTAGTTGTGCTGAGAGTTGGAATTGCAAAGCTAAGTAGCATTGGGTAAGCGACATCTCTCGCAGGACTGGCAACCGCTAAGGATGATAGCTTCTCGAGTGACGACCATGAACTGGAAGACCAGTTAAAATAAATAAAAATAATAAGCGGCAGGAAACATACCAAGTCTCGAACTAAGGAATTAACAATATTATGCTCGTTTGGGACATGGCGAGTCATTCCCAACACAAGTGTCTGTGACTACTTACTGTTAAGCTTTGGCACAAAATTGTAATTAACTTTATATGAATAACCAATTATTTTATTTTTATTTTTTTGTGTTACTAGGACAATAAATTTTGCCAGGGGCCCAACATACCCAGACTCAAATTAATTTAGAGAGTAGTAGAATAATACAAAAAAACACACACATACAAACACATACTCCCTCACTCATGTATTTATTTTTTAATAATTATTAAGCAGGTACTTTGTTTCGTCTTACTTTTTAAATAAAAGTGTGATAAGGAAGAGTGGCCTCTTCTGATGCAGGTGCTCTTTACACTTACTAGAAGAGGTAACCCTTGTCTATTTAATGTATTAACCTAGTTTATGATGAAATAAATTATTTGTATTTGTCATAATTCTCATAATAGTAATTGTAGTCGGAATACGCTTATCCCTAAAAGAAAGTAGGTACTATAACTATTGGTCACGTTGTTTCATATTTTCAACATAGCAAATGGCAAAGATACAAGATGCCAAAGTGAAAATCCGAAAATTTTTGTCAAAATCATAAAAACTTTCCATGTAAAACTACAAAATGATCGGCCATTATACAAAGCAAATAAATACATGCGCTCTTCTTATGTTTGAATGGATCTTGTAATAATTACGAATGATCGCACAACGACATCGTAAGTAGTGGGATTGAATGCAACGGTCGCCAATTATGCTCCATTTCACTCTCTAATCAATGCTCAGTATAATAGAACGATGTCTTTGATTTCTTCACAAAGTTACGAGTGGAAGTACACTTCGAGTATCTATCGATTTTAGAATTTCTTATTTTCCGATTTAAAAACCTTTACCGTCATTATTACATGACCGGTGTATCAGGCATACGTAAACGTAACACAATAGGAATTCCATTTTTATGCATGGGTTAAACATAGGCCGCCAGCCGCCAGTGAATTCCAGATTGACCCAAAAGGTGGACCAGGACTTTCTCTATGAAAAATGTTTTTCTTTGTGAAACATTTTTTTCTTATTGTTTATTTTGTTGATACGTAAAATGCCTTAAGGTCAATTTGAATTCATCATCATCATTTCGGCCATAGGACGTCCACTGCTGAACTTGAACATGAAGGCTTTCCAGATTGGCCGGTTGGAAGCGGCCTACATCCTGCGGCATCCTTAATATAATTTTAAATATCACGCAGACGAAGTCAAGAAAAAAGAAATTAAAACTAGAACTAATGATGCTAGTTATTCTTACATCACTCTCTAATACAATCAGTGAAGATCTCGTTAAATAAATCCAGTGACAGCCAGACATGAAACCTATGTCTGCTCTCACAATAGAACAACGATCGAAATATCGATTTCAAATCTAAATCATCTCGCTTTCCCTCCGAAAATGGCGATGTTATTGATCCTTTAACAAAACACAATACACAGACAGACACACGAATAAACCAAACAAATAATACCATACCGTGTTGAGATTATGTAACTTACCATAATTTGAAGTAAAGATCTGTTCTTATGACATAATTATGGCGAAATTTAAAAAGCGGTGGTAGCTCAGTGAACTGGATTCTTGCTTTCTGGGTTTTTCGGAAACTATGAACGGATTTATACCACCTGCTGATCTCCAACATTGATGTTAGTATTAGTTTTTGAAAAAAAAAAAAGGGATATCCATATTATGCTAGCACCACCAAAGTACATCAAATCAATCTACCTACTCCGATCACTGGTGATGAGGGAACCTGCACGTTTAGATATTATGTAACGATGGTCCAAAATTAACTGGTTCTCCTGTCCAAGGGTTACCGAGGTCAGATGTCATGTAAAACTAGATTTTTCGCATCTAGGACTAAAAGGACAGGCGTACGTACCCTGACGGGACAAATGATTTGTGGTAGACCAGTCTTCGACCAAGCAATCTGATGCATATACAGGGTTACATTGCAAGATTGTGCAAAATTTTTAGGAGCGACTCAGAATCAGTAACTTAATCGATTTATGTAAAGAACTTTTTTTTTTCTTTTTATTTAATTATTCCTATCTGCTGTTAAAAATAGAACTCTTGAAAAATTTACGATCAGTCATAAAAGTAGGTACTTATTGGAGCGATATCAGCATAGGCCTGTGATCTGTGTTGAATAACAGCAAACCTCACGTTTTCTTTTGTTTTCGGTTTAAAGTATGTTTTATTCCAAAACTACCAAGATTAGAATTAATTTCGATAAAACCGTATTTAAATAAAATAAAAATAGCACTAAGTTGTAGCCCCGTAGCGTGTGCTCTGTGTGTGGCTACCTATGTAGGTACAGACACTTTTACTGTCGAAACACCATTAGAATAGCGCAGAATTGTGCTTTTTGTCTGGAAAAATATCATTAATAAACAAAATCACCATTTGCCACGTTCATATCATGTATTTTAAGTATATACAGTCGACGGCTCATAAACCTACAACAAAAACGTAATCCACCACATTCTATGGTCTATTGTTAAACTACCCATGTTTAAATTTAAATCGCTTAAAAAGACGCCTATAATGAATAAAGGTTTATACTGATAATGTAGGTATATTTAAATGACAACAATGATTGGAATTAAATACCTACTGCCGTGCTCGCACAAGTCATAAATCATAATAAACATACTATTTAAAAAGAGGCTGACAATAGTGACCGAGGTGCAGTCGGTAAAAAAAGATAAGTATGCTATTTACGTCCCACTGCAGGGCACCTCCACCACGCAGGCCCAGTGCGGATTGGTGGAGGGGTTTTGTAAGGCCAGTGAATAAACAGAGTCAGATGTTATTAAGCCGCCCTAAGGCCTCTAAACAATTAAGCAATATTAGCATAGACTAACTTATCCTGTTTTCCTAAGCACGGAGATGCTTGTGATAAATTTCACTAAATATGGTTGGAATGGTCACCCATCCAATCACAACCGCGGCGTAGGTGGCTTACCTTTGGTAATCACTACCAAAGCGCTGCCGACACTAAGCTACAAGCACCTCTTAAGCAGTCAGTGGTAGAGTGAAAAATAATTGGGACATGTTAAACTGCTTAATTCAAGCAAAAAAAATATTTTGGTTTTTAAATTTAGGTTCTTATTTGATGACACAAGAAGCGGTCGAAGAAATGTGTCCTTTTGTAGTAGTAGTTGTAGACAATTATTCGCTGCCGACTGTACATTTTTGTGAATCTTTATGTTTTCTGTACATCTTATTATGGCCGTCAGCAAAAACACAGAAATAAAACCACAATATTCAGTTGCACATCTGCCCTTGACACCTATAAAAGCTCTCATACGCGAATACATTAGTAAGACAAAACAACTATTTTGCAAATGGTCTCGTTGCTTCTAGCTATTGTTACATTGACCATTTAATTAGTTTTAATGGTACAGTTAATGATACAGTACCTTGTTAAATTCACCCTTGTATATTTACAAATAAGGGCAATTGTACATTGCTGTGGAACTGAATATGTCGATTCGAATTTTTTTGTGGTGAAATAGGATTTTGAAACTAAATACTATAATATTAATAATAATAAATAATCGTTTGAGTAATACCTAATTTAATTAGTACAAATCGCACGGTATAATATGTGTAACCATATAAATTGTTATTATGTACTAGAAGTATGTAAACTTTACCATAAGATAATTTAACCCATAATAGATTTTAAATGTTATTAATTTTTTAATATGTTTTGCTGTTTCCCGATCTTTTTGAACACAATAATATGTATTATAAAATCTAAACAAAGCTACATATATATATATATATATATATATATATGAGTAAGTACATAATTGTCAAAACAAAGAAAACTATAGGTCTGTTTTTAACAATGTTAGATAGATATGAATACTGAAACATGTATGACCGTTTTTTCCAATAAATAAAAAATAAAATAATAATGTAAAGGTACCAACAAAACCAATAAAACCAATTTATTTCTGCAAATAGGCCTAAATTAAGCTATTTTACACGTCCCAATTTTTTTTACCCTACCACTGCTTTGGGACAATTGTGGGCTACCGCCGAGAAGAAGCAGCGCAAGAAACTCGGTCACTATTGTCACTTATCTGTACTTTATTTACTTATCGGTACTTACTTAATTAACAACTTAAAGGATTAGGATAGTTAATAGGTATCTTATTTGGAATCTAGTTTAAATTATAGCTCGGATGTTATACTAATTAAAAGTAAATCTTGGATTCTCGCACAAAAACGAATCTCATAAAAAAAAAATATGGATTCCGATTTTTGTAATCATGTTTCTGTTTAATCAAATTGATACTAAATATTATAGTAAACTTATGTAAAGACTGATAATTGTTATACCTACGTTTTGCTTTCGTATTATAGCTTGTTATCTGGCTGACAGGTCTGCATTGTAGACAAACCTCAGTGGTTTATGGCAATGCACTGTAGTCAATATTTATGTAGTTTGTGTAGAATAATAATAAATAAATAAATAAATAAATAAATATGGATAACATCACATACATTGCTCTGATCCTGTGATAAGTAGCTTAAGCACTTGTGATACAGAAATCAGAAACAACGACGGTACCACAACACCCAGACCCGAGACAATATAGAAAAGTTATTTTTCAACATTGACCGACCGGGAGTTGAACCCGGGACCTCAGAGATAGCGACACCAAGTCCGGTATACTCGCCTCTCGGCTACGGAGGTCGTCAATAAAATAAAATAAATGTAGGCGAATTATCGTTATTATGCTTAAAAATAGGTTAATCTTAATCTTCAGGGTACATATTATTGGCACCTACTATTCAAGTTATTTGTCCGACATTTCAAAATCAATTGACGATCAAGCAAGCACATGAATTTTGACATTTCATATAAGGATGAAATGCCGAGATCGTGTGAATGAATCGAAGTACAGTGGATCAAAAAAGTATTTAATGTATTTTTATTTTGTATTTTGTCATGTAACCTTTATTATCTGTAAGGCTTTATACGGAGACAGTAACTGGCTCTAATCTTTCTGTGACGCCAAGGCCAGACCGGTGGATTCTGTGTTGCGTAAGGGCTCTTTCAAAGACGTTTTGAACAGGACTGCTGTCCTGCGTTTGCAGCACCACACACTTACTAGGTAGTTGTCTTTTTTTTTCAACGCCATTGTCAAAAATTTTTTCGTGTGCGGTCCTGCATACTAACGATGTGCTCAAGCGTTTTATTTATTATTCGCAAGTCTACCAGCTCTGACATGCATGAAAAAGTTTTACATAAGGACGCTCTAGTTACCATTCTTACCATGGTCTCGCAGTATTACTTACATACTTGAAAACAAAATATAAAAATATTTTGCATTTCAAATATATTTCTTTTGATCTAAGACACCGGAGATAAAGAAAAATTGAAATAAATCACAGTTATTGAGTAAGACACAAAATCGTAACTCGTAGTCGCTGTCAAGTAGGAGTTGATTTAAAAATACTTAAAATAAAGAATCAAACCAAGCAATGAACGAGCCAGCATTTTAATTTTTCGTAATTGAAATTAATTTTGATGCTATATTTCCGAAAAGTAATTTCAACTAATTTTGCTTACGGTCCTAACGTCTCAACGCTAAATAGCGCAAACACATAATCACTTGCAAGTGCCTCGTATTTGCATCTTAGGCATTTTCTGCAGACTGTGGGAACGGCCGATTCCCTAAGGTGAGAAGGGGATAAAGAATCGATAGAAGTATGACTTGACCTTAATTGTTTTTTCTGTATAAAGTTTGACGTAAAAACAACACTGCTAACGTGCTGTTTAACGTTCTTATTAGGACTCAATCCTGAAATATAAGTAATGCTGACGCCAAAGTTCTTCATCTAAACATGTTTTTTTATGTTTTCGGAATCAACCATCAAACAAGCATGTTACCTTTCCGCGCATTTTCTTCTTGACTGTACTTACTGTTTGCCTTGTTTTGTTTATTTCAAATCCTAGCTACAACGTATAACATTTTATCTCATAATTATCTAACTACTCACGGTAGTGACTGTTGATTTCATATCAATGATGCCATTTGTTAGATCGACGGTCGATTCAATCATGATTAAGCTCATAATGAGCCTTGTCATACCTATAATGATTGTATAGTATTTCCGTTAAGGCGATCAAAAATGTTTTATTGTTTTTATAAGTCCTGAAGCTAGAAGCTAAATATCAAGGCCTAAAAGTGAAAATGGGGGCAATAATTTAATTCTGATAAGTTAAAATAACCCATAAACTGTATATCTTTGAATTCTTTTTTTGCAACGTCAATTATTACAGGGCTTAAGGCAGTGTATACATATACAGACTGCAGTTATTATATTAAAGGTGTAATTGCAGATTGTATATGATTAATAGCTGTTGTTAGTTACGTTTTCAAAACCATAGTTAGTCGAAACTAATGACCACGCGAACGAAGTCGTAGGCTGCGGCTAGTGTTACATATTTTTCAACCGACTTAAAAAAAGGAGGAGGTTCATAATTCGACTGTATGTATGTTTTTTTTTGTATGTACGTTACGCGATTACTCCGCCAATTATGAATCGATTTTGATGATTCTTTTTTTGTTTGGTAGATCATTATCAGAGGTGGTCCCATATAAAATTTATCGAAATTGATTCAGCAGTTTTTGTAAAAATAACAAAATATATACCCAGATAATGTTTTGGTTCGTGATTTTTGTATCTATGTTACCATATAGCTTCGACAAATGTAACCCGATTTCGATGATTCTTTTTTTATTGAATACTTCAAAGAGGAACTTCCGAAATTTTTTACTAGAGTAGTAAAAAAATTCGAAAAATTTTTTACCCCTAAGGGTGGAAAAAAAGAGGATGAGGATTTATAGTGAAAAATATTAGATATAATTAGATTTTATTTTAAAAATAACACTAAAAAGCTATTGCAGGTAGCCGGCCGCTTCCAACCGGCCAATCTGGAAGTCACTGGGGGAGGCCTATGTTTAGCAGTGGACGTCCTATTGCTGAAATGATGATGTAATGATAAAGAAGCATTACTGCAGCCGCAAACTGCATTTTGATCATTATACAATGTATTCAAGAATACTGTACAGTATATAATACCTATACAATGCATACTGATCATTAATAGCTACTCTATTATATATCAATAGAGCTATTTGTAAAAAACCTAAGAAATTCTGCAACTTAAGAAACTCGCTGCACGTCCTAGAGTCGGGGGTTCCCGCCGAAAATCAGCGTCGTGATAAGTCCGTGACTGTCACAAAAAATGCTGAGCAGGGACCTTTTTGACACACCAGATGCCCTTGATTGTTTTGTTCATTGTGTTGTGTGTGTCAAAAAACACGTCATAAACGTTTTTATTTCTAAATTCTAAATTTCGCAAGCTGCCTTATACGTATGTTTAAGCAATTTAATCTACGGTAGGCATTACAAGTGCTAATACCTTTGCCGTTTCTATCAATAAAATACACCCGGACATTCCAAAAAGTAACATAAAACAAATGAACTCACGGTCGACCCCCATTTGGAAGATATAAAAAACCGGCCTAATGCGAGTTGAACTTACGCAATGAGGGTTCTGTACCAATCCTTCCTTAGACTTAAGTAGTCTTAACTTAACGTGTTGTTTTTATTACTTAAGTTACTATAATCACACCAAGTTTTAAGTTACGATTGTATGCTGTTATATATTATTATACGAATTGTATTTAAAAAGCCGCAATAAAAGAATAACAGTATGATATTCCAACTGCTACTTAGTATAGCTCAAAAGCTACGTTCGTACGTTTAAATTGACCTCCTATCTAGAACTTTGCCTCCTAGTCGGAGTACGCTTCATTATGCTGCTAGATGGAGCAGGTCCAGTAAATTTTGACTTTGATTTTTGAATTTGACGTCACCATCTTTGAGGTCCCGGGTTCGATTCTCGGTTCGAGTTAATGTTAGTTCTTTTGAGGTCATCACAATTAGTGTATTGTCTGGCTAATATTATTGACCCTTGCGAATGCGAATAGGAATGACGATAAAATTATTTTTCTTCGTCTATCTGGTAGATCATCAAAAAATATTTGACATGTATGTTTTTTTTATTCACATAATAAAAATATTTCAAATTCAAATTCATTTATTCGGAAATTAACTCAATTGCAGAAATTCAGTCAAAGTCAAAGTCAAAGTCAAAAATCATTTATTCAATTCAGGACAAAATTGCCACTTATGAACGTCAATAACAACATTATAGGCCCCTAGGGGGCCAGAACATGTCTCCTTATTTTTTGGGCCCTACTAGCGCTTCGAGACAAGACACAGACAATCTGGCAAGTGCTGAGAAGAAACGCCGGAACAAACTCAGTCACCACTAGCTGCCACACAAAAAATATAAATCAAAATAAACAGGTAGGTTCATCAGTTTAGTGCAGGCTGGACTGACCATACATTCTTGTCATCAAGATAGTCTTGAATTTTATAATACCCCTTAGACATCAGTGTAGTTTTGACATGTGACTTAAATTTATTAATAGGAAGTTTGGTAACATTGTGAGGTATATTATTGAAAAATTTAATACAATTTCCCAAGAATGAATTACTTGTTTTGGCCAATCTAAAGTTTGGGACTACAAGTTTGTTTTTGTTTCTGGTGTTATATGAATGAATATCACTTTTCTTTATAAAAAGATCTAAATTTTTGCGTACGTACATGATATTATCAAATATGTATTGAGAGGCCACAGTGAGTATGTTAATTTCTTTAAAGAAATCTCTCAGGGATTCACGCGGACTAAGTTTGTATATAGCACGAATAGCTCTTTTCTGTAAAATAAAGATGGTATCGATGTCCGCAGCAGAACCCCACAAGAGAAGACCATAAGACATAATACTATGAAAGTAACTGAAATACACCAGCCTTGCCGTTACAACGTCAGTTAGATGTCTAATTTTTCTAACCGCAAAGGCAGCTGAAGCAAGTCTCCCAGCCAGAGTGTCAACATGTGGTCCCCATTGCAACTTCGAATCCAATGTAATGCCCAGAAAAACAGTGGAGTTTGATAGATCAAGTTTTTCACCATTTTGTAAAATTACTGTGTTAGCTTGTTTCACGTTAGGCATAGTAAATTTAATACATTTGGTTTTTTTTGTATTAAGAAGTAAGTTGTTACTTGTGAACCAATTTAATACCTTAGAGAGAGCTCCGCTTACATCGTCAAATACCTCTTCGCCTCTTTTTAATTTGAAGATTAAAGAAGTATCATCAGCAAACAGAACTATCTCACAGGAGTCTTTAGAATAGAAAGGGAGATCGTTAATATAGATCAAAAATAGCAACGGTCCCAATATTGAGCCCTGGGGCACTCCCATTTGAAGCGGGGCGCCAGAAGGGTTAGTACCATTAACGTTTACTGTTTGTAATCTGCCTGAGAGGTAAGAATTTAACAATTTTGATGCGTTATTAGATACACCGTAATGTTTTAGCTTCATAATAAGTGTTTGGTGATCGACACAATTAAACGCCTTCGATAAATCACAGAACACACCTATCGCATCATGCTTATCTTCATACGCATCCAAAATGTGTTTGACAAGTGCCACCCCAGCATCTGTTGTATTTCTACCTTTAGAAAAACCAAACTGTTTCTCGTGCAGTAAATTGTTAAGTTTAAAATGGGAGAGTAATTGACTAAATATAACTTTTTCAAAAATTTTACTAAAAGCAGGTAGAATGGAAATTGGCCTGAAATTGCTTGGGTCACTTTTTTCTCCTGATTTGAACAAAGGTATAATCTTACTATATTTCATTAAAGTAGGGAATTGACCTTGATCAATACATTCATTGAATAAATGTGCTAAGTGAGATGCTACGAGAGGTATAATGGGTTTTATTGTGTCAGTTGATATGCCCCACATATCCTCAGTTCTTTTCTGTTTCAATTCCATAAAAGTTTTGACTACCATTACAGGATTAATATGAGTGAAATCAAATAAGGAGTTGCACCCGTCAACACTGGACACAAGCAGTGATTTTGCATGCAGAGCAGATGAATTAAGTTGTTTTGTGGTTTCGACAGGTATATTACAGAAGTAATTTTCGAAAGCGCCTGCTACCTCATCATCGGATTTAATTTGCTTATTATCAATTTTTAGTGTAAATGTGTGATCGCGATGTTGTGTTTTACAAGTTTCTTTGTTTATAATATTCCAAGTCTCTTTAATTTTATTACTCGATTTATTAATTTTTTCACGTATATAATTAGATTTAGCTACCATACAGACCTTTTTAAATAACTTTGAGTATTTTTTAACATATTCTACAAATATTAGGTCATTATTCCTATACACTTTTTGATTATATAGTTCAAACATTTTCCTCCTACTGATATATATACCAGCAGTAGCCCAGTCACTGAATTTCGGTTTGAAATTGTTTATGACTAATTTCTTTTTAGGAAAGTTTTTGTCAAATTCGTTTTTGATTAGTTCAAACAATTCTTCATATAAGTTATTAACATTGTCATCAACAAAAGGTAATAGCGGTATTTTATCACTTAAGTTAGTTTTAAATTTTTCTTTGCGAGTATCAGTGACTGGTCTATATTGAATAACACTTTTAGACGGCACAAAACGGTGTTCAAACGTGACTGACTGACCGCAGTGATCAGATTTTACAAAATTTACGATAGATTTTTTAATCACAACACAGTTACAGAAAACATTATCCAAGCAAGTAGCTGTTGTAGCAGTAATTCTAGTCGGTTCAGCAAATACAGGCTTTAAATTGAAAGATTTAAAAAGACTTAGAAACCTAACCCGATAGGTTTTTTCTTCATCTATGATATCGACATTGAAATCTCCACATACAACTACCTTCTTTTTATTAGTAAATATTTTCCTGAGTAATTCTTCCATTATGGACTCAAACAATGTAAAATTACCACTTGGGGGTCTATAAACACAAACAATAATGTAATCGTCCAGCTCTGCACATGATATCTCAATAGTTCGCTCGACAGAGAGAGATACAATATCTTTTCGCTCTTTACATTTTAAGTTATTATTAATTAATATTAGTGACCCGCCACGGATGGCGTTCTCCCTTGAGAACGAACTAATAAGGCTACAATTATCTATGTGCAAAATAAGTTCATACTTTTTGAGCCAGTGCTCAGTTACACATAAAACCTGAATATTCATTTCTTGTACAAATAGTTCAATTTCTAAGTCTTTTCCAGATAAGCCTTCTATATTTTGGTGCACTATGTTTAAATGATTTGAATCTTCTATGCTCGCTAGGTTTTGTAAGCAAGAGTTTTCCTCTATTGTCTGAATGTCTAATTTAAATAATTATTAATTGGAACGGATTCCAAAGGTCGAATATTCATGTCAATTGTCTGCTCAATAAAAGCAGACTTGGTAGCCAAGTTCTTGGCTAAACAATCTAAACAATATGATAGCGATAACGCTATTTGTCTTTTGAGATAATTATTGACAAAATAACTATCTCTCGTCAGATAAATCTTATTTTTAAAATAATTATTTATGTCAATAACATGGAATTTATATTCATTATAAGATGTCAATTTATGAATGTTCAGGTTAATTTTATACCTTAAATTATTTTCTTCATCTGGCAAACCGCTACTATAAGGTAAGGTGAACCAAATAATTTTACTTATTTCTAACAGTTGCAAACTTTCAAAATAATGTAATAATTTATTTTTGTTAACATTACCTCTATTACCTATAAAAATTATTAGGGTAGAATTTTCACTAAATTTAAAAGAGAGTATTTTATTAACAATTTCCTCATAGGATGCTCCGGGCATGCAGTGATTAATCACACTTTGTCCCGTATAATGTGCAAGTAGGTGCCCCATGTTCTTACCGATCTCGTCACTAAACATAACTATATTATTTGCTGATTTATGGGGAGTTTCATTAGGCAGGAAACAGTTGGATTGTACATCAGATAGATTGAGAGGGCTGGTAGTCATTTGAGTGAGTGATGATGACTCACACCCTGACTGAACAAGTTTCAATGGGTTGGAACCTGAATTGGGATAATTACAAGTATTACAATCACAGGAGGTTATAATATTAGTTAACATCTGGATGTGTTCACCACACTCTTTTTTGGTACATTTATATGTCTCGGTCATAATTTTTAATGAATGTTTGAGATTCTCTAATTCATTTTCTAATTTCAATATGTCACTTTCATATTTTGTCACACTTGTTTCTAACAATGTAGAACATGCATCAAGCTCATCACCAAGTTGCCTTCTCTCTTTTATATATTTAACCTTTGTAAATAAGAAATTCTGTTTATTAATTAATTTGTTTGATTTTTTAATAAACCTATTTAATCTAACATATTTCTTAAATTTGTTCTTACTGCACCTCGAAATCCCTGCAGAGGTTAAAGAAGGGGAATGATCACAAGTTAAATCTATGGTTACAATAGGTGGACTTCCAGGTGCAGTTTGTGTCAGGCTGGGCGCACTACCAACCAGCTTGTCGTATAAAACGGTGGTTTGACTGTCAATGTAGGCTTGCTTCTCCGTCTCCAGGTATTTGATATGGTCTCGGGCCTCATCAAGATCGTGTTGAAGGGCAGATATACGACTGAGGTTTTGCTCGTATTCCTCACAGCACTCACCGAACCCACTTATGACGGATTGTAACTTGTCACGTTCGTCAATTAATAAGCCGTAGTTGGTGTGCAGCTCAGCCATCTCTTTCTTTAATTTACTATTACTATCCAGCACATCCAACAGTATCCTCTCACTGTCTTCACTTTCCCTATTCAGTTGCTCAATCCGTTCCTTGGCCGCCTGCAGTTCCCTCAAAGCCAGTAGGAGTTTAGATTCCTCCTGGCGAGCATAGGCTTTGCGAGTAAGCATATTTGCACTGATTCAATTTAGCAAACAAAACAACTTAAACCAAAGAATCGTTTGATCAACAGGAGGTTAGGATATTTGATAACGTAAACAATATAACCTCAACGCGAAAAAAATAAATAAATATTGTTCGTAAGATGATGTTAATTATTATTTAGTTGTTAAATAGGTGTTATACGTAAAACCATACGCATACACACCGTAATTAGAACACATATAAAGAGAAGACAATGATACACAATAATTCACAAGTTCAATTTTTGCAATGTCATTGACCTGTTATCACCGGCCGTTTCACATAAACACTAATTTCCGTGAGTTGCTACACTTTTTATTTACACTAGCACTTATTATACGGTTTAGTTATGTTTACGACGAATAGGAGCCGCTTAATTACTAGTATTTTAATTAAATTAAATTTTTAAATACGAGACAAATGCAATCTATGTGTTAGCGGTATTGTTGCCAGACGAAAAAAAAAAAAAAAAAAAAAAAAGTGTTTGGTAATGTCCGCATATAGTTTTGAAAAACTGTAAATATTACAGAGATATATTGATTTAAAATGTCACATGACGTCACGTCTTGGTACAATTTTTAGTTAGAAGTGACGTCACAAGCTCCCGAACTTTGACACGCTTTATCTTTGTCAATTTTTGGTTAATTAACAAAAGTGTCCATTCTTTTTTGATAATCTAACTGACGGACTCAATAGAATTTCATTTTCTTTACACAGTCATCATCCCTATTACTGCGCCACTGAACCAATTAGGTTGGTATCTTGTGGAATCCTCGGATAGGGAACCCTAAAATTATAATTGCATCGGTTTGACGACGTCACGTCTCCGTTATGTAAAGATGAGCACTTTCAAAATAGAAAGGACATATAATAACAGATAAACTCATCGATTGAGATGGGACGGTCTGAGTGATAAACAATTAGCGGCACAGTTTTTCAAAACAAAATAAGTAATTTTATTTACAGGACTTTAACTTTTAATTGGGCTACAAATAGCTTTGCAGACTTTTTAATAGAATATTATATTTTATAATATATTTTATTTAAATGCCTAAAAATACTATTTATTTGATTATGTTATTCAAAATATTATTTAATAATTATCATTTGATTTCTTAATGCATTTTAATTCTTTACAACTTCTTAAAATAAACAAATTGATCTAATTATGCATGGCGTCATCCTCTCTGCCCACAATACCTATCTTATTGTTGTGCCTTACAGGGTCTATAATGATCTGTTTTATGTATCTATTTATAACACCTGTGTAACATTAAAGAATGCAATAAATATTTTGAATTGAAATGAATTGAATTGAATGGATAATCTTAATTTGGCACATAAAATACTACAACTCAAAAGGTAAACAAATAACGAGGACATGTACAGGCCGTTCGGAAAGAAAGAAAGTTCAGAGAAACTATTCCAAACTAAAAAATGTCTTATAGAGTAGGTGATTATTTAAACGACAAGAGTGCATGGACTTAGCCTGCTTAGCTCGCACTTAGTAAATGTCTTGTAACTGTATTTCCTCTGAAAAAAAGCTGACAAAGGTGACTGAGATTGTTGCTCCTTTTCTTCTCATCACCAGCTGATTTGTAGTTGTAGTAGTAGTGATATGTTCGCGGGTCTATAATATAAACGACTTTATGACTATTAAACTACATATTAGGTATACTGAATTTTGGCCCTAAACAGTTGAATTTAAAAAAAAATAAAACGCTTCCTCCTATGACTAACTCCAGCCCCTAACGGTAACATCGCATCGTGATCTATCTGCTTTCTGTCCGGACTCCGGAGGTACAATGCATGTACAGTCAGACACAAACGTGTCTTGTTTCAGAGCATAGAGAAGAGCTATTGTCATACTCGTATTAGCAAACAATATCCGATGATGAGGTGTGTTAAAAGTTGTTATAATAGCAAGAAAGAGAAATTTGATTTTAAAGAAACTATATAAGGTGCTTTAAAAATATCTGCCACGGCTGAAATGGGTGAAAGTATTCCTTATATAGATTCCGATAGTAAAGACATTTTATTTCTAGAACATCATTAAATTTTTTCATTAAAAATAGTATTAATTAATGACTAGGCTTTATTTAGTCTCAAACCGTCCACACTCATCTAACCAGCCCGCTTGTACTACGTCCCACTCGCTGCGGTTACGAATTCGTTCATGTTACCTTCAAAATGCTAACGTTGCTGTCTTTTACTGTCTTTTCTCATACTTTCACCCATTTCAGCAGTGGCAGATATTTTTAAAGCACCTTATATAATAGCTGTATTTATTTAAATTTTTTGAATCATGGGTATTTGAACAACTATCGTCCCTAGGTACTAATATGAGCTTTCAATCTAATAACCCAGTTTGGTGTACAAATTTAGTTAATTATTGGTATTTAAATAACTATTATATAAAAACTCGAAGGTTAGGTTGTATTAGTATTTTATTGTAAATCCTGTTGTCTTGTCTTATTGTTCTAGTCCCGAGCCAGCTCCGTCCAGTTGGTTGTTCCACTCCAAGTTCTCTCATCTCGTTATTTTACGAGATTTTTAAGGTCCTATTATTCCGTGTTTCTACTTATAATAAATTATACAACTTTTATTATGGCACCATCTCATCATCGAAGTCTTGAAAAAAATATCCGATTTCGAAATTGGCTTTTTTTGTTTTGTTTTTTTAAGTCAGACTGTACAGTCAAGGTGCTTAGTTTTTAAATTCCCAAAAAAAAATACATTGTAAAACATATTACAATAGTCTGACAAAATCACTACGCAAAAATTGCAGGTTATTGTGACATTTAGAAGATTCAGTAGTTTGAAAAAAAAAAGTTGAGTAGCTACTTTTGTAGCTTAGTTAGCGGCAGCGCTTTGGTAGTTAAGCAACCTAGGCGGTTCTGATTGAATGGGTGACCATTCCAACCATATTTAGTTACATTTATCACAAGCATCTCCGTTCTTCGTAAGGTACGTTAAAAGTTGGTCGATACAAGTCGTAAAGCCTCATCAGATGCCTTAGGGCGGCTTAAGAACATCTGACAGTAAGGTAAAGTCACTGGCCTTACAACACCCCTCCATCAAACCACACTGGGTCCACATGGTGGAGTATGGCGAAACCACTTCAAAGTTGAGGTGAGGCCTGTAACCTGCAGTGGGACGTATATAAGCATACTTTACATGACGACCATCTGGTGTAGTAGTTCGCGCTCCGGACTACAAAGCCAGCGGTTGCGGGTTCGAATCCCGCAAGGGGCTAATGTTTGTGTGATAAGCACGAGCCTTTGTACCTAAGTCATGGATGATTTTAAAAGTATTTAAGTATGTTCATCCGTTATCTAGTCGCTATAATACAAGCTTTGCTTAGTTTGGGGCCAGATAATTGGTGTGATTGTGAAAACAATTTTATTATTATTATATACTTAACAGCTACTTTTGAGGCTGACTGTACCTACTCCGGATAATTACTCCGAAGGTATAATTAATGACAGATCATTCCTTATAACACGTTTGTTCATTGACGATTGTGTTAGTCTCCCTAAGACTCTCCCTAGTGATTTATGAAATTTAGTTAGAGCTTTCTTTTATCATCTTGTCTTACTATCGACATTATTGAATTGGGCATTATAAGTCCTTATTTTTATAATAAACCGACTGGCTTAGTGGCGCAGCAATTTGTCTTGAACGCTAAGAATTCGATTCTTGGTTCAAGTCAGTTTAGAAAACGAACTTTTTAAATTTTACTCTGTTATGGGTCTGCTGGGTGACGCCACTAGTGGAAAAGAATTGTCTGGTACGTCGTAACAAGGCAGACGTCCTACAAAATGGACAGACGACCTGGAAAAGTTTACAAGAAGCCGCTGGATGCATGCCGCTTTCCACCAGCCAATCTGGAAGTCATTGGGGGAGGTCTAAGCTATGGTTAGAAGCGGCCTGCATCCAGGGGCTTACTGCAACCTTTACCAGGTCGTCTGTCCACCTTGTAGCGTATAGGAAATCTTTTTTTTAAATGTCGATATATTTTGTTGCATTTTTCACACGCAATAGATAGCGGTCACCTGAATTATCCCCACGGTTCATCAACATAATTAAACAGCGTCTGTTTCCGGCTGAGAAGTTGAGAACGGCCTTCCCCCTATCTCCCCATCGCTGTTAACGAGATATACATTACAGTTTCGCAACGCAAGACAACGGAAAGCAAGGTCAGGCGCATCTCAATAAATTGCTCTCTTAGACCCGTAGTGATAAAGCGACCTCACTTTTGAATCAATGGCCAATGGCCGACTCCAACGAGTTGATGTTTGAGTGGAGGCCGCAATTTGCAAACGTAATTTGTCGTAATGTGATACTTAGTATATCATTTAACTGACTTGGATTAGTGGCGCGGTGATGTCCTTGAACGCCTTTTTCATGTCGAGAGTCTCGGGGTCGATTCAGGGTTCGAGTCAATTGAGAAAGTCACCTTTTTAAAATTAGCTATGTTCTAGGCAAGGATCGAAAACGGGTAATATTTATTTCAGAATGTATAAGACCCATTTCTAATATTTGATAATAGTTGTAAAGATTTGACAATAAAACTAAATTTGCCATAGGTTTTAAGTCGGTATTTGGAGTATTTGATAGTTTATTTAGCGAAAACTTTTATTAATCCGGTTAAGGTTCCATAGTAAAATAACCGGTTTCCGATCCCTGGTTCTAGGTGTGTTGAGAGATACAACTTACAAAACTCAGTATCTATACGACCTAATACAAGGATGTGACAAATGGTTTTGTTTTTATTATATTAATATACTTAATACTTAGTCGGGTCATAAATTGTGCTACAAACACTTTATTAAATAAATTGTACGACTTTTGATAATTGTTTCAAATATTTTAATATTGATAAGGTTCAAAAAGTCTCTAAGTGAGTAGATACTTGTTAACGACAAGTTATGCTGATAAACCAAATATATTTTTACTTCCACTTTGAAGTCTTGGATCGTTGTATTATTAAGGGTCATCATAAAATAATTTAGAGCCTAACCTAACACGATATTGGGAAGAAGACCCTGTACTGTATCAGAATTTAATAATATCGGTTTTTAAGTAGGTCTAGGTAGAATAAAATACCGATGAGTGTTTGTGAGGTCACATAGCTTTTACAGAGTTTGACGCAAGCATGACATATTTGTTTATATTTTGTTTTTTTAAGATAAGTTAATAGGTTATATCAAATACCATAATCACTAAGGTAACCACTTAAAACTAAAGGTAAAAAAATAATAATAATAAATAACATGTGCACTATAATATTTCACTTATTTATAATATTATTATTTTAATGTTTACACAGTGTAAAGCCCGGGCCGCTAGTGTTTTTAACAAGGACCGAAAAGATTACCCGTATAATAATAATAATAAATATTAAATTGTTTCTACAATTACACCAATTAGCTAGCCCCAAACTAAGCAAAGTTTGTTCTATGGCGACTAGATAGCGGATACACATACTTAAATACTTTTATAAACATCCATGACTTAGGTACAAATGCTCGTGCTCATCACACAAACATTTGCCCCTTGCGGGATTCGAACCCGCAACCGCTGGCTTTGTAGTCCGGAGAGCGAACCACTACACCAGACGGTCGTCATAGAAGGTTAAATCGGTTTAATTTTACCGATTCGGCTAAAAACCTGACGCTTACGCTTAATCCTTATATACGTGAGTACGGTTATCCTAATTGTATAAGAACTGGTTCCAGCCTAAGGTTGACTTCATTTCATTTTTTCAAACATTCATAAAATCTTTTACATTATTTATCTCGTTCTTTCTGATTAATCAGCGATATTATATGGGTTAACCTAATTTTTATATGGGCTACCCTAAATTCGGCTTAACTGGAACGTCGGGTAAGTCGTCCCATTTACCCGGTTTTTCGGTCCTGGGTTTACAAATTATTTTTTCAGATATTTCTAAATTTATGAAACGGAGTAAATTATATCCAAACTGTTATTTGACTTTATTTTAAAAGCCTTTGTTTAACGGACTGAGGTAATTTACCAATTAAACAACACAAATTTAAGATAACTATTTGATAAACCAAAACCCAGCCACTAAACAAATAATACCATTCAAGTTGCTATCTGTTAGTCATATTATTTTAATTCGCCATTTGTTAGCAGTGAGAACATACAAGACAAATTTCGGGTTCCTATCAGTATGCGAAACATAAAAACAATAGCAAACAACACTTTGAATGTCGCTATAATAAATATAATTGCTAGATCCTTAGGACTGGACTGCAGAGTATGTTTAAATTTAATTGCTTCAAATTCACATAGATCTTAGACCTTTTGTTTGAGCAGTGGTAATTTGGTGGTCTGGGTCTCGCCTCATATTACGTGGGTCAAGAGTTTAAATCCCAGCTCGTAAAACTGATTTTTTTTTTAAATCTGTGAACGGATTTATGTATCACTTGAAAAACAAAGAAGTTTATTACACTGATAGTGATTATTATAAATAATAAAAATGATTTAAAGGAATAAAGTGATTAAATAATAAATAAGGATTTAAAACTGCTTAGCTCGCACCAAAGCATTAATTTTAAAAGAGGCCGAGAATAGTGACCGAGTTTCTTGCGCTGCTTCTTCTCGGCCCTAGCCCACAAAGTGCAGTTAATGGCATATTTGCAAAAATAAATGATTTTGATTTTTGACAACCCTAAGTTACAGCTTAATCAACACTTGCGCTGTGTTTTACAAGCCAGACACACGGACTCACAAACACAATGAAACACAGCATTTCCCCAAACGTTTACACGTTCGCGTAAGATCGCATCTGAGGCATCTCTTTGATATTGTTTATGGTAAATAGGCCGTGGGATTCGACAATTTAAAAGGTATTAGGCACAAATTCATTTGCCATATCAAGGGATATATATGCGGTTTTTATTATACGATTACAAAATCTCACAATGCGCAATTGATCGTAATTATTGAACATTAGTTGGTGCCTAGGTAAATAATCGCAATATTATTATGACGTCCGAAGGAGGTAGGTTCCTCCGTAGCCGAGAGGCGAGCAGGCTGGACTGGGCGTCGCCGTCACTGAGGTCCCAAGTTCGATACTTAGTGGGGTCAGGAAACGAACTTTTCTATATTCTAATTCATTCAACATTCTTTTGTTACCAGCCATTAAATTTCTGCCAGGGACGTCTTTCAGTACCCCCCAAACTTGAAGAAATATTTGTTTGTCAAAGATTAACTTTGAAAGTAAACTTTACTAACTTTTACTGGACTTAATTGACTTTACATGCAGTATAAAAACTTGACTACATAATATCTTAAACAAATGCTTAATTAATCTTAACATAAAAGTAGTAATTATTTGTGATATGAACCAATTTTTTTTTTCATTCTTTTAAAATTTTGCTTGTGCGATAAAGGCGAATAAATACATCTTTAATTTGCAACAACACATCGTCTTTCGCACGGTGTCATTTATTTTGCGCTAATACATGCACGCTTCCTAATGCGCACGCGTTTCTTTTCCATACCATAATTATCTTCTTGCTTGATTGCGTTTGATATTGTCAATTTTAATTAAAACTAATCACGGATCGTTCCGCTGTAATTATAACCAATTGATACTATGTTTATTTTCTTTTTGAATTGGTTCTAATATGGATTAAGTTTATATACTTGGTCCTTATAGAAGTACAAAGCAATATTTAAGACTTGTACAAATTACTCGTCAACATCCAAACGGTCTCATTGGACCGCATAACAATGGCATTTCTATTAAATAAATATTGGACAACATCACATGCATTGCTCTGATCCTATGATAAGTAGCTTAAGCACTTGTGTTACAGAAATCAGAAACAACGACGGTACCACAACACCCAGACCCGAGACAATATAGAAAATTGACCTACATTGACCGACCGGGAATCGAACCCGGAACCTCTAGCGACACCAAATCCGGTATGCTCGCCTCTCGACTACGGAAGTCGTCACTATACAGGGTGTAACGAAAAGGTGAAATAAAACTTTAAGGGGTTATTCTACGGCTAAATTACATCAACTTTTTCTATGGGACCAACATCGAAAAAAAAACACTTTCTCATACTAAAACGCGACCGGCTGGCATCAGTTTGTATGGAAACGTCAATTATTTTTTTTTGAGATTTTGATGTTGGTCTCATAGAAAAAGTTGATGTAATTTAGCCGTAGAATAACCCCTTAAAGTTTTATTTCACCTTTTCGTTACACACTGTATATTGTGTCTCTATTCATCATCATTTCAGCCATAGGACGTCCACTGCTGAACAAAGGCCTCCTCCAATGACTTTCATCGGGGGGATTGCCAATACTCAAAACGCTTGGCAGGCGGGTTGGCGAGCGCAGTTTTTTATTACATTTCGCGCGCAGACGCTGCTGCCCATGTCATGCAACAGGAATTAGTCGCCTTTTACGACACGCTTCCTGTTGACGGTAGGGAAGTGTATTCTTTACGGCCGTTCCCACACGGCACTGTCTCTCTATTACGGATGCTTAATAAGTATTTCAGTTTTGGGCTTATATAGAACTTTCGATGTTATATATATGGGGTGAAATCATAGATTGGGGGTGATCTATGGGTGAAATTTACCGTTATAACTGATCACATGACCCTTATGGATCTTCACGATGAATAACGCTTCTAGTTGTTACCTCCCGATATACTTTGACACACATTTGTCAACATTATCAGCTTCACTTAAAACTAACTGTACAGGGTTACATTGCAAAGGGGTGCCAAATTTTAAGAGTGGCTCAGAATCAGTAACTTAATCGAACTATGCAACGAACAAGATTTTTTAAAAAGATTTAATTATTTCTATCCGCTGTTAAAAATCGTACGCATGGATAATTTAACTCATTCATGGAAAAATTGCACCGTATGTGCACAGCGTATGTATCAAACCTTGGAAGTTAATTTTAACTAACTGTTAACTATCGTATCCATTTGAATTTTTTTGTGTCATTTGAATAGTATGAATCTTTAATGGTTACTAATTAAACCTTGGAGTCTGGGCTCAGTTAATTCCTAGGTCCCATTCATTTAAACCGGCCAAGTCCGTATCGGGCCACGCGCAATGTACGGTAGTTTCCCGTCACAAGATGCGGTATTTGCTACCTGTTTTACATATTTAACAAACCCATTTTTTTTAAATTTTCGATTTTTCCTATTTGCATTTGAAAAATAGAATACGTATAAAATTTACAATTACTCGATTAAATTGCACCGTATGTGCGCACGAGGTTCTTGTTGGAGCGGCGTCGGCGTACGCCTGTGATCTCTGATGAATGACGGCGTATCACGCATTCTCTTTTTTTCTGTTCATTCTTTTTTTCGGAAATTTTTATGTATATTTTACTCCAGAAATACGACGACTGAAATGAATTACGATAAATTAGTATCTATTTTTATATTGTTCTAAAGAACTTATTTTTAAAATTTGGCACTACCTTGAAATGTAACCCTGTATACAACATTTTCTAAGTAATTTATAAAGCCTACCTAGCTGTGATAGTTTTCTTAACTTCGTTATATTGTTGTGGTTCATTATCTTATCTATAAACATATAAAAAACAAAGTCGGTTTAGTTACACCATTTATAATTCGAGAACGGCTGGACCGATTTTTATGATTTTTTATTTGTTGGATTCGTCTCCGCCCAGAATAGCAGAATAAATAATAAAAATCCCAAAAAAAAAACTGAGGTATTTGATAAAAGCTTAGTTTGCCATAGATAACCACCGACATGACCATAGATAACTTACACTAATCACGTAAAACTACGTTAGAATTACTTACTTAATACTGGGACATGACATGAGTGACATGACACAAAACAAAACATAATACGATCAATTCATAAAGAATAGATAGATAAATACTCTTTATTGCACACCATACAAGTAAATTACACATGATTTTTTACAGAAGGACGTACAATTTAGGCGGTTTTATCGCTAATAGCGATCTCTTCTAGACAACCAGAGAATAAGGATCCATAGAGGTTCATTATGAATATAGCAAATAACACTATTTTCAATACTTCCACTAAATTACTAAGTTATAGTTTAATAAACAATTAAGCAAAAACTTGCGAAAAGCCGCTGGATACAAACGGACGAGAGTCGTTAGTTAAATAAATAAATTGTTTCCACAATCATATCAATCTCGCCCCAAACTAAGCAAAGCTTGTACTATGGCGAGTAGTTAACGGATAAACATACTTAAATACGCTTATAAACATCCATGACTTAGTTACAGATGCTCGTGCTCTTCACTCAATTTGTTCCTTGCGGGATTCGAACCCGCAACCGCTCGGCTTTGTGGTCCGAAGCGCGAACAACTATACTAGACGGTCGTCTACTATAGGGAAGTTTAAAGTTCAAATAAATAAATAAATAAATAAATCGTTTATTTGCACAAAACACGGTATAAATTTTAATAAAAAAGTTCATTACATTCTTGAGTACAATTAGGTAGGTAACAATTACAGTGTAGAGAAGCACTTACATCATGAAACCCATTTGGGCATGGCAAATCACAAATTTAATTATAAATTAAAAGGCCTTTTTCCAGAAGTGCTAATGATGATAACGATGTACATGTACAACTAAAGTGAACATAGCAATGAGTTTAGCTTCAAAATAAAATGATTCTATCACTAAGATTGCAAAGTACAAGCAACGTTACTGGCACGTCTCCATACTAATTTCTAGTCGTAAAAGCGATTTTATCTCCGTTACGTGGTTGTGCGGTAACGCTGAGACCAAGATGATCTATTTTCCATCGCTATACTAAACTACAAGTATACTTAGGCGCTATACACACGGAGCAACTTCTGACGCAACTGTCAACTTTTTAAGGCGGTATATTCGCCAAATGTAAACTAGTATGTCGTTTCAAAAGCCTTACATAAGCCCAAATCGTTAGAAAAATATTTAAAAATTATGCTAACAATAGTCAAAAACTACACAACATTTAGAGCATAGAATTTGTTTCTAGTAGTTGTACTTACACTTCTGGATAAAAAATATATTGAAATCATTGAAAAGACAAAGAATAAAGGTGGTCTCTTTCTTCTTTTTAATTTGTTTATACGTCGATTGATAGTCCAACTTGATAACTATAAACTGAGCATATGGTTTTTGATCGAACAACGTCCATGCAAAGAGTATTATTTTCCCTAATTTTCGCTATCTCAAGACGCAGCGATTGTCGTAACAATGAACCGTATTGTAATGCGTTTTCGTGCGATATTCGTACTAAATAGCGTTGAGTTGCTAATTTACACACTACACTACTCACCTTAAGCAGTTGCAGTGATTAAAACCAGCAATCAAGGTCTAGTTTATGGTTACTGCAATTTTAAAGTAACTTTTTCATCACCATCATCATCATTACAGCCACAGAACGTCCACTGCTGAACATAGGCCTCCCCCAATGACTTACATTGGGGGGATTGCCAATACTCGCCACGCTTGGCAGGCGGGTTGGCGAGCGCAGTTTTTTTTAAGATTTCGCATTCAGACGCTGCTGACCGTCTCGTGCTACAGGAATTAGTCGCCACTTACGACACGCCTCCTGTTGGCGGTGGGGAAGTGTATTCTTTACGGCCGTCCCCAAACGGCACTTTACTTTTTATAATAAATTATTTTAACTTTCGAAATCTGTGATCAGTCTGACTATGGATCTATATGAGCTGTGTGGCTGGCAATACACGTTGCACTTGCGAAAACCAGCAACTCGTCAGAACTGGCACAAATTAGTCAGTTGTTAGTTTGGGCAATTTAAATCACCAGTAGCAGCAACAAGAAACAGTAACGATCGCTAAAACTCGCAACTAGATTGCTGTCTGTGCAGTTACTCAAAATTATATGAAAATTAGAAGACCAAAATCATGGATATAGTTCTAAAATGTAGCAAGCTTAAGTGGCAGTTAGGCCGGCTTAAACGGATTCTCGAATGGAGACCACGTCTTGGAAAACGTAGAGTAGGACGGCCCCCAGCTCAATGGATCGACGACTTTAGGAAGATGGCTAGCAGTGGATGGATGAAAAAAGCGGGACATCTTGCTCTTTGGCGCTGTTTGGGGATATGTCTAGCAGTGGACTGCAATAGACTGAAATGATGATGATGATGAGAGATGAGCTTAAGACATACAATGCTAAATATAAATATATTGATATTTTTAACATGAATAAGTGTGCATTTAAAAGGCAATTAAAAAAATTATAAAAAAATAAAAAAATGAATAATGACAAATACTTAAACTAAATAATTTTTATATATTGAATAAAGAAAAAAAAAAAGAAAAAAAAAACTTATACCTATACTTATTGTGATGGTGCCGGTTGCCTGCAGGCACCTGTCAGGTTTTCACTGTCGCCTATTATTGGCGTAAGGTGCCATGAGCCAATGGGCGACTTTTCTTTTTCTATTTGACGGGTGCTTGCGGCAACCGGCACTATCTCAAATACATCAAATACATCTACTCACATTAATTAAAATTAAAATTTTCAGTACTCTTACTTGGTTAGAACTAGCAACTTTTGCCACATCTGGATGAATGATGTTTAACTTTGTTGTTACTTATAATAAGAAACTTTGTACGAATACAAATTAAGCATGTTATGAAACTCTGTTATTGGCTAAGTGTCACTTTTGTTAAACTAGGCTAATATGTACATTGTAATAAAGCTGTTGAGTTTCTCAATAAATAAAATAAAATAAAATAAAATGAATAAAAATTGAAAAAATGCTAGTTGCGAGTTACCGATTGCCACAATAGGGAACTAAAGTTGCTCCGTGAGCACAGCGCCTTGAACTTTGACCCACGCTTTGAGTGAAAGCTTTATTAATAACATAGTTCATATTTAAAATTTTAAAAAATTGTGTTAAATAAAAAATATCACGCAGGCAAAATATCATTGGCACATAGCACGTAAAGCTGACGGCCGATGGGGCAGAAAGGTTCTAGAATGGAGGCCGTGTACCGGCAAGCGCAGCGTAGGACGTCTACTCAAAAGGTGGTCAGACATACTGGTAAGGGTCGCAGGAAGACGCTGGATGGAGGCCGCTTCCAACCGGCCAATCTGAAAGTCAATGGGAGAGGCCTATGTTCAGCAGTGGACGTCCTATGGCTGAAATGATGATGATGATGATGATGAAAAAATATCATAAAAATTGTAGACGAGCTCTGTAGCCGAGAGGCGAGTAGTACGGCCGCGTCGCTAAGTGCGAAGGCTGAAATAATGATAATGATGATAACAAAGATTTTTATCATGATAAAAAGGTTAGATTTAGGGTAGAATTATTTAAATCAGATAAGTAATTCTGGAAATTACCTCCTAATATACATTCTAACAAAAATACAAACTTAATCTATTTTAAATATAGGTCAAGTATCTTAGACGTTTAGTCTAATAAATTGTTACGATTACCACCCACATATCATAACCCCTATTGTTTCCTACAGCCATAGAGCTCATACGACATTACAACATATCGAATTCGCCTAATTGAGCAAGACATCCATCAGGCCATAGAAAGAAGGGATTGTTCGGAATCCGGCATCAATTCATCATCCAAATCGATATATCACGATCAATTATATAATTCGCAGTGGTAATTACCGTTGTACCTAAATAATGTTCGGACCACACTTGGACAAGATGAATAATGTAGAGTAGAGAGAGCATAATACCGCTCTCTCTGCCTGCAGCCAATAGTGCCAAAATTACTTACACTAAATCAATCTTCCGATAATCTAAATGGCCAAATCGGTATATAAAATCATAATAGGTAAAAAGGTGTTCGTTTCTATTTGAGCCGCAAGGAAAAGCCTTGTAGTTGCTTTATGTAATGATGTTTTGTCTTCATTCTAGCGCCTTATCCCATTCCTGCTCTAGGCACGCTTGACCATGGTCATCATGATCAGGAACATGAACCTGGATCAAGTCAAGTTATTACATTTGAAGCGATTGCTATCAGTGGACGGGGCACAAAGCATGTAGAACCGACGGCTCATGGGGCAGAACGATTCTAGAATTAAGGCTACGTACAGGCAAGTGCAGCGTAGGACGTCGTGGTAAAGGTTGCAGGAAGCCGCTGGATGCAGGCCGCTCCCAACCGGACAATGTGGATGTAATTGGGGGAGGCATATGTTCAGCACTGGACGTCCTATCGTTGAATTGGTGATTAATTACTATCAGTGTTGTTTAATATTCTGCCCTCAATCGAATCAAAATCGAATAAATAACCCTCAGTCTTTATTTAATTAAAATTGAGGCGCATCACACCGCTCATAGCGCACATGCCTGCGCGTGCGCTAACCTGCGTTGGTTGCGTGTGCGCAGATCAATGATCATAGAGCTGTGACAACGGTGCAAAGCTGGAGAGGAAGCGGTTCTGGATTTGATTCAAAAATAACTCTAAACAAACGATCACTTAGTGATCTCGTCACTGTCAACTCATAAAAACTAGTAATAGTGCAATAAAAAAGCAGTGAGTCATAATTATTTAGGTATTTAAATTCATGTAGGTTTAGTTAGACAAAAAAAGTTTATTTTTATTTTTCGCTTTTTATTTTTTCGGTTGTTTTTTTTTGTTTTTCATTTATGTATGATTCACATGTGAATGTTTATATTGGTAATACTAAATGCACTTTTCCACACGAATGAAGAACACTGATTGTAAAACCACAAAACTTGGGCCGCAGTTTTTTATTATTTTTTATGTATTGTCTCATCTTAATAGATAATAGAATAGCTCCTAAAATCTGCTTTTCTCGTTTGTTTACTTCTGGTTTAAACAAACAGCTTAAAACTTGTATTTTAGACCACCATTCACTTTCACCAATCTAGCCGGGATGCGCAGAAGTCGCCCAACCGAGAAATCGATTCAGAAATCATTTAATCGTCTGCCTCGTGCTGTAATACGACATAATAATGAAATATTAACCTCTTGAGTGAGGTGGATCGATGCGCATGCGTAAAGAGGCGTATTTGGTCTATGTGATGTAGGAAAATATATACAGGGTTTAAATGGCGGTCTGAACTGACAATTTACAGCTCAAATGTAACAAGATTTAAGGGAACAACAAAAATTACTTTATTTGTGGGTATTTTTTTAGATCTCGTATTTGGGTCCAAGTAAACTACCTGAAAACTACTTAATTACCAGACGAATCGAAACTACATCGAGCTTGGCTTATTTTTTGAACTCATAAAATGGAAGTAGCTGCACATTTATGGAATATCTTATATTAAGTACTTAATGTTTTGTGATTATTTCTTCCTTCTTCTTCTGAATGGATGTGGTGTAAAGTTTTGGTAATAAAGATCCCAGGATGTAGATTTAAACAAAGAAAATAGATTTATTTACGGTACGGGCATGCAACATTGTAACTTTGAAGATGCAATATAATTTAAGTTAAACGGAGTCGAAAGTAGCCATAAAAGGTTTGGGATAACTAACGTTTACCTTCAAGTTTAGCCTATGGAATGCATTTATACCTAAGTCATAGATGTTTATAAACGTATTTAATTTTTATGCGTTATCTAGTCGCCATAGTACAAGCTTTGCTTAGTTTGGTGCTAGATGAGGTGTGATTGTGAAACCAACTTAGTTTCAACGTATGGCGGGAACTATTTTACCACCCTGTTTAAGAGTTAATGTCCGAACTTGGCTTGACACTCTACCGTTTATAGATACGGAAATATGGAACTAACAAGCAAACAAATCAGTTTAACAACTAGGTAACAGAGAAAGTATAAATCGTGACTCATGTGTGGGCTTTAGGTCTAACTTATGTCAGTTTTGCGAATACTTATTGAATTTCAAAGTGATCTACGGCCGGAATGCGCGGGAGTAATTGACATTCAGATGTAGGAAAGAACCATTCTTTGGTAAAGAAAGTTTGTAACGATTCAGCAGTAGACTTGTTTAAATAGCGTAAAGCTGTTAAATGTAATCTTTAGTACAAGTTTATGTAAGCGTTTTAACGTGTTTTATCAATTCGATGCAAAGAAGTGAAGAAAGACCATGAACTGGAAGACTCATCGTAACCAGGCCTCAAACCTGGTGGACTGACGACTTAGTCAAGGTTGCGGGAAGCCGCTGGATGCAAGCCTAGAGCTGTTCGCTGTGGTGTTCTATGATTAGAAGAATTTTTTTTAAAATATTGCTGTGATCCTATGGTGAGTAGCCAAAGCACTTATGTTTCAGAAATCAGAAACAATGACTGTTCCATAACATCTAGACCCGTGATAATATAGAAAAGTTATTTTTCTCCATTGACCGACCGGGAATTGAACTCGGGACCTCAGAGATAGCGACACCAAGTCTGGCATGCTCGCCTCTCGGCTACGGAGGTCATCATGTCCAGCAGTGGACTTCCAAATAATGTTAATAATTGTAGAATTGTCTTATAATACCTGTCTACAAACTTACTATCAACTTAAAAACCAATATATATATATATATATATATATAATATTGGACAACATCACATACATTACTCTGATCCTAATAAGTAGCTTAAGCACTTGTGATACAGAAATCAGAAATAACGACGGTACCACAACACCCAGACCCGAGACAATATAGATAAGTTACTTTTCTACATTGACCGACCGGGAATCGAACCCGGAACCTCGGAGATAGCGACACCAAGTCTGGTATGCTCGCCTCTCGGCTACGGAGGTCGTTTGCTTAATGCTGACTTAAATTTACCTTCTTATTACCTCTTACCTATCCGTTCCAACTCACGCTAAGGCTAAATGGTGCCGTCTGCAGCTAATAAGGAAAATATCCCGCAGTATTGTCTAGGATCAGAGAAATTGTATGCAGAATAAGCGACATAGACCTTACCTTAGGGTTGCCATTAGGTTTTAAAAATCGGTTTTTTTTCTTCATATTGTTATCGAAATTGCCGATAACACTAAACCACTCGACTACTGTATTAGGAGATTCTTTATCTTTCTTTATCCTTCTCCCAATAATGCGTCGGTTCTTCTCCCAGGTTATTGGAAGAAGAACCGACGCGACTGAACACTGAAAACTGACTGAGAACTGGCGTTGAATGGTTAAATGGAAACAGTTTAAAGTGAGTAGAAAAAGGGTGGTAGGCTAATAATAAAATTAAATTCTTCAATATTCTTTAACAATTTTAACTTGAAAAATAGAAAATCTGGCCCTCATGACACAGGCATGCCTAGTGTAGGAAATGTCCTCAATTAGGTATATTATTTATCCTTTAGGATGGCGCCGGTTGCTGCAAGCACCGGTCAAAAAAGTCGCCTATTGGCTTATAGCGCCTTATGCCAATAGGTAACACTTAACACTTGACAAGTGCTTGCAGGCAACCGTTGCCATCACAAGAAATAATTAAATTATTATTACTAATTTTATTTTAAAACTTATCAAAGCGTTCCCCAATTCGGAACAGCACTAAGCTCTAGAAGGAAGAAGAGGTGGACTTCTAATGATGAAATTACCTCCGACATTAGGGTTTGGACTTTGACAAACAGGATCTCCGTACCCGTGAGGCGAGCATACCGAACTTGGTGTCGCTATCTCTGAGGTCCCGGGTTCGATTCCCGGTCGGTCAATGTAGGAAAATAGCTTTTCTATATGGTCTCGGGGTCTGGGTGTTGTGGTACCGTCGTTGTTTCTGATTTCTGTAACACAAGTGCTTAAGCTACGTATCATAGGATCAGAGCAATGTATGTGATGTTGTCCAATATTTATTTATTTATATATTTATTTATGAGGCAGCCCTGCCGACGTTTGTGGTAAAAGCCTCTGACCTAGGTTCAACTTTCAAACGGGTAAGCAGGTTGTGACGGCAGGGACACCCGTTTTGCAATGCCGCTTCCTTTTATAAATCAAACAGACTTTACTTATAAGCCGTTTACGTAACCGAAGTAGACGACAACTTACTGAAGATACTATAAAAAGTTAATTACATTCACTTGTAGGAATTAGTTAATACTCAATATTTCTTTGAAACTAGTCGCATACTACAGCCTTTGACCTGGTTAGGTCATCGTAATAATCATTATATTCGAAACACTTATAATTTGGACGTTATCGTTATACGACGCATTTCGTACGCGTCACGGTATGAATATACAAGTAAACAACCAATAAAAACCGGCCAAGTGCGGGCCACGCGCAATGTTAAGATTCCGTAGTTTCCTGTGACGATGTGCGGAATTTGCTTCTTGTTTTACACAATTAACAACTCCAAGTACATTTCACAAGATAACCCGGTAACTTGTAAAGTCTACCTGACTTAAATAGTTTTCATTTTTTTATGTCGTTAAACTACTGTCGTAAAGTTTTTTGGACCGTTTTTTGGACCGTTTTTATGACAGACGGCCCCACACTTAGTCTTGACTCTAACAAAAATGCACTTAAAAGCTTAATATTACGCAAACGGATTTCTAAATCGAAAAATGGTGTTTGCACACCTACTATATTTTAAAACGACCTATCCAACGACACCTTACACTATTCGATAGACAAGAAAAAAAACTAAGCTAAACCTCTGACAGACAGACAGACATGGCGAAACTATAAGGGTTCCGTGTTGACTTTGGAACCCTAAAAAACAATAAAACTAAAACCATTACCGGCACGAATATCATAGAATAGCTGTATATATCATATCAATATATTAGCAGACCATTCTATAATAATTCCCTCTTATTCATTGTCACAAACGAACTTACAAAGCCTTATTTTTCGTTTCAGTATTTAACAAGCATTATTAATTTTTTATGTCAATAAAGCATCGTCTTAAGTTTTAGTGCAGTTTTAATACTCAGATCAAATTTAATCCGCGAAATAAATTAACCAACACGTACAATTAAAACGTAGTATTATTAATTTACAGTTCATCAAAAAGCAGACTCCATAAATAAAGGGATTCACGCATGAGAAACCAAATGAGTTAGTTTAAACGAAGGTCACTGTCAAACAATACTCCGACTGAATTAAAACAGTGTGAGATATCGAAATAGTAATATCCGTTCTCAGACTTCCGAACTGGGTTGCATTGTAAGATGCGCCTGACCTTTACATTGTCGATAGTAAAGGTTAAATAGATGGTCAATATCATTAAGCAGATGTAAAGCTTATTATGATCATGATGGTTTTCTTTTGTTATGAATAGACGTTATGAAATAACAATGATCATAAAAGATCATTCGTTAATAGTGTGAGAAAATATTGAGGATGATCAAAGGATACTCGTAAGTGCGTTGTAGCTAAGTGGCGGCAGCGCTTTGGCAGTCATTACCAAAGTTAAACCACCTACGTTGGTGTTGTGATTGGATGGGTGACCAATCCGACCATATTTAGTGACATTTATCACAAGCATCTCCGTGCTTCGGAAGGCACGCTAAACGTTGGTCCCGGCTATTATCGCTTGATACAAGTCGTGCAGCCTTGTCAGAGGCCCAGGGCGGCTTAATAACATCTGACATTAAGGTTGACATTGGCTTTACAACACCACTCTCCACCAATCCACACTGTTTAAAGATATACTTTATTTTACTTACTTTAAAACAATAAATAAATGAATATAGGACCACATCACATACATTGCCCTGATCCTATGATAAGTAGCCTAAGCACTTACAGCAACAGCAGTACAAAAATCAGCAACAACGACAGTACCACCACACCCAGACCCGAGACAATATAGAAAAGTTATTTTTCTACATTGACAGACCGGGAATCGAATCTGGGACCTCAGAGAAAGCGACACCAAGTCAGTATGCTCGCCTCTCGGCTACTTTACGGCTCATTTAGCTGGATCTCTCTCCATATGACGTTATACGTTCAGAAGTCATTTTAACTCAGCGGTATAAAAAATGGGTCCGTTCCAAATGTTGTTCACCCCTGACATGTGAAGTCCGAGTAGGTACAGATTAGCGGCAGGTGTTGCCAATCACCGCTAACAGCACAATTTGCCGAACAAATCGCTCCGATTGCCGACACTCTATTATTCATTGTTCGCCGCGAATTGTTTGAGCTTGAGGTGGCTGTCCACTAACTTAGCAAAATTAAAACGAAGTTAGTTTGATTGTTACTGTTTCGGTTACTTATTAGTTTCTATCCAGTTACTATTTGATACAATTTCGGTTTCTATCAAGTTTCTAATCCAGGTTTTTTTCCGGTTACCAAAATCTAGTAGCCGGAATCCGGTCAAAGCTTCGGTGAAAAATCGACTCTAAAAAGCAATCTTACCATAAGTAAATAGGTCTTATTTATGTTCGAATGCTCTTTGTCAAATCATAACAGTTTAATTTCTATTTAATCTGTTCTGCTCCCATATTTAGTCACATATCACAGTCCGGCCAACCACATCTATTAGGGTCGAGCCTTCATAATTAATACCATGTGTTAAAAAAAACTTAAACTCAAGCCGTTTATTGCAATCATGTGGTATTAAAGATGTTTAAATAGGTTTACAGTACCATAACATTAACCATGGAAAGGTTACATTGTTAAAAAAACTTAAAATTACATTATTACAATGATCATTTTTGGCCTAAAAACAATACTTCGAACTTTTAAGTCAATTCCTCATTACATGTTGTCAAATATTGAAGAAGGAATTGACATCCTTGTGTTACGAGGAATCAGACTATGATATTTTGCTAGCACACACAGACCCAACCAATTTAAAAAGTTGGTTTTCAAAATTGTCCCAAACCGGGACCTTTTGCATTTATTCAAGGTAAATCACTTCCAAAGTCGAAGCGCAAGTGAGAGGGCACCCTAACAGCAAGTTGCGCAGGCGGCGCTCGTTTCACGCATCGCTTTATTGGCGATCGCACTCCCGCGCATGTTTAATGACACCGTTTACTGCTTTTTCATTTGATCCTCTGTTTTACATGTTTTGATTTGCATACAAATCTGTTTAGATGCCACCGCGGAATACGATCCAGTGATTTACGTTCAATTTCCATAATGCCAGGCACAATTGAATTATATTGAATCTTTTTGTTTTGTTTTGTGTACTTTACAAGAATGAATATAATTGTGGTTAATGTTTTGTAAAAATATTATTCATACTTATTCATTTATTGCTTCACATTGTACTAAAAATTAATTGTAGTTCAGTTTCTACCTGCGCCTGCGCCCGCGTGGGGTTTGGAATCTTTATCAACTACCAATGTCACTTCTCATCTCAAAATTTTATTTGATTAATAATAAAATAAACCACATCAATGCTCTTATCTCTCATCTCTGCATCTCATCAATTTCACTCTACACTCATCTCACCAGAGGCAGTTGAAAATTGTTTTTGTTGATACTATTTCAATTTGACGTTTATGTGGCAAAATGCGTCGGTTTTCCCTTACGTATCTCATGTTACTGCCAATTTTAATGTAATGATCTAATTCTCTTAATAACATGCTCGTATTTATATCCATCTATTTATGGCTAATAAGCGACTATCAAACTTGATAATTGCAGATTATAACATGATATTATTGTCAAGATTATTATCTCGCTGGTGGGCCGAGGTGATGATGGGTCGTGTTACAAAATTATACATTACATGGATCATGAAGGAGTGGTTGAATAAACATTTGAATACAAGAAGAACAATGTGTTATTTTGAGTTTAGCTACCTCGTGAAGCATGTTTTTACTATTTAAACCAGTGCAGTGCTTTTTATAGGAACCATAATAAGCATAATTATTATTGTACCTAACTTATGATCTGGAACACTTGGTAAGTAAAATAAATACTTGAATACTAGGTATCTTGTATTACGAATTTGACAAAAACTTTCCTAAAAAGAAATTAGTCATAAACAATTTCAAACCGAAATTCAGTGATTGGGCTACTGCTGGTATATATATCAGTAGGAGGAAAATGTTTGAACTATATAATCAAAAAGTGTATAGGAATAATGACCTAATATTTGTAGAATATGTTAAAAAATACTCAAAGTTATTTAAAAAGGTTTGTATGGTAGCTAAATCTAATTATATACGTGAAAAAATTAATAAATCGAGTAATAAAATTAAAGAGACTTGGAATATTATAAACAAAGAAACTTGTAAAACACAACATCGCGATCACACATTTACACTCACTTATCACAACTTAATTCATTTGCTCTGCATGCAAAATCACTGCTTGTGTCCAGTGTTGACGGGTGCAACTCCTTATTTGATTTCACTCATAATCCTGTAATGGTAGTCAAAACTTTTATGGAATTGAAACAGAAAAAAACTGAGGATATGTGGGGCATATCAACTGACACAATAAAACCCATTATACCTCTCGTAGCATCTCACTTAGCACATTTATTCAATGAATGTATTGATCAAGGTCAATTCCCTACTTTAATGAAATATAGTAAGATTATACCTTTGTTCAAATCAGGAGAAAAAAGTGACCCAAGCAATTTCAGGCCAATTTCCATTCTACCTGCTTTTAGTAAAATTTTTGAAAAAGTTATATTTAGTCAATTACTCTCCCATTTTAAACTTAACAATTTACTGCACGAGAAACAGTTTGGTTTTTCTAAAGGTAGAAATACAACAGATGCTGGGGTGGCACTTGTCAAACACATTTTGGATGCGTATGAAGATAAGCATGATGCGATAGGTGTGTTCTGTGATTTATCGAAGGCGTTTGATTGTGTCGATCACCAAACACTTATTATGAAGCTAAAACATTACGGTGTATCTAATAACGCATCAAAATTGTTAAATTCTTACCTCTCAGGCAGATTACAAACAGTAAACGTTAATGGTACTAACTCTTCTGGCGCCCCGCTTCAAATGGGAGTGCCCCAGGGCTCAATATTGGGACCGTTGCTATTTTTGATCTATATTAACGATCTCCCTTTCTATTCTAAAGACTCCTGTGAGATAGTTCTGTTTGCTGATGATACTTCTTTAATCTTCAAATTAAAAAGAGGCGAAGAGGTATTTGACGATGTAAGCGGAGCTCTCTCTAAGGTATTAAATTGGTTCACAAGTAACAACTTACTTCTTAATACAAAAAAAACCAAATGTATTAAATTTACTATGCCTAACGTGAAACAAGCTAACACAGTAATTTTACTAAATGGTGAAAAACTTGATCTATCAAACTCCACTGTTTTTCTGGGCATTACATTGGATTCGAAGTTGCAATGGGGACCACATGTTGACACTCTGGCTGGGAGACTTGCTTCAGCTGCCTTTGCGATTAGAAAAATTAGACATCTAACTGACGTTGTAACGGCAAGGCTGGTGTATTTCAGCTACTTTCATAGTATTATGTCTTATGGTCTTCTCTTGTGGGGTTCTGCTGCGGACATCGATACCATCTTTATTTTACAGAAAAGAGCTATTCGTGCTATATACAAACTTAGTCCGCGTGAATCCCTGAGAGATTTCTTTAAAGAAATTAACATACTCACTGTGGCCTCTCAATACATATTTGATAATATCATGTACGTACGCAAAAATTTAGATTTTTTTATAAAGAAAAGTGATATTCATTCATATAACACCAGAAACAAAAACAAACTTGTAGTCCCAAACTTTAGATTGGCCAAAACAAGTAATTCATTCTTGGGAAATTGTATTAAATTTTTCAATAATATACCTCACAATGTTACCAAACTTCCTATTAATAAATTTACTCGTATATCTATCTATATAAAACAAAATGGGGTTAGTTACCATTTATAACATAACCGATGGTTGATTTTCATGATCTTTGATTCATTTACGCCCCGAATAGCAGAATAACAACAAAAACATCGAAAAAAATATGAAAAAAAAAACATTTTCTCATACATTTTGTATGGAACGGCTTTTTGATGAGGCGGTTTGAAGTTCACCAGACGAAGTACTAGTATTAAAAAAAGGATAAATATTATTTGGAGTAAGTAAGACGTGAAATAATGAACTCGCAATACCTATACCTAAAATCCACCAGAAAACACATAAATAGTCATATGCGTCTCGCAGCACACCCAGACTCAAGCCAATTTAGACTAGTTTGTTTCATAAACCGACCCGACGAAAATCGAACCCGGGACACTTGCGCTTTAAGCTAATCATCGCGCCATTGCGACAATTGAGTTTTTGGAAAGCAATGAAAATGGTAAAACTATATTTACGTCATCATTAGATCGTGGCATACCCAATGCAGATGTAAAAACACTTTAGAATCACTTCGCAACATAGTTACGAGTTTGCGGTTTGTGACGTGTAACAACGAAATGTTTTGACGAAATAGGCTAGTTTACTCATATTAAAATTAATTAAAGAAAGAATTATTTCAAACAGTATTCGACTTTAGGAACCTAAATATATCGATTTCAATACTTAAAAGTAAAAGATGGCTGTAAAAATCTAATTTTAAAAAATATTTTTAAATCTATAATTTCAAACTCTGAAAACGCTATCCGCCATGATCGCGACATGAGTGACGTCCCTCATATGGTAAACGATCAAATATCATTCGAATCTTTGATGTATTTTTGCATTCTCGAACGATACAGTAATGATAATTACTATATTTTTTGTGTAAACTATTAGAAATCATGTTTGATTAATTCAGCGAGGTTGTATTCGTAAATACGTCTAAGTATTTTGTTTGTTTACTTGAGAGACTACGTCATGGCACAGATAATCTATAGACCAAAATGGCTGACAGCGTTTTCGTCTGTTTATGAAAATATTATTTTAAAATGAAAGTTCTGTAGTTTTTTAAATCTTAAAAGAAATACAATCATTTTTTTTGGTCTAATGGAACACTTATTATTAACCATTTAAGAAATATTTTTAAAAAAGTGTCAACTAGCCTATTATGCTCTATCCCTTGACTACCTACCTCACTCATATACTACACTCTTACCCTTAGTACATTACTAGTACTAGAACCTAACTAGTAGCTGAAGTAGGTAATAGAAAAAGTATCCCAATAAAGAAAACAATTCTACTTCCTACTAATATTATAAATGCGAAAGTTTGTGAGAGATTTTTTTTTTAGATTTCAATGATGGTCCCATAGAAAAAGATGTTGTATTTTAACAACAGAATCAGCCCCTAGGAGGTTATTAATGTTTTACAAATAACCCTGTATAAAGGTAGGTAAGATATATTATTATAAATTAAGATGCGCCAGACACACAATCATGATTGCCGTGGTCTCGAAGTAAGATTTTTGCCTGATACTTAGTTTTTCGATATTACCTCAGCCGGAAATCGAGCCGGGGACCCGTTGCGTCCAAGGCAAATCGCGCGCTAATACGCTAAGGAGGTCCAAAATAAATAAAGAAGAACTTATTCAGTAATAGCATGAGCAACTCTTCAATGTTTTCTATCTAAATACATTAGAAACCGATTTTAAGATTGCATTCATTCTTTCATGTAAGACACAGTAAATTATAAACCAGTAAGTCGAGTGTCAAAGTGTTAAAATTAGTTTGTACAAAAAAAGTAGATTTCGATAAATGGACCAATAAAACCAATTTATGCTGCAAATAAGCCTAAAATAAGCTCTTTTACACGTCCTAATTTTTTTTTACCCTACCAATGCTTCGGGACTACTAGCGCCGAGAAGAAGCAGCGCAAGAAACTCGGTCACTACCTTTGTTTCATGATCCATACAGCCTTAAGTCGTTCAATACTGGTTTTAATTAAGTAAATGTATCTACTCGTAAATGATGAAAGTGACTAACACTTTTTTATTCAATAGTTATACAATATGTAAGTAGACAATGGCTTAAAATTTTGTATAAAAAGTAAAAAAAAACATATATAAAAATGTAAATTAAAAGTTATATTATATTTATTTTAACTCTGTTATTTAAGGGCTGTGGATTTTGTGTAAAATAAAACAATAAATAAAGTCATAGAACAAAAAGTTGTTTACTATGATGTAAAAATACCCTGTATACAAACTTTAAAGTTTCAAATCGATACAACAGGTGTTAAAATATACAATTGTACACTTCTTTACGCGACGCCATGTCTAGAAGGTCACACAATGTCAAATGGCATAGGTGCTCTGTGTGTCTTTTCAGGTTCCCAATTTGAATTTCGACTGCATCCATAATGACATTAAATCTTACTGACCTCAACTTATACCGAGTTACTCATCTCAGCCCGTACTGTGGCAAATGTCGGTTCATATTGTGCAGTTAAAAATACAATGCACCGAGTTTCGCAACTGCTTAGTGTACATCTGATAATATTCTTTGCGAATCAATGCTGCACTTGCAAAATTGTAGATTATGGCGGAACAAACCGGCGGACGTGCCTGCTAGGAGATTAGGCACGACTGGAGTCTAGACGAAAGGGATAATGGCGGCAATGCGGATGCTAAGTAGATTAGTGTGAACACAGGGGCGAATATTTGGCATCTTGGCTTATTTAATTCCTCTACTATCCTTTTAGTTGTTGTTGTTACTTTTACAATCCCCGGCACGGATCTTGAGCGCTGGAGAATAGAGTGGGGATCGCTTTGCGAGACGATTTTCGTATCAGGGACGCGTGAGCAAGCAACCACTCCCGGCAAATGTTGGATAGCTGGATGACATACAAAACATTGTACAATATTTTTGTTTATTTACACTCTTTTGCTTTCTTTGCCAGCCAAGCATAGGGCCAGACAGTGATGATTGAACGCTTAAGTTCACATTTTTATGTGAATTTTGTACCATAAAATCCGTATTCAAATTCCAGCTCTGAATTTTAAAGAAACCATGTACGGATTTATACCTTTATAATAGACAAAGCATCGAGTGAGAAAGTCTACACATTTAGAAAACAATGGGTGTGTAGCCATGATTCAAAATTATCTAGTCCGTCTTAATGTTACGGAGGTCTGATAACAACAATCGATCTAAATGAGTAACAGTACAGACTTGCAGTTTCAGAATGGTTAAATGTAGGCAAACCGAGTAGTTAACGGGACAAAACGCGAATTAAAGAAGAAACATAGCTTACCACAAATCCCCAGATAAAAGAAAAAACTTAAACCATGACAATGCATAATAGTCAAGAATGTCATATAATTTGTTCGACAAAATTTTCGGCCAATTTTTATCTGTATCAGTACTTTTCTTCTTCTTCATCTATACGGTCAATTCCGGCTACGTCCTGTCTGTATTTGTACTGTTTACAGTATTTAGTCATTTACAGCATGGGCGAAAGAGTTGTCATTTCATACTAAATGTAAGTGAAAAATCGTAATTCGTAGAAAGGTGGTTCGTATTTCTGCTCTATAGAGTATACTGTGTTCGATCATTGTAGTCCTCAAAAACCATTATTTCCACTGTCACGTTTAATATAATATCATATAATTTTAATAAACAAGCATAAAAACATCGCAATGTTATTGATAACTATTGCAAAATGAGACAAGACACACAATCGTCCCTTCGTTTCGAAATAACTTATTTTCTTTGCAATAAACAACATGATTAACTTTAAAAGGTTAACAATAATAAAGAAAGGCTTGAGGACGTCAAGGTTGCTACGGTGGATTAAAAACTTTGCACCATATGGCAGGTTAACACTACGCCTACGGGTTCTGTCTGGTCTTGACAAAAGAGCCAAAAATAAATATTGTAGGTGTAGTAAATCTTTGTTTCTCAACCCTAAAAACATTGCCGAACGTGAAAACACGGATTCGCAATTAAATAAAGAAGAATCAGTTTTGAAGGCATTTGGAAACTTGGATTGCTTTTATACGGACAGCGCTGGCAGCGGATGGAAAATCCAAGGATTGGGCTCAGCAATATATGTTATATCCAAGTCCAACAGTGGACTGACAAAAGATTGGTGCTCAATTTAAAAACAATACAAAAAGCTAAAAAGAATGACCACCAATACACGATATGATATGATATGATAAAGCGATTTATCGACACAAACGCAATGATGAATTTTTATGATCGCCGTTTCGATAAAAAATCAACATGGCAGCTATACCTATCTATCATATTTTTCAAAAAAATCTGAGCTAGGTGGGCAGAAGCGAGAACTCTATCTTAATAATGTTTTGTTAATTTGAATCACCTTCTGCAGATAATTATCCCCAGAAAGTAGAACAGCGAATCTAAAGAGGAAACTGTTAGTAGAAAAACCGGTCTCAGGCAATAAATAATTATAATAGACAGTAACAAAATTATCGAATTAAAGTAAAATTTCACAGTAAGCTTTCCTACTAGAACATTTAAACTTCTTTGTAACAATAGGACCCGCTGACAAAGTGTACAATTTATGGAAACGACTACTTCTGAAGCCTTTAGCACAATTTACGTGATGCTCGCATTAACTGGTTGACATTTGACCCGCCATTAGCACAGGTCTTTACGATTCTTCACCTAACCAGATGAAAGACCACCAAGATTGAGCCTAAGGATGTATAAAGCTAAGAAAGTGAACTAAAGTTGGGGTTATGGAAGATCAATGTTATTTAACTCGTCAAAGTAACCAAAAATACCTTTATCATCATCTCAGCCTTTTTCAGACCTGCTGGACGTAAGCCCAGGGGCGTGCATTCCATATAGGCTATTATGCAGAGCCTACCTTCATAAAAAACAGCTAACCATAATTATTAATTACGTATTCAACAATAAACAATAAATATTCTGTTACCATTTTGTCGTCTACCTTTACTTATTCCTTACTAAAGCGCGCAACTTATATCGTTTCTGTGCAATTTAACCAATGTTAGGCTGCCGCGAGATAGCCTACTGTTGCACGCAAACTTACTCAATTTTCACTCACAGCCTACCCCCATCTGAAACCAATGCACGCCCCTGCGTAAGCCCCCTCCCCCAAAGAGCCCGATCTCCTGCTTTTTTCATCGAGCCACTGCCTCTTCTAGGACCCGTCATTTTTCAAAATAAGTACCTGGTTATTCGACAAAATGGTTAACTTATTTAAGTATCTTATATCGTATGGAATGAATTATGGAAAAGGATAAAGACAGATAGATAGATTCTTTATTTGCACACCATACATAGAAGTTAGGTACCTACAATTGACGTTTACAGAAAGAGCGGTCTAATCGATAAAAACGATCTCTACCTGTCCTGGCAACCTTCAAATAGAAAACAGCTATGAAGAAAGGGGAAAGTGTAGTGTCTGAACAAAAAACTAAAACAAAAAATGTATTTCTCAAATACCGCTTTGTTGATTCAAACATTTGGCAAATGCTGAGAAAAAATCTATCCGTATCCGTACCGTGTTATGTCACAGCCCTAACCCAAACGACTTCTGAGGTAATCCTCCTTGTTTACTCAACGAGGAAGCTGCGCTATCAATTTGATCTCCCGAGTAGGTACAATCAAAGTTACGGGAACCGTAAGATGAGCGCCAATTAACCAATCAGCGACCGGGGTATGAAAGATCGATCGTGACTGGGAGTTATGGGTGGGAAAGCTGATGAAAAACTAAAACCAGGTATAGTCTAACCACTAAGAGTTACGCAAATAGGTTGCGATAAAAATATAGCCTTTGTCAATCTCAAAGGTAAGTTTAGAGTTCGCCTTTTTTCTTCTAATTAATTCCGTTTGTCAATTGTCCGTCATTCATGCCTGTCGGTATTTGTAAAACGTAACCATTATTTAATTAGTTGTAGTAGAGAAGAGGTATATCCAAAAAAATTTAGAGAGTTTAATACGTTCAGTGTTAGTACGTAATTTAGGAAGTAGGTTTAAAATACTCTGTGAAGTCAGTCTATTTCGTTTGTTAAACCGTAAATATATAATGCTATCAAAATAGGGCGGAGCACATAGCACGTAGAACTGACGGCCGATGGGGCATAAAGGTTTTGGAATGGAGGTCACGTACGGGCAAGCGCAGCGTAGGTCGTCTCAAGGTGGACAGACGACCTGGTAAAGGTTGCATGATGCCGCTCGATGCAGGCCGCTTCCAACCGGCCTATCTAGAAGTCACTGGGGGAGGCCTATGTTTAGCTGTGGATGTCCTGTGGCTGAAATGCTAATGATAATGATCAGACTAGACAGAGCATGTCCAGTGCTACTCGTGCAAAATTTGATATTACTTTTCGAATCGATTGAATAGAAATCACAAGACTGTTGTTCTTAGTTCCACACCTTGAGCTTTTAAACCAGTAATACTTCAACCTTATTTTTTTATAGGGTTGCGTGTTTAAAAAGGTAAAAAGAAACCCTTTTGGTATCACTTCGTTGTCCTTCTGTCTGGTTATTTGTCTGTCTGTATGTCAAGAGCCTTTTTACCAGAAACGCGTGGAAGTATCATTAGATTAACATACAGTTTTCAGGTCTGCAATCTTTTAAAGCCGTGTGTAAAATCAAATTACAAAGTCTGACCGTTTAGGCCGCATTTTTGAACTCGCAAGGAAATCAAAATCGTGAGGTACTTCCTATTGACCTAGATTCATGAAATTTGGCAAGAAGCAGTGTCGTATAGCACAAGTAAAGAAAAAGTCCGAAAACCGTAAATTTTAAGTAAAATTGAAACTCTATTCTGAATTGCGGAATTCAATCTGCAATGGCAGGTCATAGACCAGACCAAAGACAATAATTTAATTATTACAACCACTTGTCTGAACGAGGTATCGCCGGTTACAGATGATCTGCGCACGCGCAGGGAGTCGTGAACCATGCGCAGTCGGTCTCGCGTTCCTGATACCGCAACTCTCGTGCAGCTTTCGACGACATTTGAACTTGCAAAGCACAATCGTTTGCTTGTGAAAGTTAGCGGCTTCAATTAACTTAATTTTGGGTGCGTTTTGTGCACGAAAGTGGATCTAGACAACTTTAATAAAAGGACCTTGATAGCTAACATAAATAGATAAATGGATTCTTTATTGCACGCGTCACAATAGATACAAATTACAGACAATAGGGATGACGACTAACTTTTTTTTGTCTATCAGGTAGATTATCAAAAAGTAATGGACACGTATGTTTTCTTTTTTTACATAATCAAAATATTACAGAGATATATAGATTTAAAATGTCGTAAGACGATTTAATTTAATAATTTACATTTTGAGCGCAAAACCTAATATTTCAAGCGCCTAATTTAGTAAGATTTTAAGACTGTTAAATATACATGCAAAACATAGAAAAAAAGTTTTTTATTTTTGATGTTTCACATGCAAATAAAAGTCAATATCTAAATATATTTTGCAATGTATGTCTTTACCATTAATAAGATCTTTGTTAATTCATAATAATGTGCAATTTATTGACAATCCAATCAATAATACCCAAAAAAAACTTACCCTTCTTCTTCTTCATCTCGTGTCGATGGTAATTCTCTGCGGCTTAGTTCCGAGAGGACTTTGGCGTTGCCCAGAGAAAATCCCTCGGACATCGCAGTTAGGCCAGGGCGTGATCCTATCTCAGCGGCAGGTCGCTTTTGGGTAGGTCTAGGGGAAGACCTTTGATCTGGCCCTGGGAAGGGCCGTTGGTTTATCCCAGGGGGCTGGGTTTGAGTTGCCATCGTGGTAGAAGGATCAGCCTATCTGCGTAACTGACAAGCTGTTCTCGCAGATTGTTGCCCAGGGTTCGCCGGGCGTGTAGGATATTTAATACGCCCTGACTCACCCTAAATCCTAATTTTACAATGCACAAGCGCGCTCTACATAGTAACAGCGTAGATTTTGTGAAACCCTAGGGCTGAAATGAAAATAAAGATGTTGTTGCTGTTAAAAATAATTACTAACATTTTTCATTTTTGTTTCAGATCTGTGATGCGGTGGAAGACGAGGTGTTTTGGAGCAACCATGATTACCAGAGCTATATTTCTCGTCGTGATACTAGCGATAAGTAAGTAAATGCTTACCGTTTTATTAATAAACTTGTTTTATCCTCGGAATAACTTTGCACCAAACTTAATCTGTGAATTATACAATTTGAAATGTTTTCTTTGACAAGTCTCGATAACGGTGACATACAGTATAAATTGACTGGCTAATCTTTAGTCATGGGTTAAATCTAGTCATTTTAATTAATAACCCCGGTAATTATGTATTTACGTCCAAACTATCAATAATAATTTACCAGTAATAATGTTGATAAAAGCAAGAAAAAAAGAAGTGAAGTCTATTTATGCAGTTTGGTAGGTACCCATCTTTTTTATGACAGAGCTTCGTGATGTAATTTTCCTAAATATTTTCGCGAATATCAACTTTAAAGTTGTTTGTTATTCCTTTGCAATCTAATATAATGTGAAATTTTGTATGAAAGTAGAATGGTAAAGTAGAAAGTGTGCAATAATGGTTTCTGGATTTATTTAACTAATACTACTACTACTACTAATAAGCGCTTACGAGCAACGCGCATCTTTTTTTGGAATGTTATTAATTTTAGATTTTTTTATCGAGTTGTTATGATATCCTCTACCTCTGTATACAAAGTTATAGTCTCTGATAAGTTTCTGATGTATCACGACACTTATTACACAACAATATAGTTCGAATCTATCTCAAGAGATCTCCAACCTAGGTGAGTACGGTCGGCCAAAAAAGTGGTCTACCAGTTTTGGCAAAATGTGATGTGTAAGTAAAATAGCGATAAGGTTGAACTCATGGACTCAACCTTTTTAACAATGAAAGAAATGCACAATTATGACGTATTATTTATTTGTTTTTGACGTCATAGAAAGAGAGCATTAGTAGCTGTCAGAATAATTTTGCATGGGGAAATCAACCCTATGACGCGCGAATGATTTTCAACCTTAGCGTGTTAGACCACTTTCTTGGCCTACTGTTTCTACCTACCTACTAATCTTAAAACATTTTTAGTATTTCTCGTCCCTTTCCCTACTCGCTACACCATTATCTCATGATGAAATTATAATTCAAACGTAAAATATTCCATTATCATTGCGCCAGCGTCGGAAACTTGCAAGACATCGGATCAACATCACTGTGCAACAAACGAAGCCATTTTAAAACAGATTAGACTGAAAGCGAGTGATGAATTGTTGTTTGCTTTATTCGAATAACTGGCCATAAAGATTAGGTGGAAACGTTTTATCTAGGGCTTTTCTTAGTACTAGTACTATAGTTTATGTACTATATTTTTTTACGGAGACATCCTAGGTTTTAAGCCAAGCAAGACATTCATCATCATCATTTCAGCCATAGGACGTCCACTGCTGAACATAGGCCCCCAGTGACTTCCAGATTGGCATCCAGCGGCATCCAGCGGCTTCCTGCAACCTTTACCAGGCCGTCTGTCCACCTTGTAGGTGGACGTCCTACGCTGCGCTTGCCGGTACGTGGCCTGCATTCCAGAACCTTTCTGCCCCATAGGCCGTCAGTTCTACGTGCTATGTACCCCGCTGCCACTTCAGCTTACTTAACCGTTGGGCTATGTCAGCGACTTTTGTTCGTTTACGAATCTTCTCATTCCTGATTCGATCTCGCAACGAAACACCGAGCATAGCCCATTCCATAGCACGCAAGACATTATTTGGAACCAAATACATCAACTTCATGGCACATAAATGAAATGGTTTCTCTTGAAATGACTTCTCAATTATGAAATGAACTCATTTACAACTTGCCAGCGTCTTATTACCGTAAGGCAATAGATGTATTGTGGTATCTGTGAATTATACTAGTGGTGCAAGCCATAGGTAAATCGAACGCTAGGCACGTTAAAAGGTGGACCCGGCTTTGTTTAAGTAGGTACCTATTACAAATTAATAAAACTATATAATCTAGACAGTTTAAAATGTATTTATTCGAACAATTACAATACACCTAAGATATTTACAAAATAATATAAACAATTAATAATAAACATAAATATTGAAAATATAAAAGATATTATCAGTCCCAGAGCTGCCAGTGTAGGGATAGTGCCCAAAAGGCTGGCAGCATTGCCTCTCTGGATAGCGAATGTAATCATTTAATCCTAGACAGAAATATAAAAATAGGTATATAGGAATACTGACAATAGCTACATTATCAAAGATGAAAGATCTGATTAACAGCCGAGCGAACTTTGTCAAATGTATAAAAATATCAAAAAGTACAGACAACGGCAAGTCAACCTACCCAAAAAGTTAAAGGTCATTATACCGATTTTTAACTTTAAGTCAATATCAATTGAGAAAATTTTACGTTTTGTGGCAGGTTGACGTGCTGTTGTCTGTCTGTACATTCAAGTTTACAGCTTGACTGGTACCTATAGATACCGAAGTTATTTAACCAAAAGTCTAAAATTAAATGTAGTTCGATCTTAGATCGTTGCCATAAAATTTGAAAGCTTGGAAAATGTCAGAACTGCTGTAGCATTAAATATTTCATAAACCACTTCTTAACTTCGGCTAACGATCTGTTAGTTCCGTCGTCAATAATAACAAGTACTATAATTTTTAAACGTCTGTAAATGTCAGTAGAAGGTTTATTTTTAGGACATTTTGTTTAAACTAATATTTATCCAGTTCGTAATCTACCAATATTATAATAAAAATGTTTTTACAATTACATTCATTATTTTAACCGCCGACAATACTTGTCAAGTTGTCATAGACTAAAATACAGGATATTGTTTGAACAGCACCCAAATTTAAGGAGGCAGATGTGTTCATGAATACAAACAACTTTTTCTACCTGATATTGTGTTTTTTTTCATGTATGAAGCAGCGAATCTATTTAATGATTTCGATGTTGACTCCATAGTAAAAACTGTTTGTAGATATCTATCTACAAACATATATATATTTTGGTGTAGAATAAAGAGTATCTAGATAGATACTCTTTATTCTACACCATACAGAGAAGTTACAATTTGTGTTTACAGAAAGATGCACAATTTAGGCGGTCTTATCGCTATAAAAAGCGATGATGATTGATTGTATTGATGAACATGTTCAAAACAACACCCTGTATTGACTAAAGGAATTAAGAGAAGTATATCTTAGTTTCAATTTGTGGATCCTAAGGGTGAGTACAAATCTAGGCCCTGCGATCTACTTGCGCACTTTTTGTGTATCTATACGCATCCTAAGAAAGACATATTGAAACATAAATTCCATGTCTACCTTTAAATACCGTATACAGACGTATCATTGAGATCTTTTTCCCCACAAATTAAGGGTTTGTTGCACAATCGTCCGGTTGTATCAGATCATATTTTGAGCTAGATCCAAATGCAATATCAGTGCATCCTTAAACATAGGCTTGAGATACAAGTTTCATCACTAACCCATTTCAAATAAGCCTGCTTGTAGCTCAGTGGAGGCAGCGCTTTCGTAGTGATTACCAAAGTTAAGCCACCTACTCCGCGGTTGTGATTGGATGGGTGATGGGTTGCAACCATTTTTAAATTCAAATTCAAATTCATTTGTTTACATGAAACACGGTACATTAAGATGTTTTTTACATAGTATTCCGTCATGTCTCGCCACATTTAAGGTGGCATGTACATTTTTACAATAAAATTACAATACGTGCTTAAAAATCAATTAATTAGTACAATAATAAAATAAAATTATATTCATGAATTAAATAAAAGTAAAACACAAATAATTAATTATACAATATGTGTATTTTTTTGGACCCGACAAACTTTAAGGGTGGATTCTACGAGTAATTTCAACAAGAAAACACTTTTTATAAAATGGAATGAAAATTATAAAATGGCCGCCATTCCTAATATATTGAGATTTAACCCCACATATGAGGGTGTTTTCTCGATGAAATGACTCTTAGAATCCACCCTCCTTAAAGTTTGTCGGGTCCAAAAAACTACACATTGTATATTATTAAGTAGGTATTCAAAATTTGTAAGCAATAAATTCATTGAACCGTTGAACAATAAAAACATTTATCACATAAAAGCCTATACTAAGCGTACTCAAACTTTTTAATCGGCAACTCTTTAAGGGTATTCCGTAATTTATTAAATAATTTAATGGACATGGCGTAAGTTAAGCCTAGTCAGACAGGCCTTAGGGAGGCTTAATAACATCTGACGGTGGCCTTACAACACCCCTCCACCGCAACGCTCTGAGCCCGCGTTGTGGAGTATGGCCCAAACCACCTCATAGTTGAGACAGATAGATAGATAGACACTTTATTGCACAAAAACATTAAAGGGTATTACACACAAGACACAGTTATTTATAATCAGGCGGCCTTATCGCCAAAAGCGAAAAGTTGAGGTGAGGTCTGTGCCCTTGGGACACATTAGGCATACTTTTACTATTTCAAATCTATACGACAAGGTATAAAACATAAGGGGCTCGTTCTTTTTATTACTTCCCCTGTGAGTACAATAATATTTTGAAATCAATAAAAGTACATAATCTTATCTTCCAATAGAGCGATTAATTAATAAAGGTACTTAATGAATAAAGTATAGTATAAGCGCGCGTATAGATCCGACGAACGTGCCGCGAAAGCCTTTCAAAGCGAGCAAGAGGCGCGCGTGTAGCGTATTCGCAAAATCTCCTTATCGTAATTAGCATTGTATGATATGTATGACTAGAAAAAGTGATTGACTACCTCAGTTTGACCCTAGTTCTGACCTGTGATTCTCTATGTCAGTGGTGTCTCAAATTCATTTCACACTTCCAATTATACTAACCATGATTGACGACTGACAAGATGCGTCAGCGCATGGCGTGTGTTATTCGTCAGCATCACGTCACACTCGTCATCAGATTTTATACATGGTAAACATAAAGTCGTATATTTCTTTAAATCTACGTAAGTAATTAGTTGCTGATACTCCATTAATTTAAAAAAAAGGAAAAAGACGAAAAACATCAATATAAAAAGAAAAAAATCTATCCTTTCTATACAAAACAGTCGTGTACCTTGACGATAATGGTTAGATGCATCCATCATTAACGTCAAATAGCTTAAGTAAGCATTTGTTTTTTTTGTAATTGCTATTGGGTGTAATAGTAATACGAACCATCTTTCTTTAAAACATTGGTGATTTTTTACTTACATTTAGTATAAACTGACAAGTCCTGTCAGGGGCGTATTTTGAAATTTGGCGTCCCGGGCCAATAAGTTTGGCCGCCCCAGAAGTCTTACTTACAGACGCGTTCCTTAGGTATTGACGAAACTTAACTTACAAGTGTGTTTTTGACCAAAAGACTTACTAGTTCTTGTTTTTTATGTTATGTATTATTAAATTGAGATAACCAAGAAAAAATAAAAAGGTGAGAAGTAAAAGTTAGTTGAATAGCGCCAAAAACAAAACAATTGGACAGGGGCGGCCGCCCCTGGTGGATTGGCGCCCTGGGCCATGGCCCTAGGGTAAATACGCCTGTATATAAAGTCCTGTCAACTATCGCCCACATAAAAACAGTACAGTCACAGATTAAACAACGGCGGGATTGTTATAAACAAAATAAATAACATTTCTACTCTACAGCGTATGTGCTCCATGGTTGCTTTATTAAGTTTTTTTAACTTTACTATATATACATATAGTATAGATGGAATTACATATAAATAATTATATAAAAATGCAGCACACACCAATAGTCATAGGTCATGGTCTCGAAGGTTACGAAGTAACAGGCAATAACTTTTGCCAGAGGCGTCTCCAAGCACACCCAGAATTAAGATAAGATAAGATAAATTTTATTTCTGTATATATATTTCTTCAATTTAAACAATAGAAAAGATCCTTTTTTGAATTGACCTGAAATATTATTATTTATTAAAATATGGTAATACAGGTTACAATGTCACAGTTAAAATGAACGCATACTTGACCGCAATTCGGCTCGAAATTATCAATTTATAAATCAACCTGTATCTGTTTGTTTTCATGTCTACATGAGCGTTTGCAACTAGATGACAATATGATGACCTTTGGTAATGACTTAGTAGTGTCAAGGTTAAATCGTTAAAAAATGGCTTAGTGGCGCGGTAATTCGCATTAAACAGTCCCGATTTCAATTCCCAGATCGACTCAAGAACTTGACTTGTCTTGGGTGTGCTGACTTAAAACGCCCAGTCCCAAGTAAATTTAGAAACTGAGGGACACGGATGTTTATTCCTTACTTTGGAACTATCCGTCTTTGCGTTTAACTCAATAGTTATGTTATAAATTGTGGTAAATTTTAGCATGAATTATGATTGGTTGTTCCATTGTTTTTCGTTGCACCTGCACAGGTGATTGTGCAGATTGACCTCATAATTGCTTCTTATTGTTCCCTAGGCAAGTATTTGACTTTTACTACCAGATTGCAGGTACAGTCTTTAAAGGTACAATAAAAGTGAATTTAAAATAAGTTTTAAATTAGTTTTAAATATTTAACTTCTGCCGTCTTCTTACCAAATATCTACACACAGTCTTGAAGACGTTCACAGGATTTTGTTCATCGATATCCCTAAAAAAAATGTATTAGATAATACTTTATTATTATTATTTTATGAAATTATGTACAAGGTTGTATACAAGAAAACTAAAACTAAACCTTACCAAATAAATATTTACAAAGTAAATTACAAATAAAAAAAGGGTCCCCGATCGCCGTCCGAACACAGCGACATAGTCCCCAGAACGCTGGCTGCATTTCCACGCTGTATAGTCAAACTGATACGTTAGCCTAGAAATGCAAAATGCCTAATACTTTATTATATATTTAATATGTTAAAATGAATTATAAACTGAATGAATGAATGAATTAAAAAAAAATGACTCCCAACAATTAATACGTAAGTACTTCCAACAATCACACCAATAGCCAGCCCGGTTAGACTTTTACAGAAATGAGCAAGATTTGCTAGCAAATTGAATTATGAACGAATGCTGGGCATAAAATGCCTGATAAAATTGTCCTTGTTGCAAGTTTACCACTTTTTATAACGTGTACCGTGGCGTGGCTAAGGTTTTATCGGAGCTTGTCTGCAATGTCGTTCATTCATAAAAAACTAAATGCAATCATTGTCCTCTCTTCCTCAACTCTGCCTTCCATCAGCAATATTCCGAGAAACGCAAGCGCATATCACTTACCGACTTTACTCGATTATCGAACGAATTCTATCACTATCATGGCTTGTTAATTGCCACCATAACAATACAATGCACGTCGTATGTGCGTTGTATAACTGACAGAGTGACAAATGACATGCGGTTGCGGTGTCGTAGTACGGGGGAGGGAGATTTATACGTGCCGATTGCCGTGTGAAGAAATAATAAAAAATTGTACCTGCATCATTAAGAGATGTCATCGGAAACGAAGCGATTGTGTCAGTAGATTAATGGATAGATTATATCGATGCCACATATTGATCAGTTATCAAAGTTTTTTATCCGTCTTGTCGTTAGATACGTCATTATGGTCTTGCGATTTTTTAAAAACTTTTTTCGACAATATGCAAGGATAAAAAAAGTATTTTTTATTTTTACCTCCTTTATCGAACCGCTCACATATCATCTGTGTTTAGCCTAATGGTCGACTGATAGAGAATGTCTCATTTTTTAAATCTGAGCAATAAAGTTTAAATTAATAAATAAATAAAAATATCAAAGAAAACAGCAAAATTTACTTTAGTAATACACTTTTCAATTGGCTTATAGCAAATACGAAAATATTGTAGAAAATACTACATAAAACGAGGTACTAATTTAAAACTGTCTGTAATTTGGCTTTTTCAATAATACTCAATATGTAATACCTACTCATTTATTTTGTACATAGGCCCTCTTCCGGGCACTTATACACGTCCCAAAATATAGCTTAGTCCTACCATCGCTTCGGGACTACATATTGGCTGGTGATGAGAAGAAACGGCGCAACAAACTCAGTCAGTTTTACTATATCATATTTTTATTTATATTTATATCTAGCTTTAGCTCAAGACTTATTTATTATTATTATAATAAAATATCTGTAAAAGCGTGACAAACATACACACTTATAATATTATTAAGTAAGATTATGCTTGTTTCCTCAAAAACAAACACTTAAGACAAAATTCTGACTTTACCTCAATAAAGTATTAAGCAGATTTTAATTTAGCTTAATCTTTAATTAATTTAGTTCCAGACCACATTCGTGAAGTGTAAACCGCACTATATTGATGAAAGAGTGGGAAGTAATGACGTTTACACTTTAAGAACATAAGGAACTAATATCGGTGATAGCATTATAATGCCGGTGTTATAGTTTGCGAGTTAGATAAGAGATATAAACGATGATGAGAATGCATTGACACAGATTTTTAGCGCGAAATAAAATATGCGAACGTAACTCCGGGGTCTCAAGATGAAGATTAGTATTTTTAATATTTGCATATTGCAAAAGTTTATGTTTAATAAATTTATTTAAAGGGAACAAGGAAAGTAGTCTAATATTATTCACTATGATTTTAAAGCAGTGTTACTTTAAGCTGTTTTTATAAATGATAATATAACACTTGAAAAAAAATCGACTGCCTCAGGTGGGACTCGAACCCACGTCTCTTCGCATGCCGGGCGAGTGCTTTTCCAACTAAGCTACCGAGGACGTTGGCTACGCTGTCGAAATTTGTCAAGTGTTTCTCGCTGTCAAAGCCAGCGTTTTATCTGATCAATGTTGCGTATACCTTAATTAGTATACTACCGTCAAAAAAAATAAAAAATAAACTTAAACTTAAATAAACTTTTTTATAAAGTTTGACGCATAAGCAACACTACTTACGTAGGTACTGACGGTACCGTTCATGGTAGGTAGATGTTTTATCTTGATGTGTTTAATACAAAGTTTTATATAGAGGTTAGTTAGCCATAGCCAATATATTTAGATATTTTTGTTTTGTGCCTATAAAATAAATATACGAAAAATCATTTTTTCTAAACAAACTTATTAGTTGTGTACCTACTTATAAAAAAATGACTAAAAAGTTTTTAATAACTTTATTCTGAATGAAACTAAGCCGTTTTATCTTTTTTAACTTTAACACGACAGCAGATATATCTCCTTCGTCTATGTCATTTTAGAAAAAGATATATAATTTCAAACTTTCAAACTTAATAGCATATAATTAATCTTTGTGTGCTTATTTTGGTATCAAGTTTTCCTTTTTCTTCTTTTTTGCTGTTAAAATGTAAAATGCTTTTATTTTAAATTCAAATTCAAAATTCAAATTTGTTATTAACCATTTCGTTACATTGCATAACATTGGTACGTCAAAATTTACAATTCCATAATTACACTGTCAGATAATTTACGATCACTTAATTTATAACTAAAAATTATTAAATAAAATAATTTATACTTAAATAAAATCAACATGTCAATCAATCAATTAGTAACGCTTATAAGTAAGCATGAGGCTGTCATCGGAAGCAAAATTAGATCACCTAAGAAATATTATACCCATACTGAATGATGACCGCAACTTGACTGATATCATAACGTCTAGACTCGACAGATCATTAGCAAAACATCCGACACACATTGATAAAGATAGCGAAATTAATGGTTGCGTCTTGCGTGCCTGCGCGGGCCTAGCTTTCGCTACCCGTGAGAATATGCGATCGCATCTAAATTGGTGCCTTGGGCTACGCTCTATTATACGGGGATGCTGAAAACAAGGATTTTGAGAGGTTAAAGTGAGTTATTAAATCATAATTATAAGTAGTATTGTTAGTGGGTTTGTGTTTCACATGGATTGTAAGTTAAAATGGTTGTCTCACAGTAAGCTCTTGAAATAAGTATCTGAGGAGTAGCACGACATAGTGGCGCGGTAAATAGATACTCATATAAACGCAAAGGGTTTCGGCTTAAGTCTGAGTGTGCTTGTAACGCCCCTAGCAAAAAAAATGTCTCCTACCTCGTTACACAGGGATGTTAATCTTACTTCGAGATCATAATAATTTCGAATATTTTATTTATTTAAGTCATTGCTGGCATTAAAATGTTATTTTTGTGACATGATTTCAATGACCAACGTAGACGCTCTCCGACCCGGCATTCCCAAAGAACTGTGCTATTTCTTACGATACAAAGTAAGTAGTCAATCCAAGAATACAATTTCTGTGAGAATTTTATCAAAATCCGTTTAGCCTATTATTATTAGCCAACATTTATAATACCTATAAGGATTTTGAAATGGCGTTGATTTGTGCCAATGTATCTATTATTTAAAATTCATTATTGCTTATACAATTACTAAGATTTACTATTTATATATTATTTTAAAGAATTAGAATTACTTATTGGAAGATACGTCTTTCTCCTAGCTTTATGTCCCATTAAACTTGGGGTACGCGTATGTATGACCATGACCCTAGCATCAGCAAGCAAGGATGCAGCAAGCCTGGTTACACAGTGATTGCCTAAAGACCTTACTATATTGGATCATACTCGTAGCTACGCATCCATTTGTATTTGAAAATACTTTATCATTTTTGGGAAGCAGTTTTATAAATGTTTAGAACTGAATTTTGTTTCATACCATCGCGTGTAGTAACGTGGATATTTTCTCAAACTAAATTAATTTAGTTCCATTAGAGACGTAACTTAATAATAATAAAATCTCGACACAAAAATTTTATGAACAAATAATTTATCAGTCTCTTGACGCTAAACAATATTAGAAGATGTCTGACACACGTCCTTATTAACATAAATTATTTTCGTTTCTTTTCTTTGAATACGTAGGTGCAGATTACAAGGTGCAGCATAGGTAGGTACCATGAATTACTTTATTTCTCTGTTTTGCACTATTTACATCGTTCGTTCATTGATAACAAGGCCTTTAAACACAATCTAGTTCATACGTTTTTAGTGCACACGCTAATTTAATATTGTAACTGTGGTTGGTTTTTCAAATAAATCCCATCCCAGGCAATCTATTATTGGCCTTTTATGTCGAGGAAACACAGCGACAAACAAAAGAAACATAGAACAAGACCTAAGCTAGGCAACCAGGATATCTAGAACACAATTATATATATCGATCTATAGATCAAGACGATCCAGTAGAACAATAGTGCTTTTGTTGTGGACTATAGTGAAAGCGTAGTGATCGATGACTCATAGGCAACATTATGAATGGATGTTATGTTGATAGACATGACAAACACACAACAAACACAACACAAGTTCCATGATATTGTGGGCTTAACAAAGATTTAATAAGAAAGTTAGGAACTTAAAATTGCAGATGCATTGTCATGTGTTTGCTGCAGGTTAACCAAAAATTGTTACCTTACCACGTCTGTGAGTCTGTACTTTGTAAGCCTACTAAGACAATTTTTGTGCGGTAGGTCATATAAACCTAATACATAAATTAAAATAACCATTCAGTGGTATTATCAATACTCTCTCTCTCTCTCTCTCTCTCTCTTTCTTTCTCTCTCTCTCTCTCTCTCTCTCTCTCTCTCTCTCTCTCTCTCTCTCTCTCTCGTCTCGTGTCTGCCCACAATACCTATCTTATTGTTGTGCCCTACAGGGTCTATAATGATCTGTTTTATGTACCTATTTATAACACCTGTGTAACATTATAGAATGCAATAAGTATATTGAATTGAACAACTGAAACTAGCCGTGTAAAAAACACGAGTGTTTTTTGTTATTTATTAGGTGTTTACGTTCGCACATATTAACCTTTTTCGTAGTAGGCCTTCTGGAACTAATTTCATGATCTAATTCTGAAAATTCTATTAAGTAAGTAAATAATTTAGGTAGGTACCTAAAAAAAACTTCGTTTTAGAAACTTTTACAGTGTGATTTTATATTTCAGTATCCTAAAAATATGATTTTTTATTTTTTTTTAATTAATTTATTTAGAAAACTAACAGCGTATACAATAAATATTAATTATTAGACTAATAGTATGGCCAATAACAGGTTTCCCTAATTACTTAAAAGTAAAAAGTGTTGTTGGAAGAAAAAAAATATTTGCAAATGTACATCAATTTAGAAATTTAAAATTAAATTAAATTAAATTTAGGTCTTCTTTAGAGATTCCAGCAAAGGTAAATAAAAAATTGAGCAATTTTACTCAAATCAAATCATCGTATTTACATTGGGTCTTACACTCGCAGCTGTCAAATGAAAAAAATAATTTCACGTCTCACTGGCTTTTCAATTTATTTAGTTACATCACACCCAACAATATCGTTATCAAGTAGAAAGCAGATATAGGTCCCATTGTTGCATTAGAATTCATGTGTCCCGCTATTGTACGAGTATGTAATTCGACGATTATATATGTTTGTTCTAAAGATCGATCTTTTGTTGAAAGCCAGCCTCATAAGGTCTTTGTTGTGTAATGATTTGATTTACTTCGACTACCTTTCATCGTTTACAAGTACTTGCCAATGCAGAATTATTTTCTCATCTTGCTAAGTAAGGTAGGTCTCTCGCATTAGGTACTTAAAGTTTAACTTATTTGTCGTATATTATATCATATTACATAACAGAAAGTAAAGGGTAAGAGTGAATCGAAGGGTCGGAACTACGACTGGGCTTGTTAGGTAATGCGTAGCCATTAAGATTCGATTTGGTGATAGTATCGTTTTTTTTTTTAAATTATATGCATAGTAAATAAATTCATTCATTCATTTTTATTCATTGTTAACTCATCAACCTTCCTCCTTTCCTCCTATGTCCCTCATAGAATGATAAGTTTGTATGATCTGACGTATTTGAACACTCAGGCAAGCGCATTGTGGGTGGGCGAGGTCTACCCAGGCTACATTTTAAAAAAAATGCTGCTCTATACGTAATCATCATCATCATCGAGTTCAAAGCACTGTATGAAAAAACAAAAAAAAAACGTAAATTCGAGATTGACCATAAAAAAAAAATTCGTATAGTTTAACAGATTCGCCTCCATGATTTGGCTACTGTTTAGGTACCTATACGTAAATAGGCTGCGTGCCCGCCATAATTATTATACCTATTAATGGCGGATAATTACATTTCTCAGGCGCTTGTGATGGAGCTCGGCGACCAGCGCAGCGTCGAAAGGTTTGTAGAACCTATTATATTTATTTATTATTATTAAAATTTGTTATCATAAGTATATACAAACCTATAAGTATTTTACACTTATAAATAAACAACAATAATCAGTCGGGTAATAAATAAATAAATATTGGACATCACGTTAATCGCTTTGATCGTATGGTCAAAGCACTTATATTACAGAAATCAGAAACAACGACGGTACTACAACACCCAGACCCAAAACCGAACGAAGGGAATCGAACCCGGGACCTCAGAGATAGCGACACCAAGTCCGGCATGCTCGCCTCTCGACTACAGCCTTCCTAGCATGACCACCACCAACACGATATGATATAGCGATTTATCGATACTAACTGTATTCAATTAAATCCAATTCAATTCTTTATTGCATAACCATATGTTTAGTTACAAAAGGTCTTAGTTGTTAGGTACAGTTTTTTTTTGTAATATGGTAGATATAGCCGCCATTTTGATTTTTTATCGAAACAGCGATCATAACGTGACGTCGCCGGCACGGCGATTCAACATGGCGGCTATATCTATCATATTTTTACAGTTGGTGTCGATTAATCACTATATCATATCGTATTTTGGTGGTCATGTTAGCAGAGATCAGAAATTCAGAGAGAGAGATGCAATCAGAGAAGAGTGGCGACGTGTTGTGAAGCTTGCCACCTACACCTGAAGTGATGACCACGACCACTCTGGCAAGAGTGTTACCGACGAAGAAGAAGAAGTTAGCAGAGGTCGTAAAAATTAATCCTCATTACACAGGATCCATTTTAATACCACTTAACTCGCTTCCAGGATACCTCCCGCTCAGTGGAGCTGTACGAGCCAGCGCCGAGCGCAGAGAGCCTCCAGGTGATTGCGCAGGCGATGGGCGCGGCCGGCTTCGAGCACTACACCGAAGGGCGAGCGCTGGTCAAGAGGCTGATCCCGGCCGACAGCCAGCCTGACCTCGACGTGGTTGAGCATCAAGGTAACGTAGATCTATACTGATATGATAAAGCTGGAGAGTTTGTTTGTTTGTTTGAACATGCTAATACCTCGGGAACTACTAATTCGAATAAAAAAAAAATTTGTGTTGGATTAGATGGAAAGTCCATGTATCGAGAAAGGTTATAGGCTATACCTTAAGGTTATAGGATAAAGGGTTAAAGGTTATAGGTTACATTGCAAGGTAGTGCCAAATTTTAAAAATAAGGTCTATAGAACAATATATTAATACTAATTTACCGTAATTTATTTCAGTCGTCGTATTTCTGGAGTAAAATATACTTAAAAATTTCCGGAAAAAAAAAGAAAACGCGAGATGCGCCGTCATTTATCAGAGATCACAGGCGTACGCCGACGCCGCTCCAACAAGAACCTCATGCAGTGCACATGCGGTGCAATTTAATCGAGTAATCGTCAATTTTCAACGTATTCTATTTTTCAAATGCAGAAAGGAAGAATTAAAAATAAAAATAAAAAAAAGATTTGTTCTTTACGTAGATCGATTAGGTTACTTATTATGAGTGGTCCCTGAAAAATTGGCACTACCTTGAAATGTAACCCTGTATAACATCACGCTACGACCAATAGGAGCGAAGCATCAATGAAAGATGTTGCAAGAACGGGAAAAAATATTCCTTTTGAGCTTCCGTTGCGTGCGCTGCGTAAACGGTGACAGTTACGTAAATTGTGTATGTAGGAATTGTTCCCCTTTAAGTTCTAAAAAAAAGCCCATAACAGCATATTTTTATGTTCTATTTTTATCATCTCTTTATTACAACGATACTTAATCAGTTCTATTAATTTTCAGGAGTAATCGGCAAAGCTGGTGTAGACTTTCCGGCGTACCCGAACATACCGAGCACAGGGTTCAATTGCAAGAATGTGCCCACAGGCTACTACGCTGACCTGGAAACAGACTGCCAGGTATATGCTCTTAATCATTTTTGATATCATCATAATCTGCCTATTAGTTGGTATGTACACTGTAAGTAGAACACCAACGTAAGATGGCACCAACTAATTTGATTTGATAAATCGGCGAACTATGGAAAGGTCTATGCTTGGGATTTCGTTAAGGGATAAAATCCGAGACGAGGTTAACCGGCAGAAGACCACAGTAATCTACATAGCTCCAATATGTGGCAAGCTAAAGCGGCAGAACCGATGAAAGGTGGAGTAAACGGATTCTCAAGTGGAGACCACGCCTAGGCAAACGTAGTATAAGGTGGGCACCCAGCCCGATGGACCGAAGACCTTAGGAGGATGGTTGGCAGTAGATTGATGAAAAAAGCGGGAGATCATGCTCTTTGGCGCTCTTTGTGGGAAGGTTTAGGCTCCAACAGTGGATTGCAACTGCTGAACATAGGCCTCTTTCAACGCACGCCACCAAGGCCGGACCTCGGCTATTTTTTTCCATCCACTGCCAGCAGGAGCGTATATCATCGCTCCACATTGTCGTAGAACGCACTTATTTCAAGAGCAGCTTGAGGTGACCCAAATTGACCCAATACACAGACGACTTGACAAAGTTTGCAGAGAGCCATTCAATTTAATATATGCCATTCACCATTGTATGCAAGCCGCTATTATTATCGCATAACTTACCACATAATCGCAATAAATTATTGAGTATTGAGTAATTTAAAAAATGGCAAAACAGTAATAAATCTAAGATTCTTACAGTTCAAGACCTCGTTCCATATAGCACAATGAACTCATTCAAATAAACCTTTTAGTAATTCTAATTATTATATTTCCAGGTTTTCCACATCTGCGACACATCCCGCAAAATCTCGTTCCTGTGTCCCAACGGTACCATCTTCAGCCAGTCCCACTTAATCTGTGACTGGTGGTTCAAGGTGGACTGCGCGTCGGCCCCCGCACTCTACGAGTCTAGCGCCGAATACTACTCCAACGAGCAGAAGAAAACCCAAAAGATCACTCAGACCTTGAGCAAGAATCCCGACCTTCAGCAAATAGGCACAGACACAAATGTCCGGGCTGAATCAAGAAGAACCTCAGTCAATGTACCGAGCACCACTGAAAGACTGCTTAGACATAGGCAAAGGCTCCAAGGTGACTCTCTTATCAACTCTAAAGCAACCGCAAGGAGTTTTCAAGCACTATTCGATTCTACAAACTACAACCCAACACAGAGAACGCAAGCTACTACTGCTTTTGAAAAGAGAAGAAAAAATCTTGTGCAGCTGATAGCAAATAACTTCGGTAACATTCCGTCACGAAGCACTTCAGCGTCCTACAACGATGGACCCATTTACAGACCAACTACAGCCGCACCGGCTATTGATTACAACAGCATCAGAGAAATGCAAGTCGCAGCTGAAACAGCTTCTTTCGCAGCCAATAATAATAACAGACAATTTTTGCAAGATTACAATACTAAAAACTTACGTCCGTACCCAGTTTATACACCCAATGTACCAGTTAAACCGAACAAGCCAAAAACGAATCATCATTTGACTACTCTGTACGATTTCCGTGATAAACACTTGGAGCAAGCTACCGTAAAAGTAGCAGAATCAACCACTAAGCGATCTACTCTAGTACCTTACGCCAAACCTTTCACAGCGGTAAATAATGATAGGCGTGATCCATACACTAGACCAGGAATCTCCCTACTGAAAGATTTCCTCGAAAAAGAAAGAAATAAGACTCTGCCTACATCCACTGAGAAAATTGCTCACGCTACAGACAGGAGCGACCAATATGAACATAGAGAAAATCTCCAAAATAAGGTAACAATTGATACTAAAGATAGCTATGAATCTGCTACAAAAATACCGCAAACTACAAGGAGTCTGAACACTTATGCTACGGACACGGCATCTTCCGAAAGACAAGAAACACGTACAACCCCAACTATTCAAGTAACTACTGAACCGTACCAAGAAAGGAGAGAAAGATTGATCCGAAAATTGAATTTGGGAACTTATGGATCCACAACTGAAGCAACTATACCGACTGAGACTGAGAAATACTACGGAGACTTACCAAACAGACCAGGCTTAGTTGTACCTCCATCTCTTACCCCGAAAACTCTTCACAGTCTGGCAATTTACTACGCAACTGCTTTAGACAATCTCTCAACTACTGAGACCCCTGATGCCGAGGTGACTACACCAGCTTTTGATGAATACGAACCACTGGAAGAAGAATTACCAGGGCTGTTCAGTCGCCATACTTTAAACAAATACAGCAGTCTCTTTGGACATGGAAATGACAACTCTGAACTTTTGGAAGACTTAAAATTAGATCCCAATGGAACATACAACGAACTTGCTGAAGATTTAAGTGTGCAACAAAGTCAAAATCCTTTAGCTACTTCTCCTCAGATTAGAGAACTAGCTCAGGTCTTCACTCACGCTCTGTCTGCTTATCTGCAAGATCCAGTGCAATTTAGAAAGGTATTGTCTGATATCAGACCTACTCATCCCTCATTTGGCGATATGCTAACAACTGAAGAGGGTTATAACACAGAACCAACTACAACAGTTAATGAAGATGATGAAGAAATTCTAGGATTCTCTGATGACATTAAATCGAGGCCAGCGTTAACTTCATTGAGGGATCCCAAAGCTCTTAACATAGCTACTAACTACCCAACGATTTCTGAAGAAACGACGACGACTCCGAAACCGTACACAACAGAAATCGTCCCTTCGGCATACTCTACCGTTACGCCACGAAGCCCATTCAGATGCTGCGCAAGAATATCGGCATCCTACACCACTGCTTCTACTCCTGTCGCTTCCACTCCAAGTGCAACCACTACTCCTACCCCATTCACTAATACTGTAGCTGCTAAAGTCAACAGTCTCGCTAACCGGTTCAGTGAGAAGCTAGTATCAACAACAGAAGACAGTTACGCAGTACCTAAATACGGCGGATTCCAAAATAACACATCGACTCCAGATTCACCATACGGCACAGGAATCAGTCCGACTAATTCTCAACCCCTTAACGAGTACGTCGAAGTAACAAATCTGCCTTCTGCATGGGGTGTTGACGCATCTGACTCGACTGCGGCACCTTCCATAAGCACAGCCGGCAACATATTCGAAAGCAAAAAAATAAGAGTCACCACAATCATACCTGAAACCACTCCAGTGTATTTCACTGAAACTGACAGCGTTGAATTAGAAAACGAAGAGGAATTGCAGAGAGCACACAGTCAATCGTTCATCGGTCCTCAAGGCAATAATTTGCGTCAAGGCAAACAACTTCAGTTTGAGGAAACCAGCACAATAAAGAAACCTTCTGAAGATCTTGAGGCGCCTACAATCTCTGAAAGCGTGACTACTACAGGACAGCCTACAACTCAGGCGAGTACGACAATCAAAGGTGAGGAGCTTCAGGCTAACACAACACCATCTCCTGTATCTAGCGACGTGTTCACTTCTCCTGACAGTGAAAAGACGACCAATCAGTTCCAATGGAGCACTTACGAGGCGTGGCAAAGCACTGTGATTGATCCTATCACATTGAACGATGGCCTAAGTCCATCTGGTCTCGATCAAGCATCGCAAGTCGCTAAACAAACCAACGCTTGGGCACTAAGTACTACGGCAGTCCCATCGACTGAGTATACTGGAGTGAGCGAACAAACTGTATCACCATCAATAAATGTAGAACTAACCACACCTGGGAATCAAGAAGGGGACAGATTCGGAAGACTTCTAAGAGACCCGACGTCAACAGAGCCAGCACAAGATTTAAGTGCAATCACAGATACAGTCGTAGAAAAGGCTAAGGAAATCATGGGAGGCATGAACGCTACCACCACTGAGAAACTCATGAACGTTATGAAAAAAACAAAATCGAAGACTGTCAGGAGACTGATCCTTCTCTTAGTTCAAACTTGCGATGATGACCACAACACAACAGCTGAAGCATCAAAGAGAGCATTGTTAGAGGCACTGATGGCCGTTTCGCAGAAAGACATGGAAGAAATCGCGAAGGAAGAAGAGCAGAGCGAATTGCAAACAACGACGCCGGATTACGAAGCAAAGTCAACGGATTACCGAAGGACTGATAGGTTTGAAAGACAGGAGAAATCACACACCAGTGATAGGAGAGGTAAAAGTTTAAATTTCGACCCCAGCGCGATAAATTCTCTATCAAACCCTTCAACGACTGAAGCGGTAAGGACTACAACAGAAGCAGTGGAAATTACAACTGTGCCAGTAAAAACAACTCAGACCAGTCGTAGAGGCGCTAAGAAGTTCTATTCTAGGACTACAGCACTTGATGCTAAAGTAACAACAACAGGTCTGCCATATGTTGACAGTCCGAAGGCCGAAGCCAGAACAGCGGAACAAGGCACCGATTTAAAAGGAACTTCGGATACAAGAGCATTAGAACTTTTAAGATCTTTATACACAATCGCTGCTAGATGGGGCTGAGATTCGACAAATTTTGTTTTGTTAGTAATTGGTTTCTTATATTGATGTTTAGGAATTGTTTCATTTAATATTCTACATAAAATCCTAGCAAATATTTGAAGTAATAATTTTGTGCATTTCTAACGATTCCTAAACAAAAATATAACAAAAATTGTGATTTTTGTAGATAGCTGTTTTTATTTGGTACTGAATGCAAAATTTGCAGGGTCATCATGATTTTCAATGCCAAAGTCATTGGGGACATTGATGATCAATTTTGACTTAATGTTACATGATCAATATATCGCTTAAAATGTGTTTATTCGAATTTTTAATACGATTACATTCAATGTGATAGATATTATAGACAATGTAATAAAAACAACATAAATACTATATTTATTGATACGTGTACATTCGGTCATTAGTATATCATGTAGCTAACTTATTATGTTTTGTTATGAAAAAGTATTAGACTTGTATTCGATTTATGTAGATTTAATGTCATTTTTATATTACTTTCCTTTATCAAGGAAAAATAACCTGAAAACTACTGAGTTACCTACATTAATTTTATTTCTAGACTTATGTACTGTTAAACTGCCACAATTTGCTGTAATATATTTGTAAGTAGACTACGGTTAGGTGTAATTGTAAAATATGTTAAGATTTTTTACAGTAAAGTTTTATAAAAAATATTAACTGTTTTATTCCGTTCTCATTTCAAATCCGTACTGACCTAAAAATCTTTAGAAAAACTAAACAAGACAAGAGACAAAACAAAAGTTTTTTTTTGTATAATTTTATTTATCTATCAGCAACTGACATTGCACCTTAGCATTCTAGACATAAGGTCACTTTTTCTCAGTGCTCCTGGTAACGTACCGCTCAATGTCCTTGTCGGTGACCTTGTGTCCGGCTTTGAAGTAGCTCTTGAGTTTCCTCTTCTTCTTCATCATGAGCTTGGACGCGGCCAGCGCGCCGCGGCGCTGGAGCGACTCGAAACGGTCGCGGAGGAGGTTCGCTGGAAAGTAGACGTTATCTTGTTAGGGATAAGTTGGCAAACGGTATGATTGGATGACAAAAAACTTGTTTACTGTACGTAGAAATACACACTTGTATGGACGCTATAATAGGGATGACGACTGGGTAAAGAACATGAAATTCTATTTAGTCTGTCAGTTAGATTATCAAAAATTAATAAACAGTTTTTTTTTTTGTCGATCAACCAAAAAATAACAAAGATAAAGCGTGTCAAAGTTCGGGAACGGGGACTCGTGACGTCACTTCTAAAAAAAAATTGTACCAAGACGTGACGACATACGATATATCAAATCAATATCTAGGTATCTCTGTTATATTTTGATTATATGAAAAAAGAAAAAATACGTGTACAATACTTTTTGATAATCTACCTGATGGATAAAGAAAAATCATCCCTATTGCAAGATTTTTTTATGACGTCCCGTAATTTTTTACATAAAATTATCTTCAGAAATTCTTAGTAGTTTCAGCATTTGATCACTTAGATTATCTACCCGTACCACCGCTGAGAACAGTAGTCTTAACCACCGAGTTTTAAATAAATCACATTATAAGTAAATACTATTATCTGTGTCATCATCATCAGCCTTTGTACCACCTGTTAAGAGGCCAACGCTGCGTCTTCCAGTTCGTATATGTTAATAAAACACACCCATCAGCGGCTAAACATGAGTCTACCGCAGGGTTCAGTATTTAGACCACCACTTTAAAATATTGAATCAAACTTACATGTAGACTTGATTTTTCTTAAATCACCACTCAGCTGTTCTGGGTCGACGTAATCCGGTTCCTTCTTAGGAGTTTTGTGAGCGTTAAGAGCTGGTAGCGCAGTCGCTTCTTCCTTAGTGCGTTTGGTCGCGCGTTTAGTGCGATCCTCAGCTTGGCGGTTTTCCGTTTTTGATATAGATGATTGGAGTTGGCGGAGCCTTAAAACACAAAATAACGGTTAAATATGGCTAAAGTTCGTAATAATTTGAGGGCCTTAAGTCTGTATGAGTTTTTACATCTTATATGTAAGTCTATGGTTTCGATACAATTAAAAACATTGGCGATTTAGAGCAGTATGTCGTGCAAACGCCTAAATTGACATACAGATGCAACAATGACTGCTAAGACCTTACACGGCTAAGGCGGAGGAGAGACGATTATTTAAAATAGACACGACATCCGTCACACCACGACACTTCCTATGCCTTAGGAGATGACTACCACTCGCATAGACACTACTCGAGCGTGTACAGTCAGCATCAAACGTAGCTGATCCAAAACGAATTGTCAAACCTTTATTTGACTATTGTGTAGTGATCAGAAATCAGATTTTGTCAGGTTGCGATATGTTTTGCAATGATATTCTTTGACAATTCAGATACGCTACTTTTAATGTTGACTGTACTATTAATATATAATAAATCAATAAAAATAAAATAAAAATATTGGACAACATCACATACATTGCTCTGATCCTATAATAAGTAGCTTAAGCACTTGTGTTACAGAAATCAGAAACAACGACGATACCACAACACCAACACAATATAGAAAAGTTTATATATTTTTACTGTGTTTTTAATACATAAAGGGTCTCATTTTATTAGTTAAAATTATTTTAAGGGGTGATAATACTACTCCAAATACATTATGCTAGTGTGCTATGCTATGCAATGCCGTAAAAGTTGATAGGTTTCGATCGAAGTTTATCTGAAATCGATATTAACATGCAGAAGAAAAGTATAGTATAAATTATGAAGTAACATTATTTTTATATTAGTTCTCATAAATTTTTAGTACTCACTTGTACAAATCGGAGACCTTTTTCTTGTCGATCTTCAATCTCTTCAGTCGTTCCTTCTCTACCAACTGCTCCTTCTGTTTCCTCCTGGCCTTGTGGTCTTTCTTCTTGTTCTTGACGGGCGGGTTGACAGCTTTGTATTCGTTGTCTGTGTCGTTGTCAGATGGATCGTTGGCCGGATTGTGCGGTTGGGGTAAGCCGATGCTCATCTCTTCTCGCCATTGATTCTGAAGACGTTTAGTAATAAAAATGTGTCTTTTTGTCTTTTTTTTTGGTCATTCGACCATCAATAGTATAGATAAAATACTAAAATGTAACCACAAGGCGGTGTAAGGATATTGCGGGTTCGAATCTCACAAAGGGCAAATATTTGTGTAATGAGCACGACCTTTTTTCTACTTGAAATGTCTACCTAAAATTTCTACCTGAGTCATGGATGTTTATAAAATAAATGTATTTAAGTATGTTAATCCGTTATCTAGTCGTACAATACAATCGTTAGTTAGTTTGGGGCGGGATAATTGGCGTAATTGCTGGAACAATTCATTTCCTATTATTTATTTATTTATTCACATTTCTGTGAACGAATGTTCCACTTTATGCAGTCTTTAATCAATCATCACAACATATTATAGGGCTGGTCACATTTGCCGTAGAACCGATATTATATTGTTTGTTACCCAATTACGCCAGAACGGTTGAACGGATCTAGATGAAATTTGGCATAGAAATAGTTATTAGTTTGGAATATAAGATGGGATACTTTTTATCCCGAAAAAATGTACGGTTTCTATGCAAGATAACTGTAATTATAGATGGCGTTTCTTACAGTTAGATGTCGCTATTCAGTTTTCAATCATTTTTTAATGTGAAAAAAAAAGTAAGACTAACTGCGACGCTGCCTGCGACTTTGTTCGCGTGGTATGTAGTTTTGACTGAATATGGTTTTGTAAATACAACAGCTAGTACAGAATAGGGAATATGCACGAAAATTATGTTGTTTTTACTATATTTATAAGAAATTATATGAAATTATAGCGCTAATAGTGAAACCAAAATTGATTTAATGTAAAAAATAACCGTGATACAGTAATTAGAAATTGAGGTATAACTGTCTCTTTCTAAAACATTTTTTTACTATAAAAAATGTATGGCGGACCTGTACTGTGACGTCACGGTACATATCGGCTTGTCTAGCATGCGACTTTAATGGGTTGTAAATGAGGTAGTTATCGATAATTTTTCGAAAATCTTTTAGTTTTAATAATTATAATTAAGTTCTTATTTATTTTAAGACCAAATAAAAATATATTTAGCTGAGTAATTCTTACCTCCTTCTGTTCGGGCGTGACTTTGCTGAACATGCCGGTAGTGACGCGCAGTAGATGCGCCTCGCGCTTCATCATCGTTTGTTCGTGTTGCACCACCTCTTGCAGTAACTCTTGGTGTTCCTGAGATATATACATTTTTGCTTAGATTAATAATTAAGAAGCGTAGGACGTCCACTCACAAGGTGGTCAGACGACCTGGTAAGGGTCGCAGGAAGACGCTGGATGCAGGCCGCCTCCGACCGGCCAATCTGGAAGTCAATTGGGGAAGCCTACGTTCAGCAGTGGACGTCCTATGGCTGAAATGATGATGATGATGCTTAGATTAATCACACATAGATACGTAATCCACTTGCAAAATTTAATGCAACTAAATTGGAGCCACAGGGAGCTCCCTACGCCTGACGCCTACGCCTACGCTCCGTAGTGTCTAATGTCGATCCGCTCCGAACACATGGCAATCTAGGTGTAGGCATTGCTTTTATTGAATTTTCAATAGTTTTAGGAAAACTACTATTAAGAGCAACCCTATTTTATAGTGATGTGCGTGTGTGCCTGTGTGTAAACGATTGCACAAATAACTGTTTTGTTGCTTTAATTTTGTTATCGCGCCGTAGGTAACTATCATTCTATGTTATTATTCAAAGCCTTTTTGAAACTTTGCCGAGTTCTTATGCTCAGGCCTGGGTAGTTTTCTGATTTGAATTGACGGTCATACTACTCATACATACGTTGTGCGTGCGTAGCGCAAGATCTCGCTTCGGGTTGTCAGTTCTAGTACAAAGATACTTAATGTTGAAGTGCAAAAGTCAAACATTCGGGAAATGTATGATTTACAGTAATCATGTACTATTTTTAATCGGTATTGATTAAAAATAGTACACACGTGTGTTTTTGTTCAATTATAGAGCATACTATCAAACTATACAGGGTTACATTGCAAAGGGGCGCCAAATCTTTAGAAGTCGCTCATAATCAGTAACTTAATCGAACTATGCAAAGATCAAAAAAATATTTTTTTTACATTTAATTATTCCCATCCGCTGTTAAAAATCGTACGCGGGGATAATTTAACTCATTCATGATAAAATTGCACCGTATGTGCACTGAGTAAGGTCCTTGTTGGCTCGCCGTACCTACGCCTCTGATGAATGACCGCGCGGCTTTCGTAGTATCTCTATTGACTTTATTTTCGGATATTTTAAGAATTTTTTTTTGTAACATACGATTATTAAAAATAATAACGATTAAGACGCTTCTTTATATAGTTTCCTAGATCTTATTTCTAAAATTTGGCTCCCCTTTGAAATGTAGCCCTGTATATAACTTTATAAGTTAAGAACATTTTGGTACAACAAACTTAGCCTATTGGTTTTCTTACATACCTTAAAACTAGGGTTATAACTGATGCCTGGGTGAGGTGTGTCCACGGCACATCTGGTCACCATGGTCTTAGGGGGTGGTGGTTTGGGCCGCAGTCGGTTTTGAGGCAGTAAATTATGTAGCAGGGCCTCTGGGGGAATGAAGTCATCGCAGAGTGTCTCTGGAATGCCTTTAGCTTCGGGCACTAGTTTAAAAAGTTTTTAGTTAAAATATTTATTTATAAAATTTATAGGATAGGATTGTTTAAATAATAGCAGTTAAGAATAACTATTAAAGTAAACTTTTTAGGTTATAATTATTTTGTCAAATGGCCTATATTACCGGATTATTAGCATTTTTAATTCAAGTCTAAAATTGTACTTATTGGACAAGTCCTAATTGTACTTATTGGACAATTCTAAATGGTCTACATTTTCACATTCTAAGATTAAACTTTGTATAGCAACCGTTGGTTGTTTTACTCAGAGTGAAGAAGAAAAATGAGAATATTAATATCTATGCACAAAACAACAGTATAATCAGTCTCAATATCAGCCAATTTAGAAAATATTGCTTTCTGAATTAGCCCGGGAATCTAAACCAGAACCCTTGCGCTCAAGGTGACTTTTGAAGCTACTACGTCAACATCATCAAGTTTGAAGCAAAGGACTATTATGGAACTAATACTAGAAACCCACATAGACTTATATTAGACACAACTAGAACCGCGTGTTATCGAAAAAATTGTTACGCTGTAAGCATAAAAATTTTATAATAAAATCCCAGCTAACATAAAAGATCTCCCGTACACTAGATTTAAGTCGGCACTTCGAAAATGGTTAATGCTGAATGCTTAAAAAAAAAATTACATGATTGATGAGTTTTTTTTTTTTAAACTCATCAATCATGTAATTTTTTTTTATTTTTTTTAAATAATTACATGATTGATGAGTTTTTAAAATAAAAAATGTAAGATATATTCCTAATGTAATTCTTAAATATTTTGTGACATAATTAATTCAATTACAATACCCTTAATTACAATAGCTTAAGATTTGTATACTAACATTTAGCTAAATGTGCAATGATCAAACTAGCCCTAAACACCTATCTAATGTACCACATATATTACAAATTAAGTTTTTATTTATTTATTTATTTCGATCAATGCAAACAATGTTAAGGGAAAGGGAATCTTGACAGATGTTAAAGTTAGACAATAAGGCCCTAAAGTCTCTGACTATTCAACTTACAGACTTCGCCCCACAAATCCAAATCATAAGTGTTTCTAATGGACTTTGTCTTCCTTTTTTTGTCCAAAGCAATTTTTCTATTTTTTCTTGCAACTTCTACTTTCTTTTCAAATTTTCCTGTTTCAGAACGCTTTTTCTCAGTGATTTTACTGAGAGCAGTCGGTCTGGAACCCACTGGGTTCACTCGGTTTCGTTTTGCATTCGGATCTTGAACCTAAAAATTATAGTGGTTACTTTTGTATTATCGCATGGTCACTGATTTCTATGAAAAAACATTAAAAATAAAGCTGGTAAATAGAAATTTTATAAAAAGACCAGCCTGGCTATACTAGTAAACTAGTAACATTATTTATGTAAACTGAATGAATTCGGATGGAATTAGGCTACTATAAACAGAATATACAACTTTCAAGTTTGTTATGTACATAAAGATATCATTGTACAATCTTAGAAAGTTACTAGAAGAACTTTCTAAGATCAGAAGACATCCTGTAGTTTTCTAGGATAAAAAGTAGCCTAATTTATGTTCTAAATTCCATCCAAATCCATCCAGTTCAGTATGGTTCGGACCAAATAAATAAAATGGTTACCTTTGAAGCAGGAATCAAAACTTCAAAGCACTTAGGTGTTGCTGGCAGCTGTTGCCGTTTCCTTTCTTTAGCTGACGTAGGCTTCTTAACAGTTGTGGCAGTATCGGACTTAATATCTTTCGCTTTATCGTCATTGTTGCCCTGTGTGTCTACTACGAACAACTCGCTGTCTGGTTTTATGTCAAATTTTCTAGAAATAGAAATATGACATGTTATGGAAGGAACGAAGGCAATTGTGTACGGACCGGAACCACTACTTCCCATACCTCAGGCCCAAATAGAATCATGGTTGTGCGTAAGAACCAAAGAAACACATCTAAATGAATGGAGAAACAGTGAAGGATGCAGGCAAACGAAAAATGCGGTTCCGGTGGCATTAAATAAGATTGCCAGCAAACTCATCAGGCTATCAAGGGACAAAATTCGCAAGTTTATAGATATTATAACCGGCCACTGTCCTCTTAATAAACACCTGTTTAACATAGGTGTGACAGACAGCCCCACATGCACTACCACTTTTTTGGGAATCACATTAGACTCCCGGCAGCAATGGGTTCCCCATATAATTGCCTTGTCAGGAAGGCTCAGTTCAGCTGCTTATGCTGTGAGGAAAATCAGGCTTTTAACTGATGTCGAAACGGCAAGACTAGTATACTTTAGTTATTTTCATAGTTTGTTGTCTTATGGTCTGTTTTGGGGTTCTGCTGCTGACATTGAATCAATCTTTGTGTTGCAGAAAAGAGCCGTACGCGTCATATACTGTCTTGGACCTCGTGACACACTGAGAGAGATTTAGCCTCTGAATACATTTTTGAAAATATTATGTATGTTCGAAAAAATCTTAGTTTGTTTAGCCTAAAAAGTGATTTTCATCAATATAATACTCGAAATAAAAATAAACTTGCCGTTCCGAGCTTCAGACTACACAAAGTTGGTGATTCATTCTTGGAGAAATGTATAAAATTTTTCAATAAAGTACCAAATACTCTTGTTGAATTACCTGTACATGAATTCAAAATTCACATTTAAAAAATCCTTATGAAAAAAGGATATTATAAAATAGACGATTATTTAAACGACAAGAGTGCATGGACTTAACCTGCTTAGCTCACACTTACTACATGTCTTGTAATTGTATTTCCTGTAAAATAAGGCTGACAAAGGTGACTGAGTTTGTTGCGCCGTTTCTTCTCATCACCAGCCAATATGTAGTCCCGAAGCATTGGTAGGACAAAATAAATGAGTATTATTGAGTATTAATGCAGAGGATGCATGGAGGCAGAAGAAACGCCACAGCACGTGCTATTGGAATGCAGAAGCGTGGCAGATCAACGGGCACGGATCCTCCAATCACCAGGATCGCTCCCGGAAGGCGGCAGCAATCTGAAAAGGCTGCTGCCTTCTGGGATGACCTAGGATGGTTGGAGTAAGAAAGACTAAGCAACACGCACAATGGCCCAATCATGAGGCTAAGTGCGGAGAAAGCCCAGCTAAACTAACTAACTAACTATGACATGTTCTATTTTTTCATAAATATTATTTAGATTTGATTTTTAAAATCACCTATTGCTTCAATATTTAAAATATTTCAACAATCATAAACACTACTTAACAATTACATTTCAATCTAGGTACTATAATAGGGTTGGTGTAAAGAAACCATTACATTAAATTGTGAAAAAAATTAAATTCAACTTATTTCTTAAAATTGGCTACACTCTAGATAATTTTAAATAATTTTTAAGCTTCTCGAAATAAAGAAGAAAAAAACCAAATAAAATTGGTTATTATTGATAAACATAACCTCACCCCAATCGTTCCTCAAGCCGCTGGTCTTCTAAGAAATCCTCCACATCACGGATATCACAATGTTTCCTCCATGCTTTTTTGTTCTTTTTGGACACATGTTTCTTTTTCTTTACAACAGACATTTTTCTCAATAAATTAAAATAAAGTTGAACGTGTGGTACACGAGTCGACTTCACTTTTTGAAGAAAGCTGCGCTTCGTTTCACGAAAACCGAAAGATGATCAATCAAGGTGTAACATAATCAAGCTAAGTTTTAGTTTTTAAATTAGGCCATTATTCATTCTAAAATGTTTGCTTATAAAGAAAAAAAATATCAGGATGACAAAAAATATAACTCTAAGCGCTTTTACTTTACTGTAAGTCACAGTTAGGTAGAAAAGGTATTAGAGGACGTTATTTGCGTGAAATGAAACTTGAAAATATACCATTCATTTGACATTCACTTCAGATTGTTTATGAAGTTAGTAAAATTGACGACAGCAAAATATTTTTTAATTACAATTTTTTTAATTAAAAACTTAACAAATGTATAGACTTATAAAAAAAAACTTAATGGCAATTAACTAACAAAGTATTTGGTTATTTATTTCTCCTCCTCGCAGTCTTCCTCTTCCTCCTCTTCCTCAGCCTCTTCTGCTGGTTCCTCTTTGACCACTTGATCTTCTGCAAAAACAATCGCATGTCTTTTTACCCTATCTACGCAGTTTTTTCTTGGCTAGGCTAATGTTTGAATTAGAGTAGGCAATGGATAATTAAACCAAAAAGATTGGCGAGATAGCCTACAAAATTTTCAATAACAAACAAACATTCCCATTGAGCAATATTTTAGACTAATATAATCTAATTGAAACACATATTTTACTCCTACAAATTAAAGCCCTTCTACAACTTTATATGTGTAAATGTAATAAAATAAGTGTTCAGCAGATCATTACTTCTGTTTGTCATGTACTGATGTTATTAAGAAATAATTATATATAAATAATTATATTAACAATATCCTTTATTTTACAACAACATTGTATTATTTATTTACGGTCTGTCGTCTTGAACCTCTGGGATTATTACTAAAGGAATCGAAATCATTTTAAATAATTTAGTATGGTGCATGTACCTACCACCATTTACTATGTCCCTGTGACCATATTCCTTTGTTCTTAAAAAATCTGTTTATATCTACGTAATCGTCTGGGAATATTTCTTCAAAAGAATCAGCATCTAACAACTTTATGGGCCTTGCAGTTAATTTTTGAAATTTATTTAGTTTCCCGAAGTAGTCTACGTCAATTGCCTTTATCGGTAAAGTTCGAGTTTTAGTATATTTGTGCTGGTTAAAAGCAGAAAAGTCCGGTAAAATCCGGATTTCGGCGGTGTTCACTGGGCTGAAGTGCGCTGGTTTTGATGCATATGGGTCAATGTCAAGCACGATGGGCTTAAGTGAGGTATTTTCGAGTGCATTGTCGAGTGAGAGTTCTGTGTCTTCATGATTTGGGAGTATTTGCTGTGAGGTTTGAGTCTCGTAGTGGGCCTGTGCGCTGGACCCGTCTGAAAGAATGAAATAACTCGCTTAACGAATCTTCTAGATTCGTTAAAATGCGAGGGAAGTGAACAATGAAAGCGAAAGCGAATTGCTATGGAGCGCGCGCTTGTGCATCAGAAAATTATTATAAAATTATATTAAAATTGCATATTTCGAACTAATAAAAATCAAAGGTATTCTGACACAAACTTTTGATTGTAAATATGTATGCTTAATTAAAACCAAAATCTGTACTAAATTAGTGCCATTATACGCAAAAAAATAAAAATCGTTATATTGTGATAAAAATATATACAGATGCAAATTAGGCCCTGGAAATATAAGGTATCGAGCTGAAAATGTGAAATGACTCTTAAATCCTTCACTAGATAACTATAACCTTAAAATTGTACCCAAAAGTGCTTGGTCCTTTGAGCCAGATCGTAATAATTAGGACCATGTTTTTATGACCAGATTCTTGATAAAGTTAAGCTGACTGATTAAGTGACAAACTTTGTCTGTGTTAAGCGTCTAAAACTTCATTTTAGGCAAATTCTCATTAGTGTGTAATGTTAGATAGCTAATTTAGAGTACCCGTGAGTTCTGTTTTGCTTACGATCATATTAATGACATTAGCTAAGGTAATAAAAGTTAAACCTCAACAAATACTTAAATTTAAGACTCCATTATCTTCCGTCATGAATGACAAAATGTCATCTTCACCTTAATAAGGATTTTCATATTTATAGACAAGGAGAAAATTCCATGGTTACAACATGGTTTTTATCTCTATGGACAACGTAATAACGAAGCCTCAACATTTAATATAGTTTCAATATTCGTTATTTAAGTGGCCTTCTCACATTAACTAATGTCACATCTGACTTTCAGAGATGAAATTAAAGAGGATTGTTAGCATGTAGCTTTGCAAAACCGACATATTGTTTGGTTCATCCTGCAAGTGCAAGGTTATATACCATGAGCTCTTGACCCTTTATCATGAGGCCTGTGATTAAACTGTCCTGATTTTTCGTACTATCATAGTATGAAAAATCAGAGCAGTTCATAAACAAGCCTGCTTTATCAGCTAATAGTTAGGGGTCTGATTTGATCCCTAACATGCCACTGGAACGTCAGTAGACTTTAAATGCTAGTTGCATTTAAAGTCTACTGACGTTGAGTTTACCAGAGTTTTAGTTCATTCATCGTAATGAAAATGTGTATTGTAGGGTATTGTTATTTAGGGATAGTTGTTAGTCAAGTCATAGTACAATTAAGTGAGATGTCAAGTCATGAAAAGTCGAGTGAACGTCAACTGGAAGCTTAACTTAGCTAAGCATAGTGCAAAGTAAACCAACGTAGAAGTCTAAAATAAGCTATGTACTAAGTTTACAGTTTGCAGTCAAAGTTGTAAAGTCAAGAGTCAGAAATGGTCAAGAGTTCGTCAAGTTCACATTAAAATAATCAATTTATAACAAAACTCTTTTATTTTTTCTTACACACATCGGTTTTTATTTTGTCAACACACTATGGCTTAGGGACATCGCACTTAATTTTGTTGGTTAGCTAACACCAATGTTAGTAATGTTACTGCGTTATAAAATCGACGGCACTACCATTTTTGCAATATAAATCACAAAATTATACTTATACAAAAATGACACCACCCTTTTGTAATATTAACAACTGAATAAATAAACTAAACAAACTGAAAATATAAAAAGTACAAAAACATTCAAAAATAAAAAAAATCTAACAACATTCAGTTGTAAAAATTAGCTATTTTAACTATTTAAACAAGGAAATCGTTTATTTACACTTTGTAAAAACCTACAATGTGGTTAATATTAGAATAGGACTCAAAAGTTATTGAAATAAATATTATGTTGAGGCTTAGTTATTAGATTGACATCCTATTCTAAAAATAACCTAATAACCTGTTCTTAGGTTTAGCTTTTAACCAGTATATTCTGCCTAATACTTGAAAATGCAATGATGTTTAGCGGAATATCCCGCCATTTTAAATAAATTAACAAAGACGTTAGTTTTTTCAAAAAATAGATGGAAAAATAAACCTAAGAACAAAAGGCCTGTTTCTGTTACGCACTATCTGATATTTAAGTTTGACTGCTTTAAGAGTTTTTAAAGTTTTTAGTCTTGCAGCTGCCAAATTCAAATTCAGAACACGTTACAGAATCAGCCCGGATACACCTAAAACCTTATTGCTACTGGCGATGGTAATCCGACTGGAGAGTGTAATATTCTTGGCTGTTGCTCTGTTCTGGTGCGGGGGCGACCTGGTACTCCTCGTATGCCGTACCTTCGTGGGAAGAGTCCTTCTGGCCGAGACCAGCCGCTGCCGCCTTGGCTGCTGCCGCCGCCGCATTAGCTTGGGCTTGTTGAGCCGCCGCCTGTAGTTCGAATGAAGACGTATTGTTTCAAAATATTGATAAACGAAAATCTTACACTCATAAGTAGCATAATAGGATAAGGGATTGTGTGTATTAAGTACATACTTCTACTTCAAAGCTTAACTTAATTAGACCCGATTCGACTAAGCTGGAGTAAGTTTTTACTTGAGAGTAAACCACTGCTTAATCTAGAATAAGCTGATTTTGTATTTTACCAACCATTAATCTAAGAATAAGTTAATTATAGACGATTAAATATTTAAACAGGTAATTTTGGCATTACACGTCAACCTAAAAGAAATTTATTACATGGATTTTAGTAAGTTTATCAATTCGTTGATCATTCACTCTTTAACTATAGAATAACAATAATAAACTGTATTGCTTGATAAACGTAATCGAAGTTATTTAAGGGTAAATTTAAGGAGTAAAATTATACCCGTAATAGTTATTCTGGTATACCTTTGTATAATCGTCGTCTTTATATAATGGTCGAATCGGCCCTTAATAGTCCTAAACAATGTTGAACAGAATCGAATACATTGAATAAATGAGAACTTAATCCTATGTTTTCCAAAAAAGATATCAACTCATTAATTCAAAATCAAGAAAATTTGAAACATGAAATAAAGAAGTGGTAAAAAGAAAGAAAAAACATAAAGTTAAAGCCTTTATTTAAGGTTGCCTACATTAGAAATACATCGATATTCTTATGTCTTCCAGAATGTACATCTTTGCCCCTTTCTTTGCTACCTGTTTAGCAAAAACAATTCTAATGTGAAAAGAATATCTTGTTTGTCATGCCAAAAGAATGACTAACTACTCGAAGTTTCGATACACGACCAGTGTTTACGAAGTTAGTTCGGACTTATTAAAAAATTAAAAATGTTCATTTATACTAGCTTTCACCCGAGACTTCGCCTGCGTAGATATCAGAATAAAACCAAAGAGGAATGATTAATCAGCCCACGGGAACCAAAAACGGGATGACAATTATTTTATGTATTAATAAAATTTAAGCTAGATCTATACATGTACCAAATTTCAGCCAATTCCGTTGAGCTGTATTAGGGTAACAAACAGACAAACTTTCTCGTTTATAATATTAGCAAGACTACCTACCTAGCTAAACTACCTGATGACCTAGTGAGACTGCCATAAAACAACCGCCTCGAATACTGCCGTCATAAGGAGAAAAGACGTATCTGACATAAAAAAAATCAAGAAATATACTTACTGATTGGGATGCGTTTTTTTTCACTGATTCCGAATAAGAATGTAACTCAATTCGTAAAAATACGTCGTAAGTGTCAGATACGTCTTTTTCCGTATGACGGCAGAATAAATTAATCGAAAAGTAATACAAAAATATATATCCTAAGTCAATGACTAATTAGTAGGTACTTAAGTGTTTTCGATCGAAGTCGTAGCGATTGTTTTATTGCACTCCCACCAGGCCCTTAGAGGCTTAAGATCCTATAGACACTTAGTCTAGGCACACAGACCATGCCCGAATAGCAGCGGCAGTCTATACACCGAGTTTAACAGCAACTTACAATTATTTCTTGACGATTTAACCATTTGAATAGCGTTTTTAATGAAGTAACAGTACCTAGGTACTTTTTACGTATTGTCCCAGCAAGGTCTGGAACAATTGTCTAGCCAACCAGTAGTGACTAAGCCAATCGGTATTTACAACGTCTACTCGTAGCTTCTACGTGATTGCTTAATCTTAGTTTAGCCAAAGCGTTTTTTTAATCCACAACAAAACTATTTAACTTACTTGATAACCTGTTTAGCTTCTAAGTCGCTCCTAACTCTAAGCACTAAGTACCTATCTGTAGGTTCTATCATCCCTACGGTCCATGGCTAACTTACATTCACCTAACACACTAGTAGTTCACTAGTAGTAAACGCTGCCGACTCCTTACCTTTTATTAACAGCATAAAGTCATTTACGACTTACTTACTTTACGATGCTTGATGCTTCTATCAGGAATGTCGTTGTATTTATTACACGAATGATGTTGATGCTGATGATGATGTCATGAATCTGTTTTGATGCAAAACTTACCTGATCCTTTTTAGCAGCAGACTAAGTGGCTTCGTAGTGGATCGTGTATGGAGATGCAGCTGCTTCTACAGGGTCTAAAGTCGGACTATGGCAGTCTGTACACCTAATTTACCAGTTAATTTATTAACCCTCTCATTTTAAAATTTTGATCAATGAATCCCATAAAGTGCCTGATCATCATGCAGAACTTACCTGAGCCAACTTGCAGCGGACTGAGTGGCTTCGTAGTGGATCCTGAATTCCTGACTCTTTCCAGTTGCTTCTGCAGGGTCTAAAGCCGCTAGAAGATCGTGGCAATTATGGCAGTGTGCACCTAACTTACCTGAACCCTAATCTACCCTCGCTTCTTAAAATTTTGATCACGGGACGTCTTAAGAAGAGCCTGCTGATTCTCCTTATGACACTATAGCCTTTATTGTAGTATCATATGCACTTGTCCATGTTTCTTCAAGGCATCCGTTTCAAATGTAGTCACAGTAACTTTTCATGCAGAACTTACCTGAGCCTTTCTTGCAGCGGACTGTGTGGCTTCGAAGTCGATCCTGACTCCATGCAGCTGCTCCTGCAGGGTCTGGAGCCGCTGGCGGGCCGCACCGACCATGGCTGTCTGTGCACCGAGCTCACCGGCAGCCTGTGATGCTGCCTCGTTCGCGTTCTCTGACGTGGCTTGGGCGGCATTCAGGGCTGCTTGGATCACGTTTACCTAGAATACAGAAGGAAGAGAGTTAGCGAACAGTCAGAAGTAAGAAAATAAATAACATGAACTTTGTATCTCATTGTGGTAATATTGACCAGATGGTAGGTTCTTAATTTTAGTCTTTCATAGCCAGAATGAGACTCCTATAATTTCTTCCAGTCCGTCTGTCTGTACGTCTGTCTGTATGTATGCCACACACATTTAATGCTAAAAAGCTGAACTGCGGCATATTTGAAGATATCTAGGTATAACTCCAATGCAGAAAATAAATATAAGTATTTGCATATAATTTATTAATACCAGTATTACATAGTCTGCTAATTAAATTAATACTAATTTTGATGTGTCTGGAATCTAAGGTCGTATTTTATAATAGCTTATTTTTAGGGGGTGAATAATGATGCACACATACAACAAATTTGCAATAATTGTATGTGTGCATCATCTTCTCCCATAAAATCTAGATCTATTCTAAGGATTAACATGGAAGTCGCCAAAAAAATTACTCCACCAGGAACTTAGCTATCTGGTTGTGATATATTATGTTTGGGAAAGTTGCCTATATTCAAATTTCCATGTACTTACATGTAATTACACTTACTTGACTTATAAAATGAAGTAGGACAATAAAAAACGAATATTGCCAAAAGGCATCGAACCTAATTGGCATACCTGCCCCCCTAGCATGACCACCAAAACCCGATATGATATGATATGATATAGCGATATAGCGACACCAACTGTAAAAATATGATGGAAATTCGCTGTGTGCGCGATGACAGCGCCCCTAGTGACCACAAGTATTGTGGACTTAAGATCTCTCAAATTATGGCAACTGGATGGTTTAAGAATGATTTTCGATTTGTTTTTCTTCTGAATTAGATGTAAATATCTAAAAAGTTTGTGCATATTATAATAATTGATTTTCTTACTCGAACTAAAATATGAATATTATAACACGAACGGGATTTGAATCGATACAACATCATATAACTTTCCAACGTGAGTGCCGCGTGCTGCGATCGATTTGACGGCCCCCACCACCCACTTTGCACATAGCGAATAGCCGCCATTTTAATTTTTTATCAAAACAGCGATCATAATATGTGACGTCACTGGCACGGCGATTCAAAATGACAATGAAATCATATCATATCGTGTTTTGGTGCTCATGCTAGCTCATGCTAGCTCATGCTCAAAATTTGCATGTACCTAAAATTACGTTATTTTGGTGTACACCTATCAAACATACTTCAATCGATAGAGAAAATAATTGCAAACAACAAATACACCTTGACAAAATGTCGTAAATTATATAGTTGTAATTTGTTTAGAATTTTAGTTTGAAAATGTAATATTCCTTTTTATTTACATATACCTACAAATTGAAATTCAGAATAAAGTAGGTATATCATTTACGACAGTTGGTAAAAGAGTACGTAATTCAGTACATTTATTGCGTTCCATAATGTTATGTGTCATAGGTGTACACCAAGATATCATTATTTAAGGTTACTTGCAACTTTAAGTATGCCAGGCTACATAAAAGTTCAAAATCTTTTAAAACTAACGTTGGCCATTTGAAAAATTCCTACCTCAAATATCAAGGACCCTAGTAGTAGTAGGTACTTAGGTTAAGAAGCATAGACAAGACTATTTATTTCAATAATGAAATGAGGTCGCAATCGCTACAAAACAACAAAACTCCCTTGCATCAGAACTGATCAGTTTTGGTTACTTAATTTGGAAAAAGTTGGGCAATTAATTAGTGTTTACTTGTATAAAGACTGTGGACGACCTTGAGAAACTGTCACACCAAGTAAATAGGTAATTATAATTTGCTTTTAATTGGTGCTTTCATTACAAAATCCATTACTTGATCATTTTAACAACACGCGCAAAAATTTAAAGTAAAATTTTAGCAATCAAAAGTAAGGGTTAGCGTTTGCTAGTTTTATATTGAAAGTACTTATCTAAGTTAATATATATATATATATATAAATGAATCCCTATTTCCCTTGGTCATCGCATCACGCTTGAACGGATAGAACAATTTCGCTAATTCTTTTTTTGTTGTGTTAATTATTGTCAGGAGAAGGTTCTTTTAAAAGAAAAAAATGAGAAAGTTGCGCAGAAAATCTTTTAGGAATAAACTAAAGACCACGCGAACGAAGTCGCGGGCAACAGCTAGTCACCTAATAAAAAATCCGTTGAGGACTAGGGGAGACCGGGGATAGTTGACTATAGGGGTAGGTTGACTAAATGTCAGAATAATTATAATTTTACTGTTCTGTTAAAAATGTTCATTGGGTGCAAAAGGCAGTTTGCTCTCCCCGCTCAGTCGCGGGACACGCAGCAGTGTATGTGTAGCACTCAGTTAAAAACGCAACACTGTCGATTATGTCTAGATTTTGACAGTTAGGCAACCAATACCTATAGTCAACTGTCCCCGGTCTACCCTACCTCTATCTGACGTCCTAAAGGAAAAGCAATCGTCCGGATAGCGAATACCCGCAGTTTCTTTTCCCATCTGAGTCGGTCGTTTTTATGTGTGTATGAATAAGATCTTGAAAAAAAAATCTGATACAAAGATTAAACTTATGGCAAACGTTTTTAGGAAAATAATATTAATGCTTAATTTTAAACATTATAAAAATATAATTTGGCTGAAAGACCTAAAACATCACTTCCAGTGATTTAGCTCCGGCGAACCAGGAAGCCTACTACGAAAAACGAAATACGATGTTTCGGACAAAACGAAAGACAAACGATACGCAAACGATAGGCTTACTAACTACGTAACATTTTTGGATGTTTATGTTCTAATCGGATGCGACATATTTTCAAAACGACTTCGTAAATGAATGAATGAAATGTTATTTATCGTATTATTTCAAAAAATTCGAAGCGTTTCGTAGTAAACAAGCCGAGATCATCAAGACCACGCCTTAGAGAAAATTTATCAAACATTTTATTATGTCTTCTAAATCTAAATGAATGGATGGCTCAATGAAAGGGAATATTTATTACCTAACCACATGAATATAAAAGGGAAGGAAAACTATCTCTTGGGCCGGTATCAAATTCCACATAGGTATACAATTTCTAACCACAAAGCATTGACATTTCTATTTCATTATCACAGGGCTATTTAAAAATCTGAGACAAGGTGTACCTACATTCAGCGTTAGTTTTTTCTAAACTTTTGATTGATAATTATTATACCTACTTATATACCCTTAAAAGTACAAATACCTGCCTGTGCACAACTTATCACAAAAACACTTGCCCCTTGCGGGATTCGAACCAGCAACGACTTTATAATCCGGAGAGAGAACATAAGGACTACTTATATTTGGAACAGACAGAAACATTTTTAACTCTGATCGGAGAGAGGGGTGCTTTAAGTTTTGTATACTGGGTTTGGTCTAAGTATAACAGAGAAAAAATAATCGCAACTAGCTTCTGCCCGCGGCTTCGCCTGCTCAGAGTTCGGTCTGTCCCTTAAAGTCTTTAAAGGGGAACAATTCCGTCATGAAGCTCTCAAAAGGATTGTTTTCGCAACATTTTAATACTACGTATAACATAAACCTCTTCGATAAATAGACTATCTGACACAGAATAATTTTGAATTCAAATCAGAAACTACTCCTAAGACTAGCTCATCATCATCATCATCATTTCAGCCATAGGACGTCCACTGCTGAACATAGGCCTCCCCCAGTAACTTCCAGATTGGCCGGTTGAAAGCGGCCCGCATCCAGCGGCTTCCTGCAAGACTAGCTCGTTCAACTAAATATAATATTAGTATGTATAGATAAGTTTCTTAACTCAATGTTTTGCTGTAATAACCTATTGACACAGTGTGCAGCCAAGTAATTTTAATTTGCGCATTTCACCTAGCTGTCTCATTCGCACTAAATAAGCACCAATTCACAAGTAATTGATAACGGTTTCAACATTTTACAATACTTTGCGAAAAATTGTCGCAAGTGTACGTTTGTGCAGGCGCTGCAATCGCTAGCGAATCGATTGGAGCGTGTTGCACTTTGTGACCTAACCGTCACTAATGTACAAAAAAGTACTTACTTGAAATGATTAAACCAATACCAATATTGGCAATCCTGTGCTGGTTCACAAATCTGAAATATACTTTCTTATCTTATTGTACCTACTAAACAGTTATCCAAAGAAATAGACTCAACCAAGCGGAAGTTCTAAGGGTAGGTAATAGACAATACAGAAAAGATATATTTCTACATTGACCGACGGGGAATCAAACCCGGGACCATAGAGATAGAAACACCAAGTCCGGCTCGCTTCTCGGCTACGAAGGTCGTCGTTATAAATTCTATCCTTCTCTGTAATTAAGCACGCGGAGATTCGGTGGGCGTAGTCGAACGAACGAAAAGCATGGTCGATCTATTTTAATGGTTTGTATTTATCATTTAAAGAGCTTTAGAGTGCAAGTTTGGTGTAGTTTGTGTTCTAATTTTTGGTGAAATGTTAAAGGTCTGAAATTATTGAAATATCATGTAGGATTATTAATCAAGCCTCCTCAAGAAAAAAAATAAAAACTAAACACCAGTTATTTATTGTGAACTATATCAAACCTTTGACTATACATTATATTAAGAATACACTCGACATTGGCAGAATCACTGCTCTGCTTTAAGAGCGGGATGAGTCCATAATAAAAAATATAATAAAAAATGCACGCGGTTTCTTGCACGCATTAAACGCATTGTGCTCGACACAATTTAGTAAGTTATCTACAATAATATTAATTCGTACAGACAACATCGTCAACCTACCACAAAACGTCAAATTTTCCTAACTGATATTGGTCTCTACTTGACGGACTTAAAGTTGAAAATCAGTTCAAAGACCTTTGGATAGGTTGACTGAATCTACACTGAGTCTACGATTAAACGCATCGTCGATCGCAGCGTAAGACAAAGCAAATGCGGGAAGCAAACGAAGTGCGTTTTCCTTATGCATCTTCTTTTTTGCTGAGAATACCGCGTCATGGAACCGCGCGCTTAAATGACCGATCAGCTGTTAAGATGTGTTTAGCGACGAAGGGAATTTGATTTAACACGATAAACGCCTCACGTATATTAGTAGTAGTCACCGTCTACTCAAATATATTTTATCCAGTTATAGACTTAAATTTTGATGCTGGCTGGTCAAGTTAATGTAGAGAAAAAGCTTAGTAGATCATATTATTTACACATATAAGGTGCTTCATAAATATCTGCAACGGCTGAAATGGGTAAAAGTATTGCTTATATAGATAACGATAGTACAGAAATTTTATGTCCAGAACATCTTTTTTTTTTTCTTTAAAAAAAAATATATTAAATAAAGATTAGGCTTTATTCTGTCTCAAACCGTCCACATCTGTCCAAAAATGCTGACGTTTTACATTATACCGCTCCCGCGCAGTGTCAAGGGCGGATGACGAAGTGTGTTATGCAAATTGAAGCAAGTAACCATTTATTTACTGTCTTTTCGCAAATAATTAATTACCGATCCGGGGCACGTAATTCCTTCACTATCGTAATCTATATAGGCAATACTTTTACCCATTTCAGCCGTTGCAGATATTTATGAAGCACCTTATATACAAGAAGATAAGGACACAAAGGTTTAGCCTTGTTTTAGGATATAGTTGTAGTGTTTATTATTCATGAAATTATAAAGTTTTCCGAAGAATCATAAGTCGAAATAAAATATAAAAAGCCCTTTCATACTTATAAAGTACCCGACTTCGTATGGAAGGTCCAAAATATGTTTCATACATATCCCCCAGTTTCTTTAGAAAATTGTTTCAAAAACACAACTACCTAAATTATGAAACATGGCTTTTTATTACACGTTGTCTAATTTTAATTTGGGTTAGTGTAAATAACTCAATTACAAACTAAAAAGATCAGCACAATAACAAATCGAATGATTTCTCGCAACAAAGCAACTAGACCGACCAGAATTACGTAAACAATTATTTCTATCCAATATCCACTTATTTGTTTTGTCATTTTCATCACCAATCTCCAAGAGAAGTTTACGTAATTCAGCCGTTGCGATTTTTTCACTAGCCTAACGAGATCGCTGAGCAAAAAGTCGATAGTTTCTTTTAAATATGCAATTTTCGAATCAGTTCATTGTCACGGTTTTTATCAGACGCCTTGCGTGATTGCTTTGTGGTTTTAATGAATTGTCAATAAATATTTTTATGAGTTGCTAAGTGGGACATTATCGCAATATTGTAAACGTAATAAATGGGTTTCTTACAAGTAAAGAGGTATTTGTAGTAACTTTCAAGTATCTGTTTGACGAATGAGAGAAATAGACAAACGACAAATATCCTTCCTAAATCGGGATTTAAAACTAAACCTGGTTCGAAATATCATTTTGTCGCAATTTGATAGATAAAAATATCATCCTTGTGTTAAGATTACCAGACAATGAATTTATTTTGCCAGGGGCGTGCCTGTCCGGACCGATTTGGCTCCAAGCACACCCAGACCCGAGCCGATTTAGAAAAAAGAAAATCTAAATTGATTTGAACTGGGAATTAAACACGGTACCCTTTGCATTTAAGGCAAATCGCCGCACCACTACGCCGATCAGGTCATCAGTTATTGTTTTAATTTATGTTTAGGTTAAACCTATATTTAGAAAGGCTTTGAAAGTGGATCTTAACAGTTTTTTGCCCCAGTGTAGACCCGAATATTCTGTAGGATCTAAAACATCAAGAAAGAGTCGTCTTATTTAATAAATAAATAAAAAAACGAGTAGTTAAGTAATTTGGTAAATTCGTTTTGTCTAAAATAGAAGCCCAAGTAAGTCTGTTTGATTAGTTAGAGAGGTTTTTAAAAATAAAAATAAATTAATAAATATTGGACAACATCACATTGATCCTATGGTGGGTAGCCAAAGCATTAGTGTTATAAAAATCAGAAACAATGACGGTACCACAACACTTATATAAAAAACCTATAAAAAAGTTATTTTTCTACATTGACCGACCGAGAATCCAACCCGGGACTTCAGAGATAGCGACACCGAGACCGGTATACTCGCCTCTCGGTAACGCAGATCGTTGATAATAAAAAATGTAGATTTAATTTGAGTAATTAGTACCAAGCTTATATCATTTTAAATAATTATTCAAATTAACTTACTTGGTGCATAGCCTGCTGGGCCGCTTGAGCCGCTGACTGCGCTGCTCTCTTCGCCTGCTGCAGCTGCATTTCCTCTCCTTGCAGCCCCACCTTAGCATCTCTGACTTGCTGCTCTAACCCTGACAGGATCACTTGCTTCCCTGCCAACGCTGCCTGTGCTGTCGCGCTGGCCTGAGACGCTGATTGAGCAAGAGTATTCTTCGCTACATAAGCTGCCTGGTAAGCTGCAGCCGCTTGATTACCCAGCGCTGTCTTCGCTTGATTTGCAGACCCCACAGCAATAGTCCTCAACCCACTGCCTCTGCTAAAACCTTTCTTCTGATTGTCGCCTGTAGCAGCAGATTGAACTTCTTGGATATATGCGTCATAATGGCTGGCGGATTCCTGAGGCTCTTGCGCCTGGACTTGAGCTGAACTCTCGTAGTCGTATTCGTACTCTGATTGCTGGGGTATGTTGTCACGGGCAACTGGGGCCGCGGCAGCGACAGAAAGTGTGCCTGCAATGTGAGTCGAAGGTTTATACACATTCAGAAACCCCAAGAGGACACATGAAACCTCTGGTTTGCGATGTATTAATTACCTCCAAATGACTGGACAAAAGGGCGGGAAGGGTCCGAAATTACCTCGCATTTACATGTACCTAGATTAAACCCTACATCATTCCATAGGCTTTCTAACTTATGTGGCTTCTCTAACTTTAGTGTTGATTAGTTTGCAGAACATCCTTTCGTAGTACCTTCCTCCCCTAATTTAGGAATTCGTTGTCCTACGTTTCTTTCTTTTTCTTTAAAGATTCAGTCATAATGTATGTCACGGTACTATTTTATGTAAGAAAAGATAAATTAATTCTAATTTAATCAGTTTATCATCATCACCAATCTTTTTAAAATCTAGATAGTTACGATTAAAATCGCAAAAAGGTTTTTCTGGACCCCAAAATCAAATTCGGTTTCATTTTTAAACTTTCTTTAAAAATCACTTAAATAAATGAGTAAGTTAAGTTTTTAGGCAGAGTACTTTATTCATTTTGGACAAAAAGCGCAATCATGGGTTAAGAAATAAAATTCAAGTACAAATGAAGATGTCTAGATAAACCAAGAAACTGTTTAAAAAACATTCATAATCAATACGCATCCGTGCGATTCAAGATTCACTCCGTAAACAAACATCCTAATTATTCAATTACGCCTAATAAGGTAACCACAACGTTAGCGTTATCAAATAGCGCGTTATTTAATAGTTATTAGTAACGGCATCGTTAAGGAAATAAAAAAAAGGTTGCGTGAAAGAAAAATCAACTTCCGAAATGGAGTTGTTATGTGTAAGCGATATAATATATAATCGATCCTGACATGCAATACAAGAATTAGTACATAAAACACTTAGATCATTAACACAACTTATAAGTTAAAATAATGTAAGTACAAATTTACGCAAGTAATTACTTAATGATCGTTTTCAATAATTTAATTTTAGTAAATTAAAGAGCAATAAAATATTTAATTAATCGTTATCGGCCAATAATACTTCTGTTTTTTAGTAATTATAAGTACTTCATTACATTGTAGGGGTTAAATTCGTGCCAATGATCTCACAACTGGAGACGCTCAAGACCGTGCGAAGTGGAGGAGTAGTCAATGATCTCACAACTGGAGACGCTCAAGACCGTGCGAAGTGGAGGAGTAAATCAAAGAAAGCGGACATTGGGCTCCAAAGCAATGGCTTTGGACGCAACCGGGATTGACCGTATAAGTAGGTAAAGAAGAAGAAGGAGCACCTAAAAATTACTATATATATTTACCCTGACATTAATTCTAGCTAATAGATACATTTCAATACGATTTTCACAAGAATAAGACCAACTTTATAATTCTCAGGAAGGTTTTTAGCCTAAAAACAAGATAATTAAAACAATAACCTCTGACTCCGCGCGAAGTGTTCGGCAATGAACCTGTTATGTAGATATTAATGTCTTAATCAAACACATTGTAAAGCTGGGAAACACAAAAAAGGTGTTGTTTTTAAATGAATAGTCCACCTTGAATAAGTATTAGAGTACCTAGTCATAATTATATGTATAAGTTACAGCTTGTAATGAATAATTTCCTGAAATTCGTGCAAAAATGTTGTTAGTTTTCGTGAAAATTTGAGAGCGAACAAAAAAACCTCATAATTAAAGTTAAGTCGTCCCTAATGATTATAGATAGATAGATACTCTTTATTGCACACTGTACAAGTAAATTACACATGATTTTTACAGAAATACGTACAATTTAGGCGGTCTTATCGCTAATAGCGATCTTCTTCCAGACAACCTTCAGGACTTATTTTTTTGTTAATTCTATTCTTTTTTATGGTTAGTTTTCGAATTCATGTTTGTTTTCCTTTTAACCCCTCAGCCATGCAAATATTTTTTTTATTAGTATTGAAACGCGATTGTTTGTGTATAATGTGTGTATTAGAAAAATATGAAATATTCAGGTTGTCTCGTGCAAATTTGTATGAAAATTTATCGGCTTCCCATACAAAATTACCAAACAGCCGATTTAATTTGTGTAGAAATACAAAAAATTATATGCATATTTTTAAAAGTCATAGAACAAAAGTTATGATGTTATAATAGTGGTTACATGGTTAAGTTTGAGGTTTGGGACATCCTGTTAATGTACCTAAATATCCATTGTGTTAAAAAAAAAACGGATATGTGGAAAATCCTTGTTATAGATTAACATTATTCAATTAAGAAATCATTAAGTTAAACTGTCAAGAAAATATTGGAGCTTTTGCCAAAATAACTTCGTAGCCATCAAAATAGTAATACATTTGCATGTTACAATCGTACACCCTTCGTGTTCCACTTACCCGCGGTAGGCCGGAAGAACAATGGAAAAAATTAGGAAAAAATTTAATCGCACGCGAAGGGTTAAACAAAAATAGGTTGAGGTAGTAACTAGATTCTTTTACACTAATAAAATTCACTATATAAACATGTTTTAGTTTTTAAAATAATAACTACTTATTCCATAATACTAGGTTCTACCTAATTATAATTATCACGTTAGTACAGTTAGGAACACTTCGTAACTATATAACCAACAGGTTTGAAACAGTTATTGTGTTTTTGTAAGTTCTTTAAGCAAGATTGTTAAAAAAAGCTGTTAAGTTTCCTTATAATTGAAATATAAAATAAAATAAGTGATTAAAATATAACTTACCTATGCAAAACAGAACTGTCCTAAACGCCTTCATATTTATATTCTACAGTCGAACTGAAACACAATTATTCTATTTTAACACTTTTACAACAAAAAGTTAAATTTATAATAAAATAACACTTAAAACACTGAAAAGAGACACTATAATTCTAAGTATTGTAACACTGAAATCTACCTTCCAGTACTTTCACAAAAGTTTGATCTTATTCGGTTTAGGCGGGGAGTGGCCCCTGGCTCGCAGTGAGGTAATGTGCGGAGGAACCTCGACTACTTGTATTTATAGGGAGGTTTGGTACGACTAGTGAGTGGCCGAGGTGGATTCACATAGAGCTGATATTGCGATCTCTTGTAAATTAGACTATTAAGAGTACTAGCTGTTGCCCGCGACTTCTTTCGCGAGATTTTTACAAAACCATAGTTATTCAAAACTAAAGATGCTTAGATTCTTAACGAAAGATGTTTCATTTAATTTTTACATTCAAATTTTTTTGCTTACTGAACGGCGACATCTAACAGTAAGAAGCACCATCTAAAATGACAGTTGTCTTGCATTAGTATGGTTATGTTTTATTTAACTGGTCTACTAACTCATTAGCATAGTATTAGATATTACCTGTATTTTTGACGATCCGATTAGCGTAGTGCCTGCCTTTAAAACAAAGGGTCAGGAGTTCGGTTCCCAGTTCGGGCCAGTTTAGAAATCCACTTTTTCTCATTTGGCACTGGTCTGGATGTCCTAGGAGATGCCCCCGCCAAAATATGATATGTTGTCTGACGTATACTTATATTTGTTTTATGTATTTTGTATTCACTTAATCAGTAAGATGGGCAGAGATAAGTCTTTTAGTGTAGTAGTCTTTAGTGTATCAGTTGTCTCATGAATGTCAATATAACGCACTTGAAGTGCCAGCGGTTTCCCTTGCTCAGCACCCCCTTTTTACAAAAAAAAGGATTTTTATAAAGTAGTAGTGTCCTTCCGTAGTAGTCCGTCCTTGTAGTGTTATAAGTAGTCAATTTTAGTTACATGAATAATTTATATTTGTTATCTAGTCGCAAAGCCGTATTTCAGCCATTTTAGCCATATGACGTCCACTGCTGAACATAGGCCTCTCTCAATGACTTACAGATTCGCCGGGTGGAAGCAGCCTACATCCAGTGGCTTCCTGCAACCTTTACCAGGTCGTCTGCTCATCTTGTGGGTGGACGTCTTACGCTGCGCTGGCCGGTATGTGGCGTCCGTTCTAGAACATTTCTGCCCCATCGGCCGTCAGTTCTACGTGCCCCGCCCAGTAAGTGCAACTTTAGCTTGCCTATCCGTCGGGCTATGTCAGCGACATTTGTTCGTTTATGGATCTCCTCATTTCTGATTCGATCTTGCAAAAAAACACTGAGCTTAATATCCTCTGTTCTACCTCTAGACCCAGACTACTTAGAGGCTACTTAACTAAAAAGTTTAAGTACTTTCTGATGAAATATCAGTTTAAATCAGAGAAAAGCGGCATTATCAACTCTGTATATACTCCGGGCACAGCTTCGGGTTTTCTGGCGGCCTGCAGTGACTTATTGAAAGCTGAAAGCATTGCAGATCAGATATAATTTTCTTGAAAGGACGTAAATTTTGATACTTCGTGATACAATACAACCAATAAAAACTTTAAGAAAACATTTTACGTTGTTTAAGAAACTCTTTGTGGAAGAAACCAGCAAATCTAAATGACTGAAAAGTAAGTGCTGCCTTACTTGAAGGAAACGCCTCCAGAAATTTCCTAAGTAATCTCTTATTATCGGTTTCGATTCCAGGTCGGTCAATGTAGAAAAATAACTTTTCTATATTGTCTCGGGTCTGGGTGTTTTGGTACTGTCGTTGTTTCTGAATTCTGTAACACAAGTGCTTAAGCTACTTATCATAGGATCAGAGCAATGTATGTGGATGTTCTCCAGGATTTATTTATTTATTACTGGTTCATAGTCGCCAGAGCTGGAGTCAGGAGTTAAGAAGTAAATGGTGTCATTCTTTTTCCTGACGCTTCAAATTCAAAACGATCTAAAATTATCCTAAGTAAGTACTTTACCCCGAAATTTATCATTAAAGCCCAATTTTCATGGATTACCTATTAATTTTGCTATTTACTTATTTACATGAATGGTGGATCAGCATCTCGGCTATGGTTTTTTTTTTCGCAAAATTGCCAGGATCCTGGGGAAGTATTGGGATAAAGAAGCTTTATTAAAAAAATACGAGTATATATTCTATTGAGTGTCGCAAATACGTTTTTTGCGGCATAAACGTCCTTTTTACGTTAACTAAGAAGTTAGATTTTTCCACAATTTCAAAGGACTGTAGACCTGAAGCCCAATTCGCGTCATTTAACAATAGTCGCAGCAGTCCAGTGTCTATTCGGTCCCAGTAACATTACTATCAGAAACGGTAAACATTGTCAAAAAGTTCGTAATGCGTCTGAAAATGTGCCAAAAAACACATTTTGTGTTTTCTTTCAGTCGCATAACGCACACATTACGAGCTTTACCGAAAGGTTCCAAACCCCAGGATGCCTACTACGAATAACGAAATATGATTTTTTGGACGAAACGAAAGACAAACGATACGCAGACGATAGGCTTACTAACTACGTAACACTTTTGGATGTTGATGTTTTAATGACATATTTTCGGAACGACTCCGTGAATGAATGATTGAAATGTTATTTATCGTATTATTTCAAAAAATCCGAAGCGTTTCGTAGTAAGCAATCTGAAAAACGATTATCGTATTGACGGATTTAGTTTTGCGTAGTAGACCTGCAGATTCAGTACCGTTCGATAGCAAATTGTCGACCGAAAAACCACGTGAAACTTTATGATTAGTGTCACGGGATTTATTGGTTGTCAATTCGTTATCGAAGGGTTCTAAATCTGACTGGATTGTGACTACTTTACTTATTACGGAATTGGGCTTCTGGTCGTCAAAACGATATTATTAATAATAAGGTTCTGGAATGGAGGCCACGTGGAGGAGGCCACTGGCAAGCGCAGAGTAGGACGTCCACCTACAAGGTGGACAGACGACCTGGAGACCTATGTTCAGCAGTGGACGTCCTATGGCTGAAATGGTGAATAACAAGGTCGACTGAAAACTAATTTCTCGACTTTCCTACTCATTGGATAATAATTACCAATGTTGCGTCATCGGAAAATGGTTAGAAGTGAAAATATTAACATACAACAACGATTCGTGAATCGTGACTAGCAGTGTTGCAACTTGCAACGGAACTTCTATTGAGAACTATTCGCCGCCATTCATGCAGCTCTGAATAGGGTTGTCGATTCGAGGAGTGACTAGTAAAAAACCAGTGTAAGTTGAAAAAATACTATTTTTTTTTGCTCCTATTCTTGTGACCTTCTGGTATTCTTATTACTAATAATAAGTTTTACAATACTCCACCATCAATCTTCGCAGGGTAAGCAGCCATAGGGCATAACTAGGATGTGGTTTGGACTGTTACGGTACCGTCGCTTTTTCTCATTTCCGTAACATAGTGCTTTGGCTACTTACCATAGGATCAGAAAATCTAAAACTGTGGTGGTGTTCCCAAAGAAGGCTAGATTGTAGATTAACAATTATAATTCAGGCCTAGGGGGCGTTGAAGTATAACGTAACGCAGTTTTCAAAGATTTTAGACCTTCCCTCTCTCCTACGTAACGCGCGGTAACGTTTTTCTGTCCCCCCCCTCGTCCTTAAACGTTACGTAACACCCATATGACCATTTTAACTTAAAAGTCAAAATTATGTTGCGCAAAATACCTAGTTCCCAGTAAAAATGACGAACAATACAATCCAAAAACAAAAAGGGTTGCCACTGTTGCCAACTTAAGCATTTTACTTCCTTAGTTTTTTTTTTATAAAAAAATTTTTACGTAACGTGGTGTCTGTACCTCCCGCCTGCCCTTGTTACGCATCGTAACGTTTTAAAAGACCCCTCCTCCCCCCTAAACGTAATACTTGAACGCCCTCTTAGACAGATTATAAAAAAAACTTCATTAGCCTCGAAAGTCAGCTGCTGGACATAGGCCTTACCTATAGAAAGCCACAGCCACAGCGGCTTCTCAACTAGGTCGTCAGTCCACCGACAAGTTCACGTTATAAGAACGCGCGCGGAACAGGCCTAATTCCCGTAATTTGACAATAGTCGCAATCCGGTGTCGATCCGTTCCCAGTAACATTACGATCACAAACGGTATTCTCGTAAACCAAAAAAATGAATTTATAGTTCGTAATGCGACTGAAAATGAAAGAAACCAAAATTATATTATTTTTGCTCTATTTTGAGTCGTAGTAGTTTTGATAATTTAACATAAAATTAAATGTTTACGAGAATACCGTTTGTGATCGTAATGTTACTGGGAGCGGCTCGACACCGGATAGCGACAATTTTCAAATTACGGGAATTAGGCTTTTGGTAGTTTGTTTCCTTTTGTTCGCTAAGGGTAAATAAAACAAAAATTGGTAAGTAATAGTTATTATAATGCGATAACGATTCAATTAATTTCAATGTCAAAGATTGCAGCAGTTTATTAGTACTTTTTAAGCTTAACCAACTAATAACAATAAAATGTATTACCAAAAACTATAACATGTAAATGTAGGTAAGTTATAATAAATGTGCCAAATAAAATATTTAAATATTTAAAAAACTGTATCTTAGGAAAATTGATCGAAGCCCGCCGCAGTATCAGACGTGTAAGTACCTACTACATAGACCGTAGTACAGTCAACGGCTTATCAAACTACCCAAAAAGTTAAAGGTCATTAAACCGATTTTCAACTTAAAGTCCGACATTCTAGAGATTAATATCAATTAAGAAAATTTGACCTTTAGTGGTGGGTTGACGACCTGTTGTCTGTACACAGGTTTGCGAGTTCGAAAGGAATCACAGCATATCTTTGGATTTTTAGAATACGAATTTATACCAACTCAGATTACACTGGATACATGTCCAACAGAGCTGTGGTTCAAAATGGTCTGGTTCAGGATTGCGGAGATCTGTGGCCCAATTCCCGTAATTTGACAATAGACGCTATCCGCTGTCGATCCGCTCCCAGTAACATTACGCTCACAAATGGTATTCTTGTAAGCCCAAAAAATGCAATTATAGTTCGGAATGCGACTGAAAATGGAAGAAACCAAACTTAGATATTTATTTGCTCTTTTTTCAGTCGTATTGGGATATATTTGATAATTTTACGTCAAATTAAAAATTTACGAGAATATTGTTTGTGATCGTAATATTATTGGGAGCGGATCGACACCGGATTGCGGCTAATGTCAAATTAAAAGAATTAGGCCTATAAGAAGCGCTCTAAAAGCACTTATTAACCATTGCAGACTTGGAGCTTCTATCATTATGGTATTCATGGTTGTCAAGCTGAAGCATAGCATGATTGTAGGGACCGCGGGACGAATCGCTAGGAAGAAAAAGACAGAAGTGCATTCTTAGATTTGTGTTAGTAATAAATTAGTAAAACTTATAGTAGGTACTAAATTAAAGAAATTAGTTTCAGCAACATTTCACATAACAAAGTTGACGCAAGATTTAGTAGTAGATAGTTTTCGCTTGTTTTTTTGTCATTTATTTTCAAGAAATGATATAAGATAAAAGTTATGATACAAGGCTATAAGTTATGTAAGTATTTCTGCTTTATTTTCCTTTATTTGGAGATTTTACGAGCTCTCAAACGTTAACACACAATGTAATTTAGCCGACCGCCATGCGTGTAGCTCGCATGCAACTCTTTACATCACCAGAAAGTAATAAATTGCATTTCTTTAAATAATTTGTATGTACTGCTTCGTTTGATTTAATCACCTGTTTTTGACATGCAAATTACATAGGTATTTTAAAATAATATGATAGAAGATCAATTGTATCGATTGATCATCAGGTAGGTATTTTAGGTCAGGTCTAGGGAATTGGTATGGCATACGCGGGGTGATGCCTCCTGGTCACATTGTCTACAAATCCGCGAATATCTACGTCATCAAAAGCTATCAAGTAAAACTGGGAATTAGAGCCTTTGTTTTTGACATTAGACACTGCCTCTTTTAGCATCCGTGATCGGCGATTTTGCTTTTGCGACTGATTCGATGCAGCATTGCGTTTTGGCGACTCTGCCATCGATCGCTGGCATCCACGACTGGCGACTTTGACTTCCAATGGCAGTAAAGCTGGCCTACCCACATAAGGTTTGACACAGTAGACGGTATTTTATTTTGTTCGGTTTATACGTTTCGTACGAACGAAACAATTTTGGTGCTAGGCCTTTATGCTTTTAGGTCCTTTGTACAGAGGGCGCGCGCCCGCTTGATCATAATAATATTTTGTCATTAGATGAAGACATGATTTGATTTGCATACAAATAACCTACAAAAGGTTGTTTTCTGGGTATCTATGATATTGACCACAGAACAGAGATGACACGCTATGCTCCGCTACAATGACGACCTATCCGAAGCTTAACAGTTGGATAAAATATAAAATTACAACAAAATATTCTTGTCATCGATCGAATTATGTCAAGTTCTTGCAACCATTTTGGCTTACGACTCCTTTCTCTTGTAAAATCTTGCTTTTATCAAATCCGGCCTTGCATTTTCGAATAAATTCTTTTGGAATCTGGTCTGTGGAATAATAAAACTTATTACCACTCAGTTAATATTACTGTCCCCAAGAGTTTGACTCCTCGTCAAAACTATTTTCCTATTCGATATTTTGTTTACTACATAGGTAGTTACTATGTGCATAACAGTACCAGACAATAAATAGATAGATAGATAGAAATTTTATTTCGTAAAACAGACAAATACACACAAAAACAAGACAAAAATAATAAAATATAGATTAACAACAACTAAAACACGAAAATAAAAACAAACATTGCCAACAAAAACATTCTTAAATTAAACCGAGTAGTTAGTGTGTGTACCGCTGCATTACGAAAGGGAGGTAGCTCAGTAAAAAATTGGTCTTGAAGCAAAGATACTGGTATTCTGCTACCACCTGAGAGACTAAAGTAGGTAGGTACTAATAAGGTTCCTTTTAGGGGGTGTCTTTCCTGCTCAGGGGCGTGCATTGGTTTTAGATGGGGGTAGGCTGTGAGTAAGTTTGCGTGAAACAGTAGGCGATCTCGCGGCAGCCTAACATTGGTTAAATTGCACAGCAACGATCTCAGTTGCGCGCTTTAGTAAGGAATAAGTACAGGTAGACGACAAAATAGTTACAATATATTTATTGTTTATTGTTGAATACGTAATTAATCATTATGGTCAGCTGTTCTGTCGGTTTTTTTAGGAATGGGATGCACGCCCCTGTTCCTGCTCCAATATAATGTAGTTACAAGGTTATTCTTGAGTTACGGGACACCCTGTATTGTTGAACATGATCCTAGATTCAAATCTAGTTATTACATTCGGAGCAAAATTGCTATGGGGTCCCATAGCAATTTTGGGTCCCCCTTCCTCCTCCTAGACCTAGTAACGTAACCCGGAGATAAATAAACCAGACCATTTAGACCATGGCTCCACATCCAGTTTTACCTGGTTATGCGGGTTTCCTCACGATGTTAATTGTTTCCACCTCCGAGCAAGACAGAACGTTATACGTCGTTCGTCCGACATTTTCCGTTTGATACGTTCCAAAAAAGGAGTATGTTCTTCAGTAATCATTCGTTACCCCGTTGACCGATTTCAGTTATTCTTATTTTGTTCGAAAGGTAATACTTTTGGAAAGGTCCCATATAAATTTTGACCAGTTCTGATGATGGGATCTATAAGAAAAACCATCAAACATTGCATAAACTCCATACCTACAACAAATACTAATTTTGTTTCTTGTTACCCAATATCTTCGACAAATGTGAACCGATTTTGATAATTCTTTTTTTTATTGAATAGCATAAACTACAAAGATAGTATTGGTACCTAGAATTTGCCGAAATAATCACCCCTAAGGGTGAAAAAATAGGGGATGAAGTTGGTGTTCAGGAGTTCACTTTTGTTTGCACTCATACTATTTGTTTTTCTGACAAAAAAAAAAATGAAATAAGTAGATTTTATGAAAAAAAATAAAAACTAAAAAAATTAAGTATAGTTAAGTTAAGTTTTGTATGATTTTTTAATCTGTGCAATAAAGTCTAAATAAATAAATTAGTAAAAATAAAGTTTAAAATAATATTAACACAGTTATTTTTGGAGTCGGTGCCAGCGGATGAGAGTTTGAATGTTTTCGTTGCACCGACACTAAAAAGTAACTGATTAGGCACATAAGTAATATGTTAACATTATTTTTAGCTTTTTGTTTTTTGAAGTGGGTTTATTTTTTTAAAGTTACAAATACCGGACCTTACACTAACTAACATTAGCATACAAATTTTAATAAACCACGTTATAAAGAGGGAAAGTGTCGCACAATGCCAAATGCCTTGACCCAAAGAACTGTTACAGTTTAGGTATGCATAGGCTTGCTGAGTTGTTAATTTACTCGTATTATTATCAGTTAATTCAGATAGTGGTAATAATTTTGACATTTCAAGGGCGTCGCAGAAATAGAACTGTCAAAGAGAGAGACCGCCAAAGATGTAATCTTCTATGGCAATTTGTTCAATGTTTTGTTTCGTTATTTAAAAAAACTGTTACATTTTTATGCCACCAAGGCTGATCACAGCGCTCTTATAACACCGTTTCTATGTAATAACTATTTAACTGTGTAAGTCACAAATAAATTATTTCATTGAAGCGCTTCTTTGGTGTTTTTATGAACCTGAAGGATCTCTTTTCCCAGGCCCTTTCAGACATGTTTGTCTATATAGGACCAACTTTGGGCACTCACGTGCATGATTCCTTATAAATTAAGTATATGGATTCTTACCTATATAAGTATATAAATGAAGTTTACAATACAGTTTACTGTACATATTCTCTCCAACCGGCCATTCTGGAAGTCAATAGGGGAGGCCTAAGTTCAGCAGTGGACGTCCTATAGCTGAAATGATGATGATGATGATGACACATATTTTTGGAACAAAGCTGATGATGGTAGAAATGTATTTACTAAAACATTTTTAACAAATGGCGGATCTAATCATATCATTATCCAAAAGCATTATCTACAAGTCAACCAGGAGCCATGCAGAGATAACTCAAGCAAGTCGCGAGATCTCTAACTAGTCGGTAAAATAAGTTAGCAAGCCCATACACCTTAAAGAACTTCATATGGCAAGCACTGTTTCAATTAAACATGCTAAAATATTTAATTAGAAAATTGTAACAGCCCTTGCCGGTTTGTCAACAACAGGGTGAACAGACGAACTGGAGACGTATTTTTGAAGCATTAGAAATAAATCTTGAATTCGAACACGAAAACAATTCGTGTATGAAATTCATTTCTATTGCTCACGATTTTACGCATTTTGGAGTCACTCGAAATAGGTGTTACTATTAAATTGAAATCTTGTAACTATTTTTCTTTCACGCAGAAAATATTATAAACCGATTGAGATTCATTTCTAATGCTTCAAAAATACGTCTCCTGGTAAAGGTTGCAGGAAGCCGCTATGGATGTAGGCCGCTTCCACCAACAGCAACAGTCAATCTAGAAATCACTTTAGGCGGCCTATGTTCAGCAGTCAGTGGACGTCCTGTGGCTGAAATGATAATGATAAACTAACCCTTCCCGCTTTGCGAATAAAAGGCGAAAGGTGATTTTAACTAATAATTATTGTAATAAATAAATAAATGTGTGAGATTTAGACATGCAATTGCAATACTTTGTGGTTTTGGCAGCACGAAGTGTCTTTGTTTTGGTAAAAAGTTTGGAAATCATTTTATCGACAATACTGTGACAATAACATTTTTGTAAATCTATTCAGGTTTAATGCGTTTAATCGAACAATGATGTCTCACTTTCCGATTCGTGCCTAAAACATCTTTCAGTTTAGTTGAGATTTTTCGTCACGTTCAGAACTAGACAAATTGTATCAAATATCAATGGAAAATAGTCTTAATCATTATCAGGTTAAGGTTAAAGATACTCGTATCATTGATAAATGCAGTGTACAAAATTTGGCAACGGTATTATTGTCGCGTAAATTTGCAATCACGGGACTGCAAATTGACCAACGAATTGTTTATGAAACGATCTGTAGTTTGCTGCAGCGTCCAGCCTGCCTAGCATGAGCACTAAAACACGATATGATATGATATGATATAGCGATATATCGACACCAACTTTAAAAATATGATAGATATAGCCGCCATGTTGAATCGCCGTGCCGGTGACGTCAAATATTATGATCTGTTTCGATAAAAATTCTAAATGGCGGCTATATCTATCATATTTTTACAGTTGGTGTCGATATATCGCTGTATCGTATCATATCATATCGTGTTTTTAGTTGTCATGCTAGGGGGGCAGGTTGCTCTGTTGTGGACAGATTGGGTTAGTCGTCTTGCTTGAGTCCCTAACAAATTGTAAGTCAAGTCAAGAAGTTTGAGGCTAGAGTTATCCGTAAGCCTAAGTAATTCCCTTAAATATACGAGTATAACCTACATAAATATTTAGTCAAACAAAAAAAAGTTTTAATTCAATTAAATTTATTTATTACGGACAACAAAGATCCATGGGTTAGTAATTACATTAAGGCTTAAAAGGTGTTAGTATCTTGTGGTAATAAACATTTCTAATTGGTCATGTACCTAACCGGCATTCCGTGCGGTCGACACCCGATTTCGATTAGGCCCCGATTTGATTTAACCGATTTATTTGGTTATATTATTCAATAATTATCATATGATTTCTTATTGTATTTTACATTTTTACAACTTCTTAAAATAAACAAATTGATTTAATTAAGCATGGCGTTCTTTTTTTTTTTTTATTTAATTTATTAGGATTATCAAGGTTACAATGTTTTTTAAATCTAGAGGAACCATGCTTAGGGAAAATTAGAAATATTGCACGACAGATTTATAGATAAACACAAATTGCACCGTATTTCGCACATGTATAGATTGTGTAGACAATAAATTATAATAAAAGAAAAAAAAAAGAAAGAAAAACACTATGGTACACAAATTTTATGAAAGCTGTGAGTAGAAAGGAGAGGGCCACCTGGCAATGCTACATAGATCTCAAGGATCTTATACTTTTCTTAAATCATCCTCCTCCTTAAGTCATCCTCTCTGCCCACAATACCTATCCTATTGTTGTGCCCTACAGGGTCTATTAATGATCTATTTATGTACCTATTTATAACACCTGTGTAACATTATAGAATGCAATAAATATATTGAATTGAATTGAATTAAATCGATAAACAGCGTGTCATATGGATTGTCGGTCGACAATCTGTTATCATACGGTTCCGAATCGGTGGGGTAATCCCAATATCATTAATATCAAAAACGGAGCTAACACAAAAAAAAATTTTTAAAGAAATTTAGAAAAAATGCTTATTCAGTTTTAATGTTATGTTCATTATTAATAATTGCCAAAAAATACAACTACCTACACCTTGGTTACTATTTCTTAATGCGATAGATTTTTTTTATGCTTTAAAAATGAGTATTATTTTGTACACATTTCATTATTTATATTCATACGCAGCCGACAGATTTCTGAAACAATATAATTTCAAACAGCAAAGCAAATCCAATCAACACGTAATTTATTGTTAACGCTTAGCCACACTGCAATAACTGCATTGTAATTACGCAGGATCAACTCGGGTGGCTGCATTCGGTTATCCAATAACTCTCCTAAACTGACGTCGCAAAAAATGTCTAGACTCAGTTACCGACCCATAAGTAGCTAGTTCTTAGATAACTGTTAAGTTCCAATGGATTCAACGCAACGAGTATGGCCTCTAAACCAGTGCAGCGGGTAGACGATTTCGAGAGAGCTGACGACCGTCTTGAAGACTTATTTTTAAAGCACTAAAATCCCAATGCGCGTACGGTATACAAATTCCTGGAATTTTGTATGGTCCTTAGATTTCGTATGCGAACTAGAATCCTAATGCTTAATTATTTAAAAAAAATAAAACCGACTTCAAAACACTAAAATGCTAAAAATAATCCTAACACTTAAGTACCTAATCAGTTACTTTTGGAGTCGGTGCAAACAAAAACATTGAATCTCTCATCGGCTGGCACCGACTCCAAAAGTAACTGATTAGGTACTAGTACTCGTGTAGTAGTACTAGTAGTAGGTAGTAGTACTCGTACTTGGTTAATACATTTTCATTGACGATGGTAAAATATAAAAAAACCCGATTTTTCAACAGCCAGAGATAACTTTTTTAAGAACGACCTGTTTCGAAACAAAACATTAATTGTATTCGTCGGTTTAAAAAGTTGGAATAATCGGCCCAAAGTTTCTCTCACCACTTCTTCCCTTCCCGCTTCTTTAGTGGCCACAACGTAAATGCATTTTGTTGCTGTTATGATAGAACTAAAAGAAAAACAATCATTTGCGATATTTTTCTTTTATAATTACTGCGTGACGGTGAGTCGATACTTTTCGTAATTTTATTGCCGATAGTTTGTTTTTAGTGCTTAAAATGAGACAGAAAGTAACTATAAAAAATATTTCTTCTTTTTTGTTCATGGCCAAATCTGGAATCATTGGCACCAAATATTATAGTTATGGGTATGATCAGTTTAAAGGCCGTACCCCACCAAAACTAGTTTTTTCCAACTTTTTAGCAGGTTTAATGTAGATATATTTTTTTTAAAAATATGACAATAATCTTTGAAGTTTCATCTTTAAAATTATAGTTTAAAATTTGTATTTACACTATTTTATATTTATGAAAACAGGCTTTTACACTACGTCGACACAAATGTATTTTATGCATCTCCTCCGTAAGTACCTAATCCTTATCTTAATTTTTGGCTTTGACTAATCGATAGAAAATTTAAAATACTTAAAATTAGCCGAAAATGTCTTTGTTGATTATTTCTGACAATAATCCATGATTTACGAACTTCTGTTTCTCTGGCGTGCCGTAAGGAATCTCGGAAATCTACCACCTGTAGTTTGATTGAGCCCGAGAACCCGAGATTAATTGTTTATCAAAGTTTATGGCCTCATAATTTATACATTTTTGTATTCGCTGGAACCGTTGTAAAAAGCAGGATGTATAGCTGTATGGCGGATACGATCATTAGTTCTACATTAATTTGAAACCTTCAAATACGCTTTTGTTACCTTAAACTTAGCGAAATGTGAGGACGCGTTATCGTGGTGAAAGACAATTGCTTCAAAAACGCTTTTTGCGAATTTTTCTAAGACCCAGAGCAAGCAAATGTAACCAATCTGCGGTCACTGTCCTTTGGTCTTCAAGCGACACTGTTTTGTAATGTCCAGATTTGCCAAAAAAAGAAACAACCATTTTTTTTACCAATGCTTAATATTTTCTTAACTTTCGTCGGCAAGTCTTCAGAAGGAAAGACCCATTTTGCCGAATGGCTTTTTTATTCCGGTTCAAAGCAGTGTCTAAACCCAGGCTTTTTTTTGGACGGACCTATCGCGGAAGGCCTTTAGTAAGGTCTTATTTAGCTACACCGGACAGTTGGGGCAAGCGCTGAAGGCGCCAGCCTAGGTCCGCCCCACTAGGCGAAGCCTCAGGCTCGTACGGTCGGCCGAGAAAGTGGCCTACCAGTTTTGACAAAATTTAATGTGTAAGTAAAATAGCAATAAGGTTGAACTCATTAACTTTTACCTTTTTAACAATGAAAGAGATGCACAATTATAATTTATTATTCATTTTTTTTGACGTAATGTTAAAGAGAGCATTAGTAGCTGTCAGAATATTTTTGCATGGGAAAATCAACCCTGTTGTTCTATGACGTGCAAATGATTGTCAACCTTAGGGTGTGTTGTGTGGACAGACTATTTATAGTATCTCGGACAAAGACAAGCTGGTTTTTCATTATCTATGGTAATGGAGAACTGGCTCTCTTTTGGTTGGTTAACGCTAGAATGGAGGACGTGTGTAAAACTGTATTTGCTTTCCTACCATTAAATGGACCACGATTACTTGAAGACGAGTATTATTCTACTACACCTACTACGTACGGTACGGCACACAACAGGGTGATAGACCACTTTCTTGGCCTTCGTACAGTAGTATGTGTCGGGTCACATGCTAGCAGGCGTGATCGGGCCTGTGTCGAGTGCATACGACACCCTACCAAGCGGCGAACCCGCTAGAAGCTATAGTGACGCTGACCGGGTCTGCCGAAAAACAGTCCCGGTCCCGTCGGTGTTGAAGAGTTCTACTATCCATCTCCTGACTCCATCATCAGATCAGCATAAAAGTAAAGTATGCCTTTATATGACCCACTACAGGGCACAGGTCTCACCTTAACTATGAGGTGGTTTGGGCCATACTCCATCACGCGAACCCAGTGCAGATTGGTGCAGGGGTGTAGTAAGGCCAGTGATTAAACCTTACTGTCAGATGTTATTAAGCCGCCCTAAGGCTTCTGACTAGGTTTCACGACTAGTATCAAGAGATAATTAGCCGGGACCAACTTTTAACGTGCCTTCCAAAACACGGAGAATCTTGTGATAAATTTCATAATAACTTAGTCTTTATAATATTATTTACCTGCTCTTACTAATTTGCATGGATCTGTAACTCCACTTTATAAATTCCCAAAACACAGCTTTCTAGTTTGGGAATTATTGTATTTAAACTATAAGTCTAACCTAACATATCGCTTCTTATTGTTATCACTACTAAAATGTGATATGCTCATGATGTTTTCCATCTATTCGAGATACAGGTTCATTCCTAGTTCGATGGTGGATTGCAGATTGATAGTGTAAGCTAATTAGGTACCTACATGCTCGTGTATCTTTGTAATACTTGCATATTAGTTCATATTTTAACTGCTTAACATTGAAGTGAAGCAATAAACTTATTTTATTTATTTATTTATTAATTTCACAAAATGGTTGAAATGGTTACCCATCCAATCACAACTGCGCCGTAGGTGGCTTAACTTTGGTAATCACTACCATGCGACGTGGCCACTGAGCTACAAGCACCACAAGATCAGCATGATGGTGTCAATTTATTGTATTGTCACCCGAATGTTAAATACCTACTTTAAAGTTTTAAATCGATACGGCACGCGGCAGTTAGAAGTAAATTATAAATTACTTCCACGATTTGATACTTAGTTAGTTAGTTACAAGTGAAGATAATATAAGTGTGTTAAAAACGAAGGAAGAAGATGGGAATTAATAGGGATCGAGTCGGTTGTTGGTGGCAAATAAAAATAAAGAACGGAATCAGGCATTTTAAAAACAATAGAATTACGGATTTCAGTAAAAAAAACAATTAATTATCATTACAAAATCTATCTTTATTTTTAAAAAACTCAAGTCACATTTAGGATTTACAAAACAAAAAGAAACGTTACAAATATATTTTTCCATAAAACAATGCTCAGATATACATTATTTTTGACTATTTTTATAGACATTTAGTAACCATTTATTTACTGTGATTTTTTAAAGAGAAACATTTGATTTAATGTACAAAACAAAGGTGTTTGTATTTGCTTTTGTGGTTCTAGAAACTACTTTGGGACCAAATTATATATATAAACAAAAATATCGGAAATCAACAATAAAAACACTAAATTCCCAGCAATCATAGGATACAATTTCGTTTTTACAAAAAAAAAATACAATATTATTAAAAAATAATTGCACCTTTTACAAAGCTGTGGCAAAATGTTGCCACCATACTTCAAGCATTATTCCCATGTCATACAGTCGAGAAACAATCAAAAAATATTTTAAAGCCTTGCACAAGGGGATTTTAGCTCGCCTCGGCCGCGCTTCCCTCGCGCCTTTAGTTCCATCCACTAATTTTGCGTGCAACATAGATTGATCGATGATGATGATTACTTAATAGGTTGGGGAAAAAGACTTTTTGCATGTACTATGTAGGTATAAACTTGTAATAAAATCTCTTTGGCTGTCTGGCTGGTTTTGATGACATTAAAAGGTAACATTTCAAAAAAAGAACCAAATTAGTTATTAATGTTGTTTCCCGCTATATTTCATTTGTTTTTCTTTCTGTAAAAATGTGTGAATTTAAAGAAATTCGATACATTTTGAAATTTTAATACAAATAAGGAAAAATGCAACGCGAAAAATTTTTGTTACGTTTATGGACTTAAATGCAGTGTGAGTAAGAGTAGCACAAAGTTGATTTAAGCGTTTTCAATCCTCGAATTTTGATGTCAAAGATGCACCTCACTCTTGTCACAATTATTATTACGTCATATATTGTCATTATTATTACGTCTTATTCTGAAAAAGTGGAACAAGAGCGGCTCAATAGTTACGGCATAGCTGAAGAATTGATCACAAAACAGTTTTGACCCATTTGAAAAAACCCTGGATACACAAAAGATCACGATATTTGGGTGCCACACGAGCTTACTGAAAAAACCGTGTACTTAATTGCAATTCTTTATTAAAATACAAACTTTTTTCCCAACCTAATATGTTGTAAAGCAACGTTTCCAAGTGTTTCCAAGGCAATATCCAAAACAAAGAAAGTTGCTCCATGTTACATAATGTTTTCATGTTTCCAAACGTTGTTCCACAAGAAGTAACTGCGAAGTACATTTACTATATTGTTGCTATTGTCCACGTAATATGTTTAATTCGACTTTATAATCCAAATCTTTGAATTGCCTTTTTACAGCTCATTAAAATTACTAGATATTTTTCCATAAATTCAATATGTACACGAGTATATGTTTTGTGTAAACTACACACAAGCGGAACGGCATTGTCGGTTCGGCAGTATTTGTCGAACAACAAAGCCGACCCGAAGCAATTACTGCACTTGTTCGACTTTAATCGGCTTGTGCCGATCGGGTAGTTCATTCGGGTCGACAATCATTCGATTCAGCAGTATATATAGAACGAAAAAGCCAACCCGTAGCAACTACTACATCACGTTCAGCTTCATTCGGCATGTGCCGATTAGGTAGTTATTATAATTATTGTGCGGCTGCTGAGCAATTTGTGATTTCTGAACATTCATCTACATAATTATATTCGATTTTATCGGGCCGGCATTAATCAGCAAAGCCATTTGCCGATTAATGCCGGCCCGCTTGTGTGTAGCAAGCCTAAACCCAATATACGACAACGTTGAATGTGTAGAAAAATGTAATCAAAAACGCATTGAGTCTTTAGTTACTATCAAAATTTACTCATCTGACAGAAGTTATATTCTATGCGTAATTGCCAAGTTTGAATATTTTTTTTGTGGAAAAATGTTAGGTAATTTTATGTAAAAATAATCAAAATCAAAGACCCTGTTTCCAGTATCCTGAGTGATGTGGACATAATGTGGCTATTTTCTTGACCCGTGGTGGCCATATAGCTGCCACTGTATTTTGAACTTTATGCTCTTGAGATAAGATTGAAAACACATGTAAATCTAAAATGTCTATACCAGTCAAACGGTTAAGACAGCTATGCTATAGTGGCTTTTTGAAGTAATCAAAGGATGCAAAATTCGGCTAGAGATGCTCGTCTCCGAAATTATTATGGCACATCAACGCCTAATGTCTTTTGAACTCTTGTCTTTACAGCCAAGTTACCCGCAATTCAGAGGCCCAATTCCCGTAATTTGACAATAGTCGCAATCTGGTGTCGATACGCTCCCAGTAACATTACGATCCCAAACAGTATTCTCCTAAACCTAAAAAATTCAATTATAGTTCGTAATGCAACTGAAAATGGAAGAAACCAAAATAAGATATTTTTTTGCTCTGTTTTTAGTCTTATTGGGATATTTTAAATAATTTTACTTCAAATTGAAAGTTTACGAGAATACCGTTTGTGATAGTAATGTTACTGGGACCGGATCGACACCGGATTGCGACAATTGTCAAATTACGGGAATTGGGCCTCAGATGTATACGCATGAACTTAGAACATCGAATACATACCCTATGGAGCAGTAATGCGAACTATCTTTCGCTGAAACACGTTAGTGATTTTTCACTTACATTTAGTATGAACTGATAGGTCCTGTCTACTCTCGCCCATGCGAAAACAAAACCACAGATTAAATAATGGTGGAATTTTTGTAGAACAAAATAGATGTCATTTCTACTCTATAGGTTATATGCTTCATGATTTAGAACGTAAGTACAAACACATAGTCACATTACGTACGTTTTCAGTTATTTTTAGTTTAAGTAAGAACTCCCTTAGGTACTTTGACTGTAATTTATTAAACAAAATTAAATAAGCCGATCAAATTTGAAAACGCATGTCAAACGATAATCCAAAGATTTGTTAGTTGGAACTTAAAATAAACACATTTATAGAGAATGTGTACCAGAATTATCCCTAAAAAGTAAAGATAACAGCTCGTCAACCTACTACAAAACGTCAAACTTTGTCAATTGATATTGATCTCTACTCGTCGAACTTAAAGTTGAAAATCGGTTGAATGACCTTTTTGAGTAGGTTGACCTGCTGTTGACTGTACATCGGTAAATGCAGTCGTCATAAAGTGAAAAATTATCATTTTAAAACTGCTAATTCTCATGTATAATTAACATTAAATACTTAAGGCTCTGGCCCTTACATTAAAAAACAATACCGATTTCAGACTAGATAAAATCTAGAAATACTTAGGCACTTCAATTACAAAAGATTCAATAATGTTGTCACTTTTATTTAACGAAAACACACAAAGTACAAAAAATTGAGACCAACAAAAAAATACTAGAACACTTACAAAAACACTTTTCTCACTAAAGTATTGTAAAAAATGAAGTTCGAACATTATTTACAGTTGAATTGACTTGTTAGATTTACGCTTTCTCAACCGAAATTGGTTTCACTTCAGGGATATGTGAAACTTCGTCATTTGGATTTGATTCATTCAAAACTTGCGTCACTACGATTGAATTTACTTCATTTACTTTTTCAACTGACACCTCATTTACTTTTTCTTCTACGTCATTTAATTTGTCTGCTTGGATTTCACTTATTTTAACTTCAGCTACTTCATTTAATTTGTTTTCTGGTAATGCATTTAATTTTACTTCAACGCTATTTTCGCCATTCGCATTTGCTTCATTAGAATTGATTTCATTTATTTCGATTTCTAATACTTCATCCACGATCGCGCTATCAAGATCATTTTCATCATTGACGACTTCTAAGTCACAGAGATTAATATTAGCACTATTAATAGCTTCTATTAGACTTTCTAGTGTCTTGTCATCTACTTTCTCATCAGCGATTTCAATTTGAGCCTTATCCTCATTGGCACTTGGTACAATTTCTGGTTCTTTGGCAGCTTCGTCAATTTCTTCTTTTACTTCAGGTTTCTCTTCAACTTTAGGCGCTTGCTTTTCTTTGTTCTTTTTGGATTTTGATTTCTTTGTCTTCTCCTGTTTGGGGGCGGCATCTTCTTTCTCTTTCTTGTTGGTTAGCACGTTTAGTTGGGTCTGTAGATGGGCTAAGCTCTGTCTTAACTGGGCACAGTTGGCAGCCATCGCGTCGACCTAAAAACATTCAATTTATCGTGACTATTTTTATTATAACTATTAAAAATCGATTATTGAGTCGTGCGTGCGTAATCGAATGAAATTCTGCGTTTCTTAAGATTATGGTAGTGATTGGCGAAACTAGAACGTGCTGTTATTATATATTTGCTAGAACTATTGTATTTTTAGGTCAGTAAAATTTTTTTTTTGGTTTTTTGGAAATTAAAAATTTTAGATTTTAAAACAAAATCAAGTGAATATTACTAGTTATTTAGTATCACAGCAAAAAGCGGCAGTCATTTTAACGTTTAAAAAAAAGGTAAGCGTCTTTATAAATAAAATGAATCATTATTTCCCTAGGTTACGCCATAACTTGAAACTTTACCGATTTTATCCATTTTTTTTTAAAGTTTTCTTAAGTATTTATAAAAGGTTTTTACGAAAAAAAAGAAACGCGCAGAAAAGCCTTTATGATTAAACTAAGACCACGCGAAAGAAGTCACAGGAAACAGCTAGTACCAAATAAAAGTATGATACATGGACAGGACATACAAAATGTATGACAATGACGGGTTCCAAGCGGCGGCGCAGGATTGTTATTATTCAACGTTAGATTCTGCCAGTTTGTTGAGACAATTTACCAAGTACAAAACACCTACCTACCTACACAGAATTAATAAATGTGACATGTGAGCATCAGCATACCTGGCGTTGACAGTTGCGGGTTGGCTGTTTATATGAATCGGAGCTAAACTGGACTAGCCGTGTTAAGGGCGTCGCCAAGGGGGGTAGGGAGAGTTCGAAAAACTAAAAAATCAATAGTCTATCGATTCTATCGATTAAATTAAAGCTAACTATCGATACTATCGATAGTCTTCTCGATATTGAAGAGCAATACTATCGATAGTATCGATAGTTCATTGGTTAGCAGCGATCGAAACTATCGATACTATCAATAGAATTGCTGTTTACCGATAGTATTGCAGTAAAAGAGATATCGATACTATTGTTACTATCGATTGTCCTATCGATCGTATAGATCAATTTAGTGTTTAACTATCGATTGCAAAACTATCGATTTTGGCAACACTAGCCCGTGGAGCTTTACACACTGGACATAGTAGCGTTCTTATAACAATTAACGTAGAGGTAAGAGCACTAGAGCACAAGTGTGAAGCTTCATGGGGACTGTAGACACAATTTCTACTTTCCTCACCCCTCATTCTTAACAAGTTGCCCCCCCTCTGGGCCATCGTCCGGCTCGTCCCGGTGAGCGTTGAGGTTGTCCGGGCCGCACGTACGTACCTTGGCGTTGGAGGAGGGCGCGGGCGCGGGCGCGGGCGGGGGCGCGGGCGCGGGCGGCGGGGTGGGCAGCGGCGGCCGCTCGATGTTGTTCTCCTTTAGCGCGCCCAGTAGCACCGTACGCTCCGCCTGAGAATAACGACCGACCATTCAATGGGGAACCGCAGTTCGCGGTTGCGGGCTCGAATCCCGCAAGTGGCAAATGTTTGTGTCATCATCATCATCATCATCACTTCAGCCATAGGACGTCCACTGCTCCCCCATTGATTTCCAGATTGGCCGGTTGGAAGCTGCCTGCATCCAGCGTCTTCCTGCGACCCTTACCAGGTCGTCTGACCACCTTGTGAGTGAAATGTTTGTGTGATGACTTCCTATTAATACGGGGTTACTTCGCAAAGGGGTGCCAAATCTTAAGAAGTGGCTCAGAATGGGTAACTTAATCGAACTATGCAAAGAACAAAATTAATTTTTTTCACATTTAATTATTCCTATCCAGTGTTGAAAATCGTACGTGTGGATAATTTAACTCATTCATGAAAAAAATGCACCGTATGTGCACTGCGTAAGGTCATGTTGGCTCGCCGTACCTACGCCTCTGATGAATGACCGCGCGCGGCTTTCGTAGTCTCTTTAATGACTTTATTTTCGGATACTTTTTTTTTCGTAACATACGATTATTAAAAATAATAACGATTAAGACGCTTCTATATATTGTTCCCCAGATCTTATTTTTTAAATTCAGCACCCCTTTGCCATGTAACCCTGTATAATTGGTTGTTGTTATAAAATATTGTAATGCCCTTTCTGAGCTCATATGTACTGTAATATATACATTTATAAGTCATGGATGTTCATAAAAGTATTTAAGTATAGTCATAAGGCATTTGATTTTGTATCGCACAATATTTTGTTGCAAAAACTAGAGCTCATGGGAATCAGAGGTCTGCCACATCGTTGGTTATCATCCTACCTACAAAATCGAAATCAGTATGTTGTTTTAAATAAAATCCATGAAAACGAAATGAAATTCTACTCATCTTGCATTATGAATAACAACCATGGCGTTCCATAAGGAAGCATATTAGGTCCAATCCTTTTTATCTTATATATTAATGATATAGTAGATGCAGTGGATCATAAATGCATACTATATGCTGATGACATTTCCATAATAGTGACAACTGATAAAAAACTGAATTCAATTAATAGACATGAAATGGACATTAACTCAACAATCGACAAAATAATCAAATGGCTACAATATAATAATTAAAAATCAATCTATATAAATCGAACTACATCTAATTCAATAAATCAAAGCATCCTAATAACAACTTTAAGTTAAACATCCCAAAAATTGAAGAAGTGTTTCAAATAAAATTTTTAGGGGTTTATTTAGACCAAGATTTAAACTGGAAAACCCACATAACGAACCTCTGTAAGAAAATAAATAAATTTGTTTACGCAATCTATCAAATTAAAAACGTAACCAATAGGAAGACTGCTATTCTATCTTACCACGCGTATATTGCATCTTTGTTGCGTTATGCCACCGTAATGTGGGGTACAGAATGGAAAAAAATATTTATTGCGCAAAAAAAATGCATTAGGGCATCTGTGGGATTAGACCTGACCAATCATGTAGACCGTATTTTAAAAATCTCAATTTATTAACTTTTCCATCCTTGTATATTTATGAGATATGTAATTTTGTATTTAAACACAAGGACTTGTTTAAAACGGCTAGTGATTTAAAAAACTCAAGATCACGTAGAGACCCCCACAGACTCATACTCAATGACGTTCCAAAGTCAGCTAAATATAGTAGGTCGAGTTGTCTGGCTATGTGCATTAAGATTTACAACCATATACCTAATGAGGTGAAAATGCAAAACGCGTCGCTGTTCAAGAAGCATTTGTTTCGGTGGCTCAATTGTCACAGTTTTTATAGTATAAAAGAATTTTTAGACTGGAAAAAGTAGCACAATTGAAAAAGTATATTGAAATGGGACTAAATTAATAATGAATACAATTTAACTTGGACATTATATTTTTTTAATGACTATTTTAATAATGTGATTTAATTGGAGAATTTTAAGATTGTTTTTTAATTTTATCACATATACTTACTTAAACTTGTAACATTTGCATGCTAACCCAAGTAGCCTAACATGTGACTCAGAAATGTACCTACCTATTTAATAACTATTTATACCATGTTTGACGCAAATAAAAAATTGAATTTGAATTTGAATTTTGAATTCATAATAGGGCTTAGCAAAATGAAAGCATTTCATGCAGAAAGCAAGCCGCTTTGCACAGTGGTACTAGGGACCAATACAAATGATTTCATTCGAGGAAACGGAAATTTCATCCACTGGAATTCAAAATGGCGGACATTTTCCAAAATGGCGGCTGCATAATTTAAAAAATATATAGAATCAGAACGGCTGCTCTGATTTTAGTGTTTGGAGTGTCAATCAATTCATATTGACACCTATAATCGAAATTAAAAAAATACCATTTAATAAAATAAAGATGGCGGCCAAATATATTTTAAAAAAATATATATTATTTTTCTCATTCTAGTGAAAATAACAACTAAATATCTTATGATATGTCACATATTTTTTATTTAAATAAAACCTGATACTATAATCCATAATTAAAAAAAATGCTTGACAATCCATCAAGTAGTTTTAGTTTAGTAGGTATTACAAATGAAGACCGTGGTTTTAAAAGCATTCATTATTTCGGTTTTCGGGCGGGGCTCTCTACGGAGAGTGCCATATTAGCTTTAAAACATACAGTCAACTATTATGTTAAAAGGAAAACTCCTGTGTATGCATGTTTCCTGGATTTGTCCAGGGCTTTTGATACGGTCTCGTATAGCAGGCTGTGGACAAAGCTAGAAGACGCTGGTGTGTGTCCTGAGGTTATTAAAATATTTTCATATTGGTACAGCAATCAGGTGAATGTTGTGAGGTGGGGAAATTCATACTCTGATGAGTATCATATGAAGTGTGGGGTGGTTTGACATCCCCTCGTCTTTTTAACATTTATGTAAATGACTTGATTGTGGAGCTCAGCAACACACATGTCGGATGCTTTGTAGATGATGTGTGTGTAAATAATCTTAGTTATGCAGATGACATGGTGTTGCTGAGCCCTTCAATCGGCGGGATTAGAAAGCTTCTAGGGGTCTGTGAGTCTTATGCTCTGTCGCACGGTTTAAAGTATAATGCGAAAAAAAGTGAGTTCATGTTATTTAAATCTAACAATAAAGGGCCATCCACAATACCACCACTTACACTGAACGCAGTTACTTTGAATCGTGTCGCACAGTTTAAATATTTGGGTCATGTACTCACTGAAAATATGTGTGATGATTTGGATATTGAGAGGGAGCGTAGGGCATTGTCGGTACGTGGTAATATGTTGGCACAAAGATTTGCTCGATGTACAGCCAAAGTCAAAATCACGCTTTTTAAAGCCTATTGTCAAACCTTCTACACGAGTAGCCTATGGGCCAGCTTTACACAGAAATCCTACAATGCCCTACGTGTCCAATACAACAACATCTTTAGGGCTCTGTTCCGGCTCCCACGCTATTGTAGTGCGTCGGGTATGTTTGCTGATGCCAGTGGGATGACTTTTACGCATTAATGCGAAAAAAGGTTGCCTCGCTGGTAAACAGGGTGCGAGAGAGCTCGAACCGAGTCCTGAGGATGGTGGGTGATCGACACGATTCAGCCCTGGTTGGCAGGTTCACTGAGCTGCACGTGACAAAGTATCGGTGAGCCTGTCTGCCAGGGGTAAATATTCCTTTTGTTTTTATTATACCTACTAACATAGTCTATAAGTTATATTGTTACTAACAATCTATGGATCTTTGGTCTGAAAATAAATGATTTTTATTTTATTTTATTTTTTATTTTATTATACGTGATGTGAAGCATCGTACAATCAAAACGAGTGCACTGATTTCAGTAATTTACGTAACAGAAGATTTGTCATGACATGACGTCGGTGAAAACAGGCGAAGTGCGAGTTGGACTCGCGCATACAGGGTGTACCGACACACAACTGTTTACTTGTTTTGGTCACAACTTAGTAAAATGTCTTCAGTATTTGTATACATTATGTGGTTTTTATTTTATAGAAATCTCAAATGTATACCTGCTTTAGTTTTTGAGATAGGCCCCCGTAACAAAAAGACAACTTTGATGGCAACCATTTAATTATCTTCACAGAACTTTTCCCATTCGGAGTGTCCAGAGGCAAACTTCTTCAGGGGGCTACAGAAATATGTTTATAATTATTTTAAAAATAATTGTTTTGCAGCTTATTCGTACTCCTCTTTACCTTTTTTATTCCTTAACTTACCTTCTAATTGGTCAGAAAAAAAATAATGAGAGCTTTTGCAGTTTCTGGGGCAAGCCTTCCTAAATGAATTTCAAGCTACTAATGTGATGACAAATCTTGCCAATCAATTGACTTCCTCAAACTACACTTGCTTTGCGTTTTCTGGGAAAACAATAGGAACGCATGCGAACGAAGCTAAGCTCCAGCGCGGTTGATGGGGCGATTCTCATGCATCCAGTGTTTGCTACAAACGCTAAGCGTTGTAGAATCTGAAGTTTTGCTTTTGCGGTAGTCAGTTGTGTTGTGTGGGCCACCATACAACTGATCCGTATGTTAGAGACGGTCTGATAACTGATGTTTATAGCCAAAGTGTAATTTTTCACAAAGTGTAACTTTTTCGGATTTACTGACAGTTGATGTTCGTCACACAATTTTTCTACAATACTGAAGTGCTGAACGGATTATTGCGCAGAGCATGTTTTCAGCATTCCCATATATCAGTATTGCTAGGTCGTCTGCATAACAAATGGTAGTGTATACTCTTTCATTTAGTTTATATAGGCATTCTATGTTCCCTAAGAGTGGGGATTGGACACCTTCCTGGGAGCAACCTCTGACCACCTTTGGTCTTGTGGCCCAGCAAGACCTACAACGGCAAAGGTGGTGAACACTAGTTCAATACTATCTGGACCGCCTTTTTGCTGACCTGTTAATTGATCCAGTTTCTAATGACTGGTATCAGCTTCTTTCTCATGCGTTGCTATTGTTTTGCCATAAATCGCGAAGCAAGTGTAGTTTGAGGAAGTCAATTAATTAGCAAGATTTGTCACCACATTAGCAGCTTTAAACTCATTTAGGAATACTGAAAAAGCTTTCATTATTTTTTTCTGACCAATAAGAAGGTACGCTAAAGAATAAAGAAGTTAAAGACGAGTACGAATAAAGGGAAAAACAAGTTATTTTTTCAATAATAATAAATATTTTTCTGTGGCTCTAAGGAAGCTGTCGGAGATTGCCTCTGGCCACTCCGAATTGGAATAGTTTTGTCAGGCCTGTCACTCCGCGTTTCGGTCGAGATAAATACCTACGCGACGCGCACCTTCGAAGAGGCTAAAATCAGTCGAGTGTCACGCGCGCGCGCTGTTACACGTTCTTTCTATTAAAAGTAGTTTTTTGTACGCGTTACACTTCCGACTTTATTAAGAGTTTATTCACTATGAATAAGAAAATTAAAAGACATCGAAAATATTGCGCAGCAATTGGATGTACAAATTCCACCAGAAAAGATCCGAATTTGACACTTTTCACACTCCCTAAGGATCCTGAAAGGTAAGATTTTTAATTCATTTTATTTAGGAAGTTATGAACATTATACGTAAAACCTCTAGTGTGTTTAAAAAGAGTTGAGTTAAGATTTTAACTCATGATGTTTCATTGACTTCTAAATTACTTAATAAGTACGATTTAAATCAATGTAGGTATATGGTTAAAAATTAAAAAATAAGTATTTAAGTAAAAATAAGTTGTTCGCGTAGTATGTCATTCCAATTTGATACGCAGTTACCTAATTACCTACCTACAAGGTACACACTAATTTATGATGTATGGCCATCTTCTTTAGTTAAAGTAAGTCAATTATACAATTTATTAAGATGATTTGTATTTTAAGATTTCGTAAAAGGTATAAAATGGTATGGTTTTTTCTAATAACCACATACGCAGCGACGATTTAAATAAAGAGATAAATTGGAACTTGCAATATATATAGACTACTTTTTGTTGCGACAACTGAACTGAACAAATTTAGTACAAAAAAAGGTTGAACTCTAGGAAAGGACATTGGCAACAATTTTTAATCCACCTCCTAAGAGAGTAAAATAGTGAGTGACATTACATACCTGTAGTGTCCTACACAAGCTTTGCATATGGTGTAACTGTCTAGCGGTGGCTGCTACCCTCTCCTCGCTTGCCTGCCTCTCCCCGCACATGTCCAAGAGGGCAGTTTGTGATGTCTCCCACCGACTCTTCCATGATAGCGATTCTTTCTCCAACTTTTTGATTTTCTTTGACATCTATAAAGAGACATTCGTTTAAATGAATTTGGAGAACAATAAATATGGACAGAAACTTATTTAAATAAAACCGGCCAAGTGAGAGTCGGACTCGCGCACGAAGGATTCCGTACCATTTAAAAAGACTAGTTTTTTGTATTTTAGAGCCGATTTTTCAATCGCTTGATAACTTTATTCGACGAATAAAATTGACTTTGTGACACAATTTCTATACAAAAACTGTCAAATGTCAAACTTAGTCGTCAAATAAAAGATCTGAAATTACAGGGGCGAGAAATGTTCTGAGGTAAGAGGTCATACAATGACGCTCCTATCCTAGAACAATTGAAAAATATATGATCTTTTGTTCCTTCATCTAGGCCACATTCACAAAGTGAACTATCTTTAATTCTGATTTTAGCCAGGTGAACCGGGGTGCAAGCATGACCCAAACGGAGACGACATATAGTGGACACAGTGACCTTAGGTAAATTATGGTGTTTAAAGAACCATGGGCGCCGAGGGATTTCTTTCTGGATATCGAAGTAAGATTTGCCGGCAAGTCTTCTAGAATTCCGCCAATCAGTGCTCCATGATGATAGTAAGTGGGAGTCGGCCAATGTTGAAAGGTCATGGACTAAATATTTATAAAATTCTAATGAACCCGTGGAAATAGCATTTTTTGCACATGAGTCAGCCGTTTCGTTGCCAGGGATACCGCAATGACTAGGGATCCATGCCAGGACAACAACTATGTTTTGCTGTTTGCATCTAAATAGGGCTTCCCTGATTTTGAGGATATTAGGAAATTTTGTTTTTGATAAAAAAGATAAAAAGATAAAAGATTATTTATTTGCTAGAAACAGGTTACATAAGATGGTAGGTACAAGGTAGGATCCATGTTTCGCTGTATACATTCCAGCATGCAAACTGTAAAAAAGTTAATTAATAAGCTGCTAAATTTTTGAATCCAAATATTCGCTTACAGTGTAAAAATTACAAAAAATTTGAATGGGTTAGAACTAATGGCTTGTAAGCAGCTTAGTGAATCCGTAAAGATAATAGATTTATTTAGGTTGTGAGATTCTACATATAAGATAGCTTGAAGAATAGCTAAAGATTCGCCTGTGAAGATTGAAGAAGAGGGAGGGGATTTACCAGTTAACCTATTGTCTAAAATCAATCCCAAAAACTTTACTTGGGTTTTTACCAAAATGGGTTCACCATCCAGATGTAAGTTAGGGGCAGGGACTAGACGTTTTTTTGTGAATAGATTGTAAGACCGTGGTTTGAAAGCCAGTCGTTTAAATAACCTAAAGCAGAATTCAAACGAGAAGTTGCTTCACCTTACACTAACATAAAGAGCAATCTTTGTTTTAGATTAATGTTACTAACCTTTAATTCAAGATCACATTTTCTTATCCCAAATAACAGTGTTATACTATACTTATTTGACATTGGCGAACGTGGAAACGCGGATTGGCCACAATTAAAGAAGAAGAAGAAGAAGTTATCTGACTATTGAAAAATCCGCCCTAAATTTAATCATTTATTTGTAAAGTGAATATGCAACTAAATATTCTGTGAATATTTCAAGCATCTACCTGTTGCCGTTATTAATATCGAGCAAAAACGGCAAAAAAAACACGTTTGTTGTATGGGAGCCCCACTAAAATATTTATTTTATTCTGCTTTCGGTATTTGTTGTTATAGCTGCAATAGGAATACATCATTTGTGACAATTTCAACTGTCTAGCAATCCCGGTTCATGAGATACAGCGTGGTGATGGTGGAGTTTTATTAATAGGGTCCCGTTTTTACCCTTTAGGTACTGAACCCTAAAAAGAAGAAGAGATTATAATACAATTAGCATACCTTTTCCATCTGTTCCTTGAACCCACCGAACACCTGGTTACTCTTAACCAAAGCATTTTGGAACTCATCATACTTGTCTGTATACACAGCCAGCTGACTCCTCAATGCTGTCTCCGTGCCTTGCAGTTCCAGAATCTTGGCCCGGTACTGCGCTACGGAGAGCTTGAGCTGCTCCATCTCCGCTACAATGCGTTCTCTCTCCGCTTGGTGTTCGAGGCTGGCTTTTTGCATTTTTGCATCCGATAACTGAGTTTCTAAAGCCATTTGTTTTGCCATTTTGTCCACCTGTATTATTAAATAAAATAAAAATAGCCTTTAATTCAGAGTTCACATAAAGTAGGTACCAACATATTTACAGAACATCTCTGGTGTACCTTTCGGCATAGGCCTCCTCCAACAATGGGCTAGTTTCCTAAAAAAAACTAATTAGTCCGTCAGTTGGATCAACAGAAAATATTGGACACGAAAGAAAAAATACTCTTTTCTCAATCAAACAAAAAATGATGAAGTTAAAGCGTAACACACACAGAGAGCGTGCGCGGGACGGCGACGGGTCACGACGGCAGTACGGCGGGTCTATTAACATAGGTTTAAATGGGCGCCCACAGACAGCGAGCGTGCGCGGAACGGCAGCGGGTCGTGCGCGGAACGGGTCCCGCGCGGCCCTTCCGCCGTCACAGATAGGCGGCGGGCGGACGGGTGGTGCGCGGGTGCGGCGTTCGTTACATTCGTCGTGATACACGCATTCAGACCAAAGCGCTCACACAGAGAGCGTGCGCGGAACAGGTGCCGCGCGTATACTACGACTGTTGTGTTATTTTACAAAACATTATCATTTTTCGCTATGGATTTGAATGAAAAAAGTAATTAAATATGTGAGAAAATAAAATGTTTGTACGACCTAGGTAATAATCTACTTAACTCAAGGTTGCTGTACTACGGTCACCCATCCATTTAGTGTCCACACTTAAGGTTGCTTAACCACGGTCACCCATCCATTTAATTTCAAAACTTGAGGTTGCTTAACCACGGTCACCCATCCATTTAGTGGCCAAACTTGAGGTAGATTAACCACGGTCACCCATCCATTTTGGGACCAAACTTGAGGTTGCTTAACCACGGTAACCCATCCATTTTGTGTCCAAACTTATGGTTGCTTAACTACGGTCACCCATCCATTTAGTGTCCAAGCTTGAGGTTGCTTAACTACGGTCACCCATCCATTTTGGGGCTATATCTGAGGCTGCTTAGCCACGGTCACCCATCCATTTAGTCCAAGTTGAGGTTGCTTAACCACGGTCACCCATCCATTTAAAGCCCAAACTTGAGGTTGCTTAACCACGGTCACCCATCCTTTTGGTGGCCAAACTTGAGGTTGCTTAACCAGGGTCACCCATCCATTTATTGACCAAACTTGACGTTGCTTATCCACGGTCACCCATCCATTTAGTGTTCAAATTTGAGGTTACGTAACCCTCGGTCACCCATCCATTTTGGGACCAAACTTGAGGCTGCTTAACCACGGTCACCCATCCACTTTGGGACCAAACTTGAGGTTGCTTAAACACGGTAACCCATCCATTTTGTGTTCAAACTTATGGTTGCTTAACTACGGTCACCCATCCATTTGGTGGCCAAACTTGAGGTTGCTTAACCAGGGTCACCCATCCATTTATTGACCAAACTTGAGGTTGCTTATTCACGGTCACCCATCCATTTAGTGTCCAAATTTGAGGTTGCTTAACAATCGTCACCAAACATATCAATGTCATAAAAGTGGACCGTGGTTAAAGAACCTTAAGTATGGATACTAGGATGGGAGTGATGGGACCGTGGTAGCGATGCTCGATATACATCGATGCATCGAAAACATCGATATTTACCATTTGATACATCGGATCCGTTCGATACATCGATAATATTCGATGTTTTACGATGCATCGATGTATTTAATTCAATACATCGAAGTCATTGACAATTGAATTTTTATTATTTAGAATAATATAATAATATCAAATCACGTAATAATAAAATAATTTGCACAGACAAGGCTGTATATGACTTTATTCCTTTGCTTGCCAGACAATGTAAAATGTGAAAAAAAATATAAGTATAGATTGACCAAGATATTTAGCCGTGTGGTGGAAAATGGAACTAACGCTTTTTTTATACTTTGAGCTATTTTTGTGTACTTTGAGCTGTCAAAATTACTATGAATGTTGACAGATTCTCATATAAATTTTGATAAATCGAGGGACACTGTTACATCTGAATCCGTACTCAATATTATTGTTCCTTTATATTTTAAGCGATGCATCTAAAACATCGATGTTTCAATCCGATATATCGAAAAACATCGATGCATCCTTTCCGATTGATGCATCGCAAAAAATATCGATGTATTTTTTAAATGAACACCCCTAGACCGTGGTTTTGACCTGACCATTAAATGGGTGAGCGTGGCAAATCAACACTTAGTGACTAAATGTAAAAGTTATCGTGTTAAAGAAGCTTCATATTTTATATGCGTTATTGACCATAGCACAAACCCGAGCCGCACCTTCGAATCGCTCCAAAACCGCCGCCGAACCGCTCCGCGCACGACCCGTTCTCTGTGTGAAGACGACGAACCGCGCAACTCACGTCGGAGAAACGACCCGTTCCGCTCACGCCTTCTGTGTGTGTTACGCTTAAAGCGTAACACACACAGAGAGCGTGCGCGGGACGGCGACGGGTCACGACGGCAGTACGGCGGGTCTATTAACATAGGTTTAAATGGGCGCCCACAGACAGCGAGCGTGCGCGGAACGGCAGCGGGTCGTGCGCGGAACGGGTCCCGCGCGGCCCTTCCGCCGTCACAGATAGGCGGCGGGCGGACGGGTGGTGCGCGGGTGCGGCGTTCGTTACATTCGTCGTGATACACGCATTCAGACCAAAGCGCTCACACAGAGAGCGTGCGCGGAACAGGTGCCGCGCGTATACTACGACTGTTGTGTTATTTTACAAAACATTATCATTTTTCGCTATGGATTTGAATGAAAAAAGTAATTAAATATGTGAGAAAATAAAATGTTTGTACGACCTAGGTAATAATCTACTTAACTCAAGGTTGCTGTACTACGGTCACCCATCCATTTAGTGTCCACACTTAAGGTTGCTTAACCACGGTCACCCATCCATTTAATTTCAAAACTTGAGGTTGCTTAACCACGGTCACCCATCCATTTAGTGGCCAAACTTGAGGTAGATTAACCACGGTCACCCATCCATTTTGGGACCAAACTTGAGGTTGCTTAACCACGGTCACCCATCCATTTTGGGACCAAACTTGAGGTTGCTTAACCACGGTAACCCATCCATTTTGTGTCCAAACTTATGGTTGCTTAACTACGGTCACCCATCCATTTAGTGTCCAAGCTTGAGGTTGCTTAACTACGGTCACCCATCCATTTTGGGGCTATATCTGAGGCTGCTTAGCCACGGTCACCCATCCATTTAGTCCAAGTTGAGGTTGCTTAACCACGGTCACCCATCCATTTAAAGCCCAAACTTGAGGTTGCTTAACCACGGTCACCCATCCTTTTGGTGGCCAAACTTGAGGTTGCTTAACCAGGGTCACCCATCCATTTATTGACCAAACTTGACGTTGCTTATCCACGGTCACCCATCCATTTAGTGTTCAAATTTGAGGTTACGTAACCCTCGGTCACCCATCCATTTTGGGACCAAACTTGAGGCTGCTTAACCACGGTCACCCATCCACTTTGGGACCAAACTTGAGGTTGCTTAAACACGGTAACCCATCCATTTTGTGTTCAAACTTATGGTTGCTTAACTACGGTCACCCATCCATTTGGTGGCCAAACTTGAGGTTGCTTAACCAGGGTCACCCATCCATTTATTGACCAAACTTGAGGTTGCTTATTCACGGTCACCCATCCATTTAGTGTCCAAATTTGAGGTTGCTTAACAATCGTCACCAAACATATCAATGTCATAAAAGTGGACCGTGGTTAAAGAACCTTAAGTATGGATACTAGGATGGGAGTGATGGGACCGTGGTAGCGATGCTCGATATACATCGATGCATCGAAAACATCGATATTTACCATTTGATACATCGGATCCGTTCGATACATCGATAATATTCGATGTTTTACGATGCATCGATGTATTTAATTCAATACATCGAAGTCATTGACAATTGAATTTTTATTATTTAGAATAATATAATAATATCAAATCACGTAATAATAAAATAATTTGCACAGACAAGGCTGTATATGACTTTATTCCTTTGCTTGCCAGACAATGTAAAATGTGAAACAAAATATAAGTATAGATTGACCAAGATATTTAGCCGTGTGGTGGAAAATGGAACTAACGCTTTTTTTATACTTTGAGCTATTTTTGTGTACTTTGAGCTGTCAAAATTACTATGAATGTTGACAGATTCTCATATAAATTTTGATAAATCGAGGGACACTGTTACATCTGAATCCGTACTCAATATTATTGTTCCTTTATATTTTAAGCGATGCATCTAAAACATCGATGTTTCAATCCGATATATCGAAAAACATCGATGCATCCTTTCCGATTGATGCATCGCAAAAAATATCGATGTATTTTTTAAATGAACACCCCTAGACCGTGGTTTTGACCTGACCATTAAATGGGTGAGCGTGGCAAATCAACACTTAGTGACTAAATGTAAAAGTTATCGTGTTAAAGAAGCTTCATATTTTATATGCGTTATTGACCATAGCACAAACCCGAGCCGCACCTTCGAATCGCTCCAAAACCGCCGCCGAACCGCTCCGCGCACGACCCGTTCTCTGTGTGAAGACGACGAACCGCGCAACTCACGTCGGAGAAACGACCCGTTCCGCTCACGCCTTCTGTGTGTGTTACGCTTAAAGCCCGTTAAAGTTCTGCGTAACACATCTGACGACACGTGCTCTCTTTGATGAGCTTTATCTTCGTAATTTTTTGTTTGATTAACAAAAGACAAAATATGAGTCCAATATTTTTTGATAATCTAACTGACGGACTAAATAGAATAATCTTTTTTTAACCCAGGAAACTAGCCTACTCCACTACTGCCTACTGCAACTCTTGTCCAAACAGGCCCCAAGCCCCAACTGTATTATTATCAGTGATCAGAATAGGTACATTGATTTAATGTACTTTAGTAGTGCTAGCATAATATGGATATGCCTCTTTTTCAAAAACTGATACCAAGAAATGCCGGAATCCCGGAGGCATGTCCATATTAACATCAATGTTTGAGATGGTTCACCCCAAATCAATCTACTTATTCCGATCACTGATTATTATTAATAGTATAAATATTTTAGAAATCAGATACAAGGATGGTACCACAACAACCAGACCCAACCCAACATAAAAAAGACCACAGAGATGGCGTCTCCAAGTCCGGACTCGCCTCTCGCCTACGGAGGTCGGAGGTCGTCTAAATAGAAAATCTAGTAAACTATATTAGTAATTAGATTATCTGGACGAAAAGAAAACTTAAACTGTGACAACGAAATGCCAATAATAATAATAAAATATAAAAATTAAACTGACCTGTTGTTCTCTTAATTGGTATTGCTGCACAACACTCTTGAACTTCTCGCTCATGTTGATGTTGTCGTCTCTCAACTTAGTGTTCTTCTCATTGTTCTGATGCAAGAGTGTGGTGATCTCTGACAGTGTGTTCTGGAACTTGGCCTGTGTCTCCTTACGGCGTTCTTCCTCTTCGCGGATCTTCAGGAGTGATTCTTCCTAGGAATGGCATGTTGCATTGTTAGCCTATTTTATTATATAAACTTACTGTTACTGGTTACTGGTAGTGAGCGATACCGAATTCAGTTAAGTATATGACTCTCTAATTTAATGGTTTTGAGCTTTAGAGCAGCAGCTCAGCAGAAGTAAGGTATTCTAGACTGTAAACTCAGAGGAGCAAGACATTTAATAATAATATAAATGATAATCTATGTAAATATTTGTTATTCTGAAGCTACTTTCTATGTCACCGTTACTTGAATGGTATTGGAATTTGATTATTATGATGAATTCTGTTAAAGTAAATTTATGTAGTTCAGGGCTGAGTATTTTATAGACTTTGGCAATAGAATTTAAAAAGTTGTGAGATTGATAAATATAGTCTAGATGCCACTTTTCTATATGGTAGGTAATATTTCATGTTTTTTATAAAGAAAATAAATATCGATCCCAATCATGAGTAGCGTAGTACTGGGGCTTTGATGATGACATTAAATACATTTTTGTGTTGCAGAAAAGAATATTAAGGAGACAATTATTTATGACAAAAGGCCATAAACCTAAAAACCTGCCTAGTTCACACTTACTGTATGTTTTGTAACTGTATTTTCTGTAAAAAGGCTGCCAAAGGTAAACAAGTTTGTTGCGACGTCTCTTTTCATCACCAGCCGATATATAGTCCCAAAGCGGTGATAGGGCAAACTTTAAGACACAATCTCACAATCTCAAGCAAATAGTAATATCAAACAATAACACACCTTGATAGCTTTGTTTTGTTTCTGCAACTCACGGCATAGATTCTCCAGTTTAGATTTAACAAGTATAGTCTTATTAAACTCATGTTGCAGCTGCTCCTTTTCTTTTGACAGCAATACGTAACGTTTGTCGGATTGTTTAATATAAAACTGAAGCTTTTTATTTTCATCAGCATTCTGTGCATACTTTTTACAGACAGCAGCAAATTTTTCTTCATATGTAGGTAGAGAGTTTAACGATTTCATAAACTGCTCAACATTTCTGTCGTCTTTTTTTACACGATCTTCCTTTCTAGACTTCTTCGGTGGATCTTGAGGTGGTGGAGTGGGTGGTTTTTCCTGTAATTTGACACCAGAAATATATTTGTTAGGAACCTTGTAAAACCGCTGAGTACATACATAATTTAAACTGATTGAAATGGATGAATCACTTTTATAAATTTTCATTATCATCATCATTTCAGCCACAGGAGGTCTACTGCTGAACATAGGCCTCCCCCAATGACCTATAATCGAAGGGGATTGCCAATACTCGCCATGCTTGGCAGGCGAGTTGGCGAGCGCAGTTTTTTTATACGATTTCGCACGCAGACACTGCTGCCCGTCTCATGCTACAGGAATTTATCGCCTCTGACGACACGCCTCCTGTTGGCGGTATGGAAGTGTATTCTGTACAGAAGTCCCCACACGGCACATTATAAATTTTACACACATTATAAATTTTATCTAACACATATTATTAACCTGTTAACATCTAAGTGGTCTCATAAGACCACATAAGAATAGAATTTTAATTGTGTCTCATTTACGTATGTTTCATCAGTTAAATATTTGGTTTTGAAGTTGAATCAAGTGTTTTGTTTTATGTTTCATTTCAAAAGATAAAATAGGTTTAAAACTAAACTGTGTTTATTCTTTGATAAACAAAGCAGGTTTAGGCACTTTTTATAGAAGAAAAAAGTAAGAATCTGATGCTTATTGAGTTACACATAAATGACTAAAACATGACCTTTTGCATGAGGGCATGGTATTAAAATAAACTGAATTATCATAATACCATGGCAACCATTATCAGTGATGCAATAAATACAATAGTACGGAATTTAGCAATGCCTTGTCGTCACCCATAAAAGAAGAAAGCGCAAGAAACGTGCTTCGAACAGAAATATCATAAACATTTTGAATTTTGGCAAATCGCCAAACGAGTTTCAGGTTAACTAATCTACCTGTTTTAACACAATTGATATCTTATCCGATCATTACGAATTCTGATTAAAAGGTTTATTTATTAATTACGAGAAAATCCTAGTAGAACACCACAAATTTTCACAATTCTTGCAAAATTGTTTACCGACATCTGATCGGAATCTATTAATAAAACTAAGAAAAATATAGGTTAAATTCTTACTTCAGCTGAGGTTTCAGGCACGGCGTTAGCCACGGTACCATTATGATTTTCTTCAGCAGTTTCCATTTTAAAACAATCGTTGTATTAACTGAAAAATACTCCAAACAATCGGACAGAAAATTATACACCACAGCACAGCAGGCGTTTTAGAGCTAGGGATGTATTAGGGTAGGCATGTGAATGTGTAATTGTCAAAGTCAATTGACGTATTCGATTTGAGTAATCTATTTTTCATAATCCAATATATTATATTAACGGGTTTTTATTAAACTCAAGATAGGTACAATTTGTAGAAACAGAATCATCACAGTGGAGAAAGTAATCTATTTAGAATCAGTTATTTTACTGAACATTGTTCCAAATCAAGTGTACATAAGTAAAAAGTAAATAAAAAGATTTCAAATGTAAAATAAATAAAAAACGATTGGGTATTTAATAGAGGTTAGTTGGTTTAGATGAAGGAAGTGATATCTACTTAACCTAGAACCTATGTAAATTATATCGATGTTAATAATTTGCCTTCCAAATAAACATGGGCAACTTTCAATCCCTGGGTCATTTATGGGTGTACTTCGTAAACACAATGTTTGTATTAATTTGCCTAACTTATTTGAGCTGTGTTGTTATAGCAGCTATACTATAAGGTTCCTTTATCTTACGCAAATAATCAGTATTGCATCTTAGTTGTGCTCTAACGCTCAGAATAACATAATAAATATGATGTATGTAAGGTTATTTTATGAAAAATCTCTTATGTAATACATAGGAATGTATTAGATTATACATAAGGATAATATCATTTGTACTGTGGCTGTTGATTTTTCTTATAATAAATTTAAAAAAAACAGAATCATTAGCCATATTCGAAATACAGTAAAGTGAGTAAAAGGCTCGTACTTTTTGAAACACAGACCGATTTATTTTGCGCTCGCTTTATTTACTAGATACTTATTAATTACTAAATATAAAAAAAACTTTTTGAATTTCGATGACAGAATACATGATGAAATCAATAGTCATTCAGTCAATTCAATTCGAGGGGCGTAGACGTGTAGTAGTTACTAATATAGGTATTTTAGTTAGCTACGCTCCGCTACTTTCTTAATAATAGAAGTCTTGCTTGTTTGAATTGATGTAGTATTTTTGGTGTAAAGATGAGGATCGATTCGACTTCATTGTATACGATCAATTCGATCAACATTACTAAACTTTGAAACAACACTATTTCTGCTGTTTTTTGCCGTGCGCACAGTTTTTTAGAACACAGATACGAATACCGTGCCGAATACCTACCAATACCTATAATCGTACAAACATTCCCATTGGTCAATAGATGTTATGGTAATGTAAAAAAAATGTTTATGAGAACAGAACGAGCACTGATGTTTAGCATCAATGGCAGCATGCTCTTTATGTTTAACGTAGTAATAAATCAAGATATTTTCTTATTTAATCTATAATACTAAGATTAACTAAATAGCAATTTATTTTTGTGTGGTATAAAATAAAATAAACTCTATGTAGATTTCTGAACGAACAAAACCAGTTAAAACTAGATTTTTTCAGAATTAATGTTACCATTCAAAAAATAAACTTCTTTGGTAGTTTTTGTAAATAATTAGAATACACATCTATCAAAGTCTATTTTCAACATTATTTTGTGAATGTAAAATATATTTCATCCTTCCATAAAAGTATTATGATGATTATTTATCGGTTAACAAACACTCTCCCATGCATTTATTTGGCTATGCACTTCCTCTTACAGGCCAAAAAAAGAAAAAAATATTGTTGTGGTCGGTCGGATGGTATGTTATATGACATTTATTATGTTAAAAGAACTTAAAAGAACTGCCTATTAAACAAAAATTTAAAAGAAAGAAATTTTTTGTATGGATAGTGGCATACCTAAAGTTGCAAATACCTAAATGACGTATTTTGGTGAACATTAAAAACATACGCTAATCGATAGAGAAAATAATTATAAACAACAAATACTTTTTGATAAAATGTGCTAAATAATATACTTCCTTCACAATTTCAATTTGGAAATTCAAAATTTATTTAAATATTTTCTTTATTTATCTTGCAATTAGGAAGAAAATGATTATCTACAAAACATTAATACTTCTTGTCGTAAATGATCTTGTAGCATTAGACCTGCTTGCAAAGAAATTCGTATTATTTTTGCCAGTTTTGAATGGTTTAACTAACCAACCAAGTTTTTAATGGCCAACCACGCAAGTCATTTTTTGACTTTTTTCTTTATATTTTAACAAAGGGTTTGACTTAAAAATAATCACCCAGTACTCAAGTCACCGGTAATTTAAAAAATACCACACAGTAGAGCGGTGTAATCAAAGCTCATGATCTATAAATGTATCATTACACCTATATGGACATAATATGGAATCCAGCTGTGGGGTACTAGCTCCAAATCCAATGTCAATATCATACAAAGGTTCCAATCCAAGAAACTGCGTATGATCGCTGAGGCACCATTGTATAGCAAACGACACACTACATAAAGACCTATGCATACCTACCGTCGAGGAAAACACCCATAAAATCGTCAAAAGATATAGTAAAAGTATAGACAGTTACCCTATTGAGCTGGCTCAAAACTTATGTCAGAGTCTCTAATTGCTAGGAGATTTTAACGGAGAATACCACAAGACCATAATAGAAAGCATGTAATGAAAGCAAAAAAAAAAGGATAGAAAGAAGGATGCGTCGCTGCAGGACACATGCCTTGCAAGATTCATTTAACGCAAAAATTAATAAAAAATTGCTGAATGGCCTAAAGAGAGACAGATTGTAATCTACAAGAAGACAAAAAAAAGTAAAGTGGTAGTCAAAGGTGGGGTGAGGGGTGTCATAGGTTACAATCGGTGCTTCGAGCGGCATAATTTACCTTCCGCACGCGTTGCCTTTTTTTGACATTTTATTTGAGTTTTGTAACTAACCAAAATAAATCATTTGCATCATATTTTCTTATGTTTTAGTTTATTTTTAATATGCTTAATATTGATCATTGAAATATGTTTTTTTGGGAAAATATTTTATTTTATTTTACATCTTAAATCTGAAATAGTTCAGAAAGTATATCACTTACGACATTTTGTCAAAGAGTATTTGTTGTTTGTAAATGTCCTCTCTGTCGATTGGCATGTGTTCTATAGGTGTACATTAAAACACGACATTTAGGTACTTGCTACTTTAGGTATGCCAATAAGGTTGCAAAAAAATATTTGGCTGAAATGCTGCTACCTGCGACTGCTTACTAGATAAAAATATGTTAAAAATTCGACTTTCTAAAGAAAGGTAAAAATATCTTCCTTCAGATTTTTACTAAATAATAATATTAAATTTAAAGGTATTATACTTAGTTTCGTTATTAGTAAAGGCAACAGTGGCAAGCTAGCAAATAAGTATCATGATCTCACAGAAAAATATTTTGTTTATACCTATAAACAAAATATTTTTCTATAGGAAGTAAAGTAGTACTGCTAGGGATATATTTTTGGCATTAAGTCCCCCATTTGTAAAATTATTTTTAAATGTGCAATAAAGTTAAATAAAATAAGAAGAAAGAAATCGTAAAGATTTATTAATTAATAGAATCAAAACGGCAATCAAACTTTTTGAGATATCTTTTGAGTTAAAAATAGCACCTATAGAAAAATTTAACTGTTGAAAGGAACGTAATTATTCGACATTTTGGAATCAAATAGGGCAACGACGAGACTTGCAATTTTATTCTAAGCTTTCTAGTCCGCAATCTTTGGAGTGAATGGATTCGGAACCCAAAAAACTAAATGCGTAGATCGCAAAAAGAATCGACTATAAACTTTTGATTGTAAATTTGTTAATCTTGCTTAAACAAAAAGTTAAAGGTGATTAGACCTTTAACTTTTTGTTTAGTTGGACCTGCCGCTGTCTGTACCAACTTATTAGCAAATTTTTATAGGGGAAAATTAAATAATAGAGTAAACTACCTGTATTTATGCTATGGACTGATTTCTGGTAAACTACAATAACGTTTTATATGGTACTTACTAATGGCAAAAGAAAGAAATGCTTAAAAAAAATAGCTCACCGTATTTTTTTTTTCGTTAATTTGTTCCAATATCCCTGCCAATAGTTTTGTTGACTGTTTTGAGTTGAATTATAGCTACTGTATTTTTTTATCATATGAAAGTTTTTTTCTCCTGATTTGGAGCGCTAGCTTTTTGCTGGATGGACAAGCGTGTGGATGTGTGCATCGCAAACATGTTCTTCGAACAGCCTTTAATTTGTGCACAAAAACCGACACCGACGCCGAACAATGGCAAACACAAGGCAATGGCAAGGCAAACAGCTATCCACACGATTATGTTTGCTGTTTACTGTTTGCCGTTGTTTGCTAAGCGTGTGGAGCCGGCATCAGATATTACATGTAGGTATAATAGTTTAATCTTGAAGAAAAAATCTAAGAATATCACGTAGATAGTTAGGTCAATGTTAATGTCTAAGGGGTATTATAAAATTCAAGACTATCTTGATGACAAGAATGTATGGTCAGTCCAGCCTGCACTAAACTGATGTACGTACCTGTTTATTTTGATTTAATATATTTTTTGTGGCAGCTAGTGGTGACTGAGTTTGTTCCGGCGTTTCTTCTCAGCACTTGCCAGATTGTCTGTGTCTTGTCTCGAAGCGCTATTATGGCCCAAAAAATAAGGACATGTTCTGCCCCATATGGGCCAATAATGTTATTATTGACGGTCATAAGTGGCAGTTTTCTATCCTAAATTGAATAAATAATTTTTGACTGACTTTTGACTAAGAGATGGAAATGAAGTAGGTCCTTTGAGGAAGGGTAGGTCATGTTCAAGATCACGTACGTGCGCGCGTTATCGTAGTAGTTTTGTTAAGATTATTACTTGCAGCCCGAAAATTAAAAAAATGTATCGCCATCTCTTTTTCGCGCATTCGTTCAAAAAGAAGCAAAGCGAACGGTGGTGAGTAATCTTTTTCTGTAATTTTATCAACTTTCTTCAATATCACGAAATTCTGTCATTTGTGCAAAGAACGTGTTAAATACGAACGGTGTGCAATCAGTGGGGTAAGTTTATTTGTATTGCAAGTGTTTTAGTCGGATAACCGGTCGCAGTGTGATTATTGCAAGCCGTTATTTTTCAAGATTTTGCTAAGGTCAATGTGCTCGGATGCCGTAGGACGAAAGCTGCTAACTCGCCTGGCATGGGCGTGTAGATATTTTGCAGTATATTTACATAAATAACGCTTTAATTCGTTTTTTTCCGGATTTTTCCATGCAATTTTAACGCGCAGTGGACGGACAAAAGTCACCGTTATGAGTCCCGCATGAATGGCCTGACCGAACCGTGTGTCCGATAGATTGAACATTTTTACAGTTAAGATTCTAAAACTACATATAATTACCGGTTTAAACCGCATTGTTATTTTTTATGGTCTTTTTGTGCTCTCATTTTGCGATTATCTCCCTCCCTTTCGTTCCTGTGTGAACTATAGTTACTGAATTCAATTTTTCTTTGTTATAATTCGCACTATATTCTTTGTTGCCTTTTTGTATATCTGAGACAAGGTTTTATTCTTTCTGCTTTGTAGTCAGTAAGAATTTTACAACAATACTTTACTTACTTAAATCTTCTAATTTTCTACATGATCTACTACTCCTGCCTGTCTGCTAATCATCAAATACATTTTTTTTTCTTATTAAAACTGATATCAAAAAGAAACTACCTACCTAACTCACATGGTTTATACCTACTTGTGTATTTCTAACCAAAATTAAATATCAATACACTTTCTATTTTGTTTGCACTTGAGAATAGTTTTATTGAACACATGCACTTTAGTTTATTATTAGATCCGCTCTAATTAGTTACTATCATTGTGTACAGGAAATTACTCGCCATGTCTATGAGTAGTGATTACTAAGTACACAATGTCATTGACTCGCTCAAGTTTCCTTGACACAAAGTAATGTCATTTACTCTCAAGTTTTCTGGAAATAACAAAAAAAAAAACTTCTGTCCTGTCAATGGTGACTAGACAGACTTAGACCTAAACTTGGTATTCTCTACAGCATTTTGTGTTGCTCTGTTTAGGCCATTCCTTATGCAGGTGTAGGTACACAAAGGCCAGGAGAGTAGGTGAGCTATAGTTTGTGGATTCACACCACAGTCACATGCACCCTGCCGCTCAGTCCTGTTACCCCACCTTACCAAATTTTTAAGTCAGTTAAACACCTTCCATTGCTTTTTATGCTTAAACTTATATACTTACAACATGTAATGTATTAAGTAGTACTTATAACAGTCTGTGGTGACCCTTCGCTGCATCACTTCTTATCATCTGGTATCAATCTGATCAATGCTTGTGCAAAGGCAAAAAATTTGATAAACAGTCTTTTGAAACATGTATTTGACCCATACTATTTACCTTAACTCTAGTTATTTTAATTGCTTCATTATTAATCATGAGGAAAATATAATGCCATAAGGTCCTAAATATGATTTTATTCAAACACAACTAAATTATGGTAATGACAAATTGGGTTACAATTCTTATAAATCCCACATACTTCCCTTCTTCATCTATACGGTCAATCCTGGTTGCGTCCAAAGCCATTGCTTTAGAGCCCAGGGTCCGCTTTCCTTGATTTACTCCTCCACTTCGCACGGTTTTGAGCGTCCTAGTTGTGAGATCATTAGCAAGCATGTCAGCTCTCACGACGTCAAGCCAGCATTTCTTGGGTCTACCCCTTTTGCCAGGACCCGGCGGTGGCGGCATGGCCAGACATTTGTTTCCTACGTAGCTTGCCGGTTTCGCAATATCCCACATTCTTCCCTAACTATTCATAATTGGTATGTAAAAAGGATACTACAAAGTAATATTCTAAATTAAAAAAGCGCTTATACATACATAACCTGCTTAGCTCACACTTACTACATGTCTTATAACTGTATATCCTGTAAGATAGATACATTTATTTACTACATAGGCTGACTGGTTTACTACATATGTGCTGCTTCTCATCACCAGCCAATATGTAGTCCCTGAAGCGGTGGTGGAAAAAAGCTATATTATGGGACAAGTATGTGTGCCTGAAAGAGAGAATAAATAGTATTATTAGATGACTTTCATAGTAGTACCAGTCAGTGTGGAACATACATTTACATATTGTTAATCAAGGGGAAGTGAGGTTATTATTATTAATAATATTAATCAGGGAACTGTATTCACCATGCTTAATGAATAGGTAGTAAGTTAGAGATAAATAAAATGTAATATTTTAATGTTGGGCATTTAATATTTATTATGGTGGTAGGGCAAAGCTATATTTTTGGGAAGTGCCCCGAAGAGGGCCTATTTAAGTACTGATTATATGAATATTATGAACTGAATAGGTTTTTTGTTACATACAATAAATCTATTTACTTAATTAAGCATTAAAATTAACAAGTTTGTTTAATACAAACATTTTAGATTTTTAGGTTAGTCGTAGTAACTAAATAAATACAATTCTCGTTGCCTGCATGTTTTATCTTGTATTTATAGGCAAGGATATCGAATGATTGCCATTGCCATATTTGCAAGTAGATTGAGCATTATTGAGACATTTCCTGATATAGAACATACAGTATGTCTGTTCTACAAGCCATATGTAGCTTTGTAATGTAGATATACTCCTACGACGACGCAAATGGCTATCAGATGTCATTTGGTCACATAAAATTATCCTACTGAGACTTGACTGTATTTTTTTCATTTGGTTATCAATTAAATCATCAATTAATCGTTCTATCTTAAAGATTAGGCAGAATAATCAAAATTATGTTTTTGTGATGCTTAGTGATTTAAAATTAATTACAATCTAAAATTATTGAAGTATATATTTAGTTTACGTGCCTATTTACTACTATTTACATTCACAGCATCTTGTACAGTCATAACCAATGGTTGTTTTTGTAATTATGACTTGACAATCTTATTTCTATTAGAATAAGGTTCAGTATCCATCAGTGTATACTTTTGTGAAGACTTCTTAAGTACTCAGTAGATTTATTTTAGCAATCAAAGGAAGTATTACTCATTGCATTATAAAAGAAGAAAATCGTGAGTCAAAAACCACTGAAACATAGATTACAGTCAGTTGTATGAGTCATACTATTTTTCGTTCTGGTAGACGACTTTCAAATTACATCCATTGTGTACTGTCATCGCTAACTAATTTACTATTTAATAATATTTGCTACCGATTCAAATTCATTCTAATTTAAATACTTACAAACATTTTGTATAATTGGTGCATTGTCTTGTACAGTCTGCCACAAAAACGTAAACAAATTTTTAAAATAATGCAAAAAAAAAAACCTACAATTAATAAAAATCTGTAATAAAAACAACTTAGCAAAATAATATGTAAAAAAAATCGTAAAAATATTTAGTATTTTATGTTTTTTTTTTGTAAGTAAGTTTTCTTCATGATATTTTATACCGGCGTTACGGATATGTAGCTTGGATCGGAATGTGTTTTTTTTTTGCTATCACCTCCCTAGTCAAGTGGCTGACTGACTGATATTGTTCTAAAGACAATGTGCAGTTCATTATTATTCTGCTTCACCATGGGAGGATGTGAACAATAAATGTATGCTAATGGGCTTTCTGTTTTAATCACATATAGTCGCAATGCAGTGGTTTAAGTGAAATATGTGTCACCATCATAATAATTTCACAACATTGTAAAATATGGAAAACTACTGAGTAAAAATATACAGTTTGAATTTTAGGGCTCTATTTCACCGGGACACCATGGTGGTGCAACCAGACGCCGCCACTATCAAAATGTATACAGCTCAATAGAGAGTATCTCACCTGCCCGCCTAGCATGACCACCAAAACACGATATGATATAGCGATTTATCGACACCAACTGTAAAAATCTCACATAGCCGCCATGTTGAATATCCGTGCCGGTGACGTCTCATGTTGTGATCGCTGTTTCGATAAAAATTCAACATGGCGGCTATATCTAACATATAAAAAGAAAACTATCCCTAGTGTCGTTCAATCGCTATAATCATATCGTGTTTTGGTCATGCTAGGCAGGTGTCAGCTTGGTTGCGCAACCAATTTGGCAATACGTATACGTTTTTTTGCGCGGGACAACATGGCGGCGACTGGTTGCGCCGCCACGTTGTCCCGTTGAAATAGAGCCCTTAAACAAATAATCGCTTTTACAAGGTGTTGAACCCATTGGGGAGGCCTATGTTCAGCAGTGGACGTCCTATGGCTGAAATGATGATGATGATGAACCCATTGAAATAAACAACTTTCACGCTGGCACCAATATCAAAATCTAGTGAAAAACCTTCAGCTTTCCTTACAAAATAGTCATTCGACAATAATGTGTGGAGCATCAGTTACTTTTATTGTGGTACGACGTTGGTCCCATGTTCACTTGAATGGGCAGAAAATCCCGTTAAAGTGATTCCCTCCGTTAACCTGTATAGATTAACATTACATAGACCGTTTCAGTTTACATTAATATTTGTATCTTGAATATTTGGGTAAAATTAACAGCAGGATTCTAGCTTGCTTAAGAATAAGTATATTACAGTCCGTAAGAATAATCAGTTGTCTTACAAAAGTCCGCACCAGACTAAAAAGGTTTCATAACGATATTATTTTACCGCATAACGGTGGAAGTAACAGCACTAACAGCACACTTATGTAAGCGTCTGTCCCATATTAAAAGTACGTAAGTTTCCAGGTATATTTCGAAATGAAACACTCCTCCATAATATTATTCACATAATGCAACACCACCAACGCAGTTACGCCCATCCTTTTTACCCACTTTCAATATCCCTATAACCCTAGCCCCAACTGAACATAACTGCATACTGTGTCCTCTGTTTGAGAAATGAAACAGCTGCAAAAAATACAGGGTGTACTAAATAAAGAAAGGACATTCCTTTAATCCCAAATAATCAACTGCACTCATACAACTATTACAACGGGATTTACATGCAAATCGGTAAAAAAATAGATGTTTCGTAGTGCACACATTATCATCAAGGTATCGCGTCACTGTTATGTACGGATGGATCATCTAGATCATACCATATAGGGCAGTAATACAGATCATCTATCTTCGAGACTAGTTAGTGATTTTTTTACTTAAATTTATTATAAAATAACAAGTCCTGTCAACTGGGCGATAGAACTAAAACAGTACAGTCACAGATTAAAATAATGGCCCAATTTTTGTCGAACAAAATAAATGACATTTCTTCTACTCTGGGTACAGACAACAGCACGTCAACTTACCACAAAACGTCAAATTTTCTCAAATGATATTGATCTCTACGCTTCGGCCTTAAAGTTGAAAATTAATTTAATGAACTTTAACTTTTTGAGTAGGTTGACCTGCCGTTGTCTATACATATATGTGCTCCATGGGGTGGAGCATCTAAATATTTTTTCATGATATGTGCAGCTGATTACGTTTACGTGGTTTTAAGGAGTGGTGTCGTATTCATTTGTACACCCTGTGTTCTATCCTGGGTGGGGGTGAAATAAATCGATTCTCAATTTTGACGAACACTACAAAAAATAACACAACTCGCAAAACGATTCAGTACATAAGTTATCAGAATAATGTTGACTCGCTATCACTGCAAAACTTTTCAATTATAAATTTGCTAATTTTAATGTTTAGGTTCAAAGTTTATTGCCCTATAATTGCGATAATCGTCTAGACATAGTAATTTCGCTTTTATTACGGGTTCCTGGCATGGCGTCATGTCATTACCTACTATAATATTCAGTGTACGTTCAGTTGGACACGCTAATGGAAATTCAGCCTAAAAAACCCATTATTCAGAAGCATTTCATTTTGTTTTCATATCGGCATAGGCATGAGGAACTTGTAGCTCAGTGGCGGCAGTTCTTTGGAAGTGATTATTTAGTTACTCGCTGCAGTTATGAGTGGATGGGTGACCAGACCAAATTAAGTGACATTTATCATGAGCATCTTGCTTCAGAAGGCACGTTAAAGGTTGTACTCAGCATAATCGCTTGATGTACGCCTTATGGCGGCTTAATAGGCTAGTTTCCTGGGTCAACAAAAGATTATTATATTCAGTCCGTCAGTTAGATTATCAAAAAATATTCGACCCATATTTTGTCTTTTGTCAATCAAACAAAAAATGACGAAGATAAAGCGCATCAAAGTTTTGTCTTGCTCAAAAGTGTCGCAAGGCGTGACGTTACGCGGAACTTAAACGGGCTATATCTTTATCATTTTTTATTTGATTTAGAAACGAAAAAATACATGTCCAATGTTTTCTGTTAATCCTGCTGACGGACTAACTAGATTTTTTTAGGAAACTAGCCCATTATAATCTGACAGTAAGATCACTGGCACTACCATACCTCTCCATCAAACCGAACTGAGCCCGCGTGGTCAGGTGGAGAGCTCATTTTAATTTTTACCTATGGGCGTACCAAGTACAAACATACAGAAATTATTTGTGTACCATGCAACAATATTTGCGCACTTTCTCTCCTTGTTGTACAGACAGGATAATAAATATTGTATCCTTCCTTATGCTGCAAATTCACAAATAATACACTTAAAAACCGCTGTTGACTGTTGCTTTAAAATTTATTCAATTTTCAACCTAATTCCAATCATGGAAAGTCGAATCGGCCTTGCGTAAGTTAAGTAGGTAGGCATCTTGGGGAAATAATTGCTTTTAAGTTTCCTTTTTAGATTAGTCAGTGGGCGTCAAATTAACTTATACGAAATTAACGAATCGAGAAAGGACGGTGTGCTACTTTCGCATATCCACTACAAAGGCAGAAGAACAAAAACATCAATCATTCTAGCCATAGTAAAATTTCATGTAGTAGGCTCTTTAACTCATTATCAATTAAGAAATCTGGTTGTTATTAAGTAAAGACTTAATAAATAGCGCTAGTGTCGCGCACGCTTTCTTTACAAACAAAGACCTCCAATAATTATCCTAAGTGATTTGAAATCCGGCGTATTCCTTGCAGGAGGTGATATAGAAGAAAAAATTCAACAACTCCCTCTTTGACTATAAATCGACATATTATTCAATTGCCTGTCTCGAAAATAAATTCTTATCATCATTTACAATAATTTCTTTAACTATTCGGTTTGTTTTGCGAATAGGTATATCACTTTGCCTAACAGGGTAGTTGACACTACCAATCAATTGAAATACTTTTTATGAGCTGTCAAAACGTACCTCTTCCTTAAAATTTGTATGGCAATAGCGGACAGTGACGTCACTGTTTACCAAACTCATCTGACTATCTATTTATTAGTTTTAAAGCAATTAAAAATAGATTTCAAGAAACAATTAAAAATTATGACTGAACAGATTGATTAATAAGGTGTTATTAAAAAAAAGAAGAGTCTCGGAATTATTTATGAATGGTGTCAACATCCGAATTAGGTGTAATGTAATATTTAAAAAAAAAGTTTATTATTAAAAAGATGTACGTACATATAATAGTTTACTAGTAGTCCCCAAACAAGGTAATCCTGTCTCTTTGTGATGGATGTTTTGTTGTAGGAACATTGTAAATTTTCCTCGAACATTGCGGTTTTTCCCTTATTTATTACCTACGTGAACTTTTAACACTTAATATAAGGGTCTCCATGATGCAACCAATACTATAGCAAAGTAATATAACAGACAGACGAGACGAAAAATCAGACACTTTTACATGTTCAGTTTATAACAAAATGACGAACTCAAATAATTGTAAGTAAGTAAATATTACATACACTAATCAATCTTTTTGATTTATTTAGACTGATCATTATAAATTACAGAATTTCTGTAGACATAAAGCCTATAATATGCAGTAAACCTACTGAGTATATCTTTGCTACGTCCACAATGAAAGGCTTGGAAAATAAATTGTCATGCGTGTAATGGACAAATTATATGTCTATATCACTATGCCCCGAATCTTTGACCCCGATCTATGTCCCGAATTCCGATGATTATGACCTGGAACGGGCATAATGTCTTTCCTTTGTCAATTAAGCACTTATTTTCTTTACCGCGTACAGCTCGTATGAAAGCTTAAGTTATTACTATGTGGTATAAATTGGCATGTGTCATTCTAAGAACAGTATCTTAGTCACTGCAAGCTATCAAAGTTACCGAGCTGTATTTCAAAGAATTATTTTTAAGTTACAGTAGTCTTTTTGTAGACAAATATTCCTTAATATCGCAACATCGAATGAGTTCTCTCTTCAATACATAACTGTCGTAGTTTTTTTGGTCTTGTTTTCTGGTTCTGAAAACCATTATTACCTAACATTCGAATGCCATGGGGGCAATTTGGGAGTGGCATTAAATTATTATTTATTTAGTTAATAGTAGTAGATACTTGAGTATCTACGGTCATAAATTAAATATTTTCTTGACCGATTTTCAGCGTAGAATTCAATATCAATAAGAAAAGTTTAGGTTTTATAGTAGTTAATGATCTAAACCTATACAAACAAATCCCTGGAGTAGTTTTGGTGATTAGACTACACAGACAGTATGGGATACAGACAGACGTGGCTAAGATAGTTATACTAATATAGTAACTGTAAATAAAAGTTTTTTATTTAATCTTACATTAAGTCTAAATATAGAATTAATAGATAGACAAAGATTCACAGAAGTGACGGCCGGGGAAGAATACCTTGGTTCAAAAACCTTGGCGGTTTGGCGATCGTTATTCAGAGTCGCTGTGTCGAAAGTGCAAATTGCTATGATTGTCGCCGTAACTTCGTCTAAAAATCCCTAATACCAAGTAGGTACAGGTAGATAGGTAAGTAGGTATTCGTAAGTAGTAACTAGCTGTTGCTCGCTACTTCGTCGAGGTCTTCAATTAAATTCACCGGCATGTGCCAGTAACTCACCAGTTTCATCCGCAGTCAGTTTCGGAACTTATATGGGAGTTTATGGGACGAATAACCAAACATTCATTTAAATATATGTATCTTGCATCTTTAGCTTATCTCCATTTAAGTTTGTGTCAAGTGCATTTTGTTGTATACTATCCATTACTAAAGTAACATTGATCTGACATCATCGCTACCCGTATTTACAAATAGAAACTTACCGAGTTTGTCCTCTAAAATAAATGTAATTAGAATTACAGTCTCTTTTATTTAACGTCTAGTTTTTGCCTTTAAAACGCTGCCCTTGGCCTTGTAGCTACTCGCACAACACACAAGCCACCGAGCACGCGCCGTCTCATCGACAGAAACAGAAGCGAACAGTTCTGAAAAGAACTACGTCAAGTCGAAACAGGATGGTAGCTCTGAGAAGAGCTGTTTTGTGTGAACGCGGCACCCACGCCGCGGCACGAGCACTCCTCGTTGTGCGCGTACACGCTGCGCCGCCGCCGCCGATGAAATGGCCGAGGCGATCTCCAGTTTCCACTGCGCGGCGCGCGCGAGCGCTCCCTGCCCCGCACGTCCGACCCCCGCAGACACCTGTGCGTGGTGGGAGACGCGGCAAACAAACGAGAAGACGTGGAGGAAAGAGAGAACAATAACTGCGCCCTATTGGCTAATATCTGTATTTTTTAATTGGTCAAACACTCTTTTCTTTGTAAATAATTTCATATAAATAAAGCCTGTTCCTGTAAATATTCATTCGATACTCAGCAATTAATGGAGTTATTATTTACACACTACCACCTCAGACCAAATATCTCCAAAGTGGTGACCACCGACCAGTGAACACAATGACTGAAGAAAACCACCCGCTCCCGCTGCCTCAACAACCAGCTTCAGGACCGCTGGAAACCATCCCGCTCCCACACGAAGTCGCCGGCATCGCGCTATCAATGCGCGTCCCACCGTTTTGGCGTGACAAACCGCGCCTATGGTTCATCGCATTTGAAGCCGCCACGAACGACCTTAAAAGAAGCGAAGCTCAGCGTGCTCAAATGGTTATCGCACAGCTTCATAAGGAAGACATCGAACAAGTCTGCGATCTACTGTACAACCCACCTGCTGACCACCACTACACCGCTCTGAAGGAACGGCTGATCTCTGTTTACGAGGAGTCCGACGGCAGGCAACTACAGAAGCTACTTTCCGACATGGAGTTAGGCGACCAGAAGCCCAGCCAGCTACTCCGCCGCATGAAAACCCTCGCTCTCAACAAGGTACCGGACAACACGCTCAGACTGATGTGGATGAACCTGCTGCCACCACACGTTCGTTCCGTTCTCGTTGTCAGCGACACCATAAGTCAAACCACGGCACTAGACGAACTTGCCAAACTCGCCGACAAGATGCTCGAGCAACACCATCAAGTCTCCGCCGTGTCAACCGTCGCAACACACCACCAACAAGACAGTCAGTACAGTATGCAGTTTCTCGTTGAAGAAATAAGAAAACTGCAAACTGAAATCTCTGAACTTCGAACGTATCGCAACTCATCGCCGAATCGCTACCGAAATAATTCACGAAACCAACAGAGAAGGCAGACATCTCCATCTCGCTCACACGACAACAACTCTCGCCGTGACCGCTCCGCTACTCCGTCGCCTCACTGCTACTATCATCGAAGATTTGGCAAGAATGCGAAACGATGCACAACACCGTGCAGTTTCGTGCAAGACCAAAATCCGGAAAACTAAATCAAGCGTTGGCCGAGGCGGAACCCAGCGCAGGAAACAAATCATACCGCCTATTCGTCACAGACAAAAACTCGAACATGACATTTCTAGTCGACACCGGCGCCAACATCTCAGTTATACCGAAAAGAAAGGGGACGTTTGAGAAACCGCTTCCGTTTAACCTCTACGCAGCCAACAACACTATAATACCTACATTCGGCGAGAAGACACTTGACCTCAACCTGAACCTTCGAAGACCTTACAAGTGGAAGTTCATCGTAGCTGCCGTCACCAAACCTATCATCGGAGCTGACTTCCTCAAACATCACAATTTACTTGTTGATTTGAAAAATCAGCGCCTCATCGACGACGTGACCAAACTTGTCACTAATGCCACGGGACGTTTCACCGACACACCTACAATAAGAAGCATCGATGAAAGGCAGTCCTACCATGACATACTAGCAGAGTACCCCGGAACAACTCGACTTACTTCAATGAGACTCAACGCTAAACACGACGTCGAACACTTCATCGAAACGACCGGCCCGCCTCTTCACTGTCGTGCCCGCCCAATCCCACCACACCGCTACAATCAAGTAAAGAAAGAATTCGAAAATATGCTTCAACAAGGTCTCTGCAGACCAAGCAAGAGTCCGTGGTCAAGCCCCTTACACATTGTGCCGAAGAAAAATGGCGATCTACGCGTGTGTGGCGACTACCGACGACTCAACAATATCACGAAGCCCGACCGCTACCCCGTACCAAGAATGAAAGACTTCACCTACCAACTTCACAACAAGCAAGTGTTCTCGACCTTGGATCTCAACCGTGCCTATCAGCAACTTCCGGTGCACGAAAAAGATATAGAAAAAACCGCCATCATTACGCCATTCGGACTGTTCGAATTTCCGAGAATGTGCCCAGGTCTCAAGAACGCAGGTCAAACGTTTCAACGTTTCATACACGAAGTACTGCGTGACCTTGACTTCGTCTATCCATTCGTCGACGATTTGCTCCTAGCTTCGGATAACGAAGAAAGTCATAGAAACCACCTACGCACCGTTTTACAACGACTAGAAGATTACGGCATCACCATCAACCCAGCGAAATGTGTCCTAGGCCAAACTGAAGTAAAGTTTCTAGGATACATTGTATCTAAGGACGGAATAAAACCACCAGTCGAACGAGTACAAGCTATCAACGAGTACCCGAAACCTAAGACAATTCACGAATTACGCCGATTCATCGGAATGATCAACTTTTATCGCGATCACATTCCACACGCCGCATCGACTCAAGCACCTCTAAACGCCTACTTGCACAATGTAAAAAAACGAGACAAGACTGAAATAATATGGAACGAAGTCGCCTCGCAAGCTTTTGAAGACTGCAAGAAAAGCATCTCCGAAGCTACCCTTCTCGCTCACCCATCGCACACCGCTACGTACGCTATCTCGTGCGACGCAAGCGATAAGTCCGCCGGCGCAGTGTTACAACAGAATGTCGATAACAAATGGCAACCTCTCGCATATTTCTCGAAGAAATTCACCGATGCACAAACAAGATACTCTACTTACGATCGTGAATTACTTGCAATCTACATGGCTGTGAAACATTTCAGAAAAATGTTTGAAGGAAGACCTTTAATAGTATTCACCGATCATAAACCCCTCACCTTCGCCATCAACAAATCTCAATCAGCCACAGAAACGCCGCGAAGAACACGACAACTTTTGTTCATCAGCGAATTCACAACCGATATTCGCCACGTAAGCGGAAAACAAAACGTCGTAGCCGACGCACTCAGCCGCATAGAAACAATAACAGCCCCTACTACAATCAACTATGAAGAAATAGCCAAATCACAAGAACACGACTCGACCCTATCACAACTAAAACAGCAAGACAACCTATGTATCAAGAAAATACCTATTCCAAACAGTGACATCGGGTTACATTGTGAAACCTCCGGAACCCACGTTCGACCTTACATACCTGAAAATCATCGTTACGAAGCATTCCGAACCATACACAATATCAGTCACCCCGGAACTCGTACTACAAGAAAACTAATATCAATGAAGTACTTCTGGCCGTCGATGAACGCCGACATTGGAAAATGGACGAAAAGCTGTATCGACTGTCAGAAAAGCAAGATTCAACGTCACACTATCTCCGCTACATCAAAGTTCCCGCCAACAGAACGCTTTCAACATGTACACATCGACATTGTTGGACCTCTACCTACAACAAGTCAAGGACATCGCTACCTCATCACTATGATTGACCGACTAACAAAGTGGCCCGAAGCAATACCTACAGATGACATTACCGCCGAAACGGTCGCGGACGTTATCTATCAACACTGGATTACTCGATTCGGATGCCCATCAACGCTCACAAGTGATCAAGGTCGTCAGTTCGAGAGTCAGCTATTCCAAAAACTAATGAAGATAATGGGAATAAAGAAAACACGGACTACGCCTTACCACCCACAAAGCAACGGAATAGTCGAGCGATGGCACCGATCCCTAAAAACTGCACTACGCGCGAAGTTAACTACCTCAAAATCGTGGCTCACCGAATTACCTACAGTGTTGTTTGGACTACGCGCCGCCCTACACACTAACAGTGGGGTAAGCGCCGCCGAACTCGTCTATGGCTACACACTACGCCTACCCGGTGATTTTTTTTCTGCAACTACGTTACCCACGTCGACGTCTGCATTGGATAACAACTACGTCGAAAGACTACGTGCAAGCATAGAAGAAAATAAGCCACAGTGTATTACAACTCATAACAACAAGCAACACATATTCGTGCATAACGACCTACATACCTGCAGTCATGTGTTTATAAGAATAGACGCCGTCAAGAAACCACTTCAACAACCATATGAAGGCCCATATCGCGTGATCAAGCGAACCGACAAAGTGTATACAGTACAATTACCGGATCGCGAAACCAACGTATCAATAGACAGATTGAAGCCAGCTTACCTGTTACCAGACACAGACGCAGTCACCTTACCATCTCAACATAACCAAGTTACCTCAAGCCAAGTTACCGTACCTTTACCTTCACAACAAAACCAAGATACCATACCATCAGCAGTGAAGCAAACAAGTCATGGACGTATCATCAAGAAGCCTGTACGTTTCACTTGAAGGGGAGTACTGTAGCTACTCGCACAACACACAAGCCACCGAGCACGGGCCGTCTCATCGACAGAAACAGAAGCGAACAGTTCTGAAAAGAACTACGTCAAGTCGAAACAGGATGGTAGCTCTGAGAAGAGCTGTTTTGTGTGAACGCGGCACCCACGCCGCGGCACGAGCACTCCTCGTTGTGCGCGTACACGCTGCGCCGCCGCCGCCGATGAAATGGCCGAGGCGATCTCCAGTTTCCACTGCGCGGCGCGCGCGAGCGCTCCCTGCCCCGCACGTCCGACCCCCGCAGACACCTGTGCGTGGTGGGAGACGCGGCAAACAAACGAGAAGACGTGGAGGAAAGAGAGAACAATAACTGCGCCCTATTGGCTAATATCTGTATTTTTTAATTGGTCAAACACTCTTTTCTTTGTAAATAATTTCATATAAATAAAGCCTGTTCCTGTAAATATTCATTCGATACTCAGCAATTAATGGAGTTATTATTTACACACTACCACCTCAGACCAAATATCTCCAAAGCCTCATTCCCTCAAATCGAATTATACTACTAATAATTTGCAAACAAAATGTTGTTTTGTAAAAAAATCTGTTTATTTACGATTAGATTTAAAAAAAATGTATTCTGGTACAGACAACAGCACGTCAACCTATCACAAAACGTCATATTTTCTCAATTGATATTGATCTCTACGTGTCGGACTTAAGGTTGAAAATCTGTTCAATGACCTTTATTGGGTAGGTTGACTTGTCGTTGACCGTACGTACGTTTCCAAAAACTCTGCTGATTTGTAACGGTCTTTGACGTATTTGACTTTCGCGTAGACGGTGCTTGTAACTAATACTCTAAGGACGACGATTTACTATATCACAGTATAAGAAAAACTCAGTAACTTCACTTAAATTTAAACGCATTACATGCACGTGTCTACTCCGCTAAATTAATGATTTCGATATATGCGTCTCTCTCATTCATTGTAGGATGCTGGCCTACGTGCAAAATACTGATAATGCCGGAATTAATAAATAAAGAAAAATTTTGCGAAGAACTTGTACAATATGATGTTTTTTTTTTATATGACTGACCCTCTTTGTGCCTGTTTTAATGCAGTAACCAACCACAGCGTTTCTGACGCGCTACATTCTAAAATTTTCGGATGCAGAACAACGGCTTTATGAAACCGCGTAACAAAAAATGTTCTATTGTGATTCGTTTTTCTGGGTTATTAACCCACTGTACTATCTATAAAATACTATGAGGGAGTAGTTTTAATGGTTTAAAACAAAACATTCACACCTGCACCATGATTCTCAGGGTTTGTTTATAAACATTTCAGCAGTTGCTATTTAAACACTCATGTTTAATAAATCACATCATAAAATTAATATATACCTAGTACACATTTCATGCTAGTGCGTCATAATAAGTATTAATTCAATTCAATTCATTGCATTAATCTTCTTAATGATTTTTTTTATAAAACCCCTCAAGTCTTTAATTACCCAGAAACTAGACGCAGTAGCATTTGAGGTTTTGATGACCTCTGTAGCCGAGAGGCGAGCATACCGGACTTGGTGTCGTTATCTCTGAGGTATCCCGGTATCGATTTTTGGTCAGTCAAAGTAGAAAAATAACTTTTCTTTGTCTCTGGTCTGTGTGTTGTGGTACCGTCGCTGTTTCTGATTTCTGTAACACAAGTGCTTAAGCTACTTATCATAGGATCAGAGCAATGTACATAATAATATGTGATGTTGTCCAATATTAATTTATTCAAGGTGTTAAGCTATTTTACTTCTGTTTCATGGTTGAATGTGGCCGTCTTTTTTATTTTATTTTGTTATTTGTAATTTAACGTACAGCTTCAGCTATTCATTACAGGAAAATCCCAATACGATAGCAGCTTCATAATTCTATTAATAAATGATTAAATAAACAATATTGCAAATAAAATAGTTTGAATATGATAAGTCGTTGTTTGACCTTCAGTAGGTCTGGTCCGAAGTTGCCCTTGTGATGAATGAGGTTTATATTAACTGACAATGTATTTCCAATTAAATTGCTATCAATTGGTCTTGTAAATTCAAAATGGAATAATGATTCATAGGTCTGGCCAAGACGTGGCTATTTGGCATTTACCTCTTTGTTACCGCCATGATGATTGATTGATCTACTGATGGTATAATGTGTATTGTATCGTACACAATAGTTGACCACAATCTGTGGACCGCACTGTCTGACCACAAGACTTCATACTTAAGTCTGTCTTGTCTAGCGTCTGCAATGTCTGCATCTTAGGTAACGAGTCTACAATAGAAGTGGTAGTCAGTAAGATCCTACTGGGCGCACGGTGCAAAGTCGGTTCCACGCACACATGCATATCATAATTATCAAGTCCCCACATCAGAATATTTTCTCTCGAAATGAAATTAGTTAAAAATATAAGCATATGGTGAACGATTACATTGAAGAAAATTATGGCGTGCGTGTGTGTATGCAGTTTTGGTCCGCTTTGCGCGCTTTTTAGGCACTGAAAGCGAGATTACCGTATCCATGTGTATTATGTGTCTGGCAATGTTTTCATGGTGGCAGTTCTTTCTGATTTTCAATACTGTTTGCAGATTTTCAATTGTTTATTGTTATATCAATAATACGTTATTGATTAGCTAGCTTAATATCTTACGTCATAAACAATATTTCTTGTTTTTAATAGGTGTTTATTAGGATTATATTATTATTCTAAGAATAATGCGACGTGATGTCAATATAATTACAATATTTAATAAACACCTAAGACTTGACTTAAATCATGAATATCACGAAGCGAGTTAGATCCACTAAGCGCCTAAAACATTATTAGCAATCTTCCTGCCTGCCTAGCATGAGCACCAAAACACGATATGATATGATATGCTATAGCGATATTAGCGATATGTCGACACTAAATATAAAAATATAGCCGCCATGTTAAGTCGCCGTGACGGTGACGACACATTATGATCGCTGTTTCGATAAAAAAAACACAACGGCTATATCTATCATATTTTTACAGTCTGTGTCGATATATCGCTGTATCATATCATATCGTGTTTTGGTGGTCATGCTAGGGGGGCTGAGAAGGTAAAACGTGACATAAATAATTTAGGCATTTTAATATTTTTTATAGGAGCTTCTTAAAATTATGTAAAAAGTACATGTTAAGGTAGCAAATAGGTAATAAATCTTAACAACGTAGTTTACACAACGCTAAAACTATGAGAACTTTGAAGTGGTCAGCCAACCTGATGAACCTGACATGGCAAGAATGGCTGACTTTATCTTTTTGATTTATTTCTTAACGCAAAGGTAGCAAATATTTCATTATAGGTAATAAATAGTAATAAAAAGTGAACATGTTCTCAGGTCCACATCTCGCTTGGTACAGCCATCTTGATGATTACAGGAAAATAACGCTATCTAAACTGACTTAACCTTTTGCACGTTGGTTGGACTAATGTAAGAAGAGTATTTGATGTAACAAAAAAAAACGAATAACATCACATTTTGTGCGAGGTTCTCTGTCTAAAGTATCATGTCACCTGTTCAAATCCTACCCAGCCAAATTGGAGTGGTCGTACAGTCCTTTTTATCCAAGCTTTTCAGTTTCCACTTACGACAAAACTTGATGACCGTTACCCCTCAAGCAGCAATACGGACCATCTTTTTCCGACCAACTGACAAGTCCTGTCAACTTTCGCCTATACCAAAAAGCACAGCCACAGATTAAAATATAGGCGGAATTATTGTTGAACTAAATAAATGTCATTTCTACTACATAGGATATGTGCCCCATGCCGTTACCTTACCCAGCAATTTCTTTGTCACAGATAAAACATTAAAAACATGACTTCCACATCGTTCAACGTTGGTCTCCAAGACAACACGAGGCTGTCCAGCAGGGTGCTCCGCCCCCCGGGCGGCGGGCACACCGATATCTTCGGTGGGGAGGCTGAGCCGCAGCGTGGCCGCCGCCCCGCCCCCTCGGTACTCGCTGCTGCTGCCGCAGGTATGTATTTTCTTCTTCAAGTGTCTCTTCAGATTTAAGAGTGTCTGTACTGAAATCTTAAGTCATAATTTACTTGACTTAGTACATGAAATAGAACAGTGGTTCTTACCCGGTAGTCCGTGGACCTCTGGTGGGCCCTGAAAGCACCAGAAGTTAACCGCAAAGCCATCCTAAAATTAAAGATAGTACAACCCTTTATTCATTTAAATTTACTCCATATTATCTTCAAACAGTTGGTGGTCTATAGCAAGATAAATTTCCCACATCACTAAAAGGTTAAGAACCAGTGACATAGAAATTCATAGAATATAGGAAATGTTCCCTATATTAGTAAGAGCGTCTAGTCAGCTTTCGTTATTATCAGTCTCAAACTAAGCTCTTCTCTTTCTCGAGTATGGTTAGTTACCAGGAATTTTTGGAGCATTAAAATTCCAAGTTAACATATCAATACAATTTACAAGAAATCCTTATCCGAATGAATTCTTGCAATTCCAGTGCTTTAAAATTACCTTTTCCTGTTCTGTTTGTGATGACAGTGTTCGCTTTCCTTGGAGATTTCAAACAAGATCGCGATCGCTATTCCTGTCGTCTCTTGTGCCTTTGTATCATTAGGTTTTTCTAAAAGTTCTTTGTGTAGTTTTGTCAAACTAGTTCAAAAAATCAACCGGTTTCCATGCCCTGGTCAGTCCACCGGTTGGGAGACCTGCCCACGATGTGTCTTTCGGCGTCAGTTCGTGTTCGCCACGGTTATTAGTTCAGCGAGCGATGTGGCTAATCCTGCCTTATAAACAAAAATGCTTGGCATAATATCTTTTACTAACAAAAAACTTATAATTTTCCAGCGCAAGAAGCTGCCGAGGCAAAAGCTAACGGAAATGCTGAGGCTCCTCAAAATGGCCAAGCCACTGAGCCACAAGAAGCTCCAGTCCACCCGGAGCCGAAGCCCGAAAGCCCCGCCAAACCGGAGAGCCCAGCCAAACTGGAGAGCCCAGTCAAACCTGACAGTCCCAAAAAAGAGAGCGCTCAGCCGGAACCAGCTAAGGTAGATCCCCCGAGACGCGTGCGCGTGCCTCCGGGAGGCTTCTCTTCTGGGCTCTGGTAATACCGGACAGCTCCGCAGTTTAGGCTAAAGTCTCACTACAAGTAGGGTGCTAGGATTAGTGACTATCAATGTCTGCGTAACTAATTAAAACGCTCCGCTCGCAGCGTGGCCACTGCTATAGTAACTAGTATGTTTGATCATCATGTTCAGTCAACTAGTGCTAACAACACAGGCTATCAAATAAGTCTGTTGTATTTTTTTTTGGAACAGCAAAAATCACATACAATGTGTTTTGTCCAAATATCTCAACGATTCCTCTTGGTCAATAGATGTTGGTTCATAAAAATCTGCGGCCAGACTTACAGTAATCGGGCTTTATTCTTGATTTTTGAATCTGTGGTGATAAGTTAATTTTATTCTAATCTACAAAATTTTATGAGCGGAGGAGGGCGCCACTTCCAAACTGCCAAATTATCGATTCATCACACAACCCTTCGCGTGCCACTAAAAATTTCCCCTATTGTTTTCCATTGTTTTTCCGATCTACCGTGGGTAAGTGGAACGCGAAGGCATAAGCGTCCTACGAGGCTACGACCATCTCACTCAAGCCCGATCATTTAAAATGTACCCTGTTCCATTGATCACAAAAAATGGTTTAATTTTACTGCTGTTACTTCGAGACTCATATACTTAACAACACATACACTTCAGTACGTTGTATAACATCTGTGTTCGTTAATATCGTTAGTGTTACGGAATCAAAAATCAAGATCTGGTTCTTAGCGCCCTGACATCGAGTAGTGAGACTGCAGCCCTCTAGTTAAGATCCACGCTGGGACCAGTTCTTAGGTTGTAATTCGTCGTGCCTTTATTGTTGAATGCTAGAAGCTTTATTTGGTTGTAGATATGTTTTGGATTAACTGGTCCCACGCCGGTATTCTTATCATTCTCTTAGTCAGCGTACTGTATCCTCGCAGAAGGCAATTTATTTACTGTAACGTAACGCGGGCTAGGTATTATTTACTTAAATAGGAGATAATTTTTTATTTTAACCTTTTAAACTATTAGCTTGTGTCAAAAATAAAACTCGCTAGCCAAACTCTCTATTAGATTTTTAATGTATTGTCACAATTGGTTTTTTAAATAATTCGTAAGTTCGAAATCCTTTGTAAATTATTCACGAATCATACGTTTTACATTTTATAATGTTGTCCTTTCTATGTAAGTGTGGACAGGGCCATCTTTAACCTATTGGGGGCCCTAGGCACAGGATAATGGGGCCCCTATGACTATTGAACTATAAATAGAACTAGGGGACCCCATCGATCGCGAGGCCCTGGGTAAGTGCTCAGAGTGCCCAGTGAAAAAGACGGCCCTGAGTGTGTGGAGTCTTCTAGAAAATTCTAGAGCTTAGCAAGTCTGAAAATAAAAGACTAAATCTTTGTGGTAAATTATGCTTATGTATTCTATCCTATATATTTTAACTCAGACTGACATGTGCCTGTTCAGATGTACTTAATGTTCGTCTCAAATAGCATTTGGATATTTTGCAGTTAGTGTTTTATTATAAATAATAACATTTTGTATGCCTTCGCTGGCAATGATGCGATTATGTATATTAATAACTGTATTTTTATATGAATTACACAATACATTATGATTAATATTATAGAGCGTTTTATTTCAAATCCGTTATTTAAATAGATAAATACTCACCAAGTTTCTTAAGCCTTTATCGAGGTGGGTAGGCTTTAACAAACTGCTACGTAATATACTAAGGCGGTAAATGTCCTTCACTATCTTCCTTTTCAGTAAAAAAGTCTAATCAGAACGGTCAAGCTCTTAGGGCCAATAATGTAAAATCTATAGGCGTGTTTGTGATTTGTACCATCTCATAAATAGACCTACAACCAGGGGCTGTCGGGATACCGGTATATGAATATGGGTAAGTATAATTTATTTCTGTATGACGTCATCAACCTTTTTAATTAGAAAAACTTGCATTTTTATAAGCACTTGAGTATATATATTTATTTTGCCATACCTATACATATTTATATTTTGGTAAAAGTCCATAGAGGACAAAAATCCCTGAATTGTGAAAAAAAAATCCGCCGAGAACTTGCCACGGACTCGACGCACATGGTGTGCGATCATTTCCGGACGAGCGTCACTCGAGCGCGCAACGCAGACTAAAGTTCGCAGTGTGCGTTGCTTCGCTTAGTCACATGAGTTTTTTCTCAGGGACTCCCTCGTTCTTTTGTCCAGTCCGATCTCTTGGCGTCCTCGGTTATTCGGGGGACTTTGTACGCGGTACTTTTAATCCCTCGTGTGCAGTAGGTACTCGATGCAATAGGCTAGTTTCGTAGGTCAAAAAAATATTATTCTATTTAGTCCGCCAGTTAGATTATCAAAAAATATTGAACACGTATTTTGTCTTTCGTCAGTCAAACAAAAATGACGAAGATAAAGCGCATCAAAGTTTGAGAGTGACGTCACGCCTTGCTAAAAAGTGTCGCAAGGCGTGACGTTACGCGAAACTTTAACGGGCTATATCTTCATATTTTTTTCTACTAGTGTCTAGTTTAGATACACACGTCGCGGTCGCGGTTTAAAACTTCAGTATTGATATTTTTACTGGTAAGTACTACTTACAGATATTTTATACCGATATGCCTACAGTCCCTCCTACGAATATCGAGCAAATCAATGAATATGATAAATATGAATCTTATTGCAAGGAATTATTATTTTCTCGGGTCGATAACCATTCTCTTTAGAGGCAAAAACGAAAATGTAATAAAATAAAACTCGTTGACACTAAAAATAAAATGACAATACGTCAATCACTCCGACAGAAAATGGAGTAAGCAATATTCTTTATGTTTTCCCACTCTCAAACCAGAAAAACCAATAACACAATGAACATCTAGTCATAAAATGGAATTTTATGTAGCACAGAAGACATCACCAACATTTACCGAATATTCATTTTTCACATTACCCGGCTTAAGTAAGTGAACCTAAAAGATTAAATCTGATCATGATAGTATGTAGGTACCCAGCTTTTAATCTAACGCTGTAAATTTAATTAAAACCCAGCTAAAACCTTATTTTAGTAGTCGTACATTAAAACCTACATTTATACCTAAGACATAGCGCTTCTGATACTGGGTCAGTAATTCAAGAGATTTTGCTTGGCCTAGCTGTAATCAGATTGTGATTTCTTAATAAATCCTCTACGCGTAGGTAAGTAGACCACAAATTACGAAATTTTCACCACAAATATAATTTCATTGACCAATGAATCTCTGGCAAACAGATTTGTTTTTTCTTGACTTGTCCTAGTTGAAATAAATAAAACATACGTGGATCTCCTGTTTCTAAATCAACTTCATACCTACTTTTACCCTCTGTATACTGATACTGATAGATTTTCCAGCAACCCAATCACAATCAAGTTCCCTTTGAAAAAGAGTTCGCGTCGCATGGAGGGAGGGGGGCGGCAGTCGCGCTTGCTCGGGCGCCTGCTCGGCAAGCTGCGCGGCGAGCACCGTTACTCGACGCTTGATAAGAATTTCTCCTTTACATCCACTGTGTAAGTATTCAGCTGTAACCAAACTAGCAATGATTGAGGCGCATCGCCAAACTCTGGCAATGTTACTCTGCGACATTAACAAATGACAGGTATAAAAAAGTCAGACCCACGATTTCTGGATGTCGCGCTTCATAAATGTATGACAGGGGTCGCTCTCGCACTGCCGAATACTGCCGATGCCTCCTAAGGCGAGGGATAAAAACAAGCGACGCGGCTTGGGTGAGGCGCAGAGGCAGCGCGGTCGCTACACCGCTCCTTTTGTATTTCATACAAAATGTACTCGTTTAAAGGCGGGCCGCGGGCGGTAAAAAAATATTTTACCGGCCCGCCTACTTTTTATGGCACAAACAAGACCCCGATTTAGAACGCTTCGATAACGAATTGACAACCGGTAAATCACGTGACCCACTAATATTCAATCATAAAGTGTCCCGACAATTTGTTACCGAACGGTTCTATATCGGGGGCCAGACCCCAAAAATAAAGATTGCTGACAAAATTGTAAAATATCAACTCGCAGTGAAAGCACCGGTTGCGGCAGCACCACTAACGACGAGGACGACGATGCGCTCGCGCACGCCTCCAGCGGCACGCACGCGCACATCGACCACGACCAGTTCGCTGCCAACATCGACTTGAGGTAATACCTATAGGGAAACAATTGATCTAGTATGTTACTTACTTTGGGGGAAATCAATAAAAACTAGGTAAATTGTCTTAGAGACTTATCAGTTATCACACTGCTGCTCTGTAATTTGCCAGCAAATTCAAAGCGTGGCCAGAACCCAGCTGACGTAACGCGAGATAGCATAGCATCGCTCGTCGTAGGCGATTAGCTGACGCTCTTAATGCCATAAATACAATAAGGCTAACTCTCCACTGCCGCATTAGATCGAGGCACTATTTTTTGCCAAGCCGATTGAATACCTGGGAACAATCAGTTAGTTTAGTTCATCATCATCATCATTATCATCTTTTATCCTACTGCAAATATAAGCCTCCTAGAGCGCCTGGTACTAAGTCCAGCCGATTCCTGTCGTTTTCGTGATATCACTCGCCCATCTAGCAGGAGGACGTTTAGTAAGTGGAAACCAAATAATCCATTTGATATGATTTGGTGTTTTGCTTCGTTGTCTATGGTAAACTGATATTTGTGGCTCTGGCAACTGTCGAAGCCAGAACAGTCGGTCTCATATTGTAACACCATGGCAGGTGGTCTACTGGTGTGACAGGTGGAACTAAAAGTATTCCTTATTGAATTTGCAGGTACGGTGGTCAGTATCTCACGCCAGAACAACTGCCAGAATTTTGCGAACAACTACACCACTTAGTTGAAGTGATTCGAAATATACAGTCGTATTCCAAAATCACTGGAGAATATCCAAGGTATCTATTTTAGATTTTCACCAAAATAAGCACTTCACCTTAAAGTAAGTAGGGGAAAGAAACTGGCTCTCCGATGTTCCCCCAGAAACTTGATGGCTTGCTATTGAGACTTGATCAGTCAGACCCAACCTGACTCACAAATTTTCATCAAGCTAAGTAGCTATAATCATAAAGGGTATAGGTAGGTACTTAAATATCGTCTATAATAAAGCAAGCTTGTTCAGAATAGGCCAAGCTTGGGTCCCAAATTCCTAATGCTCCTAAAAACCTAATTTGAGTGGTCACAAAAGAATTTAGAATGACCCAAAATACAGCAGATATTTCGAAATAGGCATCGAACCTAATTGACATGCCTCAAGTTACAAGTAACCTCTATAGCGTTATTTTGGTATACATACATCTATGAAACATACGTTAATCAATAGAGAAAATAATTACAAACAACAAATACTCTTTGACTCGTAAATTATATACTTTGTTCGGAATTTCGGAGTGAACATGTAATATTTACTTTTATTTTTATAATCAAATTGTGATTCTGAACAAAGTGTATAATTTACAACATTCTGTCAAAGCGTATTTGTTGTTTGTAAATTTTTTATCTTTCGATTAACGTATGTTTCATAGGTACACCAAAATAACGTTATACAGGGTGGCCAGAAGTGACGTCCATATTTTTTTTTAGGTGTTGAGAGGTATCTGAATCACCCCTATGTATGTGCTACGATTTTTCGTAGTTTTTGAGTTAAGTTATGATTTTTTATTTAAATTTATGTTAAGTGAGTTATAATTTAGATTTACAATTTAAAATTAAAAATCTAAACTGATAATTTCTTAGTTTCTAAGTAGCTTCAAAAAATGCGCTAGACTCTAAGCATTCATAATAATAATAAAAAATCGTAACTCGAAAACTACGAAAAATCGTAGAACATACATTATTATTTATTTAGATAGGTTTTTAGATAGGATTCAGATACCTCTCAACACGAAACTAGGTAGGTACTAAAAACATTTTTTGGACATCACTTTTTAGGCCATCTTGTTTAGGGTTACTTGCAACTTGAGGTACCTATGCCAGGCTCCATACAAAAAAATCTTTTACTAAGTACGCATGGGCATGGGCAGAGGTAAAGCGCTGGCAAGGAAGCAAAACACTCAGTATACATATGCTAAAATTTTAATAATTACAATAATAAATACGTAACCCTAGCAACCTTCCGCTCGCAGCCTAGGAATGCGCGCCATCGCATGCCGTGCTTCCACAAACTCATCCACCTGAAGCCAATTATTCACACTAGTTATGTAACTAGTGTGAATAATAGAGCCCGCCCTGCTCATCCAGCCATATCACGTAAAATTGCGAGTATATGACAAAACTCCAGTCATTTGAAAATGCTGTTTGCTTTGGTGATTTGGTGGTTAATTCCTTAAGTGTCTTAACTATTACCAGCCTTCTTTCCAGCGAACTAGAGCGTAGGCTAGAGCAAGAAGCTCGCGAGGTCGCAGCACTTGCAGCAGAGGCGCGCAATGCACGCGACGTGGTGACGCGCACGCGCGCACAGCGACGTGCAGTGCGTGCGCTTAAGAAGCACCTTGTTTCGCATCTAGCTAACCTTAGGGAAACGGGTGAGTTTATAATTAGGTAGTTCGGTGTCATAAATCCGGCTGCCGTAAATGACAATAGTTTAGAAAGTATTACTTATTCAAAGTCCACTGTAGGATTAATACCTTTACTGTGTGGATGCCCCTCCAAGGAGATGACAGTTGGATCATCACTGAACTGCTAAATGCAACATTGTATTTGCAACTAAAGTAGGGACTGCAGTACCTACAGATCAACAGATAAGTCTGACGTAAACCCGAACGCGGTTGTTGAAGAGACTACACTTAGCCTGCAAAGTGTAAATCAAGTTTTAATGTTATGGTGGACAGTGATAATGTCTTTGGTCTTTGCAGAAGTGCGAGAGCTAGAGAGTACAGTGCGTCTTTCAGATCGAAAGCTGTTCAAAAGTTGGGAAGCGCTCAAGGATTCCACTGACCCTAATGTCTTCGAACCTCTGCTGGACGAAATTAGGGTATGTCTACGTTTAAGAGTGCTTATATCATAAGCTTTACTGGTAGGTGTCTCCTCCCTTGTTCATCAAAATCGTCATCATTTCAGCCATAGGACGTCCACTGCTGAACAATAGCCCTCCCCCTGATGATCTATCATCGGGGGGAGTACCAAACTCGCCACGCTTGGCAGGCGGGTTGGCGGGCGCAGTTTTTTATAAGATTTCGGACGCAGACGATGCTGCCCGTCTTGTACTACAGAAATTTGTCACTTCTTACGACACGCCTCGTGTTGGCGGTGAAGTGTATTCTTTACGGCCGGCCCCACACGGCCTCATTGTTCCAATTACTTATATCTGTTAAGCGCCTAATTAGATTAAAAACGTAGTATCTACTAGGAGTTGTTCGTAACTGACTTTCCCAATGACAGAACAAGCAAACTGCTTTGGAGTGTCTGATGCGGCTGATCGAGAGTCGCAAGTCGGCCATTGCACGGTCCGCTCTGTCGCCGCAGCCGCTACCACCGCCGCAGTCACGCCAGAACGAGGAAGGTTCAGAACTTTGCTTATAGAAATCTAATTGATTACACCGGGATTTATTACAAATTCCGGCATAATCTATCCTGTTGTTAATTGACCATGAGGCTCAAATCAGATGATGTACAAATGTTTTTCCGCGAGAATAGATCATACGGAATTCTGTGCTACAACGAAATCATCGAAGAAAGCTATTTTGAATGCGATCTTGTGGGCGGTTACGGGCGGGTCTTTGATTTCCTTCAGTCTTTGGGCCCTCGCCCACGGCTACTTTTTGTAGCTATGCAGTAGCAATGCTGTCACGCATTTGCATCGATCGAGTAGCGATGCGGTCGCTAGCTGTGTGCTCTCGCCCACATAACTACGATTCAGTCGCGATGCAAACGCGATACTGTCGCGCTTCTCTCGCGATTCAGTAACGGCAGTCGCGATGCTGCATCGCGTTTGTTGCGCGTTAGCATCGCTTCTGCAGCGCGTTGCAAATGCGACTATAGCGCGTTAGTAGCGATGCTGTTCTGCGTTTACGAAACGCGCGACAGCATCGCTACAAAAAGTCACCGTGGGCGAGGGGCCTTTAATGTCGTCGTCGCTATTGCGGCTATTTTACTTACTTACAGCCAAAACTGGTAGACCAATATCTTGGCCGACCGTGCCTATGCAATATTTAGAATTTTGCTTCCATAACTTTTCTTGGTTCTTGCTAGAAAGCAGACATTCTGATTATCTGCTATGTGCATAGAATCGCGGCGATCGCCTAACAGTCATGATCACAATGGAATCATCTAACCGCAGGTAGTAATGTAGCAGAATCCAGACAACATCATCTGCTTTAGGCCAGAAAAATTGGAACAGTATTTGGTTTACAGAATAGCTTAATCTTAGTGACACTATCATTATCCGCAGCTCATATCGACCCGCTGCTGCGGTTGTGCCACTCATTTCTGCATGCGCGTTTAAGAGCCCGTCATGGCATCTGGTAATTATAGTTATGTCGTCGGCATATTGTATGATTCGTCATTAAACAAACGGCGTCGTCCGTTTGCAAACGCTCGCTTTTTTGTAAAATGCCTAAAGCAAATCGTAAAATGACTCGTCGGTTCGAGCGCCGTTTACAAAATGCCAAATCATATTGTAGTAACTACTTCTATATTCTACCACCAGAGGCGCTGCTAATTAAACAACAAATAATTATTGCGTCAAGTAGAGCAAGCATTTTTGAAAATAAATTTGTAAAAATTCGTTCATTGCAACGCAAGAAACGCGTGTTTTATGCAGTTTACGTAACAGATGTTATGAATTTTCCAAATCTAAAACAGTGCCAAAGCCGTGGCAAGAGAAAAAGTATTTGAGGTTATATGCCACATAAAACTACTAAAGTTTTCTGGCTCTCATACGTACAGTAAGGATGAGACTTTTTTCGCATAATCGCATGGAACCCGTTCTTTCCCGATTCGTTGATTCGGGACATCCCGATTTCCGAGGCGCTGCATTAAGTTTGATTGAAAATTACTTCCTCTCTCATAATTAGGTAAGCACTTCGTCACATAAATATAAATAAATAATGACTATGAACTTAAATCATGGTTAAGAAGCTAACTTAAGAGTCTTGACGAAACGAATATTAGATGCATCATCAGTTTCCGATTTGAGAGCGTTTGCAAACAGACGGCGCCGTTTGCATAATGATGAATCATACAATATGCCGACGACAGTTATACGACCTAGATGGGACAGGCTGCTATGCGTCGTTTTCACCAGAGATCAATAATAGGGGAATAGGGGGGATTGAAGCACAATGATGATGATGAATGTCTTGAGTATCTGTTGTGACTTTAGACAAACCAGGCGGTTTGGTCTTGCTTGACCATAGATGAAGATCTTACCCAACTGCAATAATTAAAGGTATCATCAGGTAATTTAATAGTAGAGAGTAGTAGAGACGGATCTTTAGCACAAATGCCTAACAACAGTCTTCTGACAGAATCATCTACCACAACGGGACGCAAGCGCTCAGAGAGCCGTCGGTCTAGCAGTAAAAGAAGAAGAAAGGACTGCACAAGAGAGCCTCGCTCTGTGCCTCTGTCCAGTGAACCTAGCAGACATGGACCTCCTCCTCCACAAGTATGGATATTTTGTCTGATTTCACAGCCAGTGTCATAGCTCGGGGCTAATGCGCCTCTGACAAGATTTTAATTAGCGCCCTTCAAGACTCATTTTCGAGGATCCTCAGCGGTCCGCAGGCTGCAAAGTGCGTCCCCCCCAGAGGCTTGTGCCTCTGGCAACTACCTGCCTAGTCATCCCTTAGTACGACTGCTTGTTCACTGCCAGCTTTATCTTGAATTGTATATTAAATTCAGAACGTATCTTGTGAATTTTACATCAGAAGGATGGTCTTACTATATAAAAACATGGCTCGACCACTTTAAATCGGACCTCATTTCCTCAGTCTCCCTTTATACGCCACAAACAAAAAAAACACTTGTTCCGTTCAAGCTAGATTGATGGAGCGATGTTGTACGCTTCTGCTGCTGGCAGCGGATAGAAAAGAATAGCCGAGGATCGGGCTCAGTGGCGTGCATTGGGAGAGGCCTATGTCCAGCAGTCAGTGCACTGACGTGAGCTGATTATAATGTAAGAAACCTTTCCTATCACAGGTAACCCTCTATATCCAAGGAGAGAACGCGTCACGCCGGCGCGTGGGCAGCGCAGGAGCGGTAGCGCTCACGCCGCTGGAGCTGCCCTCTCACGGCAGTGTCAGAGACATCCTGTTCTTTACCACTAACTGATCGGAGTCACTAATTGTAACTGAAACTGAATAAAAACTCCCGAAAAATACGATCGTTTTTTTACTTGGATGGATCGCTTGACTGACTCGTATCTTGACTGTTGACTTTCGTTTACGGCTGATCTTGGTCCACACCAACTCCACAGCCAATGTTGCAAGAAAGATGTGCATTGAGACCAATTGGTATCATTGTGTTGAAAATTGAAACTTTCTGAAATTGTCCTAAGAAGTTATTTTTTCCACAGGGCACATTACGGTTCATCTCTTTTTCAATTACCCAGTCAATTGTTTCATGAGTCATCGATTGTCAGTGTTCAGCAAAGATATGATTGTTATCAAACCCCACCGGTGAAAATGTAACATGCAAGAAGAAATTAAATCGGATTAAGATGAATAAAATTACAGTATTATCATATGAAATTTATTTTAGCATAATTCGCCTTGCTCGGATACAAAGGCGTGTCTAGATGGATAAACAGAGATCTATCACAATACACTGAGTAAGTTTCTAGGGTTTCTTCTCTTCCGGCTTTATTGTTGTGCCTGGTGCTGCTGTGTCAGCACTCGGAGGCTCCGATTTTGCCTGCAAGTGTTAAATGGTAAATTTAAGTTATCAACGTCGCCGATGTAGTGTCGTCGTCGCCTGAGCTATGTCTATACGTAGAAAGCGATCAGTTTGCGATAGCGTTAGTAGCTTAGCGCCGACATTTGCCAGAGGCGAACGACTGTCGAAAGCACCTATAGAGCAGCAATACGAGCCATCTTTCTCCGAAACCATTTATTGATTTTACATTTACATTTAGTATGAAATGACAAGTCCTGTCATCTATCGCCCATACATAAAAAGTACAGATGCAGATTAAAAAATGGCGAAAGATTTTGTCGAACAAATTATATGACATTTCTACTTTTATAGAGTATGTGCTCCATGGTCAAAAAGGTATCTTAAGACCTAAAGACGTTTTTTAAGTCTTAAGGATACAAACCTTTTGACAGTCGTTCGCTTTACTTGAATTCCTATTTCAAACAAATCAAAGTTACAAACCCCAAGAATTGTATACAATATTCTATGAATTCGTCTGTATAAGTTCCTTGTAATTTCGTATGCGAATTAGAATTCTAATGCTTCAAACATACGTCCCCTATTTTGGTTTGGTTTCAGTATTCGTAAGTAAAGTGGACCAGCAGACCCCCAATTTAAAAACATTCGATAGCAAAGTATCGACAGGAAAACCACGTAATACTACAGTATTGGTAAATCACGTGACTTACCGGTTGTCAATTCGTTATCAAAAGGTTTTGAATCGTGGGCCTAATTGGATCTAAAAGTTAAGTTTACCTCACTACGTCCCGCAGGAGGAGGAGTGGTCTCCGACGCAGGCGCAGGTGCTGTTGTTTCTTCTTTCTTGGCTTCGTCTGGCATGGGGGCTGAATGGCATAACTGAAATGAAAATGAAATAAAACTGTTACAGATGACCGATTTTGAAGCTAAATAACAAAATCGGTAAAAAAGCGCTAACTAGGTACTTAGGTTTCTGCCTTATACAGGTTATTCGTTAACACTGGGGTACTCTGAAAAAGGTTATGGAAATCAAACCTCAGAGTATAGACCTTTCAGATTATCTAGTTGTTCGCCGATATAATTCCCACTTATTATTGTAATGTTATTTTTAGATAAGAATAAGACCGTTGGACATTTTCTACCGAATCTTAAATGGTTATTAAACGTTATCATTTAATAACCATTTAAGAATAATAACTTGCACCCGTAGTTATATTAATCTTAGAAGTTATTGAAATGAGACCGTCATAATAGTTGCCACATTTGTCTTAAAGCAGTAGCTAGGCATTATGGGGCCGTAGAAAAGTGCCTCTTCTTATGAGCTATTTAAAAAACTAAATTAAAATTATGGATTTGGACATTAACCGTCCCAGTAAGCTGGGCGGGTGGGTAGTCAATTCCTTCAGAGAAAATGATAACACTTTACTTCAACCTATATTGTGTCAATATAGGTGCTGTATACACCAACCTAAAACCGCGGAACAATAGGCTAGTTTCCTGGGTCAAAAAAGATTATTCTATTTAGTCCGTCAGTTAGATTATCAAAAAATATTGGACCCATAATTTGTATTTTGTCAATCGAACAAAAAATTACAAAAGTGAGCACGTGACGTCACGCCTTGCTAAAAAGTGTCGCAAGGCGTGACATTACGCGGAACTTTAACGGGCTATGTTTTCATAATTTTTTGTTTGATTGAAAAAAGAAAAAATACGTGTCCAATATTTTCTGTTAATCCAACTGACGGACTAATTAGATTTTTTTAGGAAACTAGCCCATTGCCATGTACCTCAAAAGTAAGGTACACTGGACTTCTATAGTGTCTAGTTTTAGAAGTTAATAACAAATTGAACTCTACACAAACACAATTATTGGCACAAAATTAGTAAAAGACATCTAAAAATCTTTAAACAATGAATGAGTTTAGCAAATCCACTAAGACACGTCTAATGTGTAGTCCTGAATTAATTATATCTATTTTAAAAATGTTTTATACAACTTGAGCTGCCTACCTGTACAGCCGCTACGGCGAACAAAGCAAATATAACGACACCCTTCATTGTCGAACGATTAACTAACAATGATGAATAAGCCCGGACAGCCTCAATTTATAACCGCTCGGGACGAGAATACCAAAATAACGCTTATAACACCGTCAATCAAGTACCATGTTTATAAAACAATCATAGGCGGAACAATTAAAATCGTTATCGTTTGTTTCGCTTTTAGTTACCCATGGGCTATGCTAAGGACGTGACGTCATGGAATATTGTGGGTATTAGTACTTACTTTGGTACCTCTTAGACGATAATTGAGAAGGCCATAGGACTGAAATGTCATCATGGCGCCGTGGTAACTCCTGAGGGTGTGAAAATCGCGGTTGTTTTTAAAAATAATTGAAGTAGCCCTCAACAAGTACCATTTCATCAGTACTTTATTAACTTAATAGATACCTAATAATAAGAGATTAAAAGTACAAACGGTTACCCATGCTTATTTCAAAATTCCTTCGATAAATACTTCAAAACAACTTTTTACTGGATATTAAGGTGCCCCAATTTTTTAATTTAACTTTTATTTCATGGTTTAAAGAATAATTAATTTAAACTTTTAAAAATTAGCTAATTTGAAGTCGAACAAACAGGTGCAAGTGTTTAAATTCCAATCTTGCAGTTGAGATCCTTTTACCCAAAGAAATAAGTGATGATCAGTGTCAAATCAGCTGACATGAAAAGACATACTTACTTAGGACTAAGAACCAACCCAGTCAAACTAGCATTTTCTAAAAAAGCCACGTCTGAATCAGTCTATTCCAAGTTAAACTAGCATTCTCTAAATAACAGCGTCTAAATCACTCGACTTCTTTGGGAACTACTATGCCACAGGCATACAGACAGACACACTGGCATACGCCTCAAACACCTTCTTTTTTCGTCGGTGGTTAAAAACTGTTAGGATTTGTATGAAAATGCTGTTTTTTTGTGTTTATTTAAATAATGTTGTTCTAATTGTGCAGTAAAATCATCGCATACAACTTATCAAGTACAAAACCTGATATGAAGTTCGGTCAAGCCCAGGCAGACCAACATTTTTAACCCCCGACGCGAAAGTACCTTCTATTTGTGGCATATTATCGTAGCTATGAAACAAATAGACCGATATTGATGTATTTTTTTTGTTTAAAAGGTGATTATAGTTTCTGTGTGTCTTTTTCTCGTAGTTTGTGTTCTTTAACGACATTTCGTGACATATTAGCAAGGAGACCGGTCCTTTTGGCAGGTGTTCGTGGGGGGTCCAACACGCTAGGAGCAAGGACTGTTGCATATAATAGAAACCCGGTATGGGTTATGATACCAAATCAGTGACGGGTCTATGGAAAGGAACTTCATGGACTGGTTGCCGGGATGTTATTAGATATTAATATTGTATTCACGGTGAATTTTCGCTATTTTTGCAGCTGCGAATTTCACAGTATGTTATTTATTATGTTTATTGAATAAATATAATACGTCACTTAAAAGGTTATAGTACTTTAGATGGTACCAAAACCACTCAACACTCGTACGTACGTAACTGCGTATTTACTAATTAAACGCTTTTAATTAATTTTCTGCTGAAATTATGTATGGATGCTGCTTGATTATCTAAAACATGTTAGGTACTATCAATGTAATAATAGGTACTTAGGTACTAAGCTCAAAAAGCGTGTAAAAATTCTAGAAAAACGATAACAGATAGCCTATAGAGTGCTTACAATAAAAAATAAAAGGGATATGACACTTATTGATAGTACCTAAGCAATCCACGCTGCGGTTGTTAGTGGATGGGTAATCATTCCACCGAATTTAGTCATTTTTATCATAAGCCTTTCCGGTTTGGAAAATTGGGATGGAAATGGGATTTAAAAAAAAAAGTCGGTCTGACCAACCTGGTCCCATAGTTAGTCGTCATATTACAAAGCTTTGCTTAGTTTGGGGCTAGCTAATTGGTGTGGTTGTGGAAACAATTAATTTATTTCTTCGATCAAGTATTTAATATCTAGACGGACAGTCGAGGCAGCGAACACTGCAACAAAAATTGTTCCAGATCCTGGGTCGTTAAATCTCTTCCCAGCATGTGTTCCATCACTAGAGAGTACGTATGTACACGCCTTTGGGCAAAATTGAGGTGTCAGAAATGGCGATTTGTCCTAATAAAGTGCGAAGAAACTATAGAGGAAGACAAGACAAATAAAAAAGTAAAATACTATCGCCGAGTACCTAATTTTCGACCAAAGTTAGCATGTTTTTAGTACGACTCAAGCAGTATGCTCAATCTAAACAATATAACATCATTGATTTATCTGCTTTATTTATAGCATAAGTTCTTTTGTTTGAGCTGTGAAATAGTAGAATCACTCCATAAACTTCCATTGCATGCCCCTTTCTGTTTCACACATTATAGTACCTAAGTAGGGGAAGGCCGGGCAAAGTGAATACCCCGGGCAAAGCGAATACTCCCCACTACTCCTAAATTATTAGTTTTTCATTTAACACGCCACCACTGTTACGTTCGGCCATCTTGGTTTAGTACGCAGCAAACATCGAAGTGAGGGGCCGCGTCGCGTCCCGTCCGCGGAGTGGAGATTTGTGTTTTCGTAAATAAAAGATTGATTTTACGCGGTAAGTACATTGATCAATTCTCCTGTATTACTATTTCTTGATTTTTAGGAATGTCTTAATTCGGTAGCATATCAAAGTAGGTTTCTATGGTATATTTAACAGAAAGTCAGAATTATTAGTTTTTGTATGAAATGTGTTAACCTCAAAACTTACCTAGTCGGGCAAAGTGAATAGGGCAAAGTGGATATGGTATTCACTTTGCCCGCCATTTCTCGTTGGTGACTTATTATCTAATTATGTCTTTTATTTATTTCAGATGGTGAATAAATATAAAAAAAAAACTAAGCAAGGGACGTGGGATGAAAATGCTATGCAAACGGCTATTAATTTGTGCAAAGCTGGAGAATCAATAAAAAGCACAGCTAAAAAGTATGGTTTGGCTTATGCAACCTTGTTAGTTAGTTAGTTTGTCTGGGCTGTTTCCGCACTTAGCCTCCTGATTGGGCCATTGTGCGTGCTACCTTTTCCTTCTTACTCCAACCATCCTAGATCATCCCAGAAGGTCAGCAATCTTTTCAGATTTTTGCAGGCTTCCGGGAGAGATTCTGGCGATTGGAGGATCTGATGCCGTTGATCTGCCACGCTCCTACATTCCATAAGCACGTGCTGTGGCGTTTCTTCTGCCTCCATGCATCCTCTGCATGTGGGGCTGTCAGTCACACCTATGTTAAATAGGTGCTTGTTTAGAGGACAGTGACCGGTTATAACTCCTATAACCTTGCGGATTTTGTCCTTTTTTAGTCTGATGAGGTTGCAGGTAAGCTTATTTGATGCTACCGGAACTGCATTTTTTGTTTGCCTGCATCCTTCACCGTTTCTCCATTCTGTTAAATGCGTTTCTCTAGTTCTTTCGCGCAACCATGTTTTAATTTGGGCATGGGGTAAAGGCAGTAGTGGTTCCGGTCCGTGAACTACTGCCTTCGATCCTCGTTTTGCCAGCTCGTCTGCTGCGTCATTACCCAGTGAGTCACTGTGTCCTTTGATCCACTGCAGAGTTACTTTGTTCGCTTTCGCAATGGATTGGAGTGCGTTGTGGCATTCCAGTATGAGGACCGAAGTTATTATATTGTTTTGTAGGGCTTGAAGCACGGATGCACTGTCTGAGATAATTTTGATGTTAAGCTCTCGGACATCTCTGGCTGCAACCGCCTGTGCCGCTTTGGTGATACCAATGCATTCCGCTTGGAAGATTGTGTTCAATTTGTCTAGGGTAGTTGATATTCTTATGTTTAGGTCATTCGAGAAGACGCCGGCTCCAGTGCCGTGTGCAGTTTTGGAGCCGTCTGTGTATATCCTCACTTCATTTATGCCAGAGCTATCTTTTGATTCTTCCGTGAGTCTGATATTATATCTTCGATCGAAGGTGTGATGACACGGTGTTCTGTCCATGGGCGCCTCAAGAAGTGGTATTTCCTTAAGGATCCCCTGCAGAACTTTTGAGTGTGTTGTTTCTATGTTTTGTTTCCATAGTCCGTTTGCTCTTAGTCTTAAGGCAGCTGCCTGTGCTTCCTCCTGTATGACGAGATCTAAGGGTCTTAGATTTAAGAGGAACTCGAGCGCGGCTGATGGGGTGGTTCTCATGCATCCAGTGGTTCCTACACACGCTAAGCGTTGTAGACTTTGGAGTTTTGCTTTCACTGTGGTCAGTTGTGTTCTGGGCCACCATACAACCGAACCGTAGGTTAGAGAAGGTCTGATAACTGATGTATATAGCCAAAGTGTAATTTTTGGATTGAGACCCCAATTTTTACCAACTAGTCTTCTACATTGACAAAAAGCTATACAGGCCTTCTTTGTTTTAGCTTCAATATGACTCGCCCAATTTAGTTTGTTATCAAGGATGACGCCCAGATATTTCACTTGAGTAGATAGCGAGAGTTCGGTGTTAAATAATTTTGGTAATTGTAGTTCTGGTAACTTCCTTTTGTTGGTGAAAAGGATTAGTTCTGTCTTTTTCGGATTTACTGACAGTTGATGTTCGTCACACCATTTTTCTACAATCTGAAGGGCTGACCGCATAATTGCACAGAGCATATTTTCGGCGTTCCCATTTATCAGTATTGCTAGGTCGTCTGCATAACCAATAGTAGTGTACCCTCTTTCATTTAATCTACATAGGAGGCTGTCCACTACTATGTTCCATAACAGTGGCGATAGAACGCCTCCCTGGGGGCATCCTCTGACTACCTTTGCCCTTGTGGTAGTATTCACCACTATCTGGACCGCCCTTTTGCTGATCAGCTCGGTGATCCAGTTTCTGATGACTGGTTCAACATTTGATTTTTGTAGGGCGTGGTTGATGCTGTTGTGCATAGTCTTGTCAAAAGCCCCTTCTATGTCTATGAAGGCGGCTAGTGTTGAGGCTTTGTTTGTGATAGCCGATTCTATTTTATGTACCACCATGTGTAGTGCTGACTCTGTTGATCTGCCTTTTCTGTAAGCGTGTTGTTGGGGATGAAGTGGTTTGCTTTTTAGTGCTCCGTCCCTTAAGTATCGATCTACCAGTCTTTCCAGAGTTTTAAGCAGGAATGATGTTAGACTGATGGGCCTGAAAGATTTAGCGTGCGTGTAGTCTTCCTTGCCTGGTTTCGGTAGGAAGACTACTTGTGCCTCTCTCCATAACTTAGGTATGTATTTAAAAGCTATGCAACCTTGTATAGGCATGTTAAAACCGGCATCGCTGCTTCCAAACTTGGTCGTTTCCGTCCGGTTTTCACTGAAGACCAGGAAATAGAGTTGGTGACATATCTCAAAGATATGGATTCTGTATTTTTTGGCTTGACTCGAGATGAATTCAAAAATTTAGCGTTTATCTATGCCAAGAAAAATAATTTGAATTACCCGAATAACTGGGACAAGTACGAAAAAGCTGGAGATGATTGGTTATCGTCATTTTTGTCTCGTCACGATCAAATATCCCTCAGGACTCCAGAGGCAACATCGGTTGCAAGGGCAAAAGGATTTAACAGGCATGAAGTTGGACGTTTTTATGATAACCTTGAAGCTTTAACACTAAAGTATGATATTGATGCATCTAGATTATATAACATGGATGAAACTGGTATATCTACAACCACAAATAAGCCGCCTAAAGTGCTATCAACGAAAGGAAAGAAACAAGTGGGCATAATCGCCAGTGCAGAACGTGGTCAATTAACGACTGTCATAGGTTGTTGTAATGCCGCTGGTTCATTTCTCCCACCATTCTTAATTTTCGCCAGAAAAAAGATGCAACCCAGACTACTTGATGGTGCGCCTCCCGGCACTCAAGGAACCTGTACTCCAAACTGGTTGAACTTCAGGTGAGGTGTTCTTTGATTGGATGCAATTTTTTGTGGAACATGTTCGACCTACTCCTGAGAAAAAAATGCTTCTATTATTGGATAACCACGAGAGCCATAAGTATTACCCAGCTTTAGATTACGCCAGCAAGAACAATGTCGTAATTTTATCCTTGGCCCCACACACAACTCATAAAATGCAGCCTATGGATGTAGCGGTTTACGGCCCACTGAAAACTTTCTTTGAAAGGGAGGTGAATTTCTTCCAAAAAACGCACCTAGGACGCATTATAAATCAATACGATGTAGCCAGACTGTTATCACCAGCATTTCTAAAAAGTGCAGTAGCTCAAAATGCAGTTCATGGATTTGAAAGACCAGGTATTTGGCCAGTGAATAGATATGCTTTTGGTGACGAAGATTACGAACCAGCCGCTGTGATTGCAGGCACGTCTAATATGAATATTGGCACAGAAAGTACAAACTCACTAGAATCGATCGATATTCCCAGACCTTTAACAGAAACTTCTTCAACTCCTTCGCCTTCACTTATTCAAGAACAGATTCCATCAAATTCAATAGATCCTCTATCAGAAATATTTCCATCCCGAAACAGAACTTTCTCTTGTGAGTTTCAAGACTTCGTTGCGCCCATTGTTAACACGCCTGAAAAGATTCGCAGCGACCGATGTACACCCGAACCAGAACCTGGCTGTTCCCGAATTGTCTCCGCTTTCGGGCCAGATATAGCTGCTCAGAGAGGTGACACAGTGCTGCCAGAGACTGAAATAAATATTCGACAAAATAATAGCCGTGACAACTCACCTGATCCGAAACCAGGATGCTCAGCCTCCCACTGCAGTCCCTTGGTGTTAAGACCTATTCTAAATCCTGCCAAACCAATGACCACGCGTAAACGGAAATTACAAAAATCGGAAATATTAACCAGTACCCCGATCAAGGAAGATCAAAAGCAGAAATATGAGAAAAATAAAGTTAAGAATGTTACTAAAAGACTGAATAATAAGACAAAAAATGATCCTAAGAAGACTAATACAAAGACTGACAAAGACAAAAAAACTGCTAGAAAGGTAAAACAGCCAAAGAAAATGGAAGAATTTAAGGATATTTTATGCTTTTTTTGCGGTGAAATTTATATTGAAGAGGACGGTAAACCAATTGAAAATTGGATTCAATGTGACATTTGTCAATAATGGTGTCACGAAGATTGTTCTGCTTTTGATGGCACTCAAGGGTATACCTGTGACAATTGCCAATCTTAATTTTCTAATTTTATAGTCAAATTAAGTTTTTTTTTCAGTTTATCAAAGTTATTTCTATGTTTTCAGAGATTGAATATGGTTATTCACTTTGCCCAAATACTATGTCCACTTTACCCGGGGTACCGGGCAAAGCGAATACTTTAGTACTTTTTTAAAATTTAATTGCAGTTGATTATTGTTTAAATATTAATGGTTCCTGATGTTTGTATTTGTAAGAGCAATAAATAAAGACTGGTTTGTGATAATTATTTTGTTCTTGTATCGTATATCTTTTCTGCTATAACCTTAAATATCTTAAGGTATCCACTTTGCCCAGCCTTCCCCTACATAAGTGTTGTAAAGTACAGGCTTAGGTACTTTACAATACATAGGTACGCGTAGACACCAAATACCCAGTACTCAATAATTTATTGCAAAACTATAATGTACAAGAAGATGTTTCATGTTACAATAGTTGAATTGTATGTACCTGCATTGTTACCTTAAGGGTGAAAATAACTTATTTATTCCCGAGCTCGGGCGCCAATAGTTCGAGGGACTATAATGTCTTTAGCCTAAGGTAAAAACTGCGATATTGCGAATACAAGGAAAGTAAAAACAAAAGCATGAATTAGCTAAAGAAAAAATAAATGAATTTTAACAAAACTCTACAAATCGAAAAAACAAACGAAGATAGGATTACCGCTCCCAACAATTTTTTTCTTCTGTGGCCGGCCAGATATTCAGCCATTACTTTTAATGATATAAATGGTAAATAATATATTTTGCCTAAATGTGTATTATTTCCAATGATGTTATATTGTCTAGATTGGTAATTGATTATTTTGTCTAGAACAGTGGTCGAAAATACGGTAAGTACTCGTACCTACTCAGCGATTTAATTGTCTTGTCTTACTTTATAGTTTCTTTACCCTTTATTAGGACAAATCACCATTTTCGAGACCTTAATTTTACCTAGCTGCTGCTAACATGCTGGGAAAAGATTTACCGACCAGGGCCGGAAATTTTTTTGTTGCAGCGTTTGCTGCTTCTACTTTCCGTCTAGATATTATAAAGGTACTTGGTCAAAGGTTATTTCAAAGAAATTGTTGAAAGTAAATTAAATAAAGTCATTAAAAAAAACTATAATTACTGATCGAGTAAAACTACGTTAATTCTATAATTTATGTTATCTCAATTTTACATCGCGCTTGAATAGCTTTAAAGTAACACAAAACATACAGGCTGTCCCAAAAGGCCAAAACTCAAAGATAACTTGGTATCGGACGAGTGGCCAAGTAATACTAGTTCAGGAAACAATAAGAAAAAAATCCATGTCACCTATAATAGTAAAAAATCGACACCCTTGTTCGCAATTTTAAGTACTGTCACATACATATCACAAATTTCACATTCTGCATATTTTTTTTTAAATGACGTAATCCTAAAATAACGGTTCTATTAATCGCAACCACAAATCAACGTAATAAACATTGTTAATTCTAATTAATTTATTGAGTCATGGTTTACAAAAATATTTTCAGTCAATTTGTTAACTTATTTTGGGACAACCTGTATATACAAACTCAAAACGAAAACTAACTTATAAGCTAAAGATTAATGTTTATAAATTTACGATCAGCTAATAATCTATGCTCGAACATACGTCCTTGTTCCTTTGCAAAAAACTCTTGCTTTGCAAAATGTTGAAATGTAACAGGTAACAAATACATGGGGCACACTAAAAGTTTTGCACTTCTAACAATTCGAGGGCTATTGGGGATTGGCATGAGCCAAATTCAGAAAATTTTACACGAAGAATTGAAAGTTCGGAATCTTTGCTGACAGCGGAGCAGAAGCGGGCTTGCGTGGAATGGTGCTCACAGATGCTACTGAAGTACGACCACGGACATTCTAATGCTGTTTATGACATTGTCACAGGAGACGAAACGTGGATTTATTGTTTTAAACCCGAAAAAAAACAGCAATCTTGTGAATGGGTGTTTGAAAATGAGAACAGGCCAACAAAAGTGAGGCAGGCAGGAAACGTTGGTAAAAAAATGATTCCGTTTTTTTTCTCAGCTGTCCCATCTGTACAATTCCACTTGAAGATCAAAGGAGTGTTAATGCCGTGTTTACCCAGGGTGTTAGAAAAAGTTCGCGAAAGTCGACCCAAAAGCCGCGTTCTCCTACTCATGACAACGCTTCTTCACACACGGCCAACAAAACAAAGTCATTTTTAGCCTGCGAAAAAGTACAACTCGTTACCCATCCTGCGCATAGCCCCGACCTAGCACCCTGTGATTTCTGTATTTTCTCCAAAATCAAAGATTTGATGAGAGTATTTACTTTTACCAACTCCGAAGAGGCTGTGATAGCGTTCAATCAGCACGTAGAAAACACTCCTGTTTAAAAAAAATGTTCGATCGCATGAAAAAATGTTTAAAATGTAAAGGAGAGTATTTTGAAAAGCAATAAACATATTATTTTGGTTATAACATGTTGTCTTTTTAAGTTACGCAAAACTTACGCTAACTTACTAATTTAACTAACTTACTTCACTTACTACGTAATATAACGGTAAGTACCTAATAAAGTTTTTGATTTTATCGCGTTATGGAAAGCGTTAGGGTGGCGTTTTCACAGGTTCACTTTTATTTCTGACCCTTTTTCAACCGACAAAACACGTAGGAGGGTCTCAAATCTCAAGTCAACCGGTCCATGTCAGATTTTTTATTTTAGCCTTATTTGCTGATTTAAAATATTATAAAATTGAATTATATTACACAGAACATGCTACGCTACCTATTAAAAGAAGTAGGTAGGTTCGTGAATAATATACTTCAAAAGTATTTGCTTTTACTACAGCATACGTATCCGAATTTGAATTGTGTGTCAATTGTACGTTCCATTTCATGTTGGTACGTTTAAAGTAGTAATTTTAAAACCTTGGTATTAAAGCGCCACTTTCGTTTTTTCGTCTACATTAATTAAGTATTAATATTAATTAATATTAATTACTTAATTAAGTAATTGGTTATTTGATGAGTTGTTCTAAATAGTTTATTTGTAGCAAAGTGATTTACTAAATTAAAGAAAACTATTTTGATTTAGTAATTTTACAAACAGCTGCGTGTATTGGAACAAATCCTTGAAACGTTGGCATTTTTGGCATTTCGTTCTTTCGATTTGGCAGATGTGACGAAAATGAATTGATTCGAAAATAAAAAATTAAACAGGGTTTAAGTGAATGGTGTGCTTTGAGTGATTTCTAATAATCGTCGGCAGTGTTTTTCATTGATTGATTGGACAACTCAGTTATAAAAATGGCTTCGCGCGGTGTTATGGTTACTGGTACGAATGGTGCAGACTTCGAGCACAGGGAAAAAATAGCTATTCAGTACCAGTTAAGGTTGGTTTTATGTTTATTTACTTGTGTTCGACCGTGTAGAAGGCTGCGGTAATTTATGACCCTGCAGTATCGTGGCAGGCGACAATTATTTCATCAAGTTCCGTCAAATTATTTTTAGCCGAAAGCAATCGATAGCGAATGAGGTTTCGCGCCATTTATTTAAAATTTGTTTGGTGAATTATATCTACACGTTGCCAAAGTTATTAAGAATGTGCTAAACACTTATCTATAATAAACTAAATATTGAACTTTTGTCTCATTGTTTTCAGTGCTCTGAACAAGGCCAGATTAAAATACTGCGTGTTCTTCCATCATGTGTTGTTCTTTGTGATGCTAGCAAAGTTATCATCTGATATTCTGGACAAACTTGATATTTTCATTCTTGAAATTGAGGAGTTGCAAATACCACAGGTATGTATTATTTTATTTCTTAAAATATGCCTATATATGTCCCACTGCATGGCACAGGCCTCACCTCAATAATGAGGTTGTTTGGGCCATAATCCACCATGCTGGCCCAGCGTGGATTGGTGGAGGGGTGTTGTAAGGCTAGTGACAACCTTACTGTCAGATGTTATTAAGCCGCCCTAAGGCCTCTGACTAGGCTTCACAACTATTATCATGCAATATTAGCCGGGACCAACTTTTAACATGCCTTGTGAAGCATTGCTACCAAATAAGACAAGCATATCACCATGCTTCTTTTATTTGGTAGCAATTGCAGAATCAATTGCAATTGTGAGACCGAGACTGGACATTTCTTGGTAGTAGAGCAAAGCTATATTAGTGTACAAGTGCCTGAACAGGGCCTAAGAACTAATGACTATCAGTATTAGCTTCTGGCTCAAACTATGACGCCCTGCATCAACATGTTTAACTTATCAAGCATATGTAAACGAGCCACAATAGAAATTCTATTGTTATGCGGTCCCATGAGTGAGACCGCTTGGGTGTTAACAGGTTAAAACATTTGTTTTTGTTGTTTTAGAAGTACCTACCAAAATAATTTTTACCCGTTTGATAGACGGCTAAATAATTTTATGGGTGTTGAATGGAAAGGTTTGTAGCATTAAAATGACATGTAGACTGTTTACTCAAAAAACGAAAAATATAGAAATTAATGGTATATGCAAGCAAAGACATAAATAGCAACTAATGAATACGGACGTTGTAATTCAAATTCAAATTTAAAATGTTTATTTGCATATAAATAGGGTACAGTAAATGGTCATAATATAATAAATAGAGCTTTGACCTATTCAGCTATATGTAATAGCATGCAAATGTTTAAATTCTTATTACTAGTCATAGCATTTTAAAAGTTATAATTTTATTTTATATAATTTAAAAAAATATATATATGTCAATTATTACGATTATTGTTTGTCATTAAAAAATTCACAGTATAATAAGCCTTATTCACCAACCACATAAACAGTTTATTTTTAAATTTATTAAGCAGCAATGATTTCATGTCCGTAGGCAGTCTGTAAGAGTTATCTAATATCAATGTTAAAGTTACATCCTCATTCGTTTGGTAGATTAGTTTAGCTTTAACAATAAAGACAACCATCAGAACTCCAAGTTAGATCTTGAGATCTATCAGGTCAGTTCAGAAAACCAACATTTCTAAACTGATTAAGCTCTGGGGGTGCTAAGAGAATTGCCCCTGGCTGAATTAATTGCTGTTACTTTATAACAAATGGATATTATTTCCTTACTAGGGAATTAAAATATAACTAACGGCACGAATCTTGAGCGCTGAGCGAAAGATGCTCAGAAAACCATTACAATTACGTGATTGGCTGATCGCACGCCGCACCCGCAACGCTTGCCGGGATTGGTTGCCTGCTCCTCGCACACGCGTCTCTGATACGGTGATCGTCTCGTAAGATGCGCAAAGCGATCCCCCACTCTTTCGTCCAGTGCTAAAGATCCGTGCCACCAGTTATAGAACAATTGTGTTGCCTGGCTCTAGTTATTTATTAATTTGTTTTTCCAAATTTTCAGCCACTTTGGTGGGAGTACATGTGGTGCCTATCTCTCGTGCTATCATTCCTCGGACTGGCTGCAATAAAACGTAACAACATCAAACAATTACGAAGATACATGTACGGTATCACAGCATTAGGATTCGGGCCATTAATGTACTGCATTCTGTATTATTGTGGGGACGTTTGGCGGTACCTGTCCAGAGATGAGGATGAAGATGACAGTTCGGAGGCAGAGGTTGAACTTTGGCAGGTAAGAAAATTGATACTCAACCAAAAGATAGATAATAATAGTACGGTCTCGTGAGCCAGAGACTAGACAAACCAACCAGAGACCTATTATAAGTACTCGCCGGAGCCAGTACTCGAAAGTGACAGTATCCGGGTCTACTAGGACCGGCCCATCATCACTGACAGGACTATTCTTGCGAATAAGCCTGATATAGTGCTGATAGACCGGGCGCAATCGAAGGCAAAGGCCTCCCCCAACTGTCTCCACATATCTCTGTTCTGAGCTGTTCTGGTCCACAAGTAGCCTGCCACTGCCTTGATCTCATAATCATAAATAGATAGATAATCTGTCTTTATTGACAAAATTCAAAGAAGTGACAGATGATGGAAACAGAAAGAACACAATTTAGGCCATCTTATCGCTAAAAGTGACTGACACATAATGTTAAACCAATGTTTTGTAAAATAAAAACGTTTATGTTTTTATCTGCCCGATAAACGTTTTGGTTCTTTGAGCCTAACCATCTGTAACACTAAATAAATAAACAATGACACAATAAATAATTTTTTTTTTAACTTTTTTTATATGGACAACATAACATACAATGCTCTGATCGTATGATAAGTAGCTTAAGCACTTGTGTTACAGAAATCAGAAACAACGACGGTACCTCAACACCCAGACCCGAGACAATATAGAAAAGTTATTTTCCTACATTGACCGACCGGGAATCGAACCCGGGACCTCAAAGATTGCGACATCAAGTCCGGTATGCTCGCCTCTCGGCTACGGTGGTCGTCTTATTGTAACAAAACTATCTGATTGACCTCCTATATTAATTACCGTGCACACACGAAGAATACACTTCTCCACCGTCAACAGAAGACGTGTCGTCAAGCGGCTTATTCCTGTAGCACGAGACGGGCAGCAGCGTCTTCGTCGAAATCTTATAAAAAAACTCTCGCAAACCCGCCTGCCAAGCGTGGCGAGTATTGGAAATCCCCCCCCGATGATAAGTGATTGGCTGACTTGATGATGATTAATTTCCAGGGCTACCCATATGGTCTTCTGTGGTACGCCTTCGTTCTGCTAGCGTCTCAAGTCCACTTCTTCCAGCTATACTTCTCGTACAGTCTGCTCAAAGCGTGGCGTGCTCGGGGAACGCTAAGGAAAGCCGATTAATCTTGTTAAGGTATACCTATCACCCTTTTTATTTAAGCATACTGTCAGGCTGTATGCATACAAGTTAGTTTTTTATTTGTTGCAATTTTACTTTTATGGGTACTCAATAGGGATGACGACTGGGTAAAGAAAATGAAATTCTGTTTAGTCCGTCAGTTAGATTAGATTATTTAAAAAAATTGGCACTTTAGTCATTCAAGTAAAAAATTACAAAGATAAAGCGCGTCAAAGTTTAGAAATAAAAACAAGAACGTTTATTGACAATGGATTAAAATAAAAGGAATGACGTCACTTCCAATTAAAAATTGTACCAAGACGTGACGTCATGCAACATTTCAAATCGACATATCTCTGTAATATTTTGATTATGAAAAAAAAAGAAAAAAATCGTGTCTAAAACTTTCTGATAATCTACCTGATGGAAAAAGAAAAAAAAGTTAGCCATCATCCCTATTTAACTTTACTATTTATGTCGTAGATTGGAATGTTTATGGCCTTATTATTTAAAAAGTGGGATCAATTTAAAAAATTGTTAAAATCACAAAGTGATCCCTGAAGATCTATGTATAAAAGTTATCTGTTTTTGACAGTTAATTTATCGTTGTTACTTATTTTCGTTACTTTTTCATCGATAATATTTTGAACACCCTGACAGTATGTGCACTGCCATGATTTTAAGTATGGATGGTTCATAAAACGATTATACCCTAAAATATGACATAAAAGACATACCAATAGCCACAGTCTAACAATGTAAATATTAAATTCTTATTAGATAAACATTACAGATATACTGAGTGTCTATTTTAGATAAATGTTTTAGAAGTTTATTAGTCTATCGACTAACTTGCAAGATTCTGTCAATATTAAATATATTCGCACAAAAAAAAAAACAGACTTCGTGCTTAGGTTGGTGTAATAGTTTGACAGTTTTTTTTTGTCGGCCCGAACGAAATTACTAAGACAGACATGTGATGTGAAAAATCCGTCACGGAGTTTCCGTCGATACATTTTATTGCGTATAATTTACCGTTGTCGGGCACACTATGGATTTTCGCTCCGTCGCTGAATGACGGCTGCGGAATTTCCGCGTAGTGTGGCAAATGTTAGAGCATGCTCCAAATTAAAGATCTTTGCGTGTACATGACAATATGAGATAAAAAATATTTTTCTCTTTTGTTAATAAGTTTCAAAAATATATGGAATATAAGTTTTAACCTCAATGTTGTTATAGAGATCTAATGTTAATTATTTTTAAACGTTAAGATTTTATTTATTTACATATTTATACTTGGAAACTCTTGTCAATTTTGAAATGTTAAGCCCCATGATTATAAATTGTATATTTTAATAAGAGTTGTATTTTTTACTTACCTTGTTGAGCGGGTGTGACTGAGTATTAGTTGAGTTTTATTCAAAATATATTTGTATGTTGTAGCTAAACTTGACTTTTAGGCGGCGTTCACACTGTTATTGTCAGTCGCCGGCTATGAGCGGGTGTTACGCAGCTTACTGCTTTTACATACACATTTGATTTTTCGTTTACACCGATATTACGATAAGCGTCGTTGCTCAAAATATTACTAACCTGTAATAAGCTATCAAAATAAATTCAAGCCTGTTTGTTTGATCATCGCCAGTTTGACGCTGTTGACCAATGTGTAGGTAGATAGGAGCGAACGTTGAAATTAAATTTGTACCTGCCTGCCTATCTAGGCAGCAGTATACATCAAAGAAGGTGTCCCAAAATATTTGGAACCTTGGCCAGGTCCATGTACAGTATACCAAAACATAGGAAATTAATGATGTGAGGAATAGTTTTTAACTATCCAATTTCTCTAAAATTGCTTAGTTTTTTGGAAGGAACAAAAACTTGAACTATTAAATTGCAACACACAAAAAATTTATATATCATGGCAGATGAAGACATTAATGACATTTAGATAATCTTTGTCTTGTCAATCAGGTCAATTCAATTCAATACTTGAAGACATGGAACGAACTAAAAAGTAACCAAGAAAGATGACTCGGAATGACATTGACAGTTGTTTTTTTATTGTACTAAGGTTGCCATATTGCTCGCCTTTTAAAAGTAAAAGAACTGCTTTGTTTTTATTTTAAAACCATTAAACTATGTATTAAATAAAGTTAATTGTATTTTTCTCAGAATCAGTAAATTTTTCTCCATTTTTTGAGACAGTGTCCATAGACCTGGCTCAGTATAGGACATTTCCTTTTGTTCTCAGTACCTCCGCTTGTGGCGTTTTAAATAGGCTCACAAAATTAGCTGTCGTGTGTATGAAACAGCCGAGCCATTTATTACAGGTCAGTGACAAAATTATGTATACATATTTATAAAATATGCACGTTTAAATTGGGGCCGACATTGAGCCTTTTCACAGTCGGCGACTGACAATTCGCTAGTGTGAATACGGCCTTACAGAAACGATAACATAATATTACAATAGAAATGTGTACTTTTCTCTGTATAATACTTTGTAACTATAGAGGAACTAATGTAATTTTTAATTCATCTTTTCTATATCTGTAGCTATCAGGCTATTCCATATGACGATGATAATTTAAAGTTGATATATGTGGTATATCTTTTATTGAAATAGTGATTTAAATATTTCTTGTATCATAATTTCCATCACTGTAATGTAACTATTGAGTTATTGACTCTATTTTGTGAGAATCGGAGATTAGACTTGAGGCTGCAAATTCGCTACGGCAGGGCGGGCGGGCGTCATATTATATTATAGTAGATGGTATACTAAGTGGTATTAAAGAAAACATGCCAAGAGGTGTCTTTGTAAGAGACTGTGCACCACTGACCTGTAATAACATGGACCAGCTGCTGTCAAAATTCATGCCCTTTTGATAATCGCCAATTTTGCGTTCTAGACCACTGTATAGGCAGATGCGAGCGTTCCATGTAACTAAATTAAAAGATAGGCAGTCCTATGCAGGTTGCCAGATTGGATTAGGCAGTCATATGCAGTATACTTATAGTATACGTATAGTTCTCAGTACTCTCGCTTGTGGTGTTTTAAATGGGTACATAAAACTACTGTCATTTGTATGAGACTGGCAGTCCAGGTTTACAGGTCAGTGCTGCGCACACTGATTTTTAGCATCCAATATCGGCGGTTTTGCGATTGCATCGCGTTTTGGCGACTCCAATCGCTAGCATCCACGACCGGCGTCTTGGCGAGTGCAACTCGTTTTCGCGACTTTATGATTGGGGTTGGATTCCACTGATTTGCGATTGCTGATGCTAAAAGTCGCAGTGTGGGCAGGCTTTAATAGCGCAATGGTTACTGTTGTAACTGCGTGTCACGGAGATGAATATGCTGCGGTGGATGTGCGGAGTCACGCGTAAGGACCGCGTGAGGAACTCGCGTATCCGCGGTAGCCTTCGTGTCCGTGATATTGCAGACAAACTGCAGGAGAGTCGCCTACGCTGGTACGGCCATGTTTTGCGGAAACCGGCAAGCTTCGTAGGAAACAAATGTCTGGCCATGCCGCCACCGCCAGGTCCAGGCAAAAGGGGTAGACCCAAGAAATGCTGGCTTGACGTTGTGAGGGCTGACATGCGAGCCAATGATCTCACAACTAGAGACGCTCAAGACCGCGCGAAGTGGAGGAGCAAATCAAGGAAAGCGGACCCTGGGCTCCAAAGCAATGGCTTTGGACGCAACCGGGATTGACCGTATAGATGATGATGATGATGGTTACTGTTGTAACTGTTGGTAGTTATCACATTAGTTTCCACTGCAATTGTAATACTGTTTGCCGTGTAAAGTCCTGCAAATACACGACTGACGCATGACGTTCTGCTCAAAACGTCTTATTTAAAAGAGCCCTAAAGGTGCTTGCACGAGTTTTCGGCCCGAAGCTGAGACTATTTGTTTAGTGTTTCTTGGTTTGCGCGAGTCATCGAGCTCATACCCTATGGAGTAGCAATACGAACCACCTTTCTCTGAAACTAGTTAGTGATTTTTCACTTACATTTGGTATGAAATGACAAATCCTGTTAACTCTCACCCATGCAAACAGTACAGATACAGATAAAAAAATGGCGTAATAATTTGTCGATCAAATCACAAGGCATTTCTACTCTACAGAGTATGTGCTCTATGGCGAAAGCATTTCTTGTCATGGGGCTATTTTCCACTCTGACGAACTAACTTGTATACAGGAACCGTTTTTTCATGCAAGCACTCTTACAGTTGGCTTACACTAGGTCGACCGACAAATACGACCTATTTACACCACAGCCTCGTACGCTAGCAGCGAACGACAGTTTACAAATAGCGAGTGTATGACATTCGGCGAATGACTATCGATTGTTTAATAGGTTTAGGTGGTGAGTCAGCTATTCGATAGGTCACTGAAAAAATAATTGTAATGGATATCAAAAGTCAAGCTTCATACAATGCGCGCTCGACGCACACATGAACTTCGCTCACGGACAAGGAATCTCATAACGCTCAGGCTCGAACTTACTGTCAGAGTTGAATTACCACTGGACTGCCTGCCCATTTGAAACGACACAAGTGAGAACTAATTTCGCTTACATATGTACTCCACAAGGCCGCCTAAATTGCGGAAATCACCATTTTAGCTCCATGGACACTAGCATCTGCCCCTACAGTGGCCTACAACGCCAAAATGGTGTTTATCAAGTAGGCATGAATTTGACAGTAGCCCGTCCAGTGGTAGTTATATAGGTCAGTTCTAACGACTAAGTGTATCCTAACCGTAAGTGTATGAATACGAGTATGAATTACGTATGTATACAGGCCTTTAATCTTCAACTTTAGGCCTTAATAACTCTAATTTCGTCCTCTAAGGGCCTACCGTTTGTGTAAGTTGTAAATAAAATAAAACTATTTATTGCGTTTTACTGTCCAGTTTATAATGGTGTTGAAAGTTTGTTTTTTGAGGTTTTCCCTTGAACAATGGTTTCTATTAAAAACTATTTTTAAAATTTTACTTTGAGTGTTGATTTACCCTAACCTATTCCCAGTAAAGTCATGTCTAATCAGTTTCTAAACGATAAAAAAAACTTTTAAAAAGTGGTTTGTGTCTCACCTCTACCACTAGGTAGTGGCTAGATATACGCGGCACGCAAGCAGATAAATAGTATAATTTATATTTCGTTTTTGTGTTTTCCCGTAACTTAATTCTTTGGCTATATTCGAAGTCAAGTACAGAAGCCAGTTACAAAACTAACATACAGAAATAAAAGTAATAACCTATTCACAGTCCTTTACGGTGCAATCCATCCGCCTGTGGAACTCCTTACCGATGTCTATTCGGCAGTCTGAAACACTACAAATTTTCAAAACTAGACTTAAAACATATCTCCTTGGACTTTAGTTTTCTCCTATGTTTTTCTTTGATTTACTTCTTTCTTTACTTTTCCTAATACTTTTGGTATCAAAGTCCATATTCATATTAATAGGGTTATTAATTAGTGTAAGTACTTATATGTATTTATATTATGTATGATCATTATTTATAACAATGTGTAAGTATGTATATTATTTTATTTTTTAGTGTCTATGAAATAAATATGTAATATGTTATGTAATATATTAAATATAAAATTACTTTAAACTCTTCACCGCCTCCTAAAAAAAAAACGTTGAGGTTTTTTTTTTGTTTTTCCAACTTTCCTCTACCTGAAGGTTGTCTGGAAGAGATCGCTCTTAGCGATAAGACCGCCTAAATTGTACCATTCTAAATTTATTGTTTCCCTGTACTGTTATTTTTTTGTGTGGTGTGCAATAAAGAGTATCTATCTATCAGGGGCGTGCATTGGTTTCAGATGGGGGTAGGCTGTGAGTGAAAATTGAGTAAGTTTGCGTAAAATAGTAGGCGATCTCGCGGCAGCCTAACATTGGTTAAATTGCACAGGTACGATCTATGTTGCGCGCTTTAGTAAGGAAATAAGTATAGATAGATGAAAAATGGTTGCAGAATATTTATTGTTTATTGTTGAATACGTAATTAATAATTATGGTTAGCTGTTCTGTCAGTTTTTTATGAAGATAGGCTCTGCATAATAGCCTATATGGGATGCACGCCCCTGCTATCTATCTAACCGTCGGAGAACTAGTAAAAGAGGATTAAGCCGACTGGCTGGTATAAAAGAAAGAAGTGAGTTCAATAAGCATAATTAGGTGTATATTTTTTTCGTCAAGCAAAGGCATTCAGGGTCAGTCGTCGTCAGTAATAAGCAGTTCCTCGTCTTCGTCCTCGTCGGCGGTGGGCGGGCTGCCCGCGTCGGCGGAGTCGGGCGCCGCGCGCCGCCACTTCGCGCGCCGGTTCTGGAACCAGGTCTTCACCTGGAATGAGGAACCTGCTTTTAGACGCTTGTCTTTGTTATCAAAATTTATCCGAGTTTTTGATACATTAATTCATCATCATCATTTCAGCCATCGGACATCCACTGCTGAACATAGGCCTCCCCTAGTGATTTCTAGATTGGCCCGTTGGAAGCGGCCTGCACCCAGAGGCTTTCCGCAACCTTTGCAAGGGTTTTTTACGTTACGCAATCGAAAAGTAAACACCTTCGGGGTGGCATAGCACATCAACGAAACCGTATTTTTCCATACAAATCTGCGTAAGTATACACGTTTTAATCAAAAGCTATCGAGGAATCTCAGATATATCGGATCGGAATAGTTGCCGACACGTAGACACGCTGTAATCAAGGGTATGTGCAGACACGTAATGATTGACTACTGTTATAAGCTAAGTTCAAGAAAAAAAAAACGAAAATAAACAAATTCTTTCAATAATAACACTAATTATCTAGCCCTAAACTAAGCAAAGCTTGTACTAAGGCGACTAAATTACAGATAGACACACATACATATCAAATCAGATCAATCAGACATGAGATCCGTAAACGAACAAAACTCGCTGACATAGCCCAACGGATTAGCAAGCTGAAGTGGCAGTGGGCGGGGCACATAGCACGTACAGCTGACGGCCGATGGGGCAGAATGGTTCTATGAATGAAGGCTACGTACCGGTGGTTACAAGGTTAAGGTGAAAAGACGTTAAGGTAATGGTGGCAGGAAGCTGCTGGATGCAGGTTGCTTCCAACCGGTCAATCTAGAGTCATTTCGGAACGCCTATGTTCAGCAGTGGACATAGGCGGTGGAGTGTTGTTATGATGCTAAAGAGCGCACCTAAACAGTTCACTTGACCAACACGGCCGTCAAATAATAAATCAAACGGTACTGCATTTATCAAAATCTGATCTGTAAACCCGTTACGTGCCGTTTAAAATTATGGGTAAGAAATCGAACAGTGGGTTATAGGCACTTGAAGGAACGGTAGTCTAGGCGCCACGATAAAACGACTTCACTATCTTCTAAAAATCAACAGAATCAGTTGATTTTTGACTTTGCTGTAGTCGAGTAAAAAAAGATACCAACCTGCCGATCGCTCAGCCTCAACGTAGCAGCTAAGGCCCTCCTCTCATCGGGACTAAGATATTTGCTGGCATTGAACCGTCGCTCTAAGGCACCCGTCTGGGCGGCGCTGAAGCGCACCTGGCCGCCCTTGCGCCGGCCGCCCACGCCCCACCACGGGCTGCAGCATGCCGGGCCTACTGCAAAAGGTTAAAGGTGGCTGTTAGAACATATAAATACTGCTCTTTAGACCTGTTATTTAAAACTATTGCTAAAAAAACTCTAATCAACCTCGCCTCGATTTAACCATACATTTGCATGCTTTGTTATATTAGGCATAACATGTCATTGAGCTATATTTTTTAATTAATAAATAACACCTTTATAATACCATGTTTTATTGCAAATAAAGAATGGGCTAGTTTCCTAAAAAAAAATCGTAATTAGTCCGTCAGTTGGATCAACAGAAAATATTGGACACGTATTTTTTATTTTCTCAATCAAACAAAAAATTATGAAGATATAGCCCGTTAAAGTTCCACGTAACGTCACGCCTTGCGACACTTTTAGCAAGACGTGACGTTACTCCCAAACTTTGATGCGCTTTATCTTCGTCATATTTTGTTTGATTGACAAAATATGGGTCCAATATTTTTTTGATAACTGACGGACTAAATAAAATAATCATTTTTTGACCCAGGAAACTAGCCTATTATTTATTTATTTATTATTAATTATTATTCTTGTTATGTTACATGCTTTGCAAATTTCTCTAAGATGTGAGTAATTTTAAGTATTAATTCTTCTATGAATTTAAAACACGGTTCAGTGGTTTTTATCAAAATCAGAATCATTTATTTGCTATTGAACAACCTACATTTATGAAGTGAAGATCACAATTATTCGTTTTACTTATCCAGCTATGGACAATAGCATGCAAACATGTTAAAAAGGGCCTACGTTATCCTTAACCTACTTAAGTACTAACATAATTATCTTGTGAATGAATTTCAAAAATAATCCTCCTATCCAATACATAGTGAAGTCCACGTAATGAGTGGCCACACTAACAATTCGTGGTAAAAGTTAAACCTTGTTTTTTTATATTTTCGGAAAGTCTTGTCAATAACAAGCTAAAAAAGGATAATATTATCACTTATTTTTTTTTAAAATTGCCTTTTGTTGGATTTGAAATTTTGAATCCCACGACCATTCCGGGCTACTTTTACCAACTGAGCTACGGATTTTACGGCATACGGACTTATTTTTCGGCATTGGTTTCAAAGTAAAAATAGTTTTTTAAGCATTATAATCAACCCCCTACATTTAATCTAGATATTTTAATCCGGGTAAGCAGATATTAATTAAAATGTGTGATAATATCCAGGTGGTTTAATAATCAAATATTAGGCGTTCTATTTTCTTTCCTACCTTTTTTTTTATCACTAGATACTCGAATGTAATGAGTAAGTATTTTTATCAATTATTTGTAATCTACGTTTTAACGACTCAATCGATTGATAATATACTCGATTATCCTTTTTACTTATCGAAAACAAAATTGATAATTTTATGGGTAAACCTGTTTTATCGTCGACAAAAACAAGATGTAGGCTTAAGCCTCAATAAATAATAAGACAAAATAATCTTCCTTCTAGGGGTCGTTAGTTAATCACGTGAGACTCGAAAGGGGGGTAGGGGGGAGGAGAAAATCACGAAATATTACAAGGGAAGAGGGGTAGTGAGATATCACGTGTATATATTTTTTCGTTGAACGCGTGATTTCTAAGCCCGCCTTTGCTTTAGAAATCCCGCGTTCAACGATAAAATGGTTTTAGGGGGGGGAGTTGCTACAAGCATAAAGTGATTAATGGACGATCTAGATAGAAATAGGACCTTAGATGTCCCGTTCCTATTTGGGTTATATCCTAAATGAGTTCTGATTATTAGATTTCAGGCTATTGCCATGAGACAACTGTAAGTAACCCTTACGGCCGCACTCAATTGCACAGACGTCAATTGACAAAAAAGTGTTGATTTTAATTTTGGTTCATTAAATAACTGTCTTTATTCGTATCGACTTTAGAATCAAGATTTTTCTTAAGTAATTAACCATTAAAGTTAAGTGACGTCTTTGAGCGCGGCGGTTACACAGGGAAAACAGACTATTTTTGCGCCATGTTTCTTCGTCACTAATGCTGAGCGTTGGATCTTTTTTGGCACATTTTTAATTTAAGTATCTGCCAATGTCACATGTAACCAGTTTTGAGCCAATTAAATACAGTTATTCTTATTTTAATGTGCAGATTTCCGTACGATATTTTATATCTACCACAAATACAGATGAACCTACGTTAATCTACGAGTTTTAGGATTTAAATCATGTAAGTATGTATGTGACATTCAGATTGTTGGCAACCCAAAACAAAAACAAAAAGCTAGGTACCCTAAAAATATATTTTCCAAAATTCTATCTACCACTTTGTCGGCGTAATTAGTATACACACAACTACAAAATTACAGTTCACTAGTACTAACGGTCTCTTAACAAAACCACGGACAGACAGACAGACGGACATAACGAAACTATAAGGGCCTTACTACAAAAAAGATATACTATGCTTAAACACTGCCTAAAGATTAGCCAACCAATTAAAAAGTATGGTAACATAACCGAGACATGTGTGATGTGTCAATATTCCAAATTGCATGGCTATTCTTTAGACATGGTTTAAACCTAGTCTATCTTTTTTGTAGTAAGGCCAAAAGGGTTCCTTGTCAGGACTACGGAACCCTAAAAACAAAACACTGATAATAATTGGGACTCGTTATAAAACAAATGAAATGAATAAACACAAAGGTTTTACTAGATGACATTCAAAGTTCCATTACTTCTATTATTCACCAGTCCACCCCCTGCCTATCATTAGATCAACTCGATGGTATTTTCAATTGATTGTAGATATAAGTAATAAATACGTGCTTATTAATTTATTGAATAACTTGTTATTATTACACCCCGCCCTAGAGGCTTAGTTATTTAATCTTAATTAATTAGTATTTTGTTGATAGCGATAATAAGTATCGAAATCTGGCCTGTAAGTTCAGTCTAGATAATTTTTCAATTTATCAAAGTCTGTATTAGTGTTTCAATAAACCTAAAATTTATGATGTCAAGGATTATAAGTAATTCATAGGTTTATATGATAACCAATTCTGTATATAGGGTGACTAGGTATATTATAAATCTAATAATTTTTAATATATTTAATTTTTATTTATAAAATTACTGATACTCCATAATGGTCGAGTAAATGACTATTTTGTATGGAGTGTTGATAAGAGTAATAATAAATAATACTCATAATTTATTCGGTAAATAGGCCCTCTTCCGGGCACTTATACACGTCCCAAAATAAAGCTTTGCCCTACCACCGCTTTGGGACTATTATATCGGCTCATGATGAGAAGAAACGGCACAACATATTCAGTCACCTTTGTCAGCCTTGTTTACAGGAAATACAGTTACAAAAATATGTAGTAAGTGCGAGCTATGCAGGTTAAATACATGCACAGTTCCGTCTTTACCATAAGGGCACACAGGGCCGTGGCCAGGGGGCCCCCCCCGCAAGCACTTACAAGAAAAACCAACTTACATCTTTACTGTACAGACCCGGACCTTCTACAGTTTTATTATATGTATAGATTAAGTTTTGATTCTTTATTAACATCTAAAAGAATTTATTTGATATGTATCAATTCACGATTAAATATAGAAAATTAGAGGAAAACATTTCCTTCTTGTTATTTATTTTTACAATGCAAAAGGGCCCCGAATTCTTGTATGTCTCAGTTCCCCGGGATATGTTAAGACGGCCCTGTCCATGCACTCTGGTCATTTAACTTTCAATGATAGTGCACTGGTGCGATAGTAAATGATAATTAAAATAATAGTAGAATATCCTGTTAAAGCAATTCCTTTCTGACACTGTAATATTATACACCGTGAATTTTTAATTACCCGAGAAAATTAACTAACATACTCAGATATCGGTATACATCGAATTTGGCGAATACAAAAAAAAAAATTGTTTATGAGAAATTTATTTAAAATGTCCCTAACATTCCGTAAAAAATATGCACCATAAAAGTCCTGCTAATTCAAATAGTAATCATTATCATTCCAACATTAACGGAACCAAAATCCACCTAATTATAATACTACAAAGATGGTTTACATGTTTTTGGTGCATTAACAGGATTTATTTGAAGTCCTATAAAACGATATTTTTGTATGAACGCTATAATATTTGTGTGTTACTTACTGTTATACATACATATTTTTATAAACGCAAATTTTAGTTTTCTCGGGTAATTATAAAGTCACGGTGTATACAGGATGCTAGGCATTCTAGAACTAAGGATAAACGACATCATTTACTAAACTTTAATTAAGAAATTAGGTGTGCTTTTACAAAATTTTCTATTAACTCGGCCGATTAGGAATAACTGTTTTTTTTAGATTCCGCTGTTAATGTCAAAGTAAAAATCGTTCATATTCATGAAAAGAACAACTTGCAGTTTCTACCTAGTTCTTTAGATTTTTATATTATTATGATGTTATATAGGTACCTACTGTACGTTGCCGATTTGCATTAAAAAGACTAAGACTGTCGTTTTTTCCTAACTCTCCCCTGTTTTAATATATTAAAAAATAGTTTTTTTATTTAAATAATAAAAATTTGTTCTAATAATTTGTTATGAAATGATCAACGCAATATTCAAACTGTGAATTGTATTCTTTTTTAATTGTGCCAAATAAACCTTATTCATTCATTCATTCATTCATTCATATAAATAAATATTGGACAATCCTTATATCGGCCGGTCTGGTGTAGTGGGTCGCGATCTGGACTACAAAGCCAGCTTGCAGGTTCGAATCCCGCAAGGGGCCAAATTAATGTTTGTGTGATAAGCACGAGCTTTTGTACTTTAGTCATTCAATAAGTATTATAAAGTATTTAAGTAGGTATGTTTATCTGTTATCGCATAGTCGCCAAAGTACAATCTTTGCTTAGTTTGGGGCTAGAAGTTGCTGTGATTATTATCATTCTTTTTTTTTATCAACCTTTTCAATCCCACTGCTGGGCAAAGGTCTCCCCCAGACTCTTCCATCGATCTCTATCTATCGCCAATGACTCCCAATCCCTCGTTAAGTTAACCAAGTCGTCACACCATTTTTTTTGGGTCTACCTCTTCGGCGACCGCCGTCTATAGGTACCCATCGGGTGACGATTTGGGCCCACCTGTCTGGATGCATTCTGCACACGTGTCCTGCCCACTCCCACTTTAGCTTTGCAGTTTTCTTGCCTACATCTGCGACACCGGTTTTGGAGCGGATGGCGGTGTTGCGGATTCTATCAATCCTTTTTACACCTAGTATGCTCCGCTCCAAGGTCTGCGCTCCGTACTTAAGAATGGGCAGGATGCAAGTGTCGACGAGTTTTTCATTTTATTTTATTTTCTGTCTGTGTGGACCTGTATGTGATTTTTTTTGTGTTATTTTCGTATACCTATCTATTGAAAAATTGTAAACCTTGGTCTTCCTAAAATAAATAAATTTTTATTTTGTAACTCAGATAAAACATAATATCATAAATAAAATAGGTATATTAGTTAAAGTATGGGGTTCGTCTTGTAAAAACCGTCTGGTTATTATATTAATTTACATAGAAATCTAATCACGATTTGGTCATTGTTATCGTAGTTATTTTGAATGACTGATTAATTTCATTTCATCAAAATTCTGTCAAATTGAAAATGATGTATTACAAAGGTATTTATTAATAATTTAAGTACATGACTAGGTACGGTATTATAATACCTTGTGACTTGGATTAAATAATTAATTATTTTAACAAATGCCTAAGAAGTATCACAAAAATGTTTTATGTTTTATTAACAATTGTTTAATCTTTATAAGTATGTTTTATTTGCTAAGCGTTAGGTTTATGATAGTGATGAGACAATGCTTACAATTGTTTGCATTCGACAAATATTAGTCAATTTGTAATAATTAAATGCAGGCCGCTTCCAACCGGCCAATCTGGAAGTCACTGGGGGAGCCCTATGTTCAGCAGTGGACCCCCATGGCTAAAATGATGATGATGATGAAATGTTAGAGATGTTTTGTGGCGTGATGACGTATGTTTACATATCAGGAAACTGTCTTGTATTACTGCATACAACCTTCCGCTGTGGCCTCATGAAGAAAGGCTTCATTTGAGAGCCGGGAAAAAAATGAAAATGAAAACTTACTTAATCATTTCCCTAAATTTCTGCAAATGCATTATTTAACCTTTACTTATAGAGTGACCTACTCTATTACAATGAGTAAATTTTGATTTGCAATGTTACTTTTTAAAGATATCACTACACGTTTAATAGCGTGTTTTTATTATACGTATCTTATTTAACTGACTTTTTACACAGCTATTTGCTTTTTCTTAACTTATATTCGACAAATATAAAATCAGGATCTGTTATTCTTAAAAAAACTATTCGTTGTCGCATCACTATCTAGTATTTGATAAAGCTATCGTTAATGTTGGTCTAAGGTATTAGTAATGCTGAATTATCTACCAATCTTTTCAATACACAATTCTTCGTGTGTCATATATATTATAGGAAGTCCTGTTTACAATTTCGTAAAAAAAAAGTATTTCAGGCAATCACCATGATTCACGTGTTATCTATTTATTTATTTATTTTATTTATTTTATTTATTGAATAAGATACACCATCAACATATTATCTTTATTATCCGTATTGGATTTATCATTTCTTAATTAGCAACTATCTATCTTTGAATTCATACAGATAAAAATGACGTCACTTTTAATTAAAATTGTTTGTAATAAAAATGCCTTTAGCAAATAAAATAAATATTGCGTAACTTACTTCCTATGTTTTAAAGTGTGCAACATATTACATTGTTTTAGTACCAGCAGAAGTATGTTAGGATTTATAGGTACTATTGATACACAGAAAACCAGCCTATGCGATTAAAAATCAGCAAACTCTAAGACGCTGAAACAATCGCTAAAAACTTTAATGGACATCTCCATAGTACCAGTCCACGACTGAGACTACAGTTCGATATGGTAGGTAAACAGTTACCGACAGGATCCCAAGAAATAGTACAGCCCGAAAGAGAGGTCGGCCAAAGAAAAGATGGCCCGACTTTGGACACGGCTGGCAAAAACTAGGCAAACGTGGAAGCTGCTAAAGGAATCCTACGCATCAGTAGGACATGCTGACCAGGAAACAACTGACTTTGCACATAAGGCTTAATTATAATAAAAAATAAATAGTCGATTCCCAATAGAATCTTACGACTATTATTTCACCCTCTCAGGGTTGGATTTTTAAGGTTTACCGACGTTTACTAAATTCAGTCACGGAGCTATTATATACAATGTGTTAAAAATAATAAAATCCAAGTTCTTTCTGCTGCTCAAATACCTAAATGAAATAAAATCGATATTTCTCTTTGTTATTACTTTTTTACCTGTTTTATGTAATAAAATAGAACCGACAAATAGTAATTGTTATCAATTTATAAATTTATATTGTATATTTAATAAACTAATAAATGAAATAATATTATAAATAAGTTTGAATTTTGTTTTTGGTTATAAACAAGGCTTTAGCCAAAATTCTCACCTCTATCATATCCGTAACTTTGTCGTATCGTAAATGGATGGGACACAAATCTATTCGCTGCAAGATGATTCCTCAACATTTGGTCTGTGTTCAGCATTGGATCGCTGTAGTAACTGAAAGAATGCCGGAGTTCCACAGGGTACGCTACTTGCTCCTTAGTTCTATATGGTGGCATCGGTAGGTTCAGTTTCATAGGCGTCGGGTATATCGGGTAGGTGTTCCTTCTTTGTTCCAGGTTGACTTTGTTCAACAGCATCTCATTCTGGACCTCGCACGACACATTGAATTTTGATATTTTCTCATCCTCAACTGGTTTCTTCTCCTCTTTGGCAGGCTCTGTAACCTTCGTGTTGCATGTCAGAGGCTTCGTCGGCTCATTGCTCAGGTTTTTGTACGGTTTTTTCGCAGAATCCTGAAGAATGTCTTCTATGAAAAACGACTTTTTCTGTCGACACGCGCACATATTGACGACTTGTTTAGCACTGCCGAATTCGTTATCAAATGTTAAATTTATCAGTACAAGCACGGTAATTGATAGCTACTTATTAAATGGACACGTATAATCTATGTTCGATTAAAGTGTTACAGATATAATGGTGTTTGCTTCGGAATACTTTCCTATATGGTGTGTTGATGGGTTTCGAAAGTGATAATGGAGTACTAAGTAGCAGCTGGTATACTAATATTATAGCAGAGCGTCGTTCGACTATTTTATAAACAGATTAATAGATAATTTTAGTTAATTAATTAATTAATATATTTATTTATTCAAGTAACATGACTCATTATTTGTTAGTTATAAAGGGCTTAACCTATGTTAGTACATAATTGACAATTTTATTTACTCGTTTGCACAACTCCTCCGGAGGTTGTGCAACAATAATTGATATAGCGGCAGTCCAGTCTACTCGCTATCATAGACAGGATGCTGTTGAAGCTGCCCCGAACCCTGCGCACCAGGGAGGCGCACCTCTTCCGCATGTTCGCGTAAAAACAATCTACTTCTGCAAACATCGCTGATGCGCTGCAGTATCTGGGCAACGCCATCAGCACCCTGAACGCGTTGTTGAATTGGACTCGCAGAGCACCATACGACGCACGCGAACAATTGGCCCACAGGCTGCACGTGTAAAAGCTCTGAAAAGAGTAACCTTCACTTCTGTTGAACACCGTGAGAACCGAACCTGCGGGCCACCATGTTCGCCCTTACCGATAGCGCTCTGCGTTCCCTCTCAACATCATCGGCATCTTTAAGATCAGGAGTCAATAAGTAATCATCACTACGTTTCGTGAGTTTTCTGACTTAAGGGAGCTAATCATTTAATTTTTGAACTGATAAGATTTTTGTTGTTTAGGTTTAAAAAAAAGTTAACCTTTAAGTAAATAGGTAGTTATTTACGGTAGTTACTTTCGGCTCATTAATTTCGGAGATTAGCCCCCCCCCCCCCCCCCCTTGGGGATTGGATGATGGCAATGATGTTACGAATAAAAGAGTAGATACCTCTTGTAAGCTATATAATTTAGTAAGTCTCTTTCTTAATTGGACTACATCTTCACTCTGATGGTGTTGCCAGTGTGAATTCAATAGTTTTCAACGAGCGTGTAAACGCAAATTAGTATTAGGGAAAAAGGTTTCCACAATGTGTCACCAACTCACCAGGTTGTGACACTTCGTATACCATAGAAAACATATTTGTAGCTAGTTTCATACTTATTTTATACAGATCGTCCCAAAAGAACATGTCAATGGGAGACCTGTGATCAAGCACCGGTCCGAATCACCATCAGTTTTTTAATTTTAACTTTGGGATTCATTTTAATGGCAATGTTAATCGACTCCTCAACTAAATGGCGTAATGTGCCATTCACTTAATTCGAAAAAAATAAATATGTAAACATGTATCTCAATAATAATTCTCTTTCTTAGTAACTAATAATGTCTTTTAAAGTTTACAAAAAAAACAAAACGATTTCAACTTGAAAACAAACAAAAAACACTTCCAACAAAGGTATATGGAACACATGGGGTAATTAGGGACAACACTAGGAATGCTCTACCTCAGAATTTCAACTTGTCAATATTTTTTGACATCCCGTATTTTTTAAACTCAAGTAGGTACCTAACGACATTCAATGAGCAATCAAATCCATATGTAATAAAAATGCATCAACAAACATACAAATCATGCACCTCAATAAACCGTATTATGATAATTACTGGCGTATAATAATCAGTTACCGTTGAAAGCCTGTAATTACATTGAAAGGTGTTATTAACTGGAATCACTTTTGCACTTATCTTATCAGTAAAACCGAGCTTAGAGGACTGTGTATTTTAGGCGTTAATGTTTGGTCAGTTTGTCATTACTTAGAAAAATGTGTCTTTGTCATTCAATGATGTCAATCACAATTAATTTAGGTAATATACTTAATTTTCATTTAGCAAAGCAAAGAGGTTTATTGCAGAGGAGGTCGACGACTAAGGGTGAGGACTGGTGATCCTCATTTGAGATCTTTTCTGGTGCAGAAGCTGGCCTTGATCATCCAGCGGGGCAATGATGCGAGTGTTATGGGCATATTCACTCCTGCCACAAATGACCATCAAAACGAGATATGATATAGCGATTTATCGACAACTGTCATTTTTTTAAAAATATGATAGACATGTTGAATTTTTATCGAAACAGCGATCATAACGTGACGTCGGCGGCAGGGCGATTCAACATGACGGCAATATCTATCATGTTTTTACATTTGGTGTGGTATCGATATATCGCTATATCATATCGTGTTTTGGTGGTCATGCTAGGGGGGCTGGGTTGACATTGTGTTGATAATGGTCAATGATTTTAGTTTATACTTTGATTTTTGCTAATTTAATATTCATTCAACATACCCTATGTGTATGTTGTTAAGATTGATTTGAATTTCTTTGCAATGTAGCCCTGCATAGCTGTTATTCTTTTACCATTCTTTTTCTATAGGAAAAGAGTGTGACTCTTTTGTTTTCACTAAACAATTAGGTAGGTTATTTACAACATATAATCAATCAAAATATAATAAAGACCATCTATAGAAAACAATTATCGCAATTAAACGAACTTCGTAACTCGGAACTGAGATAAACCGAATCTTGGTCTGTTTGAACGGCAAGACAAAGAGAATAAAAGGGGTTAAAAATACGGCGAGGCCGATTAATTAACGACAATTAGCTACCCCTCTCGTCGTAACAAAAGGTAGAAAAAGTATCCCCATTAATTAGGAGGGGAGAGACCTCCGCTTTGTTTGGAGACGTCCGGGAGATGATCCGCAAAAGGGTTGAGTTAGACGTTTGTTTTGTTAATTCATTGTTTAATAGGTACAGAAACAATTACTTAGATGTAGTGCTGATATTTCAGACTAAGACAGACTTACAATGACCGTAGGCGAGAGCGAGCACGCTGCACGTCGGACGTCACGTCGCCATCTCTGAGGTCCCTGGTTTGATTTCTGGTCGGATCAATGTAGAAAAAGAAACGTTTCTATGTTGTCTCGGGTCTGTTTGTGGTGCCGTCGTTGTTTCTTTCTACAGTGTGTAACGAAAAGGTGAAATAAAACTTTAAGGGGTTATTCTACGGCTAAATTACATCAACTTTTTCTATGGGACCAACATCAAAATCTCAAAAAAAAAAATTGACTTTCCCATACAAACTGATGCCAGCTGGTCGCGTTTTAGTATGGGAAAGTGTTTTTTTTTTGCGATTTCGATGTTGGTCCCATAGAAAAAGTTGATGTAATTTAGCCGTAGAATAACCCCTTAAAGTTTTATTTCACCTTTTCGTTACACTCTGTATAAGACAAGTGCTTTAACTACTTACCTTAGCATCATAGCAGTGTGTGTGATGTTGTCTTATCAACCGACTTCAAAAAAGGAGGAGGTTCTCAATTCGACTGTATGTATTTTTTTTTTTTTGTATGTTTGTTACGCGATTACTCCGCCAATTATGAATCGATTTTAATGATTATTTTTTTGTTTGGTAGATCATACTTCAGAGGTGGTCCCATATAAATTTGATCGAAATTGATTTAGAACTTTTTGAGAAAATCAACAAATATATACCCAGATAATATTTTGGTTGTGGTTCTTGTTACCTATCTTCGACAAATATGAGCCGATTTTGATGATTTTTGTTTTATTGAATAGCTTATACTTCAAAGATGCTATAGCACCCCTAAGGGTAGGAAAATAGGGGATGAAATCGGTGTTCAGCAGTTAGATTAGGATTTATCACTAAAAATTGATGAAATAAGTAAATTTTATTTAAAAAAATAAAACCGACTTCAAAACACTGAAATGCAAAAAATAATCCTAACACTTAAGTACCTAATCAGTTACTTTTGGAGTCGGTGCAAACAAAAACATTGAATCTCTCATCGGCTGGCACCGACTCCAAAAGTAACTGATTAGGTACTTAAGTGTTAGGATTATTTTTTACATTTCAGTGTTTTGAAGTCGGTTTTATTTTTTTTAATAAAATTTTTATTATTATAAAATTGAAATACTGAGATGGGTTGTTGTAGATTCGCCACAAGTGGATTCGCCACACTTTTGTCAGTTCCATACATTGAAAGTAAACTCGCCACAAACATGAAAAAGTATGTGTAGACTCGTCACAGGTACCTACAGGTTGTTGTAAACTTGCCACTCGTCTTCAATTTATACCATTTTTGTTAATAGTACAGTTAGCAAGCATAGTTTTTCTTAACTTTTTATTCTTTTAAGACATTGCAGGAAAATCAGTAACGCTGCTGTTTTCTTTTGTGTATTTATACAATTTAAAAACTATGATTTATAAATTAAACGTAAGTTTATTTATTTATTTACTGCTGTGATTTTAAAAATATATTTCTTAAAATATATTCATTTTTATACTATTAGGATTTTACCGGTAAATTGTAATGTAACTGTGATTTTTATAAAGACTAATTGTAAAAAAACCTGGCATTTTAAAAATAATAAATATCTATTTTCTGCAGTACTGTATTGTGTAATCGACTGTGGCAAGTTTATACTCGAAATTTTTTTCTAAATAAAATAAGAAGTGTCTCAATCTAGTTTTTTTTTGTGGCGAATCTACAACAACCCACTGAGATGAAGTTAAATATTCCAGACACTACTAATAATTAAGTATTTTATTTTTCCACTAGCCGTAGACCGCGACTCGATCACGTGGACTTTATATATTATCAATTCAATAACTTCCCTATTTGAATCGGATTTCGTTTACAATTGCATGGGTTTTTTTGTGCAGATCCCTAATTATTTTTCTATAATATAATAACTTATAATTTCCCATATAACATACCTACATCCCAAAAAAGTTTAATTCCCTATACAAATTGATTTAGATGTTAGTCAGATAGATAAAGTTGATACATTATAGGAGTACATAAAATCACGAAGAAAAATAATTAACCTATAAATTAGGGCGAGTATAAAGTAGGTATAAATACTAGCTTGAAGTTTCAAAATCGCCCAAATTGTCAGAAAAATAATTAAAATATATGCTAAGAATTTTCAAAACCTACATTAAGCATAGAATTTGATTCTAGTACCTAATTATACGCAGAAGAAAAAACATCTTATACAATTATAAAAAAAATAAAAACCAACTTCAAAAAACTAAAACGCTAAAAATAATCTTAACACTTAAGTACCTAATCAGTTACTTTTGGTGTCGGTGCAAACAAAAACATAGAATCTCTCATCGACTGGCACCGACTCCAAAAGTAACTGATTAGGTACTTAAGTGTAAAGATTATTTTTAGCGTTTTAGTTTTTTGAAGTTGGTTTTTATTTTTTTTATAAAATTAACTTATTTCATCTATTTTAGTAGATAATAAATTCCCTATTTTTCCACCCTTAGAGGTAATTTTTTTTCCAAAAATGTTTTATTATAGTATCTTTGAAGTATAAGCTATTCATTAAAAATAGAATAATCGAAATCAGTCCACATTTGGCAAAGATATCAGGTAAGATAGATACTAAAATCAGTTGGCGTGGTACGGGGTTCATGCAATGTTTGATGATTTTCTTATAGATCCTATCATCAGAATTTAACCAAATTTATATGGGACCATTCTGAAAGTATTACCTTTCAAACAAAAAAATAATTATCGAAATCGGTTAACGTAGTAACGAATGATCACTGAACATACATAAAAAAAAAGATTCCGACGAATTGAAAACTTCCTCATTTTTGAGGTCGGTTAAAAACAAAAAAAAAAATTGTCAATGGAGGAGATGCATCCAAATCATTTAATAATATGAGCGGTTGACTGTAGATTACATAAATAAATTCGATACGCCCCACGGTTTTAGTGCATCTAATTTTTAATGCACTAAACTATATTGGCATAACTTTCATTCGGCATATCGACGATTTCACTTCAATAATGAAAGCTCTAATTTTTGAATTTCTATTATGAAATAGCTAATGTAAAACATGTATTGGCCTAAGAAACGAACTGCCACAAAACCGACACCAAGCAAAACCGACTCCACGATTGTCTGCCCTACCCCTAGAGTGTAATTTAGAAGCGCGTAGGTTATGTTTAGTAACGTAATATTTACGACATAGTTGTTTGACATAACCTTCGTCTTGTCTATGTTCATTTTAAGACCCACCTGTTGAGAGACTCTACAATGGTCGCCAAGCATAGTACCAAGATCCTTGAGCGACTCCGCCTGTATGACTTTTTCTCGGCAAAACAAAGATAAGGATGTATTCGCCAATAATGTTGATGCATTCCGTGTCTTCTTAAGAGCTTAATGAGTCGTTCCAGAGCATTGCTGAAGAGTTTTGGAGAAATTACGTCTCCTTGTCACACCCCAAGTTGCAAGATGATTGGCTTTGTTCTCTAATTCCGTAAACGGACTGGCATAGTGGCCTTGCTATACACACACTTCAACACTTTGATTTATCTATAGTCGATCTGGCATCGCTGCAAGGACTGTACTGAATCAAATGTTTTTTCATAATCCACAATACTAGACAGAGTGGCCGATTAATACTCTTCAGTCTTTTTGTATAATCTAGTGGCGCTATGACTGCGCTATATGACCAAGAGCGAAATAGGGCGTAAATAAGAAAATATCAAGAAGTGCACCGCGAAGCTCCTGTGCCACGTTTCATGCGTTAAAGGATGATGGATGACTCATTATTACAAGGTTGCATTCATGTCAGTATATGTTGCAATCTAACTCCTCAATATACTAATTCTTCCAAAGACTTTACCTGTCTCAGTGCTACGTAAGCTTGTCTTTTCTCAAACAATTTCCAGCGTTCATACACAACTGCGTGCAATCGAAAACATAGAATCTCTCATCGACTGGCACCGACTCCAAAAGTAACTGATTAGGTACTTAAGTGTTAAGATTATTTTTAGCGTTTTAGTTTTTTTAAGTCTGTTTTTATTTTTTAAATAAAATTAACTTATTTTTTCTATTTATATTTCATTTCATATTTTTCCACCCTTAGGGTTGAATTTTTTTTCGCAAATTTTTATTATAGTATCTTTGAAGTAAGCTATTCATTAAAAAAGGAATCATCAAAATCGGTTTACATTTGGCAAAGATATTAGGTAAGATAGATACTAAAATCAGTTGGCGTAGTACGGAGTTCATGTAATGTTGGATGATTTTTTTATAGATCCCATCATCAGAATTTAACCAAATTTATACGGGACCATTCTGAAAGTATTACCTTTTAAACAAAAAAATAATTATCGAAATCGGTCAACGTAGTAACGAATGATCGCTGAACATACATAAAAAATAAAAATAAAAAACATTCCGACGAATTGAGAACCTCCTTCTTTTTGAAGTCGGTTAAAAAACATACAAAAGGATGCCATTTCTTTTTTTTCTTTCTTTTTTATTCGTTTATACGTCGATTGATAAAACTTGATAGTAGTAATACACTGTACGGATTTGCGTCCATGTGAAAAGTATTATGGTATTTTCCCCAATTTTCGCTACCTAATAAAGCAGCGATTGTCGTAACAGCCACGTTTCATTGCGCGCTGATATGAATTGCGTTGAATGGGGAAACCTACAAATAAACAGAATAAATATGTATTTAATCCTATAACACCTTATCAATTAGTATTAACCTGCTTTAATTGACTAGATAAACTAAATTAAAACATGAATTTAATTTTCAAATAATCATTCAACAATCTATACAGGAAGATAGTATTGCGTTACATTATATTTTTGTTTAGGTAATACTTTATAAAGCCTGATTATGGTGTTCAAATAAATAGAATTACTACATATTATAAAACAATGTCGCTTCCCGCTGTCTGTTCTTAAGATCGGGATTAGACGACGGCCAGTCTTCAGATCTGATGAAGTCCGAAACGTTCGTTTCCAACCAAGACTGCATAGACCTAGCTTAATGACCCGGCGCCGAGTCTTGCTGGAAGGACCATTCTTGGTTATTGAACATGGTCTTGTTGAGCGGTTTCACTACCTTCTCAAGAATGGTATCTTGATACACTTGTGCCGATGTTTTGATACCTTTTTAACAAAAGTATGGCTCAGACACTCCTTCATAGCTAATACCCCACCAAACCATCACTGAAGTCGGATAGTGCCCACGTTGCACTCTGTCGACTGATTGGGAAGCTTCCATTGCCATTAGAGCTTTGAGCATAAACGGCCATTTTGTTTATTCAAATGTTGCTAAATTGTAAAAATTTGCTCATCCGTAAACAATTTTTTTAAATTTTACTACTATATTCTTTTTTAAATTATCAGTTACGAAATGACCAGTACGTCTCTTATAGGCTGCAAGTCCTAAGTCATCTTTTAAAATAGGTACGCGACATGGTTCTACGTCTTCATCTCCCGATATAAAATCTTTTGCTTTCGGACAGAATTTCTTCAAATTCTTTCCCTTACCTACTGCTTTGACCACCTTTTTCGTACGAACACTACGTGGACGGCCAGGAGACGTATTTTTGAAGCATTAGAAATGAATCTTGAATTCGAACACGAAAAAAATTCGTGTATGAAAATAGTTTCTATTGCCTCCGATTTTACGCATTTTTGAATCACTCGAAATAGGTGTCGCTATTAGATTGAAATCTTGTAACTATTTTAGTTTCACGCAGAAAATATCACAAACCATATAGCAAAAACTCACTAACGAACGTAAATAAAAAGTTATTATGTCAAATTTCTGTCAAACATACGTTTACTTGTCAATGTAATTCTTCTGTACTTTCTACTAGTAGAAAACAAAAACGAGTGGTCGTTGCAGAATTCACGGAATGAATTTTCAAAAATAGTGATTTTAGGAATTCGCATTCGAATCTTGCGATTTCGTATTCGGATTGGAATTCGCATGATTCAAAAATACGTCTCCAGATCTTTTTCTGTCACAAACAGAGGAGGTCTCATTGTACCTATTAATAGCCCGGTACACAAACATTTTACTAACACCAAGCGTATGGAGTGTTTTAAAAATTGATTTTGGCTCCATACCTACTTTGTGTAATGCAATCACAGCGATTCCGTTCTCTTTATCACCCCACTTCATTTTAATATCGCAAAATATTGTACAATGTATTGGCGCCAAAATGAGAAAACTCAATGAACAATCATATAAAAATTAAAGATTCCAAATTCAAATGTAACATTTTGTTTATTTTTAATTGTAACAGTATTTATGACCAGAATAGTATTAAGTATCAGCCTTGCACCCATGTGACGCCGGGGCGGGTCGCTAATAATATATAAATATTAGATAACATCACATACATTGCTCTGATCCTAAGCTGTAGCCAAAGCACTTGTGTTATAGAAATCAGAATCAACGATGGTACCACAACACCCAGACCCGAGACAATATAGAAAAGTTCGTTTTCTACATTGACCCGACCGAAAATCAAACCCGAGACATCAGATAAATATTATAGTATCTTTGAAGTATAAGCTATTCAATAAAATACATATTTTGTCGAAGATATTGGGTAACATAGATACAAAAATCAGTTGGTGTGGTATGGAGTTCATGCAATGTTTGATGATTTTATATGGGGCCATTCTGAAAGTATTACCTTTCGAACAAAAAAAAGAATTATCAAAATCGGTCAACGTAGTAACGAATGATCGCTAAACATACATAAAAAAAAATCCGACTAATTGAAAACCTCTTCCTTTTTTGAAGTCGGTTAAAAAGATCAAATCAATTATAGTCGATCGCTTCATTAACTTGCCTTTACAGGTTAAACGGAGTTAAAATCACTGTGAAAACCTTACCAAACTTACTACCGTCAATGATTTCATTAAATACTTAATACATCTCTAGCTTTACACGCAAACCAAAGTAAAGGAACTCTATAAAAGAGACAATGTATAAGGACAATGATATTAGTGTCGTAGATAAATGGAGATTGTAATGCCTTGAATCGTGAATAGGTGGACAGTGGCGGGTTGAATCGATATAGATAATGGCCGATTACTTAGTGCGAGTTGACAGCCCTACGGAATGGGAGAGAAGAGATGGGGTGTATGTCGATAGTATGAACATCGACATTAAGCATTAAGAATTTTAGCTTAGGTACGAAAATACCGATTGCAAAATCGTAGCAGCTTTACTGTAATTTTTCTCATATCGATGTTGGTACGTTAGTAGCTATGATAGAAGATTATCGTATTTAAGCAACGGAATCAGCTCCTTACAGATTAAACAGGATGATTTTTAGGCTCTAAAAATGTATGAAATAATACGATAAAAGTTCGTATAAACTGCAATTTTTTCAGCAAATTGTGTTTAACTTTTTGAATGTGTCGAATATAAAAAAAATCCTCATGATCATTGTCTAATCACTTTTTTACGATTTGAGGGTAATGCGATTTTTTTGTAGAATACACCTTTGATTATATTGTAGTTTATGTCTGACATTTACAAAACTATCAAACTTTTATTTTACCTATCGATAATTCGGTGGATTCGCAATAAAAATACTTTTTCTAAGTACATCCCTAACCGTCTTGCAATGTATTTTATTGATTCGGGGTCTATTCTTGTTCGGATGTTGCCCACCTGAGTCGCTTAAACGGCTGACTTGTAATGTATGTACAGTAAGCAATACAAAAACTTGGACAATTTCACCTAGCCAGACTTAGAATTTCATAAAAAACCTATTCCATGGTCAGACTAGGCTATTTTTAACCGAATTCAAAAAAAGGAGGAGGTGCCAAATTCGGTTGTATGTTTTTTATTTTCAAATGTTTGTTACCTCAGAACTCCGCCATTCATGAACCGATTTGTTTTTTTTTCTCAATTGAAAGGGTATACCTCCAGATTGGTCCCATTTTTTTTCAAAATTCAATTCTGATGATGGGATTCATGAGGAATTGAGAGAACTCCTAAAATATTATAGGTATACATATAGCGATTTTAGTATATTTAACAACAAGACAAGCATTTACATTCAGAAAGAATCAATTGCTGAGGTGGAACTGATGACGGAGACCATAGTTGGCCACAATAGTCTTCCACGAGTAGCGATAAGATATTTTCATTAAGACAGTTAAGCCTTGCCATAGTCGACAAATCAAATTTTAATAAATGATTCTAGTGAGAATGATACCATCAAACTGATCATGAAAAAGGCGGAAGTTAAGCACCGGAACTCTGTGATAAAACAATGTATCATAGTTGTGTTTGGACTTATTCGAATCGTCATGAGAAGCAATTTAGCTATAATTACATCACAGATCGCCATTTAAAATGTAAAAAACAATAAAAAACAGACAAATAAAACAAATTAATTTAAAAATAACCGACTTTAAAAACACTAAAAAACTAAAAATAACTTTTAAGCAATCATACCATACAGTTATTATTGGAGTCGGTGCCAGCAGTGGAGTGTTTGAATGTGGTTGTTTGCACCGACTCCAAAAATAAATGTTTGGTATAACAAAGTTTGTTGATCGCTTAAGTGCCTAATCATCATTCTTTCCTTGTCCACAGACGCAATGGCAAACCTAACTTTAGACAAATTTGAATGCAGTGGTGAAACTGGCTCGGTAGGACTTAGGTGGGAAAAATGGAAGCGGAGTTTAAGCATTTACTTAGAAGCCGCCGACCTTAGGACAAGCAGTCAAAAACGAGCGAGCTTATTGCATTGGGGTGGACTAGAACTCCAGGAAATCTTTTACAATATACCTGGTGCTGATGTGACAGATGATGGTCAGTTAGATGTATTCAAAATAGCCATAGATAAATTAGATGAATACTTTGCTCCCCAGCAAAGCAAATGATTTGAAAGGCACGTATTCAGAGGGATAAAACAAGAGGAAAATGAGAAATTTGAGAAATTTATCGTAAGACTTCGGCAGCAAGCTTCTAAATGTAAATTTGTAGATTTAGATGATCAGCTTATCGACCAGATTACTGAAAAATGCAATTCTAAAGAGCTACGGCGTAAAATTTTGAGATCAGTAGACGACATGACCTTAAATCAAATAATTATAGAAGCTGACATGTATAGTAGGAGGAATAAAAGTTGAAATGTTGATTGATACAGGATGTAAGTATAACTTGATTACAGACAAAACGTGGCAAAATTTGAAAACAAATAGGATATAGGTTTTTGAACAAACAAAGAAATCAGATAAGACCTTTCTGGCATACGGGAGTACTACTCCATTGAAATTACAAGGATCTTTCTGCGCTAAAATTCAGTTGGCTAATAAGTTGAAAGATGCTATGTTCTACGTAATCGAAGGAGGGACCCGAGATTTATTAGGCAAAACAACAGCAACTGATTTGGGGGTTCTCAAAATAGGATTAGACGTTAATCAGGTGGAAACAAACTCGGAACCATTCCCGAAGTTTAAGGGGGTATTAATACAAATACCTATTGATGAGAGCATTAAGCCGGTATCACAACCTTACCGAAGAATTCCAATTCCATTAGAAGAAAAAGTTGAAGCTAAAATAGAAGAACTTTTACAGAAGGACATAATTGAAAAAGTAGAGGGCCCTTCGGAATGGATATCTCCAATAGTTCCAATTCTCAAGGAGAATGGGAGCGTTCGCATATGCGTCGATATGCGACGCGCAAACACTGTCATAAAACGTGAAAATCACCCCCTGCCAACCATGGACCAACTATTGCCAAAGATATAGGACGCTAAAGTATTCAATAAACTAGATATTAGAGATGCTTTTCATCAGTTGGAACTACACCCAGACTCGAGGCACATTACAACATTCATTTCCGCAAAAGGTTTATATCGCTACAGAAGAATGATGTTCGGTATAACATGTGCACCGGAAATATTTCAAAAGTCCTTGGAGCGGGTGCTGATTGAATGCAGTGGGGTGATCAATTTCATTGACGACATATTAGTCTATATGGGACATACTGAAAAGACTGAAGATATGTCAAGTAGAAAAAAAATGTAGCTGGAAGAAGTCGCTTCTCGATTTTATGTCAATGTATAATACTACTCCACATACGGTTACTGGCAAGTCTCCAGCGGAACTATTTTTTCAAAGGAAGTTTAGAGATAAAATTCCTATGCTAACGGAGTCTGTAGATCATAGAATAGAGGATATGGACGTAAGAGACAGAGATATGGAACAAAAAGATAAAGGAAAAGAATATGCGGACCGAACCGAAGGAAAGCCGCAGATTCATGTTTGGAACCAGGAGATAAAGTTTATATAAGGAATTTTAATAAAGCTAATAAGCTTAGTGCAAATTTTGATTCAGCAACTCACACAGTTAAATCAAGAACGGGAGGAGACGTCGAAGTACAAAACGATGAGACTGGTCAGAATTTAAGAAGAAATGTTATTCACCTGAAGAGAGTTGAAGGAGAGTGGCAAATCAATAACGGAAAAGAACAAGAGGATGATACGGAATAATAATAAACTTATTAATCTATGATTATATAGGAAGGGTAGGATGTAAGAGATACTGATGATTTCATAAATGATGATTAAATCAAGATTTGATTGAATAAATTGTTTTATTTTAATTAAAACAAGGGAGGGATGTAGTGTATGTGTGAAAGAGAATGAAGTATTCTGTCGTCTCCTGCGCACACTGGTTTACCGGCCGAGATATACGAGGCCGGGGTGGAGTGGTGGAGGGGATACTTTGCTCGCCACCACGGTAAAGGACGGACGTGATAGACAGTGTGACGTAAGGAGCCGATACCCGGGACGCAGTATATTGAAAACTTTTTGGAAAAATTTCACCTCTAAGGTGGGAAAAATAAGGGATGAAATCGGTGTTCAGCCGTTAACTTATGTTTGCACTGAAAAGATTCGTATTGTTGAGGATTATCACTGTATGTATCACAAAAAATATATGAAATAAGTAAATTTTATAAAAAAAGTAAACCGACTTCAAAAACTTCTATCCGATGAGAGTTTGAATGTTTTCGTTTGCACCGACTCCAAAAGTAACTGATTAGGTACTTATGTGTTGATATTATTTCTATCTTTTCAGTTTTTTGAAGTCGGTTTACTTTTTTTTATAAAATTTATTAATTGTAGCAAATTTTACTATAACTATAATTAATTAACGCCCAACCAAGACCTTTTGGGCCCAAGCCAACCTCACCTGCCAGTCGGTGCACCTGCTAAATAACAGACGAGGCTCTAGCGCAGGCTTTCCCTTCGGGGTTGGGTGGTCGGACGGCAGTCTCTCCTGTAAAAGCCAACCCTGCCACACAACCATGGTGCGTAAAAGAAAAGAAAATGTCACCGATAGGGCGCCGCCGCAAAAACGGCGCACAGGAGCATCGCCCGACTCCTGTGACAAGTGGGCTAGGGCTACCGTGCCACGGGCGGGTACGGCCAAAGACGCGAGCCCCACAACGGAAACTCCGCTTCGCCACTTTAAATATTGGCACGCTAACCGGACGCGCGAGGGAGTTGGACGACGGACTCTTCAGGCAAAGGGTGGACGTGGCGTTCCTGCAGGAGACTCGGTGGAAAGGCAGCAGATCCCGTTTAATTGGGAATGGCTACAAACTGATCTACACGGGTGCACCTGGTGGAGCGAATGGGGTGGCCGTGGTTCTCTCCAATGGATTGCAGGACGACATTCTGGAAGTGAAACGCTACAGCGATCGGCTGATGGTCGTGGGGGTGATTGTTGAAGGGGTTGTCACCCACTTGATAAGTGCTTACGCGCCACAGGCCGGTTATGGCGAGGCTGAGAGGATGGCGTTCTGGGATCTACTCGGTGGAGTGCTTAGCGGTATCCCGTTGTCGCAGGGGATTGTTTGGGTGGCAACCTGAGCGGTCATGTGGGTAAACGGTGTGAGGAGTTTGAGTGTGTTCATGGTGGCTTTGGGTATGGTGGTCGTAACTCAGAAGGAGGGGATGTCCTCAGGATGTGTGCGGCTGCTGACCTTGGCATTGTGAAAACGTATTTCAAAAACAAAACCGAGCACCTTATCACCTACAGGAGCGGAAGGCACGCCACTGAGATCGACTTCCTACTCACTAGGAGACACCACATCAGTAAAGTGGCCAACTGCAAGGTCATACTTGTCATGGATCTCCGCGTAAAGCCCAAAATCAAGCATCGAGCACTGCCGACGACAAATCAGATGGTGGCAGTTTGATGAAGACACGTTCCAGAAGTTCGTCTTAACTATCGGTGACAAGTGCGACGGTAGTGATGGCGAACCAGTCTAAAATACTGGGATAGGATTCAGCGATCGATGCAGCGAAGGCGGTGCTTGGCTTATCCCAGGGCGGTCGCAAATGTGACAAGGAGACTTGGTGGAACGACTCAGTCCAGGCTCACCCTGGACTGAGTCATTAGGGTGAACTGCATAAAGTAGGTAATTCGTTCATGGGAAAATGTATTCGCTTTTTTAACAAATTGCCGCAGTCTATTGCTGAACTACCTATACATAAATTTAAATCGCATGTCAAGATGGTTTTAATGAAAAAAGGTTATTACAATGTAAATGACTATTTAATTGATAAAAATGTTTGGAATTAAATACTGCCCTGCTCGCACAGGTACATATTATCTTGTAATGTAAACACAGCCATTACAAAGCTGTAAATCTTTATTAAAAAAATTAATATCCTGTCTTTGCCATTCTTATATATCTATGAAATGTCATGTTTTGTAAAGCAGCACATGTACCTTTTTAAAAAATCTGCAGAAGTGTACCCTAGGAACAGGGGCGTGCATTGGTTTCAGATGGGGGTAGGCTATGAGTGAAAATTGAGTAAGTTTGCGTGAAACAGTAGGCGATCTCACGACAGCCTAACATTGGTTAAATTGCACAGAAACGATCTAAGTTGCGCGCTTTAGTAAGGAATAAGTACAGGTAGACGACAAAGTGGTTACAGAATATTTATTGTTTAATACGTAATTAATAATTATGGTTAGCTGTCGGTTTTTTATGAAGGTAGGCTCTGCATAATAGCCTATATGGAATGCACGCCCCTGCCTAGGAATACAAGAAATCCTGATAGGTTAGTACTTAGTAACGCTCCTAGAATAAGACTATACCAAAAAATTGCTACGCAAAGGGCATAAAAATATATAATAAGTTGCCAGCCCATGTAAAACTTTTACCATTACATAAATTTAAAAAAGGCTTGCATGCTTGGTTAATTCTTTGTAATTTTTACACTGTAAGCGAATATTTGAATTTAAAAATTTAGCAGCTTATTAATTAACTTTTTTACAATGTTTGCATGCTGGAATGTATACAGCGAAACATGGATCCTACTTTGTACCTACCATCTGATGCAACCTGTTTCTAGCAAATAAATGATCTCGTGTAAAAGAGCTTAATTTAGGCCTATTTGCAGAAATAAATTGGTTTTATTGGTTTTTATTGGTTTCTTTAAAAAATGGCAAGCGTCCAGATCTCCTGAAGACCACGACGCGTACAAGAATGCAAAACGCGCTGCTAAGAGAGCTGTAGCCAGAGCCAGGCGAGACCACTTTCATACGCTCTATGACACGTTGGAATCGTCTGAGGGGCACAAGCTAATTTATAAGTTGGCGCGCTCCAGGGTAAAAGCGGCACAGGATATTTCCCAGTGTCGCTGTGTTAAAGACCCTGGGGGCAACCTGTTATGCGAGGACCTCGCGGTGAAGGAGAGATGGCGCTCTTATTTCTATGAGCTGCTGAATAAGCAGCACAAAGAGGTGCAGCCACCGGATCTCCCTCTGAATCAGGGACTAGTACCGCCGGTAACGCCTGAAGAAGTCCAGTTCGCTCTTCACCGCATGAAGAATCGTAAAGCTGTTGGAGCTGATGGAGTCCCAATCGAAGCCTGGAAGGCAATGGGCCCTTTTGGGTTGGACATCTTACTTAACCTACCTTTACAACCGCATACTCTTAATCGGGCTAATCCCGAGCCAATGGAGAATGAGTATTATTACTCCGATCTTCAAAGGCAAGGGATCGGTGCAAGAGTGCGGCAACAACCACGGTGTAAAGGTCATGTCCCACACCATGAAGCTCCTTGAGCGGATTGTGGACTTCCGGATCCGACAGGAGTGTGATGTCTCAGAATGTCAATATGGGTTTCGTCCTGGCAACGGGACTATGGACCCTGTTTTCGCCCTAAGGACCGTCATGGAGAGATACAAGACGAAGAACACGCCTCTGCATTTGCTCTTTCTTGATCTGTAGAAGGCCTTCAACTGTGTCCCTCGTGGTGTTCTGGTGGGCACCGAGATCCACAGGGTTCCCCGAGGCATATATTGACATTATTCGAGACATGTACCGCAGCTCCGAATCTATGGTCCGGACCGCTGTTGGCGACACCAAACCGTTCCCCATCACCGTCGGAGTACACCAGGGTTCCATTCTCAGTCGGTTTTAGCGTGATATTAGACGTTGTGTCAGACAGCATCAGAGACTCACATGAGCAGCCACCATGGCTGCTGATGTATGCTGACGATATCGCACTGGTGGACGCCGACAGGGGCAGGCTGGTGAGACGGGTGAACGAGTGGAAGCAGTAGCTTGAAAGCGGTAGTTTGAAATTCAATGTGGCGAAGACAGAGTACCTGGCCTGTAACTCTACAGATCCAACGCCCGTCCGCATAGGCGGAGACAAGGTCTTCACGCGTCGGGAGACATCGATTGCGACGTCAAAGTACGCATTGCTGCTGCGTGGGCCAAATGGCGAGAGGTGACTGGTGTCATTTGTGACCCCAGAATGCCGGTTAAGCTGAAAGGACAGATCTCTGAGTCCATCATTAGGCCTGTCCTTTTATACGGCAGCGAAACGTAGTCGCTACTTGAGCGACACTAGCAGGAGCTGCGTGTCATGGAGATGAATATGCTGCGGTGGATGTGCGGAGTCACGCGGAAGGACCGCGTGAGGAACTCGCGCTTCCGCGGTAGCCTTCGTGTCCGTAATATTACAGACAAACTGCAGGAGAGCCGCCTACGCTGATACGGCCATGTTTTGCGGAAACCGGCAAGCTACGTAGGAAACAAATGTCTGGCCATGCCGCCACCGCCAGGTCCTGGCAAAAGGGGTAGACCCAAAAGATGCCGGCTTGACGTCTCGAGGGCTGACATGCGTGCTAATGATCTCACAACTAGAGACGCTCAAGACCGCGCCAATTGGAGGACTAAATCAAGGAAAGCGGACCCTGGGCTCCAAAGCAATGGCTTTGGACGCAACCGGGATTGACCGTATTGATGAAGAAGAAGAAGGTACCTACAGATTTGTACGGAACCCTCAGTGCGCGAGTCCTACTCGCATTTGGCCGGTTATTTATCTTTAAGACTTTATCTGCATCATTAACATTTTTTTTACAATCAAACCGGGCGACCAGGACCAAAGAGATTACAACGTTATTTACAAATTTATTATAATAAGTATAATCAATTCGGAGAACTAACACATTGATAACAATGTAAATCCTTAAACTGAAAATTTATTGGAAGTAACCATAAAATTTTATCGATTATATAAGCGTTATATTATCGTGGCATGGTATAAGAAGCCTCTGAATATTTTGAAATAATCATTCTTGTAACGTAAATATGGCGCGTCTGGCAGTTTTGTCTTTGCTTCTCTATGCAGGTAAATCTATTATCACCATACGTTTTAGTAATAACAAATTATTCTTAGAATACACTTGTGAGGTTAAAAATTTTTATAACTCCTTTTGTTATTTGGAAGGATATTTTCAGGCCCCGAGCGAAAAGACGTAAAATGAGTACCTCGTGTGTTTAAATAATATTTTATCTTCAATTAAAGGTAAAATAAAATCGAATTATAAATTATAAATTGTGTCAAAACTCTGGTGTTTTATCTTAAAAACCGTCAAAAAGTGATTGATTTAATAAACGCGGTTCAATCTATCTATACAGGGTAAACAGTCAAAAAAAAAAATTGGTTGTTTGTAAAGTAGGTTTACGATCGAGATGTTCACGTGATAACGTCTTATTGGTGATATAAGTTTTTGGGAAGTAAGGAATTAATGAAGATAACAATTTTTTCAAATTTTAAATTACATCTATCGTTTTTAACTCAAATCAAACTTAACCGCACGAGAAAATCTCCATTCGTTTGTATGCCGCTAGAGTGAGAGAGACGGAAGATCGGTCCACTCACTCGAACGCTATGCCAGCCTCCGCTCGTGAGGATTCCGCGTGACAAGTTTCACGGAATGACTGGCAGCGCTCGAGATGAGACGGGAGATCGGTCCGTCTCTCTCTCGTTATACCTGCGATCGCGCTCGTGAGGTTTTGGTGTGACACAAGTTTCTGAACATGTCACCCGACTAAAACGATTTTAAAGACGTTATCACGTCAAAATTTACGTTTCCATACAAACTGATGCCAGCTGGTCGCGTTTTAGTATGGGAAAGTTTTTTTTTTTGCAATTTCGAAGTTGGTCCCATAGAAAAAGTGAAAGTGAAATGTAATTTAGCCGTAGAATAACCCCTTAAAGTTTTATTTCACCTTTTCCTTACACCCTGTATACTTATCACTATCCAGAAAAATGTTAAAGTTTAAATTTGGTGTTCGTTTTCTGGATTGCCTAATCGTACTTATTACTTTCTTACAGTACTTATTCCTGCAACATGTAAGGAAGCTGTTAATTGCAGCATAGCTACCAAACCATATGGTTTGGTTGGCCTATATACGAGTAGGCCTCAAAACAAATTCGATTTGCTTACTGCGACTTTGCGACATGCATAGACTCGCAGTGGTATAGTTAGCGCATACAAAAAATCGTATCCTCAGACCGAATTCTGGCATGAACTACGGAATAAAGAAACTACGTTATTTTTAATTCATTTACCAAATAATCCTGCCCCCATTTCCGCTTACCTAAAGGGCGCCTGGGCAAATTATCTCAAAACACATCTTCGTCAGCTCTTGTCCCGATCATACGATTTGTTGTTACCACCTATTTTTATTTTAAATTAAACAATTATTATACTCAAACTTACGTACATATTACAATTACTGTCAGATGTTAAGCCGCCCTAGATAAGATAAAATATTTTTTATTTACGTAAACATGTGTGAGATAAGTACCTATACATTGCATTGGCCGACATACCTAATCTTGCAATAAATACTAAAATAAAGAAAAAACAAATCTATTGCAAATAACATTTATTACTTTTACAGTGTGTTAGTTTAGGTAGTACATAAATGTAAAACTATTGAAAATATTAAAGCTTATCCGAAATGGTCTCCATTGGCTGCAATACAGTCCTTTAAACGTTAAGGCCAGTTATCAATAGAAGCACGCACTCTTTCCATGGGAAAATTCTTCACTGTCAATCGTACGGATTGTTTTAGGGACTCCAAATTATGATAAAAATGGCGTTTAGAGCAAGCCGTACTCTCTAAAACTGACCATAAATCATAATCCAGCGGATTAAGATCGGGACTAGACGACGGCCAGTCTTCAGCTCTGATGAAGTCCGAAACATTCGTTTCCAACCAAGACTGCGTAAACCGAGCTTTATGACCCGGCGCCGAGTCTTGCTGGAAGGACCATTCTTGGTTATTGAACATGGTGTTGTTAAGCTAAATTCTTAAGAATGGTATCTTGATATACTTGTGCCGATGTTTTGATACCTTTTTCACAACAGTATGGGCCAGTCACTCCTTCATAGCTAATACCCCACCAAACCATCACTGAAGTCGGATAGTACTCACGTTGCACTCTGTCGACTAATTGGGAAGCTTCTATAAAGCAAACTTCTTCAAAGCTCTAAAGTTTTGAGCATAAATACGGTCATTTTGTTGGTTAAAATGACAATTATAAAAAAAATCTCATCCGTAAACAAAAATTTTCTTTGACCTCCCTTTGCGTACCGCTTCAATAGTTGTTTCAAAGTCAAAGTCAAAAATCATTTATTCAATTTAGGACAGAAAACTGCCACTTATGAACGTCAACAATAACATTATTGACCCATATGGGGCAGAACATGTCTCCTTATTTTTTGGGCCCTACTAGCGCTTCGAGGCAAGACACAGACAATCTGGCAAGTGCTAAGAAGGAACGCCGGAACAAACTCAGTCACCACTAGCTGCCACAAAAAAAAAAAACAGATAGGTTCATCAGTTTAGTGCAAGCTGGACTGACCATACATTCTTGTTATTAAGATAGTCTTGAATTTTATAATACCCCTTAGACATTAGGGGTAGTTTTGACATGTGATTTAAATTTATTAATAGGAAGTTCGATAACATTGTAAGGTATATTATTTTAAAAAAAATACAATTTCCGAAGAATGAATTACTTGTTCTGGCCAATCTGAAGTTTACAAGTTTGTTTTTGTTTCTTGTGTTATATGAATGAATATCACTTTTTTTTATAAAAAAAAAAGATATTATCAAATATGTATTGAGAGGCTACAGTGAGTATGTTGATTTCTTTAAAGAAATCTCTCGGGGATTCAGACGGACTAAGTTTGTAAATAGCACGAATGGCTCTTTTCTGTAAAATAAAGATGGTATTGATGTAATAACCCCACAAGAGAAGACCATAAGACATAACACTGTGAAAGTAACTAAAATACACGAGGCTTGCCGTTACAACGTCAGTTAGATGTCAAATTTTTCTAAGCTGCCTTAACGGCAGCTGAAGCAAGTCTCCCAGCCAGAGTGTCAACATGTGGTCCCCATTGCAACATTCGAATCAAATGTAATGCCCAGAAAACAGTGGAGTTTGATAGATCAAGGTTTTCACTATTTAGTAAAATTTCTGGGTTAGCTTGCTTCACGTTAGGCATAGTGAATTTAATACATTTGTTTTTTTTGTATTAAGAAGTAAGTTGTTACTTGTGAACCAATTTAATACCTTAGAGAGAGCTCCGTTTACATCGTCAAATATTTCTTCGCCTCTTATTGATTTGAAGATTGAAGAAGTATCATCAGCAAACAGAACTATATTACAGGAGTCTTTGGAATAAGAAGGGAGATCGTTAATATAGATAAAAAATAGCAACGGTCCCAATATTGAGCCCTGGGGCACTCCCATTTGAAGCGGGGCGCCAGAGGAGTTAGTAGGATTTTACCACCCTATTATTTTTAAAATTATCAGTTAAGAAATGACCAGTACGTCTCTAATAGGCTGCAAGTCCTAAGTCATCTTTTAAAATACGCGACATGGTTCTAGGTGCTATCTTCATCTCCCGAGATAAAATCTTTTGTTTTCGGACAGGATTTCTTCGAATTCTTTCCCTTACTGCTTTGATCACCTTTTTCGTACGAACACTACGTGGACGGCCAGATTTTTTTCTGGTCACAAACAGAGGAGGTCTCATTGTACCTATTAATAGCCCGGTACACAAACATTTTAAATACCAAGCATATGGAGAGTTTTAAAAATTGCATTTTGTTCTCTTTATCACCTCACCCCATTTTAATATCGCAAAATATTGTACAATGTATTGGCGCCAAAATAAGAAAACTTAATGAAGGAGAAAAGAAAACTTATTATACATTTTAGGAGCCATACATTCTACACTTTTTCTTAGCAGAGCCGTTTTTGATCTTTGCAAGCAATCGGTTAGGATTAGCTCTGACAAAGACAGCCATCTCCATTATATATAAGGACAGAAGTGTAAGAATTCTGTGATTGATAAAATGTGGCATGCAATTATCGGTGGTCTGAAGACCGAACATAGCGCGTATACATCGTTTCTGATTTTTACGCTACTTCTTTGTCAGTTGAGTAACCCCAGATAATAATTACGTACATATCTAAGAATTCATTCGACTAGTCCATAATAAGCTCTTAGAAGTTCGTCAATATTAACTGTAAGAGAGAGTCTATACAAAGTATAAGCCGACGTAATTTTAATTTAATTCTTGTAAATGGGCTTTCCAACTTAGTTTTTGGTCAATTTGTAAGCCGAGAAATCGGGTCATATCTTCTTCAGTAATGACACTGTCGTTATAATTAACTTCAATGTTGGATGGGGTAATTTGCATTTGGTTAAATAACGTATGTCTTATTTAGGGTAATTTTCAAGTTATTATTATTGAGCCATGTAATTATATATGTCAATGATTGATTTATGTAATTTTTAAAAGAATTTATGCCATTAAAGTTTATAGTTATAGTACTATCGTCAGCGAATAAGGTCATAGGTTTCTTTGTGGTATTTGGTAGGTCATTTATAGGTAGGTAGATAGATAGGTAGGTAGATTATAAATAAGAGAGGCCCTAATACACTGCCCTGTAGGACACCGTATTTCACCAAGCGCTCTGTCGATGAGCTTATGTCCTCAGATTTGGTACTTAGATTTATCCTACATATTTCAGTTTTTTGTCGAAGATTACTTAGATAAGACTAGACCAAGCTCAAAACATTGCCTCTGATGCCATACTCCTGGAGTTTGCTAATTAAGATGTTATGGTCTACATAGTCAAATGCTTGAGTCATATCACAATATAATGAACATAACTGGTGTTCTGTTGTCAAACATGTGTTATTACATTTTTATAAAAATCATAGAGTGCTATGTTTAATTGTTTCGCTTTTGCGAAAGCCTAATGTCTCTGACTAGGTTGCACGGCCAGTATCACGTAATATTAGCTATGACCACCTTTTAACGTGCCTTCCGAAGCATGAAGATGATTGTAATAAATGTCACTAAATATGGTTGAAATGGTCTCCCATCCAATCGCAACCGCAGCGTAGGTGGCTTCACTTTGGTAATCACTACCAAAGTGAAGAGGTCTGCTCCTGTCCAGTATTATTCCAGAAGTATGGTCGTAAATCGAAAGTTTGAGTTTGAAACACATACAAAAGAATATAGATTTAAATGAGCACCTTTCAAGTTTTGTAGTAATAATTAATGGATAGTTTACGACTTCGTCTGCGTATCCAGAATAAAGTACAAAATTTTGTGACATTACAGGTGCTTGTTTAGCCTCTGAGCGGATTGTTGGAGGCAACCCTACCACTATCCAAGATTACCCCTGGATTGTACAAGTGGAGTCTGTAGTGTTCTTTGTCGGCACCTGGACTCAGATGTGTGCTGCAAATGTCCTCAACTCGATGTTTGTGCTGTCAGCTGCCCATTGTTTTGATGGACCGTAAGTTTTACTTAAAATTATCCAATTTGCTTAAAAAATACCTGATCTAAGAGTTCGATATCCTGTACTTTATTGTATATTTTGTTATTACTTACGTTACAACGTGTTATGAACTTAAATCCAGAAATCTCTTTGCAAGCAAAACGATGAAATGAGTATGTTCCTATTTCAGTTTGTACCACTCAACAATCCGTCGTATCAGAGCTGGTAGCACCTACCGCTATACCGGCGGATACATATTCTATGTCGACCGAGAATTCAACCATCCCAGCTACGATGTCTTCGGTCCTACTGGTTTTGATGGTGACATCTCAGTAGTGAGGCTGAGCTCTCCTCTCACTATGGGCCCGACCGTCCAGCAGGCAACCATCATCGCCCCGGGTATTGTCCTTCCCGACAATCTTCCTGTTGTACACGTAGGATGGGGTGCAACAATGGTAATCTAAAATACTTTAAGAAATCTCTAGATCATTTTAAGTGTTTCAAATATGTAGGTAATAATGAATTCATTTAAGTCAGCATCCCAAGTTATAATGGAGTCATTTAGGGACTTCAAATGACTCCATTATAACTTGGGATGCTGACTTATTTTGTAAATAATATAAAGTATATAACAATATATTAGTCAGTCAAGTAGATAGTTTAGGAAGTAACATTTTTTGACCAATAGTAAATATTGAAATTTATTACTTGCTAATAAACTAAACAATAATAGCGAAGTCACTGCGCAAATGAAGAATGAGTTTTATAACGAGTTCATCATTCAACTTTGAAACGAGTTCATAATCACTCTATTTATTATCATGACAGTTCATCTTTTCATGAAGTTAATGTAAAAACATCTTGTGTTTAACAGGAAGATGGCCCTTCTTCACCCGTGCTTATGGATGTCCAAATCTATACAATCAACAACGACCTTTGCCGTGAACGGTACAAGCACCTGCCCTTACCTACGCGCGTCATCACTACGAACATGATCTGCAACGGCATTCTGGACGTCGGAGGTCGCGCTTCCTGCCAAGGGGACTCTGGCGGTCCTCTCTACTACAAAAATATCGTCGTCGGGATCGTTTCTTTTGCTCAAGGCTGCGCAAACGGGACCTACCCTGGTGTCAGTATGGCTGTCTCTCCGTACACGAACTGGATTCTTGAGACTGCCATTTTGTAGACACAAGTTTTAACGAAGTAAAAAGTTTTCACGTTTATGTATTTTGACTAATTTTGCTCGTCACCGTAATTTTTACTGTTTATGTTATGTTTCTCTATTCTGTTTATATTCTAAATTAATACCGAGTCCACAAAAGTACAAAACACACACACAGTTACTCATTTGTGACATCACATACAATGGGCTAGTTTCCCAAAAAATCGAATTAGTCCGTCAGTTGGATTAAGAGAAAATACTAGAAACGCGTTTTTTCTTTTCCCAACAAACAAAAAACGATGGAGATATGGCCCGTTAAAGATTCGCGTAACGTCACGCCTTGCGACACTTTTGAACAAGGCGTGACGTCACGTGCTCACTTTGATGCGCTTTATCTTCTTCAGTTTTTGTTTGATTGACAAAAGACAAAATATGAGTCCAATATTTTTTGATAATCTAACTGACGGTCTAAATAGAATAATCTTTTTTTGACCCAGGAAACTAGCCTATTGAGTTATAGCAAATAAAAAAATCGTTTTATCTCCACTGAACAGCATACTGTCTTTCTCCAAATTATCTTAGTTTGGACACTATTGAATGAACAAAAAGTATCATTTATAATTCACTGTCTTGTCTTAAATATGGTGTACTACTGCCCTTTGGGAAAAATATTACTTCAAAATTTTACTTCTCAAAAATATTATTGTTCTTGTTTTATTTTCCAAATGAATATTTATTAAATTGACATATTATTATCTTATGTAAAAACTTTTTTTGTGTGGAGCCTGGCATAACTAAAATTGCAAGTAACCTTAAATAACTTTATTTTGGTGTACACCTAGGTATGCTATTAAACATAGGTACGTTAATCGAAAGTGAAAATTATTACAAATAACAAATACTCTTTAACAAAATGTCATAAATAATAAATGGGTATTGGTATTAAATTGCCAATATTTGTCACACTTGGCAGGCGGGTTGGCGAGCGTAGTTTTTTATAATTTTTCGCACGCAGACGCTGCTGCCCGTCTCGTGCTACAGGATTTAGTCGCCGCTTACGACACGCCTCCTGTTGGCGGTGGGGAAGTATTATCTTTACGGTCGTCCCCACACGGCCTAAATGGATGTTAACTACCAAAATAGAAGATAATAGATGCTCTATAATCAATTATTAAAGTTTATTTCTTTAAAATGACATTATTTTAGGTTTAATTGAATAAAAAGCGATGTTACGTTATTCAAGGTAACCCGTTAATTATTTTGCTTAGTTAATACTGTAATACAATCTACAAATAAAAGGATTATTTGAATTCCAGGATTATTTAATTATTACTTGCATAATTAGTATTGGGAGGGATTAATGTCTTTCGATAAGTGATCAGCTGATTATTTGGTGGTCCAATTGACGTCAATTGGGTATAATGTAAATGACTGAAAATAAATATTAATGATCCATATTTATAGACTGGCCAAGTTTCAAAATTAATCATGAATGAATTTAGAACTCAATTATCTGTTTCATCATGATAATCATAGCCTTAGTTCACTGCTGGACACATCTATGTTATCTCTACGGCAGTACGCCACTAAGTTCGATCTTCGGCAATTTTTTCCAACCGCTGCCGCCATTGCAGCATACTTATAAAGACCCTAAAATGGCGTTCCATAAGGCATTTCGACGGGCGCAGGATTATAATGACTCTCCAGTTACTTAGTCCCCGTTTACTTTAGTCGCCTCGATGACGAGCCGTCACGATCCTCAACCGCAGAGGGACCAACTATAAAAGAGGAGAGACCCTTGCAGCAGCTTTGAGTATATCACCGCTTCACCTTGTGAAAGGGGCCCCACGCTGTGTTAACTGTTAGCCAAGTCGCGGTCTCCATTCAAGAACACGTCTTCTCTATCGGTTATCGGTAAGTGAAGTAGAAAGGCTGACCTAAAGTTTGTATGATCAGATAAATAATGCACGTGCTCTCATGATGCGTAGGCTCTCACGCACTGAGCAGCCTGGCTGCGGCATCCACCCCATGTATGATGGCTCTAGGCCATAGTGAGCGGGCTTCCATATGCCATATGTTGGACTCTGGCACAGCTGGGCTGCCTAGTGTGCGGGATCTTAATAAACAACCTCCTTGGTGTCGCTATCTCTAAGGTCCCGGGGTCGACTTCCGGTCGGTCAATGTAGAAAAATAACATTTCTGTCTCTAGAGATTGGGTGTTGTGGTACCGGCGTTGTTTCTGATATCTGTAACACTGGATGTGCTTAAAATACCTATCATAGGATCAGAGCAATGTATGTGATGTAGTCTAATATTTATTTATGACTGCACTCTACTAGGAGACCGAGAAAGTACTTAAGCGTATGTAGCGGTCTTAAAAATAGGCTCGTTTGATTGATACGGGTCTAAATGAATCGGAATGGCATGAAGCAATAACAATAAAATGTTTATGCTCCCATAATTACATCGGTAGTGGTTCTAATGTCTTTGTTATAAACGCTGTTAAATCGGCCGTTTGTAGGTGGTTCTGTAGGGAATTGTTTAATGATTTTCTTGAATACGGTCAGCGGGTCCATTAGCTTTGAAAGGCATTTAACACATTATGTTTTATTAATGTAACAAAAATAACTTGTGTTATAGATTGTGTCATTAATTTAAGTAGGTACGTCTACTTATAGGAGATCGTTCAATACAGCCCGCAAACTTCAATTTTTTCTTCAATAGCAATTCTGGTTAACGTGTATTGTACCGATCAAAATATGATAGATATTTTCGAGTGAATTATTAAAGTAAGTAATGCAAGCAATCTGGTAATTTATTTATTTATTTAATAGGAGCAACTAACAAATCTTACACCAATAATACAATTAACAAGTAACAAGTTTAAAATATGAGCTAAGTGTAGATTCAGTTACAGGCTGCCACGACTTGCAAATGTGAGTTATAGTTCACTTTTAAAACAAGAGCTTACTTATAAAAATAAAAATGGAATAATTTTTTTAGGACTTAATTTTAGACAAGCAATAGCCAAGATAGAGTTATATGCTAAGTACTTCTGTAGACAATTTTTTAAATTTGGGGAGTGTGTTGTAATGATAGAGTTTATTATATAGTGTTTAAAAATGGATCAGACCAGTTTATAAGATAAAATAATATGCAAAATTAGAAGGAAAATTTAATTTAAATTTAAAAATATTTTTGAATTACAAAGAATAGGTAGGAACATGCAGATATTTGCGTGGCCATCCATTCAATTTGAAATCAATCCCCGGCCAGCAATTCAATTTAACTTAACAAAGTAATCAAATTTAAAAAAAAACATACCTGATGTCCTACCATTTTTTTTTGCGATTTTGATGTTCGTCCCATAGTAAGCAGGATATTTATTTATTTATACTTTATTGCACAGAACTAAAAATAAGTGGTACAAATGGCGGACTTAATGCCATAAGCATTCTCTACCAGTCAATGTAATGTAATGTGTAATGTATGTTGTATGAGCCGTAGAATCGTAGTAGAGAAGTTAATTTAAGGCGAGTAGTGCCGCTAAATTATCGACTCGACCCTTGTTAGTAGGTACCAATATCGTACGAAAACTTGAACAATTTTACGACATTCGCTGCGTCTTTATGAAGCGAAAATTAGGGAAAAATACGTTTCGCAATTGTTCAATTAAAAAACACAATAACATGCTCAGTTTACAGCTATTAAGTTGGCCTATCAATGGACGTATAAATGAATTAAATTGGTCTAGCATTTTTTTAAATACTGAAGAAGAAGAAACATAATTACCATCTTTATTGTTTGTTCTTTCAATGATTTAAAAAAAAAACTCGAAAACTCGAAACTCGAACTAGAAACTCAAAATGTATGGATTTTAAAATATTTTTCTGATGATTTTTATGATGATCTTAGCATATTTTTAAAATATTTTTCTGATGATTTAGATTAAAGAAGTAAGCTTTTGAATCCACATGCTAGTTTACATTTGGCGACCATACTCGCCTGCAAAACAGGGCCTTATATTTTTTGTTACGAATAACCTATAATGTAAACCTTAGTTCGCGCTTTCCCAAAGTTACTATACTTATAATAAACTTCAAATTTTTAGGGAGGAACTAGTTCGCTTTTTTTTTGACTTAATAATGTCTTCTTGTCTTCAAAGGGATGTTGAAACTGTCATTTTTTTTTACAAAAAAAAGACTTGGTCAGTCTTTGAATAGCACGGAACCCTACTGGCATTAAAATAGGGTCGTACTAATTTTTATAGCTCCATTCGCTACCTGGCCACTCGTAAATGAGTCGACAACGATTTAAAAAGGAAACTAAACATTATAAATTTTATACTTGATTATAAACCTTATTTCGATTGGGATAAGATTTTACAACAGCTAAATGACTAATGAGAGGCCTGATGGATTATAGGTAACAGTGAAGAGTTGCCAGCTTTGAAATTGTCCCTATATTTCGGGAAAAGAAGGAGGTAAGAGGTTTTAGCTGGATTTATGTAAAATAAATTTATTTTAGTTCTTTATTTGAATGACTACAATGTTAAATATAATATAATACATAGGTATATATGCGCATGACAACACGTCATGTAGGTTTGGTCCATTAAATTGTCTTTTTTGTGTTATAAGAGGTATTAGCACATCCAGATCCAAGAAAACATTAAAATAATAGTTTTCTAAATTGACCCAATCCGAGAATCGAATCCAGGATTGTGCAGCTCTAGTATTATTGCTTGTACTTTAATTTGTGTTTTGGGGAGTATCATCTGTCTAACTATCCAAACTTTACCAAGATTGCCACATTTAGGAAATAGAATGACAAATATTTAATCATAGATTTTATGTAAAATGATAAGTAGGTAGACTTACTTAAAGAAAGATTAGAATGATCAAATTATCTATTTAAAACTTTACAGATTACTAAACCGTTATCAATAACGAACGATTAACCTGTAAGTAGTTTAATTGTGTACACATCACTTCCTAGAAAAGTACCTACTAATTATTATTTTTAACCAACCTTTATTCACGTCTTCGCCTGCATATTTTTTTTTGTTTTTCATTGTAAATCTTTATTTCACACGCATCCCTCTTTTTTTTATAATAAAAGGCTGCTCATGTTTTTCAATAATAGTAGAGGGTATTATTAGTGTAATAATGACTATTTGACATCAGTTTGTCCCAAAATATTTTATTACGTGTCTCTCGTCGAGAAATGCTTATAATTATTTTTAGTGTAGAAAGTAGCCTGTGGTGGCTATAATGTGTCCCGATCTCTGAAGTAATAAGATTTGGAAGTGAGAAGGCGTGGCTGGTGGTTGTATCTTATTGCAAGAAATGCAGACTATTGTGAGTATGACAACTGCGTTTTTATGACCGCCTTCTGCCTCCCAGTCCCAGTGGATCCAACATGATGGATTTTATGGACACGACAGGAGGTTCCCTTCGTCCTTCATTTCGTTTCCTATTTACGCAGAGAAAAGAAAACGTATCCTTTGTTTTTTGTCATCATGTATCATGTAGGTATGTAACTTTTTATTTCAGTATTATTTTTAGTAGATAAAATGTTTTCAATATAGTTATATTAGTAGTTCCAGAGATTAATAAACACACTATCGTATCTAGTTATACAAACGATCAATTTTGCAATTTTTAATATGGTTGTTTAGATAAAAGAGCTCTAATTTTCCACTGCTTATCGTAAATTATGTGTAGATAAGTAAAAAAAATTGATAAGTTATTAACATTATTTACGTATTACTAAGTATATCTTGGCTTGGTGATTGCAGATTTGGGATATTCAAACTGATTAAATTGTTTTGTACAGATTTTTAAATAATTGATCTTATCTGTTCCACGATCGTCTTTATTTAATCAGATTTTCACTTTTGGAATCCAATGTTACGTATTAATAAAACAGTGGTCTTCTTTGTTATTGTGAAATTTATATTTTATTATATTCTTAAGAACTAAATAGATAATATAGATACTTTTTATTGCACACCATGAAAGTAAATTACACATGATTTTTACAGAAAGATGTACAATTTAGGCGGTCTTATCGCTAATAGCGATCTCTTCCAGACAACTTTCTGGTAGAGGACGAAATATCATAGAACTAAAAATATATTATTTGGGGTAATATCAGATCTTTTTATGGCAACACCAAACTATTCAGCTTTATTGGCAGCCACCAAAATGTCACAAAAACTAGAGTGGCATGCACGTGATAAAGACATCAGGGACATGATTTTTTAAGCATTTTTTTACCCAAGACGATTAAGGCCTATTTAATCGACGCTCTTAATTGTTCGAAAAAGGGATTAGTTTAATGGCCCTTTAAAACTGGGCTTATTTAAGGATGTGGGTATCGGTATGTTACGTTTTTTACAATTTTAATTGTTTGGCTTAAGCTTGGAATGTTCTATTTAGGTACAAGATACTCAAGTCAAGCATCATTAAGTTCTATGAATTAACTTAGATTAATTTTGCTTGACTTCTAGTAATTGGAATTGCCGTACTTTAAGAAAATGAAGTGGTCGCAAATAAGAGAAACCCAAACCTAAGATAGGTACTAGTGTATATGAGATAGAGAGAATTCCACAGAGTCGTTTAATTTTAAAACTATTTAGAACTAGCAGTCCCTGTGGCTTCGCTCGCGTGGAATATAGTTTGTCACACCCTATTTTACTCGCTTATTTATTTATTTATTTTTATTTAAAACATTATTGTACAAACTTATAAATGTACAACAGGTGGACTTAACGCCAAGGGCATTCTCTACCAGCCAACCTTTGGGTCATGCAGAAAGCAGGTAATTAGCTTAGGAGATGGAATCAAAATAATAGCCTATGTCCCTAGGGTTCAAGCTTTTCCTGTGCAAAATCGGTAGAGCTTTTACTACAAAAAGTTGCCTATGTCCTTTCCCAAGCTCTAGTCCATCTCTGTACCAAATTTCATTAAAATCGGTGCAGTAGTTTAGGCGTGAAAGCGTAACAGACAGACATATAGAGTTACTTTCGCATTTATAGTATTAGTAGGGATTACATGGGTGGTTAAATACTATAACACCTAGTCCCCATGTCTACATGATTACATTTAGAGCGATTTCTATTTGACCTACGTAGAGTTAGAGATCGTCTCCAAATCTCAGTCTTCAGTTGAGTAGTCCTTGGCAAGATAGAATCAGAAATGAGGAAGGAAGGAGATCCGTAAACAAACAAAAGTCGCTGACATAGCCCAACGGATTAGCAAGCTGAGGTGGCAGTAGGCGGGGCACATAGCACGTAGAACGACGGCCGATGGGGCAGAAAGGTTCTAGAATGGAGGCCGCGTAGGACAAGGTGGTCAGACGACCTGAAGGTGGACCTGGTCGCAGAAAGACGCTGGATGCAGGCCGCTTCCAACCGGCCAATTTGGAAGTCAATGGGGGAGGCCTATGTTCAGCAGTGGACGTCCTAGAGCTGAAATGATGAGAGTTAGACGGTTGAACCGTTCGTTTTTATCATGGCTACATCCAGTGATGAATGAATGAATGAAGTGATGCTCTACATTTGCAAGTTAAAAAAACGAATACTTAGCTTAGTTTGAGCATGTAATATCGTGTATTTATCACAGCTTCAGATGTTACTATAGTTTTTTAAATTATCACTTATTTAACTTACTAACAGCTACGGAGAAGGTCATTTAGATAGATTAAGAACAACTGTATTTAAAAAGGCGTAATAGATAAAATAAATAATCTCTGTTTTATTCTTTTTACTGCGATGAGTGGTTTCTCAAACAAGTGTTGCCGATCGATTGTCGACTATCGATTATTAGTCGATAGTCTATCGATAGTCAAACTATCGCAAGACTATCGATTGGCCTATCGATAGTATCGATACTATCGATAGCTCAGAATAAGGCAATACTATTTAATCAGTGCAATACTATCGATAATATCGATAGTATTGTTGCTCTTGAATAATAAACTATCGATAGTATTGTCGCTCTTAAATCAAATACTATCGATAGTATCGATTTTTCTAGACTATCGATAGTTTGGCAATTTACAATAGTATTGTTTACAATATTCGGACATAAAGTCAATAGTCACAACGATAGGGTTATTGGAATACTTGAATTATTTCAAATAGTTAACCACTACATTTAATTTTATTAATAGTGACTTAATATATTAATTTCCTCCTAACTAGCACTAGCACAGTCAGGTCGGTAGCAATAACAATATTTTTTAAAATATGTCGGCCTCTTATGTTTCTCGTTGAATTACATTACTGTTAAAACATACCCAATACTATTATTGCTATCGATAGTATCGATAGTATTGCACTCATTCAATAGTATTGCCTTGTTTTGGGCTATCGATAGTATCGATATTATCGATAGGCCAATCGATAGATATGGCTTTTTCAGATGAAAATAATCGATAGTTTTACTATCGATAGTTCGGCAACGCTAACAAGGTCAGTTTTTCTGAGAACTAGTTTCCTATGAGATACAAACATTTGACATTAGTCTGTTAGTCTAAAATGTAAATGCCTGTGGTTTATAGTCTAGCTTTATTGGCGAACTAATGACATTATTTTTATACATCCTTTATACCTACGTCTAGATAAATACTAAGCTTGGTGTGTTTGTTCACTGGTCGATATAAATAATAATAAAATATTGGACAACATCACATACATTGCTCTGATCCTATGATAAGTAGCTTAAGCACTTGTGTTACAGAAATCAGAAACAACAACGGTACCACAACACCCAGACCCGTGACAATAGAGAAAAGTATTTTTTCTACATTGACCGACCGGGAATTGATACCGGGACCTCAGAGATAGCGACACCAAGTCCGGTATGGTCGCCTCTCGGCTACGGAGGTCGAATTCTATCAGTATTTTGAATTGTTGCAACATATATCAACATACATCGAATATTAGTCGATTGGCTTCCAGTAGGTAACATTAGGTACTATCTAAAAAAATTATTATTATAACTTTGAAATTTACGTAAAGTAATCAAAAAGTTCGTAATGCGCGTAAAACTCAAAAAAAAAAATCTCATTGTGGTTTCTTCCATTGAAAGGCGAACTACAAGTAATTGTTTTTTTTACGAAAATACCGTTTTAGATAGTAATGTTATTGGGAGCGGATTGACACTGGATTGCGAACATTGTTAAATTACAGAAATTTGACCTCTGCTCGAAGTCTAGATCACTCAATGACGTCAAAAACGCAATGTATGCAACGTGTAATACCAAATGGTTAGCCGCATTGAGATAAATAGGATTTATGATGTTACCCATATTTTATTTAGGATATGATATTCATGGGACTAAACTAAATTTCCAAAAAACATTGTCGGATTTTTAAGTTTTTTGTTTGACTCCATAATTTGTAAAAAATAACTAGTTACAATTTTAGTGACGTATCGTCATCGATAAAAGCATGTAAATGCAAAAATATTAAAGTTGTATATAATAGGAATTGATTACTAATAGATAGGTGTTTTTATGTGGTAAAAGATCACATGCCAAGTCAATATTTATTTTAAAAAACCAAACACAATAAACTAGTCATATTGACTCAAGATACTATTTTAAATTAAATTAAAAATTAAATTAAGGAGCCAAGGGTCCGGCTCCAAAGCAATGGCTTTGGACGCAACCGGGATTGACCGTATTAGGATTAGGATTAGAAGACTATTTTAAATTAAATAATCCTATTAAAAGCGTTGTGTCAGTATAGCAAGATACATAATGATAGCCGAATATCGTCAGGTTTTTGATTTCCTCACACCCCCGTCTTCATTTTATTATTTAACCCCCCTACACTTAGAAAAAAATGTATAGAATTACTAGACACACTTTAAATGTCCAATTAAAATTTTTAACAATTGTTTTCGTTCTAATATGTAGGGATGTGTGTCCTTACACATAAGAACGAAAACTTTGTTACCTTTGAACGCCTTCAATGCTTCAATGTTTTGTTCACAATGACTGGTGCCTGCTGCATGGTGGGAGTGGTCAGCATTTTCACTATAACTTTATCTAATGTGTACGATTTAAGTAACCGTATGTTCTTCGTTATTTCTGTGGATAACGGTGGTGGTTGCACATTTATGTATATTTTTGTAATTAAGTTCTTATTTTATCAACATGTGTAATTGTTTGTTGTCCCTAATAAATAAAATAAAATAAAATAAAAATACACCGCCTCCTATCTTGAACTGTCGACGTTCTGATGTCTGATGTAGCAATTACATGATAGGTAATAATTAACTAGATAATATTACTCTTAAAATAATCTAATGCTTTACTATGCCTGATACTTTGCGTCCTTAATCAATATTACCAATATACCTCTACCAGCCCAAATACTTAATCTTCAGGGTCCTTTAATTTGTATCACTCTGTATAAGCGACCTCGTTCCCGGAATTGCCGAGTTGATATTGTTTCGCCGATTGTCTTCATGAATAAATTGCTGCCTTGCCCTCGAGTGCACATTGTCATAACAGGAATGTGCATTCACTGCATGATATAGCTCTTGACGTATCGTATAATAGCTGCAGGTATGTACTGACATGTCGTATAATAGCTGTAAAAGGAAAGCAGTTTCTTGACGGTGACCGAATCGATCACTCTGACAGTTATTTTAAATAATATTACCTAAATATATTAAAAGGGGTAAAATCCGAAACAAGGTTATCCGGCAGCAGACCAAAGTAATGGATATAGTCCAAAAATGTAGCAAGCTGAAGTGGCAGTGGGCCGGCCACAACTGTCGCAGAACTGAAAGCTAGAGTAAACTGGTTCTTGAGTGGAGATCACGTCTTGACAAACATAGTGTAAGACCCCCAGCTCGATAGACTAATGACCTTAGGAAGATGGCTGGCAGTGGATGGATGGAAAAGCGGGAGATGGTGCTCATTGGCGCTCTTTGGGGGGCTTACGTCCAGCAGTGGACTGCAATAGGCTGACATTATGACGATATATTTTTTAATTCCACCCGATTGGCGTTGGTAGTAGTGTGGTGTTTAACCTTGCTCGCAAAGTGTTTGATAACCGGATTGGGTCAATTCAGAAAATAAACTTTTCTAAGATGACTTAGATCAGGGACTGGGAGACGCTAATGGAAAAATCCATTACCTTGAGACCACAGAAGACTGATGTGCTTAATACATGGCAATCTAGAGTATCTTTTGGCGCATACTTACAGTTTGCACGTCCCACTGTAGGGCATAAGTCTAACCTAAGCTATGAGGTGGTTTGGGCCACCACGCGCGCCCAGTGCAGGTTGGTGGAGGGGCGTTGTAAGCATTGGTTTCAGATGGAGGTAGGCTGTGAGTGAAAATTGTGTAAGTTTGCGTGAAACAGTAGGCGATCTCGCGGCAGCCTAACATTGGTTAAATTGCACAGAAACGATCTAAGTTGCGCACTTTAGTAAGGAATAAGAACAGTTAGACGACAAAACGGTTACAGAATATTTATCGTTTATTGTTGAATACGTAATTAATAATTATGGTTAGCTATCGGTTTTTTATGAAGGTAGGCTCTGCATAATAGCCTATATGGAATGCACGCCCCTGGTTGTAAGGCCAGTGACTTAACCTTACTGTCAGATGTTATTAAGCCGCCCTAAGGCCTCTGACTAGGCTTCACGACTAGTATCAAGCGATATTAGCCGGGACCAACGAAAGTAACGTGCCCCCCGAAGCACGGAGATGCGAGTTATAAATGTCACTAAATATGGTCAGAATGGTCACCCATCCACTCACAACCGCAGCATAGGTGGCTTAACATTGGTAATCACTACCAAAACGATGCCGCCACTGAGCTACAAGCACCTCGCCATTAAAGTACGAGCCGCCAATATGTGTTCGATGGGTCGAAATGATCACCCATCTACACACTACCGCGTGTGTTGCTTAATCTTTACCAAAGCGCTTTCGACTGAGCTACAAGCACCTTATGAAAATAACTATTTAATAAGACAAAGTAAAACCAAATACCTAACTAAAGAACACTAACTATTTCGTTTTACTAAGTTCAAAACTATTAGGTGTGTAATGCTTAATTGCCTTTTTATTAGCCATTAAGTTACTTGAGGCACACCGTGACGGATGTTAACTTAGATAAGTTAGTTTTTATTATAGTTTTTAATATTCCGGTAAGTTGGATACTTTTGGGTAGTGTGTAGGTAGAAGGATACTGACAACCATCATGTCCCCCGTTGCACATAAATAAACAAATGAAGAAAATAAAAAAACAAAAAACAAAGTTACGACGAGTAGGGCTAGTGGTTCAGACCGGACTACAAAGCCAGCCGGTTGCGGGTTCGAATCCCACAAGGGGCAAATAAATGTAAATTAAATGTTGGAAATTACCGCTAGTGGAATGTGTCTGTTAGTATTAAATATAATTTATTAAGCAGTTTAAATAACTTGTATAAAAATGTGTAGTATTTGTATGTTACTTTAGTACCTGGTACCCAAAATTTTGGCGGTTGGCAAAAAAATAGCAGGTTCACAGTACACGCCAACACTACTCGATGCGACCCTTTTATGACTTAATAAGTAAAGCCTGACGGCACTGGGATCCTGTACAACATGTTACAGGACTCATCATTATCATCTTCATCATTTCAGCCATAGGACGTCCACTGCTGAACATAGGCCTCCCCCATTGACTTCCAGATTGGCCGGTTGGAAGCGGCCTGCATCCAGCGTCTTCCTGCGACCCTTACCAAGTCGTCTGACCACCTTGTGAGTGGACGTCCTACGCTGCGCTTGCCGGTACGCGGCCTCCATTCTAGAACCTTTCTGCCCCATCGGCCGTCAGTTCTACGTGCTATGTGCCCCGCCCACTGCCACTTCAGCTTGCTAATCCGTTGAGCTCCGTTCCGTTCCAGGACTATTTACATTTATTGCACAAAAGAAATGCATAAGGGCAATCTGTGGGATTTCACCAGAAAACTCCTGTGAACCACACTTCAAAAATCTTGCTCTGCTGCCGATGCCATCCTTATACATTTATGAGGTATGCAACTTTGTTACCAAAAATAAGAATTTGTTTAGCAAGTCTTGTGATTTAAAAAACTCAAGAGTTCGTAGAGATCCCCACAGGCTTATTCTTAAGGACAATCCTAAGTCATCCAAATATAATAAAAGTTGCTTAGCTATGTGTGTCAAAATCTACAACCAAATACCAAATGAAATGAAAATATACAATACCGCGGTATTTAGAAGGCATTTGTTCCGTTGGCTCAATAATCATAATTTTTATAGCCTAAAAGATTTTTTTGTCATTGAAATTAATTAATACTTCTTTCTTCTTCTTCTTCCATTAAGAATGAATGTAACATATGACTCTAATAAATGGGTACTCAATAATGTTTGGACATTCTGTATCTTATTCCTTATTAATTTGGACTTTAGTAGATTGACATTCTGTAATTTTTATTATTATAATTTTTTTATTTGGATTGTGACATTTGCATGCTAATTTATGTAGCCCAATATGTGAAACTATATTTTAATGTGATCAAGACCTTGTATACCATATTTGACGTAAATAAAGATTTATATTACATTATTATATCTATTAATCTAAGATCTTTGTACCAACATGATGCAATAAACTCATAAGACTATAACAATGACCTTGTAAATTCTTTGACGCTCATTTTATTACAGACTGCTATAAAAGTTTAAGAGTTGGTAATCAGAGCAAAAAAAGCTAACATGATAATTATGAGTTAAGATAGTACTACCTAGGAGTCCAGTCCGGATATTATCAAAATCAAAATCATTTATTTTTGCAAATAGGCCATTGAAAGCACTTTTACAAGTCAAAATTTATTTTTTCGCCTTACCACTGCTTCAGGACAGCTTGTGGACTAGTGCCGAGAAGAAGCAGCGCAAGAAACTGTTGTCAGCCTCTTTTAAAATTAATATTTTTACAAGTTTTGGTGCGAGCTAAGCAGTTTTAAATCCACACATTTTTATCATACTTATATAATCACTAACGGTGTAATAACCCTTTTTCATCAAAATCATCTTAACATGTAATTTAAGTTCAAATACTGGCAGTTCAGCAAGGGATTGTGGTAATTTATTAAAAGTACGAATACATTTTCCCATGCATGAACTTCCTACCTTTTGCAATCTAAAAGACCGAACTTTTTTGACGACCGTCTGGTGTAGTGGTCCGCGCTGCGGACTACAAAGCCAGCGGTTGCGGGTTCGAATCCCGCAAGGGGCAAATGTTTGTGTGATGAGCACGAGCATTTGTACCTAAGTCATGGATGTTTATAAAAATATTTAAGTATGTTTATCCGTTATCTAGTCGCCATAGTACAAGCTTTGCTTAGTTTGGGGCTAGCTAATTGGTGTGATTGTGGAAACAATTTATTTATTTATTTTATTTTGTATAGAGCCTGGCCTTGTAAGAGGCCACGTTCATCAGTTCTATATGTCTTAACAGGTAAAACACTCTGTTTGTAGACTTTCGGCTTTAGGCACTGAGGTATTTACTTATAATTTGTAAATGTTAAAACCATTTATAAAGTCAAAAGTGGTACCTATATGACTTCATTTATTCAAAAATGGCAAAAAAATCCGAAATTCTTGGCAAGTAAGTCGCATAATGTGTTACAAGATCATTTACGACAAGTAGTATTAATGTTTTGTAGCTAATCATTTTCTTCCTAATGCTACATAAATTAAGAAAATATTTGATTTAATTTTACATATTTAAATTGAAATTCTGAAGAAAGTATATCATTTACGAAATTTTGTCAAAGAGTATTTGTTGTTTGTAAATATCTTATCTGTCGATTGGCATATGTTTTATAGGTGTACATCAAAACATGATATTTAGGTACTTGCAACTTTAGGTATGCCAATAAGGTTCGATGCCTTTTTTATATCAAATAATTTTCATTAACAATAGTAATAGGTTATGAAAGATACTTCAATCGTAGTTCGTAGCACTTCGTAGTCCGTAGCAAATGCCGTAGACAGATGTTTAGATAATAATTCTTGACCTCAGAAGCATAAGGTCTGATGTGTGATTGAAAACCTTGCACACGTCAGACCTTATGCTTCTGAGGTCGAGAATTATGAGTATAATCGGTAGGATTTATGTTTATTTGGGTGGGATACTCAATGTTAACATAGAAAATATAAACAATAAATACATAATTCTCACATAATATGAAAGCCTGAGTCGACACGCAAAGAATACAATGAAAATGTCAACACCGTATTATCAGTTTAATTTTACAAAGATTCAAAATACGTATACAACATAAATGGATTCAAAATATCAACACTGGATTATCAAAGAATCAAACGCAAACAGCTTATTTGTTTGGTGATCTACAATGACATTATTTGAACAAATTTTAGCTTTTTACATCACAAAAAAAAAGATGTCCGTAATGGACTACACTAACTATTTACACAGCTACAAGTTTTTTTAAATACCTAATTATTGGACTACATACTTGACATACATTGCTCTGATCCTAAGATAAGTAGCCAAAGCCACGCCAATGCCTAGTCTGGTACTCGCCTCTCGGCTACGGAGGTCGTCGTCGAGTTTGAACGGAACCCTCGGTGCGCGTGTCCTAATCGCACTTCGCAGGTTTTTTTAATCGTGGCCATCTCCCAGAACACCTAGTTTTGTATTAGCAGTATAGTCAACTCCTAAAAGGAAATTAACTAATAATTTAGGACCGTAACAGCGAAACATTCCTATAATCCCACTTCATCATCACTATATCAGCCATAGGCCATCCACTGCTGAACATAGGCCTCCCCCAGTGACTTCCAGATTGGCCGGTTGGAAGCGGCCCGCATCCAGCGGCTTGCTGCGACCTTTACCAAATCGTCTGTCCACCTTGTGAGTGGACGTCCAACGTTGCGCTTGCCGGTACGTAGCCTCCATTCTAGAACCTTTCTGCCCCATCGGCCGTCAGTTCTACGTGCTGTGCCCTACCCACTGCTACTTCAGCTTGCTATTGCGAATGTTCCACTTAAAAATCTTAAATCCACACAGATCTCCAGGTCAAAAGTTCACATTTAAATAGCTGAAGTAATTAAAGCTCGCTCACTAGAACAGAGTGCGATCACACAAACAAACAGGCTTAATTACACTTGTATCGTTTAATATGAGCTCGTTAATATTTCAAATGGATACGTTGTAATAACAATGCGATGTGATGGCGACGCACACATGAGACAGGATTGACGTTCGATGAAAGAGGCTGCAATGTTTATTTTTTAATATTTTATTTACATGTTGCATAATTAAATAAAAATGTTGGAGATTGTCACAAAAATAAACCGACTACAAAAAAACAAAAAGCGGTAGCTGTTTTATTTTTTTTCTATAAAATTTACTTATTTTATATATTTTTACATATACATACATACATCCTCTACAAAACATCATATCATCAATCATAAGTGCAAACAAAAGTTAACTGCTGAAAACCGATTTCATCCCTTATTTTTCCACCCTTAGCGGTGAAACTTTTTCCGAAAATTTTAAATATAAGTACTATCTTAGTAAGCTATTCAATAAAGAAAGCCATCAAAATCGGTTAACGTGGTAACGAATGATCGCTGAACATTAAAAAAAAGATCCTAACGAATTGAGAATCTCCTCCTTTTTTGAAGTCGGTTAAAAAGGGTGTTGTAAATATGATTAACAATAATGATTAGTTTATTATGCATTTACAGTTTTACAAATAAATTGACAGAAGTATAAAAAAAGGAAGAAGAATTAAAAAAATGTTGAATTGTGTCCGTTTCTAACACGAAGTGAATATTAAATCGTTTTTTATTGTTATATGAAATGTATAAGTAATTATTATTTGCTTGACGTAAGTATTTATTAATCTACTTGCCACTCTAACTGGTCATATATGCTATAAAGTGTGTCTACACAGTGCGCCCGTGTGCGCGCCCTGTGTTGCTCTGTAATAGAGCGATGACGTGATTTCCTGCGCTGAGTTATTGCTACTGTACCGGCGCTAAATGCTTTGCACGTGGTGACTTTGTCAGGGGGCGCTTTATTTTTTTGTTAATACTGCACTTAACTTTAAGTTACACAATGAAATAATGTTTGTACTTGGCCTCGGACAATAGAAAGCGGTCAGAACTTTGGTCAAACAATAGCGCGTTGGTGCTCGCGGCCACAATTTACATGAGGGAGAAACTGTGCGATATATGCGTTCAGTCCCTTGTGATGCCCCGACTGCTTAGGAGTCTGGAGCCAGATACTGACTTATTTGTCAGTAGATTCAGACTTATCGTAACTCTTAGTGTAAGTTTTCAAATAGTACTAGCTCCCGGCGAAGTTCGTACCACCCCTTCATTTTTTTGTGAATTTTTTGATGATTTAGTAGTTAAGTATTCTGCTATTCGGGGCGGAGACAAATCTAACAAATCAAAGATCATAAAAATCGGTCCAGCCGTTCTCGACTTATAAATGGTGAAACTAACCCGAATTTGTTTTATATATTTAAAGAAGATAGAAGATGATATTTGTTTTTAAATAAATGTAAAACTGTATCTTGCCCTTTCCACGCTTTAACTCAAAGCTGTTAGTGGAATGTGCATTTGAGTTCAAATAAAATAACATAAATAATATGTTTGCTGTCGATAAAGACAGGTAATAATTTACATACATTTTAAAAAAAATGATAACATAAAATGACAGCTGATCACGCGGGCTTTAATCGTAAAATGTAGCCATTGACGTATGTTTTGGGCTACAGTTTAGCATTTGACTTTATCCTGTTTTGTGTCTTTTACAAATAAAATTAAATAAAAAATAATTAAAATACCACTGTAAAATAGATAGGCAAGGCGTAAATCATGTAGGATTCAAATAAATAAAATCGAATGTAAGCTTTACCTACAAAAACTGATTAAACAATGTATGATACCACATCATTTGATAAAACAATTTCCATAAAAATAAAAATATCGACAATTTACCGATACGCGGTTTGTACGCAATTTACAGCAATTATATTTAAAACACAAGTAGGTTATGGTTATCGTATTAGTAATCAAGTGTAAATTATACAGAATAAATTATTTAATTACTTTTTTATCGCATATTGCTTAAGATAATTATATTCAATCGGTGATGTTATTGTAATTGTCGATGTAATGTGGAGGTTATTATTTAGGATTGTTTACCGTGGTAGGTACATACAGTGTCTAAATATATTAAAGATTTTATCGTATTAATAGAAAAATATGTATGGTTCAAATTACTGCTTAACATTTTTAGCGGATTTTGTAGAAGTTAAAAAACTAAATTTAGAGAAACCTATGACTTATTCAAAGGGTTGAGACTTATAGATACAATTTTAACTTTTTGCTCTTTTTAGGGTTCCGTTTCGCACCTTAAAAGGAAAAAAAGAACCCTTATAAAATGACTTCGGCCGCCTGTCTGTCTATTAAGACCCTTTTTATCAGGAACGCGGGGAGGTATCCGGCTGAAATTAATATCAAATATGTAGGTCTAAAATTCCTTGGAGCTGTTAGAAATTAACAATTTTAAATGAATGCAATCAAAGATACGGCTAGTTATGCCGCATATTTTGATACCTGCAAAGGAATCAAAACCAATACTTTCTGCTGAACAAGAATCATAAAAAAAGAAAAAAATCTAATAATCGTAATTCTTTTAACAAACTCGGTGAAATCATCAAAATCTTCGAAATCGAAATCTTCTAATTAAAACCCGTTATTGTTGAACTATTTACATATCGACAAGTGTGTACATAATCTTTGGTGTGCGAGTTCAACTCGTACTTGATCGGTTTTTAAAATAAACAATTAATCTTTCTTACAATTACCTACACCAATTAGCTAACCTCACCTAAGCCAAGGTTTTACTGTGGTGGCTAGATTATAACTGATAAACATACTTAAATACTTTTTTATAAACATCCATGACTCAGGTAAAAATTCAATTCAATATATTTATTGCATTCTATAGTGCATTATAGACCCTGTAAATGCTTGTGCTCATCAGACAAACATTTTCCATCTTGAGGGATTTAAACCCGTAACCACTGGTTTTGTAGTCCGGGCCGAGCACCACTAGTCCATGGTCGTCCCATAAATATGTAGCTTATAATTTTATTAATTTACTTTAACAATATAATATGATGTGTAGTTGCATCACCCATATAATAAAGATTAGTTCATTACATGAGTTACTTACCACGCCCTTCCTGCTGCGACACTTTTTTAATACTGTTATCTTTTGAACCACTTATGGCTGTCCAACTGTATGTTTTTAATTATCGATTACTTTTGGGTATGTCAGTAAGATAAGATAGTATGGTTTTGGTTTGATTTAAGTAACGTTTATTGATTAGAAAGTCAACTTACTAGCTGTTCAGATATTTGTCATTATTAATTTATTGTATTTTAAGTAAAATTGCTATTAATTTAGATACATTTTAACTTTATAGTTTTTGACTCAAGAAACATCACAGTTTTGTTGATACTCAGATTATTAATTTACGAATTTTCTGTGATTTCAACACTTTTTTGCTATCTCGTAAACACGCGAGAGTTGCTTAAGTCGATATTATGGAAAGCTAAAATGGAAATATTAACATCTAAGCAATAATAGCATAGCTCTATTTTTTTAAGGTCTACAATAACGTAGTGAACATTGTTTTAGTATCGATTTTAGCCCAAAAACTTACAAATCGTAACAAAATAAATCATCCCGCCTCGACAAGGTCGCAGCGTCCGTCCCAGTGAGGGGGTGGAGAAGGCAACAACTCATAAAATTAAGCGATTTGGATGTGAGTTAGTCTAACTGTGAGGATCGCCGCGTTAACAGCCCGCTAGCCGTCTTCCTCGCACACTAATGCCGTCGCGTACTCGCACCCACGCACACTCGCTAGGCCCGGCTCGACACAACAACGTCACATCGTTTGCTTCCATTATTCGCGCCACAATACGTTGACACTTCTACGGAGTGGTTTTAATTGACGCGATTGTTCTAAATTCAAATTTTCAAATCAGAGTTCGATAATCAAACTTTTTGTGGGTTCTTTCGGTAGAGTGGTTCAGTGATGTTTATGTAAGGTGACCAACGGATATTAGACTAGTTTTGGTAAGTTTAATTAAGAAGTTGTTAATTAATAATGTTTTATGGACGGATTTAAGTGATTACGTAAAGTAGGCATATGCGGGTAACGTTGATTTGTTAATCTTCGTCTCGGAAATCAAGCTTTTGATTGATTGAGTGTTTGCCTGATTGGAAATGAGATGGCTTAAAAACTTTTTGCAAGTACCTATAGCTTTTTTATAATTCGTAAGTGTTAAAAAAAAGTTAACGTATTAAAATAAACGTTTTAATCTACGATTAGAGGTTGTAATATATTTTTGATTGTTTGTAAATACAAACGTTTGTCAAATACTTTGGTAGAGTTCGGACTACGGAAATATTTATATTGAAGGTAGAGTAGATAGGCAATATTTCATAAGCGTTATATAGAGCTTTTGTCTCTCTTTAACAATTGATTAAGCATTCAGGAACTTATTGGATTTAGCAGAGTTGGATTTCACAATAATTCTTGAACGATTTGGTGATAATTCTGAGATTTTACGATAATATAACACTTTAATAGTGCGTAAGTTGTGATGATAGAAATCTTAATAACAGTCACCTTATCAATCCTTATCTATGATAATCAAAGTTATTAAAACTTATTGGTATGGTATCATACACACAGATAATAATATGAGTTAATCGTTACTACTCGAAAGAAAAACTTGCGATTTCGCCTCGAGATCAAGACAATTAAAATTTAACTGAACATCTAACATAAATAACAATTTATCTCTATTTCCCTTGGTCATCGCATCACGCGTGTACGGATGAAACAATTTCGCTAATTCTTTTTTTTGTGTTAATTATAGTAAGGAGAAGGTTCTTTTTAATAAAAAAGAAAGTTACGCAGAAATAATATACTAAACAAAATAAATATTCTAGTTTTATTCGTATAAATAACATTAATGGGAAACTAAAACGGATAATATTAAAATATAAAAACAACATTGTAGATATACATAGAATGAGTAAACATACCTTTTTTAATCTTATCAATGGTTTATCGTCGTCTAACAAGCAATTATCGTTTTCACCTTGCTAATGTTCACAAAGAATAATTTCTAAAACGCAACCCTTAACAATTAAAGGGTTAAAGGCACAGAATATTATGTGAAGGCGCTCTCGAAGGGTTGAAATGCGGTAGTGGACAATGCCGAGGGCTATAAGCAGTTCCGTCTTTACCATAAGGGCACACGGGGCCCGTACCTAGGGCCCCCGGCCTCACGGGGGCACTAAAACATGTTTGTATACTGAGGAACAATGTTAACTAAAAAGAAAGAAAAGAGGGTTAAGGTCAAAGCCTAGAAAAAAGAAGAGAAAATTTTAAACTTTACCTTTTAACGGAGGTATGAAACTATTTTTTGGAAGTCATGAATTCATACCAACAGTATTTTATTTTTATAATAGGGCCCCGAATTCTTGCGTGCCCCAGGGCCTCAGGGTATGTTGAGACGGCCCTGGCTATAAGTCTATTAGGCAGAACGATTATGAAATAAAAGTTTAACGTATTAATTAAGTTAATTATCTGTTGACATCTTGATAAACTTGATTGTTGAACGGTAAACTAATGATTTTAACAAGTTATTATGAACCAATTATTTTTTAACAACAATTAACTCTTATCCGTGGCTTTGTTTAGGTACTTTGCTTTTTTTAACCTGAAATTTATTTAATGTTGACGACCAGCCAGCCAGCAAGCGGTTGCGGGTTCGAATCCCACAAGGGGCAAATGTTTGTGTGATGAGCACTAGCATTTGTACCTATGTCATGGACGTTTATAAAAGTATTTAAGTATGTTTATCCGTTATCTAGTCGCCGTAGTACAAGCTTTGCTTAGTTTGGGTTTGGGGCTGGATAATTGGTGTGATTGTGAAAACAATTTATTATCATTACCTACTTATTAAAACAAAAAAAGTCTGATGAAAATTGTTACAAATGTAACATACCTCATTTAGAATCATGGTCAATATTGTCCCGAATCGAAATCTTGATTCGATTTCCAGTGTGAGTTACATCAGAATCTTTTCAAATTGATTTGGCTTTTGGTGTTCTGTGAGGCGTTCCTAGCAAAAAATATATTCTGGCGCATATTATGACGTTCTGTAGGTAATATAAGATACTTATTACGATAATTGATATTGCTTAGATACCGTTTAGGAGAAGTAATTTATAGCTTAAACGCGTGGGTGGATCAACTTAGTGAATTGATTAAACTAAACCATACTAATATTACACTAAATTCATAGGTTCAGTAATTATAAACCAGTCTTGCGTGTTAGAGAATTTAGATTTATCTCCTTCTAAGTCCTAGTGTACTTTATAAATAATAATAACGTATGCGAACCTCACATATGCATCTGTGGCTCTCGGGTGGAGGCTGATGGCCATCACTTCAGGGAAAATGCCTCTCCCAAATTACTCCAACCATCTCTATCTATAGCCAAACTGGTCACAAAAGTCTATCCCAAGTCCTTCCATACTTTTATTTTAAGAGCCAAGGCCTCAAAATTAATGTAACATATCCAAAAAATAAATGTCACTCATCTGTTTTGACATAGCAAAAGTAGTCATGACGCAGTTTTACTGTGGAACCATTCAGATTAAGAGAGTCACTAGGCTATGAAAAACTATAAACAAATATTCAACATTTCTGTGTGTTCTTGTAGTAATTATTAATATTTATTGTAAATAATTATGATTTGTAATATGATAAAAATACTGTTCTACTCAATAAAAAGGTAATTTACGTTTATCTATTTGCAAAACTACTTACGGGTTGATCGATCGTTTTTTAATTAGATATTAAGCCCGATGGATTCGTCGCGCCTCATTTAATTTCATGTCAGTTATAAAAACTAAGTAATTATTCTATCGATTTCATTAAAACTCTTATAACTCTTTTCGTAGGTACGGAATTTATAGTATTTGCTAGGTAATAAACATTTTGGGGTTTAGTCAACTGCTTTCTGGCGTCCCACAATGCACATAACTCTGGACCCGTGGGGTGAATTGACTATTTAATCATTTTTTAATGAATCCGCTTCTTAATTTAGGGAATCTATTGCATAAAATTTCTTGAATAAATGCAAACCTATATGTACTGGCACGTACAAAAATTTTAGGACTTATAAAATAAATTTAATTATTTTTACAATCACACGAATTATCTAGCCCTAACTAAGCAAACCTTATGTTATGGCGATTAGATAACGGATAAACATTTAACTTAGGTACAAATACTCGTGCTAATCACACAAACATTTGCTCCTTTCGGGAATGGAACCCGCAACCGCCTGGCTTTGTAGTTCGTCAAAATGTATGAATTTATACTGTTTATCCGTTAATCGCCATAGTATAAGCTTTACTAGATTTGAGCCTAAATAATTGATGTGATTGTTTTAAGATTTTTTTATCCCTTTCTGTTCTGATAAGGTTTTAAACTGTGATTAACTGAATCTAAGTAATCGCATCATTGGACTAGTTAACTTTGAAATTATCTTGACTGGCATGCTTAGTAAGCGGCTGCCTTGTCATGTTTTCGTGAAATAAAAGGCAAGAAAACTTTTCTCCTTGTCTAATACAAATCACGAAATTTGTCAACGAGTCCAGTTGGTCAATTCAAAAAATGCATTAGATCAACTAAACCTACAATTGACGACCTCCGTAGCCGAGAGGCGAGCATACCGGACTTGGTTTCGCTATCTCTGAGGTTCCGAGTTCGATTCCCGGTCGGTTAATGTAGAAAAATAACTTTTCTATACTGTCTCGGGTCTGGGTGTTGTGGTACCGTCGTTGTTTTTGATTTCTGTAACACAAGTGCTTAAGCTACTTATCATAGGATCAGAGCAATGTATGTGATGTTGTCCAATATTTATTTATTATTTACAATTGATTATAAGGCCCCATTAAGGTTATGCGTAATATGCAAAACCCGACTGAGAACGGAACTTAGAGAAAGAGAGAGAGAGAGAGAGAGAGAGAGAGAGAGAGAGAATGTATTTATTTGTATTAAAACATTAGAGATACAACAGAATTGTATGCAAACTTAATGTTAAGAGACAAAATGGTCTATGTCTCGTGATTGCAGGAGACCTGCAAACTCTGTTATTCTTTCATAGCTTGTCATCATCATCATCATTTCAGCCATAGGACGTCCACTGCTGAACATAGGCCTCCCCCATCGACTTTCAGATTGGCCGGTTAGAAGCGGCCTGCATAGCTTTTATATTATACATAGCTCTAAAAGGTTCATTTATTATATATCAAAGTGAATCCGAGGCGCTAGTCTATGCATAACTTTTATCTGCAATGCTCCTATTTTAAACTCGCCTAATTTTGCAAAACATTCATTTAAATTGAAAAGTAGTTTATCAGCCAATCATAACGATAAATTAAACTAGATGTAAGTATTTTATTTTAAATAACCATTGCAGCGATGTCGATTTATTATTTAGAAAAACCCGTGTGATTCATTGGATATTTTCATTGCAAAAGTACCTACTGCAATACAAGCGTGACATTTACTATTGCTTAAGACGCTCCTAATAGGCTAATCGGCTCATATTAAAATTAGATAAACGAAAAATTATTTCATATAGTATTCGACTTTAGGAACCTAAATATATCGATTGCAATACTTAAAAGTAGAAGATGGCTGTAAAAATCAAATTTAAAAAAAAACTTTTTAATCTATAATTTGAAACTCTGAAAACGCTATCCGCCATGATCGCGACGTGAGTGACGTCAGTCTTATGGTAAACGATCAAATGTCATTCGAGTCTTTGATGTATTTTTGCATTCTCGAACGATATAGTAATGATTATTACTATATTTTTTGTGTAAACTATTAGAAATCATGTTTGATTAATTCAAAGAGTTTGTATTCGTAAATACGTCTAAGTTGTTTGTTTGTTTACTAGAGAGACTACGTCATGGCACAGATAATCTATAGACCAAAATGGCTGACAGCGTTTTCGTCTGTTTATGAAAGTATTATTGTAAAATTAAAGATTGTAGTTTTTTAAGTCTTAAAAAAATACAATTATATTTTTTTCGGTATAATGGAACACGTATTAACAATTTAAGACCTATTAAAAAAAAGTGTCAACTAGCCTATTACACCGATGTGTATAACTATTTAAATTTGATTTTTTGTTACGTTTTGTGCAATAAAAATTGTAAATCTTCGTGTGTCAATAATATCGTCTAATGAAAGGCTTGAGATTAAAGCACATGCATGTTCCGCGATTTTTCGCAGTTAAAAAAAAAATCAAGCCTTAACTTGACTTAAAAACATTACTAATGTAAAATTAGAATGAAAATAAGATAAGAAAAGAGTTTTTTTGACACAAAAAATAGTAGGTACAGTCTTATTGGTCATAGAAACATGAGTTATTGAGATACATACTTACATTCTTTTATTTTTCCAATAGTTAAATCACAGGGGAGACCGGGGATAGTTGCTTATAGGGGTAGGTCGACTAACTGTCAAATATTATACTTGTTTATCTATCAGTGTTGCGTCTTTCAATTAAGCACAACAAACGCAATGCCGTGTTCGGTGACTAAGAAGGGAAAGAAAACAGCTTTTCACACCCAGTTAAATAATAATACATTTTCAAAAATGTCAATTTTGGGTAGTTACTCAACTTACCCCTATAGTCAAATTTCACCTATTGTTGTATTATTACCTACCTATATTTCACCTGTACCTATAGTATGTACAGTTACAAGTAATTATCACATCAATGATTAGATCAATCATAGTTGTTTGTTTATCCAAAGATAAAAATACAGTTTTAATTGACTAGATATCACCGTCGCTGGCGCTGCTTATGGTTAATAGAGCCTATTTAATTAAAGCTGAGCGTGAAACAATTGATACAGTATTGGTTAATGAAACACCCAATAAATCTTTACACCCTTGGTTTTTGTAACTTTCATTTCATTTCTTGTAACTCACTCTTTGCTCATTTGACCCTTTTTAGTTAATTGCTAGACAACGCTGCCAGTCTTTTTTTTTGCCGCCATGAACCAAGTGAAAAATCAATAATCACCATCAAGGTCAAAAGAATAACTTATTAAAATAACAAATAACTTTGAACAACTTAAATACAGTCAAATAAATCATTTTATAACACTTAAACAGAAACAAAGTTTTAAAGTAATCATTTCTTAACAATTTAACAATTATTAATATATTTCTATTTAATGTAAATTAATTGTTATATCGAATAATTTTACAAAGATAATACAATCAGTAATTCAATAATCTAACACAATGCAGTTAACTTTAACAATTTTAAACTATTGCTTGGCAACAACGAAACGTATGTACAACTGTATATATTCATCTAGTTTGTTTTAGTTTTGTATGACTTAATGTAACACAATTTGTTTTTTTGTTGCACCGCCTATACTATCTCTGTATGGCCCCATGGTTGACTGGTAGAGAATGCTTTTGGCATTAAGTCCGCCATTTGTACAACTTTTTTTTAAAATGTCTGTGCAATAAAGTTCAAATAAATAAATAAATAAACGTAGCAGAGCAATTAAATACTACTTAATTGCTCTTAATTTCTATTCGTAGTAATGATCACTTTCGGCTTTCACACAGACTCACACAGACTCCAGTATTATTGTATAATATTCTATACTCTAGTTACACATTTCAGATAGTACTCGTATTAACGGTTTTCCCAGCTTTTCATGTCTAAACTTTGAACCGGACTTTAAGCATTAGAATGTACAGACAGCTCGTCAACCTACCACAAAATGTCAAATTTTCTCATTCTATATTGATCTCTATACTTCGGACATAAAGTTGAAAATAGGTTTAATGACTTTTAACTTTTTGGGTAGGTTGTAGGTCCCTGCCGTTGATTGTACGTCTCGAATAAAGTCAACTTTGTAGAAGACATCTAAAACATTATATATATTTTTCTAATTCTTTCAAAAACGTTATTTTAAGCTCTTTCTAAAATGTTTCGGGTGTTCGTGTATTGTTATATTCTGAAATGATTTCTATGATAAACCTTAGATATTTAGAATTTGTTTTTTAGTGTAAGTTCTTGGAACGCTGCCCCTGTTAACACGGAGACGGGCGTTAGTGCTACGACACAGTTTATTAAACTAATGTAGTTACTAACGTACAAATACTAAATGTTACCATTGTATACATCTCTGTTTAGCCTAATGGTCGACTGGTAGAGAATGCCTCATGGCTTTAAGTCCGCCCTTTGTATGATTTTTAATCTGTGCAATAAAGTCTAAATCAATAAATAAATATACTGCTCCAAATAAAACTTATTTATTTATATTTATGAACAACTAAAACTAGCAATGTAACTTGGTTTATGGATATCATTCAGTGGAGCCCGCGAAATTTGAAATTTCTTCAATTTTTTAACAGCGACCGTTTTACGGTGTATTCTGATCAAAATGTGATTCGTATTAATAATATTTTTTATGAAAAATCATCTTTTAATAATCATTTTACCTCTTTGACTTAAATTGATTATCTAATCTAAGTGATTATTATTTACTAAAATTATTGTTACTGCAGCCGAAAATTACAGTGTGATCAGTAGACAAAAATCGATGGTAGCAATGGTAATCTATTTAGAATCGATTTCTCAAATGCCAGTAACTTTTATCAGACGAATAAAATTTACATTTTGACACATTTTCAATACGAAAACTGTCAAACTTATTCGTCATATTATAAGTTATCTGGCTATCGAAAAACCAGCCCTTAGTAAATAAGATATATAATAAAGAAGAATCTACATGCGAAGAGACAAAGTATTAAATTAAGCTTTAACAAACGTGTTGTAACAAACACTCCTACCGTTACTGAGGAAGATTTATCGATTTCACTAATAAATCGATAAGTTATCACAATCATGTGTAATTGTTTAAAGCAATATAATTCTAATTGATTGCCAGTTGTTCCGAGATATATCGGATAACCGATAACGGAGCTTGTGAAAGCAATATTAGATAGTTACGTAATCGATTCTCGTAATCGCTAGTCTGTTTTGTATCGAGTTGTATCAACAATTCGACATGTCAGTTTGATCATGTGCTATAAAAAAATTGAATTTAGAAAAAGTTAACCTATTGGATGTTGTGCGGTCACATTAACATATAATTTCTTATGTCTCGTTTTACAGGGTTGAGGTTACATAATTTAGAAATAACAACACTATGTACATAATATCATAATAAAATAATTAATTATGATAAAAAGGATTATTCTACCACATTATTCGTCGGTCCGATTGGTGAAGTGTGGCACTACACCATTAGTAGTGCCGGGTTCGATTTGAATGGATTTTAAGTTTTAGGAAGTTTTTGCGAGGTTTTGTGTTGATAAAACAGTATTTTTTGGTTTTAGAAAACTCATTGTCTTTGCTAAATTAATACAGTATACAGTGCCACAGAAAATGTTTTTAATATTTAAGGCATACATCTCTAGACAGCCTAGACGAATAAGTTGTAATACTAAATTTATTAAATTATTAAAAATATACTTAAAACATCAGTTTTAATTAACACGATTCCTGGTTCGGGAAAAATTCAGAGAACGATCTTTTCAAAATTGGCTTGAGTCTGTGTCTACCTCTGGCTAAATTAATTATCTGGTAACACGTAATACAAGAATGTTAATTCATTACGAGGCCTTGATAATTAGTGTGTTGTCTGGCCTATATTTATTTGTTCATTGATTCTAAACTGATTTAGGTCCACATAATTCTCTATTACTTAACAGGGAATTAAATCATACATAGATTATTTCGAATACCATAAAATCCGTTAATGATAAAATTGGGTCAACCCAACTCAAAATAGTCGACCGAACAAAAAAATATTGTATCTCATTGTATTCAAGTATTGTTCGTGTTTACAGAAAGGTTCACACGGGTTAACAGAAAGGTTCTGTAATGGAGACCATGTACCGGCAAGCGAAGCGTAGGACGTCCACCTACAAGGTGGACAGACGACCTGGTAAAGGTTGCAGGAAGCCGCTGGATGCGGGCCGCTTTCAACCGGCCAATCTGGAAGTCACTGGGGGAGGCCTATGTTCAGCAGTGGACGTTCTATGGCTGAAATGATGATGATGATGACTGTTCGTGTCATTTTTTAATGTATATATATATTTTAACTAATTTGCCCCTTGCTCAACTTGATTATTTATAGGTGAAAACTTTAGGATTAGTTCCAACCATTCACGTGCCACTAAAAATTTTCCCTATTGTTTTCCATTTTTGTACCGGTCTACCGTGGGTAAGTGGAACGCTAAGTCATAATTACTGTTTTAACCAGTGTTGTTACATTTAAGCCGTTTGTTTTTCTTTAAAAAAATATAAAAACAAATATGGAGACTACTTATTACGACCATATTTAGTGACATTTATTACTAGCATCTCCATGCTTCGGAAGGCAATTTAAAAGTTGGTTCCGGCTAATATCTCTTTAAGTAGGTAGCTAGCCAGGGGCGAAGGACCCTGGCTAGGCGGCTTGATTACATCTAACAGTAAGGTTTAGTCACTGGCCTTACAACACCCCCCCACCGTCCGCACTGGGCCTGCGTGGTCGAGTATGGCCCAAACAACCTCATAGTTGAGCTGAGGAGGGGAGGGAGGGGGAGTAGGACGTTTAAAGGCATACTTTACTTTACTTTTAATATAAATAAACTGTCGAGTTCTGATTGTCATATTTGGTTAACTGACGTGTTTTAAAAACTGTGCAGATAATTTTAGATTCAAGGAAACGGATTACCTTGAAATATTAATACTTTCCTTTATGTTTAGACAGGTGTTAAAAATGTGCGTAAGACCTTTTAAATGCTAATGGTGGCGTTTTTCGTAAGTAGATTAAATTAATTAATTATATACATATTTAGTGCTGTGCAGATCACCAAGGTTCAACATGTTCTGGTTCTTCTGTCTAAGGTCTCCTTCAAGGAATACAGCTTGGAATCCTCTATTTTATTCCAATTAGAGATGAATTAAAAACAGTAGCCTAAGTCATTCTCTAACTCTCCTAAGCTACTACTATGCAAAAAATCATGTCAAATCCTTGGTCTGTGAATACAAAAATAAATCTATCCCACAAGAGTCGTAATTTTTTTGCAATAAGAAGTACTGTACGTGCTATTCTTGGCTATAATTTATCTCTGTGCCAAATTTCATCCAGATCAGTTCAGCCGTTCTGGCTCGATTGGGTAACAAACATCTATCCAAACTTTTACATTTAGATAATACTAACTGCATCTAAGATCCGGGTTAAGTATTCCCTGATTAGGACGAAACAAAGGGTTTGCAAGAAGATTTATGTAGATCAGTTAAAATATTTCTCATTAAATACATACACATCTTAAATACATTTTTTTTTTTTTTGAGTTAGGTTAGTTCAGATTTAGGCGAAGGAAGTCACACTGCACAGGCTATCTGTTTTCCTACAGAACTTTGGACGATATTCAGTAGGAAATCGTATACGACCGACCCATCCTGGAAGTGGAAAATTAAACGAATTACCGTTACAGCCAATTTAAGTCCACATATTATTATGACATTAATCGGCAACGATGTGTGTGGACCGCTCACAAAGCTACGGAAGTCACTACGTGTGTGGCCCAACGATAGTAATCGAATTCGTATCGATAAAGCAACGATCAATCGACTTTATGCCTTCTCACTATAGAATAAAGACGTTCGAATTTTAATTTTATAAATCGCGATACGAAAAAGTTTTGTTGGCATTAAAATTATCTTATTAGAAGTGGCCAGCACCATCAAAGATGGCGGCTGGACATGTGAAGATTTTTAAAGATGGCGTTAACGATCACATTTCCCTAATTAAAATGTTCCTCTTTTGATTATGATAATTTTTAAACGTTTAATAGCTTACGTTGACAGATATAAGTTCTGGACTAAGACAGGATTTGTACGGGAAACGTTTATGGGATGATTTCGCTTTCTTGGAGTGAATAAAGTAGAGTTGTTTGTTAAATTTGTTAATTTAACGCTAATTTTAGGCATATTATGCTGTTTTCTCAATGTAAATAAATGAATAGCCAGTCATGTGTGTGTTGGAACGTCATTATCATCCTCCTGCAGTTCACTGCTGGACGTAAGAGCCGCTCTTTGCTGGAGCACGATTTCCCGCTTTTTTTCATCCAGCCACTACCAGATATCTTCCTCAGGTTTATCGCGGGGTTTATTTAATTTTTTGTATCTATTAAGAGTTACGTGTAGAAATCCAAATGCAAATCTCCAGGGGTTATGATCTTGTGAGTTAAACTAAAAGCGATGTAAATAAATAAATCAACTAACTAAATCAATAAATATTTGCAAATAAGCCATGAATTACGACCTCCGTAGCCGAGAGGCGAGTATATCGGACTTGGTGTCGCTATCTCTGAGGTCCCGGGTTCGATTCCCGGTCGGTCAATGTAGAAAAATAACTTTTCTATATTGTCTCGGGTCTGGGTGTTGTGGTACCGTCGTTGTTTCTGATTTCTGTAACACAAGTGCTTAAGTTACTTATCACAGGATCAGAGCAATGTATGTGATGTTGTCCAATATTTATTTATTTAATGACACTTTTACACTTCCTATTTTTTTACCCTACTACTCTGCTTTGGGATAATTTGTGGGACTAGCCATGAGAAGAAGCAATGCGAGAAATTCGGTCATCATTGTCAGCCTCTTTTATGTAAAGTATATTTATAAGACAAATATTTTCGGGCAAGCTGTCCAGTTTATAAAACATATTTATATCCATATATCGTACGGGTACCTCGTGGAACTGACGGGAAGGTTCTAGAATGGAGGCCACGTACCGGCAAGCGCAGCGTAGGACTTCCACCCACAAGGTGGACAGACGACCTGGTAAAGGTCGCAGGAAGATGCTGGATGCAGGCTGCTTCCAAGCGGCTATTCTGGAAGTCAATGGGGGAGGCCTATGTTCAGCAGTGGACGTCCTATGGCTGAAATGATGATGATAATGATATCCGTATTCATCAAAATCATCTTTACATGTTATTAAAGCTTATAAACAGGTATTTTAGCAATATATTGTTTTGTTAAAAATACAAATACATTTTCCAAAGTCAAAGTCAAAAGTCAAAGTCAAAAATCATTTATTCAGTTTAGGGCAGAAAACTGCCACTTATGAACGTCAATAATAACATTATTGGCCCATATGGGGCAGAACATGTCTCCTTATTTTTTGGGCCCTACTAGCGCTTCGAGACAAGACACAGACAATCTGGCAAGTGCTGAGAAGAAACGCCGGAACAAACTCAGTCACCACTAGCTGCCACAAAAAAAAGGAAAAGAAAATAAGCCCTGTGCGAGCAGGGCAGTATTTAATTCCAGACATTTTTGTCATTTAAATAGTCATTAACAGTATAATAACCCTTTTTCATTAAAATAATCTTAACATGCGATTTAAACTCAAACATGGGTAGTTCAACAAAGACTGTGGTAATTTGTTCCCATTAATGAAATTCCTGCCTTAAAACTGAGCTATCAGTTTTCAGTATTTTCCATCTACCATTAATAAAGCGCGTGAAATTTTACGTGTAAATACTCATTGTCATTTTTAATACCTAGATAAAACCATGTAATAAACTATAATAATAACAAGCACACAATTGAACAATACATCAATAAAGATATGCCCAATTTAATACTTGATTACATATCAATAAATTTTCGATTAGTAAAAAGGATCAGCAATATTTATTTGACGATATACTTATCTGTAGTAAGTAAAATTGCTTATTATGTTATACATACAATTGACGTCAATGTTGTCCTATATAAAATGCATGAAAATTAAGAATTTGAATCTTATTTGTGAAATGTTAACGTTGAGAAGAGAACAAAATATAAATAGTAAAACTATACATAACATATTCGTAGTAATTTTTAACATAAATCGGAATGCTAAACATTACTCAAATCTTAGCTAGCACTTTGAATCGTGCGAATCACTTAATAAATTACTTTGTTACGTAATTCATTATAAAAATAATTAAAAGCATATAGTAATTTTCAATTACTGACCTTCTTTGAGCATCTGTACTTTTTATTATTCGACCTCCGTAGCTAAGATGCGAGCACGCCGGACTTGGCATTGCCATCTCTGGGGTTCCGAGTTCGATTCTCGGCCAGGTCAATGTAGAAAAGTAACTTTTCTATGTTAGGTCTGGGTGTTGTGGTAACGTCGTTGTTTCTGATTTCTATAACACAAGTACTTTTGCTACTTAGGTATCTTAGGATCAGATTAATGTGTGTGATGTTGTCCAATATTTATTTATTTATTATGGTAAGGTAGGTCTAGAAAAACGCCCAGACGCTAAATACGGCTATGATCAAAGAAACCTAGATAAATCTTACGCACTAAGATTACAAGTAACACGTGCCATTACAGACTCGAACCCTTCGATTCACACACTGTTTTCTTCTTCCCCTTTATGATAAATAAATAAATATTCGACAACATCACATACATTGCTCTGATCCTGTGATAAGTAGCTTAAGCACTTGTGATACAGAAATCAGAAACAACGACGGTACCACAATACCCTGACCCGAGACAATATAGAAAAGTTATTTTTCTGCATTGACCGACCGGGAAATCGAACCCGGGACCTCAGAGATAGCGACACAAAGTCTGGTATACTCGCCTCTCGGCTACGGAGGTCGTCACATAGCATAAATTACATAACATAGGATAAATTAGTTTAATCCTTAATGCGTAATTCGACAGACCTACCATTATAATAAATTAGTTAAAACACTCATTTTTCTCAAAAAACACAAGGGAAAACACAGGCAAAGGTAATCTCAGATGGCGCCAGTGTGTTGGGTCTTGTCAACCATTTTGTCCATTCCATACACTGTCAACCAATGTCCACGTAAATGTCAATGTTTGTTTTTTTGTGATCGTTAAATAAACGCGAAATGTATTTGCTAATGACTAACTAGTACACAGGGGCAATCGTTTTAAACAGAGATAGATACAATTATTCTGTTAATTAACTAAGGCCCGATTTTGCAATCGCCAGATAACTTTTGTCCGACGAATAGGTAAAAGTGTCAGTTTGACACATTTTCTATACGAAAACTGTCAACATTATCAAACTTATTTTTTAAATAAAATTTATCTGGCTGTTGAAAAATCAGCCAGTAATATTGTAGTGTATTTGACGCAAGTATGACAAACGTTTTGACAACTTAGCAGAACCTATAACAATGTGATTTTTTAATCTGTGGTAGAACAAGAACAAATATAGTACGACGACTCCTTTCGGCAGGGCTGTCCAAACCATGGCCCGCGGGCCGCATGCGGCCCGCGGCTTGTTTGATTGCGGCCCGTAGAACCTTTTTTAACTGACTTCAAAAAAAGTCCGGTTTCCAAAATTAACAAGCAAATTATTTTTCTCGCATCAAAATCGAATGTTTTGGGTATGTTCGATTACGTTGCTCACATCACTATTCACTCGAGAATTCGGGGAATTCCCCGAACGCAAGATACGTGTACCTACTACCGCGCATCGTTCATTGGGCATTTGTTTGTCACTTGTCATTCAACGCGACGAAAGTCTTGATTACGCAAGGTTACTCTCAGGTTAAAGACTTTAACATTATTTTAAAGTTTGTTCGCTTTGTGTTTGCGTATAAAAAACTTTTAACCTCATCATGTCTACAAAGAAGAGGAAGTTAAGTGAAGAAAAACGTTCATTCAATGAGAAATGGGAGTTAGACTACTTTATTTCCAACAATAACAATAAAATTCAGTGTTTGATTTGTATGCAAGTTTTATCTGTAAGTAAAGAATATAATGTTAAGCGACACTATACTTCTTTACATGAAGAAAAGTATAAAAAACATGTCGGTGAAGCAAGAAAAGTTATGGTGGCTGAGTACAAAAAAAAACTAATACAGCAAACAAGTATGTTTTCAAAAGTAAGTACTGAAAATGAACAAAGCTTGGCTGCTTCATATGAAGTTTCATTACAATTAGCCAGAGCTAAAAAACCATTTAGTGATGGAGCTTTAATAAAAAAATGCGCAGTTGAAATGGCTAAACGCTTTATGCAGCCGAAATTAGCGGAAAAGTTTGAATCTGTTGCATTATCTCACCAAACGGTGGCGCGACGAATAGAGGACATGGGTAATTATATTACGAAAAGTTTATGTGATTACTTTGTAGATTGCGAATATTATTCAATATGTTTGGATGAAAGTACCGACCAGACCGATGTCAGTCAATTAATAATCTTCATACGTTGCATTTCCAAAGATTTTACAATCACGGAAGAAATGCTGGATTTAATACCATTTCATGGAACAACTAAAGGCAGTGATATATTTGAAGCAGTTAACAAAACTATTGTAGAATATGGAGGATTTCGTAAGTGTTCTTGTATTGTGACCGACGGGGCAAAAGCTATGACCGGAAAAGTGACAGGATTTGCGGGACTTCTAATACAAAATGGCATTGATTGCCCGTTGTTCCATTGTATCATACACCAAGAAGCCTTGTGTGGAAAATCGTTGCGTCAAATGAATGCTATGAAAGTTGTTATAAGGATAACCAATTTGATTAGAGGTGGAAACAGATCATTGACACATAGAAAATTTAGAGACTTCTTATGTGAAATCGATGCAAACTATGGAGATTTACTATTGCATTCAGAAATCAGATGGCTAAGTGCTGGCCAGTGCTTGCAACGCTTTTTTGCCTTACGAAAAGAAATACCTTTATTTCTAAAAAATGAGATATCGTCTGACACTTCTGAACTACAAGATAAAATGCGAGATCCTCAGTTTCTGGCTGATCTTGCGTTTTTAACTGATATGACGCAACATTTGAATGAGTTAAATTTAAAATTGCAAGGTAAAAACCACAATATAGCCAACCTGTATGGAAATGTGAATGGATTCAGAAATAAACTTAAATTGTTCAAGATGTCTCTACAACAAGATGATTTTTCTTTTTTTCCAAGTTGTAAAGAACATTATTTAGAGATGAAAAATTTTGAAGAATGTAATTTCTTGGACCACCTCAAATACATGGACGAAATAATCGTCGAATTTGAGCGGCGTTTCGCAGATTTTGAAAAAATTGAGAGTGATATAGCACTCTTCACTCAACCATTAACAATCGCAGTTGAGACTGTAAACATTGATTATCAACTGGAACTGTGTGATCTGCAATCAGACCCCTTTTACAAGGGCAGAACAGAAACAGGCATTGATTTTTTTAAACTCCTCGCTGAACGTTTCCCGAAACTGACGAATTTCGGACAAAAAATGGGCTCGATGATGGGCAGTACCTACCTTTGTGAAAGTGCATATTCGACAATGAAGTTTATTAAGTCTAAATACAGGTCTTCATTGACAGATACTTCACTTAAGCATGCACTGCGCCTAGCTACTACTAATATTAATGTTGATTGACAGAATTGTAAAAGACAAATTAACAAAACAGTAGGTTATCTACCTACTAAATAAAATAACAAATCATTATAAACTGTTTTTTATTTTTACAAATATTTTGCGGCCCACCAATGTATTTAGTATTTTTTATTGGCCCTGGGTCCCATCTAGTTTGGACACCCCTGCCTTTCGGTATAATTATATAGTGTGGTTCCCTATTCAAGAGAGATATGCGATTAAGCTTTTCGTGCGGAGCCGCAGGTAATCGCTAGTGTTTAATCAACCTAGCTGATGCTCTTTCAGATGCTTCTGTATCAAGCAATACTTTGGATAGGCCACCAGCTGTACTCAACCAAAGATTTCAGTTATCACAAAGTTGGTAAAATACATCAATAACTGGTCGAACTACTCGCCGTATTTACAGACAGACATTTTATTACGTGTTCTCCCGAACCGAGGCTTTGTTTCAATTTATACGATCTAGGGTTGTCTCTTATTTTTTTATTTAGAATGTTTTATTGTATATGCATTAAGTACAAAAAATCCTAAATTTTATTACTTTTTCTATTGTATGATTATGATTAGTTCTTTATATATTATATAGGTACTACTAATCAGGTGGTAGCCGGTAGGTTTGAAATAAATAACCTGAAGGCTTTTAAGTATGTATCATGAATGCGATTACCGTAACTTATTGCCTAAAATGCAAGATAATCTCTTAAAATGATGTGAGCTAATATTTTTTTGTACAAATTAGTAAAATAACGAAAAAACATTTTTGTTTATTACCTAGTTGTTGACATTATTAATGCAATGAATGGTATACCTAGTGGCTGATATTGTCTAACGTAAAAACGAACTCATTAGCAGTTTAAGGCTGTAGTTGGGCCACCAAAAATACGTAACCGAAATTAGGTTCTTTAAGGATTGAAGGTTGCATTGAAATAAATATAAAATTATGCGCCAAACAACACACCAATAATTATCATAGCCTCGAAAAAGAACTTAATATCCTTGTATTTTGAGATTTATGCGATACCTGATAACGAATATTCGTAGGTGTGTCTTTCAGCACACCAAGACTCTGAGGCAATACAGTAAACTCTTTTCTAAATTGATTTGAACCGAAAATGAAACCCGAAACTCTTCTGCGTTCAATGCAAAGTTTGCGTCGTTATTTTACCGTTTTTTTTTCAAGGGACGATCGATGTCTGTTATTTTTTTGGCACAACCCTAAGCACCCCAATAAAAATCAATCAGCGTACAAGAGAGATGACGGGTGTTCTGGCGGGGAGAGGGCCGCGTAGATACGGCACGGAGCAGGGATCTGGCTGTGTGCTGCTAATCTGCTGATGTCAGCAAAACTATTCTAATAATCTACACACACACTTATTATTAATTGTTTTCCTCTGAAATACAACGGATATAATAGGTATATCTTCACGACCTCCGTAGCCGAGACGCAAGCAAACCGGACATGGTGTCGCTATCTCTGAGGTCCGGGGTTCGATTCTCGGTCGGTCAATGTAGAAAAACTTTCTGGTTGCCTTTAGACATCGAGCACATACGTATACTATAAAGCAGCACTAAGGATCATCTATCTCCGAAATACGTTAGTGATTTTTAACTTACATTTAGTATGAACTGACAGTCCTGTCAACTACCCCATACAACAGTACAGTCAAAGATTAAATAATCTCGGAATTGGGTCAATTTCAACAAGTCCATTTTTTTTGTCATTACGGTGAACTTTTTTATTTATAACTTTTTTTTAAATAAAACCATGTAGTATTGTTATTTATGATATTGTTATGATTAATCTTTACTCGACATCAAATTGAGTTCATATACTTAGGAGATATAGTACTTTAAAATTTTGGTGTCACCGAAATTAAAGAATAGTTCACCGAAATGAACCTTCTCATCACCGAAATGAAAAACGCGAGTCACCGCAATGAAATTACTTATGCAGTCACCGAAAAAAACTAAACTGTTACCACGCAACGCACCTAAAATGCTGCTATCCTAGTTCCATAATTGCTTACCTACGTTTTGAAGAGTGCTATCACACAGTACAGGTTATCCTTTTCTGACTATACTATAATGGTATTGAAAGTATTAATTAAAATGTACCATACATGGATATTAACTTATTTAAACTTACATTCATTTAGGAACGTGTGAGAATAAAACAACAAAAATAACAAATATATTGTAATAATCAACCATAAAAACTGAAAAGATAAAAATAATATCAACACATAAGTACCTAATCAGTTACTTTTGGAGTCGGTGCTATCCGATGAGAGTTTGAATGTTTTCGTTTGCACCGACTCCAAAAGTAACTGATTAGGTACTTATGTGTTGAAATTATTTTTATCTTTTCAGTTTTTTGAAGTCGGTTTACCTTTTTTTATAAAATTTACTTATTTCATCTATTTTTAGTGATACATACAGTGATAATCCTCAACAATACGAATCTTTTCAGTGCAAACATAAGTTAACGGCTGAACACCGATTTCATCCCTTATTTACCCACCTTAGAGGTGAAAATTTTCCAAAAAATTTTAATATACCATCTTTAAAGTATAAGCTATTCGATAAAGAAAGAATCATCAAAATCGGTTCACAAATGCCGAAGATATTGGGCAACATAGGTACAAAAATCAGTTGGCACGGATGGAGTTCATGCAAAGTTTGATGATTTTCTTATAGATCCCATCATCAGAACTTGATCAAATTTATATGGGACCATTCCGAAAGTATTTCCTTTCGAACAAAAAAAGAAGTATCGAAACCGGTTAACCTGGTAACGAATGATCGCTGAACATACATAAAAAAATAAATATAAAAAACAAAGATAGAGAACCTCCTCCTTTTCTGAAGTCGGTTAAAAATATACAGGTTGCACCCTTTCCATGTTCAAAGGGTCCAAACTCTACAGCCTTCTGACTATCCGCGCAGGATTGCATTCTGCAGAATCATGTTAAATAAAATAAGGGAGGACCTGCAATTTTTCAATAAAATGTTGTGAACGGATGAATCCTCATGCCGGAAAGATGGATATCTCAACATCCACAATCTACATAGCTAGCAAGTAGAAAACACACATTTGATGAGGGAAGATCGGTCCCAAGTTCAATTTAAAGTTAACTTGTGGACTGGGATTATTGGCGGACAGGTGATCGGGCTATATGAACATCCAGCTACACTGAATAGTGAAATTTACCTTATTTTTTTACAAAATGATTTACCCGGCAAGCTAGGAGATATCAGTTTAGAAGTGAGGCGGAGAATGTGGCTTAAAAATGATGGGTGCCCAGCTCACTACGCAATAGTAGTAAGAAGTTATTTGAATCAACACTACCCACAGAGGTGGATAGGCCGGCTCGGCCCTATTTTATGGCCACCCAGATCGCCGGATCTAAATCCCTTGATTTTTTTTTTATTGCGGATGTCTGAAAGACCTTGTCTACGCGAGACCAGTATCCTCAATAACAGAGTTGCGGACTCGCATACAAAATGCAGCTGCATACATAAAAACGTCTGGTTACACGAGCCGCATCAAACATCTATATATATAAAAGAAGAAACTGACTGACTGACTGACTGACATATCAACGCACAGCCCAAACCGCTGGTGCTAGAGATTCCAAATTTGGCATGTAGGTTTCTTATAAGGTCTAGGGGTGCACTAAGAAAGGGTTTTTCAAAATTCACCCTATAAAGGGGTGAAATGGGGGCCCAAAGTTTGTATGGGGAAACAAGATTAGTCAGACTCTTTTATTCAAAACTTCACAGGAGTGAGTTCTCCTTACGATAAATGAGTAAACATGTTTCAGATTTTTTGAAAAGTCAACTCCTAAAAAGGGGAAGGGGGCTGACAAAGTCTGAAAATCAACATGGGTATTGTTTCTATGGTTTATCGGGTCGCTGATTACGAAAACAACAACGATTTTAAAATGTAACGTTGCGGACGTGAAATTCCATCTCCCTTGTTGGGATGCGATGGGGTTGAAATGTCTATCAATATGGGTGTAAATATTATGGTTTTTTGGAACTTTGATTTTAAAATGAATATTGTGAACATGAAAACTCTTGAAATTATTTGTGCCAAATTGCAATCCAATTGGGCCAGTAATTTCGGAGCTAATCGGTTGTAACAGACGGACTGACAGACAGCCATACGTGATCCCAACACAAAGGTTCTATTTTTGCATTTGATGTATACCCGCGTTATCATAAAATTGATAAATCGCTATATTATATCATATCATATCGTGTTTTGATAGTCATGCTAAAAATATTGTCTAGAAGTTTTGTAGTTTTTTAAATTACTGAGTTTGACATTCATACTTCACTTAAAATCAAATCTAACGCGAGCGAAGCCGCGGGCAAAAGCTAGTTCTTTTATAAAAAGATGCCGGGCGTGTATCAGAGCGCAAGGACGCCAATTCGAACATTTATTGTAATTTTAATAAAAAATTAATAAAAACCAGACATAAAGTTTAAGAGATACAGAAAACAAGCTTATTATACCTTTTCGGAAAATAGAATAACTAAGAATTTTTTAAGTTAATGGGCACGATGAGCGCCATACATTTTTTTAACATGGTAGTTGACCAAACATGAGGAAAAATAATTTTATGTTTTTTTTTTGGAACATTGTTTTTTTGAAGCACTTTGTGATTAGCTAGCTCAATTTTAACCATTGTTATTGATAGCTATTCTTTTAGAAATAAAAAAAAACTGAATTAGAAAAAGTCCGTATTTGTAAAAATGGCACATTAAAAACTAACCGAAAGTGGCATTAAAAAAAAAAACTAACTCAATTATCTTGAAAACCGAGATATTTTTACGAAAGTCAAAATTTGAGATTAGAGAGGTCTTGACGAAACCTATCGACAGTTAAAGGTTTATCCATTGTTTCTGGGACACCCTGTATATCTTTACAACTTTTTCAGATTTTTATTTTAAAAGATTTTAATTATTAGTTTTGATAACACAAAGATACTGTAATATACAGGGTGTAACGAAAAGGTGAAATAAAACTTTAAGGGGTTATTCTACGGCTAAATTACATCAACTTTTTCTATGGGACCAACATCGAAATCGCAAAAAAAAAACACTTTCCCATATTAAAACGCGACCAGCTGGCATCAGTTTGTATGAAAACGTAAATATTTTTTTTTTAGATTTTGATGTTGGTCCCATAGAAAAAGTTGATGTAATTTAGCCGTAGAATAACCCCTTAAAGTTTTATTTCACCTTTTCGTTACACCCTGTATAATGTAAAATAAAACAAACGTAATCTCTTTTTATATGTCTTCACAAAATCTTATTGTGTATTAGTCATTAATAAATCAGGTAGCACAAAAATCTATCTTTTGGATGGGGACACGACTCTAGCAAAAATATTGCGGAATTTAAACAACAAAGGTTAATATTTCGGAAACCGATCACTGAATCGAAAAATGGTCTTCACAACCTCGCAATATATTTGAAAGACCCATCCAACGATACCCCAAACGATGGGGTAGACTAAAAATAAATAATTCATCCTTTCTTTACGTGTAGGGGAGATACCCTAGAATTTTTGTTTTCAAGATATTATTGTACCATTCTGTCGGCGTGTTTAATGTTTATACTCGTGCAAAATTACAGCTTCCTAGTACAAACAGTATCTGTGCTAGGCCGTGGACTGACAGACGGACATGGCGAAAGTATAAGGGTTCCTTTCGTACCATTTTGGTACGGAACCTAAAAAAGCACGTGTTCAATGTTTTTGAATTACGTTTAAAGTGGACTAATTATCATAATTTAGTCAAATAGCCTATTGCCCACGCGAGCAACAACTGAGATTATTCTTTGAACTAGTAGCTACATTTTAGTCCCCAAAACAAATATATTCCTTGTGCAACTAAAATGTAACAAAAGAAATTATGGTCTGTTTTTCACCGAAATCAAATAATTTGCCACCGGAATGAAAAAAAAAACACCGAGATGAAGATAAAAATCATCGAAATGAACAACTTCTCACCGAAATGAAAAAAAATCACCGAAATGATATTTTTTCTCATTTCGGTGTCAATTTAGGTCACCGAATTCACCGGAATGAGATCACCGTCATGAAAAACAGCCAATAGAAGTTAACACTACAAGCACAGTATTTATGATAGAAATAAATTGATACTACCTACTTGATCGGGCGACATTAAGTAAAAGTACATATATTTAATAAACATATCAGATCATAGGATCACAACTTTTATCCACTCACGTGAATGAAAAAAAAAGCGGTCCCAAGTCACCGGAACCCACTACTTACATTTTTGGTGGGAACACCAGACAAGCAACACGCGTCCTCTCACATCAAGCGCTTAGGCGTCCCTGGTGCGCAAGTTTACTGCGCAGTAGCGAGAAGCTAGTGTTGTTGGATGCCTAGATATTCGCGTACAACGAAAATTCACCGCGGTGAAAAATCTAATTTGGACACGTGAATTTGTACTTACCATTCATTAAATACAACAGATTTTGTAATGAAGTTTCCGCAATAAAGTACTGCCACTATTTAGGATTTAAATAAAAAAAAGGAAATCCCTAAAAAATCAACTGTTTTTATTATATGATTAAAAGTATACTGAAAAACAAATTGTGCCGCTTCACCGGTATGAAAAACTTAGGTGTTTATATATTTTTTTTCCTTATTAGCGACAATCATAATGGAAAAATATTTGTAGGCTGCTGTAGGAGACAACATTTTTCATCTAAAAAAAAATATTACAAGTTAAAAGTGCCATCCTGCACTAGCAGTTTCAGCCATGCCGTTTACGATTTGGTGCTGGGAAAATCACCCAATTATTGTGGAACAAATAAATGACAATTTTGTACTCTATTCAGGGTTACATTGCAAAGGCGTGCCAAATTTAAAAATTAAGATCTAGGAAACAATATAAAGATGCGTCTTAATCTTTATTATTTTTAATAATCGTATGTTACGAAAAAAAATTACTTTAAAATATCCGGAAATAAAGTCAATAGAGAGATTACGAAAGCGCGCGGTCATTCATCAGAGGCGTAGGTACGGCGAGCCTACAAGGACCTTACGCAGTGCACATACGGTGTAATTTCCCAGTAAGTTTCCCATTTCACCGCCGGGAAAGTGGTATAAATATCCCGAAAAATCCAAAGGACGAGCTGGGATACGAACTTACGACTCAAATGTGAGACGAGGCTTCGACCACTGAGCTACCACTGCTTCATGTTTCTAAGTTGTTATGAGTGTTTTAATAAATTATTTTAAAAACAACTTCTACTGCCAAACAATCTTGAAAATGATTTATGGTTATCAAAACATTTATTTCTGGCGAAATAAAAATATAAAATGCAAAGTAATTAAATTGTTATAAGTACAAAGGAAGCTACAGTCAATAGATTATTTTTGCTAGGTCAATTTTCAATGTAAACAAATTAATGATGATTATGAAGCAACGCAACACAATCTATGAATCATAATCTATTTAAACACTACTAATTATATTGTAATTAAATGTGTATCAGGTTTCTATGCCACCTCTAATTAACCTCACCTGCTTTTTTTATTATTTTTGTTACTTAGTTTTATTTCTTCTTCATAGTTGTAAGTTATTATTTATTATTTACACATAGTAAAAAGTTACAATAAAATCCAAGCACTCCTCACCCAAAGAGACCATTAAGAATAGTTAACTAGGAAACCGTTCAAACTGTAGCACTTACTCACTCAATAACCCAACCGTCTGTTACAGGAAACGGCAACATCAAAGACATCAAACGAGCCAATCCCTAGTGGCTATTAAACGCTAATCCAATCATAAAAACAAACATGTCACTCTATTTCCGGAAGCATCAATGGTAACACACATGAGCTCGAAACAAGAAAATAGCACAGAAATGCAAACGGTTTTGTCCAATTTTGTCGCACCAAATTTGATAGAACAAGCTGATAGTAGACTTGACAATGGGTTTCAGAATAACTACTTAGAATGTCAATACGCTGATGTCGATAAAAGTCCAGAAGAAAGGATCAACGTTGATGGAGAAGACAGAGATGAGGAATTGGTTATAACAGACGACGTTGAAGAACATAAGTTAGAAGAATCTCAAGAAATAGCTGTGACAGATGAAAGAATCGATAGAAATGAAGAAGCGAAAAGCGAAAATATCACATCAGCTACACGATCGGATAGTTTTGAGCCGTCATGGCATCCACATGTGTACGGGAAGCCACCGAAAAAGCCGACGCCTCATACGATAGAACACATCTTAGGCTTGCCAAATGCGAAGAAATCTGACGAGGCTAAAAGAAGCGTGAGCCAGCTTATTAATGTTAAGAGAAATTTCGAAGCAAAAAAGCCGTTTTGTTATGAAAAGAGTATTCAAGTGCAGACTGATGATAGGAAGTTAAGTTTAAGTGTACATAAGAATAAGTTGCAGGAACAATTGCTGCAGAGAAGTGTGAGAACTAGTGAAAGTGAGGTGGACAAAGTGAATTTTGCGTTTAGAGAGGAACAGCCGTTGAATCTTTCTGTGCCAAAGTCTAAGGACTCGGGCTGGTGCTCGACGGACGAGGAGAAACTTTGTAAAGGTGAGTTTTATTATAATTACATTGTATTGTTTTGAAGGGCTTTAGTTTGACGGCTATAATTTAGCTCTCTGCGGTCCCTTGAACTAATTTAATCGCATCGTTATTCGATGTAGCTGTGTGTATGTGGTTTATGCATTTTGAGGAGATCGCTATGATGTTTATTGCAGGATCTTCTTCCACATAGATAGTATACTTAATTTAGAGATTTAGCATAATATATTTTTTTAATGCACTGCTGTAGCCGTTCTACAGATTAAAATGTATCTAAAGCTTTGATAAATTTATAAAATCTAACTTGTAAATTTAAAAAATAGCAATGTTATCTGTTATATTATGGACTAGTGATGTGTTGAGAAACTGGGTAAGATGAAAAATCGGTCAGTCAGTTTCGAACACTATTCACGCTGCTCACGGAACATTGACAGCCTAATTTTTAAAAGTATTTTGGAAACAAAATATAATTTATACTAAGTAGAGTTTTACCATCATTATGCCTACCACATTATGCATACCACTGGTGAACATAGGCCTCACAATGACTTCCAGAATGGCCGGTTGGAAGCGGCCTGCATTCAGCGGCTTTTTGCAACCTTTACCAAGTTGTATCCACCTGGTGGGTAGACGTCCTACACTGCGCTTGCCGGTACGTGGCCTCTATTCCAGAACCTTTCAGCCCCATCAATCTCTCAAGTATATGAAACGAAATTACACACGATTCAAAACCTTCACTTTTAACACAAATGAGTAATTTTTGTTGTGAAATTGACCTTTTTTTTAAACAAATTAACGTTTTTAGTTAACAAACAATCGCGCCGTGTAATGTTTGCTACCCATAAAACATTAAAGAGGGGTTTTAATATTGATTACGGGCATAACCCCATCGACGTGACGGTATAAGTCTGCAGTCACACTAGCGCTAATAAACTACCGCGAACAAATGTTAGGTACGTTAACTTTAAAGATTTAAATGGACATCTGTCATAATTATTATAAAATCTCTGAAATAAACAAAAACACTTTTATTAAATATAAAAGTTCTTAATTTTTTTTTAAATTGTTGTTTGATTATTGGTAGTCTCCATCGCATGATCTATTTAATCTATTTCTGAACGAATGCTAACCACTAGAAAGCACAAGACAGCACCCTAAGAACGAAAAAATATTTCTATACAAACGAGAAAAAAACGCATAAAAATCTGCAGATTGTGGCCACAAAAATTCTTAAATACTTGCAAGGAAAATATTTCCACTTGAAAAAAATTTTTCAACTAAAAATATTATCCTTGATGTAATAAACTAGCATTATTGTAAATGCAAAAAAAAACAAAAACAGTTCTTAACTTGAATTCAAAATAAAATTTTCATTTTACGAACGCGTTCGAAAGTTTGGTTTAGGTACTGTTCGTTCGTTGGCGATTGCTCGTTTTTAACGCTCCATTGTGGTCGCACCTTTAGCCAAAACTCAGTGCAAATAAACTCCGACACTCAAAAGAGGGTAATTGTGGGTTGTTAACCGACCGAGTTGTAAATCACAGTCAATTAGTCGGACAGAGAGAGCACAAAGTGCTCCCGATTTGGGCGGGGTAATAACAAATTTATATCTCGATAAAATGCTGCTATTGTCTTCAATCATTGGACATTTTGTTTTGAAGATGGGCAATGACTGACTTTGCCGTGTTATGAACTGGTGGAACATTGACAGCACGTACCGAATATGATTTATATGTGTGTTTGTTACGTTGGCGCCCTAGTTACGAAATTTTTTAGTTGCTCGATACTTTATCATAGAGGTAGAGGTAGATTTATTTTTTAGTTTTCAATGTTGCTTCCATAGTAAAAGTTGTTGTATATAAGCATCTGATTACGTGTTTTGAAGGAGTGTCCTATTTTTTGTACACCTGTATGCTTATACTAGTTCCTGTAATTAATACTGGCCGTCAGCAGTGCCTTATTCTAACATTTGTGGATAGAACATGGCATTTCTAATAGTGTTGCCGCTCGGTAGGTCAATATCGATTGTCTATCGATAGCCTATCGATAGTTGAAGGAAAAACGATAATATCGATAGTCTATCGATTCTATCGATACTATCGATAGTATACTATCGATTGTACTATCGATCGTATAGATGAATTTAGCGTTCAACTATCGATTGCAAAACTATCGATTTTTCGGCAACACTAATTTCTAACTATGACCAACGTAGACTAAGGTTAAAAACTACTTCCATTATTTGATTGCATAGTTCCTCAGTTAGATACAAGTGAAGCCTAATCAAATGTATCAACGTTTTAATAACCAAACAATTTAAAATGTCATTTAGTAAGACATGTCTAGGTAATGTTAATATACTTTTAAATTGGTTATCTAATCTTAAGATAGTACAGTGTTTGTAATAGGGCCAAAATATCCGGACTAAGGTTACTAATAAGCCTGACTTTATACGGAGGTGTAGCTTCATAGCATCCAGCACATACCCTATAGGCAGCAATAGGAACCATATTTCTACGAAACCAGTTAATGATTTTTTGGTTACATTTAGTATGAAATTGAAATGACAAGTTTGAAATTGTTTATCTGTTTTTTATGAGAGAGAGTTGACAGAACTCTCTCTCATAAAAAACAGATTAATAATGACGGCAAATTTTGTCGAACCAATTATATGACATTTCTATGTAGACAGGGTATGTGCACCATGCTTGATAGACGACTTCATGAATGATTGTACGCATGGTTTCACTTGGTTGCTGCTTTATCTACTTGATCATTTCAGCCATAAGACTTCCACAGCTAAACATAGGCCAATGACTTCCAGATTGGCCGTTTGGAAGCGGCCTGCATCCAGCGGCTTCCTGCAACCTTTACCAGGTCGTCTGTCCATCTTGTTTAGTCTTGGTTGGACGCTGCGCTCGGCGGTACGTGGCCTCCATTCTTGAACCTTTCTGTCCCATTCCACATCCCGGTTGCAGGAAGCCGCTGGATGCAGGCTTCTTCTAACAAGCCAATCTGAAAGTCATTGGGGAAGGCCTGTGTTCAGCAATGGACGTCCTATGGCTGAAATTATGATCATGATAGATTATGCAATTACATGTCTTTTATAACACGAAATAAGGATCATTTACAAGTAGGTCACGATAAAACCAATATATCTCTACCAAAAAATTTTCTGAGTTAGAAGTTTAACTTACAGAAACTAACATCTACCTAATTTAGATAAAGCAATAAACTAAAATGTATCTCTAATTTACTCTTAGCACTTATAACATAACTTAAACGTATTAAAATTCCATTGACCCTAAATAAACCTTTCATCCACTGCGAGCGATATGTCAATCGCCAAAGCGATATTCTCGGCATTCCGAAAACTGCCAATAAAACTTTGCATACAGCTATTCTAATCTTGCATTGCTCTCTCATTTTAATAGAGCGAACTACCTACTACTTCTAGATTGCACCTACCAAACCCAAAATTAAGCAATTTTGAGTCTTATTATGCAGACTTAAAGTCGCATAATCGAAATCTTGAGTGCATAAGTAAGTTTGCAAGATATAATTCGAACGTGGAACGTCCATGCAATAAGCTATTGGTCGAAGCAGCTGCGACGTCGATCTAGGGGTGCCAATTTATTTTTAGAATTAAATTTATAAGGATTAATTCTGCAATACTAATGACGGTCCGTTGCGTCAATTGGAAATGGAACGCGTATATTACTTGTTGATGGATGATCTTGATGATTTAGGGCTGTGCTAAGCTGAAACGGATTAAGTGCCAGGTAGACCGTTATTAATTGATAGGAAGCAATTAAACTAACCATCAACATATTTGAGTCTAGCTTCTAGTCGGCAATTATTTATTTATACCAGCAAGGGTTAAACGATGGAGCTTGTGGAATGTAAACATTGTTTAATTTGATTTATTCATGGAGATGTTATTAGTATACCAGTACATCTATAAACCTTTTGATAAGTAAACATTAGTTGATGTCTAAATGCTTTTCAAGGGCTTTTCGGATTCCCGGTTGGAGTGAATTAGAAAAACAAAAAAACGGAGGATATTTATCATTTTTACTATTTACCTCTTTTAATAAAAACAAAAAAATATTGGACAATATCACATATATTGCTCTGATCCTATGATAAGTAGCTTAAGCACTTGTGTTACAGAAATCAGAAACAACGATGGTACCACATCACCAAGACCCGATACAATATAAAAAAGTTATTTTTCTACATTGACCGACCGGGAATCGAACCCGGGACCTCAGAGATAGCGATTCCAAAGCTACGGAGGCCGTCGAAAGTTTTGAAATTATGGCATTATTCAACTGAGTGCGACAAGTTATTTTCTTTCCTAACTCAGTGGCTGGACACGCGGCATTGCATTTCGTGCGCTTAACGTCACAACAACAAAACTGACAATTAGGTCTTGTTTTTGACAGTTAGTCAACCGATAGTCATCGGTATCAGACAATGATGTTTTGCCAGCGGCGTCTCCCAAGATTTGGAATATGCCAATCGTGACAAAGAAGGAAGTTCTCCAAAATGTCGATATTTTGCGTGACGTAATATGTGGATGACCCCTTAGTTCACATTGATTTAATAAACAAAACACTTATGACGACCATCCCTGCTAATGTTTTATTTGTAACACAACCCAAACCAACCCACGATGCACAATTAGTATGTCCCGGTCAATATTTCTTGCAGTTTATGAGTTTATAGGCGAAATAACATTAGCAACGGATGGGTAAATATATTAAACTGTTATTACGTGTTGCGTCATGTGACCAATGCCACATCATTACTAGGTTTATTCATTTATTGAAGTTAATTTACGCTGCCATCGCGAATTTGTGCACAATAACAGTTAAAAGTGGATTCTGGTGTTAAAATACAGAACTGTTTTACTGCGGAATGAAAAAAACACTCAATAATGTGCACCGTGAAGAAAAAAACCTTCCAAAATTACTATACTACTATCTATCAAAAATATCAAAAAAAGGTGTTCTAAAAGGTCAAAATAAAAATATAATAAACTTTGTTTGAATTTTCTTATGAATGACGAATTGTAAAAAGAAGTATGACATAAAAATATTAGTTATTATTTATACATACCAAAGCCGTACTAGGCTTTTGTGCATTCAATATTAATTTATAATTTTTTTGTCATTTTTATAACGGCAATAGTGTTTTTAATTATTCTTTTTATTATATATGTGTTACATGAAAATTAAATACTCATATTAAAGCCTAAATTACGAATTTAGATTAAGATTTAACCGATTTAAGATACGCGTCAGCCATATAAGTAATATGTCCTTTCGATCTCCAGGCTGGACGGGCTACACACACGAAAACTAACAAGCTAATAATATGCAAGAAATCATTTTAAATGTCTTTATAGTGTCTGAAGTAGGTAGTCTGAACATGGATAGAGCTTTAAAAGGTCCATTCGAATCAGGCACCGCGCAGCTTAAATATTTAAAAAATGTTTGCTGACGTATTGCACTGCAGGGCACTACCTCAACTATGAGGTGGTTTGGGCCATACTACTCCACGCGGGCCTTAAAATATTCTAAATCGACCCGAACCGGCAATCAAACCCCCTATGCATTTAAGGCGGATCACCGCGTCACTACACTAATATATGTACATACCTAATTGCAGTCTTATAAATACCTATAGAAATATTTTTAATGATTGTGTGGCAACCCTATATATTCGCAGTCGCGGCATCATGTCTGTTCACAAACGGTCTAAGCCCCAATGATGGTTTAATTTGTTATGCCCGACGGTCCTTGTTTAGTGGATACACTGTATATTTCACAGCCATCGTTTTGTCTTTGGTATAATCATTTACATTACCTATTTTAACAGAACTTGCGCTTTCGTTAGCGGTTTTGCAAGTACATCAGCGCAAAATTGCAATTTGCAAATTATGTACTTGAGAATATCAGCGGTTTTTCGTTCTCATCCCTGAATACTTGTAAAATAATTTATTAGTAAAAAGTTAGACCAATAAAAACAATTATTTATTAATAAATAATAGCTTCCATAAACACAAATTTATTAAATGCTAGTATTGTGTGTGCCGTGTGGCCCCAAATATTTTAATAAATTTGGGGTTTTTTGCAAATATGAAATATTAAGTAAACGTCTAAAGAAAAGATTGGGCTATGTTTTGCATGTTTTAACAGTCTTAAAATCTTTCATAAGGTCGCAAATTAGGTGCTGGAAATATTATAGCCTGGGCTAAAAATTTAAATAGCTCTTAAGCGAGTTTGATAATCTTTATTTATTGGCACCATGGTTGGTCCCATATAAAAAGTTGTTGTATTGACACACCAGAATCAGCCCCTAGGAGGTTGTTGATGTTTTACAAATAACCCTGTAGGTATATTACTTGGTGATAGTGCCAATAAATAAATATTAACCAACTCGCTTATGAGCTATTTAAATTTTTAGCGCGGAAACTAATATTTCCAGCGCCTAATTTGCGACCTAACCTGCGACTGTTTTACAAATAACCCTGTATAAGCTATTTCCCAGCTTGCTTGTCGGGTTTAGATCGGGAAATGGAATAAAATGATGGTTGAAGTTTGATTTGCAACCCTACAGAGATCGAAGTATCCCCAACTAATCTGGCACTTAATCTATATCAGCTATGTCGGTTCTAATAGCAGGCGAAGACATTAAACATTGTCCCGATCTAAATAAAGGGCTAATAGCCCAATCAGCTCGTGGTTTGTTTGCCATCTTTATTGACCGTTAACTGCGCGCGCGCAGAAAGATGTACGCACGGCTATATCTACTAGTCAAACATTACCATTATCTATGCCATAATAAATCAATCAATCAAATAAAAATTAATGTTTCAGACAAGTAAAAATGATTCATATTATTAAATTGTAATAATTATGTGCATGCAACCAAATCTGTATTACCTAAAGACCACAAGTAAATATTAATCAATTGTTTTCACAATCGTACTTACTATGACTAGATAATGGATAAACATACTTGAACACATGAAAATATATAGATAACTTAGGTACAAATGCTCGTGCTTATCCCACAAATATCTGCCCCTTACGGGATTCGAACCCGCAACCGCCTGGATTAGTAGAGCGCGGATCACTACACCAGACGGTTGTTATATAAATAATTTCAATTTTAACATGAAACAAGTTACTTATTACTAAAGAAAATAAATTTAAGAATATTCATAAGTTTGATAATAAATTAAGTCATAACTACAATTAAAATAAAATTGACAACATAATAAATAAAATAATAACAAAACTTATTACTACATGTATAGTTATCTATTCTTAATTCTATTTATCATGTCACTTAATTACCTTTCATTGAAGATAGATAGATACTCTTAATACCACACCATACAAAGTAAATCACACATGATTTTTACAGAAAAGCGTGAAATTTAGGCGGCTGTAACTATCATATTTTTACAGTTTTTGTCGATATATCGCTATATCATATCGTGTTTTGGTGCTCATGTTGGAGCAGAATACTTTATCTGCTCAAATGATTGCATCAGAAACTAAACGTTCGTCTACGTACACTTCCAACAACAATTATTTAGGACGACAAAATAATTAAGCCACTTTTTACGCATTAACAAGTTATTAAATCACAATTACGGCTTTAGATAGAAAGTGTTATGTCGAAACCTTCCAGCACTGGTTCCGTTCACTTTAAATCAGCCAAATGTTCATTAATTAATTACGACATTTGATACGCTCCTTCATTTAGGACTTCATTACACATGTCGCAGAATATTAGCTCTTATACCTATGAAATTAAGCTCATAATTCGATGCCAAGTTGTCGAAAATAATCTCCGAAATTGGTAGGTTTGAGCAAACATTGAATATGCGATTAATTTATTGGTATTTAATTGGATATTATTAATCGTATATCGAATTTACATAACGCGATTTCCCCGTGCTTAGTGATGTGTGATTCATACTTGTAGCGAAAAGTAATAAAAAATGAAACTTGAAAATAAACGTATCGACTTTGAGACGAAAGAGTTGTAAATTATCATAATTCCTTTCGTTAGTATGTTCTACGATTTTTATACGAATATACATGGGGGTGATTCAGATACCTCTCAACACGAGGCACCAAAAAAAAATTTTTTGACGTCACTTTTCTTGGCCACCCTGTATAAGAGTAAATCATATTTTTACTAATCTTTCTTTTATATTTATGGCATAATTCACTGATGAATGGTACAACAACTTTTCCTAGCATTGAAATCGCTGAAAACTTTTTGTTTTGCTCGTTGGATACTTAAGTCACCTGATCAACTCAATCATCAAAATTATATTCGAGATTTTTAAAAAAATGAGAAAGAGTAATAGTGTTTGTGCAGTAGAAACATTCCTTCTAAGGGAAATAAAATGTGACCTTATATAAAAATATTATAATTCTAAAAAATATATTTACTGAAACATACCTAATAATAATCACAATCTGCAATTGCAAAACTAAAGTGGCAGTGGAGAGGCCATATTGCTCACAGAACTGACCGTTGGGGAAGACATGTTCTCGAGTGGCGACCACGAACTGGAAGACGCAGAGGCAGGCCTCACACGCGGTGGACTGACGACCTAGTCAAAGTTGCGGGCAGCCACTGGATGAAAAAGGCCCAGAGCTGCTTGTTGTGGCCTTCTTTAATGGGGGCTATATCCAGCAGTGGACTTCTAGAGACTAATGATGATGATGATGATGATGATGATGACCTAATCAGTTAATTTCGTAGTCGATGATAATAAAAACATACAAATAATCAATGGCTGGAAGTAGGTTTTTAAAAAAATTTTTTTTATCAACCTGTTCAATCCCACTGCTGGGCAAAGGTCTCCCCCAGACTCTTCCATCGATCTCTATCTATCGCCAATGACTCCCAATCCCTCGTTAAGTTAACCAAGTCGTCACACCATCTTTTTTTGGGTCTACCTCTTCGGCGACCGCCGTCCTTAGGTACCCATCGGGTACCCACGATTTGGGCCCACCTGTCCGGATGCATTCTGCACACGTGTCCTGCCCACTCCCACTTCAGCTTTGCAGTTTTCTCGCCTACATCTGCGACACCGGTTTTGGAGCGGATGGCGGTGTTCCGGATTCTATCAATCCTTTACACCTAGTATGCTCCACTCCATAGCCCTTAATATATAATTAGTAGTAGGTAGTTAACGAAGTTGCCAAAACAATAAATAAAACAGGTACTTTACCTATGATTAAAAGTCAAACCTGCCATCAATTAGCATAATTTTATTTTTCAAGCATCAAAACAGTTAATCGCGCTATAAATCCTGGGTAGGAAGTGATCTTTGAAGTCATTTAGTTGCGGCCAGCTTTATATGCTCTCGACATTGTTTTGTTTTAGTAGAGCAGTGGCGTAATTTATGTTATGGTATTGAGTGGGAGTGATCTGTCCTTTGAATGCACTCTTTGACATAAATGATGTTGTATGTAAGTGTTTATAATTAATGTTTTAATTTTGTCAATATTACATCTTTGTCTAAGCTTGTAAGCACTATAGATTCTTTCAGTGAACCTAAAACTATTTCAGATAGACAAATGCTTTTTTGATCCCGAAAAAATTAGAATTTCCGGAGGGATGTAAGAAAGATCTCAATATTGATAGATGACGATATTCAGTTAAAGATGATATTTTTTTAATTCTATTTACTACCTACACGGGTAGCTACTTTTATCTACAACATATTTTTTCTTCCCATATACACTTTTTATATTATTCATAAGTTGGTTCTATTTTTATATTTTGTCTTACCACTGCGCCAATCTAGCGAAAATGATACTCCTAAAAGTCTTAAAGAGTAACTGACAGATACTTTATTTTTTTAAATACGGAGTGATTATTATACCTAAATTTAAAGGCAGGTGTTAAAGCCACTGTAGCCACATTAACATGAACTGATCCTTCTCTGTTATTTTTCCCAAAAACACCGTTACGTCTTACGAAAGAGCGACACATAATCCCACCAGCTCCTAAAACTAAACATAAACATGGTATATCCGTTCTATACCGATACATCACACTAGAGTATACGTACAGTAGGCTTAATTCGAATAGGTAACTCCATGAAACATATCGATAGATCACATACCCTGAGTAGAAATGTCATATGTTTTTTTTGCAAAATTTTCCGTCATTTTTAATCGTATTTGTACTGTTTTTGTATGGGCGAGACATGACAGGACTTGTTATTTCATACTATATGTAAGTGGAATATTACTAACTATGTAGTTTCAGAGAAAGATGGTTCGTATTGCTGCTCTATGGGGGGTATGTGGTCGATAAACATATTATTATCTAATCCTTTGAATCTGACATTTGTACGGCAACCATCGCTGGCTTTACTGAGAGAGAAAAGGAGAAGGCACATCCATGCTCAAGGCTAGTTCGTTGGTGTACAAATGTCAAGGGAAGGGTATTGCGATTGAAGTTAAGGTTAGATAGGGTCTTAGAAAAGGTCTAAAGTACGTCTGTTCAAGAATTTGCTATTTTCAGCGCTAAAATACATTAACATATTATCTAACCCTAAACTAAGCAGAGTTTGTGATATAACTAGATAATGAATGGATATCAAAATACATTACTGACATTTATGAGACAAATAAAAATGCGTTCTCATTACACAAACACTCTCCCCTTGCAGGATTCGAACCTTAAACCACATTTTTATTTCATCCGAAGCACGGATTATCAAACCCATTCCGTCGTCTAAAACGTTACACACAGTTTTTTTAATCAATGCATAATACTTTTCGACGGTCCATCTTGTAAGTTGTTGTCCTACGCTGCGCTTACCGGCACGTGGCCTCCGTTCTAGAACCATTCTGCCCGCTACGAACAGTTCTACGTGCTATTTGCCCCGCCCATTGCCACTTTAGCTTGCTTATCCGTTGGTTTATGTCAGAGACTTTTGTTCGTTCGGGTGGTGAAGGTTGCAGGAAACGCCTGGATGTAGGCCGCTTCCAACCGGTCAATCTGGAAGTCACTGGGGCTGGCCTATGTTCAGCAGTGGACGTCCTATGGCTGAAAACGATGATGATAATAATTGTATTAAATATGATTATCTAATACGCCAAGCTTCGTTCTAGGTAACCTTACTGTATATTCTTCTACTGTAGTCCAGGTGTCCCCCATCGTTTGGCCCATAACACCCACTGCCGAACGTGTATATAGGGTTCGTCTGTTTGTTTGGTCGTCACAATTCACTCTACTTTTATATGCGGTAGGAGTTTTAATGGCGGTTAGAGGTTTTTTTATACGCCTCTTAATGTTTTATAGTAAATGTTTGTAGGATGTTTAGGTTAGGTGAAGAAGACATTTGGATGTATTTAGGTCATTCATTGTACTAATGTATAATAAAGGAACTTGCACTGTCTACTTATATATATAGCTATAATGTATTTTTACCAGGTATATAAGCACCATTTTTCTCCTTCTTAGTGGCCGTCTACCTAAAGTTTGTCTATAAGAGATCGCTTTTAGCGAAAATTCTAAATAATCCATCTTTCTGTAAACATCATATATGTAATTTTTGTATGGTTGTAATAAAGAGTATACACACATGTATATATATATATATATATATATTTAGGAGATTAATGCTTAAATACATCAAGTTTTGTAAACTTTTTTTAATATTAATCTGTTATAGTGAAAGTTGATCAGTTTAATGGGTTGAACGTCCCTGTCAAAGCAATCCCCTCCTTCAACCTGTTACGCTGTGTAGGTATTATTTATTAAGTACAATTATCTTACCATTTTGCATCCACAAAGTATTTAACAACATAATTCCCACAGCAAATATTCATATTGTAGCAATTTGGAGATAGAATCATATTTCCATCGTCTGCCCGAGACAGGCCATAACATGATGCGAAATATCGCGTCAACTATGTCTGTGTGCGATATCTCATTGATATTCTCGGAGATATCCGACTATTCCTAGCTTGTTAAGAGGCCGACCTAAAAATCGTCTTATTTCCTTTCATTAATATTAAAGATATTAACAAAATAACACGTGATTTTAAAAGAGTAGTTCTTATTCTTGCATGTGGCGCATATGGATTTTACATATCATTTCAAAAATTAAGGTAAATCACCAATAGTTACTACTACCCTTATTTCAGAAAATGACGTTCGAGTTACGTTTGATCATCGGTTTACAAGAGACTACACGTTATCCTGATGATTCGATTTTAACATTTAATTGAAGATATGGTCTATTTGTACATGGGTTGAGTACCTTTTTTACTTTCTTACAAAATATAGCAGAAGAAACTATTCTAAGATTCAAACACTACACAATAATCTTCAGGTATACTTTTACATAATATAACTTTTATTTTATGAAAAATATATAAATTTGTAAACCTAAGTCAAAATAAGCTATAAAATCAAGCGCGCAAAACCGATCGTTTTTCAGACCTAGGTAGGACGTCCACTACCTAATAAAGTTGACGCTTCATCCCGCATCGTAGACGCACACAAGCAGAACTGCATTTCAATTTTGCACCGAAATTTTGTGCACGGCCTCTTAAATTGTTTTGGTATTCTAATATTTTGTTTGCTAAATGGTTATGCTGAAGTCACATGGGTATTTGTTCTGAAAGGTAGATGAATAAAGGGTCGACTTTTTCATTTTTGTAAGTCGAGTGTAATCCACAACGTTCGGATTACTTGGTGAAATGGGTGTTGAGGGGTTTAGGCGAGAAGTCGCGTGTTTGTACGAAATCGTACGATAACTCATTAAAATACGGTTCATAGCAGCGCGCAATGAAACGTGGCTGTTACAACAATCGCTGCGTCTTTAGGTAGCGATAATTAGGGAGAATAATACTTTTCGTATGGACGCAATTGTTCGATAAAAAAACCCTATGCTCAGTTTATAGCTATCAAGTTGGCCTTCAATCGACGTATAAACACATTAAATCGGTCAAGCGGTTAAGAACAAAAAGAGAATTAGCATCTTTTTTGTTTGTTTTTTCGTTATTATAATAAAAATCTATTTCGTTACGTTATTTGTTAGTATAAGTACTAGAAACAAATGCCATGCTCAAAATTTTGCGTAGGTTTGGAAAATTCTTACCATTTTTTTCCCAACCAAATGCCAGTTTAAATTTGGCGACTATGTGCCCTTAACAGCACATAGAACCTTTCGTTCTATTACGTTTCCCAAAGGATACCTGCGCTGTGGCCTGTGACGTGTTGCGCGACAAACAATATTTCACGCAGGCAAAGGCGCAGACAAAAGATAGTTTGCTATAAAATAGCTAATTGGTGCCATAAGGAACAAGCATCAAACGGTGCCAGGATTCGATAAATCAGGCCGATTTTCTGCCTATTAGTCAGTTTAAATGTCTTAGCCTAGAAATAGTTTTACCTCTGCTATGATAGGGCTGTCACCTTCGTAAATAAAAAGTAGTTAATTATGAAATAGACTGAGAACGAGCCGTATTGTGCAGTGAACAGCTATAACTTATCAATTTAATTATCTAAATTTAATGAATCGTTATAGTTTATTGGAAGCCAAGCTGGAAGTCATTAGGGGAGGCCTATGTTCAGTCGTGGACGGCCTATGGCTGAAATGATAATGATGACGATGATCATTTAAGGCAGCCCGCGAAATTCATTTCAATTCGAATAGCGTTTAATGTATGCGATGTTTTTAATATCGTTTTTAAAAAATAAAATAAAACTACTTTTAGTTACGAGTATATCTATTGTCTGTCTGGCAAGCGCAGCGTAGGACGTCCACCCACAAGGTGGACAGACGACCTGGTAAAAGTCGTTGTAAGAAGCTGGATGCAGGCCGCTTCGAACCGACTCTAGAAGTCAATGGGGGAGGCCTATGTTCAGCAGTGGACGTCTGGTATGGCTGAATTGATGATGAATGATGAGTTGATGACTGTCGCTAAACGTTCGTTCGTTTTCAAAATCATTTCACTTCTAGTCTACGTCTCAGTCGGTCCACATCCTGATCACGAATTTTCGCCTCAGTGCCAGCAATAAGAAACACGAGTCAAAAGAGATAATCGAAGATTTATTTATATTATTATATGTTAGGTTTACGTCACACCTCGTCCCAATAACCAGATTATGAATGAGGACTGCTATGAACGGGATCTGATCTCACAAGTCTTGCCAAGGCTCCAAGCCAAGTATTTTAATTGCGGACGGTTTGAGGCCGAATTAATGGAATGGTTTGCAATTATACACTGAATGATGCAGTCTGATTACAGATAATACATTTTTACAAGCGAGTCATTTTGTAATAGTTTATGTTGTTATAATTGCTTGTACTCGTCACCGTCTCGCACAAACTACCGTCAGAACTCATTCTTTAGTAGAGTTACTAAAAAGTTTAACGAGACTGTCAGTGCCTACCCGAATGACTTATTTTGTACCCGCCCCGCCGAGGTGAGAACATTGCTTACAAATAATTTCATGCGTCCAACTCGTTGACCCTAACTATCTTTTTTCTGTGTTTATGTTTTATTGTTTTTTATATCATGGTATGTAATTTAGTACTAATATTTGCCTACTTAGAGGTGAAAACTATAGGATTATTGATTATCAGTAGTCTTAATTTTTTATTATTAAATTTACAAGCTGTTTGTTTTCCATTAAAATAAAATTAAATTAAATTATCTTAGAGAATATTATTACAGTATTTATTTTCGTATTAACTTAATGAAGCTACAGATGGGCAAGGCGGTGATAATAAAAATCTATCTAAGCAAATAGTTACAGAAACAAAATGTATGAATCATAGTACCTAGTTACTGAGCATACAACTCAACAAGCAAGAATTATCAGCCATTCAGGTTTGTAAGCGATATTGAAGCTTCAATTACTGAGTTAGTTACTATAAAACGCTTACTCGTAAATTCTAGGAAATTAACTAGAAATGTTTCTCACGTAAGTAAAACTATTTAGGTACTTTATATTGGCAACTTGATATAACAATTATAGGTTATTATTACAAAGGTTTATGTCGGTCAAGAATGTCTAGATTAATTATATACTTACGTTTTATAATACGAATACATTTTTTTCTTCTCATCATTCGTCATCATTTCAGCCATAGGAAGTCCATTGCTGAACACAGGCCTCCCCCAACGACTTATTATCAGGGGGATGGCCAAAACTCGCCACGCTTGGCAGGTTGGTTGGCGAGCGCAGTTTTTTATAAGATTTCGCGCGCAGACCCTGCTGCCCGTCAGTCGCCTCTTACGACAAGCCTCCTGTTGGCGGTGGGGAAGTGTATTCTTTACGGCCGTCCTCACAGGGCATTTATTTTCTACGTGACTAATATTCCAGCTAATTCAGTTTAAAACAGGTATCGAGTAAGGACATAACAGACTGCATTAGGTATGCATAAATAATGCATAATTCGATTTTTCGAATTTCAACAGGCAAAGTTTATCTCAGATGGCGCCAGAGTGTTTGGTCTTCTAAACCAATTTGCACGTAAATGACAAGATCTGGCCTTTTTTGTACGCGTTAAAAAACGCAACTTGTATTTACTTTAATGACTTTAACTAGTACACTGGCATCGTTTTGAACCAGAGATACAATATTAAGTAAATAATTATATTGTAATGTGTTTACTATATGAATGTATCGTTGTACTCAAACCATATACCAAACTCAATAAAAACAATAAAAGCTAAACTAAAACATAGTTAATAAAAACAACATTGCCTAAATGTGATAAACAAACTTTACGTATGATAAAAGTGGTAGCATATCTACGTGACGAATTTACAATGGCCGTTAAGGTCTGTCCGTCTGGCCGTGTGATTTAAGGCCCTTTAATTAATGCCATGACGATTGCTGGTTCGTTTGTAGGGTAGCCAGGGACTTGGATAGCGTAGGATATTTTTTACTTGTTATTAATCTGTTTTATTGGACCATGTTAGGCTCAGTTCAGACAAGCGTTTGTCAGACGCATTTTTCCAATGTTAGATCAGCGTAGGTGCAAATAAGGAAGTGACATCCTTGTAGTACCAGGCAATGTGTTTACTTTATGCCTTTAGGGATCTTACTAAATATTGGACACCATATTTTAAACCTTATTTACTTATCATAAGGTCGAAAACCATTGAAAATTTTTAACATGCTCTATAACAATTAAATAAATAAATGTTAGACAACATCACACACTGCTCTGATCCTATGGTAAGTAGCCAAAGCACTTGTGTAAAATAAATCAGAAACAACGACGGTACCACAACCCCCCGGAGAAAATATAAGAAAAGTTATTTTTCTACATTATCCGACCGGGAATCGAACCCAAGACCTCAGAAATAGTGCCATCAAGTTCGGTATGCTCGCCTCTCAGCTACGGAGATTGTCTATAGAGGGTTATAGATTTTTGAAGGTCAGAGGGCAAAACAAAAACAACTTTAAATTAACCAGCATGTCCTGTTATTTTAAAAAGTGATCTGGTTATCCTACTTCTGTCCCGACTTGTGGTAGTTTATTTAGATTTTAGTGGGACGTAAAGATTGAACTTTTGATCGGCTATTGAAGACTTTGATGCAATTGGTATATCAAATCAGGCTCTTTACGAGTGGTACTATTTACTTGGTTTAACTTACTACACAGCACGAGACTGTCGCGACCTGTCGCGACTGACGACCGATGGGGCAGGAAAATTTTAGAATGAAGGCCACATACTAGCAAACGTAGCGTAAGACGTCCACCCGCTAGGTGGACAAACGACCTAGAAAAGTTGCAGAAAGTCGCTGGATTCAGACCGCTTCCAACCGGTCAATTGGAAGTCATTGGGGGAGTTCAGCAGTGGCTGTAATGATGATGTTGATGACTTGGTTTTGTAGATTTGTTAGAATGCGATGCGGGCTTTTATGAGAGGCTGTGTCTACATCTATGAATTAATTGATGACACAATTGGTGTAGTGGCGCGGTAATTCGCCTTGAACACAAAGGGTGCCGGGTTGTATTTCCGGTTAGGGTCAATTCTAATAACGATCTTCTCTTACTTGGCTTGAGTCTGGGTGTGCTGGGAGACGCCTCTGGCAAAATACATTGTCTGGTACCTCGTACCAACCGGATGTTAATTCCTTTCTTTGAGAATATGACTTTTAACCCATCCCAACCCATCACGAAGTCATAATAGGACTCATTTCAAATACGTAGAACATCCAAGTTACTAATAAACTGTCTCTTCCGAAACTAAACATGATTTTGAAAAACCCTATGTTAAATATTTCCCACTAGTTTCATCATACAATCATTATTGAAATACAACAATTCAAATTCAACGCAATGAGTCAGGTACCTATTAGTTTTAATGACAGCACAGTTCAAAGGGGTACATCTCACACATGCCATAGCAATCCTGTATTTTATTACTATAGACCGTTCTGGGTTCTTTGATAGACCTAAATAGACCTGCAATGGGATGTTTCTGTGTTTATTCCAATCTAAACTTTATATCGTTAGATTTATGATTGAAATTTGAGTAGGTGGTAGATATAATAACAGATTTATCTGCTATGCGTAATCGTCAAAGCGAAGATTCCAATTAGAGAGACTGGAACCGTTAAATAGTAGACTATAAATAATGTTAAGGAACGATTTCGATGTAAACTGTATTAGAATTAAATGTGATTTATTGTGGACGGTTTGTGGATCGCAAGAATGCGCGTAAATGTACAATAAATGGTCATTTTCAGAGTACTGTAAGCGTATACTTGAGAGCCATTGAATTTTTTAATGAAATATAAAAAAATATAATAATTAAATAGATTTTGGACAATAGCATATACATTGCTCTGATCCTAAGGTAACTAGCTAGAAATCAGAAACACGGTACCTCAACACCCAGACCCGACCGAGAAAATGCGCCAGACAACACCCATTAATGTTTTTGTTTAAAATACTCTACCTAGTGTGCTAACCAATTACTTTGTTTGTTTGCCTGTGTGTTAAATTTAATTAGTTTAAGACAGATTTAGCAGCATGGATAAATTGGTCGCAAGCGCAATTCATACGCAGAAAAAAAAACCCTGAACTCAAGAGTAAAGCCAGAAAAAATATATAAAGACTATGCCAAGGCATATTCTTCTTCTGGCTATTCGATTTATACCAATTTTAAGTTTCTGTACCTAAGTTCCTGTAAGTTGTGTAGAAAATGGCATCATTAGGTTTTCTGTCTTTGTCTGTTTATAAGGGTCTGTTGGTTATACTTTTTAATCACCCATTATCTTTCCAGATGCATCAAAATTAATAAAGCGGAAAAAATCAACAGAAGACGTCCGCTCCCCCCTTGGCGGTGAAGGCTCCCTAACTAGCGAGGAAGGTGAGGACCAAGGGGTGGGGAGACGGAAGAAGGCCAGGACCACTTTCACGGGGAGACAGATCTTTGAGCTGGAGAAGTTGTTTGAGGTGAAGAAGTATCTGTCGTCTGGGGAGCGGGCAGACATGGCGAAATTGCTGAATGTTACCGAAACTCAGGTATGTAGTTTTACTGCATTCATATTATAACATGGTTTCATTATTGCAAATAAAAATTTCATATAAGTATGATATAAAATAAATGAATATGCAAAACATTATAAATGTAAGCTATCTAACCTAAATGACTCCTTGCTTTGGGGGTTCAATGAAAAATCAGGTTCTGATTTCACAAACATGTACTATACTGAAATACCTTGGGTCTTATGTATTCAAATAGTGAATGTCATACCGCGATGTATTAGATACACAATGCCATCTATTGGCCACAAAACAAACTACAACACACTTAAGTGGCTTGTAAAAACTTTTCCTGACCATGGAGTAACGAGGCTTGATAACAATACGCCGATAGACCCGAATGTTTTCAGCAGCGTAGTGCTACGATCAAAAAATTTAAGATTTTGGAAAAACCTTCTTTCAAAAGTTGAAAATTCATAAAAATATGTGAAATTAATAGAAAGCAATTATCGTCGCAGACATTTTTGACGTCAGGGGTGGCAAAGGCGGTACCTTTCAGAGACTTGTTGACTTGTTTCTAATATCGCAAATTGATTTTATCTTCTTCAGGTGTAGGTAATATACTAGTATCAATGGAAACGATTTAAATACCTAAGTTGCTTTAAATTTATAATCTACTACACAATAAACATAGTAGATATTTATGGTCTGCAATAAAAATAACGAATACATTAATGATTCTGGATCTATAAATCACGAACTTTCGGGTAGCAAATGTAATCTATAGAGAGGTAGTGAGAACACAAATAATGTGTGTACTACAACTGAAGTAAGAAAGTAATATCATTAATGATTTAGGGATACTTACAATATTCAATGTGTCGAATTTTACCACTTGAAGGTTAATCAACTCGTTTTCAGAAGAAGAGCGTCATTCGTTTTAGAATAACATAAATCAGATATAACTGGGTCCAAGTGCTGAAAATTGTACATCATTTTTTTCATCATTTCAGCCATAGGACGTCCACTGCTGAACATAGGCCTCCCCCATTGACTTCCAGATTGGCCGGTTGGAAGCGGCCTGCATCCAGCGTCTTCCTGCGACCTTTACCAGGTCGTCTGACCACCTTGTGAGTGGACGTCCTACGCTGCGCTTGCCAGTACGCGGCCTCCATTCTAGAACCTTTCTGCCCCATCGGCCATCAGTTCTACGTGCTATGTGCCCCGCCCACTGCCACTTTAGCTTGCTAATCCGTTGGGCTATGTCAGCGACTTTTGTTCGTTTACGGATCTCTTCATTTCTGATTCGATCTCGCAAGGAAACACCAAGCATAGCCCTTTCCATAGCACGCTGTGCGACCTTGAGCTTTCTTATGAGGCCCATAGTGAGAGGCCACGTTTCAGTTCCATATGTCATCACTGGTAACACACACTGGTTGTAGACTTTCGTCTTGAGGCACTGAGGTATTTTGGACGAGAAGACGTGGTGTAGTTTCCCGAACGCTGCCCAGCCGAGTTGGATTCGACGATTGACCTCCTTCTCAAAATTGGATTTACCCAACTGGATAACTTGTCCTAAGTAGACATATTTGTCAACAATTTCGAGAGTAGAGCTCCCAACGGATACTGGGTAGGGCGCAACATGGGCATTCGACATGAGCTTGGTTTTGTCCATGTTCATTCGCAGGCCTACTTGTTGGGAGACTCGAGTAAGGTCATCGAGCATTGTGCTGAGGTCTTCAAGCGATTCTGCCATGACCACAATATCGTCGGCAAACCGAAGGTGAGTGATGTACTCGCCGTTGATGTTGATGCCAAATCCTTTCTATTCCAGGAGCTTGAAAGCGTCTTCCAATGCAGCGGTGAACAGTTTCGGAGATATAACATCTCCCTGTCTTACGCCTCGCTGCAGAGGAATCGCCTTCGTGCTCTGCTCCTGTACTCGGACCGACATGGTGGCGTTTCTGTATAAACACTTCAACACCTCGATGTACCGATAGTCAATATGGCACCGCTGGAGAGACTGTAGCACTGCCCAGGTCTCGATCGAATCAAAGGCCTTCTCATAGTCCACGAACGCTAAGCATAGTGGCAAGTTATACTCCTCGGTCTTCTGTATAATTTGCCGCAGCGTATGGATGTGGTCTATGGTACTAAAGCCTTTTCGGAAACCGGCTTGTTCGGGAGGCTGGAAGTCATCGAACCTACGCGCGAGACGATTCGTGATGACTCTCGAAAACAGCTTGTAGACATGACTTAGAAGTGAGATGGGTCTGTAATTCTTCAATAAGGTTTTATCTCCTTTCTTGAAGAAGAGCACCACCACACCCCTGTTCCATGCCTCCGGCGTTATTCCCTCGAGCAAGACGGAGTTGAAGAGTCTCTGAAGGACTTTCAGTATCGGTGTTCCACCCGCATTCAGAAGCTCTGATGTGATTCCGTCATCACCCGGCGCCTTGTTGTTCCTAAGCTGTTTGAGGGCCATCCTAATCTGGTATAGGCTGATGTCCGGGATATTTTCGGTATAGTGTCGGGTCAGCTTAGCTCTTGGATCTTCGGCTGAGCTACTTACAGGTTTAGTGACCGATGTATATAACTGCCCATAGAACTTCTCGATCTCCCCCAAAACTTCGGCTTTTGTCGACGTTATACTGCCATCCTCCGTCTTCAGCTTCGTCAGCTGGCTTTTCCCAATAGACATGTCTCTTGCGAAAACTTTGGAGCCTTGGTTCCGCTCTATCGCCTCTTTAATACTTAGTTGGTATTAAAGTTGCGGATATCATGTCGCAAGGACTTCCATATCCGTCTATTGAGCTGCCGATATGCCTTAGCGTCGACGGAGGTCTGCAGTGCCATTGAACGTCGTTCTGTCATGAGGTTGAGGGTAGGGTCGGTAAGCTTTTGCGGCTTGTCTTTACGACGGGGTCTCAAAAATTTTGACCCGACCGCTTGGACAGTTTCTATGAACCTGTTGTTAATCTCGTCCACTGACTCGCAGTTCTCCAGGCATTCAAAGCGGTTAGACAACTCGAGCTGAAAGCTCTCGGGGTTGTAAATATGGGCATTGGAGGGTCGGAGCGTAGACTTCATCAAACGAGACCTTTCTAGCTTGACGTTGATATTAAATGTGCCTTTGACCATTCGGTGATCACTGCCGGTTTTCACCTTGTTGATCACGGAGACATCATTGAATATTCGTCGCTTTGTGGTCATGATGAAGTCAATCTCATTTTTCGTGGAACCGCTGGGACTCATCCAGGTCCACTTCCTCTGAGGCGGCTTCTGAAAGAAGGAATTCATCGCAAAGAGGTCCTCCTTCTCTAGAAATTCGGCCAGCCTCTGTCCCCTGGGGTTCCGTTGCCCATACCCAAATTGCCCCACTCTCAGCTCATTATCGCCTCGAATACCCAGTTTCGCGTTAAAGTCCCCCATAACAACATTAAAGTAGGTCTTATTAGTATGTATGGCTCTACTGATGTCCTCATACATAGCCTCTACTTCCTCATCTGGGTGTTTAGAGGTCGGTGCATATACCTGTATGACCTTCAGCGAGTATCTATTAGATACTCTGAGTATCAGGTATGCAACCCTGCTCGACACACTTCCGATGGTGACGATGTTGTTAATAAGGGACTTGTGGACGAGAAACCCGACACCACCTTGGGACAGTTGGTCGCCCTCCCGGTAGTAGAGTAGGTTGCCGGATTTTAGGGCTATCGTGTCCTCGCCCTCTCGTCGGACTTCTGATAGCCCCACAATACTCCAGTGCATCCTACCCATTTCATCTTCCAGCTCAACGATCTTCTCGTCAGTCCTCAAGGTGCGTATGTTGTATGTTACCAGGGCCAGTCGTTGTTTGGGGTGGTAGCCGGATCGACTCCGGGGATTCTTAGCACCCCCTGCCCCGCCGTCACCCTGACCACTACCGTAGCCAGGGACAGCGGGACCACCGGAGACTGGGGGCCTGGTCCTGTCTGTTATCGTCATTTGGGGGTATTGCCAATACTCGCCACGCTTGGCAGGCGGGTTGGCGAGCGCAGTTTTTTATAATATTTTGCACGAAGGCGCTGCTGCCCGTCTCGTACTGCAGGAATTAGTCGCCTTTTACGACACGCCTCCTGTTGGCGGTGAGGAAATGTATTCTTTACGGCCGTCCCCACACGACACGAAAATTGTACGTATGTCACAAACAGTGTTTTATTTCCGCAATTTCAACGTATAGTGTTGTAAAGAGCTTATCTTTGTATTTAAGTTTTGTCTTCTCAAACTAAATTGTAATGTTATGAACATTACAATTACCTATAATAACATTACATCTCGACTCTACTGGGTAAGCCTGTCGTTTATCATCTTTTTTGACAGTTCCTGTAAACTGACTCCCAAGAAGTTCGCCTTCTCAAACAAATACAATTTTCTAATGTTTAGTGGACTTTAACAAGCCCATAGCAGGCGCACTTTTAGCTCAGAAAAGTAAAATATGTTTAGATCAATTTGCCTATGCCCTTGTTTTATTAACACATGGCATCCATAGGAAGTGTTTGTCTATCTCACAAAAGGGATCAAGTTGCGGAAGCATTGTATTATTACGAATGGAGAAAATTCTCATTTGCACGTGTAAGACTGTTATGATTTCATTCATAGGGATTCATCATATCTTCTATGATATAAAAATGAATTTCCATTTCCCTTGGTCATCGCATCACGCGTGAATGGATAGAGCAATTTCGCTAATTCTTTTTTTGTTGTGTTAATTATTATCAGGAGAAGGTTCGAAAGAAAAAATTAAGATAGTTATGAAAAAACTAAAGTCGCGGGCAACAGCTAGTGATTTACATAAATAACCACTGATTTAGGCACGATAAGTTTAATTATGTGTAGAACGATTACTAAAATAACTCTCAAAGTTGAGGCTGGTTATGTAGCATTCATAGCGTCAAATATGACCATAGTAAATTGTGTGTGTGATCTTTTTTTTTTACAATAATACAATTTCTAGATTTAAGTTAATAGTATGTCGTGATGACGGTGTTTCGGTAATTAGGACTGTGGAGCTTATAATTATTATTTTAATATTGGTTTTGAAAAAACGAAGTCAGGTCTTGAAGCTAAATCAAATACTTGTTCACTAGAAATCACGAGGACCCAAAGTTATAACGGGAGTTAATAATTGTATCTATCAAGGATAGTCCGTGAAAGCGTTGGTTTATTTACAAACTAATTATTGTAACAATAAGAATCTTTATTTGTAGTTAAGGTTAATGATAAAATTAAAAGTAATTTATTATTACTTGTAACTATTTACTATATCCTTTGTAATTTGTGTTTTTGTAGCAAATGGAAATAATGTAGTTTAACTGTTTAGATTAGGTATGGTAATAAAGTTTTTAAGAATCATCTAACCAATGCATCTGAAAGACTCAAAGGGTTTCTTTGAAAAACATTATGAATGAGTTAAAATACTAACTCAATCCACACGCCGTCCATCGTATCAGATGGGTCTGCAGCCCACACTTCATCCATCTCAAAAATAAAGCTGTCCTAAAGAAAACAAATTATTTAATGGGTCGTCACATCATTAACACCGGATTGTTCTCGCTAGATGTTCCACGAAAAGGCCAACGAAATTAAACGTTTTAAAGTGTAACTCGTAAGTCGTTCTTGTTATTCTTCATTCAAAGGGTCGAGACAGAAGCGGCAGCAGGAAATATATAATAAAATCTAAAAAAAAAGATAAAAACACAATGTTAACAATTAAACATAGCATTTATTTAACTAAATTATGTTTACCTTAATGTGTTCTGAAATGGCATTTTTTGGCTGCAATGAGATTTTTGTATCAACAGGTTCCTATCCGATGTACTCAGTACACACATGTGTCACATGATACTCTCATAAAAAGATTTTTGTCTATTATGTCTGCTCGGAACCGGTTAAGTGACTAAGTGCAAACTACGAATTCATAAGCTTTAACTAAAGCTTCTAATCAATTAAACATAATTATTGTTACCATAACAATTAACGTGATTTTTCATTTAAAGGCACTATCGCGTGTTCTTTAAGATAACCTCTACGAACTTATATCTTGTACCACACTTAAACGTCGTATAGTGAGATAATTATACTATCACCAAGGTGGCTCGGGGTGGGATGTGCTGTCCCCCGCGACGTGAGTCCCCACATATGGTGCCACTAATTAAAACTATGCAGCCAGCCCGTTAGTTTACGTTGACGACACACTAGTATCACGTCGATCTTAATAGCAGCCGAGGTTTCATCATCTCATCTTTATTAATAGGCTTAAATTTGGAACTAATTAGGTGTTAATTAAATTTGGATTTTAAATTTGAAGCTGTCGAGTCTATTTGAATTGATTTTTGTGCTTCACTCTTAGTTTCGAAAACAAAATGGTTGAAATTAAATTGTAATTTTCTTGTTAAATGGCTCATCGTCGGATTATTCTTAAAGTTTATTAAAGTTAAACATTTACAGTTTCAAATAATATTCGTCAACGAGCCGTTCTATTTGTGTCCCCATTTACAAGGATTTCATAAACGCACCAAACATCCCTACGGTTTGTTGAAAGATAATTAATTTGTCGCTATCCAACCTTCGTCACCGTAATGACTAGTGTCCCACGTGTCCCGAACACCAAATAGGAAGTCAATTATCCCGAAATGTTGTCGTTAAGGACCCCCAAAAAAAGGTTGCAAAAAATCCTGGACAAAAAAGTGACGCTTCTGTGCGTTTAGATAAGTTTTTAAACGGGAATTGACTTTTAAACATTAATTAACGATGCTACGATGGTCTGACAGCGTTTGATCATAATTTGAAAATAAATCGGCGCAGGAAATTGATGGTGTATGATGAAGCTTATGTTGTTGTTATGGTGGAGGAGTACTAATCAAAGATTTAACTAATATATGTAATTGCAAAACAATTTACATTCAAGTTGACTGGAAAGATGATATTCTAAATAGAAATGTTCATCTTTTACTAAGACAAAAAGTTCACATCTTCATACAAAATAGCCATTTTTCTTGACTATAATGTCAGCATGGAGCATTAGTTGCATTGTGACCTTGTTAGGCCCCCATAGCAAAAGCTGTTTATTTAATAGGCAGAATATCTTGTTAAAGCGATTCCTTCTTACCACCCTGGATTTATGGTGGGCCAAATGAATGATTTAAATTCATTAAATAAATCCCACTTGGTAGTTCAATGGTCGGAGTCTTGCAACGCATCCGTGGGACTTAAGTTCGCACCCAAATTCCAAATACTTACCTCTGGATTTTTTTGAATCTATGTACGAATTAAACCACTTGCGCATCGGCGAGGGAAAACATCGTGAGGAAATCTGTACATTTAGATAACACTGGATGTGTAACTATGGTCCAGAAATGAACCTACCTAAAGGTTAAATGTAATATCGGTCCAAATGTAATAACTTGACTTGCCGCATCCGACTACAAACTGCCACCAACCAACCCATAATAATGTATGGGCATAAAAATAAATAAAAAATTGAGAAAAGCGGGTGTAGCGGGAAGAGGCGGGGGCGTTAGAAGAAAGTAGCCTTTCTATTACTTACTGAAAATAAGTATCTTAAAATTTCATTTGTGCCCATATATTAAATGGGTTTAACGCGAAAGTGTTCTAGGAGAAAGAAGAAGATCATTCGTATATAGTAAAAAATACCTATATTAATAAAACTTCAAGGTGGTTAAGTAGTTATTTAATTAAATAATCGATATTGACTTGGGTAAACGTTATATGTACTTTTCTTAATTAATAAAAGAAGATTTCATTTAACAGAGATCATAAGGCCAGAGGAACATTTCAATGACCTGGTTTTCCACCGCGATCTAATATGCCGCCAGCGCCATCTATTGGTGGCGTGAGGAACAGCTAGTTTAATAATAAGTACAACCTATAAACTCGTTTTCCAATGAACCGTTGCCGTTCAAACCGCAGTTTTTAATTGCTTTGCTAGACACGAACACAGTGCAAACAGTCACCGTATATTGTTTATTCGTATTGTATCGAATTTCAAGCCTCAAATATTGATCTATAAAAAAACACGCTTCACCGGAGGGCTTATTTTGTTTCGCTTACCACTTGCATATAATTTTGATGTAGTGATGCGACAAAATTTGTTTATAATTTATGTTCTAATAATGTTAACAGTAATTATTATTATTTGTGTGCTGTTCTGTTATGTGTTATGTTATGTACTTTAGCAATACATATTTTTTTTCTTTATCTTTTCTTTAAAATTTGCTGGAATAAAACTAGCTCAATGCTTCATATTGGTTTTTCTCTAAAATCAATTTATTACTGAATTTATTATTTTTCTTGTTAATTTAATTATACGATTATTTTGTTTACTGTAGGTATACGCCCCAACGACGACGATGTCTGGTACTTCGTAAGACACGAATATCTTACTTTAACTAGGTCATTAAAGTTGCCAGCATTTTTTTAAAATACAAAAGCAGTCATGCTCTTAGTATATGTGCTGTGTATACTTTGGATAGGAACCAAGAATGGCAACCTTTACGAAATAGGAGACTAATGATTGTGTTTTCTACACAGATGATTCTGATGACGATGATGGATAAAGATCTAAATCCAATGGGCAGCCAATGGTCATTAATCAGCATGTCACACATGGTGCTACCGTATGCCCGACTAAAAAGCACGGCAGATAAAAAAAAACTTTTTCCGCAACTCTATGGCGTCACCCAAACACAGGGCGAGAGGTTATTTTATTTCACGATCTCCGTTCTCTAAACGAGACACTAATTGACGAGCCACTTCTCATTCCCGGCCCGCAAAACCGCAGCCGATATCAAACTTTATTACGATGCCATAAAATTCAAATTGCCGTCAAACAAACTTGCGTTTGAAATGACTGTTGTTCTATTGAGCTATGCAGTCGGGGTTCGGCTATACAGGATGGTGTAGGCAATGTGCAAACGTAAACGAAATTATTTTCTTATTACTTTTAAGTGTTTTTATGAGCGTTGGTACGTTTTGTTTTGTACGATTATGTACGAGTCTACTGCTGGACTGTCATCATGGCAATGTTATCTTCAAAGTTGTATGAAAATATTAGTTATTATAACCGGTAGCAGGCGTAAACCAAGCGTAGGTAAAATGTCGATGAAGTTACTTCTGTAAAGAAGTAGTGTCTTTACGATTTAGTGATTAGTTGAAAGTGTCTTCGTGTGCGTTAGGCCTAAAATTGCGGGTTTTGCTGATAATTGCTTCGATTTAAGCTGATTTGAGAGGGTTAAAATGTAAGCTCTTTTTGTCTCCTAATTTCTAGGGTCCGATGGTGTATGCGATAATAATAATTTCCGATTTTGTTAATTGCAATATTAAGTCCTATATTTTTTTAAGTTCCTGTATTGGTTAAGCACACTTATACAAATATAATACAAAGTTAAATCGTGAACCACCCTGTATTAGATCATTCTCACCATATGTCATGCGTTAAGTGCGGCGAAGCTTTTTTGTAGTCCCCCGCGGTCGATCTCTCTAACGCTCACTTCACACTCCTGCGCATGTCAACTTAAAAGATGCAGAGGAGACAGTCCTTTGAAGTTATTGTTCTTAGCCTCTTACATCCCTATCCAATAGCCAAACACGTTATAGTTAGATTAATGTCTATCTTGGGTCTATCTTTTGTAGAACACCGATTTAAAAAATCGTAATAGATTCGGATTTAAACCTATGAAAACAGTTAGGACGGACAACCAGGCGAAGGCACCCAGGAAATCTAATTTAAAATTAAGAATTATTACTCTACATTTAATTTAATAGAGGCCACATACCGGCAAGCGCAGCGTAGGACGTCCACCCACAAGGTAGACAGACGGCTTGGTAAAGGTTGCAGGAAGCCGCTGGATGCAGGTCGCTTCGAAGCGGCCCGTCTGAAAGTCATTGAGGGAGGCCTATGTTTAGCAGTGGACATCCTATGGCTGAAATGATGATGATTACTCTACATTTACCATACCTGGTAACTTACAGGGTGTTTTTTCTCAACCTATACTATATGTATTACTATATATATATTACTATTTTTTCTACCTTAACTTAAAACTAATAATTATTAGATAAACAGCACTCATAGATACAAAGCCTACTATAATAATGATTACCTACCTTTATTTTTGACTTTAAAACATATTTTTAGACCTTATTATTTTCATGGCTCAAGTTTCTACCTAAAATAAATAATGATAAATTTAGGCACAACCATAGACCTTTTAATCTTTGACCCCTCAACTTTAAATGCTTTTACGCAGAATCATTGCTATGTTTAGAAGTTAGCAGTTTGATAGTGTGTGTAGCTTTAAGCTTGCTGTGTGGGAGAGATCACTTATTGGAAATGGCTTTTGTCTTTAACTTTTTTTTTGTTTAGGAATTCGAATAATAATGTTAAATCGATCATTTTACATAGTCATTGTCATCATCATTTCAGCCATAGGACGTTTACTGCTAACCATTACCCTCCAATGACTTTTAGATCGGACGATTGGAAGCAGTCTGCATCCAGTGGCCTCCTGCAACCTTTAACAGGTCGTCTGTGTTCCTTGTAGATGGACGTCCTACGCTGTGCTTGCCGGTACGTGCTCTCTATTTTAGAACAATTCTGCCCCATCGGCAGTCAGTTCTACGTCAATAGTAAATAGTCATTAACTGTAACCAAATGTTTCCTTAAAATGTTGTTAGGGTAATTCAGTTCCAGATGCATAACGGAGGGATATTTGCAGAAAAACGCAATATTTAATGGTTTAGAAACGATTGCTATATATTTTTATAACAACTTTCATTGCTTTGCTCATAATAATCTATTAGTTTCTGTTTAGTGAAAAAATATGGTCTAACTTGCTTCTATTGTACAAAAGTAATTAAGAATCTTTTTACTGACAACCTTATTGTTTGAAGTGTATGAAAAGAATCAGAACTTCAGTGTGACCATAAGGTCTAACTTGCTTCTTTAATCACAAATGTCATTGTGTTTATCGTTCTTAACAAGTAATTTTAAAGCTAATTTTGTGCAGCTCTACCATGTATATCCTGTAGGTACCTTTTTAGGGTTCCGTGCCCAAAGGGTAAATACGGGACCCTATTACTAAGACTCTACTGTCCGTCTGTCTGTCAGTCAGCAGACTGTATCTCATGAACCGTGATAGCTAGACAGTTGAAATTTTCAGAGATAATGTATTTCTGATGCCGCTATAACAACAAATACTAAAAACAGAATACAATTAATATGTAAGTGGTGATATTAATAACGGCAAAAGGTAGACGCCTAAAATATTTACAGAATATTATAGATAATGGTAAGGAACCCTACGTGCGCGAGTCTGACTCGCTCTTGGCCGGTTTTTTTACTATGTATTGTGTTCATTAAAGAGAATCTTTATAAAGTTTTCTTCATTCAATGTGCAGTGGCTCTCTTAGGTAGCAATATTATCAATTCTGGGGCTAGGCGGTGACTCTACAACCCACAATATACCATTTCACACTAATATCCCCAAATTGGATCCCCAATTTCAACTATTCTAAATTAATACAGCTTAATAACTCCTCTCAGGCTAAACTCAAACTGAACTTACGCCCAGTATCAAGAACATTACGTCAAACATAACAATAATATTGTATAATCCGACAAACACAAACAGAAACTATGAACAGCATGGCTCATGTAAACGATTTTGAATTCTATGCGGTTACAATAAGAGTGAAAACGTGGAATTGAATCCGATTTATTAAAAGGAAATCGTAATATGAGTGGTACAAGACAGCGTTGCCAGAGTAACAGAAAATTGGCTTCGACTGGAATGTATGGAATGCCCAACTTGCCTACACCCCGCTTAGAATATCAAGCGATGTTCATTCTTATTACAAACACATAAAACTATGAATGTGCTGTGTAGGGACGGCTGTAAAGAAAACACTTCCCCACCGCCAACAGGAGGCGTGTCGTAATAGGCGACTAACTCCTGTAGTATAAGACGGGCAGCAGCGTCTTCGTGCGAAATCTTATAAAAAAACTGCGCTCGCCAACCCGCCTGCCAAGTGTGGCGAGTATTAGCAATTCCCCCAATGAGGTCATTGAGGGAGGCTTATGTTCAGCAGTGGACTTCCTATGGCTAAAATGATGATGATGATGACAACTGTGAATGCGAAGTATTTGGGAGAAAGGTGCAAATATCAAACATGTATAAATAAATATTAGATAACATCACATACATTGCTCTGATCCTATGATAAGTTGCTGAAGCACTTGTGTTACAGAAATCAGAAACAACGACGGTACCACAACACTCAGACCCGAGACAATATAGAAAAGTTATTTTTCTACATTGACCCGACCGGGAATCGAACCCGGGACCTCAGAGATAGCGACACCAAGTCCGGTATGCTATCCTCTCGGCTACGGAGGTCGTCATGTATGTGTATGTATGTGTACGGAACGGTAATAAGGTAATCGTAATATGATTTCACTTTGTGAACTTGCGAATTTGTTTTAAGAAATATCCAGCTTAATAATCTATGAACGGTAGTTTTTATAATGGTAGAACATAAGTTACCTAAGTACTTAGACCTTCCTTCTTTTGTCTAGATTTTATTATAAACCTGAAATCTCCTATCTAGATATATAATAAATATGTAACATTATTTTTACAATCACATCAATTATCTAGCCCCAAACTGAGTAGAGTTTGTACTATGGCGTCTAGAAAACGGATAGACACACTTAAAAATATTTGCCCCTTGCGGATTCGATCCCGAGTCAGCTGGCTTTGCAGTCCGGAGAGCGGATTACTCGACTAAGACGATCTTTAATAAAGTGTTAAGCTATATGAAGACTTAAAAAAGTTTTTTAAAGTTAGACGTAGGTATTTATTTATTTCTGCATGATTAATTTTGTTTTGGATCTCATCCACATCTGTAGTAAGACATAGGTTCTCTTCCGAGTCTACCAGACCTCCATAAATTGGGTTTGATAGGTCCAGTTGTAGATTTAGGCTGTATTATAGGGGTTTTAGTGATATAACTCTGGTTATGACTTAAGAGAATGCAAAATATATATTTTGGGACTTATAATAAAATTAATCGAATATACACCAATTTCATCCTTATTTAAAAACAGTTGTATCAAAATCGGTTCATAAACAAGACGGTAAGAAAATAGTTCATCCCACACAATTAACATTGACTGATGACGCATTAGTATCGTCACGTTAATAACTATTAATAATATCATTTAAATTATGGTTCTAAACTAAAGGCATTAAAGTCTAAATCTGTATGCATATCTGAGCTATGTTATGCAATAATATGTCAACCCACAAAAAATCGCATATTGAGATAGTGCCATCTAGTAATTGTTCTCGGTACTCTCTACGTCTGAAAAAATGGACAACATCGTATCTATTCCATAAAACCCCATCTAGATAGAAAATTATTTCTGCAGTTCACAAAACTATTATTAAACAGTTTTGCAATAAGCGATCACAAACCTGTCATAACGTGCGCGGTTTTTCTGTGGCTTGAAAAATACAAAGTTCTTTGAGTTTCAATAAGTAAATAGGTTTAATTCAAAGTAAGTGTTATGTACATAACGTTTTAATAATGATGATACATAAAGTGTTGGTTTAAAGTAATATTTAAAAGGTTTAAATTTCTACTTGTGGCAACGGATACGAAGGTAACTTGCCAAAGTTTTTTTTATTATTTTCTGCATTACAAACATTAATTGGTTGTTAATTTGGTTTCCTCTGTCATGTCAAATGAGTGATTAGTGTATTAACTAGGTGATTTACTACCAAATTAACTATAATAACATCAATATAATTCACTGTTAGGTTTAACTGGTTATTGCAAATTAAATATTTAAAAGTTCTCGTTATTTTTAGTGTAAAAGGGTACTTAAAGCCATTATTCTAGGTAAAAATTCAAACCTATTACGATTGAATGCATTAAAAATGTTAGAAATATCGTGCAAATAAACTGTTTTTCCTATAGCTATGAAGCAATTGATTTTTTATTATGTTGTTGTAGGTACCCATTTACCATGAACTCTAGAGCACAGAAGTTAGTTGCAATGGCTTGTGAGAAGCATGCATCTAATGAAAAATCGGACTCTGAAGAAGAACCTCTCAGAGATATTTTAGAAACTCACGAAAGTGAAGTAACCATGCTACATCGGTTAAAACATGATCCTCTTCTTAAGCTTCAAAATACTGCATTTATATGTGACCCGAACCCTAAAGATAGCATAACTGAAACAACAGAAGATTTAATACATAGCCCTAGTTTGATACAATTAGATGATTTAGATGTTGTTCAAAAAAGCCTACATTCCACAATTTTTGATTACGATCTCGAAGGGAACGAAATCATAGAAGAAATAGAAGTCGTGTCTTGTAACAATATACATGGTAACCAAAATAATGAAAATGACATGTTAAATACAATTCTTCATGAAACTGAAACTCAATATATTTGTAATAATGACTACAATACTCTAATAACTAATGGCAATAATAATAGTAGTACGGACATGATCACACAGTCAACTTCTACTGAAGAGAATTTAGAAAATCAATCCAACGTTATAAATAATACGGGAGAACAAATATCAAATACTGAAACTTCTGTGGCAAAAACACAATTAGAAGAAAATGTAATAGGTAGACCTAAGCGCGGTAGGAAACGAAAAATCGCAGACCAGTCAAGAAAAGAACGGAAACGAAGAGCTAATGTAAATGTAAAATATATTAATGCAAAAGGAAAAGAAGTATTACCTAAAACTTTTGATCAGACTTTCTCTGGCGGATGTAAAAAGAAATGCACGGAAATAATTTCAGTGGATGACCGAAAAAGGATATTTGATCAGTTTTGGTCTATTGGGTCATATGAGGGCCGATGTGCTTATATTTGTGCAAAAGTTAAAGAAACTTATAAATCTAGATATTATTCTACTGAAGATTCCAAGAGAATGGTTTCCCGAAAATATTTCTTTGATGACAATGAAATTTGTAAGAAAGCGTTCTTACAAACCTTACGCATTTGCCAAAGTAGAATAGATGTTGCAATGAAGAAGAAAAATAGTGCATCCGATTTAAAAGATAACAGAGGAATGGCTAGTGGTGGAAATAATAGAACGAGTGAGGAAAATATCAAGAAAATAGTTGACCATATTAATTCTTTTCCAAAGTATATCAGTCACTACTGCAGAGGCAAGACTAATAGTCGTTATTTGAACACAAATCTTAATATTTTCAAAATGTATGACTTATTTAAATTAAAGCATTCAACTGAAGAAAATTTACCGACTCTTGCAACTTATAAGAAGATATTCTATGAAAAATTCAATCTGAAATTTAAAGCTCCAAAAAGCGACACATGCAAGACTTGTGATGCTTTTGCAGCCAAGCTGAAATTATTAACAAGTGTAGATGCTAAAGAATTAAAAGAGAAACGCGATGTGCATTTAAGTAAAGCTTCAGTGCTCAGAGATAAAATGAATGAGGATCTAAAAATTGCTTTGGAAATTGAGTCTGTAGAAACACTTACTTTTGACATGCAAAAAACACACCCACTTCCAAAGATACCATCTAATATTGCTTATTACAAGCGACAATTGAATTTGTACAATTTGGGAATTTATATCGGTAGTAACAAAAGATCTATTTTTAATCTATGGCTTGAACATGAAGGTGGTAAAGGCACACAAGAAGTAGGATCCTGTTTGCGAAAGTACATTTTAAATAATATACAACATCCAATAACGGAACTGATTTTATGGTCAGACTCGTGTGGGGGACAAAACCGCAGCATTAAATTAGTCCTCATGTTGATTCATACTATGCAACATCACTCATCGCTTAAGTCGATTACAATGCGATTCCTTCTATCGGGCCATAGTTTCTTGCCTAATGATGCGAACTTTGGTGTTATAGAAACTCGACTGAAAACGCAACAAAGACTTTACACATTAGAAGATTATGCTGAAAGCATTACGATGAGTAAAAAGCAAAAGAAGTTTGAGGTTACGCGAATGCTATCGCCCGACATGCTGTCTGTTGAACTATTAGAAAAAGCTATAACTAATAGAAAATTTGATAGCGCCAAAAATAAAGTGAATTGGCTAAATGTTCACGAAATTGTAATGGAAAAGGATTCTCCCCATATTTTGAAAATAAAGAATGATCTGGACGAAGAACCCCAAGTTGTCAACATTGAAAAGGCAGGAAAAGGTCGTAAACCTGTACTGAAGAATATTGATTTACCGGGACGTTGGCCAAATGGAAAGAGTTTAAGTAAAGAAAAAATAAAAGACTTACGAGAGTTATTAAAGCTTGTACCTGCAGACGCCAGATTTTTCTATGACTTTTTAAAGGGTGCTCAGGGTGTAACTATGGAAGAAGATGTAGATGGTTATCATGCTGAAGACTTTGATAATGTTTCTGAAAATGATGAAAACTGATTTGTTATTTTGGGCTATTTTTGATTTTTTAAGTTTTTGAGTTTATGACTTTCGAATTCATACTAATACTATTAAAATTGTCATTTTGACTGTATTAATCAAGAGCAAAGATTGAGGAAACAATTGTTGCTATATTTTTTTTAAATCGCAATAACCCTTTAAAGGTATTTAGTAGATTGTTGCATTATTTTAATAATGTCGGTTGATTTTTGCAATAAGCGATTTAGGCTTAAACGCTTATTGCAATAAGTCCAATTTCTTGATTTCATTTTGCAATAAACAAATTATGAAAAAGAAAGCTGTTTTTTATTCACTCTCAAAATATCAACTATTTACACTATGTTACAATCACTCCCTACAATACCACCGAACTAGCAAAAGTCACTTCACTACCCAAATAGGTAAGGTTATTTTTTAAATCTGCAAAATTCTTTGACCTTTCATTTCTCAGGATTTGGTTTTCTGGGGTTGACATGTTATTGCATAACATAGCTCATCTATCACTCAATATGAGTCCTCTAGGATCAAACGCACCGCCATGCGCAGGCGCAGAGAAACGAAGAGCGCTAATTCTGTGATGGAACACTATTATGAAAATAATAATTATTATAAACGACTCTACATCGTTGTCTTAAAATAATAATTATAATAACAAACGGCCCTAAATCGTCGTCGTTACCGAATTATAATCCACTTGGATTGACGGACGATGACAGAAGACCATTTCGTTGATGTAGTTTATAATAAATGAGTATTTTAGAAGTGAACTGAAAGATGGTAATTTTAGGGTTCCTTTCGTCTAAATAAAAACACGGAACCGTTATATACCTTAAAAAATCTTGCCTGTCTGTCACAGCCATTTTGCTTCAAATCTACTGGACCGATTATCCTAAAATTTGGTTAATATGAACTTCTATGACCAAAACAAGGACGTGTAATGAAATTAAATACATTTTGAATATCACCGCCACTTTTAGGTGACAAACATGAAAATTTTAAAAATTATTTGAAAATATAACTCCTCTCCAAACGAGTTGAATTTGCACTGGCTCGGCTTTTTTGTCTCTGTAGGTTGTAATATGCACACCATTCATATTATTTATTTTCATCTTCCTATTAGTTTTCAACTTAAACGATTGCATAAACCACTTAAGCTAGCTATTAAAACCACCAGATTTCCAATAAAAACTCGAATATCGATCAATAGAGCCACTATTAAGGTGATGGATTGCGTTTTAATCGCTGGTGGCAGCCCTAGCTTCAAACGCTCGCCGGCTCATTAGCCAGGGTTGCTAGCACTTGGCGAAATTATATCAAAACTAGCTGTGCCCGCGGCTTTGCCTGCGTGGAATACGAAAGTCACCTTCTATTTTACTCCTTTAGGAGGTGGATAAAAATAGTAGCCTCCAGGGTAGATTGGATCTTAGAAAAGGATATAAAATACATTTTGTCACGAAAACTGAACAGATTATGATGAATTTAGTACGAAAATGGTTGAACCCTCTCTTTATCAAAAATCATCCAAATTCGTTCTGCGGCTTAGGCGTGAAAACGTGACAAAAGACAGTTACTTTCGCATTTATAATCAGACTTTGACATTTGCGTTGACATCGGTTGACAATACCAAACAAGATGGGGCCATCTGAGATTAACTTTGCCAATGCTTCCTTATTAACAAAGAATACAATTAAAGGCAAATTACAGGTGCAAAAAATCCTAATCTGGAAGAGGCTGAAATTCTGCTACCTTAGTAAAAATAGAACAAAATATTGAATTTTCGATTACTCTTTCCAAATCGAAACAAATAAGTAGCTGTTCTATTACGATTTTTATGTCGTCAAATCAAAACTATGTTGGTCTCAAAAACTTATTTGAGTAGATGATAACATTTCAAATTGAACACATCAAACACTCTTTAACTTATATCACTTAATCTTCCCCGCAACCCTAAACGGCTATAGCCGTGATAAAAACTCACAAACATACTACTCCTGATGATAAAATAAATGCTAAGAGAAATCTATATAGTGTTATAAGAAATAAAATCTTAAAAACAAAATTTGCACGTAATCAATACTACTCAAAATCAATAATAATATTTAACAAAATAAATAGAATACTAAACATTTACAACATGACTTTTAATGAATGTAAAAAAACGGTAAAAGCTTGGCTAAAACAATTGGATTATATTCAGACTGAAAACGTGTTATAGTTTATTTATTATTGGAGACATAATTTAGATTTTATTTAGGCATGGATTGAATTGTTTAATTTACTTTAAGTACCTACTGAAAACTGAGGACTTTCAAATTGTTAATATATACATGTAATACATAGTTAAGATGAAAGAAGAGCGCTTTATCCTAGGACAAGTTTACATTAACTTAAATGGGTAAGGCCAACATACTCTGTTATAAACATGTTTCGTTACCAATAAAATATTTGTATTGTATTTGTATTGTATTGATAACGACAAAGGAGAGTTAATATAATAATACACTGCACTAATAAAACTGAATTTAGTACAGACAACAGCTCGTCAATCTACCACAAAACGTTAAATTTTCTCAATTGATATTGATCTAAACGTGTCGGACTTGAAGTTGAAAATCGGTCCAATGACCTTTAAACTTTTGGATAGATTGACCTGCTGTTGACCGTACAAGTATTTTTATCAAACAAAATTACCTAACCATAAGTAGCCAAATTTTACTTGCTCGGTTTTTTATCCCTGCATTCTTCCCCAGTGTCCTTCAGTCGATGTAATAAAAAATAAATCGATCTATGCGTCGTTTACTATTAAAGTGACTGATGGGGCATTAATCGCTGCTGGCAGCCCTAGCTTCAAACACTGCCGGCTCATTAGTGAAGAACAACGGAGTGGGTTGATACCACTTTGGTATTGGTTCGATTGGGAATACATTTTATCGATGGTTATAGTGCGGCCACAAGCAGAAGTGTATTCAAATTCATTTATTTATTCACAAGAAACACGGTGTATATATGGTGTTACATTTTAGAATAATGTTCTTATAAACCAATAAAACCAATTTATTTCTGTAAATAGGCCTAAATTAAGCTCTTTTACACGTCCCAATATATTTTTTTACCCTACCACTGCTTCGGGACAATATTGTGGGCTAGTGCCGAGAAGAAGCAGCGCAAGAAACTTGGTCACTATTGTCAGCCTCTTTTTAAATAGTGTGTTTACATTACAAGATAAAATGAACCTGTGCGAGCACGGCAGTATTTAATTCCATACATTTTTATCATTTAAATAGTCATTTACAGTGTAATACACTAACTAACTATTACTATTTTTATAAACTTGGTAGTTTTGATATACTGGGTATTAATACTTTCTATAAACATGGTTTTGAACATCGGGTGATACAAGCTACGATACGGCTGAGAATTTTCGTAACTGATAAAGCATGAGATTTGATTGCAGCAGATTTGATTGATGGCTAGAATCTAAAATATGAAACATTAATATTAAAAGCAGAGTGAAGGCAACACTAAAGTTGAATTGGAACATTAAAAATGCTCAAGCCAAATAAACAGAACTAATTTTAACAGTATTTTACAAGTTTTATGTAAGAAGTAAGAAAAAACTTATGTAACAACCAACTAGGCTTAGCCTTTTTAATATTATTGAATAGACAGCAATAATCCGAAAACTAAATCAGTATAATTAAATTCATGACCAAAAACAGGATGCCTCTAGGTAGATTTAAATATTTAAATCAACAAAAGATCTCAGCAAACGTCACACAATATAAATCGTACACGTTTAGAAGCCACAGATAATATTTCATGAAGCGGTAGCGACCCGCCCGAGGCCGCCTATTAACCAAACATAATTAATTTAAATTATCATCTCTCGGACTTAAAAAGAGCTGGGGGGCAAAAAACGACGGCAACGCAACGTTTTAATTTTGGGTAGTCGCTAGTGTTGCCAGGGTGTAAGCTAAATTTCGGGACAGCATTAAAAGTTGGGTCACACTTTTATTAACATAAAATAAACTTTTATTTCTTGACTAGCTGTTGCCCGCGACTTCATTTGCGTGGTCTTTTCAAAACTATAATCTAAACCAAAGACCACTTAAACGAAGTCGAGCCACAGCCAATATTACATTATTAGGTACTTCTTCTTCTCCTTCTTTGTTCTCGACACATCCCATTATAATGTTACATTATTTCACATTCAAAAATGTTTGCCAGCTGAACAGCAACATCTAACGGTAAAAACCGGCCAAGTGCGAGTCGGACTCGCGCACCGAGGGTTCCGTACAAACCTGTAGGTACCTTTATGAGTAAAAGTTCACCCATCACGACAATCAAGTCATAGTTATGGTATTTTTATTGCAAAATGAAATCCATAACATTACGAAAGTTAAATTGCGGTTTACGATTTATGACGTATTAAAAAAAAACTAATTACTTGATCTCGTTCAAACTAATTTTCGCTGGTAGTTTTTATGGTAATGTACATTATATATTTTTTTTAGATTTATCATTCTCTTATTTTAGAAGTTACAGGGGGGGGACACACATTTTACCACTTTGGAAGCGTCTCACACGCAAACTATTCAGTTTAGAAAAAAATGATATTAGAAACCTGAATATCATTTTTAAAGACCTATCCATTGATACCTCACACGTATGGATTTGACGAAAAAAAAAGTTTCGAGTTTTAGTTCTAAGTATGGGGAGCCCCCAAAATTTATTATTATTTTTCTATTTTTTTGTGAAAATCTTAATGCGGTTCACAGAATGCATCTACTTACCAAGTTTCAACAATATAGTTCTTATAGTTTCGAAAAAAAGTGGCTGTGACATACGGACGGACGGACAGACGGACAGACAGACAGACAGACAGACAGACATGACGAATCTATAAGGGTTCCGTTTTTTGCCATTTGGCTACGGAACCCTAAAAAGCGCCATCTTTGACAATTATCATGCATCCTTCGAAAACCGTACATTTTTCCAAGATAAAAAGAAACAAATCTGCTACCTCAGGCTGCTATATAATCTATTTCTGTGCCAAATTTTATGTAAATCCGTTCAGCCGTTATTTTTCGTGATAAGTTCTCATCAAGATGAATCATATAATTTCAATCACAAGTTATTTGCTGTATACCGCTTTCATCCCCTATTTTTTCTTCCTTATGATCGTCGTTTAAGGAAAATATCAAATAAATCCTTAAAATCCGAGACGATAATGTCCCACCCACTTCGGGACACTTTGCCGCACTAGCCTGTTTTCGTCAGAGTTCTTTTGATATAACCTCTATTATTTTAGCGGTAAGAAACATCCTTTTATTGTTTTACTTGCCCATGATTTGTAGTTCGAGAGATTAAAGAGATGGTTTAGAAGCCATATTTATAAGTCCCTGTTAAAAGAAATATCGTAGTTTTTATAGTCCTCGCGGTCGGATGCGAAGATTATAAAGAATGTTTTTAATAGGTGAGCAATTAAATTTTATTTATTGATGCTTATATAAATGTGGTAGATGTTAATTATGAGCTGGATTTCAGATTAAGGTACAATGAAGTGTGCTATTAGAGAGTAGACAATTTCAGTGCTTTGGTACTTTGCAATCAATTTATTGATACAGGTCGAACATATAAAAGTCCCTTTGAGTTTAGTGCACGAATTATCAATTTTGACGAATGTTTTACAAAAGTCATTCATGACATTCATTGAGGAGTGAGACAGCGCACTGCCCATAACGCATTCCGGTTTACTGGTAGAGAATGTCACATGGCATAAAGTCTAAAGGTGTACAGAACACCTTTATATTATTTAAAAGCAGTATTCTGGTGTCAATCGATCAAGTCGATTTATATACCCCCCTCCCCCTTCTCTAAAAGCATCGCTCAACAACCTAAACAAATACTGACATAACTCCGAACAATATGCGAGCAATTAAAATGATCGCGAGCATTTTATTGGCATTTCGATAAAGCCGTATAAGCCTTAATTTCCTTCGCTCGAGATTAGGGCTGCCTACTTAAGGGTTTTCTTACCAAAAGGAGAAAGCCCATTTACATAGTACTGGGCCTAGAACGAGCAGTTATTAGTTATGTTATCAACATTCGTATACAAAATTCAGGCTATTTTATGTTGAAAGAATATTTTGTTTTTATTTACTACATGCAACTGATGCAAGCGAGTCTGATTTTTAATTTTTATTTTGTTTTTGTGAGCAAGCAAATCCTTGATATTTCGCTTATGACGGTAAACCAAATCAAAATATACAAAAATATCATTTTAGGGATCTTTAACCCATAAAAAACAAACTCGGTTTCGGACGAACTTTTTTCTAGTATGTGATGGACATCCTTAGCCGTATGCGAGGGGAATACAAATCACACAAATAAACAGTCAAATAAAATCACGTGGAGCACTCATCGGGCACTTAGCTGACGCTATTTTATTTTTGCAGGCACGTTATTCGATTTAAGACCCTTTGTAATGGATATAAGGTGTGGATTAGGCTGATCGGGTGCAGCACAAAGTTGGCGGGTTAGAGCTCATTCCGGCTAGTGTTGGTGTAGGGTAGCGTATTGCTTGGCATTGTCGATAAAGTTTGAGTAAAGGCGAACATAAAAATATATTATATGCGAATATGCGAATTTAAGCAACGTATTTTTTTACGACGAAATGAATGCAACTGTGTTTTCACAATCAAACCGATAATCTAGTCCTAAACTAAGCAAAGCTTATAATATGACGACTAAATAACGGATAAACATACATAAATACTCATGCTCATAACGAAAAAAATTCCTTCTTGATATTAACTATATCAATATTTATTCAAGGAATGAAAATTATATACATGTCAGTTTGACAATTATAGTTAGCTCTTTAAATTCTTCTTATCTGCGAATAAAATAGCATGTACTAATGAAGTAAAGGACCAAGTGAAGGAAAAGTTGGTGGTCGTGGCTTGTCAGGAGGTCAAGGAGATACCTTTCATGGAGGAGAGAATAGAGGAAAATAGAAAAAAATAAAAGAATAAGAGCAAAGATCTTTTACTAGTGTCAATCTAGGTAAACAAAAAAAAAATTTTAAAAAATGTAGGTAATCGTTAATAATTTACGACTGGTCGATTAAATTACAGACGTTTTAAATAACAGTTGCCAAAATTTTGTTTTTATCTTTAAGAACTTGATGTAGTATAAATAAACAAAAAAAACAAACAAACAAACAAACATCGAAATAAACTTTTACTTACTTACTATATTTTTTAATTTTTAATTTAATTTTATTTATTTAGAAAACCAACAGCGTATACAATAGGTACTTTATAAATAATAATTATTAGACTAATAGTATGGCCAATAACAGGTTTCCCTAATTACTTAAAAGTAAAAAGTGTTGTTGGAAAAAAAATATTAGCAAATGGACATCAATTTAGAAATTTAGAATGAAATAAAAGTAACAAACAAACAATGGAAAAGCAATTCAGTTTCAAGCCCCAAAACACTTACGTTTTGGGGTGTTTTAAGTCCAAGTGCAAGTATTATATGAGTAATTGTTTTATATTTCTATATTTTAAAGTAACTAATAAAATTTATTTGAAAAATTGAAGATAAAAATTAATTACGGTTAGTTGGATATTCTTCTTTAGACTCTATTCTATTATTTATAATTGTATTGAATAAATTCGACAACTTCATCGAATAGACATTATCGATAGACTAGCAGTAACATCGATTCCGATCAAGCTCTAGTAATTTCGAAAATACACCTCCCCTTGCCATCGGAATCTCGTAAACCATATTCAGCGAGTCTCATTGAGGAGTGGGAGAGAACATAGCCTTTCATACAAGTTAGAGGAGGACGGAAACAAAACAGGATGATGTACGCTTTTATGAACACTATAATGGGTTAAATTGGTCCTTTAATAAGCATCGGGCAATGTCATAAAGTGACTCGAATAAAACTGTCGCTTTGAACGCAATTGTTTACTGCGGTGTTACTTCGAATGTTCAAGCGACCAGGATATGTAGACCTTTCATATTTATTTTAACTATAGTGTTAGTCCACGACATTGACCGTGTAGCTGCTGTTGGGTTTAAATGACGATTTTGGCAGTCTTTACCTCATTGACTTATATTTGGTCATAAGTATGACTAATCGATTCATCATCATCGTCATATTCAGCCCACGTGATAGGACTGGTGATAGGCCTCTCCCAATGCACGACACTGAGCCTGATCCTCGGCGTTTTTATCGACTGCCAGCAGCCTTGCCAGCTGACTAATTGATTTAAAAATGTAAAAACCTAATAATATGACTCGATGACATAAATAATGACATAAATTGAAGTGATTATTATTCAGTAAATATGTCATTAGTACAGCCGCGAATTATATTTTGATTAGTTATAATGTAAACCAGCCATTTGTGTAGCTTTTTGTAAAAAAACCTAAGAAATTTAGAATTTTGAGGGCTGGCTTGTTAATACTAACACTCATTAATACTAATACATAATAATGAGTACACTTACTAAACAGGGTGTTATAATCTCGACTAGAATAGACCTAAATTGAGAAGATAAGCTGGGTTAAATTAATACAAGCAAAAACATAGTATTTACCTACATCTCGATTAGTAAGATCGTAACTGAAAAATCAGTTGATGAAGAAAACTTTATCCTTCATTTTAATGTTGGTTGTACCAGGAAGCAGTATATTTGATGGTGTAGGTAGGTAATAGATATTAGGTCTAAGTAATACTATCTAAGTAAGTAGTCTCAATTCGTATTTTTTAAAGTAATTTTGAATGTACAAGTAATTTTGAATGTTTTTTTTTGCATTCCAGTCCCATTAGTATTTTTGTATGGAATGACGGATAAATTATATGCAAAATTCATGAACCAAATTTGTTCAAAATGATGTGAAGAAAGGTAAAAAGGCGACGTAGTCTTTACGGAAAACCTTGTATAGGCTTTACACGAATTTTGAACAATGCTCTATAATAAATGTATCACTTTTTTTAAATGTACCACGGAGGTCTTAATAATTTGGTCGCCAGGCAGTAATAAAATAATGACGTGCCTAAGTTGATTCGGAATTCAACGACACAATAAGTTTAGTGCTCACGTAAAAGAGAATGGTATTTATGCTTTATGATCATATTGTGATCGTTTTATTAAGTGAAAAAGTCAAGCGTGTTTCTGTTTGTTTATCGGAATAGTTTAGTAGCCTCAGATGGGTAAATTTTTTAGTTGGATGTTTTAGGGAAATCAAAAATATTTTTACTAAAATGCAATGGGAGATTTATGCTCCACGTTGCCATATCTGAACTCACTTACCTCTTGTTATTTAGATATGTTCATTTAAGACTAGAGATGTAGAATGACTAATTCTGACCAGTCAAGATATTGAATGATCTATGTACTTACATTATCTATACATTTGATAAAACTGTAAAAAATCGATCTCTGTACATTGATTAGAAAGAATAAAAATAGTCCCCAGGCTCTCTCTATGACCAGTAGGTAGAGTCCAAAAAATGCGTGATAGCCAAACTTTAATAAATGACGTTATTAACATATTTACTTATACTATATACTATATACTAATTAGACAGAAATGTTTAAGACAATTTGACCGAATTTGATCATAAATGACATCATGTTGCATTTCTATTCAGGGCGCTTGGTCAGTGTAAGTGGGTGTTAGAACATGTTGAATGAAACTATTATTTAAGAGAGTAAACCCCAGTGATTACCCTCACCAAAGAAAAAAAGATACTAGTTCGTGATGACATTTATTCATAAACTTGTTACGTCCAACAGAATGGAGTAAGTAAGCAAATAACTCAAAATCGATATTCACCACTGATCCTAACTTTAGCCGAACATCAAAAACTGTAGTCGCTCGATAAACACCAAATAGCGATAGGGCAACAGTTTATAGAGAAGGAACGGTCCATTTCTCGCCAATTATACCTTGTGTCAAATGCACCCGGCACAAACCCGGCAACTGTCCCTGCTCACATTAAAATCAACCTTAAGTCTGCAAAACTAAGGCCTACAATCTTTTGTCGGCATCTCATCTCAAATGGAAATGATATAGCCCCGGTTATAAACGATCGTCAATAAAATGTAGAGTCTAAACCAAGGGATTTAGATCGAAAATGCGTTGGCGCATAGATCAAAGCGCTGTGTTCATGTCGGTGTATGACGAACGCTACAATAATACGGTGATGTTCGAAAATGGCTGTTAAGTGGAAGCTGGAGATGTAATCATAGAGATTGGTATTATAGAGTCTATTAACAAGGAGACCGGCAATGATCTAATGTCTTCATCAGCGATGATGTCATTTATCGCTAGGGAATTCCTGTTAGATATACTGAATACTATGAAAAGTGGAAGTTAAAGATAATAAAATGGAAAACGTCGTAGAAAAACCTGAACATTAAGATACAACGCTCAATGCGACTTTTAAGATCCGCGATCGAAAATAAAAACTGCCACTGGAAGTCAATCTCAATAAAAAAGTCGCAAAAACGCGATGCAGTCGCCAAATCGCAATCGATCGATCGTAGAGTAGCCAAATGTAATTATTAAGTATGTAAGTAATAATGTAACAATTGCTGGGAAAAGAATATTTTGTATTTAACATCCTATAATAGCCATGTTTATGAATTAATAAATGATATGTTTAGTTATCCTTTCGCGTGCCACTAAAAATTTTCCCTATTGTTTTCCATTGTTTTTCCAGTCTACCACGGGTGAGTGGAATGCGAAGTTGTCAATGTCTTCCGTACTTTCTATAACGAAAAACGTGTGGGTAGGACCACTCGTAGCGAAATTTTTGGCATGAATTAAAAAAAATATATTTTTTACGTATTATTTACGTCGGATTAGAATTCGCATGATTAAAAACTAAAGGCTGATGATGACAGTCTAGTCCAGTCAATGTCTGAAGGAATAGAATAAGAATAAATTTATTTTTTAATACATAACATAAATTTTTAATACATAACATTTTGTTATGTGTAGTAGACTAGTAGGTACAATAATGGACGTTTCGATGCTCACTTCACTTCGCAAGTGTTAAGGTGATGCCTAGAGAATGCAAAATTTAATCTAATGCGAAGTGAGAGTGAAATGAACGTGAAGGCGATGTGACATGCGACTTTTTGTTCGAATTTTACAGAATCGACATGCAATATTGTTGACGTCGCCTTAACGCATCCATCACAGTGAGCCACGATTTACAACCAAACATTTAACGCTGCATTATAGAGTGAGCAATTTGGCCGCTGGAGCGCTGAAATAGGCCGGCCGACGTCTGACGCTGCAGCGTCGAGCGCTAGAGCAGCAACACGAACCATTTTTTCCGAAACATGTAAGTGATTTTTCACTTACATTTTGTATGAAATAACCTGTCAACTCTCGCCTATAATAAAACAGTACAGTCACAGGTTAATGGCGGAGTTTCGTCGAACAAAATAAATTACATTTCTATTCTATAGAGAGATGTGGTCCGGATGCGTTACAGTCAATTGTCACTTGCACAAAGTTTTAGTAGACAAACATAGACAATAAAGACATTATGCTGGTTCTTAATAAGAATTTAATTTGTTTTTTTTTAATTACAAAATAAAGAAATATTTGACAACATCGCACACATTGCTTTGATTCTATGGTAAGTAGTCAAAGCACGTGTTACAGGAATCAGAAACAACGACGGTACCACAACACCTAGACCCGAGACACTATAGAAAAGTTATTTTTTCTACATTGACCAACCGGGAATCGAACCTGGGACCTCAGAGGTAGCGACACTAAGTCTGGTATGCTCCCCTCTCGGTTACCGCGTCAAATACAAATCATTCATTCAATGGCGAGTTGTGCGCACGCCGGGGATTGTTTCTATATCAAATTCGAGACCACGCGAACGAAGTCGCGTGCAAAAGCTGTATCTTATAAAGTTTACGGAGTAAACAGATGCGTAATTTTTTGGCTTATTGCTCAAGCTATTTCTATTTTCTGAATTGTTCCATTATTTCAACACAAGTTCGATTAACTTATCAAGAAAACAAAAAGTTGGAGACCTATTACTTCGAAAGCTGGTATTTCCGATACTTTCAAGTGATTCTTAGCCAACCATTTTTCTTTATTTGACCAAATACTTGACAGAATTTAAGATTGTTGCACAATCATTATTTACTAGGTTGTCTTTTAGCTAGCAGATACAATTACTTTACAGTATGTTCCTTCTTTTGATCCTTGAGTTAAGGCAGGGGTTCCAAATCTTTTTCAGTTCGCGGCGCACTTTCAAGTATCACTTACATGTACTATAAGTAGTATTTTGTCACGACGCCCTGACGGCGTGATCTCCTAACATTTATTACAAGCGGTGAATAAGGTTTGACACTACTACTTTCATTTCACGTGTCACGGAGATGAATATGCTACGGTGGATGTGCGGAGTCACGCGGAAGCACCGCGTGAGGAATTCGCGCATCCGCGGTAGCCTTCGTGTCCGTGATATTGCAGACAAACTGCAGGTGATTCGCCTACGCTGGTACGGCCATGTTTTGCGGAAACCGGCAAGCTACGTAGGAAACAAATGTCTGGCCATGCCGCCACCGCCAAGTCCTGGCAAAAGGGTAGACCCAAGAAATGCTGGCTTGAAGTCGTGAGGGCTGACATGCGTGCCAATGATCTCACATCTAGAGTCGCTCAAGACCGTGTGAAGTGGAGGTGTAAATTAAGGAAAGCGGACCCTGGGCTCTAAAGCTTTGGACGCAACCGGGATTGACCGTATAGATGAAGAAGAAGAGAAGACTGCTACTTTAATTTCCTGTTGTTTTATAGGTACGACGAATACCTACTTATGGTTTCGGATAATCATAGAGGATCGACACACGGCTCCCCGCTTTACTTTACACACGTACACTTTGGGAACCCCTGAGTTAAGAGACAGCCAGTATAATATCTCGATTTCACAAAAAAAAACGTGCCCTTTTTCGTTACGCCGGCAGTATTTTTCTCCAGTATTCTCACCCTGATCGTACCCATCTACAACCATCCCTGCAATACACTCGACAAAGGTTAATTAGCCCTCACCCTTCGCCCCCGGTCCCAGTGGAAACAATTATAATAACCCAGTGGTTGCCGCGCCAACTAGGGATAAGAGATACAGGAATTCATCGCTTTTATTATAGCTCGTGGTAGTAACGTGTTTTATGAAAATTCTACTACAAAATAAAACATAGTCATAGGTATCAAAAGTTAAACTTCTTACAATGCACTTTAGAGCAACGCACACATAGAAATCGCGGACGGACACGAATAAAGTTTTGGATTTACTTAGAGTATAACGGGGATACTTTTAACTGTCAAAAACTAAACTTTTTTGATTGTGTTGCGTCATTCAACGAAGCGTGGGATATGAAAGATATAGACGCCGTGTTGAATTTTTATGATCGCACTTTCGATAATAAATCAACATGGCGACTATATTTATTATATTTGTAAAAAAATTGACCGTTTGTGTCGATAAATTGCCATATCATATCATATCGTATTTTAGTGGTCATGCTAGGGGGGCTGGTCTTCTTAGGAAAAGAGAATAAAGCTTATTAGTAAAATATGCCGTTATTCATATTATTGTTAATTCAGGACAGCGTCCATTGATATCTTACTCTAAGTATACGACGTAAAAAAATGCAATATATATGTGATTACGCTACTCAAATGTAACGATTTTTCTTACAAGAAGTATATCGAAATCTCAAAGCTGCTTTCCTACACTAAATAAATTACCAACCAAATGTTACATGCAACTATCTATATTGCAAACAACAACATAAAAAGCAATAGTTTTAAAAAATATTTTAAATTTTCTAAAATATCATTTGTAAATTCGGATAATGATTCGGGAAAGTTGGACTGTAAAAGAGAAACTGCCACTGCTAACCTATGAAATGATAATTGAAAAACTTGAAAATTTACTAAAAGATTTAGCCGATATCTTGTTATAAGAATTTATTGCGAAATAACATCGTAAAATCAAAGTCCAATGTAACTAGCGTACATAAACTGAAGTGAACTAAACCAGTTGACAAATGGGCTACTGAAATACCGCGATAATCTGCGTCCGCGCTAAATTAAGATGAGACTTCAATATCACTTGGGGCCACGTCAGTTTGCCGCGTATCCGGCGAATAGGGTGGCCAAACAGTTCGGATTGTTAGGAGTGTCCTGACAAAAATATTTCTTAGGCTCTCTATTTTAATTTTGGGATTTGATTGAAGAATGGGCGCAAATGTAGTTTGAGATAGTCTTTAGACAGGACATGGTCCGTTGGGGTAGCTAGTTCATAATATTTTTTTTACTGTATTAATTTAAGCCATTCACTGCGAGTATTGTGAAATACATTAAGCCGAATCGCCTATTTCTGTTACCTAAACTCCTTCTAAGAGCACAGCTGCTTTATCAATAAATCTACAGGAGCCGTACCCTAAGGAGCTTAATGATATTAGCATTCGTAATTAATTAATTTAAATTTAGACTATAGCTATTAACTAAACCGGACAAGATGGCGGGAAATTGTGAGAAAATCTGCAAAGGCCTTTCAGGGACGCGACCTTAAAAAAAAGAAGAAACCGACTAAAAAGAAGAGAATAACTAAACAGTAGGCAAGCTATGCAGCAGGCCACCAATACTGATAAACAGGTCTTTTGACGGATCTACCGCTGATGGGTTTTGAAGAATGATTTCTTTTGCTATCTACACCGAGAGAGAGTAAAGGGATTTACAATTAAAAACGTTTTTAGCAGGATGTCAGTCGTGCGTTTGCGGCACCGCACACTAACTGTGGGTGGTTGTCATATTTATTTTTAATTTTCGAGTGCGATCTTGCAAACGCTTCATTCTGACTGACATCCTGCTAAAACGTTTTAATTGAAAGAGCGTTAAGCAAGTCTGCTTCACTAACTAGCAATAACCGCGAAGCGGCTAAGTTTTGTTGTTGTCTTGTTGAACAATGTTTGAAGCAAATAAATACTTCTTTTTTCTTATATCACTTTCAATATTGTCCTATAAACTACTAAAAGCACGGTCACCGTATGCAAATCAGATGCACCGGACGCTTGCGATCGGCGGCGTGTGTGTAACGCGATCGCAGGAAGCGCGCAATTAGCGGCGCGCGCGCAGGACACGCGCGGCAGCCGCGCGGATACCGCTGAACTGCTGAAATGCCAATGATGACAATCCCAACAAACTTCAATTAAGAAGTAAGCTCTGAAAAACTGGAGAGGTCCGATTCTGATGGTCTAGAAAGTCTTTTTAACCCCAGACGCAACCATTCCTTGTGTATAACTTTGACACCTAGAATATGTATGTGTATCGGTCTGTCTGCGTGTCAGTCAGTAGCGTTCTAGTTTCAAAACATATGTATTAATTAGAGCACGGTTTTTTAAATTAAATAGATAAGTACTTGTTTTGTGAAAACTGGTTCAGTTTTACGTAACCGTGAGACATGGGCCACATGTTTACAGATGTCTGATGGAAATTGCTCTAAATGTAACTAAATGTAAATAACCAGACTCGGGACATCTAGGATCACGGCCAAAGCGTACCCCGACTAGAAACAGGACAAAACGCCAAGAAGAAGTGCTTGGTTTGGTTATGTGTGACCAACAATAAAAACTGCGTTGGCCAATCCGCGTGGCGAGTATTGACCATTCTCCCCCCACCCATGATATTGGGATTATAATATGTGGAACAGATTAAAAAAAAAAAAACTCTACACCCATTAAAGAGCTTAAAAGGATCACCTGTAAAATGAAGAGTTCTTTCTTTTTCCTCGAGCATTATGGATTTTTAAAGTCTGCAATAAATTGATTGAATTGATCATTGTCAGTTTGGTCAGGATTCGCCTGATCATGATTTTAGATGTAACAAGTCTAATTAGCTCTTTAGAGCATTTGCCATCAGACCTGTTAAAGCCTTAGACAGGGAACCAGACCGATTTGGACCATGGGAAGTGGCAACACATTCAGTGTTCTCAATACGCAGGTTTTCTAACGACATTTTCCCTTTTTGAGCAAGTAATATAAAAACAATAAGAGCACTTATTGTATGTAGAGATATAATAGATAGATAGAGAGATAATTCGGTTTTAAGGTTTACGACACCATTTTTTACTTGCCAAATTTTTATTTTATTTAAAAGAGCTTATTCGTCTGAATTTAATTATTTTTATATTATTTTCTTGCTAAGTTTATAACATTTTTGCAGCTTATTAAGTACAAAATCAAAATATACAGTCAATCAATTTGTTGAACTGTATATTTTGATACACAAAAAATTCTAGAACAGTTTGTCGTCCTAATTCCACTAGAAAAGTACTAACCAATGAAAACATTTCACGAAAAACGTCGACCAATCATAACAAACGTTTTCGCTGAAGATAATCTTGATTGGCATTAGTGCTGACACAGTGATATGTCGCCGCGACAACGCAGCGTTGACGCTGAAAAATTGTTTTACAGGAATTTGAAGAGAGTTCTGGCGAAAGTTTATTTGACATGTTTGGGTGTTGGCGCAAGTTATGGGATGACGGCGAGAACAAAAAATCGACTTTGTTTTTAATTTTTGTTGCCTCATCTGCTGACAATTTTAATTAGTACTTTAGTAAGTAATTTAATATTAACGGCAGTTTTGTTTAAGGCAGTTTTATGGCAGTTTAGTTAAACAATTTAAAATGGTTGTTGGCCTCTGACTACCTACGTCTAATGTTAGTTCAACTAAGAATCTGTGAGTTTTTAGATTCGTGACGAATTATAAAGAAGTTTCTGCAGGCCATTTTTCATATCAAATAATTTTTATAGTTTTTAAATTTGTTATTATTAAAATACAATAATTATATAGTAAATAGTAGTTATTTTGATTTTACTAACTTTTAGATCCAAACTTAAACTTGGAATATTTGCCAATTTCTGAACCCACATTTAATTTCGCTTTCGCTTCTAGCTTGAAATCTTTTCCCACTTGCAGCGACATTCTATCACCGCGCTTATTTGACATGGCTACACTACAACCACTTTTCCGCGTAATATACGCCGAATGTTTTTCAAATGAAATCTCCCAGCACATGGAATCCTCAACTTTTCGACAACTGACACTTTTATTTTCTCTCCGGCGAAATATAGTTCCGAGTAAGCGATTAGGCAGCTTATAACGTTATAAGAGTTATAGTGATTTGTGTTTGTGTAGTGTTTGATATTTGTCGCGTTTGAAGATTTTGTATTGGAATAAATGAGGTTTACCGGATTCCTGTTAAGAATTATGGCGTGAATTTTTCTTTGTGATACAAAATTTACGCATTAATGCTGATAGAATGAAAAAATGTTAGAAGACTTAGTAAAAGAAAAGAATGCCGTGACTAAAAAAGTTAGAATATTATATTTTTGGTAAACTAAATCTCAGAATCAGAATCAGAAATATTTATTGTGGATCATAGGTTAATTATAGGTATACAATTGGTATCACTATGTTCCGCCTGATAGGCATACAATAATTTCTTAATAACTATAAAAAAGAAAAACTAACAGTCTGGCATGCTTGAATAAAAATAAAATTTAACACAAAAATTTGATTGTTAATTGGTAATTTATAAAAATTATACATGTCGATATCTTAAAAATAATAAATAAATTTCAAGCTGTACAATACAATGTCATTATTGAGTTATTATAAAATTTAATAGTTTTTCGGTTAGAATGTCAACAAAATTCCAAAGCAAAAAAATAAAATAAAATATTAATCAAATCAAATTTTATCTTTCAAAAAGTCATCAACACTGTAGTAACACTTTGAAGCTAGAAGATTGGTTAATTCTAATTTAAATGCATTTACACTTAGTTCTCGACAGACATACAAGATGTGATTGAAATAACGCAAAACCTTTTGCGGGGTGATTCTGGTGTTCAATAAAGCAATTTTTTTTACGGGGCCAACTTCGAGATCGTAAATTAATATAATAATAATAATAATCGTAAAAAAATAGCAAAAAATTTTTTTTTTTTAAGAATTACGATATTTGTCCTATAGAAAAAGTTATTGTATCCTCAAGAATCAGCCCCTGAGAGGTTTTGCGTTATTTTAATTGCACTTTGTATTGTGATCCAAGTGCACATCAAGTTATACATTTATTATTTGTAAGTCGAGACACGACAACAGTGTTATTATTATACGAAGGATGGCTTAATAATGGCTATTTTGATTTTGAGTTGTACTTTAAAATGTAAGTAGTGTAACTTCTTCCGCATTGAGACGTAAGAGGATTATATTTTATTACGTACCTAAAATCAAAGTAAATGTGCGCTAAGTGAGTTTATCCTTTATGTGTGATCTTCAAACCTGCCTTTGGTTTTTCTTATACGTTGTCCCTTTTGATTGCTAATATTTAATGTGGTTTTGGCTTTTCCTTAATCATACTACTTCCTTCAACTAAAGTTAGTGGATATGTTTTTAAGTCTCGATAATATTCTGTTACAAATAAGTAAATTTTATTTAAAAAAATAAAACCGACTTCAAAACACTAAAATGCTAAACATAATCCTAACACTTAAGTACCTAATCAGTTACTTTTGGAGTCGGTGCCAGCCGATGAGAGATTCAATGTTTTTGTTTGCACCGACTCCAAAAGTAACTGATTAGGTACTTAAGTGTTAGGATTATGTTTAGCATTTTAGTGTTTTGAAGTCGGTTTTATTTTTTTAAATAAAATTTACTTATTTCATCAATTTTTAGTGATAAATCCTAATCTAACTGCTGAACACCGATTTCATCCCCTATTTTCCTACCCTTAGGGGTGATTTTTATTTTGTAAACTTTTAGCATATTATCTTTGATGTATAAGCTATTCAATAAAACAAAAATCATCAAAATCGGCTCATATTTGTCGAAGATAGGTAACAAGAACCACAACCAAAATAATATCTGGGTATATATTTGTTGATTTTCTCAAAAAGTTCTAAATCAATTTCGATAAAATTTATATGGGACCACCTCTGAAGTATGATCTACCAAAAAAAAAAAGAATCATTAAAATCGATTCATAATTGGCGGAGTAATCGCGTAACAAATATACAAAAAAAAAAAAAAAAAACATACAGTCGAATTGAGAACCTCCTCCTTTTTTGAAGTCGGTTGAAAAAGGTTCTATCGAATAAAACACACTAAAACGGGAATTAACGCAATCTTTAGTAGGTATTTGGTCATATATCTTTCATTTGGTCACAGGCTGACCACGTTTAAAAGTAATGGTTTTAAAGACGATTTAAAAAAGACATGTTTTGGGTGAAATAAGGATCTCGGAAGAGTTTATTAATTTTTATACACGAAATTTGAAATACAAGAGTATATATGTTTAAAAACGAACAAACACTGTCGATTTTATTTGACTGCGAATAGGCCTAATCGCTTTTGTCTTACCCAATACAATCACAGTAGCAGAACCCTGTAATTTTCAATCGCAGCCCTACCAATTCAGCAGCCGACCCCTAAAAGGAAAAATCTCCTCGAGCGAGGGGTCATTATTACAGACAATGCTCCCCAAATTGTAACCGTGCAATTGATCCCCTCCTGATGGAGGAGTGATAACGCACGTCCGCACTGAGCGGAGCTAGACTGATGACTGGCGATTTTTTGAGGGTGGGGGTAGGTGGAGGGGCCGCTTTGAGATTTGTTTTATTAGCGCTTTGACAAACGTTTTGTAAGAAGGTACAAGAGCATTCTCAGTTTGTATCAAGTGTAAGTAGGTACTAACTGATTTAATATGTATGTGCAAATTGATTTAAATTTAAATAAGTTTTATGTTCCGACCGCCGTAGCCGAGAGGCGAGCATACCGGACTAGGTGTCGCTATCTCTGAGGTCCCGGGTTCGATTCCCGGTCGGTTGATGTAGAAAAATAACTTTTCTATATTGTCTCCGGTCTGGGTGTTGTGGTGCCGTCGTTGTTTCTGATTTCTGTAACACAAGTGCTTAAGCTACTTAATATCATATAATCAGAGCAATGTATGTGATGTCCAATATTATTATTATTATATTAAATATGTAAGCAAAATAGTACATTTTTATCGTATTATACAATTTGACAACTGGTGGTCTGGTGTAGTGGTTCGTGCTCCGGACTACAAAGCTAGAGGTCGCGGGTTCGAACCCCGCAAGGGGCAAGTGTTTGTGTGATGAGCTCGAACATTTGTACCTGAGTCTTGGATGCCATATAAGAATAAGAATATTTTATTTGGCACACAAACATAATAGGTTACAGAAATGAAGAAAGAAAAGAATTATTGTACTAAAAAGTTCCCATAATAATAAGGTAGACACAGAGTGTCCCTGAAAATATGGATCAAATCGAACAGGCGTATAGCAGGGGTCATCCCAACACTTTTTGGCTCTATGATTATAGGTTCTTATTTCAAAGGATAAAACATTCTCCTTCTTCTTCTTCATCTATACGGTCAATCCCGGTTGCGTCCAAAGCCATTGCTTTTGAGCCCAGCGTCCGCTTTCCTTGATTTACTCCTCCACTTCGCACAAACACACATAACTTTGTATCCTTTAATGGATAAAAAATTATGAATTATTGTTTACTTTTTCATAATATTGCATAGAGCCCACACAAAATGTATTTAAGTATGTCTATGCGTTATCTAGTTACCATAATACAATGCAATAGTACTGTTTACAAATTAATATTTAGGCAATCCTATTTCCAACACTAATTCCCAAATTGGACTAAAACGGCCCCTCTTTATTCGGTATTCAAAAACCAGTCGAAAGAATTTTGATTGAGTACACAGAAATGAATAAATCGTCGTAATCAAGCCCAAATAAATGTCACTTCGATCCGACGTGAATGCAGTAAGGAATCTCAATTAGACATCCAAAGGGTTGGTCTGGGATAGGGTTGGCATTTCTAATAAAATTGATAATGCTCAATATTTTATCAGGAACATATTTAAGTTATTATGCTTTCGCGTTCCACTTATCCACGGTAGACCGAAAAAACAATGGAAAACAATAGGGAATTTTTTTAGTGGTACGTGCAGGGATAACTCACTTTAAAGAGCCTGATTTTACTGCTCATATACAAAGTCTATGGGATTAACACTAAAATCCTACAAAAAATAAACTTCCTTATACAAAAAAGTCAATCTTCTGTGACGGTTTCTATAAGAAGACAAAAAATGGGATATTTCGATATTGGTTCCATTCCATATTTAAAGTTGTTGTAAGGCATTAAATATTTTAAAAAATACACTAGAGTATACAAACTTTAAACCAATGTTTTTTAAAATTAAGATACATTTACGTTGCTTCTTGATGTAAAACTCAACTATGGGTTGGTGAAAGTAGCGCAAGAAGTAGCGCAACCAGTGGAAAATAGAACAAAAAAAAAATGTTGATGGTTTTAGATGGTAATGTTACTGAGAGCGGATCGACACTGGATTGCGAATAATGTTAAATTACGGGAATTAAGCCTCTGGTAGTTAAATTTATTACAAATTATTCTTACTCTCCCATTTATTTAGTGTTAATTTGTTTTTAAATATTTTTATCAACCACGGTCTTAGACATGTTTTTACACCAAATATAGCAAGTTGACAACCCTAATTTGAAGGGGCAATTTAACCCTGCCTCCGTCAGGGTATAATAATGTCTATTGACATTATTTTAATTGGCATTTTTAATTTGGATGACGTTAAGTGTTGTTCTTTGGGATTTTTTGGGCAAGCATGGTATGAATATCGTCATACAACTTTTTTGAGTGTTTTTTGGTTTTGTTATTTTTTGTTATAAGCTGTAAAGGGGTTGTTTTTTTCTGATTACTACCTATTTTATTGCGAGGATGTTCGTACCTAGACCTACATTTAATTTCAGGTTCAAAGTTATTTAGTCTTATTAAAACATTTGTCATTTAAACAGAGCTTAAAACTATGTAACAATGTTTATATCAAAAGTCAAAATTTTTCATGTCTTCTGATAATTAAAAGTTATTTATTTGTTGTAATTAAACAGAATTTCTAATTAACTTGTTAAAGAACATAATATTCTATTATTGATGCTTGAATTCACAACACAACTTTAAAGACAGAGATGAGACAATTTGCTTTTTGATACTAAAAGAAAGATTGTAAGTTTACTTTTGAGAAGCCAATTCACTTATTAACTTAAGTTTTAAAAAAAGATAAAAAAATCCCCTAAAAGTTACTGATTTTTTTCATGGTTTGTCTAGCTTACCTAGTGATAGGCTAGTGGCTCGAGTCCATGTCAATATTTTTTTTTACTCGAATAGGTATATTTTTGCGTTTTTACTCAAGTGAATCGCATCACTACTAACACGTTAACGTGACAGTCATCGCCGTTGTCAATACATACATTAGTTTACTAATCGCCACATAGCTTTGTGCCAAAACCACAATTCGATAACATAACTGCGGTCGACTGTACGCCGGAGCGCGTCAGTTATATCAGACACGTTTGATTGAAGCATAAACACAATTATATTATACTCTGGGTATAAACCGCAGATATTAAGACAATGTTCCAATATATCTAATAAGATTAGACAGGTTATGACCTGATATTAAATATACCATCTTATTAATAAACTAAATTCAATGACTAATAAATGTTGACAAATTAGACATGTCTCGTTAAATTGACACATTGTAAATTGCTTGGCTTATCTCAGTCATGGTTTAAATCTAGCCAAAATTTTTTATAAAGGATAGGTTTTAACCCGAAAATGTCTTTGTTATCTTACAACGCTAACATAAATGTTTCAGCAATATTTCAAATTTTTATTTAGCCCATGGAATTAAATAACTTTATTATACTTTTTTATCTTTTGATGTTGTTACCGTAAAAAAGTATGTAAATAAACACCTGCCCTGAACAGAAGATTTATTTTGGTTAACCTTGTATAAAAGGTGTGTAGTATTAGTCCAAAATATGTCCCATTCCCTTGACTCTAGGCTTGGAAACCAGATGGCAATAGCACCAAAATGTAACAAACTAGACTTGCAATAATGTAACATCTAGGGATATCTCCACTAAAAATGGCATAAAGCGGTAGGAGGTCTAAAAAATACTTTTATTAATAGCTTTCCAAGAAGCTAATCGATGGTATTGGAATAAGCCGACTAACTGATATGGTAGCGCAGCGCAGTGGCGCTCGTGATATCCTACGGAACCGGACCACCGGCGGCGCGGCGCGTGCATTTGCATAAAAATGCAACGACACGCGCTTTAATTGATTATGGGCGCGTACAGACGGGGACAAAATAATTGTTTTTTATTTATTTTGTGTTTATTTTTTTAAGTTACACCTATACATTTGTACACATCAAATTTTAAAAACTATTTAGAACTATTTGCTAATTATAGGAAAAAAAGGGATTTATCCAATATGTATAAAGTAAACTTTACACTAATACAATACACACAACAGAACAATCCTTGAATAAGTAGTGAGTGTTTAGTTTTATTTATTTTAGTATGCTGTGCTGTGTTTTGGTTAATATTTTAAAGTATTACCTGCTAAATACTTTTAACTATTAAACAAATTTTTTTTTTACTTCTAGAAGCTTAACGGCCAACAGAGCATAAAAATAAGAATAAGAAAAAAAAAAAGGTTCTCCGAACTTGTATTAAAAAAACTCATAGATTTTGATTTATAATGGTCCAAGGTTCAAAACATTTATGTTTAGACTTACGGTTGACTGGCAACAAAATAAGTTACATCTTTTGTACGATTTTAAACTGTGCAATAAAGTTTTATTTAAAAGATTATTTGCTACACACTATTCGAATGTCAGACCTCTTAAATATGCAGGGAGTGACGTATTTTAACAAGTTTAATTAAATTTTCAATGAAAGAGAAAATGAAATGGAGCATCGAATCGAAGATAGCGTTATCATTGTTTGCATTAAAAAGTTACAATACATACCTTAATTGATTATCAGCCTCGTACTGGCGAAAAGAAAATACTTTAGTAGCTTATTAAAAAATAATTCGATTAATAAATATCCGCAGTAGTTTTATTTATTACATTTTTGCCATTACGATTACAAATAGTATTCTCGTAAACCCAAAAAATGCAATTATAGTTCGTAATGCGACCGAAAGTGGAAGAAACCAAAATTACCTTTTTTTTGGCTTATTTTAATCGTTTTGGGATAGTTTTAATAATTTTACGTCAAATAAGAAGTTTACGAGAATACCGTTTGTGATCGTAATGTTACTGGGAGCGGATCGACACCGGATTGCGACTATTGTCGAATTACGGGAATTGGGCCTCTGGTTTTTGCGTGTGCAACTGTCCGAACACGCAAAACGTGATAGAAGGTGGCCCATGGTTTGGGGCGAAGCACCGGAAACACACTTGCTATTGGTGTCGTCAATGTAGCCCCACTTTTTTAGATTTTTCTTACAACGACCGACCTTTGTTCGCAGCATATCAGTAACTGTAATAGTTACATTTTACAATCAATAAGTTACGTTGAGACAAATTGTATTTTTAATAGTTTAAAAGGGTTTTCCTAACGATTTTTTTTTCAAGACAATTTATTTAGCCCTTTTATGTGTGCGACTGTACCAGGGACAATTAGACCAGCGCTTTATGCGATTTAATTGTCGCCGCACCTACGACTCCGCCCGCACTCCGGCGCACTTGTTTTTATCACTTTTTATTGCGCCTCGCATTTAGGGTTACAGCTTTGTGCAATTAAAGGAGCATCTATTAAAACAATAAGTATATTGTGCGGTTTTTATTGAAAAGCATTAAGAACATGAAAATACCCCTGATTATTATTCATGGAGCACGTACCCTATAGTCTATTGAGTATAAATCTCATTTATTTTGTACCACAACAATTCCGCCATTGTACAATCTGTGACTGTACTATTTTAGTATGGGTGAGAGTTGACAGGACTTGTCAGATAAATCACTAATGTGTTTCGGAGAAAGATGGTTTGTATTGCTGCTCTATAGGGTATGTGCTTATGTTATTATTACATAATGTTTCTGTGTCTCTAGGATGATCATATTTTGTTCTTAGATAAAGTTTTTTACGTAGCTCGGTAAAACACTTTATCTACGAACTACTCTCATTATGTATGTGTTTGTGTGTTCAGTCTATTTTACAAATTACATTTCTTTCTAACTATGTTGTTGCAATGGACAGGCTACATCATTCGCAGAACTGACAATCGTTAGGGTATAAAAGTTCTCGAGGACAGGCCTCTTAGTCCGGGCCCAGTGGACTGATGACCTAGTCAAGGTTGCAGGAAGCTGCTTGGTACGGACGGCCTATATCCACTCGCTATGGCGGTCTATAGAGAAAGCCTATGTCCAGCATCCCATCCAAAGGCTGATACTTAGTCAAGATTTTGTTTTGTAGTCATTCAGATTTAGATCCTCTTATTGTCAAGAAACAAAAATGCAGTTCCAAAAAATTTAAAATGTAAAATCATGTTTTGTTTACAAAGCACGCAATGTCAAATACCTAGTTCCTTTCAGTTTCACAAGTTATCGTCTTTCATAAATGATAGGTCGCTACTGTATCAGAATCTAAACTAAATATCTAAACTAGCGATAAGTAATCACAAATAATATAACTTTTAGATAACTTTTATTTAACGAATAAAATTAACGGTTTGACACGTTTTCTATACGAGAGATGTCAAATGTCAATTTTTTTTTCACTAGTTATCTGGCTTTGGAAAAAATCGGCTCTTAGTCTAAATATACCTTCACAAGTGACAACTGGCCACAAATAATTTATTGTAACAACAAAACTTAATATTTCCCTCACGTATCTCCTTACCAAACCATTGTTCGCTCCTAATTTAGCATTCTATTTAAAACGGCTTAGCGTGTAACCTCTTGCTAAGGGTGACACCACTTAAATTCACCCGATTGGGCTAATTAACGCTCAGTACCTTGATTATCGAGTCTATTTTAAGTCTTGATTAAGGCAGACTACAGACTAACGCTAAGAGCGCTAATTTGCTACACGGAGCGTGCAGCGTAAGAAAACTTTACAAAAAAAAACATCGGTTTAAAAATTAAAAAGAAGTAAATAATTTATATTTTTTAATTTTTTTTTTTATTGAGTACCTCTTTTTAGTTGACGTTGGTTTTTTTTTTTTTTTTTTTTTTTACATTTTAGTTTGAATGGGTAATTGACTTTAAAAGTATCAGTTGCAAGTTTTAACTAACCCATTAAATGTATTGACCTATTTAATGTACCAACCAAATTATTGTATTTTCTGTTTTTGCAATTTATCAAATGATTTATTAATTTAATTTTACATTTCTGTAACTGTACCTACTATCATTTATTATGTTATGTACATACTACCTAAAGTAATATATAACTTCTATTAGTACCTTGCCAAAGTACCCAAATGGGTTACTTATAATGTAAATTTATAATTTAATTTAGTTTGTGATTTGCCATGCCCAAATGGGCTTCATTATGTAAGTGCTTCTCTACACTGTAATTGTTACCTACCTAATTGTACTCATCATCATTTCAGCCATAGGACGTCCACCGCTGAACATAGACCTTCCCCAGTGACTTCCAGATTGGCCGGTTGAAAACGGCTCGCATCCAGCGTTTTCCTGCAACCTTTACCAGGTCGTCTGTCCACCTTGTAGGTGGACGTCCTACGCTACGTTTGCCGATACGTGGCCTCCATTCCAGAACCTTTCTGCCCCATTGTACTCATGAATGCAATAAAATGAACTTTAAAACTTTCATGAAATTGTGAAATGTAGGTACTATGCGAACTTCCACCATTTCCAAAAGAATCTAAAATTATTGAAGAAAATACATAGTCAAAAATTTTTTTTTAAATCTCTAACCTTAAAATAGGTACTATGTCATATTTTTACGTAGCTAAAACTGTGTACCTATCTACTTTCAAACTTACTAAAAATTGAAACAAAAAATTGGACCAAATCACATCTATAAATTGAGCAATGCATGTGATTTGGTCCAATTTTTTATTTTTTATACCGCTATTTATTTACTACTAATTTTGACCAACTTTAATGCGAGGTACCCGAACCATTTGCTGCTTGCACAAATGCGATGTTAATGCAAATGTGTCTTTAGTTTGTCGAGAGCCTAATGCAATTTCCTCGTCGTCGCCTTGGATTTTTTTATTGCCATTTATAATTGCACTCAAAGGCATTTAAATAAGGAGCCTAAGTGGTTGGAAGCATTTGTAAGTTTTATTTGTAGGTCGTCGGGTTTGCGTTAATTGTCGCATCTTGGTGCTTTGGTGGTCTGTTGATTGTTTTATTGTTGATTGAATGTTAGATATTTTAGAAAATGCTGAAATAAAAAAAAATGGATACATAAATTACAGAACCGGAATATTTTTTGCCCAAGTTACCAAGTGACAAAAGAGTATCAAAATAGTAAAACAAACCTTATAAATAGTTATTTAGGTAGTATTTGGTACCTCTTTCTCCTCCTTTTACGGTAAGTGGTACTCCTAAGTAAACATTAGCTGTAAATGAGTAAGTAGGATAATTTACCGAATGGAATTCTATGTTTGTAGTCAGAGGATTTGATACTATTGACGAATTGATGGAAAATAGGTACATACATGTACATGTATATTACCTACTAAAGTGTTTTTAAAGATTCATGGCACACTAATACTCGTTTAGCAACAATTAACTTAATATTTAACGCCAAAACCACCCGTCGTCACCGACGCCAAACAAAACAGCAATTAGCTAGCTCATTGAATTGCAAAACGAAAATATGCGCGTGAGCAAGCTCGCGCTGCGCGCTGATTGGCTGTCGGAACTAGGCCGCGGAAATGCTGCGCTGTCATTGGCCAACCTCTTTCCGCTTAAGCAATTTGGCAGCGAACCAGGTGGGCGGGGCAACAGGAAAATCTAGCGTGTTGTTACAACCGCTTCTTTCTGCGATGACATTAATAAGTCATCAGTTTATTAGTGTAGATATAAATAATGAATGTAGGCTACAATGTTGGAAGACATTGGCATTTGACGACGAATAGGTTTATATTAAATGTTTCTAGGACTCGAATTTATTCAGATTTCTTAAATTTCTGTGAAGTATTTTTAGATTTTCGGCCGCGCTACTAAAGCGTTCCGAACTTTCGAGTTCTCAATTACGTCCAATATCATCGTTAGGTTATAAAAAGTAAAACAAGTAATATTGTAAAATCTATAATTACCTACGTAACCTAAAAAATTACCGACGTATCGGTTCATCACCTGTTTGGGTTACCTATGTAGTTAATTGTGTCTTAACAGTAAAAGTCGATGGTCTTATTGCCTAGGTGCAATGGTTGGGCTTAAAATTGTTCGTCGGGAAATAAGTTACTTATTTTACCAAAAATGTAATTTACACACCAGTTAATAGTCTCAAAGTAAGGTCTCCTTGTGATACGAGGCACTAATTACACGGACCAGACAAGACTTTTTAGGTATTGACCAGATAATTCCTCCGGGTAAGGTGGTAATGCGAATACTGCAACCCTCATTCCTATATATGTAATTTGAAAGCGGTTATCAAATGATTGGTATTTCACCCTAAATTTTTAGGAATTTAGTAGCACAGTATGCGATCAGCCAACATTGATAGCGACTAAAATAAACACATTAAACTCTAGAACTTCACAAAGTTCCACAATGTTCTACCAAGGTGTTCCGCCCACTCTCTCTCAGAATAGTCCCACTTCAGCGTCATTCGTTGTATCCCACTTCAGTATCATAATAAAATTCGTTGTTGCATTAACGTAACAAAGTGGCGTTTTATTTAATAGCGATTGGTGCAGCGCCAAGCTCCGCCGGCAGTGCCAGCCATGCTACACTCGCAGATATTGCGATACTGAGTGTTGCCAAGACATAGCGAATACCTGGATGTGTCTTTGAAGCAGGTTTCGATCCATCGATATAGGCATACGAGTAGAGAGAGGCAATATAAAATATTTGATGAAAACTTGACAGATATAGATCACTTTAATAAAGGTCAAATCAAAGTTTGTTTGGCCGTTTGGGACTAGCTTATCAGTGTTATTGTGGAAACAAAAACAACAAAAAAGTGCTGAAGATTGGTCTAGCTTCTCCAGAAATGCCGGCGTGCTCTCAAATATTGCGATATTAAAAGTATTCAAGACACAGTTAACATCTGGATGTGTCATCGACGATTAAATTTAATTCCCTGACATAAACTTGTCAACATTTTGTAATAGACCGATGGCTTGCATATTGGTCAAAACGAATCAAAATACGTGGTCTTATTGCCACGCCAAACTTTTTCAGCAACGCAACGCCAATTAGTAGCCCCAAAAGTAGGCAAGACATTGTAAATATACCTGCCTCCCTAGCATGAATACCAAAACGTGATATGATATGATATAGCGATATATCGACACCGACTGTAAAATATTATAAATATAGCCGTCATGTCGAATCGCCGTGCAGGTGACGTCACATATTATGATCGCTGTTTCGATAAAAAATCAAAATGGCGGCTATATCTATCATATTTTTACAGTCGGTGTCAATATATCGCTATATTAATATCATATCATATCGTGTTATGGTGGTCATGTTAGGGGGGCTGGGTGGATGAAACAAACAACAACAATAGCAAGATCATGCTATTGCTATTGACTTTTAGTTGTTTTAACCATTAAAAAAAACTCATTTTTTAAAAATTTCTATGTGGACAGTTCGGCACATCTAGTTAGATCTTATTCATTGCGAAGTAAGTTGTCTAGCGCAGCAGAACTACATTCGGAGTGGGTTGATATCAGCGTCGAGTGCTTGCTTTGAAGCTGTTTCGATTCCCGGCGCAATGCGCAAATATATGTCTAACCTCAAGTGGGTTATGATTTGCTCTAGGAACATCAAATATAAAGTCTGGTTTCAAAGTCCTGTGCAAATTTAAGTTAATTTCGTGGCTACGTTGAAATCTCTTCTATTGTTTGTGTTTATTCTTGATTTATTGTGTATTCTAGTAATTTACGAGTTCATACATACTTACATCAGTTTTTAGATACAGTACTCGTCCCTTACCATAGGTATATCAAACCGAGACATAGTATAATATAAATAAAAGTAAAAAATATATCGTTACGTTTCCCTGAGCGGCTAGTATCATGTCGTGTTAGAAATTTTATGTGTTTGTTGTACCAAGCTTAAGCTGTCAAGCTCAACCCACCCACGTATGGCCGCCTAACAATAATATTTCCAGTGTGTCTCGTTTCCTTGACCACTGCTGAACATAACCCTCCCCTAGTGACTTCCAGACTGGCCGGTTAGAAGCGGCCTGCATCCAGCGGCTTCCCGCAACCTTAGCCAAGTCGTCACCAAGGTGGACACCTTGTGGGTGGTGGCTAGAGATGGGTTTCCACCCGGGTTAAAACCCACTTGTGGGTTATAACCCAATAATAACCCATTTCATTCCACCCAGGGGTGATTATAGCGGGTGATAACAAATATTTCATAATTTTATCAATTGGAATCTTTTATTGCATCTACTTTGCTCATTTAAGTTTATTATTTATTATGTAAGTCGAATATTAACACTAATATGCTTATACTAAAACCAAAAAATCCTAAAACCTTAAATCAGGCCTCGAAATTTTTGATAAAATAATATGCAGCTAGCCGGGAAGTGCGGGAGGGGTTGGGCGCACACGCAGCCCTTTCCGCGGCACCCCGCCTGGCACCAGTTTTGCCTTCCTCATTTTAGATGATTAATAATAGCAAAACCAGAACCAGTTTTTATTAAAAGCATTGCGACAGCAGAAAATCGACACAAAAGTAATTATGCCTATGAGAAATAATTTTAAATGTATTAACTGATAGTACGAGAGCCCACGACCAAAATTTTTGTCTCATAGCAATACGGCCAAAACCGCATCAAATCGATAGATACGATTATCCTGAACTCGAAAATACCAATATCAGACATTTTCCGCGTAGCGTTTGATCTGACCGAATTTTCAAAATTGTCAAAGAATTTTACCGAACTGCATCATAGCAATATGTCTGATTTGCAGACTGTAGTTGAATGATAGTTCTGAGATACCGGAAACATATTTTTCAGACGTTAGTGGTGTAGCGCAAACCCGTAAAATCACTTAAAAAAATTAAAAATGAGACAAAAAAAATGTCTCATAGCAATACGTCTGAAAATCTTTTTTATTAGTAAATTTTAGTTATTTGATGCGAACAAAACAATTTTCAGACGGAAATGTGAACGCATTAAATTTTGAGACCGTTTTGAAAATGTTAACAAATTTTACCGATCGGTATCATAGCAATATGTCTGAAAATTGTTGGACATGATAAAATAAGTTGTCCACATGTGCAAAAAATTTATATCAGACAAATTAAGTGTAGCACCTTCTCTATCAGACAACTTTTCGATACTCAGATATCATTTAAAAATCGTATTGAGGCATCTTGAATTTTCTGTTACAAACCAATGAATACGCTGAGGCTGTTGAAATTAAATACTGATTGATTTGATAGTTTTGGTTTTATTTAAAGCACACTTGAGTAACTTTTACAAAAGAAATAAGTAACGACATCTGTCATCTGTCAAAGTACATATAATAGACAAGGGAGATTCTTGAATATCTATGAAAATATCTATGGCTGTAAATTCAAAAAAACATTTAACAGAGGCGCCGGCCAGGCGACTCCGAAACGTTATTTTCGTTTTTGGGAGTATATATGCTACACTTAAAGTGTCTGAAAACAGGTTTTTGGTAATCATGGCAGCAATACGAAAAGTTGAAAAAAAAAAATATCCGTATTGCTATGATACAGGTCGGCTAAATTTGTTGACATTTTCAAAAATGCGCTCAGGCTATATGCTACGCGCAAAATGTCTGAAAACAAACTTTTTCGTAATACAATTATAAAATCTATGTACATTTTCACTATCAGACGTATTGCTATAATACCGACTGTCTTTTTTTTTTGACACAGCAGAAATGGCCTCCCACGCAGTTGCTACACTTTTGACCGTTACTACACACCTAGTCGGGTTCAGAATCATACAATCTAACGATTTTATAGGGTTTTTGCCGTATTGCTATGAGACATGGTTTTGGTCGTGGGCTCTCGTACTGAATGAGTATGGAGAAAATAAAGCCACGATGATTGGAGACAACGCAAGTAACATGCTTAAAGCTTTTCGACATGCAAAAACGTTTTTCCAGATATTACTTGTATTAACTGAGCTGCTCATGCTTTAAATTTACTCTGCAAAAGTATTATCAAAATTTAAGTAATTGACGCTTCCAAAAATATAGCAGTCTTTAAGGTTTGCTTGCTTACTTTCTCAAATAGTGAAGGAAAAAAACGCTGGTAAAACTTTAAGTTACCATGCGATACTCGATGGGGTAGTTATCACACATGTTTGAAAAGTATAGAAAACACAAAAGTTGTCTTGCAGACCTTAGCTGTACATGAAACAGCTATACTTCTACCCTCGAAAGAAAAACCAGCACTGTTAGATAAAAACTTTTGGAAAATTGTTCATCAATACAAACTGATTTTAGAATATATATCAGATGCAATATTCCAGCTAGAAGGAAATGAAAAAAATATTCACAAGGTGTTTTTGACGCTGAAAAACATGAAATCAAAGTTATTTTTCAGTTTACCGGACATAACGATTATAGATGAAACGGAAAAAGACGAATTTTATCGAAATGCGACGAGAGAATCAAAATGTGCCTAAAGCCTATCCATTTTGCTGCTCATTTATGAAGTGGGACAAAGCATTGGCTTAAATGTAATGGAAAACCTGGCATCTTTTCTATCCAAAGATGGTTTTTGGAGTAGAAGATTCTTATGGGACAGTATTAACAATGTAGCGGCAACTACCTGGTGGAAAAGAATATATGGATCTACTGCATTAAGTAAAGTTGCTGTCCAAATACTTACAGCTCCTTGCACTTCCGGGGCTGTAGAGCGTCCATTTAGTGCTCACAGCAAAAAAAGAAATAGGCTCACAACAGAAAAGGCAAAAAAACTGACCTTTTTGACATACAATTCGAATTTAATTAATAAGCACGAGGATTGCATGCCTGAGTCACCACCAACAAATTTCAGCCCACCTCGCGCTGCTAGCCCTCAGCCATCTACGTCCGGCATAAATTTTTTGATTAATGCCGGACGTAGATGGCTGAGGCAGTTTTTAGATTGCGATCGCATTTCTACTGAATGTGACGATGAGTAATATAGTTTATACAGGTAAATAAATGTATGGCCGGGTTCCCACTATGCCGGACCGGCAGATTTACCAGCACGGTAAAACTGCGGGAAGAGCTAGTGGCTAAAGAATTTATATGGATCTATTCACATTACGCCGAATCCGGTAAAAATACCGAGCATTTTAACTGAGCGTTTTGTCACTGCGCAGCGCCGGTAGAACACCCGGACTGGATGTGAAAGAGTTTGCGCCGGTATCTGTGTCCCCCACACGCCCCGCACTCGCTCCTCTCGCGTCATCATTTCTGCTTCGCATTTTGAATAAAGGAGACGTGTAGCATGGATATAAACGCAGAAAAATTCACCCATTAATGTTTCAAATCAAATGTTCCAAGTGAAAATCTTTTCCGTAAAATGGGATGTATCCAATCCTTTCTTTTTACTCTATTTAGCCTTCTATAATGATATCACCACAACACAACAATTTCGTCGTCCATTGCGAGCAAAGGTCCGAATTCAACTGAGGTGAGTACTAGACTGTCCGGTTCTTTAGTAGGATCTGGTGTAATGTGAACACTATTGTCCGGGAGCCGATTTACGGCAAATTCACCGTCCGGAACAGTGGGAACCCGGCCTATGCGAGATTGGATTCAGACTTTCATTTTACAAGCTTTTAGCAACAAATACAACTTCTCACTATTAAAATAATGCTACTTTTATTTTCACCCACTAGAATGGGTGAAAATGGAATAAAACCGGGTTATAACCCAAATCACCCAGTTTTAACCCATTCGGGTGGAATGGGTTTTAACCCACTACCCATCTCTAGTGGTGGCCCACCACCTAGTGGGGGCAATTACAGTATTTGACATCTTATTCCTTTAAAATTTAAATTCCAGAGGATAGGTTTTGTAATTGGACTCATATTTAGAGTTAGTCAATATCAGAGTTCAGTAATAATAAGTTCCTAATTTTAAAATTGGTTTTTGCATTCACATAACAAACATTTTTTAGTTTTTTGTTAAGTGAAATCAAAGGGTCAATTAAGGAAACGAACTTTTAACTATCGTATAGCTCTCTTCTGGGTCCCTTTCACACATTTTCACAATTCCGTATTTCCTGCACGATGTATCATAAATGATACATTACAATTGTTTACATGTTGTGCTCTTAAAAAAGGAACCGTTAATTTACTTAAAAATCCAATTTAATCAACAATACTTAACAACATTTCGCAAATACAAAACTACACAACATGGGACATGAATTTTAATAAAATAGTTACCACTGAAGCAGTCGTAATTAATAATTAACCAATCTTGCTAAGCCGGTCAGCCATTTTGAATCAATACGAAAAAACCGCAGACTATCAAAATGAGAATCATGCATGAATAAACTATAGGCACACGAGAAACGTTTTTAATACTCGTACATACGTAGGTATAGCCCGACAGTAAAATTATTAACAATTGTTCTATAAACTGTTTTAGATAGCAATATTTTTTAATAATTGAGTTTAAAAAAATATAAAACTTACTTATAATGTAATTTGACAATTCGCTATGTGCAAAGTAGGTGGTGGGGGCCGTCAAATCAATCGCAGCACGCAATCTGGCATAAATGTGAAAAAACTCTGCAATGACAGTGTCAAATTGCTATATTTTCATAGAATTCCATACGAACATTATTATGTATTTTTAAGTAAAAACGTTATAATTCGCGATATGGGTCACATTACGTGTTGTGTTATAAAGTGTAGAAACAATGCGATAAACAGTTCGTGCATGTTTTATTCGTTTCTAATATCAAGATGGAAATTGGAACAACGACATAAATTCATAGCTGTTGTTGTTGTGTGAAAAAAGTTTGTAGGGAGTTTGTGTCACAGACGTTTGTCTTATGATCACAGCTCTTATTATGTAGCTTTGTCCGTTATAGAACTAGCTCTTCAACGTCTCTCACATGCTGTGCTAATACTTTTTTTTCCCTTTTTGCACAGTTTGAGGTTGAAAAGTTATATCATGCTCCAAATCCCGTTCGTATTACAACATTCATATTTAGTTCAAGTAAGAAAATCACTTATTATAATATGCACAAACTTTTTAGATATTTTCATCTAATTTCGAAAAAAAAAACAATCCGAATATCATTCTCAAACCATCCAGTTTCCATAATTTGAAAGATCTTAAGTCCACAATAATTTTGGTCGCTGTCATCGCGCACACAGCGAATAGTCGCAATCCGGTGTCGATCCGCTCCCAGTAACATTACAATCACAAATGGTGTTTTTGTAAACTCAAAAAATGCAATTACAATTCGTAATGCGACTGAAAATGGAAGAAACCATATTTAGATTTTATTTTGCTCTATTTTCAGTCGTATTGGGACAGTATTGATAATTTTACGTCAAATTAAAAGTTTACGAGAATACCATTTGTGATCAAAATCAAAAATCAAAATCATTCATTTTTGCAAATAGGCAATTATATAGGCAATTATAAGCAATATATAATTTGTGGGCTAGTGCCGAGAAGAAGCAGCGCAAGAACCTCGGTCGTAATGTTACTGGGAGCGGATCGACACCGGATTGCGACTATTGTCAAATTACGGAAATTGGGAATCAGCTGTATGGTGTCAAATGTACATCCGTTATCTAAATCGAAAACCCATAGTGTAGTTTGGGATAAGATAAATTTGATGTACTCAGCCGTCGACGTACGACGTCAGTGTGGTACTTACTAATGTTTTACTTGATCAGTGTTTGGACAGCCAATAATTTAATAATCTGCTAGTGAAAAACAAAGATAAGTTTTAGTCTAAGTTTTATCAATTGCTGAAACATTTGATGTTAAGTATATTTTCAGTGTATATGCACCAACACATTAAATTTATACTTAATCATTTCCTGAAATTGAGAGCTGGTGTATCCTTATTCAATATTTTATTTGTACTAATCATGAATTGATTTAATATTTTTCGGGTAAACAGAAATTAATCATCACCACCATCTTGAGCCTTCTTCGACCAATTTGTTCTAGGCCTATTTCAATCCCCACCACTTCGTTCTTTCTTGGACTAGCAGTGTCCAATTCTTGCCTGGCACCTTTTTAATGTCATTCTTCCACTACATCTGGGGTCTGCTTACAGACTTACTAGTCCCACGCTATAGTTTCCATTCTAACAGAGCTTGTCGTCAACGTGAGTCTGATTCCACTGACGTCCATCCATTGCCATTTTAGTTCGGACGAGTTAATCGCCTAAACCCTGCAACAAAAGATAATATTCATATTCATATTCATTTAATCACTTCATAATGTACATTATAGATGGTCAATTGTAACATTACAACCTTCATAAGGCATTCGTGAATTAAAATTATTTAAACAAATTAAATTTATAATTACATTTACATGTCATCATTATATTACATTCATACAATATTAGATTCATAAATTGGTCATTCATAAAAAAGACAAAATTTACATTTTAAAATTAAATTACAATTAATTATAATTAATTAATAAAACAAAATACAGGGTGACTTTGAAACAGTTGCTGAATTTATGAACGCGAACGTGTTCATCAATACAAACAACTTTTTCTACGGGACCAATGTCGAAATCACGAATATGGCGTTAGTTTCCTCTTACAAATTACCACTCTACCTATCGAGGTAGAGTATATCATCAATATCATCATCATCAATATTAGTATTATCATCGGATAATGTATCTATATTTTTTCACGATTTTGATCATTAATCCTAAACATAAGTTGTTAAATATTGATGATTCAACACATTTATCTCTTTTAGCAACTATTTTAATGTTTTCCTGCACCCTATCAAGTATAATACTCGGTGGAATAATTTAAATTGGCACTCGCGTGTAATGAACGTTGCCGGCGAGTTAATGAGCTGAAATAATGTGGGAGCGAAATGAATTATTGTTGCGACCCCGCACACCTATGGAGCGGAATCGAAAACATACTGGAAACGCCCATATATATTTCAATAATTCCCAAAATTTTGTTTTGCTTTTTATTAAGACTATTTATTTAAAAGATATCGACTTGCTTGCTTCTTTTTAAGACTATGTATTTAAAAGATATGATTGAAATGCTAAGGTACTCTAAAATTGTATAAAGCCTGAGGGTGGAGACCTGGTGGTCTGTAACTCAAGTATATTTTTACTCATCATAGATCACCAGTCTCCACAAACAAGTAATTGACTACGTAGTTTAATTTAGTTTTAAGAACTTGCTTGTTTGTGGTGAGAAATAAATATATATTTTATTATTTTTATTTATTTTAATAACAGATGAAGACGATACGCACGATAAGCGATATACTTTAAAATGATTAAAACAGATATTTATTATAAAAAAGTGTGGCAAATACACCATAATAGACCGGAGCCTAGACTAAATAACATTAAATATTCAACTTACTATTCAAAACGATATCGATCCGATACAGCAAGATACTCGATTGAAATGATTGCTGAGACATTATGACACAAGAAATAGGAATAAAGCAATTTGCCTGTTTTCCCCTCAGCACCATGAAGTTGTCAGGAAAACAGGTGAGCTAGCATCATTGATCCTAATCAGTTTATTTATTGAACTGAAACGTGGCCTCAAAGTAGGTACCTCATAAGAAAGCTCATGGTTGCACAAAGTGCTCTGGAAAGGGCAATGCTCGGTGTTTTTTTGCGAGATCGAATCAGGAATAAGGAGATCCGAAAACGAATAAAAGTCGCTGACATAGCCCAACGGATTAGCAAGCTGAAGTGGCGGTGGGTGGGGAACATAGCACGTAGAACTGAAGAGATAGAAAGGATTTAGAATGGAGGCCACGTACCGGCAAGCGCAGCGTAGGTCATCCACCTACAAGGTGGACAGACGACCTGGTAAAGGTTACAGGAAGCCGCTAAATGCAGGCCGCTTCCAACCGACCAATCTGGCAGTCACTATAAGCCATATTCAGCAGTGAACATCATGAATGATGATGATTATTTATTTAATTGAATTCTATTTTAAATGAAGGGTTTTAAATTTCTGATTAAAACTTGAGTTAAATAAACATTTGGGTCATTTCTAGTTAAAATACATTCGCAAGAGCTTTTGATCGTTCATACAGTGCATTGGTATCGGGTAAAACAGATGGATTATTGGATATGATTTCACCAGATTTCTCTGTCGGCCCAAAGCGAATCATACCATGATTAATTAATTGGAATATTGCTTTGTATTTACATTTTGTTGTTCGAGCGGTGAAGGTTTAAAGTAGTTTTAATAATTTACTTAATGATAATATCTTTCAACCACTGGTTTTAATTGAAAATAAATCTTTGACGGTTTTATTACACAGTCTGTGTTGCAGCTGGTACAATTGGAATAAAGTTATACATCTACATTACTTTAAGTGTTTTTTGCGCTGCTTGTTTTTGGCACTACTTAGGCCACAAATTGTCCCGAAGCAGTGGTTGGGTTAAAATAATAATTGGTTGGTCTTAAAGTGCTATTAATGACGTATTTGCAAAAATGATTTCTATTTCGAAACAAATTGACACAACAACTCACTATGGTACAGATCATCAAAATCTCAGAAAGGTCAGTTATTAAGCCTGGGGCGGTAAACAGTTTCCGCCTGTTCAAAGTTGGTTCCAGAAAGTTGTTTCTTAAAGTAGTAGACTCCAATTTCAAAAGGAAGTTTATTAGGTATAATAACAATAAATTAATACTAAATTATTTTTACAATCACACCAATTATCTAGCCCCAAACTAAGCAAAGCTTCTATTATGGCGACGATAACGGGTAAACATACTTAAATACTTTTATAAAAATTCATGACTTAGGTACAAATGCTCGTGCTCATCACAGAAACATTTGCCGCAACCGCTGGCTTTGCAGTCCGGAGCGCGAATCACTACACCAGACGGTCGTCAAAATGAAACAAGCCCAAACAAGAAAGTTTAACTGGTAGCCATTAAAAAGTTTCAATATCCATCCATCATCAGATTAGCACGATGGTGTCAAATTATTGTATTGTCATCCAAATGTCACGTCATACTTAGCTAGTTTTTGATCGATATGACAGTCAGAAATAGGTTAAAAAAGACTTCCAAGATTTGCTTACGTAGTGATCAGTTGTTAAGTTACAAGTGAAGTTAATAGTATACCCCAGACATTAATGAATTTGACATGAGCTCTAAGTAAGGAATAAACATCCTTGAGTTACTAGACAACGAATTTGGCCAAAGGTGCGGCCTTCTTGAAAGTCTTGACACTACCCAAATTAGATCAAATTATTTTCTGGATTGTATCGACGTGTTATATGCCCCGCCCACTGCTACTTTAGCTTGCAAATTAATCGGGCTAGGTCAGTGACTTTTGTTCGTTTAACAAGATAGACAGACATCTTGATAAAGGTGGCAGCCGTTGCAGGCAGCCGCTGGATGCAGGCCGCTTCCAACCGGCCAATCTGGAAGTAACTGGGGGAGGCATATGTTCAGCAGTAGGGACGGCCTATGGCCGAAATGATGATGATGAATTGTATAAAAACCTTCCTTTGCATTCAATTTACTGATGTTTTTTTTATTCCCACTCATAAATCTCGTATTAATTAATATCAAAGTAGATTAATAGGGTCAAACCAAAACATTAAATAAGTATAATAATCTTCTGAAGTTCATTCGTATCAGTGATCCTGAATAGCCATATTTTGTCGAGTACCCGCGCGTGTGGAACAGGTGTGATTTAATCTCGCTAATATAGATCAGCGAACCGTGATACTATGATAGTTTCATCGTGTTAGGGTTGTCACTAAGAATTATTATCATCAGGCAAACTTTGAACACTGTACATTTATCCCAATAGGTGTCACTGCTGCCACTGATCAAATAATCTTCTTCTTTTGTTTATTTATGGCCAAATCGAGGATCATCGGTCCACAACATACCCTATAGAGTAGAAATATCACATAATTCGACATAATTTTCCACCATTTTTTAATCTGTATCTGCACTTTTTTGTAAGAGTTGACAAGATACTAAATGTAAGTAAAAAATCACTTACTAGTTTCAGAGAAAGATGGTTCGTATCTCACCGTTGAATTCCGTCAATATCACGTTGTTGATGTAGAATGTTTTTCATAAAGATTTTTTTAATTAATTTTACCTGTACTAAAAAAATGATATTAATTATAATAAGTTGTCAAACTTTTGCGTCATACTAGCGAGCATAGAAAAGAATCGAGCTTTAACATTTGCGCTGACAACGATTGACAATGTTAACGGTTGACGCTGTGGCGCCATCTGAGATTTGCTTTCCCCATTCAGAGATGCGATTATACGAGTATTAGCAAATGACAGCGCTATAGATGAAAGGATGCGTAGGTTTTATTTTGTCGTCATAGGATTCCCAGTAAATGAAACTATAGTATCGATTTGTCAATAACATTCAACATTCCTTACACCAATCAATTCGGGAACCAAACAGAATTGCGCGCGTTTAAAAAAAAAACCATTGTGTTTGCAGAAACAGGTTATGTGTAATTTACATTTTCGCAACTAATTACTCTCACAAAGTAGTTACAAAAACAAAAATAACTATGTACAATTATGATTATCTAACTTAACTGTGTTTAAAGTTATTATTACACACTATCTACCTTTATAACGTTACGCCGCGCCGTCAACGGCAGCTGCCATTTACAACTTTGGTCGAGTAGATTGATGATTTTGCTTTGTATATGATATCCAGCAATAAGAAAAAACGTCAAATTAGATGTCAGTATCGGCACGTATCGGTAAGTCAGTAGCTGTGAAAGGAACTACCGAAATCGAAGTAAGTTTTAAGAATGTTTTTGTATAGTGAAAACAAGAAACTTTTACCGCCACGTAAAGTTCTTATTTATTTTTTTCATATCCGTTTGGAAAATGGTATAGGTTATTTATAACTAACAGGAGCTATTTAGGTAGGTACACATAATTGGAACATAGTTTTTAAGAAAAGTCCTATAAAATACTAATTTAGCTTGCTGTCTTGGGGAAAGGTTGGCTGCTGACTATTTTACACGCTGAATTGCTAAACTAATGATTTGCAATTAGGTAGGTATTTAACTGATAATGTTTGTTTTGAGGGTTCCATAGGCAAATTAGCCAAATGGCAAAAAACGGAACCCTTATGGATTCATCATGTCTGTCTGTCTGTCTGTCTGTCCGTATGTCACAGCCACTTTTTTCCGAAACTATAAGAACTATACTGTTAAAACTTGGTAAGTTGATGTATTCTGTGAACCGCATTAAGATTTTCACACAAAAATAGAAAAAAAAAACAATAAATTTTAGGGGTTCCCCATACTTAGAACTGAAACTCAAAACATTTTTTTTATCAAACCCATACGTGTCTATGGATATGTCTTCAAAAATAATATTGAGGTTTCTATAAGACAACAAAAATATATGATGTACATTACCATGCAAAATTCCACCGAAAATTGGTTTGAACGAGATCTAGTAAGTAGTTTTTTTTAATACGTCATAAATCGTAAACCGCCATTTACCTTTCATTCAATCAATCAAATATAAATTATGTTACTTGCTGCTACGGAACCCTTCATAGGCGAGTCCGACTCGCATTTGGCAGCATTTTTAAATAAAGCAGTAGGAATATTTCTTACCGCGATCAAAATATAAGTGTATAACATACTTTTTGCGTCTTTCGTGTTTTGAATTCAAATTTGACAGCTTTTTTTTTTCATTCTGATGAACTATGTCTCACTGATCATTACGGTATTAACTTTTAAAAGTACCTATTTAGACAGTACAAGATAAACATTTTACAAGAGGATCGTGCTCATTTAATCGTTTAAAACACAATTGATTGAACCTTCGCCATCAATCGCTTTAACTCAAGTCAGTCACGATCAGTTTTATTATGGATTAATCGATCGATTTACTATCGATTAGGACCGACTACTTATTTATCACGCATGAGTAACAGTTACTTTCACTAGCGTATTGATGATTTAATGAGGTTTATCAAATGGATGGCTTATAATTTAATAGAATACACTTGATACAAAAGAACTAAAGTTTTCGGCTTTATTATAATCATCATACAGTCCACAGCTGGACATAGAGCTTCACCAGTAAACGCCACTGAGCCCGATCCTCGGCTATTCTTTTCCATTATACAGGGTTACATTGCAAAGGTGTGCCTTTTCCTATCCGCTTTTAAAAATCGTACGCGTGGATAATTTAAGTCATTCATGGAAAAATTGCACCGTATGTGCACTGCGTAAGGTCCTTGTTGGCTCGCCGTACCTACGCCTCTGATGAATGACTACGGCTTTCGTAGTCTCTCTTTGACTTTATTTTCGAATATTTTGAAGTATTTTTTATTCGTAACACACGATTATTTAAAAAAAATAACGATTAAACGCTTCTTTATATTGTTCCCTGGATTCTATTTCTTAAACCTCTTTGCAATGTAACCCTGTATATCATCGCTTCAAAAGAGCGCCATACACTGCGTTTACCAAGTCGCGGTCTCCACTCAAGAACACGTCTATGCCATCGGTTGTTGGTTTTACAGCTAATGTCGTGTTTGAGAAGATTAATTGTTTGTTTAATTTCTTTTAGTTCGTATTGTTTGAACAATAATATTGATATTTTAGTAGAAAGTCAATGACTGAAGAGTTTATAAAATACTGTTCCAAGGGACACATTCAATGTGCAGTCTGTTGTTGTTATGTACTTAGGTATTGCATTATTTTATTGTATTTTTTTTATTAATTACGTTATTGCTAGTGACAATCTCTGACATTTTTGTATTATTGGTTGTCCCAAATTATTGAACAATATTTTGACTTGTAAGAGACATTGTGACATTGATTGATGTAAATTATTGTTGTTGGGTTTGGAGAATAGTTATTTTTATTGACATTCATTTTGTTATAATTTTAATCTTTAGACACGATGACATTAACAGAATTTATCAATTTTACCTATCGATAGATCAGTAAAGCACGCTTGAACTCTATTGTATGTACTGTAACTATTATTCTGTGAAATACCGTGACTTATGCAAACGCAAAATTGCAAATACTTCATTCATTAATCTATTTAAATAAAAATAAATCTCTATAAGTATATCTCTTGGTCATCGCATAACGCGTAAATGGATGGAACAATTTCGCTAATTATTTATTTGTCGTGTTAATTATTGTCTTGTGAAAGAAAAAAATAAGAAAGTCGCGCAGAAAATTCTTTATAAATAAACAGACAACGCGAACGAAGTCGAGGGCAACGGCTAGTTCTAAATAATTCTGATTCTATTCTGGGAACAAGTAGGTACCAGGAACGCTTAATCGTTTAAGAGGTCAACAACACAATTCATACAAATTACAACACAGGTATGATATCAAATTAAATGTTCCCTCTTTATACCCATCCTCTTCGCTCTTGATTAGAACAAAAGGGACGTCAGATCATTGATTCTAGTTGCCTTCATAGGGTGAGTCGGTGTCTTCAATGAATAATTGTTAGATTAACGAGACTTAGTCATCGGCCTCGATCGCCGGCAACTTAGATAAGCCTAGTGATGTGAAATAGTCGATAAAGATAGCTTTATAAAGTACAGTAAAAAGCATTTTGAAGAAGTTTGGACATTTTAAATAATAAAAACATATTTAAATATGTACCTAAAGGCAAACATTTATTTAAGAGTTTTAAGGCGCCGTCCTAGGCTGACTTTTGTGAAATCGTACTTTGCAAAATATAAAAAAAAGAAGTTGTTTTATAAAAATATATTAAAACCAATGGAGTAGACGTCTTGCATCTTTACGGAGCTCTTAGGAAGTAAGTTTGATAGTTGAAATTTGTAATGCGTCTTAAAGTGAATTTTGTGCAAATAAACGATTTATTAATTTATTTTTAATACGTAATTCTTATTTTAAGTTCACTTCGTAATTTTTAAAGTAAAAATAATTAAAATCTTTTAAAATTAATTGTAGTAGGAATACAATTTTTGATTTATTTTATCGTATCGACGAGTAATTTTACTCTAATTGTGATGTTTTTAATTTATAAAGCACTATCTTAATTTGTTAGTAAGAATTGAGGCACGTAGGTATGCCCCATCTTATGGTGTTCCTATTTGGGGTACGATTGAATGATTTAGATTGCGAAAAGATTAGTTTTACATTTGGAGCTTAACGTAAGCTTAACTCAAGACAATTTTTGGACTGATGACTACAAACTACTAGTACTATTGACTATTTAAAGAATGTAACGTCGACTGTCGATAAGAGTCGTATCCCCTCCCTAGTTAAAAGCCGGCACTAATAGGGTCGTGTACTCTGATCTCGCGAACAAAGCGCGCGCGTGATATTGATTGCGCCTAGTTTGCGGGCCGAAAGCACAATATAACTGGAAGTCCGTGGTTGTTTATGCGGATACCTGCATTCCATTTAACCAATTAAGCTATATTTAGATCACGCTTTCATTTTGATTATTCAGTCAAATAGTAAAATGGATTACATATTTACTTACTCAGCTTAGTGAGAATATAAGTGAGAATACCTTAATTTATTATACAGACAAAAATTTTATACTATGATGTTAATATTTTTATTTATTAGGTTGTGTTTTATTGATTTATTAATTAACTGACCTACTTGTTTTAAAATAAATAAAATGTAACATATTTACTACTATTTTATAATATCATCTCTCAATGACATGACAACTTTATTTAATCTGTATTTAGAACGAACTAGTTCCTAAAATTAAAATCTTAAAGATTCTAGGCAATTCTTAAAAAATATTTGTAGGATTGAGGAGGTTTATAAAAGGACTCAAATGACAAAACTCTTTCAGGTGGCCTATATTTTTAGAAATAATAACTTCGTAATCAAAGCTATAGATGTTATTATTGTTTATTCTAAAGTAAAATGCTGCAGGAAAATAATTGCGTGGATGTAAAAGCAAACGAACAGAAACCGGACAGAACATTATCGTATTGCTTAGAAAAGTTTCTAATTGCTAAAATAATATTCGTTATATTTTATCTAGCAACTCATCTTGATATACATGTGTTGGCAATAATAATCCTAATCAATCTATTACAAAATATCTAAAGTTTATGCGGATCTGAACATAATTTCACTAACAACTAATTTATGTACCTAATACTGTCTAAAATTATAGAACGCAATAAATATATTTAATTAGATTGAATTGAAGTATTTAAATTTGTGAAATCGCCAAGTCTATTCAAACTTGTCAACATAATTTCGATTGACTTTAATGCATAGATAGTATCGACAATAACTCACCGCAACTCTCTCATCCCTAGACATCAGAGGCCAGCGCAATTAGTGCCGCTTTGACATGTAATACATAACTGTATTGTATCAATCCCAAAACGGACCGCCTCGCTCTAACGCACACACAATCGTATTTCCCTCTCGCTTCGTCAGGGGACTAATTCGCAATCAATAATAATTATCCTTACGTTTGCAAGCAAGTGGATTGCATTGTGTGATGATATGGCGGGCTTAGGGTTGTCTATGTCAGAAAAGAGAAAGATTCGATTGCTTCAAAGTTTAACTTTAAAATCTAATTCTAGTAAACAATGTCGCCCAATTATTACCATACTAAATATTAAATACATGACCCCCCTTCTTTATGAGGGCATCCTCCTGCTTGATAGGAGGGTAATACTACCTGAACCACAAGAATTAACTAGACACGATTAGCACAGGACTCATGGTACTCGTAAGGTTTATTTATACCCTCCAGTGCGATTTAAATAGCTAAATGATAATGATTATTCGAATTAGCACACGAGTCTTAATTTCGTAAAAAAACATATTATCGTGTTATTATATCTTTAAATTTTGGCATCAAAAGAGAGAAAAATTTATACAAGGTGTTGTCAGAGTGATGTCAGCTGGTCAGCAGTTTAGTATAGGTTTCTTTTTGAGATTTCGATTTTGGTCCTGGCCCCCAATTCAATACCCTTCGATAACGAATTGACAACCGGTAAATCACGTGACACTAATGTTAAATCCTATTGTGTCACGTGGTTTTCCGGTTGACAATTTGCTATCGAACAGTTCTGAATCGGGAGCATTTTGTGACAAAAGTTGTTGCATGTAAGTAGTAGAATCATCGCTTAAGTTCGAACCGCCATAATTTTTTTTGTGCATTTTACGTGTTTTTTATTGTTATTCTTTTATTCGAGGGTGAAACAAAGTCAACAAAACACAAATCATATAAATCAGTTCAGCCGTTCTTGACTTATAAATGGTGTAACTAACCCGATTTAGTTTTGTATACTATTACTAGATGTCCTGGCGAACTTTGTACCGCCATACATTTTTTTTCCTGATTTTTTTTGTATTTTTTATAGTTATTCTGCTATTCGGGGCGAAGAGGAATTCAACAAAACAAAAATCATATAAATCGGTTTAGCCGTTCTTGACTTATGAATGGTGTAACTAACCCGACTTTGTTTGAATCTATTTTAAAGAAATATTTAACAATTCTGTCAAAAGACAGCCCTACATTAGCCAGTGTGTCGCGAGTCAAATGTCACATGTTGGCGGATTAATTTGCGAGGCAATTACACGGGACGAGCTTCGCAGCCGCTGTTGTATAATAAGATAGCAAACTGGCTGATATGTTATGGCAAAGGAGATAAATTTGCCCTGTTTGCAATTTAATTTTATTGATAGAGAAAAAGAGATACATCCCCATATAAATGTTTCTTCAGCATTATTGGCTCTCTGACTGATGCAAAGAAGCTGCCTTAGATCTTGCTATGAATACTACTAAGTAATAATCTCTTGTGCTCATATAATCACAATAATTTGACACTAAAAGCAGCATACATCAAAAACATCAAAATCGTTCGTCTTACTCATATCTTTTAGGCCATCTTCTTCTTCTTTCCGTATGTGGGGAAGTTGCCAATCATGACAGAAATCTTTACTTTGTCTGATACTGCTCTGAACAAGGACTTGGTGCTATCGAACCATTGTCTTAAGTTCTTGAAGCATGAGCTTCTGTGTTTGCCTAGTTTTCTTATGGTCTTAAGTATAACTATTCTAAGTTTCACGACAACTCTCAGGATAGGACCCACTTTCATCATCTAGCTAGTCCCCATTGGCTTAGACTTATATTACTTGGTTAGAGCTTAATTGCTCAAAATTGTTGTGGACTCTCAACTCAACACCATCAACGTCGTAGAAAACTAGAGGTACCTTTGTCCAAGTTTGAAAGACAGTCTGAGAAATCAAAAGAGAAACCATCGTACTATTTATAGGAAATACGTTACAGTAGTTCCTGTGACAAACATACAGTCTTTACCATCAACATAATTAGTAGGTATGATGTATTAAACGTAACAATTAAAGCGATTGCGTGACGTGTATTGTGAGCTGATGTATGGCGGAGTTAATGAGATTGTGCTGCTATTGTTGTGTGACAGATGGGAGCGATAGCTGAGATGTTTAGTAAATTAGTTTAGTAAATCTTAAGTCTTCAGAGGCCTTAGAACGGTTTGATTGCTATCAGCAGTAAGGTTAGGCACTTATCTTAAACCAATTCCCATAAGGTAGAGTCCCAAACCACCTTATAGTTGGGGTGATGTTTGTTTGGATTTACCATTGACACGTCTTTGACCCATTGCACAATACCGTAGGGTTACTTTAAAACGTACATACAGTCGGTGAATTAGGTTTTCTGTTGCTACGTGCATCTAGAAAAACTGTATTGGGTGGGACCCCAAAGAAATTAATTAGAAGTAGATTAATAGAAGGGTTTCTAGCCTACAGTATTGATCTTCCTGGTGACAGATGACAAATAAAAGGTCTTGATGATCTTTAAGGTAAAATCAGAAATGAAATTATTAAAAAATATTAAAGTTATCAATACAGCTCAAAGGATAAGCACGTTGAAGTGGCAGTAGTCACATTTACCCTAGAACTGACAGAGCACAGGTTAGACGGGTTCTTAAGTGGAGACCACGACTTGGCAAACGAAGCTTAGGAAACCCTCCGACAAATTAGAGCGATGATAGACGCAAAGCTGATGCAAAAGAAGCTCTCTGAATTGGGCTTAGCGGAAAGTATTTAGAGATACATGTCCAGCAGAGTAGACTGAAATGTGCCAATTATTTACTATAAGTTCATTAATTGAGCATTGAACACACTGTATATCTAGTTCTGTGTCCTTAGACTGACTTATGTCTAATACACCTCACCTATACATTAACCACTATATCCGAAATCTCCGGATGCTATAGTATAGTAGACATTGAATAGGATAGCACAATAGATAGGTATGTGCCGTGAACAGCGATATCGATAAGTCTCTGGCAGGATTAAGACATCCCTTGGGCATAGTAGAGGATACCACTGTTCTAGTAAACTATGGGCAGATAGTGCTACGTTGCATTAGTGCGGCTCTACTTAGATAAAACTATGACGATCTGCAAATAGCAAAAGTAGTTGGGAATAGATTGTTAAATGTAAATGAACATAACGCAGAATATACTTTTGTAGGCACTGGAAAACTTGCCAACTTCATGACATGAATCAAGTTTGGTGAATATTTCTCATCAAATTCGTTGTCTTATGGAGTTAACTCGGTTAGTGTCTCGTCTTACAATTTGTTGAGGGTCGTGAGTTCAAAACCCAACACGAGTAAGTGCTACTGCAATTTTTGGAATCTATGTACGCAGATATCAACAATAAATGCGTACATTGATAGAGAGACATTAGATAAGAGTAACCTGCACTTTCTGTTCACACTCTGATGTGATCAGAAAATTGACCACTTCTCCTGTATAAAGAAGCCTGATAGCTCCAAATTGAATTGCTAGTCTTTCCTCTTCTTGGATTGTTCACTCACCACCGCGTCTTGTAAAGCGCTTTATGGAAAAATATTGTTTATCTTATCACGTCCGATGTATCATAAAGATGTCAGAACAGTAAAAAATCATGTAGTACCTAGGGATACAGCTACAAAACAAATAATGATAGATCGCATTAATGATTAATGCAACCCCAACGAAATACACAAACACATTCGATTTAACCTATGAATTGTCCCCTCTGCACCATAACACAATAATTGATAAAACTGTTTTTGGCTAGACAACAGAAATGTTAACCTAAAATACCGCAGGCAATCCCGAACGCTTTTAGTTGAGTGGTCAGTTTGTCGTGATTTTTATCGATATTCCTTTATTTACAACATCTATCTTTTATTTTTTGCATCGATATTGTTTTAGGGTAATCCGTGCTATGAATATAAGGGCTCATTTGAAAGTACAGAATTATTTTGGTCAGCTCTTTGAAAAAAAAAAGTTCTATGAACTAGTTCTTAACATTTCTTAGCAATTAATTACTTGTATAGTCGACAATATAAGTAATTTTAGGCATTATTTCTTTAGTTATTAGAAAACATGGTTTTAAAGTAAGTTATGGGTAATAAATCAATCATCGATTATTATCGACGAATTTCAACAGCAGTGTCCCCTCTCTACCCATCTCCCCGGGGCTGGGATCGATCAGCTGGTAATTAACTGTTTGTTAACCGATACACCGGGTTTCTGCATTGCTCCCACTGACTGTTACGCACTAGTGTTGTAATTAAGCTGGCCTTGTTATCGATAATAAGTATATATACGTTTGTGCAGGCTAGAAGTTATTTTGCGTAATACTGTTTATTCAGTTCAGTTCATAATATTACCACTAACCATAGCATAAAACGTTAGATTTTAGAATATGGGTTGGGTTGACTTGGGTTGATACCCAGCCAATTACCATACCATACTTAGTGTGTTTGTTAAAAGAATTTACTTATTTATACCATGATCAAAGATATCGTTTAATATTCTTTGACCATGACAGATACCTAAACCTATGTTCAGCAGTGGACGTCCTATGGTTGAAATGATATCTAAATTAACACTATACACTAAACTGGTATTAATGCAACACAATACCTGTTTACGAAATAGATTTTTCCGACGTTTCGTTCGACGTAATTGCAAAGGCCGTGGTCACTGTATAGTGTTGGTTTAAAAAAATGCAACAAGAAAGTTTAAAATGTTTTATGATACCTAAATATTAAACCTTAAAGCATTTTTTTGCGGTGTTACCTTCATTATATCCAACCTGGGCTGATTCATCAAAATATTATGGATCTATGAGAGATCAAATATAAGGACAACAACATAAACTCACAACTAAAATAAAATATTGTTGGTCTGACAAATAGCTTGGTGTCTTCTACAGGGTGCTGTTTTGAACAGTAACCAAATTTAAGTAGGCGAAAATGTTTATTAATTCAAACAACTTTTTCTATAGTGTACGTTTCTTCTCTCTTCTTCTCTTCTCTTCTTTTTTCCTCCATATAAATTATCGCTTTACCTCGATGATAATGTATGAAGCAGCGATTTTGTTTTAATGTTTTTGATGTTGATCCCATAGTAAAAGTTGTTTGTATTGATGAACATATTCGCCTCCTTAAATTTGGCTACTGTTCAAAACAACATCCTGTATAAGAGTCTTCTTTGAACCTTTAACTAGATAATTTTAATTTACAAACTATTATTTTTCTTCTATTCCAGGTCAAAATCTGGTTCCAAAACAGAAGAACCAAATGGAAGAAGAAAGACAACATATCGAACGCAGAAGTAGCCGAATTCAAGCAGCAGAAACCGCCAGAAGAGAAGAAACCAGAAGAACCGACGAAAGAAGATCCATTAGCCTTAGACATGTCGAGAAAGAATTGCAATAAGATCCTAAGTGAGAAGTTGCGAAGTACAAAAGCACCTCCCCAAAGTCTATCTCCTAAACCTAGGAAGGTAGAAAAAGGGGTTGTTTTAGAAGGGGTATGCGATGCGAATGATATAGAAAGTAGAATTTCTATAACAAAAATAACGAATAAGTTATCCAGTACGGATTTATCAGGAGAAGCTGGGAAGGTGTCAGTCAAAAGTTTTAGTCCGGAAGAAGTCAAAGATTTGAAGTTTGATACGCTAAGTCGAGATGTTGAGATGTAAAGTATAGGAATAGGAACACTAAGTTTTATTTTGTTGAACACTGTCAAAACGGGGAGAGGAATAAAGATACGTTGGTAACATAGATAATTATGATGATTGCATATTGTCTTTAGAAAGTCCTGAAGGCTGATATAGGAAGTAAATATAAATTGATTGCAGGATAGACGATCAGATGTAAAAAAAAATGTCTAAAAAGTATATCATATTTCATAAAAATAAGAGCAAGAATTTTATGGGATATACGAATACGTAGAAATCCTTTTACAATCTAAATTGTTAGTTTACTTATGTGCTAATCACATGATTAGTGACTGGTAGCTTAGTGGCTAAAGTCACGCAAATCAGTGTCGTAAGTTTGAATTGAATCCCAGTACGTGCCTCTGGATTTTTCAGAATTCATGCCTTTTTCTTCTTCTTCAGCATATGTAGTTGATCCACTGTTTGACATATGCCTCTTAAAGGTTTTTCCTGGTCGGTCTCACCGTCTTTATAATATCATCCGACCATCTGGCTGGTGGTCAGCCCACACTTCGTCTTTCTGTCAGAGTAATCATGTACGTAAGTATTTACACAATTTGCTTAGGCAGTGAGGGACAAATTCGAGAGGAAACTGGCGCATTCAGCCTTGAAGTGTAGCAAGGATCCATAATGGTCTAGTTCCTTCTCAAGATTACAAAGGTCTCACTTCAAATTTAATATCTAGAATCATTGAATGGGCCAAAACGCTAGAAGAAAAGAATTTGTTAGTGTTCAAATAAAACTCAGTGTAAAAAAAGTTATAAGAGCCGTTCTGTGTTCTTAAATGATATTTTATTTATTAAAGCGTGTGTTTACTCAATTGTTTTCTACTTCTTAGACTGCATTTTCACTATTGCAAATAGACAATATTATTTTTAGATTAGCAGCAGTGCTTCCGCAAGTATTATTATCAGTAGGTTCATATGTATAATGCCAGCTAATTTGTTTGTTGAGCTTCTTTTGTTTTACAGCCTCCCGCGTCCAATAGTGAAAGTAATAATAAAGGAATAATCAAGGAAACTGATTCCCTGGCCAGTTTGACTGATATAGTAGAGACATCGTGATTTAAATTTTTTTAAAGTAGTGTCTGATTGAGGAGTTATAATTTTGGATAAAATAAAAGTATCTACATTAAAATTTGAAAAAAAAAATGTAGCGGACAGTTCTTTAGAATTTGCTTCTAGTAAAATTAAAATATGCAGATAGTCATCAACAAAATGAAGAGTCCTGTAGAGAAAAAGGAATAAAAATAATGTTTTTTGATTTCAGGTGTAAATTAAGTGGTTTTTGTGTACCATTTTGTCTATCTGTTTGGCCATTTTTTGCTTGATCTAGCAACTTTTGGAATCAATTGTCGATTGTTTTAATATCAGGGAAATTATGAATATGGTTTAAGTTTAAGTATGTAACTTTTTAAAGAATTATTTCCTTTCATAATTTTCTCTACGGAACAAAGAATTAAACGTAAAAAACACTTCTTAATTTAAATATCTGGTCAGTTAGGTAAATTTTCCTTTTTGAAATTTTATGTTATTCGGGTTGGTCCCATTGTCAAAGTTGCTGTAATTGGGCAGTAGAATGATCCCCTAAAAAGAAATATGTACTAAAATCATGGAGCACATACCCTATGGAGTAGAAATGACATTTGATTTGTTCGACAAATGTTTCTGCCATTTTTTAATCTGTATCTGTGCTGTTTTTGTATAGGCGAGTGTTGACAGGAGTTGTCATTTCATACTAAATGTAAGTGAAAAATCACTTACTAGTTTCGGAGAAAGATGGTTTGTATTGCTGCTCTATAGGGTATGTACACGATGACTAAAATATATCAAGTATCACGCACGATTTAAGAGTCAATTTCCTTGACTGTATCAAATCAATACAATACTAAATCGACTCTTTGTAAATAGTAGTTTAGAGCGTTTTGGTTTCGTGTGAGAAGTATTTTGTATGTTTTGTACTAAGCTTTTAAATATTATGTAAGTCACAATTTCATAATTGTCGGGAATAGTCGGCAAATGTCGGCAAAATCAATAAAATAAATTCGGATATACAGAATTAGTACATACTGAATTCGATAGGAACCGGCGAAACACATAGCTAATGTCTGCTTCTCTTAACTAATACGTAACAATACATGGCGTCCTCCATTTTTACGTTCTTTTTCTTTTCGTTCATACTTAGTTGCAACATAATTTTAACAATATTGATGTAATTTCTTGCACGCTCTAAAGATACCTACTTGATTAAAACATGCCATGACTGAATCAAGCTCGCGGTAAGAATCCAGAAAATTATGTAACAAAATACGGAGTCCGGTTCGCAGTTGACCGGTTTTTTTATTTCGCGTGGCAGTTACCCACAGTAGACCGGCAAAATTTATGACGAAAATTAAGGCTTACAATAATTTGAGATAGTTCTTGAAACATTACTAATGCTTTATCAGTGCCATGTCAACTAATTACTGGCAAAAAATATAAATGCTTATTGTATGTTCTTTATCTAAGTAGGTATACACGTTGTTTTATTCTGTTTTATTTTTCACATCGATGTTTTAAAAACATGTATATTTGTAAATCTAACAAATTACATACCTATCCATGACACCGGATATGAAGATTCTTTCTTATTCCAATGCAATCAAAATTTTTGTGTATTATTTGAGTTAAGTAATATAGATTATTGAAAAAAGGTCGCTCTCAAAAATTAAATTAGAACTATGTTGTCTTGAGTCCTATTAAATTGTAAACTCTATGGATCAGTGTTGCCAGATAGACTGTAATTAAAACTGATTACTGCAATTTTGTTATCAAATGCCATTTTTTGCTGAAACACTTAAATTATTGTATGTTAAAGTTGTTTTATACTACTGCTTGAATTTTTGTAGTTTTGTATTTGTGATTTGGCAACACTGCTGTAGCTTTGAAACTTCCACTTTGAATGTGAAATCGACTGTAAATAAATTTGATTATCGTCACGTGCAATATTTGCATGCTAAGTAGAAATACTAAACTAAGTACAAAAATCTCAAAGTAACTAAATTACTTGTATAGAGTATTATGTGTAAAAATAAGGCCAATACATAATTTACATCTAAAGATTTTAAAAATTAATTTGTTTTAACTTCTTGGTCCAAAAAAATGGACAAAGGTTTCATGCGACAACTCGGCATCCAGATAATTAAATCAAAACATTTGTCAATCAAACTAGATTAATTTCTAATACTGTAGTAAATATTATTCTATTCTTAATAGTAACAGAGGCCTAACTATGAGCTCTTAAAACAATATTGCTTCAACCTTGTTTAGTTTGTTCTCCATAAAACTTGATGTTAAAACTAAAAACACTGCTTTACGCAGGTAGGTTCTGTTTTAGAGTCTATGGCGCATAGCCATCCTTGATATAAATCCTTCAAAACTACAGAATAACGAATTAAAATGGCATTTTCATTGAATTATGTGCTTGTATACGAATAATATTACTTAGTAGTAGGTACTAATGTAAATGTGTACATAGATAGATTAGATTATTAGAATAATGTGCAAAAATGATTCTGGTTTGATATGAATTCAATAAATGTAAAAATATTAATTGCTTTTATTAATTTCCCTTACTCCTAGGTACACTGCTTTACAATGGATGAAATGGAATGGTATTAAAGAACTATATTATAGGGCAATCTGCCCCCCTATCATGACTACCAAAACACGATATGATATGATATGATAAAGCGATTTATCGACACAAACGGTCAATTTAAAAAAAAATATAGACTCCATTCTGAATTTGTATGATCGTCCTTTCCATAAAAAATCATCATGGAGCTTTATGTATCATATTTGTAAAAAAAATACCGCTTGTGTCAATAAATCGCTATATCATATCATGTCATATCGTGTTTTGGTGGTCATGCTAGGGGGGCTGGCTTCACATAAAGTGTAATATGCTGTAATTTACATCGCTCTAAGCCTTTACCCCAGCTCGATGGACCGACGACCTTAGGAAAGCGGCTGGCATTGGCTGGTAGAGATGAATAGCGGGAGATCGTGTTTTGTGGCGCTCTTTCGGAGGGTTTACGTCTTTTCCTTCTCTTGATGGACATTCATTTCATCTCTTGTTTATATTTTTGTAACATTATGGTGTGCAAACGAATAAATGATTAATGATTAGGTACTGAAAACATTCTGAGTACTTGTAGCTAAATTTGAGTTAAGCAATTTACATTAGGTATGTAAAATATAGAGGGCATGTCCTTCAGACAGTTTTTCTACATCATTAATAAATTAAAATATTAACAAAAATAATAATTAAGAATTAAGTCCAAAAAATAAAAAAATCGAAACCCCCGTTTTAGGAATAGTAAGTAACTAGGGTAATGGGCAAACTGGCAATATCGCTTTTCTATCTTGCTTGCAAGGTGAGAAAAGGGTGGATGTTCATATTGTTTTCTTTTTTATTTTAATAAAAACATTTTTATTTTAAATGGGAATATTTTTAATGTATTTATGGACGCTATAGTATGACGGGTTAACGGGAATGCCTTTCGTTCGTTAACATACTGTTTAACACTTTAAAAAATCGACTGCCTCTGGTGAAAATCGAACTCACGTCTCATCGTATGCCGGGCGAGTCCTTTTCCAAGTATATGTAACATGTAATTGTTAACAAATAATAAGTTTGACGACCTTCTTGTAGTTCGCGCTTCGGACTACATAGCAATAAAGTAAGGCGGTTGCGGGTTCGAATCCCGCATAGGGCAAATTATGTTTGTGTGATGAGCACGAGTATTAAATTTGTACCTAAGTCATGGATGTTTATAAATGTATTTAAGGATGTTTATCCGATATCTAGTCGCCATAATACAAGCTTTGCTTAGTTTGGGGCTAGATAATTGGTGTGATTGTGAAAACAATTATTTATTTATTTAATAATATTAGTCTGATGAACTGAATCATTTGTACCTTAATGTATATATGTATTTTATCCGTTATCTAGTTGCCATAGCTGCATAGTAGAAACCTTGCATTTAGGGCTAGTTAGTACGTGAGACTATTGAATTGTAGAGATTATTAAGACAAAGTCATTGGGTTTTGCAAAGTGTTCTAAACGGTATGTAAACTGATTAACCATACATTTTGTAACGTTTGCTAAGTATCATATTTCATAATAACAAACTACATAACTTTCCCACGCTGCTGTTTCTACTAAGTACTAAATGCTTATCAAGTTATTTTATAAAGTGCATTTATATACCTATATCAAGTTAATTACATTGTTAGATTGTAAGTGAATTGTAATAAAATGCTAAGATTTGTTATCCTAGGTACCTACCTACTTAAAGTTTTATGCGCAGTACCTACTTACTTGCTGAACGTGAAATGAAAATGCCCTGTAAAAATTGTGCGTTTTAGAGAAAACTGTCAAAAAACAATTACTGAAGGATTTTAAACACAGTTCAGCCATCTTGCGGCCAAAGAGTAAACTGACACATACCCGTTACTGTGGCAACGGGTACAGCAAAGCTCACGACACCGCCATCTATGTGACTTTTCTTAAAACGTTTGAAGGGGTGAGTTTGCTGTCCTACGCAATAGATTGCTCTCAAGTTCTCAACTGAAACTTTGGTTAAAATTAAGGTTTCAAAAGTCGAGCATATAACCGTAAAATAAATGTTGCAGTTCTTGAATTCAAACACAGATGTCATGACTAGTTTTTTTAAAGACTAGTTGGGAATCTGAATGGGAATGGGAACTGGGACCGATTAGTATTTGAGGTACAATTAAAAAAGTACGCGAGAATTATTGTGTTTGAGAAAGGAAAACGCAAAAATAAGTACCTATGGCATCTGCCCTAACAATGTTTATACATTGTATGTACGTGCATTGTATACAAGGTGTTAATAAAATAACGCAAAACCTTTTAGGGGGTGATTCTACTGCTAAAATGCAGTAACTTTTTCTATGAGGCCAACATCGAAATTGCAAAAAATATACCTACACTTTCCCGTACTAAACCGCGACCAGCTGACATCAGTTTGTATGGAAACGTCGATAGTTTTTTTGAGAATTCGATGTTGGTCCCATATAAAAAGTCGTTATATTTGAGCACCAGAATCAGCCCCTCAGAGGTTTTGGTTAATTTCATGAACACCTTGTATAAAGCTGGATAGCTGAATAAGTATTTTATTTAAAAAGTTTGAAATGAACTTTTCATTTCGTTAAATCCTGAAAAATAAATCATATCGATATCGTTAGCGTACATCAGCAGCAATGGTGGCTGCTCATGTCTCTGATGCTGTCTGACATAACGTCTAATATCACACTGAACAGAAACGGACTGAGGACGGAACCCTGGTGTACTCCGACGGCGATCGGGAACGGTTTGGTGTTGCCAACAGCGGTCCGAACCATAGAATCGGAGCTGCGGTACATGTCTCGGATAATGTCAATATATGCCACGGAGACCCCTTTGGATCTCAGTGCCCACCAGATCACCACTCGAGGAACACAGTCGAAGGCCTTTTGTAGATCAAGAAAAAGCGAGTGCAGAGGCGTGTTCTTCGTCCTGTATCTCTCCATGACGGTCCTTAGGCGAAAATAGCCAGCCAGCCAGCCAGCTAGTTGCCAGAACGAAACCCATATTAACACTCCGAGACATCACACTCCTGTCAGATCCGGGAGTCCTCAAACCACTCCGGAAGCTTCATGGTGGGACAGGACCTTTATGATACTTTGTTATACGGCCGATTTACACCTTAAGATTATATAATTATAATATACATACGAGTTACATGAGAACTGGAAATGAGTTACTTGGCGAGATTAAGACCAACCACTGAATGTCATATATGACATATTATTTGTAAGGTAATGAATGTACTTCTACTTGTCTACTGTACTGAAATAGTTAGTATAGGTCCTTGGTCATTTTATTTAAGCATGTCTTTCTTTGTAATAATTTAGCATAGTGAAATTAAACTGCGGCTACTTATATCGCGCTTATTTTATACGAAAACACAATATGATCATCTCAAAAACAGATGTTTTTAGATACCAATTCAAAGATTTAAAAAAAAAAAACATAATCCTGACTCTATATGGACTCATATTATTACATTTAAAAAAATGTGACCTTGAAAATAAAATGTGGGAATCAGAATATGTACAGTCAACAAAACGTCAAATTTTCTCAATGGGGATTAAGCATGTTTTTTTTATTGGGTCCTAAAATAAATAGTACTAAATTATAATTAACAAAACATTAATAATTTTCGAAAAACATTGATAAATACCTGACTTACAGCCCATTAAAGTCGCATGTTAGACAAGGAGGTCCGATATGTACCGTGACGTCACATTACACGACTGCCATAAATTTTTCATAGTAAAAGTTGTTTTAGAAAGAGATAGGTATACCTTAATTCCTAATTACTATATTACGGTTATTTTTTACCTAAAATCAATTTTGTTTTCACTATGAGCTCTATAATTTCATTTTTTAAAAATAAATATAGTAATAACAATGTATTTTTTTCATGCGTATTCCCTATTGGTATTGATCTTCTCAATGACCTTGAAATAAAATAACAACCTTGACCTGCCGTTGTCTGTACGTAGGTACAACATCATCATCATGTCAGACTATTACTTTAAAAATATTTGCAAGTGAGCTTACAAAGTACTCCAAAGCACTCACATTGCCAATTTAAAAACATACATTCATTTTTGTTAGCAACTTAAATTAATGGTTAATAGACAAAAACAATCTTAATCTATTTACAAAGTAGCCTAAGAATTTGGCAAACAAATCGACGTCTTGGACAGTTTGAGTAATCTTATTTAATAAAGCTAGTGCCCTAGGAGTCGGTGCGTTGTGGGCATGCTGGGTGCGCAGACCAACCGGGGCCCCGAAGAGTCGGAGAATTGCAGACTACTGATGGACGTAAGCCTATTACAGTCCCTCAAAAAGCAAACCAAAGAGCACGATTTCCCGCTTTTTTCATCTATTTAATGCCAGCCATCTTCCTAAGGTCATCAGTCCATCAAGCTGGGGGGCGTCCTACACTACGTTTGCCAAGGCGCGGTCTCACTCGAGAACCCGTTTACTCCACTTTTCATCGGTTCTACGACAGATGTGGCCGGCCTAGTGCTACTTTAGCTTGCTACATTTTTGGACTATGTCCATTACTTTAGTCTGCTGCCGGATAACTTCGTTTCGGAATTTAATGTAACAACATAAAATCGATAAATTTCCATATGATAAATACGTAAATCTGCATTCGTTTAATTTAATAAGAAAAAAATATTTGCCAAGACAATTCAAGCTGAGCTAGGATGGTCATTATCTAGGGATTACCTTTGTTATTCGTTATTTATTGCGAGCGAGACGGGAGAGTTTAGGCAGATGATTTGCATGAGTGCGACAAGGACGGACGAAGAGTGACGCGTCAATTTGTCCTGTACAGTTTCAGGGAAAAACAAACACCTTGAGTGGTTAAACCGCAATAACTGCGAAGCTAGGGATTTGAAAAAACATAGTAAATAAATATGGACAGTATTTCTAACAAAAGGTGCTTGTAACTCAGTGGCGACAGCGCTTGGTAAGTGATTGATTACCAAAGTAAAGCCACCCACGCCGCGGTTGTGAGTGGATGGGTGACCATTCCGCCCATATTTAGTGACATTTATCACAACATAAACGACGAAAACGCGATGAAAGCTCGATGAAAGCGTAAACAAACAAAAGTTGCTGACATAGCCCAACGTATAAGCAAGCTGAAGTGGCAGGGGCGGGGCACATAGCACGTAGAACTGACGGCCGATGGGGCAGTAAGGTTCTGGAATGGAAGCCACAAACCGGCAAGCGCAGCGTAGGACGTCCACCTACAAGACGTGGACAGACGACCTGGTAAAGGTTGCAGGAAGCCGCTGGATGCGGGCCGCTTTCAACCGGCCAATCTGGAAGTCACTGGGGGAGGCCTATGTTCAGCAGTGGACGTCCTATGGCTGAAATGATGATGATGATGATCACAAGCATCTCCTTGCTTCGAAAGGCACGTTAAAAATTGGTCCCGGCTAATATCGCTTGATACTGTCTAGTAGTGAAGCCTTAAAGCGGCTTAATAACATTAGACAGTAAGGATAAGTCACCGGCCTTACAATCCACAAATTTACCAATCCTCACTGATCCCGCGTGGTGGAATATGGTCCAAATGGTCGAGGTCGAGGTCAATGCCCTGCAGTGGGACGTTTATAGGTTTTATCTTCATCTCATCTTTTGATCTGGGCTCCAAAGCAATAGCTTTGGACGCAACCAGGATTGACCGTATAGATGAAGAAGATCTTCATCTCATCTTTTCAGCCACAAGAGGTCCACAGCTGAACATGGGCCTCCCCCAGTGACTTCCAGATTGGTTGGAAGCGGCCTGCATCCAGCGGCTTCCCGCAACTTTTGATTACTAGGGGGGATTTTCAATACTCGCCACGCTTGGCAGGCGGGCGCAGTTTTTTATAAGATTTCGCACGCAAACGCTGCTGCCCGTCTCATGCTACATGAATTAGTCGCCTCATATGACACGCCTCCTGTTGGCAGTAGGGAAGTGTATTCTTTATGACCGTCCCTACACGGCACTTATAGGTTTATAGGACGTTTAATATTTCTAAACTCAATTTAACTGTAATTTGAAATTAGTAATTCAATTACATTTATTTGAATGTAGTTAAAGATTAATTTATTATTTAAATCATTCTTAATTAGGTATGTAATTTAATACCAATATTTACTTCTACTATTTAGCTACTTAAAGGTTTTAACTATAGGCTTATTGAAGATTTTAAATTTTAAATCATAGTTTACAAGCTGTTTGCTTTCGAATAACATAAAATAAAATTATCAATTTATTTTAAATCTTTATTGAGTCCTTAATGTAGGCTTAGTGAAGGTGAAGTGGTTAACCCATAATCGAATCTAATAAAATGTTAAATTCGTATGTAAATAACCAAAACTTAGTCATTCCAAAGTTTTCGTGTTCACTCAGCAATATAAATGTACGAGCCGAAGAGTGATCGCCCGATTACAGCGCAAGCGAGATTAGCCCCAATTTTAAATTGTTGATTACTTTCACCCCCGCCTCCCCGTCTCAACGACGAATTTGGCAAGATTTGGATAAAGCTCAAATAGAACAAACATTGCTACCGACTTCACGTCACTCAGCGAGCCATGGAAAGGTCGAAGCTTAATTGGGAAAACGAGGTTTTTCAGCAGAAGACCAAAGTAATGGACATAGTCCTAAAATGTAACAAGCTAAAGTGTCAGTGAGCCGGCTACATCTGTCGCAGAAACGATAAAAGGTAAAATAAACGGGTTCTCGAGTAGAGACCGCGCCTTATTGTAGGCCGCCCCCCAGCTCGATGGACCGACGACCTTAGGAAGATGGCTGGCAGTGGCTGGATGAAAAAATCGGGTGATCGTGCTCTTTGGCCCTGTTTGGGTGACTGCAATAGGCTGACATGAAGAAAAGACAGTGCAGTCTGTGCCTCAAATTCCAATAAACGGCTTCATAGGTACGCTTTTGATTGCGCTGACGAACAACTTTTTTTGTGCCAATTTTTGTACTTAACTACTTACTACTACTAACTGAAAAAGCTGGATTTAAGGTGTTCGCCCAGGCTCTTTGCGGGACATGTTCTGAGAATCTTGAAAAACAGGACATCCTGCCAAAAGCGAGACACTTGGCTACACTTGTCGCAATAATTGTCGCGATCATAATTATGTTATTTGGTGTTGATAATTACTATTTGAGCACTACATGCAAATAGGTAATAACCTTCTTTAGTAGCTGATTTACATTTTAACAGATTTTTATTAGCTTCAATTTAACTAAATCAGTACCTAATATCATTTTGGACGTCGACTTAGACCTTCTTTTAATTGTCGTATCCATTTCAAACTTTGTAAGCAGGTATTGTATAATCCAGATGGCAATACCATATTTTTAAGAAGGTACGTGTATCCAGATGGCAATAATATAAATATAACAATTTGATACAATAGAGCCGATCTGAGAAGTGCAGTCAGGAGGTGAATAGTAAAACTCTTTAATTAACACTAGTATAACCTTTGTGTTTGGGCTCAGCTGATTTTATTCGTTTTGACGACGCCCATACTTATGAAAGCGTGCATTAAAGTCATTTAAACATTGGCGACCTCCGTAGCCGAGAGGCGAGCATACCGATACTGGTATCGCTATCTCTAAGGAAGGGTTTGATTCCTGGTCGGTCAATGTAGGAAAAATAACTTTTCTATATTGTCTCGGGTCTGGGTGTTGTGGTTAGTTAGTTAGTTCTGATTTCTATAACACATATGCTTGGCTACTTACCGTAGGATCAGAGCAATGGTGATGTTGTCCAGTATATTTAAAAAAAAAAGTTAAATTATTCTTAGTGTGCAGCCACTAAACAAAGTTTCAACATAGTATGACTTAACAAGTGAAGAAGAAGAATCAGCTGTGAATATGTTAGATAATCACTGCAGATTTAATTAGTTTATTTAAATGTCTTGCGTCCTGGCTGCTCTTTTCGTGCTGCACGACTTGGATCTTGAGAATGACAGGCGTTTAAATTTTAAAAGCTATCTAAAGTGGGTTTGCTTTAATAAAATTAAGCTTTTTTTTTCTTCTAGTTGGGATTAGACTGTGTAAGTGGTAACCACGAACTAGAAGACGCAGCTTGGTCTGAACTAACGACCTACACAACGTGCAGTCGCTGGATGCAACCGGCCCAGCCCCACCATGACCACCCAGCATGACCACCAAAATATATTATGATAATAATACAGCGATTTACTACACAGACTGTCTTTTTTTTATATATGATAGATATGGCCGCCATGTTGAATTTTTATCGAAACAGCGATCATAACTGCAAAACTGCTAAAACATATACACAACATGTATTATTATTTTACATTCTATTAGGAGTACATATTAAATATAACCACAGTTAGAACTCCAAACATATAAACAAGCAGGCCTCTATTAGCCGCCTCTTACGGTGGTCAGTTAAGATTTACCGCTACAAATTAGCGCCCCCTGGGCACCGGGGGCGGAACTAACCCTTGTTTTCCTGCGTAATCGCCCTTAAGAGGAAATAAGGGATAAGTGGACTATAGGAAGTGTTTGGGCAGTATTTTATACAAAGGTAAAATGGTCGGCATTTTCTTGATTGGTGAATGATGTTGAAACTTAACCTCGATGTAAACCACCAAATAAAGGCAAAGGAAGTGGCTAATAATTTTTATTATTTATTTATTTGTTGTCATACATACAGCTACCATTACAGGAAAATAACCTAATTCGATAGTTGCAGCCAAGGATCGAAACCGGTTAATATTTATTTCAGAATGTATAAGACCCATTTCTAATATTTGATAGTAGTTGTAAAGATTTAAACATAAAACTTAATTTGACATAGTTTTTAAGTCGGTATTTGGAGTTTAAGATATTTAATTTAGCGAAAACCTTTATTATTCCGGTTAAGGTTCCATAGTAAATTAACCGGTTAACTTGCAGCTTCCTAATATCTACTACAAAATAACCTTATTACAAAATTATTTCCAATACAAATAACAATAAAATAAAGTACCTACCTATATTTTACTTATAATGATAACATATAATAAACAATTTCACTTTTGTGAGTCACAGCGGGTTTGGGTCCGCCGTGATACAATCTTGAGAGATCTTGCTCCTTCGTGTGGACTGTATAGTTGAAATGAAACACTTCTTTCTTCCTTTGTTCCTTTATTCCGAGTGATGATCTTGACCGTGAGCGCAGTACAAATTTTGCGACCCACGGCCCTTATATAAATACAATCTTAGCCTATGTTTACTAGTGACTATCGCGGGTTAGTTCATAAGACAAGGACATACAAACTTCTGTCTCTGTCTACCAAATTCGTTAGTGTAACATTTAAGTCTACCCTCCTAACATCGAGATACTGAGGGAGACGACCTATTGTTTATGTTCTATCTCTGTCTACACATTTCTAAACCTACCTACAGAAAATGTGATATTTCCCACTCACAACATTCTACCTCTGTGGGTGTCCTACCTACCCTCCGAATGTGCGAGATGGGCGACAGAGATAGTCTGCAGGTTCTACCGGTCCCACCCTCCAGTTCCGTCGATACCCTGGTAGGGTGAGACAACCTTACAGGGTCTCTTTCACACCCGTTTACCAAATACCATACAAACCTAGTTACCTTTATTAGCCCTACCTGCCAACCTAGTTGCAAGTGGGATATATCTAAACAAACTTTATTAAAATAAAACAATCCCTGCGCTAATTACATATGCCTTATCGCTGGGCCCTAATAGAAAATTAAGCTTTATTTACAAAACATTAAACTTATAACTATTACATCAAAATAGATTGGTTTGTCCGTAACAGTTCTCCCCCCGGTGAAGCGCTGCGAAGTGCGAACCTCTTCTACTCCATCGGCAGGACAACCAATCTCGACGTCGGTCGACGAAACACGCCACCCTTGGTGCGTACCTCGACGTTCCTCACTGCTCCGTCTGGTCCAGGATGTATTTGCGTAACAACTCCACGGGGCCACACATTGCGTGGTAGTGTGTGGTCCGCCACGATGACTAAGTCGCCTGGTTTGATAGCGACTTCAGTGACGTCACGAGCTCCTCTTCTCGGCACCAGGCTTGGTAGATATTCTTTAAGCCAACGACGCCAGTATTCGTCGGCTAATGCTTGCGCAGCCCTCCAGGTCTTCCTTGATGCCGGTTCGCTCGGCCCAGTGATGGGTAGGCCGTGCGATCCACCCAGCAGAAAGTGGTTCGGAGTCAGCGCCTCAGGATCGTCAGCGCTGACTGGCACCTGCGTAAGTGGTCGTGCGTTCATAGTGTGCTCGACCTCTACCAATAGCGTCTGTAGCACCTCTTCCTTCGGTGACTTCGCTCTATCTATGTGATCTTTGGTCATCGTAGTTGCGCGCTTACGACATTTATCTACAAATAATAACACATATGCCATCGCTCTCACTAGGCGTTCGTGATTAGAGAAACGCCCGGCGTCTGGCACGCTCCATTTCTCGTCCGTCGTGACGCTGTATATAGTCTCCTCGTTGCTCTCTGTGCATACCGGAGACGGCCATAAATCTTCACTCTCATACAGAAACGATGGTCCGGTGAACCACCTATCATCTTGACATTTATTTGAATTGTCGACTCTCGTTGCGTCGTCTGCTACATTATCTTGCGTCGGCACCCACCGCCATTGATCGGGATTGGTTAACTCGCTTATTTCACTCAATCTATGCGCTACGTATGGTATTTTGTAACGCACTCTATCGTTCCCAATCCAATATAGAACGGTTCTAGAGTCTGTCCAGTATGTAACTCTATCTGGTTGCCATCTGTGCTCTCTCAATACTGTCGACGCAAGCCTTGCTCCGACAAGACACGCTTGCAACTCTAAACGCGGTATCGTCTGAGTCTTCATAGGTGCTACCCGTGCCTTCGCTGCTGTCAATACGACTCGTCTCGACCCGTCGTTAAACTCTATCAGCCAGTAAACGGCCGTTGCATAAGCTGACTCGCTAGCGTCGCAGAACACATGCAGCTGCTTTCCGGTCACTCCCCCCGTCAGTGAGTAGAGACGGGATAGACGCAGACTGGCAAGTGTCTCTACGCCGCGTAGCCATATGCCGAATTCCCTTGCTATTTCTTCCGGTAGAGCTTCGTCCCAGCCGGTTTGTAGGCGCCATACTTCTTGAATTAGAATCTTTGCTCTAATCGTGTAGTAGCTGAGCAGTCCGAGTGGGTCAAATATTGACATAACTGCGCTCAGTGCTTCCCTCTTCGTCGGCGTCCGCTCTAACTTCTTCACCTCCTGCGGTACTCTAACTAGGACGGTGTTGAAGCCCAGTTTGTCGGAGTTCGCGTCCCACACAAGGCCTAGTGTACGCCCTTGTTGGTCCCCACTAGAGCAGAGCTGTTTCGGCGCTGTCGCACGGCTCTCTACTGGCAGCTCACGTATGACTTCAAGCCCGTTCGAGTTAAAGGCTGCGAGCGTGAATCCTGCCTGCGCGTGCACATGGATGACGTCTTTGATGACGTCATTAGCTTCGTCTTGTGTATCGAAACAGTCCACCCAGTCGTCCATATAATGGTTCTTGGTTATGGCTTCGTGCGCTCTCGGGAACTCTATCGCGTGTCTCCGTGCGTTGTGGTCTCTGACGCTATGCGCTAGGAAGGGTGAGCTCTTAGCACCGAAGATCATCGATGTCATCTTATACCTCTTCGGTGGCGCTGCTCTATCATCGCCTCTCCACAAAAACATCTGAGCCGGCTGATCCTCTCTGGCTATCTTAACTTGTAAAAACATCTCTCTGATGTCCGCTGTTACAGCTATAGCCTTCTCTCTAAACCGAAATAACATTCCAGCTAAGTCTCGTAGCAAATCAGGGCCTTCTAGCAATGCATCGTTCAAGCATACCCCGTTGCTCTTGGCTGCGGCATCAAATACTAGTCTTAGCTTTTGTGGCTTGTTTACATTTACCACCGCAAAATGTGGCAAGTACCAGAGTCGCGAGCTTTGCGTATCGACTTCTTCACTTTCTTCAGCGTAGCTCTTTTGTAGCATACTGTCGATCTGGGCAGTATATTTGGCTTTGAATTCCTTTGATGCGTCCATCTTTCTTTCGATTGTCAGGAGCCTCCGCTTCGCTGCATCGTAGCTCGGCGGCATAACTGTGTTAACCTTGCGCCATGGCAATCCTACTTCATATCGCTGATTGACACATCTCACCGTTGATTCAAAGGCTTCTAAGGCGCGAACGTCGTCAGGATTTTCGCGTTCCTTTTTCTGTATACCTAGTGAATCGATCTCAAAATACGACTTCACCATATCATGTAGTTCTTCATCAGGTTGCGTAGACCGAGCGCCTCCATGGCCATCAACGAATAGCACCGTATCTCTCTCCCTTATGACACGGGACGGCGCTAAGCCATGTATCACCCACCCCAGTCTGGTAAGTGACGCCGCTGGCTCGTGGCGTTTGCCTGTCAACAGCTTCCTGCTTACTATTAGCTGCCAGTTGTCCGCGCCTATAAGGACACGCGGTTTGGCGTTCACATAACACACGTGGTTCTCGTTCAGGTTACGCATGTGCTTGTATTTTAGACATTTCTCGTCCACAGTTTGACTATTCAAGCGGAGATTCTCCATGGTTCTCGCTTTCACCCTGTATTTCTCCTTGTTACTTGCGATGATTTGAATCTCTACCTCCCTGCTTGCGTGTGGTACGCTCTGTGTATTCACACTACTTATGTGTAAGTCTCGAACTGGCCCAGCTACGCCGACGTAATCTGCTAAGTCCTGATCTATCAATGTCACGGTCGATCCTTCGTCAAGTAGAGCGTGTGTGTTTACTCTACCCCGTGGCCCCTCAATAACGATCGGACATACTTTCAACAGTACCTTGGCCGCTCCAGCAGTGTGGTTAACTGAGGCGACTACTTCATGGTTTTGTTGACTCTCGCTGTTGACACTCTCTGTGTGTAACAGTCTGTGATGACGTCGGTTGCAACCCTTCTCATTACACATTAGTGCTTTACATATAAATCGCCTGTGTTTACTTTTCAAACAAAGAAAGCATATTTTCTCTTGCTTCAACCATTCCCATCGCTGCGGTACCGTCATAGTTGTAAACTTCCCGCACTTAAATATTTCATGGTCCCCGCCGCAGCACAAACGGGTGATTTTCCCAGCACCAAATCGTAAACGGCATGGCTGAAACTGCTAGTGCAGGATGGCACTTTTAACTTGTAATATTTTTTTTTAGATGAAAAATGTTGTCTCCTACAGCAGCCTACAAATATTTTTCCATTATGATTGTCGCTAATAAGGAAAAAAAATATATAAACACCTAAGTTTTTCATACCGGTGAAGCGGCACAATTTGTTTTTCAGTATACTTTTAATCATATAATAAAAACAGTTGATTTTTTAGGGATTTCCTTTTTTTTATTTAAATCCTAAATAGTGGCAGTACTTTATTGCGGAAACTTCATTACAAAATCTGTTGTATTTAATGAATGGTAAGTACAAATTCACGTGTCCAAATTAGATTTTTCACCGCGGTGAATTTTCGTTGTACGCGAATATCTAGGCATCCAACAACACTAGCTTCTCGCTACTGCGCAGTAAACTTGCGCACCAGGGACGCCTAAGCGCTTGATGTGAGAGGACGCGTGTTGCTTGTCTGGTGTTCCCACCAAAAACGTAAGTAGTGGGTTCCGGTGACTTGGGACCGCTTTTTTTTTCATTCACGTGAGTGGATAAAAGTTGTGATCCAATGATCCGATATGTTTATTAAATATATGTACTTTTACTTAATGTCGCCCGATCAAGTAGGTAGTATCAATTTATTTCTATCATAAATACTGTGCTTGTAGTGTTAACTTCTATTGGCTGTTTTTCATGACGGTGATCTCATTCCGGTGAATTCGGTGACCTAAATTGACACCGAAATGAGAAAAAATATCATTTCGGTGATTTTTTTTCATTTCGGTGAGAAGTTGTTCATTTCGATGATTTTTATCTTCATCTCGGTGTTTTCTTTTTTCATTCCGGTGACAAATTATTTCACTTCGGTGAAAAACAGACCATAATTTCTTTTGTTACATTTTAGTTGCACAAGGAATATATTTGTTTTGGGGACTAAAATGTAGCTACTAGTTAAAAGAATAATCTCAGTTGTTGCTCGCGTGGGCAAATAGGCTATTTGACTAAATTATGATAATTAGTCCACTTTAAACGTAATTCAAAAATATTGAACACGTGCTTTTTTACGTTCCGTACCAAAATGGTACAAAAGGAACCCTTATACTTTCGCCATGTCCGTCTGTCAGTCCACGGCCTAGCACAGATACTGTTTGTACTAGGAAGCTGTAATTTTGCACGAGTATAAACATTAAACACGCCGACAGAATGGTACAATAATATCTTGAAAACAAAAATTCTAGGGTATCTCCCCTACACGTAAAGAAGGGATGAATTATTTATTTTTAGTCTACCCCATCGTTTGGGGTATCGTTGGATGGGTCTTTCAAATATATTGCGAGGTTGTGAAGACCATTTTTCGATTCAGTGATCGGTTTCCGAAATATTAACCTTTGTTGTTTAAATTCCGAAATATTTTTGCTAGAGTCGTGTCCCCATCCAAAAGATAGATTTTTGTGCTACTTGATTTATTAATGACTAATACACAATAAGATTTTGTGAAGACAAATAACAAGAGATTACGTTTGTTTTATTTTACATTATACAGTGTGTAACGAAAAGGTGAAATAAAACTTTAAGGGATTATTCTACGGCTAAATTATATCAACTTTTTCTATGGGACCATAGAAAATACCCATGTTGATTTTCAGACTTTGTCAGCCCCCTTCCCCTTTTTAGGAGTTGACTTTTCAAAAAATCTGAAACATGTTTACTCATTTATCGTAAGGAGAACTCACTCCTGTGAAGTTTTGAATAAAAGAGTCTGACTAATCTTGTTTCCCCATACAAACTTTGGGCCCCCATTTCAAATTCAAATTCAAATTAAACGTTTATTGCATGTCACATTACAATTTTGCGGTGTTAGAAAAATAAAGGTATACATGTGACGCCCTGCAAGGGCATAGCAAACAAGAGAGTGACATATGTACATATTTTTAAATTTCATAAGTAATAAGTTATAATAAGATTAGTGTACATTTCAAACATTATACAATTATAGATTTATAGATACTAAATTAAATTAAATTAAATTGAATTGTGCCACCGAAGAATATTATCAGTTAAATTACATATTTATCATTGAAAAATTCTGCTAAGTTATAGTAACTTTTATTTATTAGGAATGTTTTTAACCGTTTATAAAAAATTGACGGTTTTTCTAAGTTTTTAATGTAATTTGGAATGTGATTGTAAATTTTGATCAACATAGTGTGGGGGCTAGATGAAACTATTTTTAATTTTGTAAAAGGTACTCTTAGCTTATTTAGATTTCTATTATTGCGTTTTATACTTTTTATCGGGGAGTATAAGTCTGTGTGTTTTCTTACAAATTTGCAAGACTCAAGAATGTAAATAGATGTTAGAGTAAGAATTTGATGCTTGATAAAGTGCGGTCTACAGGACTCACGTTGGTGTATATTCGTTAATATTCTTACACATTTCTTTTGTAGTACAAAAACTTTACTATTTTACCCCTTTAGAGGGTGAATTTTGAAAAACCCTTTCTTAGTGCACCTCTAGACCTTATAAGAAACCTACATGCCAAATTTGGAATCTCTAGCACCAGCGGTTTGGGCTGTCCGTTGATATGTCAGTCAGTTAGTCAGTTTCTTCTTTTATATATATAGATGTTTGATGCGGCTCGCGTAACCAGACGTTTTTATGTATGCAGCTGCATTTTGTATGCGAGTCCGCAACTCTGTTATTGAGGATACTGGTCTCGCGTAGACAAGGTCTTTCAGACATCCGCAATAAAAAACAAATCAAGGGATTTAGATCCGGCGATCTGGGTGGCCATAAAATAGGGCCGAGCCGGCCTATCCACCTCTGTGGGTAGTGTTGATTCAAATAATTTCTTACTACTATTGCGTAGTGAGCTGGGCACCCATCATTTTTAAGCCACATTCTCCGCCTCACTTCTAAACTGATATCTCCTAGCATGCCGGGTAAATCATTTTGTAAAAAATTAAGGTAAATTTCTACTATATCTAATAACTAATCAGTGTAGCTGGATGTTCATATAGCCCGGTCACCTGTCCGCCAATAATCCCAGTCCACAAGTTAACTTTAAATTGAACTTGGGACCGATCTTCCCTCATCAAATGTGGGTTTTCTACTTGCTAGCTATGTAGATTGTGGATGTTGAGATATCCATCTTTCCGGCATGAGGAATCATCCGTTCACAACATTTTATTGAAAAATTGCAGGTCTTCCCTTATTTTATTTAACATGATTCTGCAGAATGCAATCCTGCGCGGATAGTCAGCAGGCTGTAGAGTTTGGACCCTTTGAACATGGAAAGGGTGCAACCTGTATATTTTTAACCGACTTCAAAAAAGGAGGAGGTTCTGAATTCGTCAGTATCTTTGTTTTTTTTTATTTATTTTTTTATGTATGTTCAGCGATCATTCGTTACCAGGTTAACCAATTTCGATACTTCTTTTTTTGTTCGAAAGAGAATACTTTCGGAATGGTCCCATATAAATTTGATCAAGTTCTGATGATGGGATCTATAAGAAAATCATCAAACTTTGCATGAACTCCATCCGTGCAGACTGATTTTTGTACCTATGTTGCCCAATATCTTCGGCATTTGTGAACCGATTTTGATGATTCTTTCTTTATCGAATAGCTTATACTTTAAAAATGGTATATTGAAAATTTTTTGGAAAATTTTCACCTCTAAGGTGGGTAAATAAGGGATGAAATCGGTGTTCAGCCGTTAACTTATGTTTGCACTGAAAAGATTCGTATTGTTGAGGATTATCACTGTATGTATCACTAAAAATAGATGAAATAAGTAAATTTTATAAAAAAAAGTAAACCGACTTCAAAAAACTGAAAAGATAAAAATAATATCAACACATAAGTACCTAATCAGTTACTTTTGGAGTCGGTGCAAACGAAAACATTCAAACTCTCATCGGATAGCACCGACTCCAAAAGTAACTGATTAGGTACTTATGTGTTGATATTGTTTTTATCTTTTCAGTTTTTATGGTTGATTATTACAATATATTTGTTATTTTTGTTGTTTTATTCTCACATGTTCCTAAATGAATTTAAGTTTAAATAAGTTAATATCCATGTATGGTACATTTTAATTAATACTTTCAATACCATTATAGTATAGTCAGAAAAGGATAACCTGTACTGTGTGATAGCACTCTTCAAAACGTAGGTAAGTAATTATGGAACTAGGATAGCAGCATTTTAGGTGCATTGCGTGGTAACAGTTTAGTTTTTTTCGGTGACTGCATAAGTAATTTCATTGCGGTGACTCGCGTTTTTCATTTCGGTGATGAGAAGTTTCATTTCGGTGAACTATTCTTTAATTTCGGTGACACCAAAATTTTAAAGTACTATATCTCCTAAGTATATGAACTCAATTTGATGTCGAGTAAAGATTAATCATAACAATATCATAAATAACAATACTACATGGTATTATTTCAAAAAAAGTTATAAATAAAAAAGTTCACCGTAATGACAAAAAAAATGGACTTGTTGAAATTGACCCAAACACGGTTTCCCTTGTGACGTCATTGCCTTCTCATCGGCTGTGACTTATTTAACGGACCTATCGCTGAGTGTCTTTGAAGAAGACATTCGCCAGCTTAACCCGGGCAGTTGTGGCGTGCGCTGAAGGCGCACAGCCTAGGTCCGCCCCGCTAGCGGTCGCCGCGACCCGGCCGAGTGTGAGGCTTCGCGCAGCGAAGCCTCAGACTCGTACGTGTCGAGCCCCATACTAGCAGGCGTGATCGGGCCAATGTGGAGTGCAAAAGGCACCCTACCAAGCGGCGAACCCGCTAGTGGTGGCGCCGACGGGACCGGAACTGCCGAAACAGGCCGGACCGCTGCCGGGCTCCTTTCTAGCGGGCCCGATCTGGGGGTGAGTCGGACTCTGGCCTCAAGGGCGCCTCTATAGGCTCGGACCTCGGCTTGGGCCGTCGTCCGTAGGGTGGGCAGGGGAAAAACGGCCAGGCACATGTCTGTGTCGGCCGAAATGAAATACGGGACCTCGCACCCTTCGGCGGGTGCGGTGATGCGAACTAAAATGTTGTGCAGTACTTGAAGTGCTTAAGGCGGTGTTGGCTGTTGTTCTACAGTACGCGGTGTAGGAATCGTCAGGGTCGTCCAAAACGTGCCGAGGCCGACGGAGTCGGGCAGCGACATCCTCCTGGGGCGTGTACGTGGCGGCTTTGACTATGAGCGGATTGGAGTGGTTTTTTGCCTTATCAAAGAAGCGCTCAGACGCTTCTTTCATATATTGGGCTACTGAGGGCATGTCGAAATCTTTGTGGAGATTCTTGCGGCGTACGAACCACGGTTGACCCGAGGCTCTCAGCAAGAAATTATTTTGGAAACTTTGCATTTTCTTAATGCTGTTTGAAGAAGCGTGAGCAAACACCGGACTGGCGTATGTCATCACGGGGCGGATGCAAGTTTTGTAAATTGTCAGCTTATTTCTAAGCGACATCTTACTCTTGCTACCGACAAGGTGGTATAGTCGGTGGGCATAGAACTTCGCTCGATTGAGAACGCGCGTAATGTGGGGTACAAACGATAACCGGTGGTCGAGAGTGACACCTAGATATTTGACCTCCCTCACCCAGGGGATCGGTCGGCCAAATAAGGTGACGTTAAAACGGACTTTCTTGCAGCGGGGTTGTTTGGAAGGCCGCGTTTTGAAGCGACCTCGAGTAAAGTACACTGCTGCACTTTTCTCGGGGTTCACCTCCACACGCCACTTCCTGAACCACTCGCCGAGAGCATCAGCGGCGCGCTGTAGCGCTATCGTGATGTAACGACGGTTGTATCCTGAGCGATAGAGAGCGGTATCATCCGCGAATAGGGCTAACTCCGCGTCCGGCGTCTTGGGTATGTCGTTGACATAGATCGAAAATAGTAACGGCGATAACACCGATCCCTGCGGGACGCCGGCGCGGACGGGGCGGGGGGACGAGCGGGTGCCATCGACGCGGTAGCGGAAAGTACGATTCGATAAGAAGTCTCGCAAGATGAGTACGAGCCTATCTGGCACACCGAGTTGGTATAGCTTGTAAATCAAGCCATTGTGCCAGACTTTATCGAACGCTTTCGCCACATCGAAGAATAGCGCTCCCGTCTCTAAGGGGCGGGTTCTGTTGAGACCGTCCAGAATGTGTTCCGTTAAGCGGTGCACCTGGTGGACGCAAGAGTGAGTGGCTCTGAAGCCAAACTGCTCATTAATTAAAAGATTATTAGAGAAAATATAATCTTTTAGTCGGGAAACTAATACTCGTTCGTATAACTTGCCCATGGTCTTTAGGAGACTGATGGGCCTGTAACTGGTGGGGTCTGACCGGTTTTTACCCGGTTTAGGGATGCCTATGACCTCTGCCTCCTTCCACGCAGCGGGAAAGATGCAGTGCGCCATGGCGGTGTTGATGATAGACACCAACAGACAGAGAAGCTGTGCGGGGAGGGCGCGTAAAACTCTGTTAGAGATACGATCCGGGCCGGGGGCCTTGTTGGGACGGAACCCTTTAATTATCGCCTGTACCTCGTCCACACTAGTAGGGGAGAGAGGGGGGGCGGTGGGTGGGAGTGACGAGCGGTGGTCGACCTCGGCGTCCACCGTATGGAGGTGGACGGGGTCTACGGGGAGAGTACTAGGGGCGCACTGCGCCTCAAAACTGTCAGCCATACATTCGGCTTTGTCGTCGTCGTCAAACGCTAAGGATTGATCGGGACGAGTCAGGGGGGGCATAGACGCTGTTTCATCCGACTTAAAGGACCTCGCTAACTTCCAATAAGCTTGGTGAGATGGCGAGATCTCTTTTAGCAGATCGTCCCACCGATTATTTCGGAGCTCCGCAATACGCTTCTTGACAGCGCGCTGCAAGCTGCGTAAGCTTCTCCGATTTTCCTCAGTGGGATAAGCGTCATAGGCTCTAGTAGCCGCGTTCTTAGCTCTCAGTAGTTCTCGCGCGTCGTCAGGCAGCCTGAAACGATGGTCACCCATCGCAGGCACCTGCCTAGACGAATCGCCTATGGCGACCGAGATGTGGCTAGTGAGTGCGTCGATCGCATGAATAGCCTCGTTAGGCGAGGTTATGTCATCGGGGATCGAGGACAGCTGGGGACTGTCACAGTTCTCAAGTTTGCACTTGAGTTTGTTCCAGTCTACCACTGTTCTCATTTCAGGGGAGGACTCAGGAGAGCCGAGTTGGACCACCACCGGGCGGTGATCGGATGTGAGGGCGTGAAAGACTTCTATCGAGCATAGACGTAAGCCTACGTTCTTTAGAATAGCCATATCGAGAATGTCGGGGCGGTGGTTGACGTTATACGGGTAGTGTGTCGGAGACAGGGGCGGTATAACGTCAAAATCGAGTTCCTCAGCGAGCGTGCTCAAGTCCGTCCCGTTCCGGGTAGTACATAAGCAGCCCCACTGAGTGTTTTTGCTATTAAAGTCGCCGCCCAAAATGACGGCGTCGTTCATAGCGAAGAGTGCCTCGAAGTCGCTCCTTAGGGGAGCTTTGAGGGGTGAGATATACACCGAAGCGATGAGTATAGATTGATGACCGGTCATGCCAAGCCTACAAAGCGAGACTTCCATGTCGGTCAGGGGCGGAGGATCAACGGGGGCGCAGTGCAGAGAGCGCTTATAATAAATAAGCGTTCCGCCGCCACGTGTGGGTCTGTCGTTTCTAACGAGATTGTAATTCGCAATCCGAGGACTGCGAATTGAAGGTTTTAAAAGGGACTCTTGCACCAGGAGGATGTCGACCTGGTGTTCGGTAAGGAAGAGGGCAACCTCATCCCTCTGCGATTTGAGGCCGTCCGCATTGAAAAATGCTACGGAAATCGACCGTGGTTTCTTCCTAGAAGTTGTGATATCCATTTAAGATGGAACAGAGTAAGTTATGGACGCGCAGAACTCTGAGTGCTCTGCGAGGACGGCCATCCTCAGAATGAGGTTGCCGTTAGAGGCGCGGAGTTTCTCCGCGACGACGCTCAGCTCGTCGAAGTCGATACCTCCCATAAAGGAGGCGACAGCGGCGAGATCGGCTGCACGTTTGTGCACGCCTTCGAGGGTCGGGGCCGTAGGGGCCTTAGGGGCGGCAGTTTTTGGGGCGATCGCCTTAGGGGCGGACGCCTTGGGGACAGTCGCCTTAGGGGCGGTTGCCTTAATGGCAGGGGATGCGCGCGGGACGGCCCCCGACTGGGGGGGCGGTGACGCGGGTGCGGGGGGCGTTGCCTTGGGGGAGCCCAAGGGCTTGGCCCATGCATTAGGCCTGCATGGGCGGAGTTCGGGGAACGCCGAAGGCGCTACTGTCGCACGCGTAGAAGACACGTGCGCCGTCCTAGGGGCGACAGGGGCGGAGGCGCGTGGCTGGACGCGTGGGGCCCTGGGGCATCCGCGATAGTTCGCGGGGTGTCCCAGACCGCCGCACAATACGCAGCCGGGAGGGGTGGTGGCCGTCGCCTTGTCACGGACACAGTCGGCTGTGCCGTGATCCCCGAGGCACTTGACGCACCTCGGGCGGGCGTGGCAATTACGGGCGGAATGCCCGTAGAGTTGGCAGCGGTGACACTGCCCGGGAGCCCCTCGCTTACGCGGGGGTTCGACCTTTAGGCCGGACATAAAGCATACCGTCTTCACATTGAAGACGGCCTTGGCTTCTGAAGAATGGTCCAGGACCACCTGGACCATGTCGTAGGCCTCGCGGGAGCGGGCCTTGTACAGGCGGTGCACCTGTTTGGCGGGGTACCCCTGCGCCTGGAGGTCGAGGAGGATGGACCCGGTGTCCATCTCCTTAGGGAGACCGCGGATTACTACCCGCAGTTCCCTTTCCTCTTGGAGAGGGTAGGTATGGAAGCCGATCTTCTCGGCGTCCAAGAATTTTGTGAGGGCGCGGTGGTCCATGGGAGATGGTACCACGACCTTGATGCCAACGGCACAAGCCCTGGCGTGGGAGAACTCACAAATTTTCCGCTCTTTGATCGCGGAGGAGACGGTATTCCAGGACGACTTGTCCTGTATGAATACCGGCGGTACTTTGCCGGAAGGGCGGGGAGGGGCGGGAGTCCCAGAGGACTGGGACTGCGCCGGTTTGGCCGCGCCTGCATTGGTCTTAACGACCTTTGCAGGGGGCGGGGGCGGCGGGGACTTACGCGATTTGCGCGGACGCTTCGCCTTCTTAGTCACGGTGACGAAGTCGTCACCGGACTCGGCGGATTCGGGGGCGGACGTGTAGTCCATAACGTCTTCGGCTGAAGGCCGAGAGACGGGCGCGGGCGAGAGCGAGACGGACGAACCGTCTCTAGGCCGCGAGAGCGGGAGGGGGGAGCGCGAACGAGATCGCGAATTAGAGCGAGACCGAGAATCGGTCTCGCGGGTCGGGCAGGAACCCTCCTCAGACGGAGGAGGGTCGGGGGAGAGGGGGCTGTCCCGTGAGCGGGACGCCCGGAGGGCGTTAAAACGCTCAAAGGCGTCGGGGTACGCGGTTTGGAGGAACTCCAGGAGTTCCTCCAAGACCGACATTGTGTAGGTACGTGAATTTACTCCCGGTTCGATAGTCGCACCTCCGAGAAGAGCCGGGAAGAAACTCGTGAGGTGTAGCGGTGTGTACCTCCCTCCCTGTTAGTAAACAGGTCGGGGTGAGTCGAGAAGTGAGCCCTAACCAATGTGTAATGGTGTGTAGCCTACTCCTATCTGACCTTCGGGAGGGACCGGGCGGACCCGGGATACGCTCCCTAAGGGATGGAATACGGGGATGGGAAGGGGGGTCAACCCCGGCAGTGGCAGGCAGCCGGACCTAGTGCCTCAAGGGCGAGGAGGAACGCCTCACCCTCTCGAGCGTGCCCTCCAGGGGGCCAAGGTCCGTTTACCGACGTACCGGCGGAAGGGGGAGTGCTTCAGCGCCTTGAAAAAGGCACTGTCCGACGCTCCCCAACGAGCGGAACCGCCTTGAGAAAGGCGTTGAACTCTTCTGGGTTCGTTAGCACCGTTAGGTATCCCCCAGTTGAGCCGCGGGCAAACCACGTCTATGTGACGGACCTCACAAAAACAGAGACTCGACAGAGCGAGAAATAGAACGAAAGCGATCGAGCGTATGACATGCGTCTGTACGGTACGAAAGCCTATGATCGGCTGTGACGTACACCCCTGTGTTCTTATTTCGTGCGTTCGCCTTCTGTTTAGCTAGCACTGTCTCTTTCTTGGCTGCGGAGCTGCTCGGTTGCGGCACGTATGCAAATCGTATCGCTTTGTTGGCTTACTCCATTAAAAATTGCGACAGAGTGACGATTTCTGGTTCCGAGTAACTTGTGTACTTTGCTGCGTAGTCACACCATCTTGATTTCAGATGTGGGCTAAGCTTCTCAATTACGTCTCGTGTTAGCATCGGATTTCTCAGGTAGCTTCTGTTGTCCATAGAATCCAACGTACATACAATATTCTGAACCTTAATGGCGAAGATATTAAGCTCACTGGCAGTAGTTCCAACTCGCGGTAGGCTCTTCATATCGCTTAATGCTCGATCTATAATCGCCTCCGGTCTGCCGTAGCACTGTTCTAGTGTTTTTATTATCCTTTCTGGATCCGTGGCACTGCTTAATAGGGCCGCTACCGCTTCCTTAGCTTCTCCCTTTAAACAATTTCTCAATCTAGCCAGGTTCTCGGCTTTGCTGAAGTTGTATGCCGTTGTAGACTCTCGTATCGCAGCTTTAAATGGCAACCAATCAGCTGGGTTTCCGTTGAAAATCGGTAACTCGATGACCTGGCGTGTAGACGGTCGTCTTGACATAATCCTGTCTAATGTATTAGCAAGTCGTTCAACCCCATCCATACTATCTTGGGGCCTTGCTCCACATACATTATCGACTGGGCGCGGATTATTTTCAATGTTATTGTTTACTGATTGTATACTCGGCGAATTTAAATGTCTGTTTTTATCCATTTCTATATTGCGCGCCTCCTTTTCCTTGCGACGCGTAAACATATGTCTGTCTCTTTCATTCCTCTCGTCTTGCAGTGTAGGAACGTCTAAAGACACCTCTGTTGTGGGTAACTGCATATTGTCGTCGTGACGCCGGGAATGCGATCTGTCCAACCAATCGTCTACCCTTGCTTGGACTTCACCGGCGGGTACGCTCTCACGGTCTTCATCCTCGGACTCCATTATTGTAGCTACTTCAAATTCTAATCTCTTTTGTATGAGATTTCTCTCTATTGAAAATTCTCGTCTTTGTAATTCAGCGAGCTTCTCGGCTGCTAGTAACTCGGCTTGCTTCAATCGTGCGGCGACGCTTGAACCTCTCGACGACGGTGGCCTTATCCTAGGCGCGTCGGCATCTAGGCGCTTCTCTGGCGGCGCTACAGTAGGCTCAGTACGACCGCCTTCTGCGGCTACTAGACTCGCTTCGGTGTGTGGCATGCTTGCAGTTGCTTGCACAGACGGTGATGCGGGTGGCTCTTCGAAATTACGTCGTCTTGAGTCTTCCATCTTTTTCTTTCCCGCTTGGCTTCGCGTTGTCGGCATCTTCTTACTTGCTGCCCCTACTCCTAACAATCCCAAACAGGTACACTACTAAGGGGAGCCTGTCTGAGGATGGATGGTCGTGCAGGATTGGAAAGGATGGAACCACCCAGCAGAGAATGTACGTAGCCGCGGGGTGCTCAGTCGCTGGCTGGAATGTCCAGGACCCTCAGCAGTGCCTACAGTCCGGCCCCCACGCTTACGCACACCGTACTGGCGAGGTCGGACTTGTTCACAATCGCTTGCGCGATATGTGGCAGCTCGCCCGAAAACTGCACCGCCTGGGAACGGCGTTAACTCGCGACAGACACCGTTTGGCACCGTTAGGTGGTGAATGCCGGAGCCGCGGTACACCCGCGTAATGTGATCTCTCTTTCCCAGGAGTAAATAGGCCCAGTACGCGGCCTCTATCCCACGTTGCGATAGCCCAAACACTGGTAGTGCTTGGCGTAGATCCCGCGTTGCTGGTTACACTATCTTCTTTTCGATCCGGCTCGAAGGACCAACGATGTGAGTCACAGCGGGTTTGGGTCCGCCGTGATACAATCTTGAGAGATCTTGCTCCTTCGTGTGGACTGTATAGTTGAAATGAAACACTTCTTTCTTCCTTTGTTCCTTTATTCCGAGTGATGATCTTGACCGTGAGCGCAGTACAAATTTTGTGACCCACGGCCCTTATATAAATACAATCTTAGCCTATGTTTACTAGTGACTATCGCGGGTTAGTTCATAAGACAAGGACATACAAACTTCTGTCTCTGTCTACCAAATTCGTTAGTGTAACATTTAAGTCTACCCTCCTAACATCGAGATACTGAGGGAGACGACCTATTGTTTATGTTCTATCTCTGTCTACACATTTCTAAACCTACCTACAGAAAATGTGATATTTCCCACTCACAACATTCTACCTCTGTGGGTGTCCTACCTACCCTCCGAATGTGCGAGATGGGCGACAGAGATAGTCTGCAGGTTCTACCGGTCCCACCCTCCAGTTCCGTCGATACCCTGGTAGGGTGAGACAACCTTACAGGGTCTCTTTCACACCCGTTTACCAAATACCATACAAACCTAGTTACCTTTATTAGCCCTACCTGCCAACCTAGTTGCAAGTGGGATATATCTAAACAAACTTTATTAAAATAAAACAATCCCTGCGCTAATTACATATGCCTTATAGCTGGGCCCTAATAGAAAATTAAGCTTTATTTACAAAACATTAAACTTATAACTATTACATCAAAATAGATTGGTTTGTCCGTAACAACTTTTCTCAATTCACTCCGTGAACAGAAAAACAAATCTAATTTGCTGGCCGCCAAGTTCAGTGTGTTGATTGCACGCGCGAGCGGGGTGCTTTTTAAGAGTTTAGTTCTAACGCGCGGCGCCGCGAACAGGTTTGGCCGTCTAATAAGTCTTCATAATAAGGATACTTAGACAATAACTACTACAAACAATACAATATAGCCTCAAGATGTTTTTTTTTGCACAAACTCAAAAACACATGTAGGTACATTCTTCATACAATTTTATTTTATGTGTCCATAAAAATATTTGTAAAGAAAACGGTTTTTCAACCGACTTCAAAAAAGGAGGAGGTTCTCAATTCGTCGGTATCTTTTTTTTTTTTTTTAATGTATGTTCAGCGATCATTCGTTACTGCGTTGACCGATTTCGATAATTATTTTTTTGTTTGAAAGGTAATACTTTCAGAATGGTCCCATATAAATTTGGTTAAATTCTGATGATGGGATCTATAAGAAAATCATCAAACATTGCATAAACTCCGTACCACGCCAACTGATTTTAGTATCTGTCTTACCTATATCTCTGCCAAATGTGGACCGATTTTGATGATTCTTTTTTTAATGAATAGCTTATACTTCAAAGATACTATAATAAAACATTTTTGGAAAAAAATTCACCCCTAAGGGTGGTAAAATAGGAAATGAAATCGGTGTTCAGCAGTTAAATTATGTTTGCACTCGTAAGATTTGTTTTGATTAGGATTTATCACTAAAATGGATGAAATAAGTTAAATTTATAAAAAAAATTAAAACCGACTTCAAAAAACTAAAACGCTAAAAATAATCCTAACACTTAAGTACCTAATCAGTTACTTTTGGAGTCGGTGCCAGTCAATGAGAGACCAATGTTTTCATTTGCACCGACTCCAAAAGTAACTGATTAGGTACTTAAGTGTTAAGATTATTTTTAGCGTTTTAGTTTTTTGAAGTCGGTTTTTATTTTTTCAACCGACTTCAAAAAAGGAGGAGGTTCTCAATTCGACTGTGTTTTTTTTTTTTTTTTTTGTATATTTGTTACGCGATTACTCCGCCAATTATGAATCGATTTTAATGATTCTTTTTTTGTTTGGTAGATCATACTTCAGAGGTGGTCCCATATAAATTTTATCGAAATTGATTTAGAACTTTTTGAGAAAATCAACAAATATATACCCGGATAATATTTTGGTTGTGGTTCTTGTTACCTATCTTCGACAAATATGAGCCGATTTTGATGATTTTTATTTTATTGAATAGCTTATACTTCAAAAATGCTATGATAAAAGTTTGAAAAAAAAAATCACCCCTGAGGGTAGGAAAATAGGGGATGAAATCGGTGTTCAGCAGTTAGATTAGGATTTATCACTAAAAATAGATGAAATAAGTAAATTTTAATAAAAAAAATAAAACCGACTTCAAAACACTAAAATGCTAAAAAAAATCCTAACACTTAAGTACCTAATCAGTTACTTTTGGAGTCGGTGCAAACAAAAACATTGAATCTCTCATCGGCTGGCACCGACTCCAAAAGTAACTGATTAGGTACTTAAGTGTTAGGATTTTTTTTAGCATTTTAGTGTTTTGAAGTCGGTTTTATTTTTTTTAATGAAATTTTTTATAAATTTAATTGGCGATTAAAATACAATGTTGATATGATAGCATATGTTTCTGTTTGACGTCAACTGATTTATACTTCAAGGAATTACAATAACCTTTAAATATAAAAATGAAACAAACCAAAATATTATTCTACTAACTTTCCGTCTCATTCAGTTCAGTTGTAATCTAGTTGCAACTTTATTTATTTACTTTATTTAAGTACTTGAAAATATTTGCAAGTGAGACAAATCGAGGACGAGAATACATACCAATTCTGATATTAATGTTAGATACTGGGTTAGTCCTAAGATCCAGTGATCAAAACTATATTTCGACTACTTTTCAACCGGCTTCAAAAAAGGAGGAGGTTCTCAATTCGACTGTATGTTTTTTTTATTTTTTTTATGTATGTTACGCGATTACTCCGCCAATTATGATAATCGATTTTAATGATTCTTTTTTTGTTTGGTAGATCATACTTCAGAGGTGGTCCCATATAAATTTTATCGAAATTGATTTAGAACTTTTTGAGAAAATCAACAAATATATACCCAGATAATATTTTGGTTGTGGTTCTTGTTACCTATCTTCGACAAATATGAGCCGATTTTGATGATTTTTGTTTTATTGAATAGCTTATACTTCAAAGATGCTATGAAAAAAGTTTGAAAAATAAAAATCACCCCTAAGGGTAGGAAAATAGGGGATGAAATCGGTGTTCAGCAGTTCAGCGGTTTTTTTTTTTTTAAATAAAATTTATTATCATTATTATCATCATCATCATTATCATCATCATCATCGTCATCAGCCTTTGAAAGTTCACATAGGCCTAGACATAGGCCTGCCCTATAGAAAGTCTTAGCGAGCGGCTCCGGGCCGCTAGCGTCCAGCAGCTGCCCGCAACCTTGACTAGGTCGTCAGCCCACCGGGTTCCCAGACTGAGTCTTCCAGTTCGTTGTCGGTACTTAAAAACGTTCTTCCCCAACGGTTGACAGTTCTGCGAGCGATGTGGCCTGCCCATAACTACTTTGGCTTTGCAGTTAGATATAAAAGATATTAATATGTCAGTGACAGTTTTTTTCACGGATCTCATTACAGATTTTATCTCGCGGAGAAACGCCAAGCTTACGTCTCTAAATTAGAATGAGGCTTCAGGACGAGGTCAGCGGCTTCACATTATTTCAAATATTACCTAGTAAGAGATAGTATAAAAAATACTCCCCTGTACAATTTATTAGCAATAAATAAATGTAATGAAGACCTTCCCATGCTATTAAGTTTGGTCCGAGCCGTTTAGTTTGCAATAAAAGTGATAACTCTCGGCCCAGTAATCGAGACTCATTGTCACCTTTGGATGTTAGCTGACAGATGTTCGTTTTATGTAGTGATGTGACATGACATTGAAGTAGTAACGTTGTGACACCGTTATTTAATAATAATATAATTGGCCTTCTAACTAGACAAGGGATGGGCATCCGCAGAAACTCTCTGCCGTCACCACCTTATACTGAGCGGATACTATTTTGGTACCTGACTATGTTTTATGTTTTTTAATTATAAGATTTATTGAGTCATTAGTGATAGTGATAGTGACAGGGGTTGTTAAATGAGTTATGGGATAAAAAAATCACTTCTCTAACAGTGGAATAGTATGTTATTAAAAATGTAACAAAACGTTTTTTGCCTTAACATGAAATACTGGAAGGATACTGAAAATTAATAACGTCAACTAGGCCGTATTGGGAAATTGTTTATTTATGGATAAGACAATAAGTCATAAACATCAAGATTTTATGACAGCGAAAAAACGACGCTATATTATCAACACAATAGTCAAGTGTAAGTGCACAAGTATAAAAGGCAGCTGTTGTAGCAAAGTGATTTGCAAGTACCTATACCTATCACTGCCTGTATTTCCGATGCCAATTTCTTGCCATTAAAAATAGCCTAAACCATACCACGCAAATCTCATTCCTTAAAGGCAAAAAACACGTCAAAATCAACACTAACACTTTAGTTTTATTGATATTTTGTAAATTTTGATGGTAAGTAACATTATTTTAATACCGTTATTTTGATCCCATCACTATCAACTACAAAGTCCTTTACACGTCACCGGCAATTTGTCACATCTACAATGCGCGAGATGGAACCCGCGACACGACGGCAGATGCAGACAAACAGTGCGAAAGCATTAATGGTTCACGCTTGTTGACTTTCCAGTCATTTGGCAGTCTATTTAGTAAGGCGTTATTATTTACAACCAATTAAACAATTATAGATTTTCATGAAAGACCATAATAATGTTTGTAGCTATTAACGCAGTAGTGGCTGCGCTTTGGTAGTGGTTGCCAAAGTCAATAACTATTACTAATTTACATTTAGAAGAGAGAGCCTACAATAATACCTCATAAAAACATTATCTGTTTTCGAAAGATATTATGAAATCTCAAACTGCAAAAGTTAGGCAACACACGCTACGGTTGTGAGAGGATGGGTGACCATTTCGATTGTTGTGAAATTTATCACAAGCATCGCCTTGCTTCGGAAGGAACGTTGATGGTCACGGATAATATCGCTTGATATTGTGACGACCGTCTGGTGTAGGGTTCACGCTCCGGACTACAAAGCCAGCGGTTGCAGGTTCGAATCCCGCAAGTGGCAAATGTTTGTGTGATGAGCACGAGATTTGTACCTAAGTCATTCATGGGTGTTAATAAAAAGTATTTAAGTATGTTTATCCATTATCTAGTCGCCATAATACAAGCTTTGCTTAGTTTGGGGCTAGATAATTGGTGTGATTGTGAAAACAATTTATAATTATTATATTAGTCGACAAATTAATGAAAATACCTGGTCAGAAGCTTTAGGGCGGCTTGATTACATATTCCAGTAACTTGCCTTGCATAACCCCTCCACCGCAACCGCACTGGGCCCAAACTACCTCATGCTAAGGTGAGGCTTGTGTTCTGTATTAGAACGTACAAAAAAGCAAACAGCCTTGCTGTCATTTGTAACAATTTGCTTCCGGTAGATGCGTGTTAGCATGTTGCATGCTATGCAGCATATCTTAGCCGTATATTAGGATCAGAGCAATGTATGTGATGTTATCTAATCATATATATTTAAATATTAAGTGAGTTAGTGTGTTCTCTATTTGAGACTTTAAAATTAAATCAAGAAAACTTATAAACACAAAACATTCGATTATAGGTAGGTACTTAACTTTTTTTTTTATTGGACAACATCACATACATTGTTATGACCGTATGGTAAGTAGCTAAAGAACTTAAGTTACAGAAATCAGAAACAACGATGGTACCAACACCTAGACCCGAGACAATTTATAAAAGTATTTTTTCTTCATTGATTGACCGGGAATCGAACTCGACCTTAAGGATAGCGACACCGCACGCACAAGTCTTAAAGGCTGTTTTTCTTGTAGCAATTTTTACTATATAACATGTTGTATGTAGTATTAGATACTGTAAAAGTTTTATTCTCAAATAATGAATATTACTCCACAACGAAACTCTAGCCACCATGATAGCTGTCACCCAACAAGTTAAGTCTTACTGGAACTGACATCCCGAAGCAAGATATCGCACTACGCTTGCATAGCTGCATGAGCAGCAGTGCCACTTCTAGAATTTTATAACTCAATGGATATTTTGCTATATATTGACGTCACTAAACCGTGCATCACGGCCGACTGCGTTTGCGCAGGCTTTGTAAATTGAAAAGTTTAAAATTGATTTTTATAGTTTTTAATTACCATTAAAAATAAAAATTAAAATTCTGGGGACTCATTAAAACATTGCACATACGTAATAGGCTAGTTAACTCATATCAAAATTTATTAAACAAAGAATTATTTCATATAGTATTCGACTTTAGGAACCTAAATATATCGATTTCAATACTTAAAGTAGAAGATGGCTGTAAAAATCTAATTTAAAAAAATATTTTTTAATCTATAAGTTGAAAATCTGAAAACGCTATCGGTCATGATCGCGACGTGAGTGACGTCAGTCATGTGGTAAACGATCAAATGTCATGTCGAGTCTTTGATGTATTTTTGCATTCTCGAACGATACAGTAATGATAATTACTATATTTTTTGTGTAAACTATTAGAAATCATGTTTGATTAATTCAGAGAGGTTGTATTTGTAAAGACGTCTAAGTTGTTTGTTTGTTTACTGGAGAGACTACGTCATGGCACAGATAATCTATAGACCAAAATGGCTGACAGCGTTTTCGTCTGTTTATGAAAATATTATTTTAAAATTAAAGTTTTGTAGTTTTCTAAGTCTTTAAAAAACACATTTTTTTTTTTTAGGTCTAATGGAACACTTATTAACAATTTAAGACCTATTTAAAAAAAGTGTCAAGTAGCCTATTATCTCCGTCTGGTTTTGGTCGATAGATCAACTAACAATTTTAATCAAAGATATAGCTTACCTCATGAAATACACAACAAAACGTAACTTCGGTTTGGATTGGCAGTTTTAATCCCATTCAGACCTCACGTCCACGTAATCGGATTACTTGTAATAGATCGGCACCACTTTTCACACCGTTTGTCCCTAAATATCCAATATACAGAACCCACAAAGTTATAAACTCTCTCCACTTGAACTCTAACTTAAATGAAATAAGATCTAATTTCGTTGAAAAAGTGTACAAGTTAAAATAGTTACGGATAATGTAAAATATCAGCACAATGTTATTGATACAGTAAACCGATTCCCGAAATTCCATAAAATGACGTTTTTTGTGACACGTGACTGACAGTTCGGCGCGCCATTTTGCGACATTTGCTGCTAATCTATCGGATTTGTAACCAATTTTATTATAAGGCAGATGGAGCTTATTAGCAATGTTATGTAGTTATTTGATAAAATGATTGTATATAAACATGTTTATAAGTGAATAAATATAAAGTTGAACCATTCAATTAGAGTAAGGAATTAACAAAGAAAAACTAAACCAACAAAATGTCCAAATAAATCTATTATATTTTTTGTAAAAAAAATAGGTAAAAAATATGTATCCTGTATATTTTTTATTAATGTTAAAAACTTAAGGGTTTTACACTAATAAAAAAATATTATTGAAATTTAACATATATAATTCTCATGTTGTTTGAAAAAAGTTACTGATGTCATTTTTGTCATTGGATAACGTAAAAGGTAACTTTTGATAATTGTTTAAAGTTTTAGAAATCTCTTTTACTTAGCCTTTAAATAAGCCTAGACATAATTAACGACTAAATCCTGTATGTATACATATTTAATTTTTCACAAAAGAGGGGCCCCCTTTTAGGCCACTTTCAGTACATTCATTTATAACTGATGATGATCGAATAGACCATTAAGCCTTTGTGCGAGGAACGAACCAGCTTTTCAACCGACTTCAAAAAAGGAGGAGGTTCTCAATTCGACATATGTTTTTTTTTTTTGTATGTATGTTACGCGATTACTCCGCCAATTATGAATCGATTTTAATGATTCTTTTTTTGTTTGGTAGATCATACTTCAGAGGTGGTCCCATATAAATTTTTATCGAAATTGATTTAGAACTTTTTGAGAAAATCAACAAATATATACCCAGATAATATTTTGGTTGTGTTTTTTTTACCTATCTTTGGCAAATATGAGCCGATTTTGATGTTTTTTGTTTTATTGAATAGCTTATACTTCAAAGATGCTATGATAAAAGTTTGAAAAATAAAAATCACCCCTAAGGGTAGAAAAATAGGGGATAAAATCGGTGTTCAGCAGTTAGATTAGGATTTATCACTAAAAATAGATGAAATAAGTAAATTTTATTTAAAAAAATAAAACCGACTTCAAAACACTAAAATGCTAAAAATAATCCTAACCCTTAAGTACCTAATCAGTTACTTTTGGAGTGCAAACAAAAACATTGAATCTCTCATCGGCTGGCACCGACTCCACTCCGGGGACTGGTGAATTGGGCCGTTAGTTCAGCTCAGAATAAGTGAGACGCCGGCCGCATCATATTCTTAAGTTTTAATCTTTAGACGGGGTTTACATGGCGGCAGTTTTAATGTAAACAAACGGTTAGAATAAAACTGACGTAGGTAGAAATTAAGTATATATTAGTTAAGAGTGCCAATTTGATAAGGAAGGGCAAAGCTATACAGGGTTACATTTCACGGTAGTGCCAATTTTTCTGGGACCACTCAGAATCAGTAGGTAACTAAATCGATCTACGTAAAAAACAAACTTTTTATTTTTATTTTTTATTCTTCTACGAATTCTATTTTTCAAATGCAGAACATTTGAAAAATAGAATTCGTAGAAAATTTGTGGTTATTCGATTAAATTGCACCGTATGTGCACTGCATGAGGTTCTTGTTGGAGCGGCGTCGGCGTACGCCTGTGATCTCTGATGAATGACGGCGCATCTCGCGTTTTCTTTTTTTTTTCGGGAACTAATAAGTAAGTATATTTTACACCAAAAATACGATGACTGAAATTAATTACGATAAATCAGAATTTTTATATTGTTCCTAGACCTTATTTTTAAAATTTGGCACTACCTTGAAATGAAACCCTGTATTTTTGCGACATTAGCCGGAACGAGGCTTACATACTGAATAAATAAGTTTAGGTATTATGAGTAATAAGCTCCTCTCAAATTGTTAAATATTTAAAACGTTAACAAGACAGATTTAATTCCAGACATTTTTGGCATTTAAATGACTATTTAAATGACAAAAATGTCTGGAATTAAATACTCCCTGCATTACATACATGCTACATTATTTTCTTTTCCTTTTTTTTGTGGCAGCTAGTGGTGACTGAGTTTGTTCCGGCGTTTCTTCTCTGCACTTGCCAGATTGTCTGTGTCTTGTCTCGAAGCGCTAGTAGGGCCCAAAAAATAAGGAGACATGTTCTGCCCCATATGGATGGGCCAATAATGTTATTATTGACGTTCATAAGTGGCAGTTTTCTGCCCTAAACTGAATAAATGATTTTTGACTTTGACTTTGACTTTGACTTAGATGTACGGTTTCTTTTACAATTAAAATAAAGTTAGAAAGCATTGCGCTATAGCATAAACTATACTCTGGTATAAACTGGATTATTGTCTAATACCGCTTTTATGACCTTCTTCTTCATCTATACGGTCAATCCCGGTTGCGTCCATAACCATTGCTTTGGAGCCAGAGGTCCGCTTTCCTTGATTTACTCCTCCACTTCGCGCGGTCTTGAGCGTCTCTTGTTGTGAGATCATTGGCACGCATTTCAGCTCTCGCAACGTCAATCTAGCATTTCTTGGGTCTACCCCTTTTGCCAGGACCTGGCGCTGGCGGCATGGCCAGGCATGGCTTTTATGATATTTAACATAAGATAAGGTAGATAATGTTTATTACGTATAAAATTGGTTTACAAAGATAGGTTGACAAAATTGAATAAAATACATTTAAGTTGTAGGCACGATTAATGGCGGTCTCGCACTAGGTTATACCTGTATCGCGAGAACCATGTTTAACGACTGTATTATCAAAAAGTTTTGCGTGTGCGAGGTGGTCGAGTGAGATAGGCTAAAATTTAGTAAATCAGTGCAATTTTAATTTAAAATGTGAAAATTAGTGAGATGTTATATGCTATATGCGCGGATGTGTGTGTTTGATTGTGTGTGTGCGCGCGTGTATGTGCGTGTGTGTGCGTGTTGTGATGAGTGTGTGGTTGTTTATGTCAGGTTTACTGAGGGATTTTCAGTAAACTTTCTGTGTCGTAGTATGACAGAGTAAGAAGCCAGTTCATCACCTCTTTAACGGCTAGTCTAACCGAACTATGTCTTATGTCGCAGAAACGTGCAATTTTATTGTAGATGAAGGGCAGTTTAAAGTCGAAATGATTTTTTGCAAAAGCTGTCTTTACTACATGTGATGGAATATGAAAAACCCTTTTATTTACTAGTTTTTGGTAGCTTGGGGAATTTAAAGTAGAGCGGTGGGCTATGGTAAAAACTTTTAGCATGTATAATTGTCTAACATTCAGGACTCCTGCTTCTAGATACAGGTCTCGAGTTGGGTATCGGTATGGTTTTTTTAGCATCACCTTAAGCACAGATCTCTGTGCCCGTTCAATATCGATCATAGTTGTAATGCAAATTCCTCCCCAAGCCACAATGCAGTAACTTAGTAGACTTTGACAAAGTACAGTACACTGTGTAAAGAAGGGGCTTGTCAGCGGAGTTACGTAGCAGACGCATGACGTGGGTTAGTTTACGTACTTTCGAGTTAAGCGTCGCGATGTGATGCTTAAAGGACAGGTTTTCATCAATTTCTACTCCAAGGTATCTTACAAAGTTGGATCGAGCCACGGGGACACAAGAGCACGAGGAAGAATTACATGAATGCACTTTCAGGATAGTGGGAACAGCTGGACATGAGGATTGCGTCTTATGGAAGCACAGATATTTGGTTTTACTAAGATTCAAGGTAAGGAGGTTTCTATCAAGCCATCCCTTTATAGCAGCCATGCCAAGCTCTGCCGCCTGCAATGCATTCTCCCAGGTTCTTCCCTGAAATAAAACTACAGTATCGTCTGCATAACAGATCAGATCCGCCTCTCTGGTGGCCTCGTGAATGTCATTAAGGTAAATTATGATTTACGTATATATATGTCATAGCCAGATCTTAAAATTGACCACTTCATGATGTGACTGATCATTTCATAAAATGGTGGTATTTCATGATATGGCGAATAACGAAAACTGACCATATCGTCAAAACGTCAAAATTTTATGATAAGTCAATCCACGTTTGGCCAATAAATACGTTTACAAGTTACTTGAATTTGTTTAATGTTAGCAATCTTTGTCAATAGACAAATTAAACAGTAATACATTTTTAAGTAAGCTAATAAATACAATTATTTGAATAGCTAAATAACCTAACTAACCTGTCAAATTACCAACTTTTGATGGAATTATAAAAGAAATTTTTTAAAATAATTTTGTAGTTAACATTTTTACACTAAACTTTAATATTTTAAGATTACTATATAAAGTTTCATAAAGGCCACTATAACTAAATTCCCAGTATAATAATTTTATAAATAATAATTAGGTAATAAATTGTTTCCACAATCATGCTTAGTTTGGGGCTAGACAATTCACCAATTGCACCAAACTAAGCAAAGCTTGTACTATGGCGACTAGATAACGGATACCTCAATACTTTTATTTAAAAAAATTACAAATGCTCGTGCTCATCACGCAAACATTTGCCCTTTGCGGGATACGAACCCGCAACCGCTGACTTTGTAGTCCGGAGCGCGAATCACTACACCAGACGGTCGTCAATATAATTGTGTTAATTATTTGTATACTTGAGAAGGCTTTTTTAAACTCAGTTCAATATCTCCATGTAACCCCAGCCTAAAACGATTGCATATAGTTACAGCCTCGGTTGCACCGGGTAAACAAATATATTTATTTAATAACTTTTTATTGCCATAATCTGAACATAATTTACGCTGATAAGAAGATCAAAAAGCGCTAATATATTATCATTTGATACTGTGTGCCGGTTTTGTTTTGTTGTGCCCCTACCTTTATAATCCTCAGTGCGCGTGCGACTTAAAAAACGATTTACGATTTCATTTTAAACTTCGTTCGTTTTTGGGTAAAATATTTTTAAATGGTAATGGCAGCTGTTTTTAAATTGTTTTGTTTATTGATTGATAACGTTTTTTTTAACAGAAAAATATGCATTCTGCTTCTTAGATAGAATAAATGAATAAGTATGCGACAAACAGTAGGTACACTAAGTCACTGTAAGAAATTAAAATCCTTCGATCATAATACTAATTGGATATGGATATTGTTCTTTCGCCTGAATCTCCCACCACACCCAGACCCTAGCTAATTTGAAAAAGTTTGTTTTCTTAAATGATCCGAATCAGGAATCGAACCCAGTACCCTTAGCATTCAAGGTCACCGCAACTAAGCCAATAGGATTGTTATATAGGTATGAACCTTTGTTAATTAATTCAAACTGAAATTGTAATTGTTTATAAATAAACATACATTTGGACAACAGCACATAAATTGCTCTGATCTTAAGGTAAGTAGCTACAGCACGTGTGTTACAGAACTCATTAAACAACGACTGTACCACAACACCCAGACCCAAGACAACATAGAACAGTTCATTTTCTACACGTTTATTGACCCGATCGAGAATTGAACTCGGGACATCAGAGAGGCCACACCAAGTCCGGCATACTACCTCTCGGCTACTTACATACATTCTTTACTTTTATGCGTCCAAAATGCGAACACCATTAAGACTATAAGCTAGCTCTCTCACACTCTCAAAGCGTTATCTGCATCACCTGTCAATTATGTTCTACAGCGTTAAATACAAGATCGTTGATGAGCGAGTGTTCATTAATTCGGGCGCAGGTAGCGGGTTCGGGGTCGGCGTGAGCTGATAAATGACGGCTATTGTCGGCTACCGGTCTTGAGTCTGTCGTGCATGAGCTCTACTGGAGGTTTGGGTTCCGTAGCTCAATTAACTAAAACAATGTCATCTATTTCCGTGACTCACCCGTCTCCGTGACATTTGGAAAATATGTCAGTGATCGCTAAAGGTAGAATTGAGAAGCAAAATGCCTTAAATGCAAATATTAACAGTTTCTTTTTCGTTTTTCTTAAACGTGTGATAAAGTGATATAAAAGGAAATGAAATAATAAAGTAAGTATTTATGAATAAAATAAGGTTATCTGCGGCTTATCACGCATTAGATAGATAGTTTATTGTACACCACACAAAAGAAACAAATCAAAGGAAAAAAATACATTAAAAAATAGCATAATTTAGGCGGTCTTATCGTTAGAATCGATCTCTTCCAGACATCCTTCAGGTAAATAACAGTTGAATTAAAATTAAGAGGCGGTGATGAGTATTTTCTTTTTTATATTTCTTTTAAAGCAAATATTTTGGTTGCCAAAAAATCAGGTCAAGTTCAGTTGTGTAATCCGTTTTCAAAACTCACACATTCTCTTCTAACTGAATGGTTCACAGCCAATGCTTACCAAACCCTAAAGTTATGAAAAATAAAAGAGTTCCGAGCTTTTGTCCGGCGGTATATTAAATGTTTAAAGTCGCCTGCGGGTTTATTGACACTGAAGCGTGTATTTTTTACTATATCTTTTACATTGGCTGTGTGGAGAAGTTTGGGCGATACTTTTCTTAAGAAATATATCTAAAGGTACTCGCTGCTTGTAAAGTATTAATAATAACTATAGAGTAATATAATGTGTGTGTGTTTGCGAGACCGAATCAGGAATGAGGAGATTCGTAAACGAACAAAAGTTGCTGACATAGCCCAACGGATTAGCAAGCTGAAGTGGCAGTGGGCGGGGCACATAGCACGTAGAACTGACGGCCGATGGGGCAGAAAGGTTCTGGAATGGAGGCCACATATCGGCAAGCGTAGCATAGGAGGTCCACCTGCAAGGTGGACAGACGATCTGGTAAAGGTTGCAGGAAGCCGCTGGATGCAGGCCGCTTCCAACCGGCCAATCTGGAGGTCACTGGGGGAGGCCTATGTTCAGCAGTGGACGTCCTATGGCTGAAATGATGATGATGATGATGATGAATAGAATGTGGTGGTCATTATATCTTATGGCTATTATACAGGTTTAACACATTCTTCCTACCACTAATGGTTTTCCATTATTGTCTAATTATCTGGTATAAATAGTATAACAGTCAGCTAATATAGTAGGATTTGCCTGGCTATGTGCATTAAGATTTACAACTATATACCCAATGAGGTGTAAATGCAAAACGCCTCGCTGTTCAAGAAGCATTTGTTCCGGTGGCTCATAAAATGTGTAAAAGAAGGAAATAAAAATTGGTTTTCATTCTCCATTTTTAAGTGTATTTTTTTTATCATAACTTTACCTTACTCATGAAAAAAAAACCTTTTTATTGACAGCTGTCATGATATCCGTATTGTGATAGGACGAGCTGGTGCGATATCAAAATACTGTCACGTTGACAGGTCAAATGTCAATGTTTATGCTTCGCTTCCGCTAATGTTGCCACTAATTACCTGTTTCGTGTGAAAACTGTTTTTTCTTGTGTTTTTGGTTGCGTATCCTCAATTTCATTTTGTAGATTGATATCTTTAATATATAAAAAATGAAGTTTGTTTATCCTATAAACTTAACCATTCATTCGATTGCAACGAAACTTTGGTGAGTTGTTGTGCTCAAAGGTTGTTGTGTTTAAATGTGAAATGACTAAATATTTATTGATTTTAAAGCGATTCAAATCGATCTTGGCAAATAATTTAGAAATGATAAGATAATGTCGTGATTTAAAAACGCGGTTTCTTAAAATAATTTTTGAATTGTGACAACATCCCAATTGGTGTGTTATCCGGTGCACAGATTACTTGTAAGTATATAATAATATAATATGTTTGCCTAGGCGTGGAATAAGTAAAACTTTCAACTAAACTTTGAGTTTTATCCAATCAAATCTGTCAGTTTAAGAAAAACTGTCAATAAGTCTACTTATTCCACTGAATTGCCTTCTAAATCGATTTAAAAATTAGGGCACATCAGACCAGCTGTTAAAGTCAAACACGAAGTATAATAAGCAGAGATTACTTTCAAATCCAATAACAGTCAATATATTGAAATAGTGACACAATACAAAAGGTGTCGTTGTAATTTTGCAAAAAAGGTTATTTCCTATAGTTGCCGAACGACAATGCGGCCGACCGGAAACTTCGCGATATGTCTGAATGGGCGAAGTATCAAAGAGTCGGTTTTTCGTCTATTCAAAGCGTCTCTAAATAGTGTAGTCCATTCATGGTTACTACTTCAAACGTCGCGTAAAATTATTGGCGCTTTTGTGAGGGTTTACTATAGCTTACGTGATCTTGGGAGGTGTTACGTTCCAATAGTTTTTGTGTTTAGATGTTAGTATATGATACTGATAAACATTGTATTTCAAATAAAAAAAAACATTAAACATTTGGATTGAGTTCGCTTTGTTTCGATACTTTTTCATAATATTTTAATACAAATTAATCGTATTAATTAGTTTTTTCCTTGTTAAACGTCGACCCTCGATGTCGACGTATGTATAAATTTAAATCGAATGTCAAGTTGATTTTATGAAAAAAGGCTATTATACTGTTAATGACTATTTCAATGATAAAAATGAGTGGAATTAAACACTGCATTGATCCCACATGCATACCTATATTTTCTTGTAACCATACCTGACCAGACGACCGGGTAAGGGTCGCAGGAAGACGCTGGATGCAGGCCGCTTCCAACCAGCCAATCTGGAAGTCAATGGGGGAGGCCTATGTTCAGCAGTGGACGTCCTATGGCTGAAATGATGATGATGATGATGATGATACCTACCATACCATACCTACTTATATAAAAAGAGGCTGACAACAGCGACCGAGTTTCTTGCGCTCCTTCTCGGCACCAGCCTACAATATGGTCACAAAGCAGTAATAGGGTAAAAAAATAAAATTGGGACGTGTCAGTGTTCAGGCCATTTGCAGAAATAAATTGGTTTTATTGGCTTTTATATGAAGGAAATCCCGCTAGAGAAAACCAGCCGTTTGGTCCACTTTTGGCTTGACAGGGTGAGACACTTTTAATACACATTATAACTTTTACTACTGCTTAGGAACAGTTAGCTCTGCCTACATTGACCGACATGAATAGCTCTAAATTTTTTTGAGCAATTACATGCTTTGTTATATCTATGATAATATAACACTTGAAAAAAAAAACGACTGCCTCAGGTGGGACTCGAACCCACGTCTCATCTCATCGTTTAAGCTGTTCTGATCTTAACTGATAGTTAAATATTTGCAACCATTTTTCTATCGGGCGTTTGACGGTAGTATACTAATTAAGGTACACGTATAGCCGCAACATTGATCAGATAAAACGCTGGCTTCGACAGCGAGAAACACTTGACAAATTTCGACGGGTTAGCCAACGTCCTCGGTAGCTTAGGATAAAAGCCGGATAGTTGCCCCACTTTTTGAAAATGCTCAATAAGATATAAATTATGTGTGTACTTACAATATACTCAATATTAAAACATTGGTCTTTAATCTTTTATTCTACACCATTTTTTGTAAACACAATTAATATTGTCTATATGGAAATCTTGTTTTATTTGACCCCTCGAAAAAGGGATAGTTGCCTACTGTGGCGGATAGTTGCCTCACGCTAAAAATGCTTCGCGGGATACTTGCCCCACGATAAAATTGCTTCAATTTATTTATTAGATTTCTTTTAAAATTTTTGTCGTTTAGTTTTTTGAACCCCAGTGCTTAACTGTCTTCAGTCCAGCTGATGAGACGCAGGACCACGCTAGATTTTGGAAAATATTTGCTGGTCATTTTACTCACCTGCAATATGAAATCTTTAAGAAATAATAGTTGCCCTTAAGGCAACTATCCGCAAAAATATATGGCGCGACTATCCTTTTCAATACGGATACTTGCCCTTTTAAATAAAAAAATAAAAAAATGCTTTTTATCAATAAAATGTAATGGACCGTATAGTTTAAACTCCAGTGTATACGAAGAAATAAAAAGTTGATTGAATCCATAGCCATGTAAAAAAATATTACATAGAAATGACTCACAAATATAATTTTTACGCTCGTGTTGGTCATGCCGTGGAAGATTTTTGTTTACACACACAAAACGCCTGGACTTTTTCTTATGGCTTGTATGGCATTGAGACTTACGGGAGGACCGCTTTTGATCATTCATCATCATCATTTCAGCCATAGGACGTCCACTGCTGAACATAGGCCTCCCCCAGTGACTTCCAGATTGGCCGGTTGAAAGCGGCTCGCATCCAGCGGCTTCCTGCAACCTTTACCAGGTCGTCTGTCCACCTACAAGGTGGACAGACGACCACTTTTGATCATTGGAGAGCCCTAACACTGGAGGCATCTCTAACATAGTGTATTCAAAACCGGGGCATGTATCCCACTGAGGCAACTATCCTGGTTTTACCCTACTTGGAAAAGCATTCGCCCGGCATGCGATGAGACGTGGGTTCGAGTCCCACCTGAGGCAGTCGATTTTTTTTCAAGTGTTATATTATCATGAATAGCTCTAGTATTTACTATTATACCTATATTAAACTTCAACCAGATTACATGGGTAGCTTGTAAATGATATACAGTATAGACAGACGACCTCCGTAGCTGAGAAGCGAGTGCGCCGGACTTGGCGTCGCCATCTATGAGGTCCCGGGTTCGATTCTCGGTCGGGTCAATGTGGAAAACGAACTTTTCTATGTTGGGTCGGGTCTGGGTGTTGTGGTACCATCGTTTTTTCTGATGCCTATAATACAAGTGCTTAAGCTACTTACCTCAGGATCAGAGCAATGTATGTGATGTTGTCCAATTTATTTATTATTATTTATTTATTTATAGACAAACCTTCCTCGTGAATAAGTCGACCTCATAGTGGAAACCATATCAAAATCGCTACAGTAGTTTCGAAGATACGTTAATAGTCCGCATACCGAATAGAACTGACATTAGTATGAGATAGACAAGATGGATGTCAAATAACAAAGAACGAGACTTCAATTAGTGTCCTAATTTTATGGGAAAACGTAATCTATGATCTCTTTAGCCATAAGATGAAATTGCGAAGTGATGCCAAAAGTGGAAGAAGCTGTAAAATAAATGATATCAACCGGTAAAGTTCTAAGTTTTTTTAAGCAATTAAAACGTACTTAAGTAGATGTTATTCTTAATGACTTTAAAAGTTAAGTCTTTGATAGACATATAATTAATTTTTAAGAAATGGACTTGTGTACTTGTTAGTGACTTGTGTGTAACAAACTAAACTTAATTTAAATTGCTAGACGCATTTTACTCAAAACATTCATAAGAACTCACTAACTTACACTAACACATCATCATGCTTAAAAAACTTGTCACATTAGCGTTTGTCGTCAGCATCATCAAGCATCATGAATTACGCATCTTCACAATCATTAGTAGAAATATCCATTTCAAGATACAAAAAATGTTCAAAAAAATCCATCGCAGACAGCGTGGCACCGCTCAGACCCGTCAACATTACGTTTACTCGCTCTCTAAGAAAAACAATACCTTTATTCCAAACCAACGCAAGTGATTTCCACTCCAAACTAAACTTTACACCATCTTCTTAAAGATAACATTCGATAATCTTGTTAGAAATTTTAACTTGGTCAAAATTTTCGTTGACAAAAAAATCTTGAAGAAATTTCTACCGTATATATAAAAGATAAGGTTAATATTAGCTTGTGAAGTAACTTGTATCGTGGTAGAGGTGTAATGGTATCCATTTAGCTGTCAAAAGGCAAGGAATGCCATTCACGGTAATGGATCGGTGTAGGAAGGAAGTTGCAGGTAAACTCGCAGAAAAAACAACTTGAATGGTGCGTGCGCGCAGCTCGACAGGGGGAGGGTCTGCGGCTTTTGAATTTTATTAGATAATTAGGTAGGTTTCGGGGAATTTTGAGTTTTGATGTGGGGCAATAAACCATTTATGGAGTATTGTTAGGGAGCTTATAGCTTACCGTCAATCTATATTAGTAGTAACACTTCAAATTAGGTTTAGGTATTTATTGATAGAATCTAAGAAAAGGACTTTACCCATGTTAAATTAAGGCTCTACCTAGGTCATTATATGTGCTTATCCTGCTTCAAGGTACACATGTTTAGAATATTTTTTCATTCTTGCATCCCGGCAAGTCATTATCGACTTCTTTCTCAGACAAATTATCCATAACACAATCCATCCATCTCTTCTTAGGTCGTCCTCTTGCTCTCACTCTCTAAAGTTCACCGTCATGTTACCTAAGTATTTTTTGTTGAATTTTTATTTTATTAAACTAACTGAAATTTGAACTAAAAAGTAAAGTCATCAAACTTAAGATTATAAAATAAGAGGGGTAATTAGAGCGTGCTCACACTGCGACTTTTCTAGAATCCGTAGTCGGCGGTTTTGCGACTGCATTAATGCTGCATCGCATTTTGGCGACTCTTTGCGATCTATCGCTGCATCCGCGAGTGGCAAACTGGCGACTGCATCGCGTTTTCACGACTTTTTGATAAAGCCTTAATCAAAAAGTCGTTTTTTTATCGCTAATACTGAAAGGCATTTGTCCAACATTAGACTTTTGTCAGGACTTCGCGTATTTCAGACCTTACAGAACTCGTCCTGCTAGGACCCTGAGCGAGACGCCTAAAATCCCGCTTTTTCATTTACGTAGCAAAAGTTGGCACACTTTAAAAAAAAGTGAATAGGCAACGAACGAAGCGCACGGAGCGAGCGGGCGCAATGCATGGGTGGAGGGGAGAACTGACCCGACCTTTTTGTTTCTGTCCCAATTTAATTTCTCTCAAGTCCCGATTTGTTTAAAAATTGAACACACTAGCTCTAACGATATACAGTTATGTAGAACTAAGTATTTTTTTAATGCTGACAGTATCAAAAATTAAATCATGCTGTAGATGTCTGTCCAAAATGACATGGTGCTCGGATTTCTGACTTTCTCAGGTTACATAAACATTCCCATATTATCTGCATAGTGCATGTGAGAACGAGATCGGTGTTGAACGAGAGAGACGGACCAAGGCTTTGTGTAGCGGTCACTGTGAGCGCTAATGATGCCTGCATCATTTATTAAAATATTATGATCATTAGGGATGTGCATTTGTCGAGATTTTGTTAGCAAAATAGGCTATACTTTTTGGCTTTGTAAAACTATCTTTAAACTGATTGTTAATTTTTTACTAAGAAATAAACGAATATGAAATAGAAGATTTTTTTAGACTGGAATCCATATTCATATTAGTAACTAATTTTAACTTAGCATCAATATCATCATCAATATATTATCAACATTATCATAAATTCAGCATCTGTAAGCATAGCCTAAACAATTGTTTATCTTGAACTTAAATATGTTAAAAATTACACTACTATTCAAACAACTGTGTATTAAAACTAATAAGGTGGGTGAACCCTAGAAGGCCAATGTGACGAAATAAAAGTATTATTCATTTATTTACTAGATAACTGAAACAAATAAATCCGCCGCCCAGTTCCGTCTTTACCATAAGGGCACACGGGGCCTTTGCCCTGGACCCCCAGCCTTACGAGGGCCCCAAAGCACTAAGCAGACTAACTGAAAGTATAGGAAAGAGGGTCAAAGAAAAAAGAAGAGAACATTTAAAACTATACTTTAACGGAGATATGAAATGATTTTTTGGAAGTCATGACTTCATACCAACAGTATTTTATTTTTACTTTAGGGCTTCCGTATTCTTGTGTGCCCCAGGGCTCCGGGATATGTAAAAATGGCTCTGCCGCCGCCGCGTCTGTGGTCTTGAGTTCAATGGGTGGATGTCAGTGTGAGTAAAATGGATTTGTCATCATTTAAAGAGTTTTTGCCAGATGGTAATAAGTACGAAATTTTAATTGTAATGCCTTTGAAAGTGTATGAGTTTCCATGGCCCAGGCACCTTATATTGAACTTACTGAGAAAAGAAAACAGGTTGTTTTGTCAGCCTCCCTAGCATGAGCACCAAAACACGATATGATATGATATGATAAAGCGATATATCGACACAACAACTGTAAAAATATGATGGATTTAGCCGCCATGTTGAATCGCCGTGCCGGTGACGTCACATATTATGATCGCTGTTACGATTAAAATTCAAATCTGCGGCTATATCTATGATATTTTTACAGTTGGTGTCTAAATATCGCTATATCATATCATATCATATCATATCGTGTTTTGTTGGCTTGTAGGAAGGAACAGGGAATACATTACTTTAATGCTAGTTTACAAAATTAAATTTAATAACTTTGCTAAATTTACGAGTGGTTTTTCCACCAGTACCTACTTCTCTGTAATTTATCGATATCGATAAAACATCTTAGGATTACCTCATCCCTAACCCATCAGCGCTACATTTAATACAAAGCCTATAGGTAATCCCTTTCGGCTACCGGTTTCTCACCACAGTTTTTTATAACCACAGATTATAAGTTCCAATCTATCTTCGTTACTTTTTCGTGATCTCTATGGCCTTAAAAATAAGGTTGATTTTATATAGATTTTTTTGAAGTTTTTACGAATGGAGTTATTAATGTTATTAATGCTGGATTTATTGGTGTTTTGTAGGGTAAAATATTATAGTATGACTGTGAAGAACCGGACGAGGTTTGGTACCTGTGTAGGTAGAGTGCCTCAAATTCAATTTACGTTTATTAGTGTAAGAAAATGTTTTAAATTACGATGGATATACTTGGATTAGTGTAAAATTTTCTATGTTACATATCTGTCCAATTTGAGTGTTTTTTATAAGGCACCACTTAATATTTTTATTTATTTATAGATCCTGAAACTTTAGCATCAATAAATTATACATTTTTACAGTGTAACATTTAGGCTTAATTTTCAACCGGCTTCAAAAAAGGAGGAGGTTCTCAATTCGACTGTAGGTTTTTGTATGTGTGTTACGCGATTACTCCGCCAATTATAAATCGATTTTGATGATTATTTTTCTGTTTGGTAATATTTTTAGCTTTTTAGTGTTTTGAAGCCGGTTTTTTTTTATTTGCTTCGTACTTAATATTATGTCTCATTGTTACAAAAAAATCACACACCTTTTAATGGTAGTCAGATAATAAAAAAATCATATGGTGTAGTGCTTCGCGCTCCGAACTACAAAGCCAGGATTTTGCAGGTTCGAATCCTGCTAGGGGTAAATATTTGTGTGCTGAGCTCTTGTGTACCTAAGTCATGGATGTTTATAAACGTATTTAAGTATGTTTATCCGTTATTTAGTCATCATAATACAAGCTTTGCTAGTTTGGGGCTAGATAATTGGTGTAATTGTGGCAATATTTTTTATTAATTCATGATTATCGTCATTTTAGCTAAATGACGTCCACTGCTGAACATAGGCCTCCCATTAAAATTTTAAGGGCTGTGCTCAGTGTTTCTTTGCGAAATCGAATCAAAAATGAGGAGATTCGTAAACGAACATAAGTCGCTGACATAGCCCAACGGATTGGCTAGCTTAAGTGGCAGTGAGCGGGGCATATAGCATGTAGAGTGCAAAATATATAAGTAAATAAATATTGGACAACATCACATACATTGTTCTGATCCTAAGGTAAGTAGCTAAAGTACTTTTGTTACAGAAATCAGAAACAACGATGGTACCACAACATCCAGACCCGAGGCCACATGGAAAAGTGCGTTTTCTACATCGACCCGACCTAGAATCGAACCAGGGCCGTTAGAGATTGCGACGCCAAGACCGCAGTGTACTGGCCTCTCGGCTACGGAGGTCGTCGTAATAATGTGGCTTGGTTCTTTCTAAGTTAAGGCAGCTATTAGCTGAATCCTGATAAGAGGTAACAAACCTTAAATCTGTCAATCTTAGTAAGTCACTTTTTTGTTCAACAATCTAATAAAATTCGTGGTAGTTATCTATTTGTCAACAGTAAATAACTTTTTTAAAAGGGAAGCCGATTCATTTGACAAGTATACGTCAAACGTATGTGGCTTTTCTGAGCTTTTCAGTCCTTCGGACGGTAGAGTAATAACTTAAGAGTCTTATGACGCAATAAATGAATATTAATATATTTATATAATTTATAGATATAATTTTGCTATCGTATAGATTGGTTTCTGGTCCTGTCCGATGCATAGTGTGTTTTAGGTTTCCGTCCGTACCTTAATGGGATCTCTTTTTTTTATAAATATTGGACAATATCACATACATTGTCCTGATCCTATGGTAAGTAGCCAAAGAACTTGTTTGTTTCTTTGTTACAGAAATAAAAAATAACGACGGTACCACAATACCCAGACTCGAAACATATAGAACAGTTATTTTTCTAAAATTCTACATTGACCGACCGGAAATGGAACCTGGGACCGCAGAGATAGCGGCATTAAGCCTAGGTATGATCGCCTTTCGGCTACGGAGATTGTCAATAATAAATTGTAATAAAAAAATATATAATCAAGTAACATTTGTTTTAATTTGGTTTATTGTAATTTCTTGTTTTACTGTAATTAATTAAGCAAATGATAATTTCAATTCAGTTGATTCATTCACTGAATTTAATATATTAATTGAATTAATAAAACAAGTTAAAGTTTACTCCTATTATATGCCTATATTCGTCCCACTGCAGGGCACAGGCCTCAGCCCAACTATGAGGTGGTTTGGGCCGTACTCCACCTCGCGGGCCCAGTGCGGATTTGTGAAGGGGTGTTGTAAGGCCAGTGACTAAACCTTATTGTCAGATGTAATCAGGCCTCTGACTAGGCTTTACGACGAGTATCAAGCAATAATAGCCTGGTACAACATTTAACATGCTTTCCGAAGCACGGAGATGCTTGTGATAGATGTCACTAAATATGGTAGGAATGGTCACCCATCCACTCACAACCGCGGCGTGGGTTGCTTAAGGTGGTTCCTCGAGCAAATGACTGAGCATTAATTTCTTTACTATCCCGTACGGCACGCCAGAGAAACAGAAGTTCGTAAATCATGAATTATTGTCAGAAAATAATCAATAAGGTACTAATTCTAGAAAAAAAATCGGCCAATTATAAGTATTTTTATTTTTTTATCTAAGTCTAAGTCAAAGCCAAAAATTAATATAAGGATTACTTACGGAGACGTAGTTTAAAAGCCTATTTTCGTAAATACAAAATAGAGTAAATACAAATTTTAAACAATGATTTTATAGATAAAACTTTTAATAATATTTTTATGTCTTTCAATTATTTTTATATACACTAACTGAGGGCCGATGGGGCAGAAAGGTTCTGGAATGGAGGCCACGTACCGGCAAGCGCAGCATAGGACCTACAAGGTGGACAGACGACCTGGTAAAGGTTGCAGGAAGCCGCTGGATGCGGGCCGCTTCCGACCGGCCAATCTGGAAGTCACTGGGGGAGGCCTATGTTCAGCTGTGGACGTCCTATGGCTGAAATGATGATGATGATGATGACATTAAATAAGGAGTAGAAAGCTGCTATTTTGGTGGAGGTACGGTCTTAAATTTGGTAATCACTACCAATGCCACTAAGTTACAAGCACCTCCCATTAATAGCGCAAAAATTCCACATTTTACAACACCAACCTTACCCTAGGTCAGTGTTCGTATAAAATACAGCTCTCATCAATACCCATACCGGTTTATTACTAATATCGAAGTCCATCCGTCCGTCCTTCGTCATTAAATCGCCACAATGACATAAATAACGAGGGATTTATTTGTGTATTTATTTATTTATGTTTCAATTATTTATTGCCCGTCAGTCTGTGCTTGGTTTGTCTTTTTTTACGTACCAGTTGAATTTCTCCCTTTTTGCTTATCAAAAAATTATTTTAAGTACTTAAGATTAAACTTTTTTCTCGATAATTTCTTCGTTTTACCACATTATATCAACGTTTATTTGATACTAGCTGACCCAGCGAACTTCGTTCCGCCAATTCGTTTGACAGGTACGAACAGCTTGTATAGGATAATAAAATAGTTGTTTTACTACTTTTCTTGCAATTTTATTAAATTTTCTTAGTTTTTAAACCTTCTCTGGACTTCCACAAATATTTTAAGATCAAAATTAGAGAAATCGGTCCAGCTATTCTCGAGTTTTAGCGAGACAAACGAACATAATGAGATACATTTTGAAAGTAAAGTATAATATACTTGTAGGATTGTTAGGCTTAGTAATTGATTTTGCTTTATATTAGTAGGTACAATACAATCTTACTGCTATTATTGTTTTCTCTTTAGTTAATCCTAAAAATCGACAAATGCAATATGGCGGGCAGCTTTTGTACAACTAACTCAAGACGTATTCAGTGAAAATTTCAATGCCTACATTGCAATTTTTACTGAATATGTAGGTACCTATACCTACATATAAAAAAATACAGTAGATTTGGTAGGTACCTAGGTTTTAAAGTTTATTACATGTAATTTTTTATATTTTAAAATCTTTATGTAACTTAAATTTTAGGTTTAATCAGTATTTTATCATTGTCCGCTTATAGGAGGTACTTAATATCGATTTAAATAAAGAACATTATTTTCTACTAATTTGAGATCATCAAAGTAAATAATCGTAGCCTTCCTTGTTTCTTTTATAATGTGAAGACTTTGATTATGTAATTTTATGGACTGTATTCGACTGTGACAGAAACATTAATTAAATAGACATTCAATTGTTTATTTCCTTAAAAAACCAAAAGTACGCATCTCACGTTTTGATTCCTTGATAAATCAGGAAAAAGTATTCGGATCCATTTATATCTTCAGATTAATTTAAAGAACGAATCTCGTGACGATATTAAGTGATATAGTATTTGTTTATTCGATATCTATAACGTAATACTTACTTGACAAAACTACTTTTGACTGATTGCTCAAAATTAAATTAATAATATATGTTTTATCAAGTAAAGTTTGTCTCTTACACTTCGACAGACGCTGAATGTACGGCGGCACCGCTCGGTTCACTAGCTCGGCTTGCAAAATATTGTAGATGTTCTAACCTAACATAACCTATAGGAATTTAACCAAACTTACCACGGTATACAAGTAGTTTTCATTATAACCTGGCACTTCTGACTTAGTTAATATTGCTAGTAAAAATAACCCGAGGTCGCTAATTTGGTTTAAGAGTTGCATTATCATTACGCTGTTTAAGTATGAAAAATCATCTAACGCTATCTGGTCAGGGATGCATGGCATAGGGATATTTGTCCCTGTTAAAATTAGAATATCTGTTGTGAAAATAAAATAAGAATATCTACAATAGAATTTCTATTGTGTTGACCAAAACTATTAAAATTTGTGTTGCAACCACTTGCACGTAGGTATAATTATAGTAGATACTTTTTATTTATCAATGGTATGTACGTAAAAGCAATTTCAAAGGTTTTCGGCACACAATATTACTAATACAACTAAAACTCTTGTACACTTATTTGCAATTAATGTCACTCGCTATTTTAGCATGTTAAAAATATCGTGTCGTGATCTTGACCCTGTGACTGAGTCGTGCGGTCGGATCGTGCATTGTGTTTGTCTCTCACCCAGAGGTCCATATAGAGTACAAACCTCACTCATTTACATGTAATAAAAAGTAGCATTAAAGTGAACCCTTGATAAATGACGGCTCATGTCTCCGTCGTTAACTGGCGTTATTTATTACATTTTAAAATGTTTTAATGCCAACGGTGCTTTATCGTGGGCCCAACTTGTGAGTTGTGACTGGTGAGGTATATTTTTATCGGTGTCGATATACGGAGACAATCGCAGAGTTTTAGGCGTATTGGTTTAATAAAGTCTTTTGCTTAGTAATTTAATATTACATAATAAATAAATCAATATTGGACAACATCACATACATTGTTCTGATCCTATGATAAGTAGCTGAAGCACTTGTGTTACAGAAATCAGAAACAACGACGGTACCACAACACCCAGACCCGGGACAATATAGAAAAGTTATTTTTCTACATTGTCCCGACCGGGAATCGAACCCGGGACCTCAGAGATAGCGACACCAAGTCCGGTAAGCTCGCCTCACGGCTACTGAGGTCGTCATATTACATATTAGCCTAAAAAACCTAAACCCCTTAAACGGCCTCTATACGTCCCACTGCTGGGCACAGGCCTCACCTCAACTATAACTTAATAGTTACAACTTATTTTAATGAAGTTTTAGAAGTTACTTCGAATTTGTATCGATGATGATAGAGCCAAGAGGTGGAAAAACTCTTTAAGAGCTTGTAGGCACAACCTTCGAGTTTTTTTTGACGAGCCCCATACATGTAGAAGCATGTTTTTTCGTATTTTTTTTAAATTGACTAAAAATGCAAATGTTTAAATGAATTGTCAAAGTATCTTTCATTTATAAGTTAAACATATTAGTGGCAATCCCTATTAATACGAGTACTATCAAGAACCTATGCTTCACGTAGAACTGCTAATTGTTACTATAGTACTAATTAGCCTATAATGCTACCAGATGCAGGTTGATTACAGTAGATTTACTGTAATTTTACTGCAGATTTACTATAAACGTTGTTATAAAAAAAATTGTATAAGTATTATTATTTTTTAAATTATATTTTATAATTATTTTTTTCTAGCTTAGGGCTCCTTTAGCTACTGTTTGTACACTTTCCCGTTTATTTTTATTAAAACCTAAATTTAAATATATAAAAATGAATCTCTATTTCCCTTGGTCATCGCGTCATGTGTGAACGGGTGTAACAGTTTTTTAAAAGAAAAAAAACAAGAAAGTTTCGTAGAAAATCCTTTATGAATAAACTAAAGACCACGCGAACGAAGTCGCGGGCAACAGCTAGTTAAATTATAAAAAGTTAGCGTAACGCCACTTTTGTCTTGATTTTAATGAGAGACTAAGTCTAAGCGGGATAACCTATTAACTTCGTACCTATCTGCTTATTCTATAAGTATGCTTTTATCAATTTACTCATTTATGTCTGATTTCATTACCACTTCTACCAACAGCATTGCCAGGCCCCCTAGCATGTCTACCAAAACACGATTGATATGATTTAGCGATATATCGACACCAACTTTAAAAATCTGAGAGATATAGCCGCCATTTTGAATTTTTATCGAAACAGCGATCTTAATATGTGACGGCGATTTAATATGGCGGCTATATCTATCATATTTTTACGGTTGGTGTCGATATTTCGCTATATCATATCATATCATATCGTGTTTTAGTGCTCATGCTAGGCAGGCTGAACTCCACTTAAAAATCGAGTTCTTAGAACAATAAAATCTGGATCCATATTTATCTAGAAATCCAGTGGAGCACCAGCTATTCTTTACTTCTTTATTAGGGCAGTAAATGGCAATATAACTGCAATAAAGCAGATTATGAGAGTCGAGCGTTCTTAATTTTAATAATAAATATTTCACCTCGGTTTAACGCATCACGTATAGATACGTGGATTGAAAAAAATTTTGAGGTGCGTGACAGGATTCTAACTCATGACCCGTGGACTCCCGAAGACTCCGAAGTCCGAATATTAAACTACCACGGGTCTATAAATAAATATTTGTGGGTATCAAATCCACATTGATGAAACAACACTGGCTTACTAACAGCCATTAAACAGTAAATAAATTCGCCAACATTACTATGTCCTCCGTTGCTCAGTTGGAAGAGCAGTCGCCCGGATAGCGAAAGGTCGTGGGTTCGAATCCCGATTTCTCGATCAGCCAAATATGCAGTTTTTCAAGTTTGTAATAGTATCCGGTATTCTATTATTATTTTGATGACCATAATGATTTTTTTTTTCTGAATTCACCCAAACAGGTGCTTGGAGGTCAGTAGCGGCAGCGCTTTAGCAGTGGTTACCAAAGTTGAGCCACTTACGCCGAAGTTGTGAGTAGATGGGTGACCATTCCAACCATAATTAGTGACATATATCACAAGCATCTCCGTGCTTCGGAAGGCACGTTAAAAGTTGGTCCCGGCTAATATACTAGTCGAGTAGCCTAGTCAGAGGCCCTAGGGGCCGCTTAATACCATCTGACAGTAAGGTTGAGTCACTGGTCTTACAATACCCCTCCATCGCACTGGGCCCGCGTGGTTGAGTGAGTGCCTCACGTCACCTCATAGTTGAGGTGAGGCCTGTGCCCTGCAATTGTACATATACATACTTTACTTCACCTAAACCTGGAATCGAACCCGGGACCTTCTTTCTTTAACTGATCAAGCATACGAGACACAACAGAAATTATTTTTTATGCGGTTTCATGAGACCGCTTGGATGTTAACGGGTTAAAGCGAGTCTTTAAATCACACACTACTCCAATGGGTTGTGAATAAAGGTACCTATAACATTATCAGGCAAGAACCACGTCATGTAAAGGCAAGCAATTAAAGAAACTACTTGCTTCTTAATTACTCGCCTAACGTTTAATAAAAGAGGTAAACTAATTAATAAACATTCCTCCAGTCAATAGAAGAGTGAATGAAGGCCGGTCAGTTTACGGCGTCGTAAATAGTTTAGTGTCAAATACTTTATTGTGCTGTTTGTGGGACCACAGATTGAGTTACGTACGCTATCCGTCAGATAGAGACTGTCATTTTTGAGATTCTGTTGTGACTGAAGTGATTACTTATTAGCTAAAACCCAGGCCCTTGTTACAAAAACTCTAATCTGGTTTGTGGGACCACAGATTGAGTTACTCTATCCGTCAGTTAAAGGCTGTCGTTTTTGAGATTCTGTGGTGACTGAAGTGATTACTTATTAGCTAAAACCCAGGCCCTTGTTACAAAAACTCTAATCTGGTTTGTGGGACCACAGATTGAGTTACTCTATCCGTCAGTTAAAGGCTGTCGTTTTTGAGATTCTGTAGTGACTGAAGTGATTACTTATTAGTTAAAACCCAGGCCCTTATTAAAAAAACTCTAATCTGGTTTGTGGGACCACAGATTGAGTTACGCTATCCGTCAGTTATGGGTTGTCATTTTTGAGATTCTGTGGTGACTGAAGTGATTACTTATTAGCTAAAACCCAGGCCCTTGTTACAAAAACTCTGATCTGGTTTGTGGGACCACAGTTGAGTTACGCTATCCGTCAGTTAGAAGCTGTCGTTTTTGAGATTCTGTGGTGACTGAAGTGATTACTTATTAGCTAAAACCCAGGCCCTTGTTACAAAAACTCTAATCTGGTTTGTGGGACCACAGATTGAGTTACGCTATCCGTCAGTCAGAGGCTGTCGTTTTTGAGATTCTGTGGTGACTGAAGTGATTACTTATTAGCTAAAACCCCAGGCTCTTGTTACAAAAACTCTAATATCCTATATATTTTTTACCATATTATTCTCTCTCTCTCAGTCTCTCGGTCTCAATTTTAGGAGTTAAATAATTATGGACCCAGTAGGGCACAGCGACTATATTATAAGGTTAATTTTTATTAGTTAAATTCCTTAAAAGTGATTCTACTAATTAACGTCGAATTCTCAAAAAAGTTCAATGTTTCTGTTGGCGCTGGATGTTGGCAACTTGCAACATAAGTTATAAATACTTTTGAGTGCTCTATTTTTGATAAAATTCGTATTGTTTTTTGTTCACTTTATATTAACGATGTCAGTTTACGATTTGCTTCAAAAGCATGAGCTGTGTAACATAATAAGATTCATTTTTAGTGTTGCGTATAACAATATAACAACTGATGGTAGAGAGATCGTTTGTTTTGCGTTTTCTAATTTTCACTTTAACCATCAGGTCTGAGGCCCAATGCTAGTAATTTATCAGTAGTCGCAATTCAGTGTTGATCTGCTCCCAGTAATATTACAATCAAAACGGTATTTTTGTAAACTCAAAAAACGCAATTATAGTTAGTTCGTAATGCTGCTGAAAATGGAAAAAAACCAAAATTACTTTTTTTGTTCTATTTTCAGTTGCACTATGAACGTTTGATAATCTTACGTCAAATTATCATTTTTGACAGTAATGTTACTGGGACCGGATGGACACTGGATTGCGACTATTTTTAAATTACGGAAATTTGGCTTCACAGATTGCAACCAAAAGATACCAAAGTTGCAAATAAAATGTTTTTTTTAGTTCTTACAGACCATCATAATCTTGGGCATAAAACTTTATAAGTATGAGTAATAAACATAGTTATGTTACATAAAACTTACCGCTAAAATCGGTTTTGTGGCCAAAACAACACCCAAAAGAGGGGGTATAATAAAAAAACCGATAATCTAAGCCATTCGTCTTGTCATTTGATTTGTGTTATGTTCTTTGTTTCACGGCATTCTCAATCCCTTGACTTTATTGGATGTCTTTATAGCACTCCGAATGTTATTTTACTACTATTTTAATATACAGCTTTGTTTTTTTATTAGTATGTTTTATTGATTTTAGCTTAACAATCTTTGTGAGCAATTTACGCTGTATTGTTGGGATAATTTCCTGATAACTCGTCAAATATGTAATTAACTAACTACCTACACCAAAAATCGTAACCCCGTATGATCACTCCTATCAGTCGTGTATCTGTTTATCCGTCTGTCACAGTCAATTATTTCTGATTTTACTGAAGATAACATTTAGGGGGGATTCGGTGGGGGGTAGCCGAACGAAAAGCATGGTCGATCTATTTTAATGGTTTTTATTTATCATTTAAAGAGCTTTAGAGTGCAAGTTTGGTGTAGTTTGTGTTCTAATGTTTGGTGAAGTGATAAAGACCTGAAACTATTGAAATATCATTGTATTCAACGCCGCATCGAGTGTCAAGTGACTTGTCTCAAGACAACTTGCTTTAGACCCGATGGCGTCCTGAAACCTACTTCTACGGGAAGAGTAGCCTCCACTAAATCCAAGAAAAGCAATAAAAACTTAACACCCGATATTTATTGTGAACTATGTCAAGCTTTGACATTAAATCAAGAATACACTCGACATTGGCAGAATCACTGCTCTGCCTTAATAACGGGATAATTCTATAGTTAAAAAAATAATAAATAATAACATTTGGGCTTACTGAGCTTAAATATTACTCATGCACTTGCACTGCACACAGCTAGTACTTATGGATCTAAAACGTGGCCTCTCACTATGGGCCTCATAAGAATGCTCAAGGTCGCACAGCGTGCTATGTAAAGGGTTATACACGGTGTTTCTTTGCAAGAACGAATCAGAAATGAGGGGATCCGTAATTAAACAAATTTCGCTAACATTTCCCAATCAATTAGCAAAATAAAGTGGCAGTAGCATGTAGAGCTGACGGCCAATAGGGCAGAAATATTCTAGAATGAAGGCTACGTACCGGCAAGCGCAGCATAGGACGTCCACCCACAGGACAGACTAACAGACGATCAGGTAAAGGTTGCAAGAAGCTGCTGGATGCAGGCCGCTTCAAACCGGCCAATCTGAAGGTCTTTTTATAAAATAGTTCTCAAATTATTAGTTATTACTATTTAATGGATGGCAGATAGCTGTAGTAAGACGTATTTAAATATATATTATACTTGCTGTCCCGGCTTCGCTGCGCGAAGCCTCACACTCGGCCGGGTCGCGGCGACCGCTAGCGGGGCCTAGGCTGTGCGCCTTCAGCGCACGTCACAACTGCCCGGGTTAAGCTGACGAATGTCTTCCTCAAAGGCACTCAGCGATAGGTCCGTCCATAAAAATAAAAAAAAAGCCGTCCCGGCTTCCTTGCTACCGCCTCTTTTTTTTTTAAGAACTTTCCGATTTTTTATTAGTTATTCTGCAATTTGGAGCGGAGACAAATCCAACAATCTAAAGATCATAAAAATCGGTTCAGCCGTTCTTTAAATGGTGTAACTAACCCGACTTTATTTTATATATATATAGATTCAGGTAACGTATTTTCTGTAGGTATTAAGAATTATAGTTTTTTTTTTATTCAAAAATATTTTTTAATAGGAAATATATAAATGCGTTTTGAATCAACTTAAAATAAAGGTTGTGATTCATGGGCGTTAAACAAATGACTCATTGCCAGTTTGTATTTTGTCTACCAACTTCATCCTTTAAACACCTGACGCACCCCGTGCCTAGAAAATGAAACAACGGCCCTAAAACCTTTCCATCACCAAAACACAGATTGACAGTAAAGAATACGTTATTAATTAGCGATCGGTGGCCGATGTGGGTGAATGTGTAAATCACGTGGACAGACAGACAGACAGCCATAAATCGTGGACGGAATCGAAGGCATGTGTAAATGTATCGGACTTATTTCACAACCAGATGCGGTCCTATTCTGGAGAGGTGGAGCAAAATTGTACGATACGATCTACGATCGAAACACGACATTGTTTTACATTTTGTTGTGCTGAATCAAACTGTAAAATTAAACTTTTTTTTTGTGATTTGTTTATTCACTGTCATGTTATAAGTAATGTCTTGAACGAGCGGGCAATATTTTATGAATATTCGATACTAAAAGAGGTACCTATCACATAATTTATATAGCATAGCTTTATCAGGTGCTAATTCGTTCTCTACTTTTCTTGCATTAAGTAATGAAAACTTTTTTGTTATTTCAGAATTTTCTGGTTGTGACTGTGATTCTGCTCTTTGTGCTCATAACGTAACCATATGTGTTTATCAAGAACGTAGCAAGTTTATTCCTTCAGGCCACGAAAACGAAACACAATGTAAATTTCATTGTTACACTTGTAGGTTTAAGCTTGATTAAGTGGACGCCGAAATCAAGTTATTTCCTTTTGTCGACCTAATTAGTGTAGTGGCTAGTAAGTAGCACGTTCATTTGTTTTGAACGTAAAGAGGTCCGGGTCCCAGTTAGGGTCAATTCAGAAAAAGAATATTTCAAAATTGGGTCGGCTCAAAGTGTACTGAAAGATGACCCTGGCCACTTGTAATTTATGAATGTAATTTCCTTACTTTGAAACCATAAAAAATTGTGTATTGTCTAGGGCAAATTCATTTAAAAAACTTCATTATCAGAATTGAGGCCCATTTCGGAGCTTCCAGAATACACCCTCCCATCACAGTGTGTGGCCGCGGGCTAGTAAGTGGTACAGTTAATACGGAGTGTCGCTAGTATTTTTATGCGGCTAATTCCGTGTAGGCCCGGCTTTATTTTATGGTGTTTTTACTTCTTTATTTATCGTCGGTCACCGCACCAATTAGTCGGGTTGTGTAATGTTTTGCAAGTTTAGTGTGGAGGGCGAGATACTTGGGGTCTTTACATCTTCTCGAAGTGGGTGGCGTATCTTGTAACAGGTAATTTGGTATTGAATACAGTAGCCATTTTACAAGTGAATAAAATGGTGTCATCAAAATTAAGTAGTTTTAATACGTTACAGTTTAAAATTCATACTTCGTCCTACCGCCATTTCCCGTTGTTCTCTCATTACATACATTTACATAACACCGTTGGAAGCGTGTTTCGAGTTAACTTATCAATAGATTTGAAGTCAGAAATACTCTCCACTTTCCGTGAATCCCGAAAGATCGTGGGTTCCATTCTCACCTGAGGCTGTCTGTTTTTAGATATACTATTTTCAATTTTCATTTCAAAACATAATATTTGATTGATAGATTGACGACATTTCGACTTATCCGTAGAAGAAAGTCCGATTTGTAGGGTTGATAGTTTTCAGTAGAGGCTAGAGAAGTTTTCAACTTGTGTAATTCTTAAACAGAGAGACTTAACATTTTGATTTTTTAGTATGTTGTTATAACGTGTCAGCCTAGTTAAATGCCATGTAGTGTCTATTTCTAATCCTTTTATTTTACGAGATAGTGTGTTCCATATCAACATAGGATGTTTTAATTCGGAAGAGCAGGGGTCTGTAGTGAACATAATACATTGTTTTACGGAAATGTCTGAATTAAGTGACGTTCTATGTTAACATTGGTCGTTTTTGGTTGGAATAATTCATCCCTTAAGAGTCCTTTGTGAATAACCACCTTAAAATATTTCGTCGTATATCGTTTATTTATTTTTTTTAAATCATTTAAGTTAGCAAAACCATTATATGGCATAACATATTTAAACAATCAGGAGACGTGCATGAAGAAATTTACACTGCACTAGTTGTAAAATCCACAATACCATATTTTTTCAAAATAACATTTAGTCTTTATAATATTGTACCAATCAAAAACATCGTGACCAAGACGAGGTTCTACATACTTAGCTAAAATGTATGTTACCTAAAACTAATAAATTAGTAATTAAATAGAAAATCGTATCACAGCGCCTTGGTATTTTAACTAGGTAACTACACGACTAAAAGGGCCAATTTTTCAACACCCAGATAATTTTTATTTGAAGAATAAGTTCGACATGTTGACAGTTTTCATAAAGAAAATGTGTAAAGAAAGATTTTTTTTCGTCAAATAAAAGTTACTTATCTGGTGTTTAAAAAATCGGCCCTAGGGCACGGACCTAAGTAAGCAGTCTTTATCTTATAGATGTTTGTAAATACTTGTTATAACAATTAAACTTCGTACTAGTTATTTAATTCAAAATACGTTATGATATTAAAACAAGACTTTTATAAATAACTATTATCAATCAGTATTATATCGTGACGTAGACGTAGGTGCACCACTTATTATGGGCAATGAAATCGTACGTAGACAAAAATTAAATTACTTAGTTGAGTATTTCAAAATAAGTTAATAAAAACATACATTGCTCTGATCTGATCCTATGGTAAGTAGCTGTGATACAGAAATCAGAAACAACGACGGTACCACAAATGAATCAATAGGAATTATTCAACTTAAAAAAAACAACAAAAAGAAAAAATATATATAATAGGTTTCTTATTCTCATAGGTCGACAGTAATGTGAAGTAGCAAAGAGTTAAAGTATGGATGACACCCCTTCGGCATCCAGCGGCTTCCTGCAACCTTTGCCAAGTCGTCTGTCACCCTTGTAGGTGGATGTCCTATGCTTTGCTTGCTGGTACGTGGTCTCCATTCCAGAACCTTTCTGCCCCATCGGCCGTCAGTTCTACGTGCTATGCGCCCCGCCCACTGCTAATCCGTTGGGCTATGTCAGCGACTTTTGTTTGTTTATGTATCTCCTCATTCCTGATTCGATCTCGAAAAGAAACACTGAGCATAGCCCTTTCCATAGAACGCTGTGCAACCTTGAGCTTTCTTATGAGGTTCATGGTGAGAAGCCACGTTTCAGTTTCATATATTGGTAACACACACTGGTTGTAGACTTTCGTCTTTAGGCATTGATGTATTATGGACGAGAAAAGGTTGCGTAGTTTCCCGAACGCTGCCCAGCCGAGTTGGATTCGACGATTGACCTTCTTCTCAAAATTGGATCTACCCAACTGAATCACTTGTCCCACGTAGACATATTTGTCAACAGTTTCGAGAGTAGAGCTCCCAACTGGTACTGGGTAGGGCGCAACATTGGCATTTGACATGACCTTTGTTTTGTCCATGTTCATCCGATTTGGGCTGTATTAATGGTGAATTTTCAAAACTAGAAGGCAAAGGTACATTTTCCAAAAAAAATGTAGCAGGTTGATTGTTGTAAATATCCTCGGTAGACTAAGCAGACTCGACATTCTGTATTGAGCTGTCGCAGATGATTTCCTTGGTGAATCATCTTCATCCATCTTCATGGAGAACTTCTTATCTTAAGTGTAAAAGTGCTTTTAATGGCCTATTTGCAAAAATAAATGATATTGATTTGGATTTTTCTTAAATCAGCTAATTCTTGACTAATTTCCTCTGTACCAGGAGGCAAAGGTGGCAACATACCGTTTTTTCAAAATTCACTACTGAAATAAAAATTAAACTGTTTGTAGGTATTTATTAAATATTATTTATATGTATATTGCAAGACAGTGTACCTAGCAATTAATTAAACTAATTTTAAGTAAAAAATATTTATTTTTAACGATTTTTTTAAATGAACAACGTCCTAACTGATTTCATTATCCCAGTAACAACGTCCTATTTTAACATCGAACCTAAAAAACGTATCACAGATTCCGTACGAAAACGTCCTTTAATAACATAAAACACATAAAATTTCAATAAAGTTCGTACAAAATCGTCTTAACATTTTATAAGGCTTATGTTTCTTACTGTTTATTATTTCAGATAAAACTGTTACCCTGTGATTATTCATTACGAGAATCGAGTTTTAGGCCAAAAATGCGTTTCTTCACGTCTCCGTCAAAAAACGTCCTATACTCACATCGATTGCCCACAACTGTTAACTGAGACAAAAGAGCTATATAATCATAATATTTGTTAATTTAGGAACTTATTATTGTATATCATGAAGTAAAACAACTGAAAAAGCGACAACTTACCAGCACTTACAATTTTATTCATATATACAGCAGCAACATTCGAAAATGATAAAAAAGGTTCAGGCTCTTCTGCATCTTCTTTAAGCATCTAACATTTTTCGTGATCGTGATATCTCCAAAAAATTTTTTTTCATGTAAAAGACTAAATAAATTGTCTTTTTCTTTAAATTTTCAAAAAACTAAGCGCATGACTCTAAAAGGTACTCTTTCCAAAGAACAGCGGCCGGACTGACAAACGGACTGGGCGCCCGCGCCGCCTCCACTCCCCGCGCGCAGTTGCTTGTCTACTTCGTGCGTTTTTACGCGGAGCCCATATCAGATTGGACATTATTCGATTCTATATTTCCGAAACTAAATAAGATACAAAAATTCTAAAAACATACGACTGTAGATATTGTATTCCTTATCTCATCTAGCTATTTAACTCGTTTAAGCTCTATGGTCACATCAGACTTTGTTCTACGGATAAGTCGATTTGTAGCCGAGAGGCGAGCTAGCACGCCGGACTTGGCGTACCCATCTTTGAGGTCCTGGGTTTGATTCCCGGTCGAGTTAATGTAGTAAACAATCTTTTCTATCTTGTCGCGGGTCTGGGTGATGTGGTACTATCGTTGTTTCCTTAGGATCAGAGCAATGTACCTATGTGATGTTGTCCAATATTTATTTATATTTAGACACAAACAATGTTCAGTGACAAAATGTTATATGGCTCTTTGATCTGTAGGAGACCCACAAAATCTGTTATTCTACAATTCTGCAGTTTTTGCCACATAATTTAACATACATAATGTAATAGAACCAGAAACGACTGTTTTAGATGGACACATAGGTACAGTTGCAACAGTGTCAGAAAGAAACACTCTTCTATAACTTATTAACATTCACCTATTTATAGATAAGACAGCAATCATACATAAAACACTTTACCCAATTTTCCACTTTGTAGGTCGCTACCTATCCATGTTTTACACGATGTAAAAGATGTAAATAGCAGCTCCTAAATCCCAAAACCTTCCGTATAAATCAGCAAGTACATATCCTTATTTCGGCTGAAATCTCTCGGAGCGTGTGTGTCGACACGCGCCGATACGGTAATACCACAGTAAACATACAGGCAGTAGGCTCACTGAGTGTGAATATAGATATAAGATACAGTCTTTGGTGTTAGGGATTTTTGAATCCAAAAGAACTGTTCGGAGCCTTTAGAAAAGCTATGCAAATGTCATTTTGAATCTCTCTCTCTCTCTCTCTCTCTCTCTAGAGACATGATGTTTTAATCCAGATTTAGGCTAAACCTAGATTTAAGAAAGATTGCAAGTGACCCCATGTTACTTAGACGTTAGTCAGAATGGTTATGGTAGAAGATAAAGCTACTTTACTAGAAGTTTCTTATAAAATGGAAGTATTTTCCGTGAAAATAAGTAGATTCCATTATGTCGTAATACTATACGGTTACTTGCCCAGTGCTTATAGGGCCACTGTTTCTATAGTTCTATTTAAATCTGTTTGTTTGTATTTTAATGCTAGTAAACAGCCAAATCCAGCTGATAGTAATTAGATGAACCTTATATCGTTTTATTTCCCTTCTAATTACTATTAATTTTGAGAGGTTTATTTTAGAATTTTAAAGGTAGGTTTGTGTCAAATTAAACTGAGTGCAGCAAAATATAGGGCAACGTAGTGCTTACCATTGTGTTGTTACAAAGATACCTCTTAATAATATTATGCTTGGTAGCGTAAAGTTGATAATTTACGAAACGACTTCCCAATGACAACCCGTAGCGAATTTGCGGCCTCAGATCGCCTATACGTGAATTACGTGATGTTAGCGATTTGTTTTCTGCCTTAAAAGTAAAACTACTGCATGAAGCTGCACTGTGGCGCCACGGATATACTCGCTCCGGTTTAAAATAGAGTCATAAATAAAAGGTGGGACGGCACCTTATCGGTAACGTGTCTGTTGCCAAAATTTCAGTGTTTTACAGGACTTTTTTGGTGTTTACTAAGGAATAGGAAGTAATAACTCTAGGAAAATAAAATTGAAGATTATGGATACCAACTGTATTGTTTTTGATAATTTTTTTGTAATCATATTGCTGCGTATACACAGTTCTGGTTTCAGACCAGTATTGCTCCGTTAATTATACTTACATGAGTTGGTAGGTATTATTATTAGATAGTATTATATTTTGCTTGACGATCTTGTTAGTTTTAAATATTTTAATTGGTGTTTTTGATATATATTTAAATTTTATTTTTTTACAAATAAATTTGTATTTTAAATTCAAAAATAAAAAACAGAATATTCGTTTTTAACCTTTAATAATAATAATATAAGCATCTAAAGGTCTAAGTAGAGATTTAAGATAAAAACGCTTCGAATGAAAAGCTCCCATTCTCTGTAAATAACAAGAGTGCATATCCACCCCTTTTAAACACCTCTCCTTCAAACTACCCACAATTCCTCCCATTTCCGTCACAGAATAAAAAATTTGGTAGCCCCTAGCCGCAACAAATGAAAGAATATTACCCTTGCATCCCCACCCTATCACCCCATCCCTCTCACACGGGCCCTCTCCCTCCGACGTCGTACGAAACGTTGTTTTACATTTATAACATGAAGCCGCATTACAAGCTTTCCAAGACACTGAAAGATAAACTTAGCGTTTATCAACTTAAGGTCTGTTTTACTTTGGATATGTCGGTTGCTATAGCGACGGGGGGTAAGCATCGCGATTTTTGCCTTAAAGCCTCGATTGCCTTCGAAAGGTTTTCTGATCAATGCAAGGGTATACCTACTGTAATAAATATCAGCGCGAAAGAATTGCTATAGCGACTCTCGCTTGACAGTTTTGAGAAGATAGGGCGGAAATATTGGGGTTCGGACAAATGTTCCTTATCAAGTTTAGAGTTTGGTGAGATTTGATGTCTAGTAAATTCTGCGGTTTGAAATTTTCTTGCGAGAAAATGTAGAGCTGATTTTGGTCTTGTAAATTTTAAAACCTACAAACATGTTTGTCCTGCGATTAAAGTGAATACTGTTTGTGGTTTGGACTGTTCAGAACAAGCTTAGTTAAAAAACCGTGGATTTAATTATTTTTTTAAATGTAAGGACAAGAAATTGTGTCTTTTTGAGCAATGCCTTATAAGCTGCTTTTCTTATTTAGATATTTTTAACAAGTATTATCAATTTATCATCACAAATTTTGATACTTGCAAATTGACACCCATCAAAATCTATACTTCTCGAGTAGAGGAGTGTAGCGTGTCATTCTTTTTCTGTGATATTTCTTGTTAATCAAAAAATACGAAATTATCAGAAAACAAAGATCCCGTATCCTTTAAAAAATCGAAATCAACCAAACATCAATGAATCAACAAACACAAAAATTGTTTCTACCTATGTCGGAGACATTGAAACTGATTTTTTTGAAAAGCCAATATGCAAAGATGGATTTAGTGCGTTCTTTTTTTTTGTTTTTTTATTTATTTCTATAATGCGTAGCACACGTCGGGTATCCGCTAGTTTTGTTGTGTTAACTCACTTTTGTTTTTCGCGATTAAAGTCGTCAATTTTTAAGGTTCTTTCAATATGACTTTTTTGGCAAAATGTCCGTCGTGCGTTTGCAGCACCGCACACTTACTGTTAGTAGTTGTTATATTTTTTCTAATGCAGTATTCACACAATTTTCCGTGTGTCGTCTTGGTAATTTTGGACTCACATCCAGCTAAAATATAACGGCAATGCATACAGGCGTCAAATTAATTCCTTTATAAACCCTACAATTGAAGCAAAGTCAAAGCTGTTCTCAGATGGCGCTAGTGTATTTGGCCTTGTCGACCGTTTTCAAATGTCAACGCAAAATATGTCAAATTTCTTTTTTTTCTGCACTCGCTTGTATGATGCCAGTTTGAAACACGTTTAACAACTTATCATAACAATTATCGTAGTGATTATTTTGATCAGTGACAGTAGTGACAGAACCATTGATCAAATTATCACTAATATGGACAACACCAAACACAATGCGACATCTATCGGGATAAATGTGCAGTGTGATTCCCTATTTAACAAATATACTATGCATCGGTCAATTGTGAGTCGGACTCGAGCGACGGACACTGAATTGAATGAAAAAAATACCTAGTGATAAGGAAACATGCCGTGTGGGGATCAGCCTTTTTTATGAAGTAGCATAAGCCAATTTGAAAGTCATTGGGGGAAGCCTGTGTTCAGCAGTGGATCATCATAATTTCAGTGATAGAACGCACTGAAATTATGATGATGATCATAAGGAAATAAATGAAAATGTCTTATTATTTTTTCTAACCGTTTATTCCAACCACATAATGTAGATGTTCCACGCTTGTGATCTAAAATACGGAGTTGATCAAGTTTTGTTGGTTTCAATACACTTTTAGTAAGCCTTCTATTTCAGATTTGTGCATACAATTTCTAAGCGATTTTTGTTATTTTTTGAAGCTCGTCGACTATTTTAACTTATGACAATATATTGTTTGGGTCTTTCACACAATATTTTAATGGATATTATGGCACTGAAAAAATACAGGGTGACTATAGTAAGAAAAGGGAATTACTTCAACAGGATATTCTGCCTATTAAAGGTAAACAGGATTTACTACGGGGCCAAAGTCGCAACACGAATAAAAATAACTGATGCTCCATACATCATCGACAAGGTAAATGACTATTTTGTATGGAGAGTTAACCTTTTTTCTTTCGATTTCGATATTGGTGCCATAGAGACAGATTATTATTCCATTGGGTATAATATCCTGTTAAAGCGATTCGCTCGTCTTATCAGTCACCCGGTATACATTTACTATGGACACATACAGGGTTATTATTAAACATCAACAACCTCTTAAGGGCTGGTTCTAGTGCTGAAATACAACAACTTTTTCTATGGGACCAACATAGAAATCCCAAAAAAATGACACTTCCCCATACTAAGCCGCCACCAGCTGACATTTTTTTTTCCTCTGTACTGTCTGATTTGTGTGGCGTGCAATAAAGAGTATCTATCTGTCTATCTATCAGTTCGTATGGAGCAGTTATTATTTTGTTTTTTAGATTTCAATTTTGTTCCCATAGAAAAGGTTGTAGTATTTGGGTACCAGAATCAGCCCCTAGGAGGTTGTTGATGTTTTACAAACAACCCTGTATAGCTCTTATCGAGAACCTAGCGACGTTATTTACATCTAACTATAAATAATTAATGACTGTTACACACTTTTGAGACCAAACTTGTTTGATTAGTAAAAAAATGGTATTGTGTGAAAGAATGCAGTATTATCCATTTTGACACTTTCAGTCAAATGCGCTCCAGATTATTTATATTTCCTCTTATCTAGTTAGGTATGTTTTAAGACTAAAGTTATTTTGACTAATCTTTTGCGTTCGCTTGTAATGACAGTTCAGTTTCTGGACCACATTTGGCTTTTAAATATTATTTTTACACTCTCGCGTGGTCTACACTACTCATGTCTTAGTTACAATAATTAAATTCGTTTAAATATTTATATACAATTTATCTTAAAATTTACAATATACATTACATATTGCAATGCGCTCCGATGGCAACATTAATACACTCGTGAATTTCCATAAAATATTATTAAATATTTACAAAAGTAATTCATAAGAATTGTAAAAAATATTATACAAAACAAAACAAGAAGGCAAGAAGTAAAACATTAAAAAAAATGTTTTTTTTTTGTAGACCTCCTTGACCTTTAGATAATGTCACTTGTGTTTAGAGAACAAGTAAAAAAATCAGAAGTAATTTAGATATTAAAGGAAGCTTTTTAATTTGGGATAAATAAGTATTTATTATTTCAAAAATTTTAAACTACTATTAGGAAAATTGGCACCGGGAGTTTAATGTTCATAATGTACAATATTATAGTAGAATTACCTCAATCATTAAAATAGTACCATGTAAAATCTAACGGTAATAAATTACTTAACGTATCACATCACTACCCGAACTATATACAGGTTAAAAGCTACTATATTCACATTAAAAATGATAGTACGCGAAGTTGATCGGTTGTTGATCGTCAACGTCATTGTTCAAGTCTTGTTCACTGTCCACTTCACTAGGGTTGGCGTTTTCGCTTTGTTCAAATTTCGAATGCCAATTGGAGAGGTCACATGGCGCTTCGTCATTTGTTTCTTTGCAGAACGCTTTTGGGACGACGTATTCGTTAAAACCGTAGTAGTTGTCGTATTTAACGTCGGTCGTAACACTTTTAACGTCAGTAACGTCACAATCGGCGCGGGCGCTGACGTTTTGTTCAACGTCGTCACTCGCGCCGGGCGCACACGATCACTGGCGGTGGTGGGGCATCTGGTGCATGTGTTGGTGGTGGAGGTCCAGTCTCGGTCGTTTGGCGTCGTCGTCGTCGCTACATGCGTCGTTGTCGTGTTGTTCTTGGTCGTCGCACTCTTCGCCGAGCTCTTCTTGTTTGCGTTTTGCCGTCGCCATTTCGGCAGCGTGCTTTTTCCGCCATTTTGTTCTTCTGTTTTGGAACCATACCTGCAGACAATATTTAAGATTGATTAATAAGGCGTATGTCAAGTTATAGTATTTGTCTTTGAGAACTTTATGAGTAGTTTGTCATAGATGTCATTTGACAATGATCTCTATTTAGTAAGATATAAAACGAAAAGAGATAATATTTAACTCCTAAGCCTGATAAAAGTAATTTGTGTAATATTGGAAAAACATATAATAAAGTAGCCTAATGACACTCAGAAATAATTTCAGATCGTATGGAAAATACAATTATTTTTATTGTTTAAAAAGTTGAGTATAATTTTAAGACAGGCATAACTTTGTTTTATAACATTGAATTCCAATCATCGAATGAAATCGCCAAGCAATTTCTATTTAAAAAGAATATATTTATCGCTGTTACAGTTTCATTAAGGTAGTAACTCAAAATTTCTGTATCATTTAGCGTGAGCAAACAACGGTGCTCAGATATACTGTAAAATGGTATGTTTCCGAAAACATGCCACTAAATTCTCCTCTGTGTTTGCGTCCCAGAAAGCCAAATATAAAGAGAGGAACAAACAATTTTCAGCGCCATGTGAACCTAATCTGTACGGGCGACATCATAATGCCCCATTAAATACCGCCTTTCGAGTCGCAACGCAAACTTACAACTGTCCCACTCACTCAGGCGAAATCTTGCCTCAGTAGATAAGGATGGAGATAGTAGCCATGTTCTACGGTAATTAAGGGTCGTTTTGCAAATTACACGGTACTTAACCAGCCATATAACGCTCATTAATCAGAGAGCTGGGTGTCCCGGCTCTCGCTCGCTCTTGTGGAGTGTGTGTATATTTTGTCCCGCTCGGTCGGGCCGTCGGGCGGTAGACAAGAGTTTAATTAGGTCATAAATACATTTTCATGATTAGAACGTAGCTCAGTTGGTCGATGTTGAATATTCGGGCGATTACTTCGGGAGCAGATGTCGGTGTTATTAGAAAGGAATCTGGAGGTTAAAATTAGGTCGTTTCTCGTTACGTTGATAGCGTCACAACTAAATGGAAGGGTGTTGTTAGCTAGCGGACTATTTGCAGTGGATTTGTGTCTATCTCTCTTAATGTATGTAACAAGAATAGAACATAAGATAGGGACAATCAAGATTTGCAAGAAGAGTTGCATTTGTTACCAAGAGTTATGTGTAAATCTCTGTGTTATGTCGTTTTTTAATCTTTTTCTAGACTCCTAACATATCACGGTATTGCGTAGCTCTTTCTTGGGGTCCTAAGATTGGTAATGGCATTTATCAAGAATAATTGACGTCAGTTAGAAATGGAGTGAAGATGGGTTACTTTAGTTGTTCTGACCAGCACATCCCACATATAAGAAATGTCATTATTTTGTTTGACAAAAAATCATCATTATTCTGTGACTGTACTGTTTTAGTATGGGTAAGAGTTGAAAGGGCTTTTCATTTCGTAATGTAAGTTAAAAATCACTGACATGTTTCGAAAAAAGATAAACCGTATCGCTGCATTATAGGGTATGTGGATATTCGATATTCTGGCATCTCATATTGCATATAAAGAGTTAGTAGATAAGGTCTCTATGAAATTGAATTTTAAAACTCTATACTCCTAACATACTATAATGCAATAGTAATTAAATTTTTTGAAAACAATAAACTCATTTTTCATATTTTAATTACTTTAATTTTTTTCTGTGATAGATACTTTACTATACTTTACTTACTTTACTATACAAATTACGTAAATTCTCACTGAATAACGAACACGATAGAATGAGTTGCCAGCCCTAGACGAATATGCTTCGCAAACAAAGGCTTTTGTCTATCGGGTAAAAAGAGTAAAAATCCTGTACTGTGAAAATTTGCTATAGCAATATGCAATAATTTATTACTGTTTAATGTTAGTTTGTTTTTGTGCCAAATAAAGCAATTTTTATCTGATCCAGGTATAGATACAGTCAACAGCTCATCAACTTACCAAAAAAACTTAAAATTTCCTCAATTGTTATTTTAAGCTAAAAGTTGAAAATCGGTCGAAAAGATTTGACATCATGTGGTACCACAACCCCCAGTCTCGAGACAACATAGAAAAGTTTGTTTTCTACATTGACCGACCGGGAATCGAACCCGACCTCAGAGATAGCGACGCCAAGTACTATATAGGGTTTGTGTTCTTGTAGCTCTTGAGCTACAAGGAATATTACTACAGTGAACCAAAGTCGACCTCCGTAGCCGAGAGGCGAGCATACCGGATTTGGTGTCGCTGTCTCTGAGGTCCCAGGTTCGATTCCGGGTCGGTCAATGTAGTAAAATAACTTTTCTGTATTGTCTCGGGTCTGGCTGTTGTGCTACCGTCGCTGTTTCTGATTTCTGTAACACAAGTGCTTTGGCTACTTACCATCTGCCGTCATAATGAAAAAAGACGTATCTGACATTAGAAAAATCAAATTGGAAAAAAGCTGATTGAGATACGTCTTTTTTCACTGATTCCGAATATGAATGTAACTCAATACGTAAAAAAAAGTGTCAAATAAATATATGTGATATAAATGTATGTGATATTGTCCAATGTTTATATTATTATTATTATTTATTAATTTATCGTCCAATGATAAAATACGATAAATACCTCACTATGCTTGGTCGCTAACAGAAGCAGTTCCAAAAAGCGAACAAGCGAATCGTACAAGTCGAGCGATGTTGCGGTGCGATGGAGCCTTAACAGTCCCTTGTAAATACGGCTTTATTAAATTTAACGCTTCGTGCTTGGTGATAAGCGTAAGCGGACAGTATAAGAAAAACAGTAAGTGCCTTGCTTTACGGAAACGCATTATTTTTTTAAGTAATCAGCTTAGATAAAACAATTTATATCAATTTTAATTGTTGTTTCGGACATTTGAGGGTCTAAATAAGTATAAAACCGAGACAGCTAATTAGTTGAAAAAAATTGTCAACGTAAATACCTCTAATTACACTCTGTGGCTCAGTTTGAAGAGCAGTGGTCCGATAGCGAAAAGTCGTGAGTTCAATCTCCTACTGGAGCAATTGAAAAAAAAAACAATGGACAACGGATATGTCTACTGTGTGTATGGAGCCCTTACACGCGTAGCTCGTAGGACTAAAGAGAAAGGTTTGCCCGCACGTTAAAAGGTAGAATCATAACATAGTAAGTGAACGTAAAAAGTAATTATTAGTATTAGAAATTTCAATATCATTGTTTAAATTAGAAATTGAATTCAGAACGCAATGGCTTTCCGAATCTAAAAGTATCTATGACGACACTAATTGCAAATCGATAGATCGATAAAAACATGTATTGAAATTGAACATAACCACATAAGTACCATGTTTTCGGCAAATAAACTAATCTATTCTTTTCAACAAAACCACGTACTCTATGTTCTATGTCCATACCCCAACCGAGGGATGAGTGTTGTAACAGCGCGTAACGATATTCCGATGGCGCGACTCGGCGTGTTTATTAATTAGCTCCACGATAAACACCAACAATATCGTAAATACCTTGCAATAAGGAATTCGCCTTTACAGCCATGTTTGGGTTGTAAATGCCGGTGTAAATCGCCCGAGGTAATTGTCAGTTACTACCAATTGGTTTGAGAAACGATTTAGGGTTTTGTGATTTGTTATTAAAAGAATAAGGTTTTATCTAAAGAGCGTTACCTAAAAACTCTTATTACTGTTTTATTCGTCTAATTATTGTCTGAAAATATCTTAACATATGTATATTTCATTTAAATTTTTTAGACTTCATTATCACTACTATTCCTCATCAACGTAAGTAAAAGAAAACTACATATATCAGATATTTTAAGAGTATCAAAGAGAAAATTGCGAAATACAAAAGAAAAATAATTGCCGCTAAATTAATTATCATAAAGCGAAAGTCATTCCCGTCAAAGTTGCAAAAACCATAAACGTTGTGTACAGACAGACAGTATTAATAAATTCGGCGCAATATCGCGAGATGGCAATAAAAAAATGTGAGATTGTAACAAAACAAGACATCGTACGTTACTCGCATTATCATTGCGCCATTTACTTTTATAGCCGAGGAGTTGACGCGAAACAATGTTTTACGACGTTTGTCGATTTACGCCCTTTTTTCGATAAAATGTGATACGTCACTAATCATGATCGACAAACTAAGGTCAATAATTTACAATAGTTCAATCTTTGTAGGAATAGTAAGGTCTTTCGCTTGGTACTAGAGCTATGGTACATGCTAGGTGGCTAGTGACATGCTCGAAGAAACCAGTGCAGACTGTAGAGTTTTATTAATGCAAAATGGCCACACTATAGCTTCAAGAACTTAAAGGTAAGACTGCTTGATTTTATTTGTAACAGATTTTTATTGCTGAACTGAATCATGTCCAACTGATATTTTTTTTCTGAGTTGTGTTTTGTTTTTATGTCATTTTCTAAACATAGTTTTGTTACATTAATGCCAAAATCTATTGGAATTTATAAGTGTGGGAAAAATCTTTACCTATTAGAATTAATATAACTTGTAAGTTTCCTATACTAAAAAAAATGTTTCGTTTTGTTTTGTTATGCACAAAATGACAGACAGCCGCGACTATCAAATAATGCTGAAACTCTTCTCGTCCATCGTATAAATAATATACTTAAACAAGTTGGCACATTACTTCGAGGGCTCCCGTGCGTCGAACAAACACGGTGACGTATGTTTATTATTATATTTACGAGCAGTCTGAATAACTTGCGACCCTTTCACGCGACGCCAGAAATATTATGACTAGTATTATTATTTTGCAGTCTTCCTTTATGTCCTGACTTACCCGATTCCCCTCTATTCAATTACTTAAGTGCTCAGCACGAAACCGCGAGAAATATGTATGTCTTGCTCTAACGTATTGCAGCGTCGCTCTCTACGCGAGAGGAGGGTCGGTAATTATGTGTATATCTATTATTTTTCACAAGAAATGTCTGTAATGGCCCGATGGGGATAATACGCTTTCAGTGGCAGCGAATAAAAACGTCTTAGTTTCCCCGCCATCTTGTTATTCGAATAATTAATTCGAATGAGTTGAATGTTGTATGCTTATAATTTTTTATTGTGTTGTTGTTTTGCTATTGAATGGGAGTTGTTGAATTATGATTATTAAAAAACAGTTGGTATACAGTGAGTGAAATGGACTCTAAATAGTAAAACAGAGTCTAGTCTAAAGGGATTCAATTATTTATTTATGAAGTGAGATAGCGATAAAATTCGCTGTTGATTCAGATCAACGAATATGCTTATAGCATGCATTATGTTATGATGACTAATCAAATAAGTATTGATATTGTAATTTTGTATAAATTAAATCAGTCTACATTTTCTAATACAATTTTTCTAATTTTCTAATTACTACATTACATACAAATCATAATAGGCTATACGACAGTTGTTTAACTGCTGTTTACATCACTTAGTAAGCAAATAAAGGTTTAAATTTGTTTTTATTTTTTCGGTAAAGATGGAACATTTCAACTTATTATACGGATCAAGATTGCTGCTTCCCAGCCGTCAATAAGAATGATAAATCAAACAACTCATTCCCGCAGAATAGAAACTTCAACCCGAACAAACGTGACTCGACTTTGTACAAAAATAAGTTTTTGGAAGAATGATATACGACCATTGACTACTGTTATTAATTTTGTAAATATCTTTACATTTATTTAAGTGTAGACCATTTGTACAGTGTTATGGAGACGTTGTTTTTAACATACTTTCACTTTTAACTAACTATGTAACTAATCAAATCTAGGAACTAATTTTTAAAGTAAGTACTTGTATCTGACCCATCGATTCAAAACTTTGTAAGTATTTGACATTCAGATATCATTACAATTGTTTAACACCATCGTGCTAATCTGATGATGGAGTCAGGAGGTGAATAGTGGAACTCTTTTATGACAACTAGTAAAACCTTCGTGTTTGGGCTCATTTGATTCGTTTTGACCAGTTCATTGAACAAAGAAGTGTGTTTTATTGTTTTTTAAACTATAATTTCAATTATTTATCTTTAGAGCCAAAAGAGACTTTTAATCGGCCGATAGTTTCGGTGTTATGATTACCATGAATGAGAATACGTTATACGTTGTACGTTTTTCTGTAAAAATCATGTGTAATTTACTTGTATGGTGTGCAATAAATAGTATGTATCTATCTAATAGTAGGCATACTAAAACGATTTTTAGTCGGTCGATATCAAAGTTATTCAAACACTGATCCGATACTTTGGTTACTTTGCAAGTGTTGTGGAATACAGATTATGAAAAAAACTTGACCATGTCGGGACTCGAACCCTGAACTAAAGCTTACCAATTTTAATTACAATCTGTGGTAGATGACAAGCTGTTGACTGTACCCACATTAATGCTGAGTAATTGACTCAATGTATTCTAAATGACGTATCAGGGCATGACAGTCGCATCTCTATAAAGACGCTTATTATTTGATAGGACTTCCTAATTGAGTTAAAGCAAATAATGATGTAAATTACATCTATCAATCTATCTTAAATCAATTTATATTACTTCAAATCTCAAAGCTAATTAAAAGAAAATGCACAGCCGATTTTGAAATCTATATCATAATGTAATTTTGACAAAACTAATGTACGATTTATCATTACCTAAACCAAAAATCTCTAAGTCCAGATAAGAAGAATCACCACTAAGTCCAGATAGCACGTAACCCGATCATTAAGGCCGCGTACACACGGGCATTAGCGCGACAAATCGCAACGACTATTAACCGGGCAAAGGGTGCGATAAGTCGCGCGTGACAAATGGCGTCCACTAATGATGTCGGGATTTGCGCCAGACGCGGGATTCAGGTGGAAAAAAGGCGTAAGTTTAATTGCAGGTTTATTCCTAGAGAGTGAAGTTTTATAGCAGAAGTTGATTCTACCTATAATTGATTAACCCATTGTATATTATATTTTTATACAAAATAAAAATGCGGAAATTGCAATAAATATCATTTTTTTAAATAATATTTTACCTAAGCATAAATTTTTTTTATTAATTAAATTCATTACTATGTTATTGTAAAGAATACATCTTTATTCACTTACATCTTGTCAGAATGGTTGCGACAAGTAGAACTAAAATTGAAGATTTTTTGACTGAATATAGATTTTTTTGGGGTCCCAATCAATTGAAAAGATGCGTGTGAAACATGTTTGGATAATGTACTATTTACTACAGAAACTTTGAATAATATGTCCATCTCTGATAAATTAGTAAGTCGAAACTTCCATAATTACGTACCTATTTCGACACTCAAGAGTTAATTATTCCTATGCATGAAATTAATAATGAGAAAAAAATATTAAACTCCCTCTTACGGGCACTTTTACATGTCTTAAATATAATACAGATTTTTTTCCACCCCCGCCTACGGACTACATATCGGCTGGTGATGAAAAGAGACGACGCTTAAAACTTAGATTTATTTGTCAGCCTTTATTACAGTAAATAGGCACATTTACAAGACATGTAGTAAGTGCGAGCTAGCTTTTAACTCGGGGTTTCCTTGGGCTAATATGTTAAGTAAACGCAACCTACCTAATGTTCCCAAACACAAAGCTACGCTTCACACCATGGGAACCAATTATGTATTGGAAAGCCAGACATACACCAATCAATCCGCAATTAAGGCCAGCGCCCTACGAGCAATAATGACGCTAATAACTAAATAATAATTATTAATAAGATTCACGCTTCAGTTGGGCGACGCTTTAGTGGGCAAGCGCCGGATTATTGCCTTTTGTAAGGTTGCCACTAATAGTTGGTTGGTTTGAGAGAGAAGAGAACATCAATTTTATAGCTTTTCTATATTGTCTCGGGTCTTGGTGTTGTGGTACCGTCGTTGTTTCTGATTTCTGTAACACAAGTGCTTAAGCTACTTATTATAGGATCAGAGCAATGCATGTGATGTTGTCCAATATTTATTATTATTATTATTATATGCTCTTTAGGAGTTCACGGGTCGTGGGGATGTCCAACACGTAAGTAAGTATATCATTATAGGTTATAATGACAATGTGGTCCACTGTTCTCAATTTATTGTCTCTAGCCATTGTCTACACGTTATTTTAAGTTTGTCTATCTCTTTTTCTTTATAGAAAGAAAGGAGAAAAACAAAACTACGGTTTGAGGTTGAACTGGGTTCATAGGTTGTTGTTCTCATGAATACAAACAACTTTAGTATGGGACAAATGTGAAATCGAGAAAAAATATGTAGTATTCTATATACAAATGCAAGGTATGGGACCATTACCTATTGGTACCATTATTAAAAGTTGTTGAAATTTATAAAAATAATAAATTTCGTCAAAATCTGTTAAGGTTGATCTGTCCAAACGCTATTTATCCCCGATAAAGATATTTAACTATGATGATTGAAACAATGTCATAAATATCATATTATTTTAATATAATATACAATTATCCTAATTTTAAAAAGTATTAAACCATCACGCACGATTAGATGCTTGATTGCTTGAGATGATTAAGAAAACATAATGACAAACAAAACTAAACCACTAGGTTAAGTTTGACTGTTCCTAATAAATATTTAGGTTTGACTCTTTTAATTCATTGAAGAGTGTAAACTAAGAAATGTTTTTGGTAGTTGTACTTTGTAACTTCAACTAATTTTACTTTAATAACTGATATCGGATAAGCAGGCTGAAGTGGTTAAAGTCAAAGTCAAAGTCAAAAATCATTTATTCAATTCAGGACAAAATTGCCACTTATGAACGTTAATAACAACATTATAGGCCCCTAGGGGGCCAGAACATGTCTCCTTATTTTTTGGGCCCTACTAGCGCTTCGAGACAAGACACAGACAATCTGGCAAGTGCTGAGAAGAAACGCCGGAACAAACTCAGTCACCACTAGCTGCCACACAAAAAATATAAATCAAAATAAACGGGTAGGTACATCAGTTTAGTGCAGGCTGGACTGACCATACATTCTTGTCATCAAGATAGTCTTGAATTTTATAATACCCCTTAGACATCAGTGTAGTTTTGACATGTGACTTAAATTTATTAATAGGAAGTTTGGTAACATTGTGAGGTATATTATTGAAAAATTTTGTACAATTTCCCACGAATGAATTACTTGTAGTGGGCGGGGCACATAGCACGTAGAACTGACGGCCGATGAGGCAGAAAGGTTCTGGGATGGAGGCCACGTACCGGAAAGCGCAGCGTAGGACGTCCTCCTACAAGGTGGTCAGACGACCTGGTAAAGGTTGCAGGAAGCCGCTGGATGCAGGCCGCTTCCAACCGGCCGATCTGGAAGTCACTGGGGGAGGCCTATGTTCAGCAGTGGACGTCCTATGGCTGAAATGATGGTGATGATGATGAACTGATATCGGTGACATAACGTCTTTATTGAATACCTATTTAAAAGCGCAAAATAAAAAATAACATTATCCGCTAATGTCTTGTTAACTGCACCTCTGACAGCATTAGTCATTATGTTTTATATCTGCAATTAATAACGAATTTCGTGCAATTTCCTTGGCACTTGTTGGGCAACATTATTAAGTGTTGCCAGATTTGTGGTTTCGCAATAGATTGATCTGCTTGAATGTGGAATAATCTATCATTGCAATTATTTGATTTCATACTTATTGCACAGTGCTCGCTACTGTATTACGCACACAACTTAGATAATGTAATAAATCTATCTACTCTGCATTCACGATTTTGTTTCGATACGACATAATACTTAATAATTTGCCATTAAATATGATGTGTACAAAATGCAGATGTACAAAATATATCAAAGATTTAACTTTTAATCCTACCTATCTATCTTATTTTAAATATTGGCAATACAATACGTTATTTGTTAAGTTTTTTTTTAAAATTAGAACAATTATTTATTTATTTATGTCATTGAACAGTCAAAAGAACTTTTTGTTACCCTCTTTACATATACAGTGTGTAACGAAAAGGTAAAATAAAACTTTAAGGGGTTATTCTACGGCTAAATTACATCAACTTTTTCTATGGGACCAACATCAAAATCTCAAAAAAAAATTGACGTTTCCATACAAACTGATGCCAGCTGGTCGCGTTTTAGTATGGGAAAGTTTTTTTTTTTTTTGCGATTTCGATGTTTGTCCCATAGAAAAAGTTGATGTAATTTAGCCGTAGAATAACCCCTTAAAGTTTTATTTCACCTTTTCGTTACACCCAGTATATTCGTTGGACCTCAACCTTCTTAGCACATTCAAAAAGTTTCATGGACATAACTTATGAACAGAAAGACACAATATATATTCTGTTATTTATTGCGACTTTTGTACAGACAAAAGCACATAAGGCTATAATTTTTCTAGTATAAACTTGTCGTTTATTTCTATCAAATGTATGTAGCGAAAGCTCAGTTTATGCTGGATATGTTTAACTTGATAAGCCGTTGAGTTATCTTACAATACCTACATGAGTCCGTGTATTCTTGTTTCAACTTATATATAAAATAAATAAATAAATAAATTCTCTCGACAATCACACTAATCCCATAGCCCCAAACTAAACAAAGCTCGTATATATTATGGCGATTATAACATTCATGACTTAGGTACAATTATTATGCTCGAGCTCAATTAGGTAGGTTAGGTAAACACGCATAATATTTGTAATAAAAGCAATTATAAGGGCCAGTTTCACCAGTTTGCTGATAAATTCCAGATAACCTATCTGGCACTTTTTTGGCACCTAATTGTATGGGTTACCTGTCAAAACAAGTGCTAGATAGGTTATCCGGAACTTATCAGCAAGTTGTGATTATGGTTGGTGGTTTTAATGGATATTATATATACATGTGTCGTGGCCAGATCGTAAAATGCATCATTTCATGATATGACCGATCATTTTATAAAATGGTGGTATTTCATGGTATAGAACAGAACCCGCTGCCTACATCATGATGTGGTCTGGCCAGATCAATGAATACTCAGCGTTTGACGATATAAACAGCAAAACGCACGACCACTTCATGAAAACCACCGCTAGGGGCGCTAATGTTGCTTTGTTTTTGTAATGAACAATCGCGGCGGCAAAATATTTTATTCTAAAAGTGAATTATAATGTGTAAATAAAAGGTGTGCAGTGAGAAAATGCAGTGAAATATTGTCACGACCCCTAGCTAGGCAATTTTTTTGTTTAAAAATAATAACTATTTAAAAAAAATATTTATCTATCGACCAAGATTACAAATATTAAGCAAATTCACGTAACTTGTTAACGTTTAATGATATGGCCAAACGTGGATTGACATTTCATCGAATTTTGACGTTTAAACTTTATGGTTAGTTTTAGTTGGCCATATCATTAAATACCACCATTTTATGAAATGATCAGTCACATCATGAACTAGTAAATTTTACGATCTGGCTATGACATATCTATGCATAATGGTAAAAGAAAAAAGAGAAATATCCTTGTTTATTTTCAGTAGTATAGTAAAGTATAAAAAAGTATCAAGATGGTCATAGCAATCGTGACATTTAAATTAAAGTAAGTAGGTATAGGAAAATATCTAAGAACAAAAACAAAAAACAACGCAAAAGAGTTTAGTTTAAAAAACCGCACAAAACGCTCATATTTCACGGAGTCCGTAAATATTAATCTACGCAAATAGGAACGCATTCGTACAGAGATGAAAAACCGTCCGATACGGGGTTGCCAATTTATTTTTTTATCTTTATTCGGTGGACAGTCGTTTTGAAGAATTTGTGGCCGATAGGTAAATTGGAATTGTGTGTTTGATCGATGGCTGTAGCACACTAATGGACCCAAAAAAACAATTTCATTCCATGCAGGAACCGTTTCGCTAGTTGATTGATGATTTTTAGATGTTAGTGCAGTGAAATAGTGTTACAAGCGCTTATTTTTCAGTTCAGTGGAATCATTTGCGTAAATATGCATTTTTCGTAACTGCAACAGTTTTTTTTTTTAGTATTAACAGTTTAAAACTCTTTTATGTTAAATTTATAATTTTTTACAATTTTACAATATTATTAAAATAAACAAAAAACTTTTTTCGAAATCGGATGAAAAAAAACACTACAACAAAGAAAAAAATCATTTGAATAATTTAATCAAACAAAAATAAACAACGTATTCCTAAAAAGGTTATCAAATAATATTCGGACAAAGTTAACTGAAAATATTGCCTACTTAAAATCTAAACATACCACCGCCGCAAAAAGGGTTAAATCAATAAACAAATGGGGGAAAAAAATAACAAAAAAACTTCATTATCCAAGTATCTCTGCCTCGCCATAAATCATAGAAGGATTAAGGGGTTGCCGTTGCTAAAAATTTGGCGTTATTAAAAAAATTCATTTGCAAATTTGGTAAGACAAAGAATGGTATGGCAATAAAGCGGATCTTCTTAAATTAGGACTGTCCCCAGTGGGTGGTACTAACCCTTTCTTAAGTTTTAGAGATCCGTTGAAAAGTTTGAAGAAAAATGTCGTAGTCTGACTGACGAAAGGTGTTTTTATTTTATTTATTTAGGCACACAACATAGAGTACAGGTATTACTAAATAATAGATATCTATGTAACAAAATGAATTATATTCCAAACCATGTAAAAAAAACTTTACTTTTTTTTTTACTTTGAGAACGGCATAAAATAAGCCAATACCCAATGTGTATCTTTTAAATGTTTCCGCATTTTTTTGTTTACACCAAAACTAGGATTTTAAAAACTTAGAATGTAAATAATATGTAGGTTCATCTTAGCGACATATTTAAATATTTCTAATAAAATCCCTTTGAATCAACTAGTAAATATATTTTTAAGCAAGTTGACACGAATTCACCCAGACTGAACAAGCCTAGTACTCTTGAAATAACAATCATAAAAGATAATAGTTGACCAGTATTTTTTTTATAAAAAAAACTTAAACAAAATAAATTGATAAACTTTATTTAAGACTGATCAGTCTTTATATTTTCTTTATATTTTAGAGTAATGTTCTCAAAATTTTGACTTTATTTTATTTCTGTATATTGTTTCCTGCGATTCTTAGACTCGTGATTGATACTCAATTTTAATATTAATTGTCGACAAACTTATGCAAACGTAAGTACCTGTAATAAACATACACTGTTAGTATGTTTATTAAATAAAATAAAATACAATAGACATTTTTTCAAACATTTATTGATTCTTTCCCTATTCAATACCTTTTTTCAGGTTCTGTCGGTACGGAACCATTGAAATTAAAGACCAGTTTGCTCTTCTTTGTTTTTCCTAGACAGTAAAAATGTTAATGTGCCACTCTTGTTCTCTACAAGGATTATTTTGTGAGGGTTGTTGGAATTTTGCACTTAAAATGGACATAAAATTATATTGACGACATTATATTAAGGTGGTTTAGGTTCATGAAAATAACTTCTTATTTGTCTTCATTTCTACTTCTACTCCTAGGTACTTTGTCATATTTGTAGTTGGGGAATGACTGACAATGATCCTATCGACGACGATGCAGTGGTTTGCGCCTTGGACTACAAAGCCAGGGGTTACGGGTTCATGGCAAATGTTTGTGTGATGAGCACGAGCATTTGTACCTCAGTCATGGATGTTTATATATGTGGCTAGATAATTTGTGTGATAGAGCAAACAATTTATTTATTTATTTAAAAATTATTGGCACCCTATAAGTTCAGGATAGCGCATAACAATTTTCTATTGTGTCCCGTTTTGCTGGACTGAAGGGTTAATAAATAGCAGACTTGATGAGTCTAGGCAGTAAAGATTACCACACAATTACCTCACCTACAAAGCAAATACATGACCTAGGTACCTCAAATTACCTATATTTCTTCTCAGACCAAAAACTCTTTACGGTAACACAATTTAGCAAACAACATTAACACAAGAACTGCGTAACATACAACTCGCAAACCGCACCAAACGACCAGGAACTTTGCGAATTAAGAAAAAGTAATTAGTAGCCTCCCTCCTACCCCCCACAGGACATAATTAAGGCGAATCTTGTTGTAATTTTGACGTTTAATTTTTTCCCCGAAGTCACCTCTCCCTTATTAATTAATTTAGAAAGAGCACCCTTAAATTTTAATCTTTCGGAGACATTTTTTGCGACCAAATGAAATGGCGGAGATTTTTGATAGGAGATTTTTTCGTGTATTTTAATTTGAAGTTACAGGTCTCTTGATAAATGGATTTGAGCAGTTTTCTTATTAATTTTTTCGCAAGTTGTGTTTTCTTTTTGTAATATTTTTGTATGTGATAGATTCGTTTCTTATTGCAACATTTTTAATAACAAGAAAATAATTTGAAATTAATCATAAAACGGTAGATTTTATCATAATACATACATATTAAAATTTGTAAGTGCAGTCAAACTACTTTTCAATTTTAAGTCCGATATGTAGAGATCAATTTCAATTGAGAAAATCTGACGTTTTGTGGTAGGTTGACGAGTGGATGTCTGTACATATATTTTGCCCATTTTTTCTTATTTCCGTATCTATGTTTAATATTTAATTTGTGCGGAAATAACACTCAATAATACTCACGCATGTATTCAGTATATCCATTCGCGTGCCACTAAAAAAATTCCATTGTTTTCCATTGTTTTTCCAGTCTAACCATTCGTGTGGAACGCGAAGGCATAATATAATATTTCATCTTCCGAGCACCTATACACGTCCCAAAATATAGCTTTGCCCTAGCATCGCTTCGATACTACATATTGGCTGGTGATGACGAGAAGAAACGGCGCAACAAACTACTGGTATATACCAATAGAGACAACATCTACCCTAGCGGCTAATTTAAGTACTATAGCCCTCATGCATTGTCATTCAACTCTCTGTTGTAATATGCTTAGAGCTCCGCTACATCAGGATGTCTCAAAAAATAATGTCTAGCGAAAGCCCAGACTTAAAGCACCTAGGTTGGTATATAGGACGAAGACCTAGATCTGTTACTCATGTGTTTTTGCGCATTTTATGTATTATTGGACGTTGCCGTCATTGGCCGCCTTCCGTCAAATCGTACCTAAGTACTTATAATTTAAATTCAAGAATACTGTGTTTTAAAAAGATTTTAACTCACAATAAGAAATCAATTATAGATGCAATGTCGTTGCTTTTTTTCTAAAAAAAAAACTGTCAAATACCTACCGTTATAAATAACGGCGTAAAGTTTGAAATTTTCGGAATTGAAGGCTCAAGGATAGATCTAAATCTTAAAAAACACTTCTTTTTATACAGAGTAGATGTGTAAATAGTATTGATGTTTAAATTGCTCATTATTATCATCCTAATTTCAGCTTTAGGACGTCCACTGCTGAACATAGACCTCAATGACTTCCAGATTGGCCGGTAGGAAGCGGCCTGCATCCAGCGGCTTCCTGCAACCTGTTTAATTATTAGTACCTTATTAAGCCGTAGTAAACCTATCGCAAAAATAACAGTAAATCATGTAAACTGTGAATAAAAGACAAATCCAGACGCAGACCACATTTAGTGGCAATTTAAAAATGCACCCTACAAGTAGATAAGGCGGGCGGCTCAGTGAAAACATCGTTGTAATGCCTTAATTTAAATTTAAATGACACAGAACCGATACCATCGGCCGCATCATTAGCCGGGCTCACACTTGGGGTGATAGATTGATGAGATTTCAGCTAGTGTAGAAACACTGGTAGACACACAGCTTAAAATCAAAATTGACGACGCTATTTGTGTAGTTAAAATAACCATTTATTCAATACTAGCTTCCGTACGCGGCTTTGCCTGCGTGGATTTCGTTCTGTCACTAAAAGGCTTTATCAACGACCAAATAATCAAATTAAACGTTTATTTTAGAACAAAATTGATTACCATGAAAATGTTTTTTGTGTAACTTTAACTCATTACTCAGCGCACGCATCGTAAGTTCTCAAAAGGATTTTTTTGCTATTTTAGCAAAATATTTATATTTATTTATATATTTATCATTGTTGCTCATTGATCGTGATGTTGTATAGCATATTGCCATCCTCGATAACCAACATTAAAAAAATAGGGGTGGCCTATAATTATATTTTCAGCAGTAAGGGTCCTGTGGCAGTGGCTGAAATGATCATAATAATGATGCAGTCGTAACGCAAAATGCCACAAGAAAAAAAACGACAAAATTAAGGTTGAATGTAAGCGCCTTTTTTCTATCCCGAATATGTATATTATTTCGATTTTACAAAAAACATAGTAGTGCCCTTTTTCGTTAAATACGCAGTATTATAGGTATTCGGTCTATTTTTACTTTACTCTCAGTTTAAGACCCCCAAATCGTTTCATTGATACCCCATTAGAATAATTATGCGAAAACATTGTAAAGGCACGTGCCAACCGATTTAAATCTTCAAATCTCAACTAAATGCCTAAACCGGTGTTATCTCGCATCTAGAGCCGAATTTTAAAGTGAGGGTGACCGTGTAATCCCACCCTTATCGTGTAAGCTACTCATCAAGTTGGTATTAGCTTGTGGCACGGTGTGACGTCATCGAGATGGAACTGACTGCTTTAAGTTAAAGCACATCGTTGGACATGTAGACGTGAAATTACTAATTTACTTAGTACTAACAGGTGCTAGTAGGTGCCGTGTGGGGACGGCCGTGAAGAATACACTTCCGCACCGCCAACAAGAGGCGTGTCGTAAGAGGCGACTAATTCCTGTAGCACGAGACGGGTAGCAGCGTCTCCGTGCGATGTCTTATAAAAAACTGCACTCGCCAACCCGCTTGCCAAGCGTGGCGAGGCGCCTCAATAAAAGTCATTGGGGGAGGCCTATGTTCAGCAGTTAACGTCCTATGGCTGAAATGATGATAACGACTAGGTGCTCGTAGCTCAGTGGCGGTAGCGCTTTGGTATTGGTTACCAAAGTTGAGCATCCCATGCCGCCGTTGTGAGGTGTGTGTGAATGGGTGGCCATTCCGACCATATTTAGAGACATTTATCACAAGCATCTCCGTGCCTCGGAAGGCGTTTTAAGGTCTCGGCTAATATTGCTTGATACTGAAGCCTGGTCAGAGGCCTTAAAAGCGTAAGGTTTAGTCATTGGCCTTACGACACCCCTCCACCGCACTGCACTGGGCCCGCATAATGAAATATGGCCCAAACTACCTCATAGTTGAGGTGAAACCTTAGGTTGAGGTCAGGAGGTTGAGGTTGAGGTTGAGGTAAAGCTAATTATCGATAAATCAAGTGTGTGTCGGGCAACGCGCAATGTACGATTCTGTGGTTTCCCGTCATAATGTGCGCAATTTTTTAATATGTTTCACATAATTAACAACATCATCTAAGTAATTTTTAACTGGTAAAATGTACTTGGAGAAAAACATTTTACCAGTTAACTCGGTAACTTGTAAAGCCTATCTAGCTGTATAGTTTTCCTTTTAACTTTATTATACAGGGTGGCTAGAAAGATGACGTCCAAAAATTTTTTTTGGTGCCTCGTATTGAGAGGTATCTGAATCACCCCTATGTATGTTCTACGATTTTTCGTAGTTTTCGCACTTTAAGGCTTAATATTACGCAAACGGATCCCGGAATCGAAAAATGGTGTTTGTACACTTACAATATTTTTAAACGACCTACCTTACATCTTTTTAGGGTTCCGTAGCCAAATGGCAAAAAACGGAATCCCTTATGGATTCGTCATGTCTGTCTGTCTGTCCGTCCGTATGTCACAGCCATTTTTTACTGAAACTATAAGAACTATACTGTTGAAACTTGGTAAGTAGATGTATTTTGTGAATCGCATTAAAATTTTCACACAAAAATAGAAAAAAACAATAAATTTTGGGGGTTCCCCATACTTAGAACTGAAACTCAATTTTTTTTATATATCAAACCCATACGTGTGGGGGGGGGTATCTGTGGATAGGTCTTCAAAAATGATATTAAGGTTTCTATTATATATATTTTTTCTAAACTGAATAGTTTGCGCGAGAGACACTTCCAAAGTGGTAAAATGTGTGTCCCCATCCCCCTGTAACTTCTAAAATAAGAGAACGATAAAACTAAAAAAAATATATGATGTACATTACCATACAAACTTCCACCGAAAATTGGTTTGAACGAGATCCAGTGAGTAGTTTTTTTAATACGTCATAAATCGTAAACCGCAATTTACGTTTCGTAATGTTATGAATTTCATTTTGCAATAAAAAAGTTGAATTAATTCAACAATTTAATTGCATAGTTACAGCTAGTTTGTGAAGCTAGTTAAAGTATTTGATTTGATACTTAAAATACAAACTTATTCCAAAACGTAATTTATCGCAACCCCCTTAAAAAGCTCCAAATAGTATGTCTATAAACAACGTCGCCGCGCCCATACAACCAATTACAGTTGCGGATCCATCAATAATCCCGAAAAGTCGCCCTATCCCCAAGGAACCGATAGCCGAAACAAATTGAAAAATACCCATAAAACCGCGTATCAGCCAGGACGCGGTTGGGTTACAAGAGGAAAAGGCGATAAAAACAAGGTCATTTAAAAAAAGGTTTGTGGATATTTAAATAAAAATGGTATAGAATCAAGATTTCCAATAAGTTTCAATTTCTATTAAAATAGACACTGATCATATCATTAATCGATCTGCAGAGTTTTTTTATCTAATCTTGTAGTTTCATCAACCTAACCAACAATTTGACAGTTAAACTTAAACAGTATGTTTTGTACAGTTGTGGTAATTTTTAGTCATATACCTACATAATTTGGCTTCTCAGTCTCATGTAATCGGATCCATATTTTGAGTAGGTATAATAATTCCAAAGTTGATGAAAAAATATGTGATTCAACGAAGGACAGTTAGATATCATAATACCACTTTTCAGTAATCATTCAACTAGGTTTTTATAGGACTAAAAGATAGGTACATTTGCAAAACTGATGATTGAAATTATCGTAGTATGCAAGATGTTATCCATAAACTCCTGAACTAATATTAGACAGTAAGTTGCAATCTCAAATAACCTTCACAGATAAAAATATTAAATTATAATAATGGGAATTCGGCCTTATTTATCCGCGATCGGATACTGGCAGCGAGTGTTTTATTTTTAATCCGCGAACGCTATAAATCTGCGCGGACAGAAAGCAACATGGCGGCGGTTTTTTGGCGCGAAAAAGAACCGCGGAAAGCGGGAATGAGCGGCAGATTAGGCCCGGATAAGTCCTGGTTATTAATGGACCCCAGATATACACGACAAAATGGATAACAAATGGATGTGTTTTAGGTTTTTTGTACTTTTTATAGCGCCGTTTTGGCAGGTTCTCGGTTTTCTAAAGCCGGGCAGATATTGTTGCTGACAAAGTTACTAAAATATTAGACTAAAATATAAAAAAACTAAATAATCAAAAACCCAAATTATTTGGATCAAATAAAAGTCAAGAAAATGCGTCGTGCAAGACCGTAGGGTCTAAAAAAACTTAATTCATTTATTCGATTTGGCTAGACGCTAGGCTTTGCAAGAAGCTTGTAACAGTAAAAACATTTTTGTTCTTAAACTGACATTAGATGGAAATGTCACTTTTTTACTTTTTCATGGCCAAAGCGGCTATTCGATGATTCCTGTAATCAGTATTTAATAACTCAAATGTCAGGAAACTATCTTGAATTTATTATTATTAGGTACTAAATAGTAAAACAAACAAACTCAAACAACAGCTCAATAAAACAATAATAACAACACACATGCCCAGCACGTTTGTCCACCCAAAGGTCGCTACAGAGTGAGCGCGTCGTAAAAATGTTGCCGACGACGCAAAGACATAACGTCACGGCAATCTTATACAAGTGACCGTACGTGTCAAGACATTATATTTAAGGAGCTATGTTTATATAGGGTGGCTATGAAAATAACTGCCAAAGGTATTTATTGCATGAAGTGTGTAAAGTGAAGTGAAGTGAAGTAAATAAATATACGAAAAACTTTATGAGAGAGATAGGTCTAAATTGGTAACTAAAACTACAAATTTTGCAATAAAAGTGGTTTAAGAAAACATCTAACAGCCCACTACTTTCTAACCGGCCAGTAACTTTTTTTGTACCTACATTAATATAGCGTCCGATCTCTTTGGTAACGAAAATTAAAAATAAGTTTGTACTCATTATGTTCGAAATTCAAAACATATTACTGCCCACTCTCTTTCCCACTTTGCTCGGACTTATCATATTATCTCAAAAAAATGTGCTGAAAACATGATTAACACAATCATTTTTAATTAACATAGGTAGTGTACATAATTGCATATTGTTGCTTTTTTACAAAATGGCTACATTACCATCTACGATGTGTAGTTTACAACTAAGCACTAGCTAGCTACCTTGAAGCAGTCCAAGTTATCCCCAAGTTTTCCAATAATTCCGCTACACAGGAACACAAAAAGTTGGCGCGGGCGGATATTGAAACAGTGCTTTGAGAGTTTAATGATCGTTAGTTCTTTGTTAAAGCGGATAAAACTGGTTTGGTAGTAGATGTTTTAAAATGTAGTAGTAGTAAAAGTAGGCTTATTTGGTCGTGGTAGTTAGATATGCAAACATTGTAATACATACTTATTGTTTGGTGTAACTAAGCGAAAAAAGCAGCCAGTATCGTCGCTTTATTTCCTCATGGACACGTATTTATTTTTGAGTAGTATTTTTTTTTTTTAGTTTCAGTAAGATTATGTAAATCTGTTTTCTATTATATTTCACTGTAATTTAACAAAAAACTATTTAATCTATTTTCAGCTTTGCTTAATTGGGACTGTGGTTAGAAGAGCTTTCGGAAAAAAACAAACATTTATTTATTAAAAAGACGATGACGACGATGAGCGTAATTCCAGAACATAATGCTTATCATAATCTACATTCGCAATACCATTGATCATGTAATGAAACAATACAGACGGTATCATATCACGAGGATCGAGAAAACATAATCACAATAAACATATTCATTATTCGTTCCGAGTGAAGCGGCAATATATTATTCATGAATCGATTCTAGTTCGCAATCGAATAGATCGAGAAAGACTCTTCGTAATATCGTTATGATAGCGCATCAAATTTCATGCGGCCGATATCTGCTGATCGCACAGAGATTTTTTGTTTGATATGATTGTAAAAACTTGGTTTGGGGTTGATTTTGAATTATTTAAATTTTTTGCACTTTTAGTAGTATATTTGAGGTTAGCGAATAAAGCGCTGTAAGCTGTAAAATTAATCAAACTTGATGCAAAAGATTATTTAAATTACGTGAAACATAAATTCTTTTCCATCCATAGCCTGGGATGGGGCTCAGTGCCGTGCATTGGAAGAGGCCTATGTCCAGCAGTGGACTGACGTGGGCTACCTACAGTATCTACGGTTTTCGTTTAGCACGCTCTTTATAGGACACCTGTATACAGGTAGTAAGTAGATCAGTAATTTGTTAAAAATACTAATACATATTCCCATGAATGAACTTCCCACCTTGTGCAATATGAAATTTGGAACGGCAAGTATATTTTTATGCCGGGTATTAATTTACTGTAACCTTTATTCTAATGTAATTAATTGGAAATACATTGTTTACAGCTATTGATTAATGAACATACACTAGAATACATAACTAAAACCTTTATTATTTCTTAATAATATAACAAATCCCAATAAATCGCGTCTCTCAAAGAACAAGAAAACGTAACAATAGTAACTTAAGCTACCATCGCAAATATCGACTTGTTACCGATGTTATACCGATAATACTACGATAATACACCGATACGTATGCAGCCAGCGCGATCCTTTATTATTATTTCCACATATTGACTTTGCGTTGTCTATTTCGCCCCCCTCTTCGCTCTGTTTTCCCCCTAGAGTGGGAGAGTGGGGGGAAGATGTAGTCGAGAAGTAGACACATGTAGCGGTCGGCATCGATCGGCTAATGCGTTTAGGATTGGCCGGTCGTTTGCAGTCTGTGGCCAAGATACTTGTGCTCGTTTTTTATATTGTAGAGCAAGGGAATGGCAGTTTTTACAGCCTTAGTTTTAAAGTTGTAAGTGTATTTTAAAGTTGTAAGCTGTACAATGCATTTGTAACATGACTATAAAACTATTTAATAAGTTTCCGAACGACCTAAAAGAATTGCCGTTTATTAAATTTAGGAATAAATTATTTATTTTTTTAATGGAAAAGATGTAAACACAATTAACGATTTTTTCAATGATAAGATTTGACATTTGCAATATAATACTATGTTGACATTGTAAACTATTTCAGTATTCCATTTTTTTTTGTATTTCAGACTCTGTAACTAAGGACCATGACATCTTTCTTCTTTAAAATTAAAGTAAATTAATGGTTATTAAAAATGATGTAGAGATCTCCTTATCAAAATTTGCACGTCGCTGGCGATAGAATATGTTGGTAAATATTATTTTAAAACACTGTGTAACCATATTCTGGCAAATAAATGTTTTTTTTATTTTTATTTTAACAGTAAAAGTAGTAACCCTAATTGATTAACGACTTGATTTAGTGGTTCGCCCTCCGGACTACAAAGACTGGTTGTGGGTTCGAATTCCGCTAGTGTTTGTGTGATGAGCATTTTGTACATTTGTACATGAACATTTTGTAACTGAGATATAGATGACATAACGTATTTATGTATGTTTATCCGTTATCTAGTCAACGTCACAAGCTTTGTTTAGTTTAAGGTTCATACAACAAGTCGATATTGATCTCTAAGTATCGGACTTAAAGTTTAAAATCTGTTCAATGACCTTCAACTTTTTGGGTAGTTTGTCCTGCCGTTGACAACACAAATGATTTTTAAAGTGGTCATCGTGTCATATTGTGACTGTTAGCGCACTTGCATTTAGAATCGAGCCAATTAAAGAACTTCATCCTCTCCGTCCTAACCTTATTGTTGTGCCCAACAGGGTCTATAATGATATGTTTTATGTACCTATTTATAACACCTGTGTAACATTATAGAACACAATAAATATATTGAATTGAATTGAACTTGTGGTTCAAATAACAATTAAGCTTTAACTAAAAATTTACTCCAATGGTAGAATTTATGGTTATTTAAAGATTGCATTCTTGCTTTGGAGGCATGTAAATCTCTTTAAATAAAAAGACAAGTCCTGACTCACTCATTCATTCACTGGCTGACTCATCAACGCCCAGCCCAAACCCTTGAATCTAGAATGATCAAACTTTGCACAGAGATTCCTTTAATAACATAGACAAGGAATAAGAACGGATATTTGGAAATTTAATAAAACTAATATTGAACCAATGTGAATATATAAGCACGAACACAATCGATCGCACATTACTCATAACATATGAGAAGCGTGAAGCGTGTTGCGACAAATAGTGGCTGTGGTGGAGACTTCAATCAACTTTTTTTTGTTTTAATTTCAAGTGTATAGGGCGGGGCTTAAATATAAATTAACATGATTTTTTAAATTATTCTGCTAAAGTTTAATTTGCAACATTGCATTTACCACTCAAGTTTCATGATTGTTTTTTAAATTAAATATTTTAAATGGTTTTCAATCGAACAATCACGTCAATACGAACCCTATTATTTTTAGTAGTAGCTTTTCACTTGTCTCATGGCGTTGACTATTAAAAGTCTTTACCATCGTTTGTTTTAATGACTCTACCTACTCTATGCCACTTTTGTTATAAAACTACCTTCCAAGACTGTACATGTTTTACGGGAAGAGATGACACGGTACATTGTCTGTTTCTGCAGTATTTTCGTGTAGAGTTTAAATTCAGGTAGTATTTTAAACCAGTGTATTTTCTTGTTAAAATTACTAATGTGACCATCCGTTAAGTACACACTACTTTTTTTGTATGTTAGTAAGTCATGTTGTTTGTATGTATGTGATGTCGAACTCTGACGATTTTATCTTCTTTTATTGTAGGTAATATAAGTTAAGAAAATTGTGTATCTTTCTGATAATATTCTTATTGTGTCGACTTATAGCAGTACTGTAGATTGGCAGAATAACAAGATTTTGTGAGTGTCCTGTAGTAACTGAGCCATATATCATTTTGTCTCTCAACATTATTTTTGTATTTAATTTGTTGTATCTATAATCTGCTCTTGAAAGTAGGTATTACTATGGATACATAAAAACATTATTTCTTCTATTATTATTATTTCTTATCTAAGAAATTCTTAGTTAAGAAACAAACATTGATTTATTAAGTCTTAAATAACCAATGAGTCTATTTTTGTTCTATTGTGTTTGCGCCTAACATCTACTAATAATCCCTTTAAAGACATTGTATAGTCAACGGCAGGTCAACCTACCAAAAAAGTTAAAGGTCATTCAACCGATTTTCAACTTTAAGTCCGACATTTAGAGATCAATATCAATTGAGAAAATTTGACGTTTTGTGGTAGGTTGACGTGTAAGTCAATCATTAACCATTGCTTGCTTCTCAATGACGATGTGTATGAGTATGAGCGAGCATGTCTGTTAAAGGTTAGATGTATGGTGATCAAACGTCGAAAGGGAAAGTTATCACGTAGAGTTTGACATTATCCAGGCTGATAATATAAGCTTATCTTATATTTAAAAAATGGTAGAACCTTAATAACACAAACTATTTTTTTTTAAAACGACCTTAACCTTTAAAACTATAACTTTCTAATCTAAACTTCATTTAAAATAACAAAATTTAATTTTAAACTACTTTAATTCGTAATTAAACTCTACAAGCATCCTAAAATCAATTAGGAGCACGTCAATAATCAGCGTGGCTAAATGCTCAAATTAACCGAATCCGATAAATGAGAAGCGTTTTTATCTTAATACCATCTAGCTTAATATATCACTCGATATAGGCATAACACGGGTAATCTGTCCGTTCGTAGCACTTGACAAATGGAAGCGGCAAAAGAAATTAAATACAGTCACCAATAATTACTTCCATCTCTCTCGTCTAACAAAGAAATATCACGTCTAAATCGTTAGTATAATAAATCGAAAATTGAGTTGCAACCTCCTTGCTTGAGCTTGAACTGTCAAACCGTGTTCTAATTTCAAAAATTTGAATGCTCAATTCGAATCAATCTAAATTAAACCAAATGAGGAAACAAATTATAGTTTAAAATGGCGTGTAAATGTGGGTGTAGATAAAGGCGACTGTACAAGGATAGATAGTCGATGGTGATGTCAAATGGTAATGATGGCGGGCGACAGGGTGGAATGCCGTTCGGTAGCGACGATTACATTAATGTCATTAGGTACACTAATGACTTTTTGAAGCCGCTGCAGAGGCTGCGTTCATGCTGTGGAGATTTTAAAGCGGATACTATTAAGTACGTATAGCAGGAATTATTTTGGAGAAAAAGATTGTAAAATATATGTGGTCATGCGCAAATACTTGCTAAAATAAAAACGATAGATGATTGCGTCCGTGAATGTGAATTGAAGTGGACTGATTATGATGATGATAATGACTTCTGAGTTCGTCTCAAACCACTGTAACGTAAAAAAGAATGAGACATGATATTAGACCTTTATTTTTCATTTAGTATTAAATGTTGATTGTCATTGTTAGCATGCATTAGCAAAGTAATAGTCTAATACATAACTGAGATGTGGTATGAGACAAAGGTAATGGATTTTTAAAACCTGATCACAAAATATTGCTAACAATTACCTATGCATCTTTGAACTTCTTTTTAATAGATTAAGCTTGCCCAGCTGTAAGACATGCTTTCAACAAGCATGATAAGGAAATAAAAAACGTGTTTTTCTTTGTCATCCAAATTCAAAGCGAGATTTGAATTTTTTGACCAGTCAGAATTACATATTGCAATTATATTTTGAATTTTATGACTGCAAATATCGATTCGATCGTAATTATGATAACTATTGTGACAATTATAAACGGCCCCTTACAATTTAACACGGAGCTTAACTTTTTTTAAATTACTGTCGTAGTGCGCAAAGGCATTACTTATAAGCGTCATTCGTGACTGCCCGCGCGCATGATTTTGGAGATCGATCGATTAACGGGAAAGCGTATTAGGGCAATTGCTATGGGAATAGATCATTCCAGATAAAGTTGTTTATTGATGAAGATAAATTAATCGATGTGTACGCAAATTCGTGCTCATTAATGTCTTGGCTAGTTATTTGGTAGGTACACTTGAGGTCAAATTATTTGGATAATATTCTCTAATTAAAAAATATCAATATAGGTATACAATAAAATTGATTTGACGAGAGTTGGACTAACGAAAGACAAGCGTGGAGTCGAACTACCACATGTCGTTTATTTATAGTTTGCACTATTATGATAATATCTTGGTAATAGGGTCCCACCGTTGGCAACGTTTGGGTACGAAACTTTAAAAGAGATACATACTATAATAGATACCTACAAGAGAAGAATAAACAAAATATTTTTTATTTAGTTACTATCTTATCAGATTCATGGACAGTATTCCAGCATATACTGTCCCCCAATATGTTTACGGTAGTTTTTAATTATATAAATCTAGATTTAACATAAACCTCGTTTTAAGCATTATGATGTCTCTGTCAATACCAAATAATATTACAGAAAAACGACTATTTAAATCAGCTTTAGGTTAAACCTCGATTTAAGAAGGGTCTGTAATTAAGCCCGATGAATTTAATTAAGGAAAAAAATATTCCAAACCCTTTCCTACCGCACAATCAATTTGAGTGTTGTGACAACAATAATGACGGTAATTAATCGAGACGCGAATTAATACAGTTTGTAAGGTAGGATAAATCGGTGCGGTTAACTTTATCGCGACATTAATTATAATATTAATTATTACACCCGTGTACCGGGTTAAGTACTGGCGACAAAATCTGCAATTAGAAATTTAATTACGTCATTTAAGAGAGGGGAGAGTAAGGACTTAGTAGAGATATTTTTTGGTAACAGCCTTTAGGCACATCTTGTTCTTTCATTTTGTCGGTATAAAAAGTTATATATTTTACTGAGGCAAAACCTTAAAAAAAATACAATAACGTGTTATATTGTATAGATTTATTTTAGTTATTTCTGAAATAACTCTTTGTCAAACGGAAAAAAATCTGCAAGCATTCTAAAGTTGTTCTTATGTCATACATGTAGAGTTTTATCTTTTATGACATATTGTACACATTTTAATATTAAAATAATTCATAAATATACCGCAAACAAAACATCAATTTTATTCTCATAGTCTCAAAGCAAGAAATAAAATCTATCTACTTCAACAGGTCTAAGACAATGAATAAAACTTGTATTTTGTACAAAAGCAGCAAAATCTGTTTAGGTATCTGTAGCGAATCTTAAAATGTTTGTAATTAAATGTTGTTTGTCCCACTATACAAGTTTAATTGTCAACAAATCCCTCTGATCACCAAAAATTGGAGCTGTCGAAACAAGTTGAATATTCTAATTGTATTCGGCCCGCGTATAAAACGCTTCGAACGAAACCCTCAAATCTCGGCGATCAACAGTAATTGCTTTGCGGACGGTACTTTAAACTGGCACATAAGCTCGAAGACGCGAGCGACATCTGTCGGCGTAATTGAGGGATTAGGCAGATAATTGAAACTGTGCAAACGGGACAGACGTAGAAAGACGAAACGCGTCAGAACGGGACGACTGAAGTGAGTCGACGCTGCCGCTCAGCAGAACGGTTAACAACGTGTCTTCTTGTATATTGTATTATCTTACGTTTTATGCCCTATTAATCTTGCTCGACTGTGGATGGCTCACGCTAAGCTATATCCAACCGTGAGCGTGAGTTCTTAAGGTTGAAATTCGGTAATGCGATGTGAATATATACAGGGTGTTTGGCTGTTTTCGGTGCAATAAATAATTGTTTTCGCGCGTAAAACTGGAGTTGTCGTTTAGCCGGCTGTCAGGGTTCGTCTGCTATTGTTTTATTTGAGGACGTTAAAGGTAATCTGGGATAACGAGGAGTTTGCAACTTCAGGGCACTCTCATAAACGCCTTGTCAGAATTGATGGATACGTCTGTTTTGTATATGAGTTTTCGCGGAGTCGCGAAATTTTGAGCTGAAACACAATAGAGTGGGATGCCGAAAGATTAGCCTTTTGAATTCAACTAATTTGAGTTTATTATTAATAGTCCAATTGGCCAACAGAAATCGTAAAAGAAGATAACACATACTGATTACTCACTCAAATTTAAAATTGAACTCATAGTTCAACTGATAGTTGATACCAATAAATTTGCCTTTAAAGAGGCAATCTAAGGATGGATACTGACCGGTTACGATGGGGCGGAGTGTAACATGTTACAAAGCGAGAATTCGTGCAGTCAGCACGGGGTGACGAACGAGCAACGAGGAAGGTTAACAGGCGTTGTGGTTGTGGCACATGACGTAACCCTATATCGGTCAGTCTCCACCATTGGATGACCCTATCTACCACAACACTATGTAAGCAATAAGTACCTATATCTCCAACTATACACAAGTGCGTGCAAAGAAGAAACTACTGAACTATCAGATCGTAACCGACTTCATTAGGTGATTAAAGGGTTAAAAAATATGCCAAAGGCGCATCTGTGCTCACGCTTTTAACTCTTAATGTGGAGTAAACCTACTGCTTTTACTGTACTGTGTTGCAACTGAAACCGTCTAATAAGGACATTAGCGAACCGGGCACGTATTTTGCAAGACAATGTTTGAACTTTCAAGATATTTACGACATGACGTATGGGTGCAAGGAGTTATTGTTGTTGGCTGGGTGTTCCAGCGGATTAGTGCCTCTAAATCTGATGCATTTCATGGTCAAGCGAACTAACGCCATAAATACCTTGATCATTAGAAATTCGGCAGTTTCAGACTGAAATAAAAAATCGTTACATAAAGTGTTATAATTTGAATTTGAAGAAGTCCACCAGAGATGACCTACGGAGCCGAAACGTGGAACATAACATTAAAACTGGTCTACTACACGTGCCGTAACGAATACACTTCCCCACCACCAACAGGAGGCGTGTCGTAAGAGGCGATTCCTGTAACACGAGACGGGCAGCAGCGTCTGCGTGCGAAATGTTATAAAAAACTACGCTTGCCAACCCGCCTACTAAGCGTGGCGAGTATTGGTAATACCTCCCGATGATAATCATTGGGGGAGGCCTGTGTTCAGCAGTGGATGTCCTGTGGCTGAATTGATGATGACTGAATACACGTTACTCAGCGAGCTATGGAAAGGTTGATGCTTGGGATCTGATTAAGGGATAAAATCTGGAACGAGGTCATCCGACAGAAGACAAAGTAATGGACAAAGTCCAAAAATGTGCTACATTTTGTGCTAAAATGGCAGTAGGCCGTCCACATTTGTCGCAGACCCGCTGAAAGGTGGAGGAAACAGGTTGTTAAGTGGAGACCACGCCTCGGAAAACGGCAAAATGGACCGATGACCTTAAGAAGATGTCTGCTAGTGGGTGAATAAAAAAGTGAAAGATCATGTTCTTTGGCGCTCTTTGGAGGAGGCACGTCCAGATGGGCTGAATTATGCTGACACGAAAAAATGGAGCGCTTAGTAAAGGCTGTTTACCATAATGGGCAGAATATCCTGTTATATCGATTCCATCGTCTTATCAGTCACCCTATATAAGTCATAAATATGAATTATTATTATCAAGCGATGAGAAATAGGACTACTGGTAACGATTAAAAATTCAAATCGATCAAATCCCTATCAGCTTACAGTTTCACTCGATTAAATATAATCGACTCGCCAGTTCTAAGCCGGAAATGTCAATCGATGTGTGACAATAGTTAATTAAAACTTTAATGAGATTAACTATAGTGTTGTCCGCATTATCGATAATAATGGTTGAAATAACGTATTCAAATATTAGGAATTACCGTTTTTGGAAAGGAAATCTTTTCTCGTACAACTTATATTAGCATAAGCTATAATTAATTGTTTCTAAGTGAATTTCTTAACGCTAAATAGTTTTTATACAATATCATAGTTACAAATGGATCAAATTATTATTATTTAAGAATCAAAGTACTGTTATAAGTAGTATTACTTCGAATGTAGTATGGAAGGTCCCATTTTACTTATTATTTACTTTCTTTTGGGGGATATTTCAAAGGTTTTAATACAACAACTTCAATTTTCTAAAACAGCAGATTGACTGTTTGGTACGGAGATGTGTTTTTTTGCAGTGATTTTAATGTTGGGTCGATTAGCAGTCATTAAAGTAAGGTTTACTAATAATAGGATCTTATTTATAACGTGTTCTTTTTGGTTCCTCATGAATTATAGAAAGAATGAAAGAAACAAATTAATATATTTTTTAATTTATTTAATTGTGTGTGGTTTAATTAAGTACTTTATCATCATTATAATCATTTTAGACATAAGACAATATCTTCTGCTGAACATAGGCCTCCCTCAATTACTTCTAGATTGGCCGGTTGGAAGTAGCCTGCATCCAGCGGCTTCCTGCAAACTTTGCCAGGTCGTCTATCCACTTTGTGGGTGGACGTCCTACGCTGCTCTTGCCGGTATGTAGCCTTTTGGTATTCTAGAATTTTTCCACTCAATCGGCCGTCAATTCTACTATCGTGGTAATGTGCCCCGCCCACAGCCATGTATACTGCATAAGTAAGTACTTATACTGATTTAAATCCTAATTAATGTTATAGGTACCCTCTACTTGCCTTACCCACAACTTACAAAAGTAGGTACAGACAACAGTTCGTCAACCTACCGCAAAACGTCTTCAAAAAAGGAGGAGGTTCTCAATTCGTCGGAATCTTTTAAAAAAAATGTATGTTCAGCGATCATTCGTTACTACGTTGACCGATTTTGATAATTTTTTTTTTGTTCGAAAGGTAATACTTTCAGAATGGTCCCATATAAATTTGGTCAAATTGTGATGATGGGATCCATAAGAAAATCATCAAACATTGCATGAACTGACTGACTGAATACCACGCGAACTGATTTTTGTATCTATGTTATCCAATATATTTGACAAATATGAATCGATTTTGATGATTCTTTTTCTAATAAATAGCTTATACTTAAAAGATACTATACTGAAAAAAATTACGGAAAAAAATTCACCACTAAGAGTGGAATAATAGCAAATGAAATTGGTGTTCTGCAGTTAAATTTTGTTTGCACTCTTAAGATCTGTTTTGATTAGGATCTATCACTAAAAATAGATAAAATAAGTAAATTAGTTAGCTTTTTGAAGTCGGTTAATTTTTTTTTATAATCTCAATTTATATTGATCTGTATAAACGTGTCCGATTTAAAGTTTTAAAATAGGTTAAATGACCATTAAGTTTTTGGGTAGACCTGCCGTTGACTGTACTTAGTTTGTCGTTGGATATAAAAAAAACGGATAGACTAAGTTAACGTTAAAAGATTTTTCTAAATTCACTCTGTTTTGTCGTGTTGTTTTTCTGAAGTCTACACAGACGAAGAATCTAGTTCTTTATAACTAGCACAATTCAGCCATTTATTAATTTATAAATAAAACACAATTTCAAACAGCCTAACCGCGTAGATTATCCCTTAACACTCGTGTAGAATCCCCCGAGATTCCTTTGGAAAACAATAAACGAATAAAACCCGCAATAATAAGGAGCGAGCGTGATTGATACAACGGCGAATCCCTCGCCGACAACGCTATTTGCATTTTTATGAGAGCCGCCCTAGACGCCCGCCCTACGGAGCTGATAGCCTACAGAGGCATGACGGCGAACACGACAGTAGCTGCTATATTTTTGCGTTCTAAAGAGTACAGTCGACGACAAGTCAACCTGCATAAAAAGTTAAAGGTCATTGAACTGATGTTCAACTTTATGCCTGACACGTAGACATGAATATCAATTGAGAAAATTGGAGTTTTTTGGTACGTTGACGAGATGTTGTCTGTGCCTATATTTTAAAATAGATTGATTCAGACATGTTTGCAGAAGAAAAATTGGTGTCATTGGTTTTATTGTGTTGTCATATTTATTAAAACCGCCCTAGAACTTATGAACAACGAGGACAGCGGATAGGTATTTAATTAATGTTTACCACTGACCTACTAAAAAAGTTTTGGTTTTTATCAGACCCGCCCTAGACGCCGCCCAGCCCCGAGTAGGCAGGATTGCAGTGGCTACATTTTTATGTTTTGTTATAGATTTGTTGAGTGAGTAGCTTACACAAGTTTATATTATGGATACCGCACAAAATGCTATATTTGATTTTATATGGTTTATTTTTTATATATGTTTCCGTTTTTAAATCAAATCATTTATTGGTGATACACAGGTAAAAAAAATATGTTGTACTTAATAATAAATATTAAACTTGCTGTGATCAGCCTTGCCGGCAAACAAATATGATAAAAATAAAAATAAAGTCAGTGGATTAACGAAATAACATATAATTATGGTTTACGGCAGTTAAACAGATATCAGAATGTTATTTAATGTTTGATTGTAAAAATCCATTAACTGAGTAAAATGCGTTATTTGTTAAAAAAAAGTCAATGCATTCTTTGATGCAGTTAGAGATTTTATTCTATAGTCTTGGTGCTATAGCAAAAATACTCCTCACTCTTTATCATCATCACTGTAAATTAATTGAATTTATAAAATTACATTCAAAATATTAATAATTCAATATGTAACCATGTGCATTTACCACCATATTAATCCCCTAAATACCTAATTATACGAAATCAAAAACACAATTACACCGCAAGCATATTGGTCAGAGCTTCAAAAGCATCTGTCGTATAAATCCGACATTAGGGCGGGCGCACACTATTGTGATGTTAATGCAGCGGACAACAGTTGTTGCTTGATGCGCGAATAATGGCGACAAAGCCAAACGCAACGCCCGCGGTTCAGTTTCAAGTTTTGTGGAGTCATTATGCTGATCGATTGGATTTTGGGATCATAATCCATGAAAATGTGTTTTTATGGCTCGTATTATTAAAGGCATTTGAATATAAAAAAACAGTAGTAAATTAGCTACCAAATCGTCCAACTCGTCTAAATCTTAAGGAGATGTGAGGACTATTTGCCTAATATGTGATTATTTCTGTTAATTGCCTAAATGAAAAAGCCGTTAATTCACAATCAAAAAGACTTTATAACACTTTAAAATTTAGATTCAATTTTAGTGTATTGAACTATGATTGTGATTAGAAATCACGACACCATCTATAACCGCTCCGATAAAAAAAAAATATTACTGTGCTTTTAACGTCTTCCGATAGCCAAATGTAAAACTTAACTCGACTTATATGACTAAAATGATAATAATAATCGAAAGTAATCCTTTTGTAGATATGTTCCAAATTCACTGAATTACGGACTCCACTTATAAAATCATCGTTAGCCTACCAGTACCCTAACTTACGAACAAAACAAAATTCTTACAGTAATCTTTTGAGAATATATTTTATCTAGGTTAGGCATTAAACCTAACTACAATTTAATTCGACCCTGCTTTATTCTATGAAATATGTCTGTCATTGCATACGTATTAAAAACCCCGGCCGCATTCAGTTGATGATCGTGTTAATGGTGTGGCGGGATCAATCACGCGCAGCTGATGCCGGGTCAACGCGCGTCGGAGGATAAAATACAATGATGAAAAGAGAGGGCGGAGAGGAAACGTTTTAGAGACAAACATATTACTGTTATCATTGGATTTTTTAATTTTAGTAAAATATATTTTAGTCAAAACTGTGGTTTGATTTGGCTGTTAAAATTGACAGAACAAAAAGTGTGTAGCCTAACCTTAAGATCTTTAAATTATTTAAGGTTAGGTTTATTATAAAGGATAATTTTTGCTTGTCGTTAAAAAAAACTTGCATTGCTGTATAAAATACGATGACAAAAACAAAGAGCTGAGAGGACACTTTTAAGAGACAAACAGTGTAAATCGTTATCAGTATATTTCTTAGAGGTTACACCAATAAGTCACAGTTTAATAACAAAATTTTTTGTATTTGATAATTGGTAAAATATTTAATATAAATAAACATATTATATTATATTATTTTTTGCGGTAACAACAGCAATATTAATCAAACTGGAAACGTAATCCAGTAAGTGACTAAGACTTAAAACAAAATGTTAAAAAAATAACTTATTTTAATTTATCAAATATGTTTGACATTTCAAGCAATGTAATCTGTCAGTAAATATATAAAATAAACAATTGCTACAATTACTTCAACAACTTAATAGTGGTTAAAAAAAAAGTAAGATAATTAATTGAGTTGTGAACATATCTAAAGACCCGTTGAGCATAATCACCATCGATTAAGTCAACAAAGGACTTGAACAATCTGCAGGAACGTTAAACTAATTTATTGACTATAAATAAGGCGATTGCAAACGATCTGCTTCCTACCGAACCCTAAAAATGCGCTGCTAACGGCCCAATCTATTAGGGCCCACAGGGGGTGGGCGTATTGACAAGCGTTACACATGGATAATTATTAGGCGTAAATACCCTATGTACAATAGTTACGATAGCTTAGCTTACCTACCCTACCCTAGTTACAATTCTTAAGCATTTTCATCCCCTATAGGAATGAATTTCTACAAACGCAAACCCTTAACTAAGAATCATCATAAACAGCCCAGTCCACTGCTTGTCCTGCTTGATATAGTCTCCTCCCAATGCACGCCACTGCGCCGTATCCCCGGCTATTTATTTCCATCCACTGCCAGCAGCCTTGCGTATATCGTCGCTCCACCTTGTCTTATAGCGCCCCACGCTGCGCTTGCCTAGTCTCGGACAGAGTCCGACTCACCCCCAGATCGGGCCCGCTAGAAAAGAGCCCGACAGCGGTCCGGCCTGTTTCGGCAGTTCCGATCCCGTCGGCGCCACCACTAGCGGGTTCGCCGCTTGGTAGAGTGCGTTTTGCACTTCACGTTGGCCCGATCACGCCTGCTAGTATGGGGCTCGACACGTACGAGCCTGAGGCTTCGCTACGCGGAGCGTCACACTCGGCCGGGTCGTGGCGACCGCTAGCGGGGCGGACCTAGGCTGTGGGCCTTCAGCGCACGCCACAACTGCCCGGTTTAAGCTGAAGAATGCCTTCTTCAAAGGCACTCAGCGATAGGTCCGTCCAAAAAAAAATATAAAAAATTGCGTAGTCGCGGTCTCAAGAACACGTCTACCCCATCGGTTATCGATTCTACGCCAAATGTGACCAGCCCACTGCCACTGCAGTTTGCTTATTCTTTTAGCTATATCGATTACTTTAGTTTTCTGGCGGATAACCTCATTTCTGATTTTGTTCTTCAGATAAATCCTTTCCAAGAACTCTTTCCATAGCTCGCTGAACTAGGAATATTCCAACGATATTAAAATAAACACACACAAATTATATAATCCCAAGTACTAAAGTGACTAGATAATTGATAAAAATACCTAAATACATTTATAAACATCCATGATTAAGTCTAAATGCTCGGGATTCGAACCCGCAACCGCCTGGCTTTGTAGTCCGGAGCTCAAACCTCTACACTAGGCGGTTGTCTGGTATATATACAGGGTGGCCAGAAAAGTGACGTCCAAAAATTTTTTTAGGTGCCTCATGTTGATAGGTATCTGAATCACTTCTATGTATGTTCTACGATTTTTCATAGTTTTTGAGTTACGATTTTTTTTAAATAGCCTATGAAGGTGAAGTACTACTTTATTATTATTATTATTATGAAAGCTTAGAGTCTAGCGCATTCTCTAAAGCTACTTAGAAACTATGAAATTATCAGTATAAATTTTAATTTTAAGTTGAAAATTTTAAGGTACTTAACTCAACATAAATTCTCAACTTTAGGTAAATTTTGTAGTAAATTCCATTAAAGTTATAGGGCTGTTTATTTTATGCATAAATACACAGTTCATAGAGATTTAGCTGCAAGAAAAAAAAATCGCAGGAACCATCTACATTTTTTTTAATTTTTTCAAAAATATATAAAAGAAATCGTAACTCAAAAAATAACAAAAAATCGTAGAACATACATGGGGTGATTCAGATACCTCTCAACACGAGGCACCTAAAAAAATTTTTGGACGTCACTTTTTTGGCCACCCTGTATATTATAATTATAACCACTTATTCAGTTGGTATGCATGTAACTACTTCCCAAAATATAGCTTTTCCCTGCCTTCAGAAACTACATATTTGGCTGGTGAAGACAAGAAGCAAAGCAAGAAAATTTCAAATATGTATAACAAGTATTATAAAGTGTATGTACCTAAGTATATCTAACTGCACTTGTCTTTCATCCATCCAATTTGTGTGTACAGGCTAATCTATAAAACTACTTAAGGGATTTCGATGCGGTTTTCACTATAAATAAATCTGATTCACAAACAAAATTGTGTATACAGGGAGTACTTTTATTCAGTTTCGATGTAAAAGGAGGCAAATTTGATCGTTAATACACATTCTTAAAATGATTGTATTAATGCACACATCGAAATCATGAAATAATATTATTTTAATGTTATTACTGTAAAATCTTGAACTACAGCGAATTCAAAGAATATCCAGTACAACTTAAGATTTAAGAAGTCTTATTATTAAAAATCCAATCTGTTCTATCATAAAAGTTAATTTCAGACTTTTAATAGCAATTTCACTCAATAAGTCTTAAGTTTTACGTCACGGTATTAAGCAAAAAAATCATTTAGACGTTTTCGACAGAAGAATAGACTCTTAGGATAGGCACTATATTGATCGCTTTTAAATTACCAACAAACCGAATTCGAAGCCGTGGCCACAGCTGTGTCATATAAAAATAAAAGTATTTTCCAATTTATTCGCTTTGTTTTGAATAAAAACTGAAAGTTATAAAGTAACTTCTTCTGTACTTAATTCTTTCAGCACGAATCTACTAAAATGTAATCAACCCAGATATAAAATACTCTCAAAACATTTAGTGAAACCCATTCGACTAATGACGTCGATTAACGTTCGCTCTCTTCTGTCACCGAGAATCGATATATCAGCTCACACTGTCAAAGGACTATCAGCTTTAAACTGTAGCAATTAGATCTAAAATCACTTTTCAATATATCTGCAGAACTGCCATTGAATAATCAACCTACGATCCTTACAATTAGGTTTAGAATGTGATTGTTTCAGAAACGGTGGCGGTGTATGGAAATGCCATCGACGTCTGCTCGATAGATTTAGGCCGGAATTTAGGCGGATATATGTCATCGAATGTCAATAGCAGAATAAACATAGCAGCGGTCCGATTAAACGAGTTTGACAAATTGTTCGTTGGGAAGATGAAAATTTATGTTTGTTGTTGACAAACGTACTAATAAACAAATACATACAATCAAAATTGTAATAAATTAATAAATAGACAAAACAGTTCAAAGTAAGTTTCAGTTGTTAAGACAACTATGACAATAGCATTAATACATTACCTACGTAAATTAAACCCTTTGCGTGCACTTAAAAAATTTCCCTATTGTTTTCGATAGTTTTTTCAGTCTACAACGGGTAAGTGGAACGCGAAGGCATAATTGATATCATAGTTTAAAAAACTATAAAACACACTTGCATGTCAAAACGAATCAAATAAGCCCAAAGATAAAGGTTTTACAAGTAATCATCGAAAAGTTCTTCTAGCTACCACCTGACTCCATCATCACATCAGCACGAACGGTGACAAATTATTGTGTTGTCATCCAAATGTCAAATACTTACAAAGTTTTAAATCGATACCTACGTCAGTTTAAAAAGTAGGTTAGAAACTTTTATCAAGAATGAGTTAAATTATCCACGCGTACGATTTTTAACATCGGCTAGGAATAATTAAATGTGGATTTTTTTTGTGCTTTGCATAGTTTGATTAAATTACTGATTCTGAGCCACTCCTAAAGATTTGGCACCCCTTTGCAATGTAACCCTGTATGTATGTAGATGATAAATATTCTTGAACTTAATTGAATCAACGTATTCACAAAACACCATAATTTAAAGAGTAAAAAACATTTCAAAAGATTGGAAATTTTGAGACTTATCAAAACAAAATAGAAGGGTTTCACTATCCACCTCTTAGCTCTATTAACAGATAGCACGAATTAAATTATTCTACCAATTGTCATCCAGATTACGTTTTGGACTACAAAGATTCCATTCGACACCAACCACCAATTAGTTAGATAGGCTAAAATCAACATCCATTATCAGGTATATTCCATTGTTCATTCAACTGAATCTAAAAAAAACGTGTTAATGTATCGTGAAATTATCTGTTAATCGTTTTTGATCGACCTCTTCGACTAAAATCGTGACGTGTGAGTCGCCTTTCGTCGTCCTCACTTCGGCAACATGTTACACTATGTCAGGCACACGGGCGGGACATAATTAAACGATGCCCACGCCCTCTGTCTATGACGTTAGCACTATTTAGTAACATGCACCTTGCATGTGAAAATATGAAATACCTTAATTAACCTTAACAGAGTCATCATCAGCATCATTTCAGCTATGGACGTCCACTGCTGAACACAGGCCTCCCCCAATGACTTTCATCGAAGAGATTACCAATATTCGCCACGCTTGGCAGGCGGGTTGACGAGCGCAGTTTTTTATAAAATTTCGCACACAGACGCTGCTCCTCGTCTCATGATACAGGAATTAGTCGCCTCTTAAGACACGCCTCCTGTTGGCGGTGGAGAAGTGTATTCTTTACGGCCGTCCCCACACGACACTTAACAGAGTGCCTTCAAGTATTTCAAATCTAGATTTTCTGTTTTCATTTTCTGTTCTCTCACTTTCACTGTCTTCTTTACTTATGTTGTCGAAAGTTGCTGAAAATATTAAACCTTAAAATATTTCATACCTTGAGTGTCTGTATTCACTTTCAGCTCTCTGTCTCTTTCACTCTCTTTTTTATATAGGAGAGTAAAAAGTATTATGCTGTTGTTAAAAAAAACAGGCACAAAAATACGTCGAATTACCGACAGCATTAAAAACAACCATTATGCAAATGAAATCGCCCGTTCAAAACCGATCGCAAAAACAATCCATCAACAAAACGCTTTTTATAAAAAAAGCAACGTCAACTATCTAAACGCATCTCCATTCACTACAAATTACATTCAAATTACCGTTCTAAAATGTATTTAAAAAATGCTCCCAGATTTCGCATTCACAAAGCTCTATTTTATCAAAACACATTAAAATTAAATTATAGTGTCATCCATCACAATAATTTAATATGCTCAAGTGGCGCCCTCCCTGCACCCTCGGTATCAATAGTCATCTACATGAGTTTAAACTGTCGTTCATCTTATCTAGCCGTTACGCTGCACACGCTCGCAGTAATTTAATTTAAACCGTATAAACATTTTCTTAATCACAGATATGACTATTAATTGTGTGTCGGCAGTTTTAAATTTAATAATGCTGATGAGATTGCTATCAAAACAAGGCATTTGAATTACTAGTAGTGTTCTTTGCATTTTCCTTCTTTCTGTTACCATTAAAAAGGCCCAATAAAAGATATCATAATGTTTACAAACTTTGTAAAATGTTTAATTAGTCGCAAAATAGAATAAAGGAAATGACTGTTTTTCTGAACAACGTGTAACTATACAAAACCTCTTAAATTTTGGTCCCATTGAAAAATAATTATGTATTTGTGCACAAGGAACAGCCTGTAAGAGGTTTTACGTATCGTATTTAGAATTACACGTTGTACACTTAGAATATTTTAATTTTGCTGATATTAGTTTAACCACGTTTTGGTTAGTTTAGGTATTCTATTGTAGCAAGTAAAAATGGCAGTCAAAGACAAAAATTACATTCAGACCCCTGGGAACGTCCCAACTATGCCAACTAATTCGACGCAGCTTTACAACGCCCATAAAAGGAATGATAACGATACACTCAGATTTGCATTTTAAGTACGCGCGAAGGAATTATGATATGCAATAACCGGGCCTGTTGTTATGACGGCTGTATATCAACTGTATAATAGCTGTAAAGTTTTAAGGCCCTGCCTTCGGTGACGAACAGACAGACTATCTAGATCAGTGATTCCCAAGTAGGTATTTGCGGTTGTTGCACCTTCCTTTCCGAAATAATAATTATACAAATAAGCACAAAATATTGGCAACCCGATGTCTGAACATAGTTTTTTTTTATTAGGCTTAGTTACGATGCTAAGATCTAATTATTATTTATTTGGTGCGCATTGCATAATGTTGATATAATACAAAACCCTGCAGAGGTATAGCGATTATATTGTTACATTAAATGAGTAACAGATGCTTAAGGTCTAATTCAACCAATAGACTAATAATAAGGCCTAATAAAATCCATGCTGCATGATTTTATAAATTAACATTATTCTTATTTAAATTATGTTAAAATGTCTTCCATATTGATAGATTTGGCTTAGTTTCATTTGAATGATCAAAAACATTTACATAAATCACTTAATATGAACTCTGAAGATATTTCTCATTATAGAAGTGTCATAGTTAAAGTTTGAGAACCTCTGATCTAGAATGTGATGCTGGTTTATTTCGATAGGCAAATGAAATGTGCTAATTGATAAAGTTAATGATAGAGACTGGTTTATGGTTAAGTTATGAGCTTTTTTAATAGCAAATAAATTGGCAGATGCATCTTAATTTCTTCAAATAAACATAGATTACGAAGAACCTAAATTCGATTACTCTATACAACAAATTTTATTAGTATACTTATTCATAAGAAAAGCTAACGTAACCATATATATCTAAACGCACTGGAACTGGATAACTGTAAAAGGTTTTGTTAAAAATAAAAGATTTTTGCATCCATTGCAAGAGAACACAACAAATTGTTTTATTTTATTAAAATTTCCCAAAATATAGTTATTGAATAAACAATCGTCAGTCAACAATTCATTTCATTATGCATTCCCGTTGCACCGGTGCAAGTCACATGTGTAAACACTGCACCCTCCCTTCAGCCATCCAGAGGGATTAATTTTATTGAATGCCAAATGAGCTATGACAGGGGAATCGTCCCGACCTACAAAGTTACAGTTGCCATCTACGCCGCACTTAATTCTTACCCTATAAAGTAGATTATCCTGTGACAGAAAAGCCAATAACTTGGTAAAGTAATTACCCCCCGCCACATTGGCTTTTGAGCCCAATTTGTGAATGGAAACACTCATTTGTTCGGCCAGTTAGTTGGCTATAAAGGATTATAGACCCATTCGTAATGGGCTGTGCAATTGTATGCCATGCTAATCTAAATCTAGGCAATAAAGGAAGTCTAATGCTAAATTTTACACGTTACATACGAGTATGTAATCTGTATGTTAAAGATTGAAACCACTCATAGTATAAAATAAACCCATACGTCTCTTAAATTAATAATGGATTTATTAATTTAATTCTACACAACAACTATTAAAGTTTGTTCTGTACCTGAAATTTTGTTACCTAATATTAATAAATTGCAATGTTACATGAATTTTAAAACGCCCCAAATATATATTTTTTCCTATTATTGTTTTTATGATTGCTACTATTTCTATTTATTATTTTATGCCGTACTTAGACGATGTTATTGTTATTAATACGACTCTGAATCTTCATTCACATGAAAAATGTAATCAAACATCGTAAAGTATTTTTATGCCTGTCACATCGCAGAGTGCATTGGGTCGGAAGATCAAATATTAGAGCTGCGCAACTGTTCGCTCTCATGTATCGTGCATTAATCACATGTTCGCTTAATTTGGCCCCAACTTTCGCGATTGATTCAATGATGTTGTTGAAAGTAAGATTTATTTTTGTTACGATCTCAATAATTGAATTTAACTTAAAGTTATTCTATTTTTGTTACGTATATTGAAGCAGTGTAGGTCAGTTGTTTTATTTTAGTTTTATCTAATATTCGATGTAATTTTTTGGTTTTTGTGTCTTATGATATTATTTTGTCTTCGCCTAAATTGTAAATTCTAAATGTATGTTTTTCTATGTACTTTTTGTTTTGTATAGTGTGTAATAACGAGTATCTATCTAGCTATTTTATATCTTATTTATTCTTAAACCTGGAAATCTATGTGAAAAAATATTTATTTTGTCTGATTCTCTTTTTTCATGACTTATTTCTATCATTGATTTGCTTCATTTAATTTGATATGTTTATAACATTCACGTGTTTAGTAGTGCTAACCAACCAGATCATCTTTAATTCCCTGCAAGTTAACGCTATTCGTTTCAATTCTCGTTCGAATTGAACAGTTGCCTCTTAATGGTACATATCACTTACTGTAATGCGATTTCGGCAAACGAGTCATGATCTATGATGAGGGTGACTGTCAGGGCTTAGGGTGTTTCGGGTCTGATTAGTAACGCGTCATTAACTTCGCGAGTGATAATTACTGTTTCTTTTTAGTCAAATTTTAGGTGCAGATTGTTGAATTTGTCTTTAGGGTAATCAAGAATTTAGATCTTGATCCCAAAAATGTAAACCTAACTGAAACGATGTGATATATTGCAAATGAAGGTTGAATGCCTTTAACATTTTAAAATAAACTTTACGTTGATATTTTTATTTCGTGAAGTGAAAAAGGGTGTTCGTCGAAATATGTATGAAAAAATAATTTGAAATCAAGAATTGAAAGAGTGAAAGTCAAGATTTAGTAAGTTGCATCGACTAACAACATTTAAAGTATAAATAACACAGTAACTACTAGTTCATAAAAAACGTTTCACGTTTGTTTTGAAGACATAATTATCGACTAAAATATCAGACCTAAACGATTCAAAAGCAGCGATCCAAAACAGTTAGCAGTTAAAACAAAATTGGCAGCACAACTGTACAGAAAATTCAATAATCTTTTGCTATGGCGAAACATCTAACGGCCCGTGACCACAGTGGGGTGAGTGCGCCAATCGCCGGCCCTACGTAGCCGTTTAGCGAGGGGATCAGGGGCTGTGTCACACCCTAATTAGTTTAGAATAAAACTGTGCCTTTTACGCCTATTTTGCTTATGGTATTTAATTGAAAAGTGTATTTGTTATTGCCCTTTTAGGGACTGATACAATTTAATGTCATATCACGTACAAGATAATTTTTGTTTCATATTTAGGTTTGTATGTTTAGATACGATTTGGATTGCATAAAGCTAGAGGTGATTTCTGCCAGCAGTACATATTAAATTTCATTAAAATGCTTTTAACTTGGCAGACTAATAGAAGTAAGATAAAAGAGAAGAGAGAAATAAGAGTAAATGTATCAAAAATAATACACAAGCGTATAATACCACTCACAAAATTTCAACATCCATTTATAATGTTTGTTTAAAATGTTATTAAAAATGCGACGAAGGTCAAGCATCATTGCAATATATTAAATAATAGTTTAAAAACTATAAAATACACTATTGTATGTATTAAACTTGTCAAAAAGAACACGATGGTTTTACTAGTAATTGTTGAAGACTCCCACTGTCCACCTCCGGACTCCATCATCGGATCATCATGATGGTGTTAAATTTTTGTTGAAAGTTTTAAATCTATACGTCAGTTAGAAGGTTAAAAACTACTTCCAATATTTGATTAGGTTACATAATTAGTTTGTTACAATTGAAGCTAATTTATGGGTGTTAAAAAGTAGCCACCATTACAGTAGCTCCACTCAGAAGCACATACCGTCATCACAAAAATGAGTCGACGCCAAGCTCATGATAAACAAAGCAAAGTCGATGCGTCCACATGTGGCCCGCTTTTAATCCTCGTAATAGAGCGAATCGTTTGATTGCGCCGACTGGCTAAGTGATTGACTTTTCAATCTGTATAATCCGATTACCGACAGTTACTGGGCCAGCGACAGAGATAGGCGGTGTTACCCTGATATAAGTTAATTGTCCGAACTGTATTAAATGTTGTTGGATTTGATACTTCGATGAAAGAATTAATTTTGCTAAGTAAGTAATGTAATTCCGAGCTTTCATGCAGATTCGAATTTAATTGTAAATGCATTTACATTAAGTTTGGTTATCGGGAATATCGAAGACCCAATTTTGTTTTTTTTCTGTATAGACTTTGACGAGAAAACAACATTGCTTAATTACGCTAAGCAGGAGTTCATAGACCTCCGATTGATATTTGTTGATAATATTGTCAGGGGCCTAAAAACACATCTGATTAAAACACCTGATAGTTTTAATCACTATAGATACCTATGTAATATAAGTATATTGTACCATTTTCCCTCACTGCAACCAAGACAGCTTCAAATGGGAGCTGCAAATTTCAAAATAAAGAAAAAAAACCCTACAAATACTTGATGCTTGAAACAAAACGTTTATCTATCTATAGTGATTGACAATGCCTTATCGACACTAAATCGATGAATCGGTGCGGTCAAAACCTAACAATGGCGTTGATGGCGTCAATAAGAGTGCGTCTGTTTTGTATACGGTACGTGTTGTAATGAAAATTTTACATTTTCAATAATATTGTACAAGAATGAAGAAATTAACATTTTTCTAAGATGAAAATCGATTTCACTTTCTTTAATAACTTTGTCTACCTATACCCAAAAAAGTCGATTAAATTTCGTTAGGGCGCATCACTATAATGGTCTGTCTGTCTCAGAACTTATGCTAATTTGAAAGCACTATAATACCTTGATAATACCTAGCGTATGGCATTCCAGCCAACGCCTATCACCCTGAATGAGTATGGCACACGAACTTGGTGGGCTGTAAGCGCTTGCTAAACAGATGAAGAGCTCCTTTTAACACTAATCGACTTTGCCCCCACTCTGCTTTCCTTGACGTCAAACGCCTACATGGAAGATCCTTACGTTTACCTCCGTCAGCTCGCCGCCAGACCCCACCCCCTTCTTGTATGAAAACCATTCCGAAATTTTCTCGAGACTCGAGTTTCTTGCGTTTCAGTAAGCTGAAATCTATGTAAGCTCAAGCCAGAACAAAAAGCGAAGAGTTGACGACCATCATCATTTGCCTGCCCTGTTCCCAGGTCATCTGGGGTCGGCGCAGTATGTCTTTCTCTTCCATGCAATCCGGTCACTCGTCATTGAGTCATTCACTCCCTTCTCAGTCATATCTCTCCTCACACAATCCATCCATCTCTTCTTAGGTCATCCCCTACTTCTCCACCCATCAATACTCATATCTCTTACTCTTCTCGTTACGTGCTTCTCTTCCCTTCTCATCACCAAGACAAACGGTGTCCTTTCATCTTTTCTTTGACGAAGAAGAGTTGACGACCATGTGGATGCGATACCGAAAGAAAGGGTAGAGCCAAGGTCTAGCAATGTGAGGAAGTCGCTGACATCCATCCATCTGTCATACTCAGTAGTTTCCTGGCAGCGCCCAATCAATCACCTGCTGCTGCTGAATATCTTAAGATTATGGTTGACATGATAATCTAGCCAAAAAAAAAACAAAAGAACCTCACCTTAACTTGTGACTCCGTCATGCCAAGTGCGTACGCGAGCTTAGCTCGCTCTGGCCCCGCTAAGTATTTGGTCTGTTCGAAGGTCTTCTCCAGCGCGAAGATCTGCTGCCCACTGAACGTGGGCCTCGTGTGTTTCTTCTTGCCGTCCTTGTCTACCCCGCCGGACTGCGCTGCGCACGCGCTTAGCGCGCCGTTGCTCACTGAAATAGAAGGGTAGGTTTAGTAAGAGAAGAAGTAATGGTGGTGCGGGTAAGTTTTACTTATTTGTAATTGTTTTACAATCTTATTCTACAGGCGGTTTGATAATGTTTGTTTTATAAATAATAAAGTATCAATATTTCTGATCTCTTTAGGCGATTATTACGTAATATTTATCGGTGTTTTGATAAACGATATAAACCATCAGAAACGTATCAAAAATGATACTTAAATCCAACATCAACATCTTTTTTGCTAGATCTTCTCTATACTGATCCATGGCATTCTCGATTGCTAATAAATTTCGTTAATAATGTTAACCAGTTTAACTTCTACTTCAATTCTGCAAGGAAATGTACATAAATCATCGAATACATACCCTGTAGAGCAGCAATACGAACCATCTTTCTCCGAAACTAGTAAGTGATTTTTCACTTATATTTAGTATGAAATGACAATTCCTGACAACTCTCGCCCATACAAAAAACTACAGATCCAGATTAAAAAATTGCGAAAAATTTCATCGAACAAATCATATGACATTTCTACTCTATAGGGTATGTGCTCCAGCCCATGACATAAATTCACAAAAAAGACAGTTTTGCTGTTCACTTTCCAACCCACAGTTATTTACTTACTCTACACATAGGTACTCTCGCCGAGAGTCTCTCGGTACGGCAACTCGAATCAAACGCCCCTCGTCGGCTATCATTACTCTCGTTTCATTTTTTCGCCACCCCCTCCCTAAGGGCGCTACGGTCGCTCACCGGCTTCATCAAAACATTTGAACGAATGAAAAATACGCCAAAATAACGTAATAGAATACGATGGCTCCGGGTCCTGGTTTGTATAACAGTGTTTTTATTTTGAAACCACATTTGTCTGGGGATTTTGTCGTTATATTATTATCTCTTTGTTTGGTTAGTATTTATGCAACTTTGTAAATTTTCATTTATTTAAGTAGGTACACTTTATTTTAGGTAGTAACAGCCTAAGCAAACAGATAGACAGACATACAGACCAAAATTTTAAAAGAGTTTTTTTGAAGTTATAACAACTTAAGTGTTTAAAGGAATACGACTCTCCTTAAAACCACGTGATCAACTGGAGCGTCTAAAAAATAATTCATGATTTCGATGTTGCCATATCTAAAAATTGAGCTCATCTAATTGTTTTAAGGCGTGCTCTATTCTTTTGTACACCCTGTATACTTTCATGCTTTTTAGTAAAAAGCTGTTATTTTAATATTACAACCAGACACTTTAATTTTATTTATTTGTACAGATATAGAGTGACATATCTATATTAGGATATAGAATTTAGTTGTGTTTACGGAACTAAACTGACATATTTATATTAGGTTAAAGAATTTAGTTGTGTTTACGGAACTAAACAACCATGCCAAAAAAACAAGTGAGCAGAGCTGACAACTGTTGGAGAAGAAATGTTCACAATTGGTGACCAAAAACTGTAGGCCTCCCAACCAACTGGGTGGACTGATGATCTAGCCAAGGAAATAGAGCTAAGAAAATGATAAAAGAGATAGGACACACACACTCGTGATGAGATAGCATAGCATTTTCTTGACGCCTATGTTTGAGTTATTGTCTATAGTCAGTCAGCACCATCACAAATAGCTCTAAATACCATCTGTCGAGGGCAGTCAGTCAAATCAGTGTGGCCCGTTTCCAGTCTCGTGGCAGCGTGGGCTGAACCCCTTTTTACTTTGTCTTTTCTTTTATAGATTTTGGCTTTTTTTTTATCATAACCAGTCAATTTTTACATTTATTTTCTTTAAAATTTGTATAAAATTCTTGTCCAGCGACGTCTTGTATCCTATGGTGTTATTTACAAAAGACCATGCATAAAACATGAATTTGGAGTGTTCAGGGATTTTAACTAACTATTTCATTGTAGAACATGAAAAATAAAAATAAAGTTAGTTAAGCAATTCAATTACTTAAGAACGGAATAATAAAATAAGTAAACAGTACCTAAATATGTCTCGATAATAAATTGCTGAAGGTTGTAACTCTTATGACAAATATTATGTACAAATATGCAATAAATAACATACCTCCTAGTAAAAGTCATATTAATATTAATGCACAAGCATTAAGCCTATGTCTAGCAATAACATATAACAAAATTATTCTTTTTTGCAGGCATAACATGAAAAGTGACTCATATAACAAAATTACATTATTCAACACGTCTGTCTCAAAATAATTACTAATAACGTGTGAATGGAAAAAAAGATTAGTATTTTTCTCCTGTAAAACTGATTTCATGCATTAGATAAAGCGACTTATTGCTCAATCCAGACAAGAAATGGGTTTTAAGATAATTGTACCTGCATGTTGGAAAAAAAAAATATAACAAACTTCCGCCCGCGGCTTCGCCTGCGTAGTTCGGTCTGTCACTTATAGTCTTTATTAACGACCAAATGCATTATTTACCCGATATTTACTCTTAAACCGCTTAAGCAGCGCACGCAACGGAAACCCTCAAAATAAAATTTTCTTCTCATTTTTACAAAATTTTTCATTGATGCTCCGCTCCTTTTAGTTGTAACGTGATGTTAAATAGCCTATAACCCTTCTCGATAAATGGACTATCCAACACAAAAAGATTTTTTCAATTCGTAAAAGTAGTTCCTGAGATTAGCGCGTTCAACCAAACAAACTCTTCAGCTTTGTAATATTAGTATAGATTAAATTAATAAGTAACTAGAGTTGTAAATTGACGGTCATATGCTATAAGCGTCCGTCATTTATGATAAATGCTCGGTCACATTGGACATTTATTGTCACGATGGTCACATATTTTTTTAGGACAAATTAAAAAAAAGAAGAATTCCTCTAAAGTATACAATAAAACATGTTATCGGATCTGGATTGAACTCAAAAAAAAAACTCACGCAGAACGATACGACGCTTTTTAGCTTTTTTGTGCAGAAAGATAAATTAATTTTAGAAATTTCATTTCGTTATAGATCATCACTACTAAAGCCTGTCTTTCTTATAATAATGCACTTATTTGTGACCAAATTTTTTTTCATAGTTTGTCAATATAATTGATTGTGACGTTAGTGACAATAAATGTCCAAAATGTCCGGTCACATTGAGAAAATGACCAATTTGCTCGGTTATATTGGTCAGACATTTATAACGTGACGGACACTTTACAACTCTAAGCACAAAGTAACTCCTTGCCCACGCGGCTTCACTTGCATATCATTCCACCGTAACTCGCACATTTAATGTAACCGTGTATTTTATCCGTATAACACTAATATCGTTTCTCAGAGTTTCGATAATCATCACATGAAATCACGTTAGAATCAGTGGTGTATACCTACTGTGAAAACATTAAAACCGATGAGTAGAGTGTAAAATTGTCAGAAGCAGAAAATGTAGTTCTCGGTACAGCATTAGACAAACACTATTCCCAGCGAATTAAACTAATCTGCCTTCACGAGGGCCAATGATCAATACTCTTTCACCATTAAACGGACGACTGAAACATTCGTTCGTTCACTGACCGCGTGAAACTTGTGAAAACACCAGCCGATCCACACAAAACGGGACTTTATTACCTAGAACATAAAACTGAAATTCTATTCACTACCAACAGACAACTTCCCTACATTGTCCTGAACATACCTAACTGAATTTCAACTCTGTTACTATGTATTTAAAGATTAAATTCTCTTGTGGGTAGTCCGTTGTGGGTATTTGGAGTAAGTTTAGCTGTACTAAGTGGAATTCATTTGGTGACTGCTATTACAAGGCAGTGTTTGTTGTACAATTGTGCATTACGTATTTACAGAGGGAATTTAACGTGAAACTGGGCGTAATGCTGAAATGTACAATGTTAAAGTTGCATTTTAAATATGTATGGGTATTGTATAGATCTCTGTCTCTTTCTGTGAGCAGGTTGTCTATAACCAGGATTTGGATGGAGCGAACGAGCGATACATATTTATGGAAAACCTCATCATCATCATCATTTCAGCCATAGGACGTCCACTGCTGAACATAGGCCTCCCCCATTGACTTCCAGATTGGCCGGTTGGAAGCGGCCTGTATCCAGCGTCTTCCTGCGACCCTTACCAGGTCGTCTGACCCTCTTGTGAGTGGACGTCCTACGCTGCGCTTGCCGGTACGCGGCCTCTATTTTAGAACCTTTCTGCCTCATCTACCTTTCTGGCCGTCAGTTTTACGTGCTATGTGCCCCGCTCACTGCCACTTTAGCTTGCTTATCCGTTGGGCTATGTCAGTGAATTTTGTTCGTTTACGGATATCCTCATTTCTGATTCGATCTCGGAAGGATACACCGAGCATAACCGAGGAAAACCACCTACCAATCTATAATAGAAGAGTAGTTACAAAAATCACAAATCTATTTAAATCTATTAGGATATTTTTTTGACATATTTTTTATTTTTATTATTAATGTAATTATACCTAAATACTTATTGTGCTTATTTTAATGTAGAAATATCAGACCTAGAAATATGTACCTAACTTTTTATTTTTACAAAAATATTTGCATGTCTGACCAAGACAGAGCATGCTGAGCTTAATAACTTGCACCATCCTATCTGTACCATGCTTTATACAAATAAACTATTTCATTTCATTTCATTTCATTTCAAAGGATAGCTAATTACCTACTTTAATTGCAATTTTATATCTATAGCGCATATAGTATGTAAAAAACATGTATATTGATATCAAAGGTATCAATGAGACAATAAAACTTAATGCTAACTTATTTTTAACGAGATGACTTGAGTGTTATTCATTTAGTCGCTATAAAACGCTTTACAAAACAGTAATAAGAGTCATCGTGTTTTTGCCCTCTCGGTTCAGTGATTAATTTTAATTTTGCAAAATGAAAACAGATGGAGTCTTTTACAGCCTTTAATTTATCGCTTTGCGGCTTTTCAATCCGCTATAAACTTATAAAGTGTCGGATTTGATGTCTATAAACCACAACAGTGCTAAATGTGACGACCGTAATGAGAATAATACAACTTTTAATGATATTGGTGCTTATTTTTTATCAATTCCTGGTATGGTTTTTGTAATGAGTCTTATATCATTAATTAAATCATAATAAATAAATATTTGACAACATCATTGCTCTGATTCTAAGGTAAGTAACTAAAGCATTTGTGTTATAGAAATTAGAAACATCGACGGTACCACAACGTTCGTTCGTTTCGTAAAACGTTCGTAAAAGTTCGTTTAAAAGGACCTCAGAGATGGCGAAACTAAGTCCGGCGTGCTCGCCTCTCGGCTGCGGCCTTCGAGATGTAATTCTCGTCTCGTCGTTAATTCTTATTACAGGTTCATCATTTCAGCCATAGGACGTCCACTGCTGAACATAGGCCTCCCCCAGTGACTTCTATATTGGCCGGTTGGTAGCGGCCTGCATCTAGCGGCTTCCTGCGACCTTTACCAGGTCGTCTATCCACCTTGTGGGTTGTGGGCCTTTTTTGTATGGTTAATTTTTCTTCAACATTAATATTAATACAACATTATCTAGAATTAGCCTTGGGTATAACGACTACTTATCTACTGGCCAGTATGTTAAGTTTCAATAAGTCTGAGTTCGGTTTATACAAATAAAACTATTATGCCATTAAGGCATAGATTATAATTTTCAAAAATGACTCAGCATTTTAAAAGATTACCTCCTTTATTAAACAAATAAAGAACTTTATTGTTAGGGTAGATGTAAGAAAGGCGCTATATTTGGATATGAGATTATTTTCTAGACAGATAGAGTCTGGTCAATGAAATGTAGCCAGAATCCTTGCTTTCTTGCCTGATGGTCACGATTTTATTTTAAGTAGGAAGATTATGTTGCTATGTTTAATTTTTTGGTTGTATTGGACGACTTTGAAATGTCTTGTTGTAATGTGTAAATACGGTTTAGTTTTGAACTCTAAAATTGTTTATAAAGCTATAAATCATCATCATTATCATCATTTCAGCCATAGGAGGTCCACTGCTGAACAAAGGCCTCCCCCAATGACTTATCATTGCGGGGGATTGCCAATACTCGCCACGCTTGGCAGGCGGGTTTGGCGAGCGTATTTTTTATAAGATTTCGCACAGGCGCTGCTGCCCGTCTCGTGCTACAGGAATTAGTCGCCTCTTACGAAACGCCTCCTGTTGGGGAAGAGTATTCTTTACGGCCGTCCCAATACGGCACGCAAAGCTGTAAATAAGGTTGGTATTTTAAACCACACGACTGAAATCCTTACTAATATTATAAACGCGAAAGTTTGTATACTTATATGGATGTTTGTTACTCTTTAACGCAAAAACCACTGAACAGATTTTGATGCAATTTGAAATACAGATATACCATGGAATGAATTAACATACGGGATACTTTTATCCAGGTTAGGTCAACGCAGACGAACTCGCGGGCAAAAGCTAGTAAATAAAGTTTCCGAAACAAATACCAAACAATAAGTGTAACAGCCTTTCGAATTCACCAAGAGCGAAATTTATTCGGCTGAGAGACAATATCAACGTGCATAATGCATGATGCACCGCAACATGGCGGCGGAGTACGTATAGCCCCGACGCGAATTTTTAACTGTTTTGTGGAGGTCAGTGGGGTTTGTATTCAACTATTTAACCAAAATATAGTTATAAACAATCTCCCACTTTTTTATCCAGCCACTGCCAGCCATCTTCCTAAGGTCGTCGGTCCATCAAGCCTTCTAGGGCATCCTACACTAAGTTCTACTTCACTATCTGTAGCGCACTCTTTTTTTAATAAAGGACAATATTACATACATTGCTCTGAACCTAGGGTGAAGCTAAAGCACTTGTGTTATAGAAATCAGAAACAACGACGGTACCACAACACCCAGACCCGACCCAACATAGATAAGTTAGTTTCCACAACGACTCGACGGAGAATTGAACTCGGGACCTCAGAGATGGCGACGCCAAGTCTTTGGTAGAGGCTTACGTTCAATAGTAGACTGCAATACAAAAGAAGCTGACATGATGATGATGGTAAAGAAGAACCGCTTTGCACAGGTGTGCCGTGTGTTATAGATTTAGAATCATCTTCACCTTGACAATCACCTGCTGACACGAAGACACACAAACAAATTTATAGATACATTCCGTGCCATTGATTGTTAATAGCAAAGTATAAATCGGTAAAATACAAAGTATCTTTTGATTTATTTCTTAAATTAAACTACCACCCTTTTGATCTAGTTGTTTCCTCTGCAAAGTACAAAGCCAGCGGTCGAGGGTTCGAATCTCGCAAGGAGCAAGTGTTAGTGTGATGAGCACCGAGCATTTGTAGATAAGGCAATGGATGTCTTTTTTTGGTCGTTCTGCTCAATTTCGGGCTAGATAGGTGTAATTGCTGACATTTACTTATTTCTTTAATCATAAAGTCTTAATAAGAGACTTGAGTTCCACGCTTTATCAATAATAGTCTGATTTAGTGTTCATAAAAAGGGTAGAAGTATGTACCCGTAAAACCTCCCCTTCGCACTAAAACACAAAATAACAATTATATCAAACGCCATTCCGGGAATAGTCCGGCAAATCTGTACACTTTCGGGATCTCTGTATGCGAGAGGTGTTTGTTGAGGTGACTGTAAATTAGTGATTTGTAGGACAGACAGGGTTGCTTTTTAGTGAGCAAAGAGTTTAGTATAAAACAAGCGCTGCTATAGCAAGTAAAGATGGCGCAGGTACAAATTAGCGCGAATCCGACTCACACTTGTCATTTTTATTTTATTTGTTGTTTTACTTAAAGATATGCAATATAGTTATGTATATGTTTATTAGTTAGAAGTTAGTACGTTCTGCCATTTTAATCGAGCAATAAATGCCAAAACATACACGTTTCTTGTATTGGGATCCCCTTGAATTGCTTACCAATTATACGGTTTGAAAGATACAGCTCTATGACAAACGGACGGATAAACACCGGAGCCTTAGCAACCGTTGGGTACGAAACCCAAAATATTTGTCAATTTGAAAAACAGTTCAAAATAATTTTTTTTTTTTTTTAAATCACACCAATTATCTAGCCCCAAACTAAGCAAAGTTTGTATTATGGCGACTAGATAACGGATAAACATACTTAAATACTTTTAAACATCCATGACTTGACTTAGGTACAAAGCACGTGCTCATCACATAAACATTTCCCCCTTGCGGAATTCGAACCCGCAACCGCTGGCTTTGTAGTCCGGAGCGCAAACCACTACACCAGACGGTCGTCAAACGCCAACATAGTTATCATTTTTAAATTTCCCTTATTTATCCTACAAAATGCCTGGTCACTTCACCCGGTGCATAGCTGTACCGCAACCCCTTAGGGGCGCAGAGCGCAGGGCCCCCTGACCAGGGGCGTCGGGGCCGCCCCCGCCTCGTGTCTCAATTTGTTCGGCTAACGAGGAGCAAACGACACTCACGTATGATCTGTTAGGGGACATTTTGGATTTTCAGCTTTTTGACATGTGGAAGGCTTGTCTTAGAACGATTTCTAAAATAGTTTGACGATATATTAAGAACGTTTTTTCTATTTTGACCAATAATTTAATATTGAGACAAGTGTTAGTGTGACGAACACTTTCTAAATTACAATCATGGTCGTATAAACTATCCGTAATATAGTTACTACAGTTAAGGAAACCGGGGAACAAACTACCCCGGTTGCTAACTGTCAAAACTCGACTTATTTAAAAATGTTTTATTAGTTAACTGGGTGCGAAGAGCCGTTTCTTCTTCCGTTTTAATAAATGGACACATAGGAATGCATTCTCTTATTGAATGAGTCTAGTTTTTGACACTTAGACAACTATCCCCGGTCTCCCCTATAACTTCTGTTCCTTTTGGGGTACAAAATTGATGTGATTGCTCAAAGTAATATATTTAAGTATTCCTTAAAACTCATTTGTTGATTTAAACCTAACAAAAACTGAGAAATGAACATCATTTTCACAAAATCTGGGCTGTACCGTGTGTGAATAAATCCCCTTGCTAAGGGTGGCAGACCGCACCCCGTTGTATTTACTCGGGCTTTCACTGTCTTATTACGCAACACATAAAGGAATATTTAACATTCGCGGTAAAAGTAAAGGGTGAGTTTTGACGATATATTAAATATAAATAAAATATAATAAATAATAATACATTTTAAACCGAGAATGTGGTCGATGTAGAAAACGAACTTATCAATATTATCTCGGGTCTGGGTGTTGTGGTCCCGTCGTTGTTTCTGATTTCTGTAACAGAAGTGCTTTAGCTACTTACCTTAGTATCAGAGCATTGCTTATGATTTGTTTCAATATTTATTTATATTATTTTAAAATGTGTAGTTCTTAGTGACCGAAACTTAAACACATGATCATCATCATCAGCATAATTTCAGCCATAGGACGTCCACTGCTGAACCCTCACCCAATGACTTCCAGATTGGCCAGTTGGAAGCGGCCTGATTAAACACATGATTGTACTCATAATAACTGATTTTCTGAATCTTGAAGTCAAATGTATTATTTTTTTATGATAAGAGTATATTCCTGACACCAACTTGGTCTGCTTTACTGTTCTTGTGAGGGTCTATATTTATTACAAAAGATAGTGGGAAACTAAACTTAATAACTGGCTATTTTACTATGATCAAAAATAACCTATAAATAAGGAGTCTCATTACTCAAAATCACTGGGACAGACACTTCGAACTATTAAAATACTACATAACCTTTTTATTAGGATTATGTCTGAATTTTGGCATCTCCTGGACCATTCCCAATATAAATTTACCCACTGCAATAAGGCATACAGTGACCAGCTCAATGCTACTACAGGCCAAGGGAGTAGGAATCACGACCTCTAAATGACACCCACTCTAGGAGTATTATTTTTACGTCAAAATTAAACAAGGTTATAATAATACTGTTTTGGGAACTCGTAGTTAGGTCCTAGAGCAATATAAACAGCGCAACGCCGTAATTTTGACGCAATCACTTAAATTCTAATCGTTACATTTTACGGATTTAAAAAAAAAACTTCAATATTTCTAGGGTTTTAATTAATTCCTACATGTTATTATAAAGCCAAGTAAGGTAAAATCCCTTTGCATAAGTCCCAGAATTTGATCAGCATGAAACTTTACTCTTTGTGGTGACATTCACACATCAGTTTTAATTGTACGCGTCTGCAGGGGCCTCAAGCTAGGCTCTGGTTACACCCAAAAGTGTATTTTGCTCAACTTCGTATGTGTTTAGGAAAACTTTGTATCGTTTATTGTTGAGATAATTAAGTAAAATGATAACTTTGCTGAGAAATCCAAAGTTACAAGTGTCATAATAATTGTTTATGCCACAATTTATATAGAAATCTTAAGAGCTTGGAAAGAGTACTTTTCTTAATAATCAAACTAAAGAGTTTTTATAGGTTCACTTTTAATTGGAGAAACTTAAATGAAAACTGGATGTGTAGCTATGTTCCAAAGGCAAAGCCTGGTTCTTCTTTATGGGTTAATGAGATTTGATGGATTTCTATCAAATGTCGTATTCCTCAACCGGCATCTTTTAAACGGCAAATCTATTTAAACGATTTGGTTAATCTATTTTAACGATCAAGGTTAGACATAATCTCCAATAGGAACAAGGAAAAGTGCAGAGTAAATGTTAACTTGAATCATCATCATCTGACATGATGATGATGACCTATTGCAGTCCACTGCTGAACAGGGACCAAAAAGCGCCAAACAGCAGGAACTCCCACTTTTTTCATTTAACCACTGCCAGCCATCTTCCTAAGGTCGTCTGTCTATCGAACTGGGGATGAATTATTATGAATATAAATAAATAATGTAACTCAGACTCACAGACACAAACATACGCATGCGTAGCCAGAGCCACAATCCATAACTAGTTTAATGTCTTTCTTTATTTAAAAATACTGTAAGGAATAGTTTAATACCTAAATAATTTAGATTAGTAAATATAAAATGTTGTAAGTTCTCTCACGAGACAGGCCTAGCGTAGTGTGAGAATCACTGGTAATCAGTATTATTTTTATGTAAATTTGGTATGATTCTATTTCTAAATATGCAATAGAATTGCCTGCCTGACAAGATCTCGAAGTAAGGAATTTACGAGGCGCCAGACATTAATTATGCCTGGATCTCCCAGCAGACCCAAACCAACTCAATTCAGTTAAGTTTGTTTTCTGAACAGACCCAGACCGGAATCTAACCCGAGACCCTTTGGTTTTCAAGACGAATCACCACTATGCCAATTGTTATTAGTTCAGTAGTTTGTTTGTCAGTGATTCAGCCCAACGCCGTACGAGTCTCTTAACTCATACTAACACGTGAAATTTAGTATACTAGCTTTATACCGCGACTTCGTTCGTGGTAGGTATTAAATTCGATGCAAAAACCTTTACCGGCATGCGCACAACACTGTACCAAAATTTCATCGCAATGATGTATGGTTTAGGACGCATAGAGGACAAACAAACAAACATTATTTTTTATTTTACATTTAGATAGACGTAGGCCATCTTTTGGGCACTTTTATACGCGTCCATAAACTACCACCGCTTCAGTGACTACATATTAGTGATGCTAAGTGATTAGAAGAAACGGCCAAACTCAGTCACCTTTGTCAGTTTATGACAGAAATTACAGTTACAAGACATGTAAGCTACGTTTTTTTGCTCATTTATCCTATTAGAGTGAACTCGACTTGCAAAAAATACTGTTTTCCCTTTCAATGTCTATTGTTTTACCGTATAAGCATTGCGCATGCGCTACGTCTTACCTCAACATCGATTAGATTGTTTGTTTACAATATTATTCATGTCCCGATACAGACGGTCTTATCTCGGCTGTATTGGTTCTAAGTGGGTAGATTATTTTAATATAGACCCAATTTTGGTCATACAGAGTGGAAACGATTATGCGACAATAAACTTACAAACAGCTATAAACACTTGAAGAAATTCGCCAACATTACTATGTCCTCCGTAGCTCAGTAGGAAGAGCAGTCGCCCGGTTAGCGAAAGGTCGTGGGTTCGAATCCCACCAGAGTCATTTGAAAAATTTTTTCAAGTAAAAATATTTTCCTTGAAATAATAAATACCTAAACCTGTTAGTAGCTCAGCCGAAGACTTAAGATCTAAGCTGACCCGACACTATACCGAAGATATCCCGGACATCAGCCTATACGAGATTAGGATGGCCCTCAAACAGCTTAGGAACAACAAGGCGCCGGGTGATGACGGAATCACATCAGAGCTTCTGAATGCGGGTGGAACACCGATACTGAAAGTCCTTCAGAGACTCTTCAACTCCGTCTTGCTCGAGGGAATAACGCCGCCGGAGGCATGGAAAAGAAGTGTGGTGGTGCTCTTCTTCAAGAAAGGGGATAATGCCTTACTGAAGAATTACAAACCCATCTCGCTTTTAAGCCATGTCTCGCTTTTAACCGTGAATTCGGGAAAAAAAAAACGGCCAAGTGCGAGTCTGACACGCACACGTTTGTATGTATTGTCATTAAGATCGAGCAAAAAAGTTGCAGTATTTTTTTGTTTATTATTCTATAGTAGGTAATACACTTAAGTAAAATTTTAATTTCACCTTTTACGGTACAGAAGATACATCCCAGTGGAAGACAGACAGACGGACAGATAGACAGCATTCAGCGGAGCCAGACTAATATAGTATATAGCCGAATAACTATAAAAAACACGGAAAAATTGACGAAAAAAAAATTTTATATAGAGGCTTTACGAAGTTCGCCGGGACAGCTAGTATCATAATAAAAAATATTTAAATTAATGAGAATTTTAACCTGTAGAGCTATGTCAACCTAACACTAATGTATACCTAATTCTACGTGTATTTATCATTTGCCACATTTTAATACGTAATTACCTAAGTACAACATACACAAGTAGTAACTTGTAGGTCAGCTATTAAAATATATTTTTAAAGTTTTTCATTTATTATGAAAATGAAGTAATCATCATCATTGTCTTATGATTATTCAGCCCACGTCAGTCCACTGCTGGACAGGACACTCCTAATGCACGCCAGTACGTCACTGACCCCAATACTTGGCTAAGTTAGCAAATTTCAGTACTAAGCAATAATAGTTAACTAGCAGTAAAATATATTCAAAATATGAGATAATCATTTTACGTCAAAGACTAAGTAGTCATTTTAAGTACATACTATTTGAAATTAAACCACCCAATATCAACTACAACCAAATGAAGCTATCGACACGCGAACATCATGTCGACATTCATGACACGTCGGCAAAGTATTGTAATAATCGTAGCGTACAACAATATTACGCACAAGATCTCAGATACCGTATCACGCGCCGTATGGCGGCGACACGCGACACACCTGGCTGAAGATAACGGTAGGCCCTCGACAGACGGGCGACCGTACAGTGCGATTAGTCGTAATTATAAAACTAGTCAACATTAATGGTAATTTAAAAAGGACATTTGTGAAGAGCTAAATGACTTGGGAGATTTTTTAGGTACTCGACACTTAACAAATCAAGCTTTCATAGATTTTGGTAGTATTTTAAGCGATTTGAAAATTACAGTTGAAATAAACTGAGATAAAAGTAACTATATTTGCATACTCAATGTAATAAATAAGTATAAAACGCATAGAAAAAACTCAATGCTTACAAATTTATAAAAAAAACCTAGTTAGGTATTTAAGAGGACAAGTAAATCATATCAGTTTTCTGTTGTATCATTGGCTGATGAGACATTTTTAGGGTTCCGTAGCCAAATGGCAAAAAACGGGACCCTTACTTACTTACATATATTAGTGTAGTGACGCGGTGATCCGCCTTAAATGCATAGGGGGTTTAATTGCCGGTTCGGGTCGATTTAGAATATTTTAAGGCCCGCGTGGAGTAGTATGGCCCAAACCACCTCATAGTTGAGGTAGTGCTCTGCAGTGCAATACGTCAGCATACATTTTTAGGGTTCCGTAGCCAAATGGCAAAAAACGGAACCCTCATTGATTCGTCATGTCTGTCTGTCTGTCTGTCCGTCTGTCCGTCCGTCCGTATGTCACAGCCACTTTTTTCCGAAACTATAAGAACTATACTGTTAAAACTTGGTAAGTAGATGCATTCTGTGAACCGCATTAAGATTTTTACAAAAAAATAGAAAAATAATAATAAATTGTGGGGGCTCCCCATACTTAGAACTAAAACTCGAAATTTTTTTTTCGTTAAACCCATACATGTGGGGTATCAATGGAAAGGTCTTTAAAAATGATATTGAGGTTTCTAATATCATTTTTTTCTAAACTGAATAGTTTGCGTGTGAGACGCTTCCAAAGTGGTAAAATGTGTGTCCCCCCCCCCCCCTGTAACTTCTAAAATAAGATAATGATAAATCTAAAAAAAATGTATAATGTACATTACCATAAAAACTACCAGCGAAAATTGGTTTGAACGAGATCAAGTAATTAGTTTTTTTTTAATACGTCATAAATCGTAAACCGCAATTTAACTTTCGTAATGTTATGGATTTCATTTTACAATAAAAATACCATAACTATGACTCGATTGTCGTGATGGGTGAACTTTTACTCATAACGGTACCTACAGGTTTGTACGGAACCGTCGGTGCGCGAGTCCGACTCGCACTTGGCCGGTTTTTTTAAAAAGATCTAAACGCATAAATATTGGACGCGCTGTCAAGATTAGACACTGTGCTAAGTAGAAAAAAGTTAAAACGTTTGCAGCTATCCTAATGACCCAGTTTTAATATTACCATGATGATTCGTTATTTCAGGATATGTGATTAAAAAGCTTTATTAATAATTTCCCATATGAATTACAAATTCACTAACTGAGAAATATATTTTACATTTTGTGAATAAAAATACATGATAGACGAGCTTACACGGAACAAAAGTAATACTACATTAATAACCCTTCCTTTGGCACGGTAATAAATCACTTTCACCTTACAATTGGCACAGGTGAGCAGCGCATGACGCAGATAATGATGCGTTTTGGGTCAAACTAACATATGGTGGCTTAGCCGGCACGTAAGGGGGTTGTATTGTATACCTTTGGAATCCTTAGGAAACAACCTATTTTATTATGTATTAAATTATGCAATTCGAGTTAACTACGCGATTTATTAGCGACATGAATCCAGCTGACCTTAAATTTCCCCGATTTTTGCAAAAAAAGGTAATTATCTACCAAATAAACAATATTCTATCGAGAGATTGCCTTTCATTTATTTCATTATTCATCAATACGAATTTACAATGGATTTTAAGCACAAACAAACAAAAAGTCAACTCCAAAAAATTTTTGCAAAATAATGGCTTTTTTTGGCAAAAGTCTTTTGCAGACCACCCGCCAACACGGGAAAATAAATTTTAGCAAAAAGTTAAATTGGCCAATTAGCCTCAAAAAAACGACTGAATTACAAAGAATGATTCATAATATTGTTATTCTTGAAATAATAATGTAAGAAAAGTAAATAATTAATACATAATTAAGGTAAATGAAAATACCGCTGCAAAATCACCCTAAAATCGGTAGGTACCTCGAACAAATGGTGTGTAGAACAAAACTCATTTATTTTTCCTAAAAAGTAAATATGTATTCATAAAGCTTATCAAATTTACTTTAGATTTATCATAAAATAAAGGATAAGGATTAAACTTTGATATTCTAAAAATGACCAACAAAATCATACATTTTTGTTGTCAAGTGCCGTCGCGCTAAATATTTTGATATTGTAAGTAATTATGGCTTATTAAAACAAATCTATTAAATTAATTACGTTGCTGACTCTATAAATAGATTTATCAAAGCTTTATTTGATATGAATTTATCGAATTAATATTGAAACTAACCAAAAATCTCGAGCAATGGCGGCCGCCAAAATATTTGTTTACATTTTATAAAATTTACCTTGAAATATCATTCCATTATGCAAACTAATACTGCAAATCCATCTAAACACTCTCACTTTATCGATTTAAGCACTATTCTCATGTATTTTCACTTAAACATTCATCAAACAAAATTATTTAACAACACGCACCCACGCACGTAATGTCAGAATCATATGGTGAACTTTGCACGCACAGATTAAACAGACCTTACGCGCAGAGATCATAGAAACCCTTTCAATCTATTGCCAGTACTCTGAACTTTTTTTTGGTATGCGATACACGGTTGAGACTCCCGTCTGTCACCGTCCTATGATTTTTTGAACGCGACTCGACGTAATCATGACGTCAGTGGTGTTCTGCAGGTTAGTGACACAAGCGAACCTTTTTGACAGTGCGAGAAGAACACCAGATGCCACCTCACGAGATAAGAAAGAGGGTACAAACAATACACGATAATACTGCTGAAATGATTTTATTTTTATTCTACTGATATATATGAAGAGTGTAACTTTAAAAAGTCGCAAGTCTGTGCCTGACCTAACTCGACGACCGCGAACGAGCGTTATCCGGGCGACATTTGTTCATAACCTATATTGAATGTAGCGGCAGCATCAAAGCAGGCCCAGGGAGCTTGGGGTTCTAAAACGAAATTTATAAACAGGGTGCTGTTGCGGATATTGTCTGTAATATTGACTGGAAGACATTGCTTCTTCGTGGATAGATATGAATGGAAGTATCGTGAAGAGTCTTTTTCCCGTGGAAGCTGTAGGTACCACAGAAAAATAATAGTTATTTATCGGTATCAGAAGTTAAGCTTGATATTTACAATGCGCTCTGGAGCAACGCACACATAAACATCGCTCACGGACACAAAACCTCGGACATCCGTATAATACGAGATACCAGACAATACATTTTGCCAGAAGTGTTTCCCGACCCAAGCCAATATAATAAAAACTTTAATTATCCCAAACTGCGCATTGATTCTAAGACCCTTTGCATTTACGGCAAATGTCTATGTCGTAGCCATATCGTAAAATTGACCAATTCATGATGTGACCGATCATTTCATAAAATGGTGGTATTTCATGATATGGCCAACTGATACTGACCATATCGTTTAAACGTCAACATTCGATGAAATGTCAATCCACGTTTGGCCATAGGTATCATTAAAATAAAAATATGTTCACAAGTTACGTGAATTTGTTTAATATTTGTAATTTGGTCGATAGATAGTTTAAACATTTTCAATAGTTATTATTTTTAAACAAAACTAATAAATAAAAACACTTGAATAGCTAAATAACCCAACTAACCTCTCAAATTACGTTCCGATCTCCTTGATTTTTTGAGTAACTTTTATAAAAATCGCCTAGCTTCGTGTCGTAATGATATTTCACTGTATTTTCACCTTTCATTTACACATTATTATTCACTTTATGAATAAAATATTTGTCCGCCGTCATTACTCATCACAAAAACAAAGCAACATTAGCGCCTCTACCGGTGGGTAATGTAACAATTTTACGATACGATTACTAATGTTTGACCATTTCATGAAGTATTCGTGTGTTTAGCTGTTTATATCGTTAAACGCTGAGTATTCATTGATCTGGTCAAACCACATCATGATGTAGGCAGCGTGATCTGTTCTATATCATGAAATACCACCATTTTATGAAATGATCGGTCACATCATGAAATGATCAATTTTACGATCAGGCCACGACATCTACACCATTGCGCCAATCCAGATGAAGAAATCTTCTCTATGTCTATAGTATATCTTTGATTTGATGTGGAAGAGTACCATAATTAAATATTGTGTTAATAATTCAAATTGCCACGATTACAATACCTCCTTTATGCTATTAATGGTCACTCAATTGGTAATCATTATGTGAAATGTAGCTCAAAAGCACAGCAACCCTCGTCAATTGTGTTTTAATCAACAAAACAGTTTTTTTTACTTTATTATTTCACAATGTCGTGACCAATCAAGAAAATGCTGGTCACCCTGTGTTTGTAAATTAAATGTAAATATTACCAAAAGCACTGGGAAGAAGTAAATTGACTTCTCATAAAGGCTTAGAAACCGAAAAAGTGCCTATTCTAACCCAATCTAACCCATCTGAAGTCATTCAAACAAATCATTCTATTTTTAAAAAGTTTCTGATCTAATCGCTTTTTGAAAAGTGTATACAGTAACGTCTTACTTATAACATACTACGTGTACATAGTCTGTCTGTTCGTCCATCGTAGTTTTTGCGCACCATCTGACGGCGGTTATAACAGTTTAATAACTAGCTAAGTTTTTGTGGGCACCATTGTTATATGGGTATGCGAGTTGGATTATGCTTAGAGCTATGGACAGTGAAAGTTTTGTTGATGGTAGGTAGATTCTTGTTGAATGATTATAAGGTTTAGTAGAAGGTTTTGTTTGATAGACGTTCCATAAAATATGATAACCAAATTCTTTCTGAAATCACACTAATTATCTAGCCCCAAACTCTAAGTAAAGCTCGTACTATGGCAAATATATACCGAAAAGACATTCTTGGATACATTTTCATTTATCGGGATTCAAACCCGCAACCGCCTCGCTTTGTAGTCCGAAGCGCGAACCATTAGCCCAGATGGTCGTCAAATGTGGTTTTCGAGTTTTTCAATGCATCTACAATATTTCTAACCATGCTGTTATTTTTCTAATATTTGTATTATTTAGTCTATCATGCATTCAGATCTATATTTTAAGTATGCTAGAACTATGTAGGTATCTATCATTGTGTATTATGGTAAACACCGCAAATATATCTTCTAACGTAATCACTTCATACAGAGACAATATTTCCACAAAACATAAATTACAATACAATCAAAACAAATTGATACATTTTGTATTACGTTGACGTATTTCTGTAAAAATCATGTCTAATTTACATGTATTTGTGCAGTAAAGAGTATCTATCTTACAAAAACGATTACCAATGTACTAAATAATTATTCAATCTAGTTATACCAAAATAAAAGTTGTCAACTGAGAATTATGACTATAATTTAAACATACTCTTTTCTCACCAACTCTAAACTCTACTCTAAATGTTGTCTGAAAGAGATCGCTATTGGCGATAAGGTCACCTGATTGTACATAACTGTGTCTTGTTTGTAATAACCTGTGAGGTTTTTTTTTGTGTAATAATCTATCTAGTCAAGCATACTTGATTAAAGCTTAATTATAATGAATAATGTAATGGGGAAAAACGAATAAAAAGTAAATATAAGGTTATTAAGTGGTTAGAAATCAGATTTTACAAATATTCAGTTAACCATTCGGCCCAGATTTCGCAACATTCCTTCATGCATCCTCTATCAACCCTCGCCCATCTGAATGGGGCTCTGTCGTAATTTTATTAAAACGCCTTAGCGCCGTTCCGCGCAATCAGACACCCCATCGAGCCTTTTGGGGTTGAATATGAATTTGTTTTGATGGAAATACGTAATGTTTCTACAGATTTGGCGATTTAGTTGGGTTTTCGGCTTTGCGATGCAATTTTTTTTTTTTAGTAGCAATTAAATTAATACAACACTAGTTGGCCAAACCAGTCCTCCCTATTAAAGAAAAAATGCTTATTTGATACATTTCAAATACAAATTAAAAAATATTCTAAAAAATACATAATTATTTTACCCTACGACTAAACATTAAAAATATCTTGTTCATTATTGTAATTGGGGGAGGCCTTTGTTCAGCAGTGGACGTCCTATGGCTGACATGATGATGATGAGTTGGAACATACCTATTAACATCGGGGCTATTTACTTTGTACTTAGAACAAATTTCGATATAAGTAACTAGCTGTCCCGGCGAACTTCGTACCCCTTAACACATTTTTTTTGTACTATTTTCCGTGTTTTTATAGTTATTCTGCTATTCGAGGCGGAGACAAATTCAACAAATCAAAGATCATAAAAAGCGATCCAGCCGTTCTCGACTAAATGGTATCTAGCCCGACTTTCTTTGATATATATAGATTAGCGGGAAAATACCCAACTTTTACAACAACACTCATACTAAAGAAAAGTGTAATGGAATGCTTTAAAAATGTTAGATATAAATGTTTTTATTTTTTTAATTGAGGTTTTTTACCTAAAGTAATTACTCTTGTTACGGTTATAAATTAAGGCACGCCAGAGGATTCTAAATTTTATTAAAAACTACTAAGTAGATGTCATGGGCAACAGTTAATAAAAAAAAAGGTTTGTAAACATACTTATTATTAAGAATCTACCTAGGTACTTCCTATTTATAATTAAAACATTAGAGTCCAAATTGAAACCTTACTATATATCCGCTTGATTTCACAATAATACAGATTATAATACTCCCTATTCATAATCAAAAGCGAGAATATTACGGCGCATTTTCACATTGACCGAGAGAAATACAGCTGAAAACAAAAATGGCGGCGCTCAGGGCTGACAGGGTTGGCACATGAGAGTTTTCATGCGAGTAACACTTTTTTAAATAATTATACTACAGTATTTAGTATGCATTTAAATCTTTATGCAATATCAAATAACTTTCAGATTTATTTCTCCAACCTACTGTTATGTAGGTGTAATATGAATTAATAATAAAGATGTAAAAAAAAATTCAGACATAAAAATAAAAGTGAATACTCACTGAAATCCCAAGTACCTTTAAACAAAAAAAAATGTTAATGAAATAAACAAAAATAGTTATAGCCTCGGTATTCATTATGTTGCAAATGGACAAATTATGTTAAAACAATAAATAATATTTATATTTATAAAGCGTCAAAAATGATTTAATTGCTTAAACCGATTAATAAAAGGTGGGATTGAAACAAACAATAACATTTTCTATTTTCTTATTAAAATATTTTTCTTTGGTATACCTAAAGCATACTATTGATTAGAGCGCTCATCCTATCAAGATAATAGTTCACTATTTTCCCCCTGAAAATTTGTTTTTCAGGGGGAAAACTACATTAGTTTTATCTATTAGTATACTAGCTGTTGCCCGCGACTTCGTCTGCGTGGTCTTTAGGGGTATGAAAAATAGATGTTGGCCGATTCTCAGACCTACTCAATATTCTCACAAAATTTCATGAGAATCGGTCAAGCCGTTTCGGAGGAGTACGGGAACGAACATTGTGACACGAGAATTTTATATATAAGATTTATCTGCTCTTTGTAATCTAAACGACTTAAATAAATGTATTTTGCGATTAGTGTGACCTTTGCGATGTGTCATCAAATTGATTTTAATAAACAAACAAACTCACAATCACAACATCACAACAACAACATCACATACATCGCCCTGATCCTGTGATAAGTAGGTTAAGCTCTTGTGTTACAGAAATCAGAAACAACGACGGTACCACAACACCCAGACCCGAGACAATATAGAAAAGTTATTTTTCTACATTGACCGACCGGGAATCGAACCCGGGACCTCAGAGATAGCGGCACCAAGTCCGGTACGCTCGCCTCTCGGCTACGGAGGTCGTCGCTACTTTACCCTTTATCCCCAAACTACTTTATCCCCAAAGTGTCACGACTATTCAAAACGCGCAGTCAGGTTCTTTAACTTTTTATACCTGTTTGACGCTGGTATAAATATTTAATTTATTTTACAGTAAGAAACAGCCCTAGCGACGAAGAGTAAAACTGCGGCGGTGGCGTATTTCTTCATTTAATTTCATTAGGCGCGGAGATTGCTCGCGCGACCGGCCTATAATAATAATTGTTCGGCCAAATTGTTTAATGGCGTTGTGTTTTTTGTTGAGATATTTTTGGACTCATTTTATGATGATTTTCTAATTTTAGGTAGAGTAACTATAAAAACCTAGTTTTTTACCTAAAACCTGTAAACCTAAAACCCTACCTAAAAGTAATTTACCTAAAACCTGTTAGTAATTCACTCTTCCTTCAAACGCTTTGTTACACATTCAGTTAGTCTAGTGATAATTACATTTAGAGCAATTGCCCCCTGACTTCTATGACCTTTGGGAAAAGGAACCAGACCATGTTGAACTATTATAACTGTTGAATTGAAATACATTCATGGCATTCATCATCATCATCATCATTTCAGCCATAGGACGTCCACTGCTAAACATAGGCTCCCCCATTGACTTCCAGATTGGCCGGTTGGAAGCGGCCTGCATCCAGCGTCTTCCTTCGGCCCTTACCAGGTCGTCTGACCACCTTGTGAGTGGACATCCTACGCCGCGCTTGCCGGTACGCGGTCTCATTCATGGAATTATGAGAGGCGAACTATATTTTTCTATCCCAAAAAAAACCTTTTTCTTTAAATTTTATTTTTATGTACTTAAATTGTTTGTTAATATTAAAGATAATATAAAACCTCATTAGTTAATGAAACACAATTATTACTCTAACAAATTCAATAGTACCTATTACTTATTTTAATCCGATTATAAATTTGTGGTACCACTGGGCGTGGATGGTTTACAAACGACACCCACTGGGGCTGGTCCCACCCACTTGAACACTTTTTGGTTAATTAAAATAACAAATTGAAATGTTATTATAGCAGATTAAAAAATATAGTACATCATAGTAGCTTCAAAAAAAAGTTGATTTTTTTTTATTGGAAAAATGGTTCTATGATTTAGATGAATTTATAACTGTAAATTTGTAATTGAATGATATTTGACAAACTGAATAATTTAATAATTTGACATTGAAATGATAATTGACATTAGGTATATTCATGGTAATAATTTTAATTTAAGATAATTTTATTAGTATGCATGTTTTTATTCTGAATTAGTTTTATTGTATTATACCACACAATGTATATTGTTTTGAATAAAGAATTGAATTGAATTGAGTCAGTTTTGAAATGGGATAGTTAAAAACTCCATCCTCGAACTGCCTTCTAGCAAATCATATATTTTTATTAAGGTTTTTAACTGAACCGTGGAAGATTTAAAAAAAAACACACTTTGTGAAACCGATTATGAATGAAAGGATTTTTTTTTTAAAACTACTTCTCATTTTCATATTAGCTGTTGACTACTATTTGATAAATGGCGATAAGAGACGAACATTCTTAATAAATCAGTCACTGTATGGTTGTTTGAGGACACCATTATCTTTAATTTTTTTAAGGGCTTATTTATAAAACGGGTTATTCATAATAAATACCTAGGTATAAGAGTAAGTATCTATTTATTCAAGAATCCATTGAATTACGTTTTCTTCTTTTTATAATGAGATGTTGCATATTTTTACTATTACACTTTTTAATCTATTTCATCTACTCTCACAACGCAGTCGCAGAACTGGCCGAAAACAAAAAAAAAAGTCGTTATTGAAAGTGGCGTTCCAAAAACTGCATTCAAAAACTGAAATTTTAATTGCCGCCAACATATGCAGCATTTGGCGTGGGGGTGGGGGGGCAATCATACATGCCCACATCCAACCCCGGGTGGGGTAATTAAAAAAATGTGTCTCACTTCATTCGAGCTAGGGTTGCCGTCCGTCTACTTATTTGGATATATTTTTTTATCATTTTTCATATTTATTTCTTTATTTGCGTCAAACATGGTTTAAATAAAGAGTCCTTTAAAGGCATGTTACTTTAATCATATCTTTTACAGAACTTTTTATTTGCCTAAAATTTATTCGCTATTCATGTATAGATAGATAGATAGATACTCTTTATTGTACAACACACAAAACAAAGAAATCACAGGAAAGTAAATACTTAGTGAATAGCACAATTTAGGCGGTTTTATCGCTGGAAGCGATCTCTTCCAGACAACCTTCAGGTAGAGGAAAGTTGAACTAATATTGAGAGAAGGGAGGCGGTGAAGAGTTCCAAAGCATAAAATAATAATATACAAATCTTAAATCATTGACTTCACGATTTACATTAATAACTATCATAATTTTTTTTAAAACTATAATTGTGATAAAAAGCATCAAGATCCATTAAGTTGTTTTAAAATACTAAGTACCTAAATACACAAACAAACTTAGTTGTATAATGAGTCTCTAAGTAATATATTGTTTTGTTTTTGCTTAATGAATGTTCCTCTTTTTTATCCCGACTTTTCTCTGAGTGGCAACCCTATACGAACTCTTCCCTCAACTAATTAATGATTGGGACAACCCTGGAAACGGTTTGGGATTTTAATAATTGTCTAGTGTTCTTTGGGGCGAGTGCTAAATACGGTTTTTACGGGCCACAGGCAGCGGGTCGGGGTCGGGGTTCGATTCTGCAATTAATATTTGGAGTTTTGTTTCGCTAACGAAGGTTCGGGATGTAATAATGACTGGCCAGTGTTGTTGGGTTATTAAAATATAAGATTATATGGGTGATGTACCTTTTTTATTGTGTTCTTGCCTATTTTATCAAACGATTTTCATATTTTTTTAAAATTTCATTAAAGATAAGTAAATTTTATTTTAAAAAATAAAACCGACTTCATAACACTAAAATGCTAAAAATAATCCTACCACTTAAGTACCTAATCAGATAATTTTGGAGTCGGTGCAAACAAAAACATTGAATCTCTCATCGGCTGGCACCGACTTCAAAATTAACTGATTAGGTACTTAATTGTTGGGATTATTTTTGGCATTTTAGTGTTTCGAAGTTGGTTTTATTTTTTTTAATAAAATTTACTTATTTCATCTATTTTTAACCGACTTCAAAAAAGAAGGAGGTTCTCAATTCGTCAGTATCTTTGTTTTTTTTTTATGTATTTTCAGCGATCATTCGTTACCAGGTTAACCGATTTTGATACTTCTTTTTTTGTTCGAAAGGGAATACTTGACGGGATCTATAAGAAAATCATCAAACTTTGCATGAACTCCATCCGTGCCAACTGATTTTTGTACCTATGTTGCCCAATATCTTCGGCATTTGTGAACCGATTTTGATGATTCTTTCTTTATCGAATAGCTTATACTTTAAAGATGGTATATTGAAATTTTTTTGGAAAAATTTCACCTCTAAAGTGGAAAAAATAAGGGATGAAATCGGTGTTCAGCCGTAAACTTATGTTTGCACTGAAAAGATTCGTATTGTTGAGGATTATCACTGTATGTATCACTAAAAATAGATGAAATAAGTAAATTTTATAAAAAAAAGTAAACCGACTTCAAAAAACTGAAAAGATAAAAATAATATCAACACATAAGTACCTAATCAGTTACTTTTGGAGTCGGTGCAAACGAAAACATTCAAACTCTCATCGGATGGCACCGACTCCAAAAGTAACTGATTAGGTACTTATGTGTTGATATTATTTTTATCTTTTCAGTTTTTTGAAGTCGGTTTACTTTTTTTTATAAAATTTACTTATTTTTAGTGATAAATTCTAATCTAACTGCTGAACACCGATTTCATCCCCTATTTTCCTACCCTTAGGGGTGATTTTTATTTTGCAAACTTTTATCATAGCAACTTTTGAAGTATAAGTTATTCAATAAAACGAAAATCATCAAAATTGGCTCATATTTGTCGAAGATAGGTAACAAGAACCACAACCAAAATATTATCTGGGTATATATTTATTGATTTTCTCAAAAATTTCTAAATCAATTTCGATATAATATATATGGGACCACCTCTGAAGTATAATCTACCAAACAAAAAAAGAATCATTAAAATCGATTCATAATTGGCGGAGTAATCGCGTAACATACATAAAAAAAAAAACATACAGTCGAATTGAGAACCTCCCTCCTTTTTTGAAGTGGGTTGATAATAGTATATTATTCGGTATATAGGCCCTCTTTTGGGCACCACTTATACACGTCCCAAAATAAAGCTTTGCCCTACCACCGCTTCGGGACTACATATCGGCTGGTGATGAGATTGATGAGAAACCCAGTCACCTTTGTCATCCTATTTTACTGAGCCTTCCTTACAAGGCAATTATATGGGGCCCAATTGCAGTTGGGAGTCCAATGTTATCTGTATATATAACAATGAATCTATTTTCCTTGGTCATCGCATCACGCGTGAACGGATGGAACAATTTCGCTAATTCTGTTTTAGTTGTGTTAATAATTGTCAGGAGAAGGTTCTAATGGACGAAAAAATTTAAAAAATTGCGCAGAAAATCCTTTATAAATAAACTAAAGACCATTCGAACAAATAAAAAAGATGTGGAATTTGTAGGAAGTGAAAAACAAAAACAATTTAATGTATCTATGCGTGCGACAAAGCGCTCTAATATTTGTAACGGCCAGATCATCATCTCATGGTACATGAAGTCCACGTTTTGTACGATTTTAATTTTTAACCCACATCAAAAAAGCAGGAGGTTCTCAATTCATCTGAATCTCTGTTGTTTTTTTAGTGTATTTTGTGATAAATGTCTCTAAATATAATTGGTATGGTCACCCATCCAATCACAACCACGGCGTAGGTGGCTTAACTTTAATAATCACTACCAAAACGCTGCATCTATCTATCTACAAGCACCTCAAAGCTTATCATTTCCATAAAATTTGTAGCTTTGCGAGATCGAATCAGAAATGAGGAGATCCGTAAACGAACAAATGTCGTTGACTAGCCTAACGGATTAGCAAGCTGAAGTGGCAGTGGGCGAGGCACATAGCACGGGTAACTGATGGCCGGTGGGGCAGAAAGGTTATAAAAAGGAGGCCACGTACCAGCAAGTGCAGCCTAGGACGTCCACCCATAAGGACAGACGACCTTGTAAAGGTTGCAGGAAGCTGCAGGCCGCTTCCAACGGGCCAATCTGAAAGTCATTGGGGGAGGACTATGTTCAGCAGCTGTGGACGTCCTATAGCTGAAATGATGATGATAATGAGTAGCGTTACGAATCGCGTTTCGTGTAGGTAATGTTACTTTTCTGGGCCCTCAAGGCGAGCATATTATGATTACCAACAGCATAAACTGCAACATTCTCATTGAGCTAGAAACAGTATTAGCTATTATCGTTCATTACACATTATTAGCTGATTACTTATCGCGACCTATCAGTTTAATAAGCAGAGGGCGAATATTAAAATCGCAATTCAGCCGTGACGAAAGATAGTGCAAATTAATAGTGTAATTTGGCGCTAGATTTCTTTGGGATCCGGTGTCATAATTAGGAGCGCGGCGGTTACAGAGCCGTCACAGAGCAGTTAACAATTTATTAGTGTTTTCATTGTTTTTGTATGTAAATTTTTAGGGTTCTGTACCTCAAAAGGTAAAAAGAAACCTTTATGGGATCACAGAATTATCCGTCTGTCTGTCCGTTTTTGTTGCTGTCTCTCAAGATCCTTTTTACTATGAATGCGTGAAGGTACAAAATTGAAATCATTATCAAATCAGGTCCTCGATTCAGAACCTTTCGGTAACAAATTGTCGACGGGGAAATCACGTGACACTATAGGATTTAACATTAGAAATACGTGATTCACCGGATGACAACTCGTTATCGAAACGTTCTGAATCGGAGAGTAGGTCCGCAATCCCTTGAAGCTGTAAAAAAAAGATACGGCTGGCTCAAAATGCGGATTTTTGACACTCGCAAACTCTATAGGGTACTTCCCTATACTATATACTTCCCTATACTATAGGGATTCCCTATTCCCTATACTATTTACTATAGGGAAGTAGAATCATGAATTTTGACAAGAATTCATGTTTATAGCAAAAAGTAATGTAAATTTGTTGTTATATAAAAAAAATATTAAAATATAAAAAATTTCGAGACTTGATTTCCGTTATGGAACTATATAAATATATAAATATGGAGCCTAAGTCGCAACACAGTAAATAATAAATTGATGCTCCATACATTTTCGTGGAGGTAAATGACTATTTTGTATGGAGAGGTGTATTTTTTTCTTAAAGTATCAAATACCAAGTCAACGCTGATGTCAAGTATTGAAGAGTTCCTTTCAACCCAGAATACTTGTTGGATCACAAAATCTTTATCATGACATGCACTGTCATAAAATGAAATTCACTTTTGAAATTCACGATTTCACCTGAACCTGAATTGTAAAAATCACTGAATTGTAATAGAACGTCATCTCTGTTCTGTTGTAAAAACACTATCCCGAAAAACCGATTAGCGTTGTAGCACACCCGACACGAAATCAGACATCGCTCACGGCCACAAAATTTCGGAACACCTAGAACACCTAAGTGTTTCTAGATCATCGATAAGCGATGTTTATGTGTGCGTTGCGAGCGCGCATTGTAAGAAGCTTATCTTCTGATACCTGTTATTTATTCTGTGATTGTAGCGGGATTTGATTCCCAGTTCGAATTGATTCGTAAAGAGGTTTTTCTAAATTGTCTCGGGTCTGTGCTTAGTGTCGCACTGGCTAAATGTATGGGTGTAGAGACATTTATTTACTCATAAAGAACATAGTTATAAATAATCTAGTTTAACATAGTTTATAGTAATATGACAAACATAGCACATTTTTGTTGTTGTTGTAAATATACTGTTTTCATTTTTCTGTCAATAATCCAAACGAGTCGCACTCCTTTAAATCAAGTGAGTAGTTGTACATTTGTGCTCTTTCAAACATTATGTTTTTCTACCATGCCTAATTCTTGTTGTGGATAAACAAATTTCATTTGTATTTCTTAAATTATGCTTGAAAGTTCGTTTTAAGATAATTGTGAATGTGTTTCGTCTGTTTAATTTTTTCTTATGCATATGAACATGCATACTATGCATGTTCTGTACGCATATATTTGTTTAAGGTTAAATAATGTTGTATTTGTTTATTTAATTATCAAGTACCCATCAAAAGCAGCATATAGATATGTCAAAAGACAAGAATGTTCAATGTCCTTACCTTACCTTAAACCTGGCAATTTGGTGTGTCTGGCGTATATTTATGAAAATACAATTATTAAGCGACAACGAATGCTGTAAAAGTTGCCATGTTTTGGTCTAAGTCGACCAACTCTAGATGGTCGAAGTCCACCTAGAGTCGCCGTTGACACGACAGAAGAAGTCGGTTAAAGGCATCATTTTATGATAAATATAAACTGTGTCCATAAACCTGAACCATATTATCGATAGACACGACACAATAATTGCAAGTACCTTGAAAGCGATAATTACGACGCATCGCTATCTCGAGTGTTAGATTACAGGAATTACAGCTGTAATATTGTGATGCGGTTTAATAATATTACATTCCCGGATTATGGAGATATCGTTGGAATGATAAGGGTATATTAATTGGATTTGGGGAAATTGAGGTCGGTTGCAGTGTAAGTAATGGTGAAGTTTACGATTACAAATATGAGAAGAATTATAAAAATTTGACATTTTAAAAGCGGTGATTATGAACCGTTTTATGTTTTTATTTAATTTTATTATCATGCTATTTTTCGAGTTCTAGCGTTGCCTTCAGCGAGGACCAACTTTTTAAAAAATCTCCTTTTACGCGTATCACCGTGTTAATGAATAAGCCGTTTGAAAATGTAGATATTTTTACCTGTTCCTTGAGTGAATTCGAAAATTTTGACATAAAATTGTTGTGTGACACTAATATTTAAGTAAACTTACTTCTAAGAGATCTACATTATCGCATTGGGTATATCCCGTTATGATAATTGTAACGTGTGTAAATGAATAAATAAATATTTTTTTCTATTATTTTCTGCCTATTATACGGGCAGATGGATGTTATCTATCAATCAATAAATCTGTATGTGTCTATTTTAGCTAAGTGATATAGTTTATATAGTTAACTTCAGAAGCTAATGTAATAAAGGAAACTATACTTAGGTCTGTCACTGTTCTGTTGTAAACTTTGTTATCTTAATGTATGACTGATTGTTTCTAAACAATAAATAAAATAAAAAATGTTTTAGAATTGAATAAATTAATAAATTGGTTCAATAATCACATTAATTAACCAGCCCTGAACTAAGCAAGCATAATATCTTGTACCTACTATGGCGACTAGACAACGGATAGAAATAAATTATGACATCTATGACTTAGGTGCAAATCTTCATGCTCATTACATAAATACTAGCACGTTGCTGGATGAAAACTGAAATATATACATTTAAAAATGAATTCATATTTCCCTTGATCGCGCCGTAACATGAGAATGAATTTTCAGATTTCTTTTTTTTAAAGCTTTCTTAAAGGTTTTATAAGATTTAAAAAAAAGAGAAAACTGCCCAGAAAATCATTTATGAATAAACTAAAGACCATACGAACAAAGTCGCGGGTAACAGTTAGTTATAAATAATTGATTATGGATTTCTTTCTACAATGCTTTTTCTGAGACTAACAAAAACAAGGCAAATACATGGTTGAAATGAATTCTAATAATATTAACCAAACGTTTAAATAAGTATTGTCATGGTTAATTTATGTAAAATTAAATTAAAAAATATTGATAATATTTTCCTGAAATTTTGCTAGAATTTCATGAATATTGTGTTTATTAAATTTAACCTGGTCAATACATAGTTGAAGTCCCAAAACAATTAATTATAATAAAAGTAACCAAACGATTAAGTAAGTATTATCATGTTTAATGTATGTAAAATTTAATTTAAAAAATATTTATAGTATTTTCCTAATATTTCGCTAGAATTCTTGAATGTTGTGTTTATAAAATTCAACCTCAGTATAATTTTAAAAAACGACAATCGTTTATTTTATATTTATTAATTAGTAAATAATTATGTTATTTATTAAATTCATAGAAATTAAAAATATAACATTTTATGGGAAATTTAAAAAATATTATCCAATCCTATCAAAAACCTATGTTTATTATGCTCAAGTCACACGAAGAAAGAAAAAGCACAATAGTATTTTTTTTAAACTTACCCGACGGACGGCGCTTTGGGTTAAGGCGTTTTCGATATAATTTATACAAATTTTAAATCTATTGCTTTCGTACATACTTTTAACATTTACATTTACTGATAAACTAAACATAAAAAGGTCTATTTAAAAATAACGTCTTTAATTTGAAAAATGTTTGGCAGTTGTCGACTGTGGGCGGGAAGTGAGCTTTATCGCATACGAACTAATGTGTATTACACTTCTATTTCATTATATTTTCAACATGTTTGTATTTTAAAATATTTAATAGCATAATCATTGTTGAAAATGATTATTGGATACAAATTGGAATCAATTAAATTTTCCGACGGCGGCTTGGGCGGGTGGAAAGCGAGCTTATATACTTTAACTGTTTGTTAATATATTATTAATTTAATGTGGCTTTTAAATTATATTTAAGAATAGTTTTATCTATTTAATAATATTTTTAATCGGTGTTGTTGACTGAAAAAACTGAAATCGTTTAATTGTATTTTTTCTTTAATTTCTAAAATATTATTTCTACAACCAGATTTTTTTGAAATAAATTTTCTATCAAATCAAAATAAATTTAGTCTTTTATACAGCTGAATTTAAACCTAAAATATATTTTCTAGATCTTCAAGAAACTTTAGCTCGTTGATGTCTTTTATAAGTTGTCAAACATTTTAATCATAAAACCACATTATGTTATCTAGATAAGACACAAAAATAAAGACATTATGATCACTTTATAGTAAATTTATGTTATGTCGTAATAATAAACATCTGTTATCTCACATGTCTCTCAAAGCCTCTCAGTAAATAGGTATAGGTAGCGTCACATAAAAGTAAATTACTCACTAGACTGCAATCGATCTCTCCACGCCATTGGATTGGAAACTAATCCCTGGAAGCCGGGCCAGTAGAGCGGCTTGTGCTGCAGGTAGTGCGCCATCCCAGCAGCTGCCGCCGCCAGAGACAACCTCGGGGTCAGCAGCCCAGCGCCCACGTTGGTGCCCACTACTGGGCGCGACAGAATATGGTCAATCCCGTGAGGATTAGGGGCTGGAGGAGGCGCCTCCGCCAACGAACTCAACGCAGCCAACGGAGCCCCAAACCCACTCTCCAGACCCCTCGACAAAGGAGGAGAACCACGCAATTCGGACATCTTCGCAAAGTCACCAGCCGAACACACGCTCAAAGGAATTAAAACATTTTTGAATTTCGAACGACGTACGTTCGATCACTCCCGCGTCGCGACACCAAATGAAAATTCTGCTCCTGGGCGCAAACAAAAAAAAGTGAATAGAGAACGCCCAGTCAATCTAAACCTTATATCGCTGACGCCGCCCAATGCCACTCCGCGCGCACAGAAATATACCCCTCTCCTTCACGCTTGTATGGGTTAGATAGAGACAGAGCACCCGTGGTGTTAACACGAGAGCGTAGATTTAACGAATCGGTATTTGATGGCGCTTCTTGTCTCTTTATAATTAAGTCGGGTGCAGTTTTTGCGGTGCCCCCCCGCGCGCGCATTCCCTTCCAGCGCCCGCGCTAAAAACTATTATGCGATATAATACGGCAGTTTATTTTGAAACGATAATAGCAATAATGTCCGGAAGGATCGTTTGTCGTCGTATAATTTATGTGACAAATATTTTATTAATTGACAGCGCTGTGTGAATGGCACTCGAGGTCGGAAGGAAGCGAAACACCCATTGAATTAAAAACATCTGCTGGGGTTCTGAGGTGGTAGATTTTATGCTCCATTACCACATATTAGAGTATTGGATTAATTGTTATAATTCTCGAGTCAATTATTTTTAATAGGTACCTACTTTATGATTTGTTACTTTTTTTATAAAAAAAACTTGCGTATGACATTTAAAGATCAATTAATATTAAAAATAAGTAAAAGCATATGAATACAAAAAAAGTAGATATACCTACATCATAAAAATGGGTATACATAAAGGTATTTAATCTTCAATACAATTTTTACCTTTACCTAGCTAACTATACAATTTTAATCTTAATGAGACATTTACCCATTTTTTACTGTTAAGTAACTTGCTAAATGTTTATTTACCATCTATTTTTCATCATTAATACATACTATATTAATAACTAATATATTCTACTAACATTATTTACTTGCCTAATCTACGCAATCAAATCCATCTTAGCCATAATCTTTTATATTCTTAAATCTGAATCAAAAACACGTTACAGATATCAAATTATAACATCCCTTCACGCCCAAAACCAGTTTTAAAAACCCCCAAAAATCCATAGGAAATGAGTGTTCATTCACACATCCCATCAAAACACCGAAATCAATTAAAGAAACTGGTATCCGGTCCATTCATGACCACTGCCATACAAAAAATGACCAATCCTGTACGAAAAAAACTCCCTAAGAACAATTTATGGTTCAAAAATATGACCACAACGCTTATCCCGTTTTTTGTTCCTTTTTTTGGTGTTCGTAGTTAAGCTTACTTATTGGGCCAATGATGAATTTATGGGTTTTTAAATTTTAAAAATATTTACGTAATTTGTATTAAATAATTGGGTACTCAAATGATCTTATCTGCTAACTTATTTAAGAAAAAACACATAGATACATTATTCAAATCCTGTTGCAAGTAGCCAAAGCACATGTGTAACATAAATCAGATACAAACATAGTACCACAACACCCAGACCCGAGACAATATAGAAAATATATTTTTCTACATTGACCGACCGGAAATCAAACCTGGGACCTCATAGATAGTGACATGAAGTCCAGCGTGCTACAGAAGTCGTCATCAGACATCAGGAGGTTGTAACGTGTCATATTTTAAAGGGACATAAAGATACAAGGTGGACAGACGAGGTGGTTGCAGGAAGGCGTTTGATGCAGGCCGCTTCCAACCGGCCAATCTGAAAGTCACTGGGATAGGCCTATGTTCAGCAGTGGACGTCCTATGGCTGAAATGCTGATTATGATGAGAGATACCATACTAGGGTACTACTCGTATACCCGAAGGTTGCAGATAGGAAAATTTAATGAACAGATACTTCATTTTATTTTAAAATCCTTGGAATAGATTAGGGATGTTGGCTATAAGGTTGACGCAATACACAAACCATTTAAAGACACCATTTATTTAAACGTTAGTTTTGTAAATAAAATATTTGTAATTACTTTGTAGCCAGTTAGATGAGTGTGGTATTGTGTGATGTCATAGCTTTCTATTGCGATACTAAATGTAGGGCAGAAATGCGATTTGTCAGCTTATAAAATATTGACAAATGATCGATGCTGTCAACTACTCTTATTTAGAAATATCACGTTAAGAATAATCTACGATGAATAATAAAAATCAACAACCAGTATTTAAATCTTCCATTAAATAAGACTAAACAGTACATAATTTATTTAATTTGATTTCTTTTAACTTTATCACACAGATTTTAAAAAAACATACAAAAAGAGGACTAAATGCCATGTAGCATTCTCTGTCTCTGTCTCTGTACATTCATAAAATAGTACTCCCTATTACGTCAAACGTTTATCAACTGCCAATGTTTGCCGCACAAAAGTCAAAATCCATTGACGGTATCAATTACTCCCTTCTATTGACGCAGTCGGGTAAACGATTTGTACCGGCCGGATGTGACATAATACCGCACTACAGGATAGGGTGGGGCCCCACTGAAAGCGGGAATACTAGCTATTTTTAAGACAAGTATTATTCAACAAAAAATTAATCGAAAAAGTAAATAAATATGGCCTAAATACTAATTATCATAGTCTTGAAGTTAGGAACTAACATTCTTATGTTACGAGGTACTAAAATGCCTTTTTTTACGGCGGCGTCGCCCATCATACCCAGACGCAATTCGATTTAGAAAAGATTGTTTCCTTATTTTTGCCGCAGAGCAAAATCGTTACAAGTAGATTAACATGAGGGAAATTGATAACGTCATCGATCATGCGACAAGACGTTCACCGTCAGCGCTGCTCATGCTTGTTCTTAGGAATGAGTTTAAGAATTCTAAAGTCAATTTTGGCTTAAATCGGATTAAAGTGACTTAGTGCAGATAATTTTATCACTCTTCAGTAAGTGACTACGTTATTTTTGCTTCAATATATTGTTTAAACACAAAAAAATTAAGCTGATCTTTCGATGTCGCAAATTTAATGCACATCATACAAGTTTTTTCTTTTCGTGTCGAAAGGAACTGAATATATTTTTGTTACCAAATTTCACCATTTGGACAGCGATTTCAGTGGCCTGAAGTACGTCTTTGCATAAACAGGTATTGATTCGACTGACAATCAATTTTTAACATCAGAAATAAACGTTTAATATCAATTAATAAATGTTGATGTTTCGTGGTAGGTAGACTTTTGAATGTTCAATTCGCTTCCCTCGCCGTCAGTGAGGCCGCACCCTTCTCTCTTCCCCACAAAGGGTGCGCTGGCCATTCATCCCGACATCAATTAGGGACACCTTTGCTTTGTCCCGATTTTATCACCGGTCTATTATAAGCTTATGATATGGACAACTTTTGTTCAAACCTCTCATACGATTTTAATCTTTATTCCAAACGAATAAAATACATTTATGTGTGGAAAATGAAGTGGGATTAACAAAATGTAATTTTGATTAATCGGGCACCATTTAATTTAAAGAAGGATTAAATTATTGCGACAAATTACCAATTATACTGTAAGCACTTTAGTTAAATAAAGAGATTAAATTTTTAACAGTCTTTTAAAAATACCTATATTGTTTTTTAATAGTTAGTACTTTTTTAAAATAAATATTGCTTTTTTTAAATATTTTAAGTCCAGCCAGATAAAAGACAGTGCAATAGGTACTATTACTAAAACGTAGACAACAAAATTAAAACGTACTACTTAAAATTTAAACAAAAAAGTCACAGTCACAGTGAACATACATTGAAACTCCTTCCACATTTAATTCAGCCAAATTCAGAACGAATTGCGGCCTCCACCATATTCGCGAGCTCCAAACTTAAATGCCAATAAAAAAATTGATTCAGCTCAAGCTCTAGAAATGAAGAATCGACTACGGTAATCTACGAATCTGAGCAGGACATCAGGCACAACCGATAGAGACATAAAACGAACGCACATATCCGATTGGCCGCTTGATTACAGGCCCCGCCCCTCCCCACCCAAGCTCCCACGTGTTTTTGTTGCACACAGACAATATTCGGACTCCGCAGCGATCGGACGTGCCACTCCAATGAATGAAACTTCCATGAATTTACGTTTCCCATTTTGTACACAATATTTCATGTGAACATTTTATATTGGAAGCTGATAGGAACATTTGGGATGTTTCAGTTGTTTGTTTAGTTAGGGTGACTATGGTTTTGTTGGGATTGATATTTTTTTCGATTTATTTAATTTGGTCTTATTTTGTAGCAAGATATTATTAATAATGACAGCACCAATCAATTAACGTCCTTTTACTGACCTGTTAAAACGCGATATTTCTATAGATTTTGTATGGAAATACATGACGTCACTTTATCTTTCAATGTAGCTGAAAGTGAAGACAAATAACTGAATAATTATTTATTCTAAAGCCGTTAAAAATATGAAATAACTAAAATTGATAAATGAAAGAATACCGTAATTAAGGTGTTCTTATAAAAAAAATGTGACTTGGAAATATTTGTGAATGGTGCCAACATCCCATTTGTATACATGTAAACAACATCTATATTTCAATGCATACAGTCCGAATACTTAACCATTTTCAAATATTTATTTACGTGATCATACAAATTACAAAAAAATATATTTGAATTTCCTAATAGGAACTTTTAGATCAGTTGTTAAGATGCATATGCTAGTTCTATAAGTAAAAACCATAACCTTTCCTTTTGGCTTTGCCGTAGTCGGATAAAAAGTTAGGTTCGAGCAGCAGAATCTATTCATTATTAGCTGTAAATTCTAGCATGTAAGACTTTAGATTTTTCTATCTTTGATTATTATACTATGAGCTGTGAATTTTGTTGAATAATAAATAAAAAATCTAAGTATATCTAACTACTAAAGTCACACTCAGATACCCACCGACGACCCTACAAATCGTAAAAAATATACGTAACTTAAACGACACCATCTGAGCAGTTAGTTTTTAATCTCCAAAAACGATCACTAAATCAATTCAATCGCCTTAATATCACTAAACAAACTAAATTAAATCATCCGTGCCCTATGATGTGAAGGGTCCTGGGTCCCATAATTGTATTATTTGGGGCCCCTAAGTATTGACAATACATCGTAGTGTGTAACCGTTGTTATTAAATAAATGAAATAGAATTATAACGCTCGATTTAGTTTCAGTTTAAAAACATTTGCCTTAATGAAAATATTTATCTTATTATTTATTCTAATTTAATGTAGAGACGCTAATTGCATTTTTAACATTGTAAATGTTATCTTTATTGCCATTCTAAAATAGTTTGAACTATTGCACTGGTTTATTTTGTGTGTATTGCGATAGTATTTTGTTTTTTAATTTATTTTTATTTTTCAGGGAACACAAACAGCTTAACTAAATATTATCTATTTTGTGATAATTTCAAACAATATAACACCATAATGTGTATTTATTACGACGTAATAAATATATATGAACAGTTTCAGAAAATTTAATAACCCTTACAGTGTTGTGATTCCTGCTACTGAAAGCCACCTAATATGTAAGTACAACCTGTAAATAGCCAGCAAATAATTTCGCCACAGAAAACGTAAATAAACCATGACTTCTTTCTTTCCCGCAACATTGGGGCTCTGTCTGGACCTTATGTGGTGGGGATTGGGGTAAATTTAGAAGGTAGAGGTATGGAATGAAAGGTGAAATACAATAAACATGGTAGCACAGGTGTATCGGCGGCTATTGGAAAACTTGTAGAATTAACGGACGGTAGGAAACAGGGGGCTATAGAGATGGGGTAGACACGAGAATAATATCTGTATTTGTATCGATAAAATCGACCAAACTTAAAAACATTCCATGCCATGAGTAGAAAATGACAAAAACCACTCATAAGAATCATATTAGGTGACTCATGGGAGATGAAAGTTGTCTCAATCATTTGGCAAGAAGTTAATAATTATGTTGATCTGTTTTTTTTTATTAACACTTGTATGACGTTGGGTACTTTCTTATTACACGTACGTACCAAAGTCAAGGCTATTTTAAAGACATTATCAATACGAAAGCGAAAGCGAAACTTAATTTTTTTATAATGTTAAAATTTGCATAAAATTAAGCTCCTAGACTTTATTTAATTATGTATAATTGAAAATAAATAACATTAAAAACTTAACTACTTATACGTCTAGAACAAAAATAGCTATTCTACAGCTCAGAACCGCACGACAAAAAGAATAATGCATATTTTGTCGATATTTTGAAACCCCTCCCTATTCAGAGCGCAGTGCAACACCTAAACATTAATTGTATAGCTAACTAGTGATTTCCCGCGTAGTCGCTTATACCTCTTTATCGAGCTACCTGAATTAAAAACAATAAATTGTCCACCGAACGAATGAAACTCCAAGTTTTCGATTAAAAAAGTTTAACCATTGTTTATTATTTCAATAAATAACGTCATTTTAACAAACGACTGTTTTTTATTTAAGAAAAGTTTAATATTAAATCGTTAATGTCATTTTTGGTGAGTGAGCCTTGACAGTTCAATTGATTTGAATGTTATGTTTTCCTAGTTTGACTCAATGCTCTAAGGCAGCCTTAGGTAGCGACTGCTAGTTGCCTTGCTGAGTTCAAAGCATCTAAGCGAGACGCCCAAAGAAAAGACACGTAGAAACATTGTACTTCGCAGCGATCGAGCACATACTCTATACATATACAGCAATAAAAATAAAAACGTTTATTAACAATGAACATCACGACAACAACTACACAGTCAGCGCATACACAACGAAACTAAAAAAAACTGTAGACAGACAGAGAATAAGTATATATAATACGAACCATCTTTCTCCAAAACACGTTAGTGATTTTTCACTTACATTTGGTATGAAACGACAAGTCCTGTCAACTTTTGTCTATACAAAAACATTACAGATACAGATTTTTAAAATGGCGGAAAATGTTGTTTAACAAATCTATGTAAATATTTCTTCTCTAAAGGTATGTGCTCCATGGCCGTAGTCAACTAGCTTAGCTAGCCGATCAATTATCAGCCTAACCTTTTTACTGCACTTATATGTATAAAATTAATATGTTAAGGAAGAGTAACTTCCTCTGTCACAGGTACTTCTAAACCGAATATACAGTGTGTAACGAAAAGGTGAAATAAAACTTTAAGGGATTATTCTACGGCTAAATTACATCAACTTTTTGCATGGGACCAACATCAAAATCTCAAAAAAAATATTGACGTTTTCATACAAACTGATGCCAGCTGGTCGCGTTTTAGTATGGGAAAGTGTTTTTTTTTTTTGCGATTTCGATGTTGGTCCTATAGAAAAAGTTGATGTAATTTAGCCGTAGAATAACCCCTTATAAAATAATAACTACGTAGGTCACACTATAAGTTTTGCATAACTTAAAAAAACAACATGTTTAACCAAAATATTATGGTTATTGCTTTTCAAAATACTCTCCTTAACATTTTAAAAATTTTTTCATGCGATCGAACCATTTTTTAAAACAGGAGGACCACAGATCTGAAGGCATGTTTTCTACGTGCTGATTGAACGATATCACTGCCTGTTCGGAGTTGGTAAAAGTAAAACCTCTCATGAAATCTTTGATTTTGGGGAAAATATAGAAATTACAGGGTGGTCGGGGCTATGCGCAGGATGGGTGACGAGTTGTACTTTTTCGGAAGTAAAAAATTACTTTGTTTTGTTGGCCGTGGAATAGTTGTCATGATGTAGGAGAACGCGGCTTTTGGGTCGTCTTTCGCGAACTTTTTCTAACACCCTGGGTAAACAAATGGTAGAATAGTTACCACTCGGCATTAACACTCTTTTGATCTTCAAGTGGAATCGTACAGATGGGACCCGTAGCTGAGAAAAAAAACACGATCATTTTTTTACCAACGTTTCTCGCCTGCCTCACTTTTGTTGGCCTGTTCTCATTTTCAAACTCCCATTCACAAAATTGCTGTTTTTTTTCGGGTTCAAAACAATAAATCCACGTTTCGTCTGTGACAATGTCATAAACAGCATTAGAATGTCCGTGGTCGTAGTTCAGTAGCATCTGAGAGAACCATTCCACGCGAGCCCGCTTCTACTCCGCTGTCAGTTCATGAGGGATCCAACGACAGCAAAGTTTCCGAACTTTCAATTCTTCGTGTAAAATTTTCTGAATTTGGCTCATACCAATCCCCAATAGTCCTCGAATTGTCTCATAGGTAATCCGCGGGTTTTCTTCAATTAGCCGCTTAACAGTAGCTACATTATTTTCATTGACGGCAGTTGAAGGCCGCCCTTCACGAAATTCGTTATGTAAAGAAACTCCACCTCTCTCAAATTCAGCAAACTATCGCCTCGTGGTCCTCAAACAAGGTGATTCTCTCCCAAAAGCATTTTGAAGACGAGCGGCACAGTCTCGCGAAGAGAGAGAATTTATAAAATCATAAAAAATCATCGCTCTAAAATCTTTTCGACTTAATTTCATTTTCGTTGCGTAAAGAACTTTGATGTGTCATAAAAAACAATTGACAAATAATAGGCTAGTTTCCAGGGTCAAAAAAAGGTTTTTCTATTTAGTCCGTCAGTTAGATTATCAAAAAATATTGGACCCATATTTTGTCTTTTGTCAATCAAACAAAAAATAACTAAAATAAAGCCCATCAAAGTGAGCACGTGACGTCACCCCTTGCTAAAAAGTGTCGCAAGGCGTGATGTTACACGGAACTTTAACGGGCTATATCTTCATAATTTTTTGTTTGATTGAGAAAAGAAAAAATATGTGTCCGATATTTTCTGTTAATCTAACTGACGGACAAATTAATTTTTTTTAGGAAACTAGCCCATTTCCCGCCAATTGTTTTTTTTTATTACTAAGAAGGTTGCAACGTTTAAAAAAATATAATATTCGAAATTCAAATAGTTTTGACTAGCTAGAAGTGCAAAACTTTTAGTGTGCCCCATGTACCATAACTAGGAACGATACAAACACTAGATTGAAGATTGGGACTTTGGGTTCCAGTTAAATAAATATAAATATTGGACAACATCACATGTATTGCTCTGAATTCATAGTAAGTAGCCAAAGCACTTGTGTTACAGGAATCCGAAACAACGACGGTACCACAACACCCAGACCCGAGAAAACATAGAAAAGTTATTTTTATGGAAGCTTCGGAAAGTCGATGCTTGGGATTTCTTTAGAAGATAGAATCCGAAACAAGGTTATCCGGCATCAGACCATGCAAAGTAATAGATAGTCTTAAAATGTAGCAAGCTCATGTGGCATCTGTGGCCACATTTGTCGCAGAACCGATGTAAGATAGAGTAAACGGGTTCTCAAATGGAGACCACGTCTTGGTAAACGTAGTGTAGGACGCCCCTCAGCTCAATGGACCGATGTCCTTAGGAAGATGGCTGGCAGTACCGGGAATACAACCCGGGACCTCAGAGATAGCGACACCAAGTCCGGCTCTCGGCTACGGAGGTCTTTAAAAAGGTTTCCTTCTAATAACTGACCAATTATTTTTCAAACTAAACCAAAGTAGGTAAGTAATTATAATTAGTACTTTAGCAAGTGAATCAATCAATTATTGTGTAAAATAAAGAACTCTTAGAAAATAGCTTGTACATGATATGAAACGTTATTGTGAAATCACACAACGGCTTATATTTCTTAAAGTTCAAACATTCAGTATAACTAATTTTCATTAAAACATTTCCAACCAAAACAACAATTCCCTAATGACCCTACACTTCGTCCCTAATCGTTCCCAACCAATTAACACCAACTAACTAGTTTGGGAGTCATTCCCGAGATCGTACAACTGCCCACTACAGCCAGTCTCATAATTTAGTTGAATCTAGTCATTATCATTAGGCGAATATAGTCGTACCGAATTGAGGTCGAGCGTTAAAAAGGAATGTCTCCTTTTATTTCCTAAAAAATATGGCGGATAGCTGATAACGGTACCGTGACGTGCCGCGTACTACTTCTTCGCTTTTATCGAATCCCCAAGACTGAGGGTCGTGAGACTACTTCGGACAGCACGGTCAACCAGTGATCCTCAGACCGTTCTGTGCTCAGGTACGCATATGGATGCTTGCACGTTGGTTTTGGTGATCTCTTTCACCGTGTACATCCATCGAGACGATGACCTGCCTTTACTTCTTCTGCCTTCCACGTGCTCGATGACCAGAAGATTTTAAAGTTGTCTGGTTCCCCAAGATGGCGCACAAATAGGTACTCAAGGATATAGATGAAAGAATGCTGCATGTAGATAGAAGATAGACGCGTCTTAACGCCTAGTACGGCTAAGACATATGCGTTTTTGCTATGTGCGGTGCTTGTCGCTCAGTAGCGGCAACGCTTTGGTAGTGATAAACTAAAACTCTCAAACTCAACCAAACATGACCAAAGATAAGCCACCTACGCCGCGGTTGGAGTGTATGGGTGACCATTCCAACCATATTAAGACATTCATGCATGGAAGGCACGTTAAAAGTTGGTCCCTGCTAATATCGCTTGATAACTAACTAGTCAGAACACAGAAGCCTTATGGCGGCTTAATAACATCTGACAGTAAGGATAAGTCACTGGCCTTACAACACTCCTCCACCAATCCGCACTGGGTGGCGTGTGGCCGAAACTACCTCATAGTTGAGGTGAGGCCTGTGCCATACAGTGTGGCTTTTTTTCTACGCGCAGTCTAAGGTAGGTATGCCCTACGTCTTTTTCCGGCGCCACATCTCAAAAGCATTTAAGTACGTACCTACTACTGATAGCCTGTAACGTTGCGCAAATACTCATGTGGGGTGACTGAAGCGAACGGGGACTAGCGCTAGGTGTCAACAGCGGCAGGTGGTGCAGTGGGGGAGTTAAAGCCTATAGGCCTTCTCCAATGTCTTCCAGATTGGCCGGTTGGTAGCGGCCTGTATCCAGCGGTATTTCGCAACCTTAACCAGGTTGCCTGTTCACCTTGTGGGTAGACGACCGATGCTGCGCTTGCTGGTATGTGGCTTCCATTCTAGAACCTTTCTGCCCCACCGGCAGTCAGTTTAACCTGCTTTGTACCCCGGCCCACTGCCACTTCAGCTTGCTAAACCGTCGCTTCATTATTATCATCATCTCACTCATAGGATGTCCACTGCTGAAAACAGGCCTCCCTCCTCCTTTGCCTCCCTCATTGGGGGGGATTGCCAATACTCGCCATGCTTGACAGGCGGGTTGGCGACTGCAGTTTTTTATAAGATTTCGCACGCAGACGGTGCTTGCCGTCCCGTGCTACGGGAATTAGTCGCCTCTTACGACACGCCGCCTATTGGCTATGGGGAAGTGTATTCTTTACGGCCGTCCCCACACGGCTTAACCGTTGCTTATGCTTTGACTAAAGGTAAAATAGGGGTTGATTTATTTTTTTGGTCGTTACTTATACCTCCGAGTAAATAAATACCTACTATACTAAAAATTATCAAAATTGCGAAAACAGCCAGATTAAAGTATACCATTCCTTCCTACCAAAAAAAGAAGTAGTTAGGTACCTACTTAACTAAGCAACATTTAAGCGGCGTTTATGAATATAAAAGTTTTAATTACTGCTTAAGGCTAGATGTTAAATAGCTAAGTAACACTTAACAAGTTCATTAGTAGTTTCGCTACGGTAGATTTAGGTTAACACTGTGCTAACTATTTAGACAGTTTTTATTAGTGTCGTTATTATTTATTTAAAACTAGCTGTCCCGGTGAACTTCGTACCGCCTCTTGACGGTATCTTTTTTTCGTGATATTTTTCGATATTTTAATAGATATTCTGCTATTCGGGACGGAGACAAATCCAAAAAATCATAAATACTTAATAAAAATCGGTTTAGCTGTTCTTGACTTATAAATGGACTAACCCGACTTTATTTTATGTATATAGATAATATAATAAATTCAATGTAAAAAAAAACAAACAGATTATTCCGCCTACTTCGGATCAATAAAGTCTTATCAGTCCGCCAACCGATATTTTTATCATGCGTCATAGCAACCTAAAATAAGATTATAAAATTTGCACTCGATGTCACGGTCTTCGGTAGTATAGTGGTCAGTATCCCCGCCTGTCACGCGGGAGACCGGGGTTCGATTCCCCGCCGGAGAGATCTGTTTTTTTTTTTTTTTAATTGCGTACTTCTTTTTTTATTCTTATAATAATGTTGTACATTTCAAAATGTTACGAAACTTTTTTTGTAGATTATCGGTCCACCCACTGATAAAATGCATAATTGTAGGTACTTGACAACATATTGTTATTAGTTGGGATTTTTTAATTTGTATGTAATGTTTATAATGCGATACGTTTGTCGGTTTTTAGGGTTCCGTGCCCAGAGGACGCCAGCGGGTCCGTTTACAATGGCTCCACTGTCTGTCTGTCCGTCTGTTACAGGGTTGTATCTGTAGCACCGTTATAAGAAGTGGTTTATTACACCAATAAATATTAAAAACGCTATAGCCGTCTTAGCTAGAGAAAAACGGCCCTTTACCTATTTGCTTTAAATATAAGAAACTAGCCGTGCACACGGCTTTGCTCGCATGGAATACGGTTTGTCACACCCTATTTTATTAACCGACTTCAAAAAAGGAGTTTACTTAGGATGTGGAATAAAAATAATAGCCTATCTCCTTTCCTCAAGCTTTTACCATACAAAATTTAATCAAAATCGGTTCAGCTTTCACGACAGAAACCAGCCTATCTTCTTGTGTAAAGTCCCATCTATCTCTTTATTAAAATTTATGAAAATTGGTACAGCGATTTAGGTGTGAAAACGTAACAGACAGACAGAAAATATTAACATCTAATATGATATGAAAATGTGAGCAATAATGAATTTTTTTTATTATTTAAAAAATATGTACATTATTAAACATGATGGTACGGATCCCTTTAAGAGCGAGTCTGACTCTCACTTGGCCGGCTTTTTGTACTAGCTACTAAGTACTTTATAAGTTTATCCTCGTAATTCCTATGTTTTTAAGCAGATGTATTTCTAACAACCTAATGTACTTCTACAAGTACATATTTAGAATAGTGCTTCAGACCGAGAAGAAAAAATCATATTTCTGTGATTTTAATAGTTAATGCCTGATTTTTCATATATTTCTTAGCATGTTTGTTATATTTACTGAAAAATATTTAAAAAGATAAATTACTCAATATATGTAAAAAAATATTAGATTAAGTTTTTTAATAGTTAGCATAATCCAACCAATTAAGTGTTAAGTACAAGCTTAACAAACAATTTGCACTTTATATAGCACATTAGGCAGTTATTTTTAGTTGAAAATTTAAATGTCAGGTCTAAACTGCTACTATTAATTTGTACTTCATAAAGTACACTGGGACTTACAAGGTTAAAAATAAGTACTATACTTTAGTTCATTAAAATCCAAAAAACTATCGAGTAGTAGAAAAATAACTTTTCTATATTGCCTCGGGTCTGGGTGTTGTGGTACCGTCGTTGTTTCTGATTTCTGTAACACAAGTGCTTTGGCTACTTACCACAGGATCAGAGCAATGTATGTGATGTTGTCCAATATTTATTTATTTAAATTTATTTAATTTTTAGTTCTAACCAATTCTTAATAATGTTTGTATGAAACAAGTAACCATCCAACTAACATTAACTAATCCCATATTATCAAACAACGAAGACGAAACCTAGAAACATCGCGGACATTAGGCGAGACCGCGCTCCGTAAATCCTGCCAATTAACTGGCACTTAGCCCCCTAGCCCCCTAACCCCCACGGGTGGGGGAAACAAATTGAATTTGTTTGACGTCCTCTTAATGTTAAGGCGCTGTTGTTTGTTTAATTAGTTTGTAGAACACGCGATAATTACTTGTTTCGATAACGGTTTGAGTTGCAGTTGTAAATGGCGGTTGTATAAGAAATTAAGGTCCATTTTCACACCAATGTGAATAAATAAATACAGGGTTACATTGCAAAGGGGTGCCAAATTGAAAAAATAAGATCTAAGGAACAATATGTAGAAGCGTCTTAATCGTTATAGTTTTTAATAATCGTATGTTACGAAAAATTACTTTAAAGTATCCGAAAATAAAGTCAATATAAAGACTACGGAAGCCGCGCGGTCATTCATCAGAGGCGTAGGTACGGCGAGCCAACAAGGACCTTACGCAGTGCACCTTACGGTGCATTTTTTATGAATGAGTTAAATTATCCACGCGTAAGATTTTCAACAGTGGATAGGAATAATTAAATGTATTTTTTTTTTTGTTCTTTGCATATTTCGATTAAGTTACTCATTCTGAGCCACTCCTAAAGATTTGGCACCCCTTTGCAATGTAACCCTATATAAATAAATATTATAAAATATAACATACATTGCTCTGATCTTATGATAAGTAGCCTAAGCACTTGTGTTACATAAATCAGAAACAACGACGGTACTACAACACCCAGACCCGAGAGAATATTGAAAAGTAATTTTTCTACATTGACTGACCGAGAATCGAACCCGGGACCTCAGAGATAGCGACACCAAGTCCTGTATGCTCGCCTCTCGGCTACGGAGGTCGTCAAAATGGACTTGGAGTAAAGAATTAACATCCATAGTGTTATGAGTTACCAGACAATGTATTTTGCCAGAACACCCATACTGAAGCCAATTTAGAAAAGATAGTTTTCTAATTTGACACGAACCGGGAAGCCAACCCAGAACCGTTTGTGTTCAAACCAAATTTCCGAAAACTACACTTGAGAAAAACATCAATCTTTCCAGGTGCATCAAATTAAACTGTTGACGAAACAAACCTGGCTTCAACAGCGAAACAGTTGAAAAAATTATACTGGTCTCAGTAGCCCGGATAGCGGAGCGGACCTAAGGCAGTCGAATTTATTAAGTGTAATAAATATTATCTTAAACATTACTAGCAAGTAATTGCAGCACACAATTTATAAAAATAGTAATATTATCGTTTTTCCAGACACTCTTTTAGCAACATTGAGTGTGCTCATAGGGGGAAGTGGAGATAATGGTAAGGGGTGAGATTAGCAAGTGTTGAAACTGCCCTTGACAGCGGGAAATGTGTTAAAAGCCAATCTGATAGAGCTAGGAACGAATAGAAATGTTTAACCGTATATGATGATAGAGAGCGAGAGCTCAGTGATGGTGTCCCTCACATCCATAGTCCGTGAGTTGTAACTCCAGGAAGTATTCTTGCTTTCTTGGAATCTATTGACCAATATAGATATTAGATCATAAATTGGTATAGAACCTGTATGTATGAACTCTAAATCTTAATAAAATAAAATATAAGTAAGTAAAATACAAAAAATCATAAAAACAAAGTTATTTGCATCACTCATAGCTCTGCATCAGTGAATTGATTTCGACCCCAAGATAAATGACAATTATCGCCGGGCTGATGCAGTTGCTGTAAATTCTTTCTGTTTAAGCTTATAATAAGTTAACTTGTTTATATTGCTTGCCGTGGCAGCCCATAATTAAGACATCACTTTGCAATGTAACCTTTAACCGTATATTATTATGTGTAAATCATGTATTAAGTGAGTGTTTTGTTGGTTGTCCTAAATAAATAAAATATTAAAATAAATAAAAAATTATGTGAAACAACATAGATTGGTATAGAACCTATACCAATTATGTCAAACAAGTTAGGCAGTGCAACGGAATGAGCATAACCGCAACTTTAACCAAAATCAAACGCCAAGACTTGAGCCAGAAAGACCTGTTAAAAGTCACAGATTCAATGGGTGTGCTTGAGATGACCCTAGCAAAAAATCATTACCTAATACCACTTAGACAAGAATGCTAATTACATATTTCGTCACCATAACATTTAGTGTGTAATCTTTCTAGCGCATAAAAATCTGATTATTGCTAAAGCTATTTGTTTTATTCAATAAAACCTTTACATTTAAAAACAATCAACAATATGGTCGACTTATACAAGTCACTTTTAAATGAGATTCAACAAATTGAATTACTGGATCCTCCACACCCATAATAATAATAAAAATATCACAAATCCAGATAGATGTCTAAAGATAAAATACTGGAAAAAATTTAATTTAAAAAAAAAACTTTTAAATGTATTGTGGACGATAAGCAGTAGGTATAGATATGTACTATACTTACTTAACGAAGACAATAATTCACCTGAAATCATTTTTCAACTGCCTCTGGTGAAAAGCAAATAATTCCATAACACAATCCTGAATGCTAAAAAAAATATTTAAAACCATACTCACCTTCTTATGTCTACGCTAGCAGACCAAAAGCGTCGATCTTCAGGCGGTAATTCCAAAATTGCTATTTACGGCTGCGTCCGAACGCGCGTCTTGCCGGCGCCGCGCAGTTAAAACACGCTTATTTACTGCCGTGTGTGGTTACATGACATATATTATGTAAGATTTAGTTCCAGAAGTAGCTAATGGCGTTTACGTTGTAGAAAATATATGAAAAACAGCCAAGTACGAGGCTCAAATGGGCCTTAAGGGGTTTCTTATAACCGTTTTTTTTTTCATTTTGTTTGGGATCCTTAGTACGCATGACTCATGCTTACCAATTCATATTTGATACTTTTTAGTATTGTTTTAATGGTATTAAACTCTCAGTTAATGTTATCGCAAAAAAAATGGTGGTGATTTAAATCTAAATTATCATATTTTGGATTTTCCCCTTTACTTGGTTTTTGCCAAATTTAATAATTCTAGTTCAACAAGACGTAACCCTCTAACTATAATTTTGCGTAGGTATAGATTACATTTTGAGATACTGAACCCTAAAAAACTATGAAGTGTATGTACTTACACAGTAAATTCATTATATTTAACCAAATGTTAGCTAAATGAAAAGTTCTATCGTCTCATCGTCGTTATTTTACAAGTGTTTGGTATCTACCATTAAACAGATCTAAGAAGCTAATAAAGTAAATTAAAAATATGTTTTTTAAATCCTCTTTAATTAATTAATTTAGGTGATAATGGTAGGCGGTAACCATAATGGACCAAAAACAATATGGGAAGATGTAGCGCTAAAAGACATGAAGGAGGTCTCCGAAGACGATGTCAAGAACGGAGCGAATTGGAGAAGAAAGACATGGAAGGCTGACCCTACCACCATATGGGATATTATAGCCAGAAACAGAGAGAAACAGAGATGGTAGGAGATATATATATGTACCGTGTTTTTTGTGAAGGAAATAATTAGAGATAAAGGAGTATCAACTTTGAGTAACCTTTCATTATTTAAAGGTAGCTTGTTAATTAATGAATATTATTACAGCAAGTCCACCAAAACACTTACAGAATTGTTACTAACACAGATCACATAACTAACGATCACTAAATTAACGAAAACACTTAAAATATTACTTAGTACCGTAGATTTATATTTCATCCCGAAAGTGTCTCGCGGTTATTCGCGTTGGACCGCTTCCATATATCGACAAATTGCTAAGTAACTGCTAATTCCACTATTTTTCATATGGAGAGCTTTCGAAGCTTTTAGTTCTTATGATAAAAGAATATTACGTAGATTTACGGGTTAATGTGAGCTTTAAGCTCTTTTCTAGTGTAACAATAGTATGCCTTTTACGTCGTCATAGTGAGATCAATTATTATGGTCAAAGTAAGGAACAATCTGGAAGACATTGGAAGATGCCTATGTTCAGCAGTGGACGTCCTGTGGCTGAAATGATAATAATCACGAAGGAATTACTTAACATGTTTGTGTTATGAGGTCAATGATTTTTAACGAGGTGACTCTCGCACACCCAGACCCTAATAAAAAAAACATTACTCTAATTTAGACTGGCAGTCAAAATTTCATTTAAAAATCCTTTGAAATTCCGGATTTTTAGAGAGTTCAATGTAGCTATCTATCCGCCAAAATTTTAGGAAGGTGCTTTTAAACTTTGACAAAATTCGGAAAAATGTATAGTTTTCTTTGCGTTCGTTTAGTTAGGTTATTGCGAGTAAATCCGCATTAATAGATCAAACTTCTTTAAATTAAGATATCTTACTCAAAAACGCTATTGCGCGCCACTCAAGTAGAAACGAAAAAACACTGATGAATGTCTTTTTCAGATTTCACTGTGTCTATGACTTTTTCTTTGGCACTCGTAATAATTAAATCCTTTTACGACTCCAAACAAAAACTTCTCCCTAATTAAGCCCAACAAAAAACGTCATTAAGTAAATTGCAAAAAAACGCATAGTTCTTCATTAGTTACTCAAATTAATCCTTCCAAAAGCCCTTCGCTCTCCCGATTACGAAGTGGACACTAAATCTCCACTTTTCCATAATTCATCTGCGAAAAAACACCTCATCCACCAAATGGATCCCGAATAAGTCCGAATTCTTCGATTCCAATTTCGGACAAAATTCGTTCCGATATTTATTGGAGATTCGGATTAATCTTTAATTCTCCCCTCCACCGATCCGTTTTAAAACGCGCTTATGACTACAAAAACGCAAATCAATTCCAACCTTGTGTGTTTGAGTTACGGTTCAAATAAGCATATCCTAAATTGGAGGGTAGCAGTAAAAGTGGGAAATATTTATGAGCTTTCGAAGGAAATTCTTTCTGAATGTTTGCATTTATGAAAATATGCTCGAATGAAAAGGGGACTGAAGGATACAGGCTGGTGTTTCACTTAATTGATTCATAAAGGATTTTCTGCGCAACTTTCTTAGTTTTTGTTTTTATAAAAACCTTCTCCTGACAATAATAAACACAACAAAAAAAAAGAATAACTGAAATCGTTCCGTCCGTTCGCACGTGATGCGATGACCAAGGATAATAAAGATTCATTTTTATATAGATTACTCGTATAAAACCTACTTATCGTACAACGTATCTTCAAAGTACATTTCTTATATTAGGCTCTTTTGGGTTTCAACAGTTCGCGTGCAAGAATAGAATAGAATAGAATAGAATAGAATAGAATAATCTTTATTTGCATAAAACATGGTTACAGATAAAGTTCTTACATTTATAAATGAGCATTCATGTTTAATCGATCTATCGATAAGCAAATATTTTGTCATCGTCGTGCAAACAAATTAAATAGTGAAAATTAATGAAACAAATATAAATTACAGTCAAATCAGTACAACTAAGTCACATAATAAAGAATGTCAGCATTTGAAAATAAATAAAACAAAATGTCAAGAAACACATTAAGTCCACCTTTCGTACGATTTTATTTTGTGCAATAAAGTTTAAATAAACAAATAAATTGTATACTGCTAGTCAATTTCTGTGCATACAATGCAGTGTCAACATTTACAACTATCCTCAAGCTCAAACACAGGAGTAACAACCAGGTAAGTACAACAATAAATTACACATTTAAAACTAAGTATAAATATTAACGATTATTCAGTCAAACCAATAGTAAATTTTTTAAAGTGTCCGTCACGGCAAAATTTAGTAATTCATTAATGTCATAAAAACAGTTGTCAATAAGAATTTTAAAGATAATTTTCTTGAAAAGAGTGAAAGGAAGACATTGGATACAGTTTGTAAAGTAAATTAAACAATTTAATGCACATGACATAGCTGTTCCTTCCAAAGCAGGCTGTAGCTGATTGTGGTATTTCTAACCTGTACGGATACCTCTGTTGGACATTGCTCATCTCGTGTTTTTTTGAAATAATATTCATATTTATCTGAACAAACATTAACATTTCAAAAATGTATAGGGATGGCAATGCGAGTATATTCAGTTGCTTAAAGAGAGGTCTACACGATTGCAACTGCCCAACCCCACATATAGATCTCACACATTTCTTTTGAAGAATGAAAGCACGATTTATGTCCGTTGAATTTCCCCACACAATCAACAACACGGAGCTTACATACCTATGATATGCCATCAGCGCCGCTTCCGCGCTGGCCAACTGCGTAAGTCTATACAGAGCATAAACGAACCTGTTTATTTTCTGGCATACCATTTCGATGTGATGTTGCCAAGTCAACTTAGAATCTATCACTATGCCGAGGAAAGTTGCAGATGTAGCTTCCGAAATGGTTTTATCACGATGGTGCAAAGATAATGTTGGGGGTTTAGAATTCTTATTACTGAATTGAATGTACTTTGTTTTATTCGTATTCACTTTTAAATTATTACTTTCCATCCAGTTAGTTATTTTAGAGATTTCATTATTTATCTCGGTGTTGTAGTCAATGTTTGTTTTTTTAAGTATCGTAATAGATATGTCATCAGCAAAGAGAATTACCGAATATTCAGTACATTCAGGGAGATCATTGATATAAAGTACAAAGAGCAGTGGCAATAGTCGACAAACTTATAAAATGACCTTGTGGAAGTAAAAAGGAAAATTTCGTATGAACGAGACGGGCAACTCGAAATCCTTACACTGCGCGTGCGAGCCGACACACAATTGGCCGGTTTTAATAAAAGTTCAATAAGCTTATGTGTCGTGTGGGGACGGCCGTAAAAAATACACTTCCCCACCGCCAACAGGAGGCGTGTCGTAAAAGGCGACTAATTCCTGTAGCACGAGACGGGCAGCAGCGTCAGCGTGCGAATCCTTATAAAAAACTGCGTTCGCCAACCCACCTGCCAAGCGTGGCGAGTATTGGCAATCCCTCCCGATGAAAATCATTAGGGGAGGCCTGTGTTCAGCAATGGACGTCCTATGGCTGAAATGATGATGATGAAGCTTATGTAAAATTAATGTAGCTGACTAAACACCCAGTATACGGATTAGGAACAATTTTCTTTTGAAATCGGTCGAATAATAGATTCTTCGTACGACAAACGCCATGAAATACTAGAAAAAAGAGAACAAAGTTTGTGAAGTAAGTATGTATAATGATTTATCTTATTAATTTAATATAAATATACGGATAAAAGAAAATAAACAACACTAGAATATGTAAAACTTAAAAAATAAAGAGGGCAGTAAATATACTTGGCCTAAACCAGGTTGAACCTGTGCTACTGATCCTAAGGTAAGGTAAAGCATTGTGTAATAGAAATCAGAAACAACGACGGTACTACAACACCCAGACAACATAGAAAACTTCGTTTATTTCTTTGACCTGGCCAAGAATAAAACCAAGGACCTCAGAGATGGCGACGCAAAGTCAACAGTCGGCATACTTACCTTGCGTATAACATATAACAGTCGGCATACTTACCTTGCGTATAAGTATAACATATAACAGTCAGCATACTTACCTTGCGGCTACATATTAATGTAATATTTTATAGCTATTAAGCTATAAATCATTACAGTTTAATGTTTTCTATATGTACTACCAATCTATTTCATTAGTACTTATCTTATTTAATAGAATAAAATAAATAAATATTAGACAACATCCCATACATTCTCTAACTCTCTCGGATCTTATGATAAGTAGCTTAAGCACTTGTGTTATAGAAATCAGAAACAACGATGGTACCACAGTATCCAGACCCTATACAATATTGAAAAGTTAGTTTTCTACATTGACCGACCGGGAATCGAACCCGGAACCTCAGAGATAGCGACACCAAGTCCGGTATGCTCGCCTCACGGCTACAGAGGTCGTCAATTTATGTATATTATACATAATTTATCAATTTAGATAGAAATTGTTTAGTTTTTACAGTAAGTACTATAGATTTAGTCAAGCGTAGCGTTTTCTTAGTCTATGGTAAGTACTGTATATACCTCATAATTGCGCTTTAACTGTTTTCAAAGTCTTGCAGTAATGAAAAACGTTTTCCCCACACAAAATGGAACACTCTGTACACCCAACAATCGTTTCCGATCACAGAGCGTAATTTATACGGGATCAAGTGGAGGCCAATAATGTACCCCACCCTTCCCCCCACTATAATTACTTGGCCACTCGCTAAACTTTCATAATCATATTTTGTAACGGCTTGAAAAAATTCAATCACAAAGTACCTTAGGCTTTTTTGTCAGCGATAAGTAGTTAGTCGTGGAGACATTTCATTTTCTTTTGTTATTTAAAAGGAACAATTTCGAATTTGACTGAGTATACAGGTTGTTTTTTTTTCGCGCAACTTAGATACTTTTTTTTACTTAAGTTATCATTGTTTTAGGGATAAATGTTTTGGTAAAAACAATTTTCAACAGAATTTAGAAAAATAATGATAAGAGGTGCCAAAGACTATGCCAATAGTTTGGAAAATTAACTGAATAAATAATAACGTTTTAATAGGACAGTGTTTTACTTTTCAGTAATAAACTTGTTTAAAAAAATATAGCTACTCTTAAGTACCCAAGCACCTAAGTACCCAACGGTTGTGGGGATAAATTAAAATAATATTAGTGTACAAACTTTTTAATAGATTAATAAACCGAATTACTTAAGTTATTAGTAGTAAGTTAAGTAAGCATGCATTTATGCTAAGTTTTTATATTTTATCTTATCATCTAATAGTGGCGGAAAAATATTAATGTCGGAAGATATCATTTTAAACTAGACACACTATTTTTTTCATCATCATCATTATCTAGCAGCCCACGTCAGCCACTGCTGGCCTCAGTGACGTGCATTGTATCTTTCCCACCACAGAGGTCTCCCGCAGCATTAAGCCCGGTCCTCGGCTATTCTCTTCTATTCTGCCAGAAGCAGCAGCGTATCATCGCTTGATATTGAATGGCCTGAAAACATGATTTAGCCGTAGAATAACCCCTTAAAGTTTTATTTCACCTTTTCGTTACACCCTGTAGTTATATATATTTAACTGGAGATTTGTTATTTTTTTCTTTTTAAATATGTAACTAAGATACAAATATTGAAATTTTTCCTATTTTTTGTATTATACAAATAACTACTTTGTTTTATTTATGAGCGTGCTTCGTAAGACTCAATCAAAAGAAAAACAGTGCAAAGTACACACATTTTATAAAGTTTTGACATTGCAATATTAATTTCAAAAACTTTTCAACGTGCCAAAGACATAAATTTTATGCGTATTAATATTACAAAATCGCTGACTTTGCAATATTGGCTTTACCGATAATACCTTATACACAACGACATTAAGATCATTTCACTTAAACGCCACTTATTGAAAATTAAACTTAGCATTGTTAAGTTAGAGTTTATTTTCAGTTGTGTGTATCTGAATAGCGTATTCTTAAAGAATTTGATTCGTACCGTTTTTCTTTTAATAAGTGGAATGATTTACGCGATGCCAAGCACACTCGGCGCTACGCCCCCTTAATTAGGGTGGAAAAAAATTCACAATCGCACCTTAACGTCATTGTCAAGTAGTTAATGAGATAAGGCAGATTGTTTTTCAGTCGGCGCCATTTTTAAGAGAAGCTTAATTAATTTATTCACGGATAAATACTCAAAGTTGAGACTGTTATTTTCTCTGGTATCGTGATATTTCACTGATGACTAGTTATGATTATTATCATCACCATTTTGAAGTCCACTGTTGGTCATAGGTCTCCCCCATAGAACGCTACAGCGAGGGGGCCGTTTGTATTGAACGGCTTTCCGTGACCTTGACTAGTTCATCAGTCCACCGGGTGGAACGGGTGGTGGTAGTGCCTTCCCGCGCCACAAATTTACACCAATGTGACCATCATCATAATCATCATTTCAGCTCTAGGACGTGCACTGCTGAACATATGCCTCCCCAGTGGCCGGTTGGAAGCGGCCGCATCCAGCTAACTGACATTTAACATAATATTTAAATATAAAAAGACATCTAACGTTCGATATTGTATTTTATAAAACCTTTCATAAAACCCAGTGCCTTTGTGTTCTGAGTGGCTGCCATTGTTTTTTTTTTATTAGCCGTAGTTTCAAGGTATCTGTAAAAAATCATAAACCTACTTAAATACCTAGACTATCATGGATACTACACTATAAATTTATAAATGTTTAAGTATACCTAACAAGAGAATTGAAATATTATTTATATGCAAGTGAAACCACTTAAACTCACCATACACTTAGATTCAAACGCCACACTTCGCAACAAGATGGCCGCTCAAATCAAAACATGCAGGTGAAATATCAAACAAGCCCATCCACCTCAAACTGCCTCATTCTAAATAAAAACATTGCTCCCAAATCGTTTCTATTTCCCCGGCATTTGTGTCTACTACCAATTTACATTTTCACTCACTTCTAACCATTTTGGACTTTATTTATTTATAGCATAAAGGAGGTTATATTTTCCAGGTGAACAAATAATTTTGCAGCATTATAAGTATGAGATTGCCAGAGTAGCATGCGTGGTACCATTAAGGTGGATAAAATTTAAATATAGCAACAAGGAGTGGGCTATAAAGGAAACAAATAATATAAGGTGAAATTGAAATAATGCTGATATTGTTGCGGCCTTAAGAATTGTATTGGTTGAATAAATATCAGTCTTACTCGGCCTGACCCTATTATCTTTATTCTTTTAGCTGAATAGAGGTGTTTTAGTTCATAAATTAAGAAGCAAAAAAAGAAAACTGGAAATGCCTTAAAACAAAAATAACACTGTTCAAATGTGCCAGTGCTACCGATCGTCTATTATTTTACGTACCCCTTGTTCATTCATTATTGCATCTGATAGACCCGGTAATTATTATCATCATTAGAGTCTAGTCTATAGTCGTCGTCCACTGCATTGGTTTCTAATGAGAACCTTTACTAGATCATCGGCCAGTAGGGCAAATAAATGGTCGTATTTCATTGGTTGTTGGCTTTTATTTAAACTTCAGATTTAAAGTAATAAATGGAGTACTCGTATTTTGCCTTGTGGCATCTGCCATTAGATCATTGCACATTAGGATAAACAGATAAATTTAGATCAAACAAGTTATAGTTTTATATCATCGTTATGATAAAAAAAACTTTACTTATATTGTTTAAAACTAATAATAGTAACGATTTTCTCTCGTTTTCTATTAATATGTATATGTATCATCGTAGAATATTACCGCAGTCATCCTTTCAAATTAGAATTGGATTCAATTGGATTTGAATACCACAAGTAAGTAAGCAGTATTTGCATTATCCTCGCTATAATGTCGGCCAGGTGCATTTTAAGGTGGGTAAATATTTTTACGCGTTACAAGTAACATTGGGCCCGGTCGTATTATTCAAATGTGGACCAATAAGAGAGCATTTATGGCCGAGCATAAAACTACAATCGAACCGAACGAATAAATATCCGACCTCTGTAACTTATAACCTTATGTACACGGATGTATTGCAACACTAGAAAGACAAAAATCCAAGGAACTGCCGTTACTTTGGTAATTCCTTAATAAAAATCAATAAAAAAAATAAAAGTTTATATATAGCACTTTTACAAGTCTCAATTTTTCGCTCTACAGCTGTTTTGGAACAATAGCGTGAAAAACTCAAGAATCTTAGTCACTTTATCAGCATCACATAAGTGGGCAGCTCAATTACTGGTGCCATTACAGCATATGTCGACAGAGCTTGGATAAAATTTAAAGATTAAGCTTATTAATGTTGTGACCTATGACCATAAATCATTCTGGTCTGATGGCTGCTCGTCTAATAATTTACCTGATTTATTTACTTGATAAAAGGCAAGTAATAAATATTTAGATAGCTTTAAATAGCTTTATTATAGTTATAGTTAATTCTATTACTCGAATAGCTCAACGTTTACATTTTATAGATGGCAATGTATAACGGGCATCAAATTGAATAAATAATTAATTTTGAATTTTGATTCACTCTTGTTACTGTAGTCAGCTCTTTTAAGAGTATTTTATTTAATAATTGGTTATTTAACAAAACATCTCGTTGGGCGCCAGTATAAAAATGGCGCCCACCGTGGTGTTTCAAAATGATCCTCAATATAAAATTAAGCAACAGTATACTAAATATTTTACCCAATAACTTTATTTGTAATATCTTTTAGGCGTTATGTAGATTTATACATAGAATATCAAAGATTACCAGATAATTCCGTGTCACTTCCGACATCAGTCTATCTTGGGCCGAGTTATAATAATACAAGCCATAACGCACGGGTTATGGGTTAGGTCATAACCCAAAACCGCCGGCCGAGGTTAATTCCGCACCTGTACTTATTTGTTTCGCCGCGTACTCCATCATCATGGAACTTAGTGCTTACGGAATACAAACGGATTTCGCTTAATTAATTGTTTGGAGACAGGTTACATGAATCATTTGCGGTAATTATCGATAGTTGACAATTTTCACTTAGCTTCCTAAAGCTAAGTGAATATAGTAAAAATATCGCCATTTTCTCTAAAATTCCACAGACCTGTGGAATTTGTTTTATCTAGTTAGTCAGTTTTAAATAGTTATCGTTTGGTAAATGAGACTTAGTTAAATAGATCTTAGAGACATTACATTACAGGAAAATAAGCTTAATGCTGAAATTTAAAATGTCTGATAAATTAAGTAGATACCTATTAATACATTTATAATTTAGGTTTAGGAATAAGAATATGAGAGATTTTTATTAGATACACACACGAGACCAGTTATAAAGTATACTGAAAATAATATCAAAATAAACCTTTCGAAAACTAGCAAAAATAATTAATTCATTTGTGGATCGTTAGCATTACGATACCGAGTCTAATCCTGTTAGTAGGTACATCTCTAAGAGTATGTAACATCACTAAACTTGAAGGTTTCTATGGTTACTAGGGTTGTTGATTACTTATGGTGTAAAAAATGTAGAAACGGTGATTTCTTAATTTAATAAAATAAAACAAGTTAATAACTATAAAAGTTTAATTTACTCCTCTCTGCATTCCCTATACCCTTCAGGTTATGGGCCCAGAGTGAGATCACTGCTTTAAAAAGGAAAAAAATCATTGATTGAAGTAATATATGTCGATGGAAAATAAAAATAAAAAATGACTAACAATCAAGAAGAAAATATAGAAAAACTTACAAACTCTGAGAATTTTCACTTGTGGAAATTTGAGTTCAATATACATGTGTCGGCATCTAATCTATCAGAAGCGTTGAAAGAAACAGACCCAGAAAAGGCAGAAAAACTAGAATTTCAAATTAAGGACGCAAAGGTAAAGAAGTTGATATTGAATTCTATAGATAGAAAGCTAAAAGGTCATATAATAAATTGCAAATTTGCATATGAAATGTACAGTAAGCTATGTGCAGTTTTTGAAGGAACTGAAGAAAGAAATAAGTCTTCTTTGCTACGAGAATTCTTTAATTTTAAATATGAAAACCAGTCAATGTCACAGTTGATCACAGATATCGAAAATTTGAGAATGAGATTAAATAATCTTAACCAAAAGATTGATGATGACATGGTGATATCAAAAATATTAACCTGCATACCAAGCCACTATAAATTCTTCATCACAGCATGGGAATCAACATCAGATGATAAAAAAACACTTACCAATTTGACTAACAGACTTTTATCTGAAGAAAACAGATTTTTAGAAAGGAAAACTGAGCACAAACAAGTTGCTTTTAAGGCAGAGAATAGAAACATAAAATGTTTTAAATGTCACAAAATAGGTCATCTAAAAAAGGATTGTAAGATGTGTACTATTTGCAAGAGATACAACCATGAAGAGAAAGATTGTAAATTTAAAAACAGTTGTTGCTCAATTTGCAAGAAGAATAACCATAAAGAGGAAAATTGTTTCTATAAGAAAAAAGATGATAAAAAATCTAAAAATGTTGCTTTTCTGACACAAAAATCTAAACAGAGCTTAGTAAAATTCATAGTAGACTCTGGAAGCACGGTGCATATGACAAATGACCCTGGAATCTTAAGTAATTATGAAGAAAAGGATTCTGCGGTTTATGCAGCCAATGATGATAAAATGAAAGCAAAAGGATCAGGTACAGTTCATGGAATGTCATGCGATTTACAAAATACCTTGTTAATACCAGACCTAGCACAAAACCTTTTGTCTGTTAATTGTGTTACTAATAATGATGGCTCTGTGGTGTTCACAAAAAATAAAGTGGAGATTTACAAAAATTCTAATTTAATTTTAACTGGGACAAAAGAGAATGGCTTATACATAGTAAATTTAGAACATGATCAGCCAAATAAAAATAAATCCTTATTAACCTTAAAAAAGGAACAGCTTTGGACTGGCATGAAAAACTGGGACATCCAGGTAAATCGGTACTAGAGAAATTAACAAAAGTGGCGGATGGTATTACTATACAAGGACCAAAAACATTACGCGAACAGTGTGAAATATGCGCAGAAGCAAAACAGTCGCGACTACCTTTTAATTCAACAAGAACTCGAGCTGAAAGACTTCTACAATTAATACATACAGATGTATGTGGACCTTTTGAAGCAAAAACTTACGATGGATACAGATATGTATTGACAGTAATGGATGACTACAGTCATTTCACAAAAATATATTTACTGAATAACAAAAGTAATGTAAAAGACGAAATAAAAAATTATATTGAAGAAACAGAGCGAGAGAAAAATAGTAAAGTATCAACTATAAGATGTGACAATGGTGGCGAGTATACAAGTAACGACTTCAAAGCATGGTGTCAGCAAAAAGGTATAAGATTAGACTACACGGTGCCTTACTCACCACAATTGAATGGAAAAGCCGAACGGCTAAACAGAACATTACTGGAAAAGACAAGAGCATTACTTTTTGACTCTAAATTAGACAAGGAAATGTGGGGTGAAGCAATATACTGTGCTACTTATATTTTAAACAGGCTGCCAAGTGATGCCCTAAAAAATAAAACACCTTATGAAATGTGGGTTGGAAAAAAGCCTAATATATCTAATATGCAAAAGTTTGGCTCTACTGTCTATGCGAAACAACTACAACCAAATGTAAAGAAACTAGATCCTAGAAGCAAGAAACTAATAATGATTGGATACACTAATAATGGGTATAGATTGTGGAATGCAAGGAAGAGAAAAATAGAGATATCAAGGGACATAGTGATCATAAAAAGTGAAACTGAACAACAGAAAGAAAATTTAAAAGAAATAAAAACATTTACTAATGAAAAGGTTGAAGAGATAACAGAAAACCAGGAAGAAACTATAAAAAACCAGGAAGAGTCTACAGAAAAACAGGAAAAGACTACAGAAAACCAGATTACAGAAAACCAGGAAGAAACTACAGAAAACCATAAAGAGTCAACAGAAAATACAATTACAGAAGAAAATATAAATAATGACATTTTTGAAGATTCAACATCAGAAACTGAAACAGAAGACACAGAAAGGGAAAGATATAGACATAATGAAGAAGAATGTAACCTAAGAAGAAGTAAAAGAAAGAAACAGATACCAACTTACCTAAAAGACTACAGTTTACTTACTTACAGAGAGGCTGTAACATCCAACGAGGGAGAAAACTGGAAGACAGCTATAAATTCGGAGAAGGAATCCCTGGAAATCAATAATACCTGGGAAATAGTAGACAAAAAAGAGGCAAAAGATAGCAAAATACTAACAAACAAATGGGTGTTCCGTGTGAAAGACAATGGCATTTATAAAGCTAGACTTGTCGTACGAGGATTTGAACAAAACGGTATTGACTACAATGAAATTTATAGTCCAGTTGTCAGTCAGTCGACTTTAAAATCTATATTTGCACTTGCTGCTTCTAAAGACTATAATATGATGACATTCGACGTAAAGACCGCATTCTTGTATGGAGAGCTGGAAGAAAATGTTTATATGAATATACCAGATGGATATGAAAAACAACCTGGAAAAATTTGTCGATTAAAGAAATCCTTATATGGGCTAAAACAAGCTCCTGTTACATGGAATAAAAGATTTACAAAAGCAATACTAAAACTTGGATTGAAAGCTACTAAAACAGATCAGTGTGTGTTTACAAATGAAGACAATACAGCAATAATAGCAATCTATGTTGATGATGGACTTGCTGTAGCGAAAGAAAAACAAACATTAACAAAGATCTTAAACTGCCTAGAAAAGGAATTTGAAATGAAATTATACAAAGATCCTACTACTTTTATTGGATTTGAAGTTAAGAAGACTGAAAGTGGTATTATACTAAAACAAGAAACTTACATTGAAAATCTATTGAAGAAATTTAGTATGGAAGATTCTAAGCCTGCTAATACACCCAGTAATACAGAAAAGAAAACAGATACACAAAACTCAGATACCACAAACTTTCCTTATAGAGAACTGATAGGAGGACTTCTATATTTATCTACAAGAACAAGGCCAGATATAAGTCAAGCCGTAAATGAAGCAAGCAGAAAAATAGAAAACCCTACAAAAGATGACGTGATAGCTGCAAAGAAAATACTAAAATACTTAAATGGAACGAGAGAGAAAGGAATAATGTACAAGAAAGGAGGAGATATTTCTAAACTAAATGCGTACTGTGATGCAGACTATGCAAATTGTATTAAGACAAGACGCAGTACAACGGGATATGTGATAATGTTAGCAGAAGGACCGGTATCTTGGTGTTCGAAACGACAACCAATTGTAGCGTTATCGTCAACCGAGGCAGAGTATATTGCAGCGGCTGATTGCTGTAAGGAATGCTTATATTTAAAGACATTTTTAAAAGAGTTGATTGGTTCTGAAATTCAAATCATATTGAATGTTGATAATCAAAGTTCTATTCAACTGATCAAAACAGGTTCATTCAATAAGAGGTCCAAGCATATTGATGTGAGATACTACTTCATTCATGAAAATTATAAAAATGGTAAAGTAAATATTAAATATTGTCCAACTGATAAACAAACTGCAGACATATTTACAAAACCATTGTTAAATAATAAATTTAATGTTCATTGCCAAAATATTGTTAAGTAAGTATAATTTGAGGAAACATGATTTAACTAATATGATGCTTAGGAAGTATTATTTAAATTGTAAACAATTTTAATAATAGGAGAAGGTGTTAGTAGGTACATCTCTAAGAGTATGTAACATCACTAAACTTGAAGGTTTCTATGGTTACTAGGGTTGTTGATTACTTATGGTGTAAAAAATGTAGAAACGGTGATTTCTTAATTTAATAAAATAAAACAAGTTAATAACTATAAAAGTTTAATTTACTCCTCTCTGCATTCCCTATACCCTTCAAATCCTGTAGCTGGTTATGTGCTGAATAGTGCTGCAGAAAACCGAAGAGCTGATTAAGTATCTGCCGGCGAAAGCAGGTAAACTGATGATAAGTAGATTATTAAAAATAACTAATGTAAACCTTGTGTTTTTGTTTTCGTTTCAAATAAAACATAAAGTTAAAACTAATTAAACATTGTTACAAACATTCGAAAAATTCAGTGAAAAACCTTCAGGAACTAAGATCTAGAACAAATGCTTTTGTTCTGCTACCTTAATCCCTTACGATTAAGTCTAAATTCGATTACCCTGTATTCAATGGCGTCAGGTGGAAGGGGTGTAAAGTTTTATACATTTGCACGGGACCTCTTACTGCGATTATGACATAAAACCCGGCTCTATGGTGACGGATCTTGCTATAAATTGGAATGCATTGTATGTTGTTATTTTGGTTTGATATTTGTATTTGTAGAGGTACTCGTGATCTATAGGTAGTATTTCGATTGAGTGATCACCGATGTTAAGTAACCAAAGCTACGGTCGGGAGTGGATGAGTGACCATTTCGACATGTCTCATTTCTCTTGCTACTAGTTGTAAATACTACCCTTAGTATAACATCTAAATCGACGACCTCCGTAGTCGAGAAGCGAGCATACCGAACTTGGTGTCGCTATCTCTAAGGTCCCGGGTTCAATCACCCGGTCGGTCAGTGTAGAAAAATAGCTTTTCTATATTGTCTTAGGTCTAGGTGTTGTTGTAACGTCGTTGATTTTGTTTTCTGTAACACAATTATCATAGTATCAGAGAAATGTAGATATTTACCAATATTTAAAAAATGGTGGGTTAGTCACCTTTTTAACAATTTTCATCGATCCCCATATGAAAGTGTAGGCATGGTCTAGCCCAAATTACCTCTTAGTTGAAGTTGGACTTATGTCTTACAGTGGAACGCATAAATAAAATATATAAACTATTTCACCAATCACACCAATTAGTATTTCATTCATCATCATCATTTCAGCCATAGGACACTGCTGAAAATAGGCCTCCCCCAGTGATTCCACATTGGCCCGTTGGAAGCAGCCTGCATCCAGCGGCTTCCTGCAACCTTTACCAGGTCGTCTGTCCACCTTGTGGGGACGTCCTACGCTAAGCTTGCCGGTACATGGCCTCCATTCCAGAAGCTTTCTGCCCTATCGGCCATCAGTTCTACGTGCTATGTGCCCCGCTCACTGCCACTTCAGCTTGCTAATCCGTTGGGCTATGTCAGCGACTTTTGTTCTTTTATGAATCTCCTCATTGCTGATTCAATCTCGCAAAGATACGCTAAAACAATTAGTATTTATCTAGTCCCAAAGTAAGCAAAGTTTGTTTATGGCCACTTGATAGCGGAGGAACATACTTTTTAAAACAATTATAAACATCAATAGCTTGGCATCATCTCATCTTGGACCGATCCAAATATTTTCTCATTAATCACAAAAAATTCATTGTGAAATTCAAACCCGCAAATGGCACGTTTGTATAGAGCGCGAATAACTCTACCAGTCAGTCGGACAGGTATAAAAAGGCTTATATTCAGTTTGTTAGATTTTTAATGTAGTTATCTGTGTTTGATGATGATAATGATGATGATTTACGGAGAACCCTACCGAATGTAGGTAAGATATTTACAGTGTTTATTTATTGCATTGTCCATCCTACACTAATTTTAATCATATTATTTAAAAATATTTTAAATACATATATTCATATAAGTAGTCTGTGCTTACAATTTTAGCAAATATAACGAAATACCATTATAACGCAAACATAATACCATAGCTTTAAGTAGCAACTATAATACGAACTATTTTAGTCTATTGCGCATAGTAAACACACATAAACAAACAATGATACGCAATAAATTAAGGGCCACTTAAAGCTTAATGCTCCGTATAAGTGGTTCTAAGTTAACAAGCTGCGTCAACTTAAGTCGGAAAAGTTTTTGTGAGGAGGACAAGTGTAACACCCCAAACATTTGCGGTTCGATAGTTATTTGAATAATTTTTGGGTACAGACGACGAGAAAAATTGCAATAAAGAAATGTATGGAGTATTGCAATAAAGAAATGTGTTGCAATATAGTAACATATGTAATGTATGTCATGTATTGCAATAAAGAAATGCTGCTCCATAGCATGGAGCAGCAAAAAATGTTTCTATGATTTCGATGTTGGTCCCAAAGTGAAAGTTATTTGTAATGATGAACTCATTCGCGTACAACTTTGTATAAACTATCCAAGTAGGTAATCTTTTTTTTTGTTGTTAATTAGCTACAGTACTGATTGCGACGTCAAAGCACGCATTGCTGCTGCGTGGGCCAAATGGCGAGAGGTGACTGGTGTCATTTGTGACCCCAGAACGCCGATTAAGCTGAAAGGACATATCTATAAGGCCATCATTAGGCCTGTCCTTTTATATGGCAGCAAAACGTGGCCGCTACTTGAGCGACACAAGCAGGAGCTGCGTGTCATGGAGATGAATTTGCTGCGGTGGATGTGCGGAGTCACGCGGTAGCCTTCGTGTCCGTGATATTGCAGACAAATTGCAGAAGAGTCGCCTACGCTGGTACGGCCATGTTTTGCGGAAACCGGCAAGCTACGTAGAAAACAAATGTCTGGCCATGCCGCCACCGCAAAAGGGGTAGACCCAAGAAATGCTGGCTTGACGTTGTGAGGGCTGACATGCGTGCCAATGATCTCAAAACTAGAGACGCTCAAGACCGCGCGAAGTGGAGGACTAAATCAAGGAAAGCAGACCCTGGGCTCCAAAGCAATGGTTTTGGACGCAAGCGGGATTGACCGTATAGATGAAGAAAAAGAATTACCTACAGTACTGTACTAGATTACAGTAAAAAGATTTAAGGAACCATTTTCTTAATCTTTCTTCAACATTTCTTAATATTCTTTGAAAAAAATGTTAAGACTTCGCAAATAAGTCGTGTGGACTCCAGGAAAATATGAAGTTTTGTGTTTATCATGTATGTATATAGCCTAATATAGTCTGTGAAAGCAATTACATATTAGAATCCGAGCGTTTGCTTGAGAACGTGGACGGGATAAATGTCTAGTAAGTATCCTACAAAGCAAAACACGCAAAACTAATGATTAAAACATTATTACAATCAATACTATCATTCACAATCTGGACGTAAGCCTTTTCCAAGCCTCTTAGCCTCTTTCCCTTTTTTCCTTTTTTATTAACACTATTGTTGAACTTAAATAAACATAAAAGTTACAAAATCCTGGATATTTCAGCAAGAGAGGCTAAATTAGGTGATAGGCTAGGCAATTAGGCTACTAAATTACTACTTGAATTTTTATTTCTTAACAATAAATGGTTTCTGGTAAGATTATGTCAACGACTGTACCTGCCAGTGTCTGATACAAAATTGATAGCTTGACTACCGACGGCCATCTTTCTTATGTTATTTGCGACAACTTCCTTACTTCGTTAAGGGTATTAAGAACTTATAGACTGATGTTAGTGTTACTTAAGGTAGAGCAATTAATCACAAATTAAACACATGAGCAAAACTTACGTAATTCCTTTGTAGTTATACTTACAAGTTACAACCATATAAAGAGCTACAAAGAGATTTAATACATTTAGACAAAACAACATGTTGGGCGCCAATTTAAAAGGTGGCACCCAACATGGTGTTTTGTGATAATTAAAATATATATTCCTCCTTTTTTCTCATACTGTCTACCACTACCACTTATTTTTGCTTATCCGAAACGCTGACTAGTAGAATATAAATGTAAATATGTAATAAACTGTTATCAGGTGCATAATAATATTATTTATTTATTGATATAAACCAAATTGTTCTACTAGCAGTCTGTTGCCGCCACTAGCTGATAAAATGCCGTAACTCGGTACTAACGCACTTTCTCTCACACATTTATTTTGTACAATAAAGTTTTATAAAAGCAAATAAATCACTTACTTAGTGCTGTGTACAAAAATCTACTGTCACAAAGGATTTATTTTTATTCACCCATAACCAGCTTGTCCTGTCCATTTAAACATTAGATTTATCAAAACACAAACAAAAACTGATAGCATAGAGTCAACAACCTCAAAATCCTTTAAGCATGTCATTACAACACAAACACCATTCTAAATAAGTTTCTAATACAGTTAGCCCCTGCACGCTTAATTAAAACGCCCGCGAGCTGCACGCGCAGGTCACGTGTCAAGCACGCGGGCTGCAGGTCACGTGACGATTTACACAACAGTGGGACAAGAACATACATTGTAAACCTGAGAGTTTGCGCCGTAACTTTGTGTTCTTTTTATTGTTTTAAAAATAGATAAAAAAACCTGTTAAAATACTTAAACCACCAATTCAAATGCTACTTCTAGATGTTTTTTTAAACAGAACTTACTCACTAATCCTGCTACAGTTGGATAAAACAATTTAGTCAGTTTTTCTGTTCACTCATTTTCAACGGTACATGGGTACATTGGTTTTGATTTGTTCTTCATTGACACATTAGATAATTACAAAAATAAGTTAAATATTTTTAAACTATTTTTTTTTTGGCATTTTATCTTCGACCTTTATTAAGTAAATAAATAATAGAGCCATTTAAATCTTTCAAAACGCTATGGATGCAATTTTATATTCATTACATACATTTAAATTCCTTGTCGAAATTTCAGAGGTCTTTTGGAAAATAAACCAGTAGAATTCATCTGCCTGTAAAAACTAAATATAGGTAGGTAGGTATACTCTTATATTTTATTTTATTTATTTGGACAATCAACAAGATCATATACCATAAAAGCTAAAAATTACAAGATGAGTGATACAAGCGATGGTGCGGCCTTAATTACAGGTTGCCACGGAAAGCACAAACAAAGATAGTTGGGATTGGGAGCATAAGGCATCCCTTAGCTTAAAAATCTTAACAATACTAGTAATTAAGTAACAAATACACAATTGTTACTTAATTAGCTAATACTTTTATTGCACACCATACTGTAAACTGTGGTTTACAAAAGATGGACAATGTACCCAAGCCGTATAGTCGCTAAAAGCGATCTCTTTCAGACAACCTTCAAAGTAGACTAAAGGTCACTTGGCTTTTTCGCTTCAATAAGAAACGAGTACCACCCAAAAACATTTTTCACATGAAGTAAGTCAATTATCCCCTATTTTTTTCACCTTCAGGTATGAGGTTAGATAAGAGGTACCGAAACTCTATTCAAACAAAAACGTTAAAATCGGTTAACATTTGGCGAAAAAATCGAGCAGAACATACACAAAAAAAAAAACAATCGAATTTAGAACTTCCTCCTTTTTAAGTCTGTTGAAAATAAAATAAAAACATGGCGCGCGGCGCACACGCGTCTGACGTACTTAATATTCCATGTGGCCAGTGTTATTCCACAGATCCACCCACCATAACAACCAATACAACCATAGTTATTACTGAACGTATCTAACACATTCTTAATCATGTTAGCTGAAGATTAGTGGAGTGATCGATGACCACAAATTGATATGTTTATCGTGTTAGTTATTGTCGTTTTGCTTGATAATCTAAGTGTGAGAAGGAGTTAGGTTTTAGCGAAATTTAACTGACAGTAGGTACTTATCGGGAGCCATCTTAATTAATTATAATAGACTTTGCTCGCGGCTTTGTCCGCGTGGTGTTTTGTTTAACAGAAATTCGAAGCCTAACTGTTTCTGTTTAGTTGTAACTATTTCTATAGTAAATATTGTATTGTTTTAACATTCAACGGAGTAACCTACCTAACTATTTTCTAAGGTCCTCGTGTCATCTTTCCTCTCCTATTTCGTCCAAACTGTCTTATATAACCGGCTTGTTGATCTTTCTTTTCGTTTATTTAATATTTTCATAGGTACCTGTCATGTCATACATAAATTAAGTGAAGAAAACATTGACTGTGTCTTTGTATCGGAATGTTAAGGAGATCGCATGATATTGAGATGAATGAAGAAACTCCACTGACATGGCTCTTAGATGAAATGATACAAAAGCATAGGAAATAGTAACTATCGCACATGTAATTGTAAACTTAAATTATTAGATCTAATTAAGCATTCCCTAGCAGATCCTTAATTCAGAATTGTTATGGTTCCGAAATCTGTTACGTACGCTCTTGGATCCCAATTTAAAAAGCCCATTCATAATATTAAGTCAATACTTCAACAAACAAATCCGTAAACGCGCAACATCAACAAAGAACACCCCCAAATACCACTTTGTCATTGTAATTGGTCTACAATCCCGAAAAATGTTATTCTCGGCAGATCAAAGCCTATTTGTTTTATCTGTTTACCCGCGATTACCTATTCAACAGATATTGCGTGGCTGAACGAATCAAAGAAGCTGGGCTTGAAATATAGAATCGTTTTGTTTTATCCCGCGTGGTGGCGCTGCCGTCCACAGTTCAATGATACAATTTCCGAACGAACTGAGAACAGTCAAGAAGTTTCGCCCTTTTACAATTTTCGAACGTATCGCGCGCTGACCGCGGGAATCATATGAAACAAGAATAGTGTGGATACGCATTTACGTTTAATTTTTATTATTTTACATTTCTGTGGTTTGATTATATAATTTGCATGCCTACTACTAAAGGTATAATACTGTTGATACTATCTTGTAAGGTCTTTAAGACAAGCAACACCCGTACTGTACACAGTTTTAAACAAATTAATGATTAGTTATATTCTATTCTATTCTTTAACGCATCAATTTAGGGCCACAAGATGTTGCCTATTTCCGTAAACTACTAAACAAGGTCAAAACGTCTGCATTATAGAGTTCTAAAATTGGTGCAAGACCACGTCTTTCTTCTTGCACAAATTTTAGCAGTCTAAAATTGCTAACAATGATAACACAAAAAAAAATGCGTTCATCGTTGGTCATATCTAAAAAATATTGTCCAAACCTGTCCTCATTATTGCATCAAATTGTAAGGGTGTTTGCCATAATCAAAAGAAGAAGAAGAAGAAGTCACAATGACAGTCGATAAGAAAGCGCTTTTTAACCAGGCGATTACTATTGTTTCGCGAGGACTGAGTTCCGGAGTTGAATGAACCTTTTTTTTCAAATTTCATACAATTAAAGACAGTTGGACATCGGTCTAGTTAAAAACCATACGTAGATCCGACGAGAACCGGAAAGACCTAAAAAGCACCCCTACAATTGTATCATTTCTAAGCATTCATTATATACTACAAAATCTTTTTAATCGCATCATGTCCACTCCTACCTTTCGTCCAATCGTTCGATTGATATTCAATTCTGAATTGCAAGGAGAAAGATCGCCCCGGGACAGCGCCCAATTGAATTTGAAAACAGAACATCAGCCACCATGCCCCCCTCTACTGTCCGCCGGCGATGCCCCCGCCTGTGTACACCATGCGTTAAGTTTAAAAGGGGACAGGTTAAACATACATAAGATGTTTTTTGATGATAAGATAATGAGTTATATTCCTTAACTGCATTAATCGTAACTAAATATAATTTTGTGCGTCAAAAACTTAAGAGCAGGTACATTATAGTATTATGCACAATGTGTAAGATCATACAACGGACCCCGTAAGGGAGTTAGTTTAGCTGGGTTTTCTCCCCACTTAGCCTCATGATTGTGCCATCATGCGTGCTACTTAGTCTTTCGTACTCCAACCATCCTAGGTCATCCCAGGTCATCCAAGAAGGTCAGAAGCCTTTTCAGACTGCTGTAGGCTTCCGGGAGCTGGTGATTAAAGAATCCGTGCCCGTGGATCTGCCATGCTGTAAGAGTATTGCATACTTTGTATAAACAGTGTTTTAGGTTTAACGGAGGATATACTTACAGGTTGTTCTTCTTGACAGAGAAAAATATTTGGTTGAGTAGCACTTTAGACTTTAGTATGGAACTGCTGATTTTTTTTCTTTTGATTTACCTAACTATTATTATATTTAACTGGAAGAGATCGCTCTTAGCGATAAAACCGCCTAAATTGTACTATTCTAAATTTATTGTTTCTCTGTACTAATTGTTTTGTATGGTGTGCAATAAAGAATATCTATCGATCTATCTATTGGTCTTATATTAAAAGTCGTTTATATTCATGAGAATAATTATTTGTAGAAGTACTTGTCCCTTGTTCTACTGACTCCTAGTCCATTTTACATAGTTTAATTTTCGTGTTCTCGACTTTTACGATCGGTATATCTTAAGTAGGTTTTTAGTTTAATTTTAAGAATTTGGTTTAAGTAGTATTTACTCGTATCTAATTGTAAAATTTAAAAACAGTGTAGATACCTTAATTATTCCCTACTCGTAGTTTTACACATGTTATAATCAATGTAATTTATTTGACGCACATAACCTAACATATTATAATTACCAGAGATTGGTGGACACTGCTAGACCTCTGCCTATATGCATCTCACAAGCCAGTAGCTAGCTAGATGGTTAAAACTCTCTGTCTTTCTAACTGCCTTTTGCATCCAGTCGCATGTCGCAGTAGACTGCATAGTCTACTCTATCCATGACAGTTATTCTTCATTATTATAATCTTTATAATTATAAACTTGTGATCTGTCTCAGACACTCAGCAGCCTGGTCACCTTATCTATCCCCTGCCCAGCGCGGCCATTTTCCCGGCCATAGACAACAGTTTTATTGTTTTTATATTTATTTATCCGACGCTGTTTTTGCGTTGTTCTGATGCCCTATCGTTTTTGGCGTGTGTCTTTATGACGTAGCGAAGGGCGGATGGTCAGATAGAATTTAGAGATATGACTAACGATCAATTATTTTGCATTATATTAGTAAATCTTAAAGATTTTCAGGTTTTATTGAATGCAATGCACTGATCTCCCAAATGTAAAAGCAGAAACCATAGATTACTTACATAATACTTTTAAAAAAAACAGTGATAATTCTAATGTCAAGTATATTAATTACTAACAGTAACAGACTTGGCTTGGGTGCCTGCAGCGCCCAATCCTAATGAAATGACTGTTATTTAGTTGCCTTTATTATGTGTTATTTTTGAAGTGTAATGTAATCGTTGCCCCTACTGGCTGCGAACCAGTGTTTTAAACCACAGACTTTTGTCCATACAAATAATGTGTTGCTTAGAACAACGATAATATACATACAAGTACCTCATTGATTTTGAATGTACACTACTTACTCGATGCCTTGATTAAAATCACATGCAACACAAACTGTGTAGGCAGAAGGTTTGCCTTATATTCTATGACAGGCACCTGAATGTAATCTCAAATAATTAAAAAACACAATGCTCTTTTTCCGTAACCTCTCATGTCTTCACTCCAACAACAATGTTTTATGATATCGAAACAAAGTATAGTCCGTATTCTTTCAACACGGTCAGGTGAGCCGAAGGTCCGGCTATGATTCGTCAGCGCGATTTAGAATAGCCACCCTCTTTTTATCGTAAACCTTCACTATCTTACCAACAACCCGAACCTTACTAAAATAAGGCTTACGTCATCGCAATAAGAGCTATATTAAGTGTCTAAGTAACATGGTAATCGTATAGCTATCGAACACGTACGATTCTGTATCAATACAATATCAGAAGCGTTTGATCGGATCGTATCTGTGATATTACCTATAACGTTGACTTGCTATCTCGGCATTACCATTGTTGTGTTACGACTGACAAACAGCTAGATAAATGTTTGGATACTTAAGTACTGTTATTTATTTGTTATTAGTTACTCAAGTAAACTTAGGTAGACAGTAGGTACCTATAATTAGCATCTGTTTAAAAAATATTTCATAAGTAAATAAACCGTTATCAATTCATTAATAACGTAATGAGTAGGTAGGTACCTACATCAGATTCAAATCCTCCTTTAAACTTTTGCACCCATCGGAGATAGATGGTAGAGAGAGAGAGCCACATGAGCTGGTTCGGAGCTTCAGAAGGGACAAAAGTATTCAGCCAAGAGAGCCTTTGCTACCCCAGAAAGAAGAGAGGCAGAGGGGGCCGCTCGCCACGTGGTGGACAACCGTATCCAAAAATATGGAACGGCCTCAACTGGACCCAAAGACAACCTTTGTTGGACTATCCTGGCGCCTGAAGACGAAGAGAGCCGACCCCAAATAAAGTAACAAGGTTACACAGGAAGAAAAACTAATAACTAATCAAAATACGTTCTAAACTGCATTTAATTTTTAGGTGATTCATCAAAATTAATATAGCCGAATTCCTTTTCTTCACTGGAAAATGGGACATATAAATGAGTAACAACTAATTATTATTTAGTATAAAAATAATTTTAACAAGTAAGTAGGTATCTAATCAGTTAGTTTCGGAGTCGGTGCAAGCTGATCAGAGTTTGAATGTTTTCATTGCACCGACTTCAAAAGTAACTGATTAGGTACTTACCTACATGTTAAAATAATTTGTAGCTTTTTGTGTTTTAAAGTCGGTTTTTTTTATTTTATTGATCAGCTACTTTTGATGCTGACTGTACCTACCTAAAGGTCTTTTTTACCCGACTGTAGAAAAAGGAGGCTAAGGTGATGGTTTTTTTGGCAGTATGAGTATGTGTTATCAATGTTTAAAATATTCGTAGGTTCTTTAAAACCACCAGAATCCGCATTTAGGAAATAAAATTGTACGAGTCATTAATCTTAAGTTTTTTTTTTTTTTACTTATATTATAAATGCGAAAGTTTGTGCGAGGATCTTTCTTTTACTCTTTTACACAAAAATTACTAAATGGATTTTATTTCAAAATTTTTTATCGGATCGAATAAAAAGTATCTCTAAGATAAGTATTTATCCGGGTAAGGTCAACGCAGACGAAGTCGCGGGTAAAAGCTAGCATGATTAAGTGCATCAGTGTGTGCGCGATGACAGCGCCCCTAGTGACCAAAATTATTGTGGACTTAAAATCTTTCAAATTACGGCAACTGGATGGTTTGAGAATGATTTTCGAATTGTTTTTCTTCGAAATTAGATAAAAATATCATAACAGTTTGTGCATATTTTATTAAATGATTTTCTTACTTGAACTAAATATGAATGTTTTAATACGTACGGGATTTGGAGCAATACAACATGATATAACTTTCCAACCTAAACTGTGCAAAAAGGGGAAAAAAAATATTAGCACAGCACGTGAGAGACGTTGAAGAGCTTAGAACCAACGGACGAAGCTACTTAATAAGAGCTGTGATCATAAGACAAACTTCTGTGACACAAACTCCCTATAAACTTTTTTCTCTTCACAACAGCTATGCATTATGTCTTTGCTCCAATTTCCACCTTGATATTGGAAACGAATAAAACATCCACGAACTGTTTTTCCCATTGTTTCTACACTTTATAACACAACACGTATTGTGACCCATATCGCGAATTTTAACGTTTTTACTTGAAAATACTTGATAATGTTAGTATGGAATTCTATAAAAATATAGCAATTTGACACTGACAGTCCAGAGTTTTTTCTCATTTCTGCCACATTGCGTGCTGCGATCGATTTGACGGCCCCCACCACCCACTTTGCACATAGCGAACAACATTATGCACTGGAACAGCAATAAGTCTTGATAATAAAAACTAAATTATTAAAAATAATGACTAAATGTTGTGGTCCAGAGGCATAGATTATCTAACCCTTGTTTATAGGGTTTATCCATGTGCATGTATATAAACACATATCTAAAGTGTCAGAGCAAGTACTACTATTTGTAAAAAATTGTTATTTATCTTAGAATAGGTACCTATTACTGAAGACATATAATCAGCATATCAAAGACATATATTAATCTGTGGGGTAGTTTACGCTAAGAACGATGGACAGCGCCTGAATTTCCCAAGATGGCGGATTGAGCTTGCAAGTTTTTGCCGCGAAAACTTTGCTCATTTCGTTTTTAGTATGGCTTCCTACGGCCCAATTTCTTGCCGAGCTACTATAACCTCATTAGTCAATGTTTTTAATATATTTGTCGTGCCAGAAACATAACATACACGCAAAAGAAGGTACCTAGCAGTTGACTTCCAAAGGCTGAATGATGATCGTGTAAATAGATAGAAGGTCAAGAAGCAGAATTAAGTAAAATAATTAAGCAATTACTACCAGTGGTTTAAATGGCGTGGCGTGGAGTCGTATCTCACTCACAGCTTTACTACTTAAGGTACTGGGTGGAGCTGAAAATCTTTGATCACTTGCGTGCTGCTTGCGAACAGTAGCGATGGGCCACGGAGAGAACTTACTTATTAAGGGTAAAACTCATTTTGGCTAGCATTTTTATTTTTATTTATTTATTATTTAATGCACAGAACTAAAAATAAGTGGTACAAATGGCGGATTTAATGCCAAAAGCATTCTCTACCAGTCAACCATGGGGCTAGACAAAGATTTTTACTGTTATACTACTTTTTACACTTGAGTGCGAGTAAGCAACGAGGGGTGGTCTACTACAGGCATAGTAACTAATTAACTAGATTAGGTACAAACAAAAATAAAGATTAGAGTGATTGCCTTGAATTATTGCACTTTAAAGCATTTGTCCTCGAAATCATGAAAAAGACTATCAAGAAAAAAGCCAAAGTCCAGCATAATATTTGAATAACGTTACGAATACCGATACTAATAATAATTCTAGCTTCTGCTTCTCGTAGGTTAATGTGTGAAACGGAACGTATTAAAACTTTCTTTAAACTTCGTTGACAGTTGCTGTCAGTCAATGCTGTCATTGTCATAGTCATTCATTGAATCAATTTGAATCGGGCAGTGGGTGAGTGACCGGTCGCAAGCGTGCTATTTTCTAATTTAACGCTTTAGCAGTGCTTAAAAATCCTCAAAATGAAGGGCGACAAGAACGTAGACATTCAAGCTTTGAAGGATATCGCAAACAAGCTAAGAATCGACAGCATTGTCGCTACAAATGCGTCGAAATCCGGGTAAGTTATTATAACCTCATTATGCTCATAACGTTCCATGAAGGTCTAATGAAGGTTATATTTCCTTCTGGAATCCCATTGCAAGTGTTGCATAAGAAAGCACACAACAGGAAAACAATAAGAAGTGCCCAAAAAAAGACAATCGAAGGTTATTTCCTTCCATTTCTTTCTGCTATAAACCGGCGTCATGGTTACCATGTTTTTTCGTGACCCAATTCTTCCACTAGTTTTAGACAACAGGCGTACCACTAAGACCAACATACTTAGAGTAAATCTATTTCATAACCTAGACAAAAAGTTTAGAATATTCTGGGAAAACAACTTACACTTGAAATAGGTCTGTGAGGTTATAGCTTGGTACCACGTGATACGCCGCTTTGTATTCCAAGGTCGTCAAGTAGATAGATAATATTATGTCAGCATTATCTTGAACCTTTAGCTTTGATATAATAATGTCACCCTGAACTTATTTAGTTAGTTACAGTTACTAATACAGCTAGCTCTTGGTATTAACATTTTAAAACCTGAAATGCCTTTTTTACGAATGCCTATTTATTTATTTTTAGTTATATTCCAAAAATGTAGTTATCGATTTTCTAGTTTAGTACAACCAAATCTTGAAAAACTACCAAAAATGTCACTAAGAGCCAAAGATTTAAGATTAAGATTTTTCAGTAGCTTAACCCGTTAACATCCAAGCAGTCTCATGAGACCGCATAACAATAGAATTTCTATTGTACCTCGTTTATGTATGCTTGATCAGTTAACTAACTTTTATTGGATGAGTAAGTTTGACATGTTGACAGTTTTTATATAGAAAAAATGTCAACATGTCAATTTTATTCTTTGAATAAAAGTTATCTGGCAATTGAAAAATCGGCCTGAGTTAAATAAAACCAAGGGAGATCATTGACATTTGCATGTGATTTAAATAATGTGTCTGAATAGTGCATTGAATATTGTATTCCTTTCTAAAACAAAAGGGGTCAATACTGAGTTAAAATTAAATAAATACCATTGTTAGAAACCAAGTCTTTACTCGCAACAAACAAATCTTAGGCAATTATTATTTTGCAAGTAATCATGACAATGTCAATGCAATGTGGTTGTTAACCCGCAAATACTCATAGGTGAGACCATGATAGCCTATAGGCACATATAAGCATACATAAATGAGACACAATTAAAATTCCATTGTTATGCAGTCTCATGAGACCGCTTGGATGGTAAGGGGTTAATTGACATATTGTGTTAAAACTTGAAATAAGCATATAAAAAATCCAATCTGGAAGTCAATGGGGAGGAATATGTACAGCCTATGGCTGAAGTGGTGATGATGATATAAAGAATAAAAAACCATTTCATGTGTTCAAAGTTTGATCTGAGTAATGAATAATATCTCTGATTTACTAAAACTTGATTAAAATTTATAAAACTACATTATATAACTGCTTATCAGACCATGTTGAATGCTAAAAGTAGGTGTTATACAATATTTAATAACAAAACATACTTTCTTTAGTTATTACATGATTATCAAATAGATTTATGCATTTTAACCCGTTAACATTCAAGAGGTCTTATGAGACCGCATAACAATAATAATAATATTTCTATTGTGTCTTGTTTACATATGCTTGATCAGTTAATTGTTGGTTGACATACAGTCAAAAAAAACAATACTCAAAACCTTAGTTCATCTTTTATTACAAGTTCCTTGATTTACAGTCAGACTTTGATTGTGCAATGCATAGAATAGAATCACACTTAAAACTTTTTGAATTCTAAGAAAGTATGCCTTGGCCTGACAAATAATATTCATAAATTTTAACTTTGTATGTATATCGCTTTTGGCGATAAGGCCGCCTGATTGTAAATAACTGTGTCTTGTGTGTAATAACCTTTAATGTTTTTGTGCAATAAAGTGTCTATCTATCTATACCCTTCATATTTTCTGAAACATAACATTTTAGATGGTGTTTAATTTTGTAATTATTATAGTTTAAATATGTTTAAAAATGTTGAGCAGCTCCCCCAAAAACAATTCGTTTTATTTTTTCAGATATTGAGATAAATTGCAAAATGCTGTTGTTCCAAAAATGTTATAACCTTCTGTGACAATATAAATTGACTCCAATAATTAAATAGGATTTTTAAAACAATTGGCAAATCACTAAAAAATTAATTAACACCGCACCGCACATTACGCTAAGTTTTAATAAATTGACACAACAACAGATACCTACAACAAGTAAAAAAACGTGTCTACATTTCAGTGCGTCACTTTTTACTCAGTATTTTTTTAACTTATGACGCCTATTATTTGCTTTGCAATACCTTTGAACAAGGCATGTACCTAACCTCCCTACTGCTTTGTAAACTGTAGCTTGTAACAAAGCTGTGACAAATCAAATATGTACCTCTTGTTTTGTAAACTGTAAATATTATCAAGTTTTTTTTTTGCAAAGTGTACCATATTATGTATGCGCCAAACAGTTACATACTTATTAGATTTTAATAATACGCATCTGTTTGATACATTGTTAATGTAAATTGTTATTAAAACCAGATAGATAAAATTTAAAATAATGCTCTGTATAAATAATCATCAGTGACTATGTCACATAAACAAAGTTACCCTTATTTCATCTACAGTCTAAATTGATAGGGTATAACACATAGACTATAATTATTGCACATTTCCCATAATTGTGTGAATAGTCATTGTGTAACATTATACCAGTGTTTGTCGTACTCACACCGCACACATTGGCGATTGTGGGCAGTAGCATTCACACAAATTAACATTCATTTCAATTTTGTTATATCAGAATGATTTGAATACTGAATGAGGTCTACAATATTATTAATACACTTGTTGTTCTTTTATAGCGGATAAAGGCTAAATGGAAAATAAATTATATCTTTTGTGGGTTACCAGCCTTTACCTTTACGCTTTGTTTATGGTCATATCTCTGTCCACCCTTAGGACGACGGCTCAAGCCGAGGTCCGAGCCTATACAGGCGCCTTTGAGGAATCCTTTCTAGCCTGGCCCGCTAGAAAGCCCGACAGCGGTCCGGCCTGTTTCGGCAGTCCTGGTCCCGTCGATGCCACTCCACTAGGGGGTTGCCGCTTGGTAGGGTCTTATGCAGTCAACACTGGCCCGATCACGCCCGCTAGTATGGGGTTTACGAGCCTGAGGCTTTGCACCTCACACTCGGGCTGGTCGCTTTAACCGCTAGTCGGGCGGACCCAGGTAGAGCGCTCAGCGCTCGCTAAAACTGCCCATTGTAGCTGAATTGTAGCAGTCCGTACGAGAAAAAATATTGTCATAATTTATAAATAGTGTATTTTTTTAATAAATTATGACTTTTTTTTAAATTCTCAAACTTCCAGTGCTGAGTTTCCAAGTCTTTGTTACTCTGGCAATCCACACCTCAAATAGTGACAGGCTTAATTTCATCAGTTCAGTGTGATAGAAGTAAAGAACTAACATGATATTTGTGTCCTGTTTCAAGAACATAAAGAACCCAATTTCTAAATACATAACCTACAGGCTGGTAAATATTAACTAATCTTACCAATGCTTAACTCATAAGTAATTAATTATGTGGATTGACATCTCGATAAGCTAAAAATGCGAGAAGATGGTGCCCACATGTTGAAACTCCAGGAGTCCGGACACCACATTATGTCGACGACATTATTGGAAAATTGCAAAACGAAAGGCATAACTTATTGGATGCCCAACTGTCACATGACTCTGCGTAAAATTAAAATTCATATTGTGTACATTTTGGTTCGGCCGAGGGGTTACATTTAAATCAAATAAAATAACAGGCTTATTTAATCTTTTGATAAGTTTTGCTATCTTGCTTGATGCCATTGCCCATTATTGACTCGTAATGGTACGTAATATTGATGTGAAACACTATTACTATACAATGTTTTTTATCATACGAGTGCGGTGATTTAAGGTTTTAGTTAGATCGTGTCGTCATATTTATCAATCTTTGTAGTAATCGTATATATTTTTGCTTGTCTAAATAGTTATGAAACAGGATATTTTAAAGTAAACGGTTATTTAAACGACAAGAGTGCATAGAACAAAACCTGCCTAGTTCGCACATACTACGTCTTGTAACTTCATTTCCTGTAATGAAGGGTGACAAATTAACCGAGTAGCGCCATTTCTCCACATCACCAGTCAATATGGAGTCCCTCCTGCAGCAGTCTTAGGTCTTCTGAAAAAGGGCCTATACTAGATAAATAACGTGTTTTTAGAGTAGAAATGCATGCATCCTAACTTGTACGATTTTAAAATGACGATTACGTATACTGCTGTGACTTTTTAACGAATTGAGTTGCATTCATATTTGGAATCAGTGAGTAAAGACGCATCTCAATCAGTATTTTTCTAATTTGATTTTTGTAATGTCAGAAACGTCTTTTCTCCTTAAGACGGCAGTATATCTGTACTTAAAGCATGAAGTCACCACCGCAATCTAACATACAGCCAGCGCCATCTATTGGTGCCGCGTGGTACTGCTTACTCATTTAGTTTTATTTGTTTCAGTCACCCCACATCATGCGCGTCGATGGCGGAGATCATGTCGGTGCTGTTCTTCCACACCATGAAGTACAAGGTCTCCGCGCCCAGAGACGCATCTGCGGACAGATTCATTCTGTCCAAGGTAAGCAGTAACTAGTTGTCACTATATATAGGCGAGTATCAATATGAAGACTTTAACGCTTTTAATATCTGCATCTAGGTACATCATACAGGTTGTTAAAAAATACAAGCCTTTTAATCTTTGATCAAGAATATACTAGATAACGCCTCGCTTGTTAAAGCAGTACTCAAATATGAAACCGTCTTTCTATATTATTGACTAGGAAAAAATAGTTTTAAAGTATGCCTTAACCGCAAACGTTAAGGTGCAGTTTTGTTTGTGTCAATATTCACACGCGTTCGTATAAATACAACGCTAAGGTCTACGAAATAAAGTGCAGAATAACTTATACAAAATAAGACCCCAATTTGAAGTGAGGCGTTATTTGTGTGGCGTGTATTTTTTAATTAAAAAAATATATCCAACGCTCTACGGTGCGTAGGTACGACAGTTGTCATTTCTAATCGAATACATATTTATTACAATGGATTATTTTCTGTAAGTATCCTAGTCTTGACTATAAACCAATAAAACCTCAACGTTTACGTTAAACGTTTTTTTTCTTTCTAGTTTTTTTACCCTACCACTGCAGCACTGCTTCTGCTTCTGCACTGCTGAAAGGATCGTAGTTTCCTTAACACCCTGTATTAAAAAGACCCATTTTACTCTAGGGCCACGCTGCCCCAATCCTATACGCGGCCTGGGCGGAAGCCGGCCTCTTCCCAGTCGACGAGCTCAAGAACCTCCGTAAGCTGGAGTCGGACCTCGAAGGCCACCCTACCCCCAGACTGAGCTTCGTGGACGTGGGGACTGGCTCGCTGGGCCAGGGGCTAGCCGTTGCGGCTGGCATGGCCTACGTGGGCAAATACTTCGACCAGGCGCCTTACAGGTTTGTATTTACAACCTTTCAATAAGGCTGCCTGTACACCGAAACGGAGCGAGGCAGCGGAGCGGAGCTAAGGAGTAATCCGGAGCGGAGTTGCAGACTGTCTGGCCAAAGGCGCGGAGCTAGGTAGCGGAGCGGAGTTGCGGACTGTGTTTTTCATACGCTGAGCTTGGCCGTGAGTACGCGAAGAGTCATTTTAGCTGCCGGCGGCGGGCGATAGGTTTAGGTCTATGCGAAATGGGCAGATATTATGTTATTGAAAAAGTTAAAGGACAAGTTTATCGTTTCTTTTCTCCGCTTTCCCGCTCTTTTTCCTCGCTTCGCATCGCAGTTTAGTATACATTTTAAACTAGTTCGCAACTTCCTGTCCACTGAAAAGAAGCGGAGATTTTATGCAATTGTATTGTTAGATTTTTACCTCGCTCACCGCTCTGGTGGACCGGCAGCCTGAATTTGGGTACTAAACGGCGTTAAAGGTCGTAATGTAACAGGTTACAAAGCGAGTATTTGTGCAGTCAGTACCTCTCGATACAAAATATGAAGAAAATATTCATATACTTCGACGATAAGATATGGAACGTCTAATATTTTTTTTCGTGTTGCGACGTTGCCTCTATAGTAAAACTTTTTATTCATCATCATCATTTCAGCCATAGTACGTCCACTGCTGAACATAGGCGTCCCCCAGTGACTTCCAGATTGGCCGGTTAAAAGCTTTTTTATAGGCAGAATTTATTTTTTAAGTGAAATATATCCACTTTTCACTTTTGTCAAACGGTAAAAACGGTATATTCGCGTGTTTGCTCTGCTAAGTGCCCTAGCCTGCAATTATAATTTTCCAGAGTATACTGCCTGGTTGGCGATGGAGAAGCCGCCGAGGGCAGCATCTGGGAGTCGCTACACTTCGCCAGCCACTACAAGCTAGACAACTTGGTGGTCATCTTCGACGTCAACCGTCTCGGACAGTCTGAGCCCACCTCCCTGCAACACAAGGTAAGCTCAATTCTATCTCAAATCCATATTTGGACCGGTGTTTTCGAGTCGAAAGAACCTGACTATAGGAATGATGACTAACTTTTTTCATTTTCGTCTATCTGAGAGATTATCAAAAAGTATTTTTTCCTTTTTTCAGATAATCAAAATATTACAGAGATATATTGATTTAAAAAGTCGCACGACGTCACGTCTTCGTACAATTATTACTTAGACGTGACGTCACAAGCACTCCCCAACTATGACGTGCTTTATCTTTGTAATTTTTTTGGTTGATTGACATTAGAAAGAATAAAAGTCCATTATTTTTTTATAATCTCTAACGGACTAAATAGAATTTCATTATCTTAACCCAGTCGTCATCCCTATTGTCTGTGATTTTGAATGATCGCGGCCATCAGTCGCAAGCGATGAATCGCGCGCGACTGCTCTGTTTCTAAATATATTTTTTCAGTCTGCTGTCTCTGTGCAATCTGTATTAACTAGTTTATTAAAATCATAAACAATAGCAAGGCATAAGTTTTATTGGTCATACTAACAGCAAAACATAAAAGGTTTGATTGTATGTTGTTGGAATACCTTCATAAATATTCTCTACACAATAAAAAGTGATATGGCTTTATCCAATTTGCAATATCATAGACAAGTTGTGTAAAATAAGCGTATATGAAATACATAATTATAATATTTACATAAATTATTTTATTTCATAGATTTTTAAAATCTGTATACAACAATTAAGTTATTATTTTTAAAGTCTTTTTAACCGCTTGCCAGCGTTGCCGTTAGCGTACAATTTACACATTTGACGTACCTTTTTAGCCTCTCATGTGTGATGTGTAATTTTGTCCATTTACGTACCTCTTAAGCCTACTCAATATCTATGTAAAACGATATTAAAATAGTACTTTTCACCACTAAGAGTTCTCTTTAAAATTTTGAAAGTGCAAAAAATACTGATTGCAATTTGCCGTCTGAGTCCAATTATTACAGAATGCGAACGGATTCCCTTTGTATACTTACGTCCCATTAATTGTTGTAAAATGTGATTTAATCAATCTATTATAAAAAATAGGTAAAAAAACTTTTTAAGTTAAACGGTTTTATGTTAAACATACATTGCAATGTTTAAGATAAATGTACTAAAAACCAAAAAATAATAAAATAGATACAGTCGTGGGAATTATAAACATATGCATAGACTAGACTAAAATAAAACCGTGGGGCACGTCAATTGTCTACAATCGTTGATTAAAATGTTTGTTTTGTAATGTTACACTATAATTAGGCAGTTGTTCAACCGACAACGATGGACGTGTGATAAGTAGGGCTAAAATGTGGAAACAAGCTAGCAAGCTCGATTATAAGCGAGTTTTAGGGTTTCATAGTGGTAAGCGAGTAGTACTTTTATCATATGTTTTGTCGATTAAAGACAAACTACGAGCAGTGAAACGAATCCTCGCCAGCCAGCAGTGTGAATGTCCAACGATAAACTAGTTGAAACATCTCTTTTATTTACATGGAGTGTATAACTATTGGAATTTCCATGAGCAAGAAAATAGTAATTTCCTCACCGTCTGCGGGCCAACTGCCTAACGACAAATTAAACTATTCTTCTATCGCACATTAAGTCGATAATTTGTAGACAATTGACGTGCCCCACGGTTTTATTTTAGTCTAGTCTATGCATATGTTTATAATTCCCACGACTGTATCTATTTTATTATTTTTTGGTTTTTAGTACATTTATCTTAAACATTGCAATGTATGTTTAACATAAAACCGTTTAACTTAAAAAGTTTTTTTACCTATTTTTATTTTCTAGTTTTTGGTTTGTTATCAGCCATTTGGTAGCGGCGGCCATCTTAGATTTCAATAAATAGTATAGTAAATTGTATTCATATAGCATGATAAATTGTATTCTACTTGTTGAGACCTTTCATTTGATACCCATATTGATGGGATTGATACAACCTACGTTATCCGCCATTTTGTAGCGGCCGCCATCTTGGATTTCAATTTTTATAGTATATTGTATTCTGCTTATTGAGCCCTTTCATTTGATACCCATATTGATGGGATTGATAAAACCTACATTATCCGCCATTTTGTAGCGGCCGCCATCTTGGATTTCAATTTTTTATAGTATGTTGTATTCTGCTTGTTGAGCCCTTTCATTTGATACCCATATTGATGGGATTAATAAAACATAAATTATCCGACATTTTGTAGCGGCGGCCATCTTGAATTTATAATGATAATGAATAAACATAATTGTATTGTCACCAAAATCCAAAGTGTATACAAAATTTCAGATTAATCGGTTGACAGGAAGAGGGTGAAATTTGAATTACTAAATTTGACCCAAGAATAAAACAAACGGGGTGAGCTAAAACCGTTTAAAAATGAATCTATATTTCCCTTGGTCATCGCATCACGCGTGAACGGATGGAACCATTTTGGTAATTCTTTTTTTGTTGTGTTACCTATTGCCAGGAGAAGGTTCTTTTGAATGAAAAAAATAAAAATTTGCGCCGAAAATTATTTATGAATAAATTGAAGACCACGCGAACGCAAAGTCGCAGGCAACAGCTAGTTTCTTATAAAATTTTAGCACCAAGGTTTTTTTAAATCTTAAAATTTTTACAAAGATTATAATGTAATCGAATTTAATCGTCTATCCTGACTGCACCTGGATTGTGCGAACTACTAGTAGTCCAGTCACCCTGTTTATCAAGCTTAACCTACCTTCATTGTGTGTGGAAATACGATAGTTTAATTTATCGATCTCATTTGTTCTTTAGTGGAGTCCAGTCACCCTGTATATGAAGCTAAACATACCTTAATTGCGTGTAAGGATACGATAGTTTGATTTATCGATCTCATTTAGTCTTTAGTGGAGTCCAGTCACCCTGTATATCTAGCTAAGCCTACCTTACCCCTACCAGCTGAACATTTGCGACACTCGTCTTAAGGCCTTCGGTATTCAATCCCTCGTGGTAGACAGTCACAATCTCATTTTTCTTTAGTGGAATCCAGTCACCCTATATATCAAGCTAAACCTTCGTTTCTCCTACCAGCTGGACGTGTACGACGCCCGCCTCAAGGCCTTCGGTCTCCACTCCCTCGTGGTCGACGGTCACGACGTGTCAGAACTGGTGAAGTCGTTCGATGAAGCGGCGTCAGTGAGCGGCAAGCCCACCGCGCTCGTCGCCAAGACCTTCAAGGGCCGAGGGTTCCCCGGCATTGAGGACTTGGAGAACTGGCACGGGAAGGCATTAGGCGCTGAGGGAGAGAAGATCATCAAGGTAAATTGTGGTTTTCATTTAGTGCTAACCCTGTCTCATTTCAGCCATAGGACGTCCACTGCTGAACATAGGCCTCCCCCAATGACTTCCAGATTGGCCGGTTGGAAGCGGCCTGCATCCATGCCACTTCAGCTTGCTAATCCGCTAATGTGCGGGACACATAACACGTAGAACTGTCAGCCGATGGGGCAGAAAGTTTCTAGAATGGAGACCACGTAACGGCAAGTGCAGTGTAGGATGTCCACCCATAAGGTAATCAGACGAACTGATAAAGGTTGCAGGAAACCGCTGGATGCAGGCCGCTGGATGCATGCATTGGGGAGGCCTATGTTCAGCAGTGGACGTCTTATGGCTGAAATGATGATGATGACATCATTTATTTTACAAACTTACTTTGCACTAAGTACATTTATTTGAAATGCAATTACCATAATAGCGTTTCTGATACTAGTGCTTACAGCAATATGTGTGTCGTACTCACGCGATCGCCGTCGGCCGATGTGGGCAGTAGCATTCATACATACTCAAATGTATTCTTTTAAATACATTTTATTAAATTATTTATATCTATGTTGAAATTATCATATTCATTTATCAACTTCTTTGTACTTTTATTTCTGATTTACTAATTTTAACCCTGTCACTGCTTAGAAACAATAAGGACGTCGACTTGGTAAAGAAAATTAAATTCTATTTCGTCCGTTAGTTAGATCTTAAAAAATACTTAATTTTTTCTTTTGTCAATCAACCAAAAAAAAATATTAATAAAGTTAAAGCTCGTCAAAGTTCGGGAGCCCCACTCTGGGGGGTTCGTGACGTCACTTCTAAGTAAAAATTGTACCGAGGCGTGACGTCATGTGACATTTCAAATCAATATATCTCTGTAATATTTTGATTATGTAAAAAAGAAAAAATACGTGTCCAATACTTGTTGATAATCTATCTGATCTACCAAGAAAAAAAAGATAGTCGTCATCCCTATAGTCAGGGTCTCGAAGTAATTTATTAACATCCTTACGAGGTACCAGACAATGTATTTAGCCAGGGGTGTCTTCCAGCGCACCCAGACTTAAGCCAATTTAAGAAAGGTTTTTGAATTGAACCCAGGTCCCTCTACGATCAAAACGAATCACCCCGCTACTACACCAATCGTGTAACCAAAACATTGTACATTTACTTTACATTCTCCATATCTCCTGAAAATTCAAATGATCTTCAAATCAAATTATTTTTCCCCCAGCACCTGCAAAGCCAGATCAAGAACAACGCAGTGACCCTGAAGCCCAAGCCGCCCCTGGCAGAAGCCCCCAAGGTGCACATCGGGGACATCACCCTGTCCTCCCCCCCCGCGTACAAGGCCGGCGAACAGGTCGCCACCAGGCTGGCCTATGGAACCGCCTTGAAGAAGATCGCGGATACCAACATGCGGTGAGTACATAAATCCAGTCACCCTATACACGGTTATTTTTAAAACATCAACAACAATGTCATTAAGTATGTTTAGTGTATGTATGTATAATGGGCTAGTTTCCTGGGTCAAAAAATGATTATTCTATTTAGTCCGTCAGTTAGATTATCAAGGACACATATTTTGTCTTTTGTCAATCAAACAAAAAATGACGAAGATAAAGCGCATCAAAGTGAGCACGTGACGTCACGTCTTGCTAAAAAGTGTCGCAAGGCGTGATGTTACGCGGAACTTTAACGGGCTATATCTTCATCATTTTTTGTTTGATTCAGAAAAGAAAAAATACGTGTTCAATATTTTCTGTTAATCCAACTGACGGACTAATTAGAATTTTTTGGGAAACTAGCCCATTATTTTTATGTATTTTATTTTATTTATTTATTTCTGTATGTATACTACGTCTATGCCATAAATTTTTGCAATCCTATTTGTATCAGGTAAGAATTTTAAGAACTCTGCAACACCTTCCCCTTTCTCTAATGGTTGTCCTCTACCTGAAGGTTGTCTGGAAGAGATCGCTATTAGAGATAAGACCGCCTAAAGTGTCCATCTTTCTGTAAAAATCATATGTAATTTACTTGTATGGTGTGCAATAAAGAGTATCTATCTATCTAACCCCTAGGGGCTGATTCTGGTGATCAAATACAACTTTTTGTATGGGACCTACATCAAAATAAATAAAAAAAACATACAAACTGATGTCAGCTGGTCGGCTTAGTATGAGAAAGTGTACTTTTTTTTTGGATACGATTGTATTTTACCTACGTTTAATTTGACGACCGTCTGGTGTAAAATTTGCGCTCTGGACTACAAAGCCAGCGGTTACGGGTTCGAACTCCGCAAGGTAAATGTTTGTGTGATAAGCACGAGCATTGGTACCTAAGTCATGAATGTTTATTAACCCGTCGAATTCCTTTAAGAGTTTCACTGTTAAAACTGGGATCATCTCATCGATGTTTCAATGTAGTTGTCTAAATATTATTACAAATAATTAACAATCAGTTGTTCATTCATAACTTTAATTAAATTGGGATGGGTTATCTTTAGTTTATCATCAAGTTTGTCCTCACAGTATATTTTTAGCGCACAGTAACTAGAGAATACGTTTAGTCAGATAGATAGATAGTCTTTATTGTACACCATACAAAGAAGTTACAATTCATAGCTTTTATAAGCAATGTCTATCCGTTATCTAGTTTCCTTAGTAGGAGCTCTCCTTATTTTTGGGCTAGATAATAGTTATTATAATTTGTATTTCTTACTCTTTTGTAGTAGACCACTACAAAAGACGAACTTTTTTGTATGGAGCCTGGCTTACTTGAAAGTTGCAAGTACCTAAAATACGATATTTTGACGACCTATGAAACATAATTATGTCAATCGACAGAAAATAATTACAAACAACAAATACTCTTTACAAGTACTTTGAATATACATATAAATAAACATGAATATTACATATTCAAACTGAAATTCTGAACAATGTATATCATTTACGACATTTTGTCAAGGGTATTTGTTGTTTGTAATTTTTTCTCTGTCGATTGACGTATGTTTTATACCTGTACACCAAAATAACGTAATTTTAGATCATCATCATCATTTCGGCCATCAGATGCGTCCACTGCTGAACATCCCTCCCACCCCCGAAGACTTATCACCGAGGGGGAATGCTCGCCACGCTCGGCAGGCATGTTGGCGAGCGCAGTTTTTTTAATAAGATTTCGCACGAAGTCACTGCTGCCCGTCTCGTGCTACAGCAATTAGTCGCCTCTTACGACGCGCCTCTTGTTAGCGGTGGAGAAGTGTATTCTTTAAGGCCGTCCCCACGGTACATTTTAGATACTTGCAACTTTAGCTATGTCAATAAGGTTCAATGCCTTTTAAAACAACAAAGGACTCTGAATCGAAGCACTGAACCTTGGAGATAGAAGTGGCTTGCTTTTCTACAGACAGGGTTATTTTATAATACTAAACCTGACAGTTGGTAGTTTTTAAGGTATGCACAAGTACTCTATGATATGCAATTAAAATAATAGCGTTTCTGCTACTAGTGCAAATAGCAACATGTGTGTCGTACTCACGCGACCGCCATCGGCCGATGTGGGCAGTAGCACTCATACATATCTATTAATATGTTATGTTGATTAAAATCATAATTGACATCCCACACTCATTGGAGTAATTCAATCGTAAAAATAATTGAGGCGTATTAAAAAGGTATGAACTCCATTCAGCCTAAATAAAGGCTACCAAATTAAATTAAATGAAATGCAGATCTTTTGTATTGACTACAAACTAAGATGCAGTTAATTTGTAAATCATGTTTTAAAACTACAAAATTAATTAATACTTTAAGAGTGATCCCGTATAAATTTGGTCATGTTCTGATCATCAATACGACTAAGAAAATTGACAGACATACTTTTCGGAAATATAACAAGAAAAATGTGAGATGAAATTTATGTCCAGCAGTTAACTTTTGTTAGGATTCTTATTGATAGGATTTTTTACTAAAAATAGATGAAAATAGTATATTTTTTAGCGGATTTCAAAAAACTGATATTAATAAATAAAATACCTAATTAGAAAATTTTCAGTTTAAGTAATAAGTTTTTTGGATTCGGTTCCTTTTTAAACTGCTAAACATTCACCTTAGCGTGTGCCTGCTCGGGCCTTACCTAAAGTTACGTGCCTCAACCTACACAACAATACATAAATCCTCACTTCTCAATCAAGTTTAGTACTAAAGAGACTGAATTTTACCGAACTATGTTGTAATGTCAATATCTTTGTTTCAGCGTAATCGCTTTGGACGGTGACACAAAGAACTCCACCTTCAGCGACAAGCTTCGCAACGCCTACCCAGACAGGTACGACTTATTAATGCTATTTACGTCAATTTTTAATATTTTATATCATCTTAAATACGTCTCACAATAATATCAAAAATCGGGTTTGTTTTGTAATATTTTAAAACCGATTTATGTTATCTGTGAGTTTATTGAAAAAAAAACAAGGCAAAGATTTGTCTTGGTCGCAAATAAACATATTTTTTTTTATAACAAAATTTTGTTTCTAAATAAATTGCTAAATGCGATTTAGACAGTTACTTACCTGTTTTATACATTTTGAAGTTAGGTTTTAATCTTAAAAACAAATCATTTCGAGAGGGGGGTGAGAGGATTAGTACAGTCAACAGCACGTCAACCTACCACTAAACAAAATTTTCTCAATGGATATTGATCTCTACGTGCCGGACTTAAAGTTGAAAATCAGTTCAATGACCTTAACTTATCGGGTAGGTTGACCTGCCGTTGGCTTTATCAGGCGGTGTTTTAGTGTGTCGATTTTTTGTTCAGATACATCGAGTGCTTCATCGCGGAACAGAACCTTGTAGGAGTGGCGACTGGTGCCGCGTGTCGCGACCGCGCCGTCGTGTTCGCGTCTACCTTCGCTGCTTTCTTCACCAGGACTTTTGATCAGGTAGGCCATACTTATATTGCAGGATACGCTACAAAGCTAAAATAAATAATAGTTATGAGTATACAGAAGTTAAGCTTCAAACAATGCGCGCTCGAGCAACGCACACATAGATATCCGCCGGAACAATTTCGTATCCGCGAGAGATGTCTTTGTGTGCGTTGCTCTAGCGCACATTTATTTATTTCAACTTTATTGCACAAATAAAAATCGTACAAAAGGTGGACTTAATGCCATGTGCCATGTGGCACATTGTATGAATCCTAACTTTTGTTACTTGGTGTTTTGTGGCTATAGTTAGTTTGTTATTAAGTCAATATAATATTTCGTAAACTTCAAAGCAAATACGCACAAGTACTCTATGAAATGCAATTAACATAATAGCGTTTCTGCCACTAGTGCGAATAGCAATATGTGTGTCGTACTCACGCGACCGCCGTCGGCCGATGTGGGCAGTAGCATTCATACATATTTATTGATACAGCGTAGTAGCATATTGCGGAAAAAAATGCGATTAGGTACAGTTCATGTTGCGAGTTGCGAGATCGAATCAGAAATGAGGAGATCCGTAAACGAACAAAAGTCGCTGACATAGCCCAACGGATTAGCAAGCTGAAGTGGCAGTGGGTGGCACATAGCACGTAGAACTGAATGCCGATGGGGCAGAAAGGTTCTAGAATGGAGGCCACGTACCAGCAAGCGCAGCGTAGGACGTCCACTCACAAGGTGGTCAGACGACCTGGTAAGGGTCGCAGGAAGACGCTGGACGCAGGCCGCTTCCAACCGGCCAATCTGGAAGTCAATGGGAGAGGCCTATGTTAAGCAGTGGACGTATATGGCTGAAATGATGATGATGATGATGACGATGACAGTTCACGTTCATACTGTGCGCCGAAAGTGAGCCTAATAACAGCGGTTGACAATACGTTTGATATGATCGCGACCTAAAGCCTTAGGCACACAGCCGGCGGGGCGCGACGTTGACGGGGCCGCAGTGCGGCGTGCGTCCACAGAACACATATCCTAAAGAGCAGCAATACGAACCGTCTTTCTCCAAAACTAGTTAGTGTTTTTTCATTTACATTTAGTATAAAAAAAGAAGTCCTGTCAACTCTAGCCCATACAAAAACAGTACAGATACAGATTTTAAAATTGCGGAAAATGTTGTCGAACAAATTATATGACATTTCTACTCTATAGGGTATGTGCTCAGACTGCGAGCGTGACGGTTTTGTTGACGTTCATAATAAGACGTTCGATTTTTCCACTATCCTTTCACTAAAAAGTTATAAAAATAAACAAGTACAGAACGCTACGTGACTACTAAGTACGTTTACCATGCAACACAATATCTAACCGTCCCGCTCATGCCCGACGATAACGCGTCGCGTCGCACCCGTTTTCTATCTTCTAATGACGTCAGTACATTAGACCCTCGCTAAACAGAGGACGGACTCCTTTTGACATTGCTCGACTTTGCCTCAGACCCCGCACCCTTTTTGTATGGAAACCATTTTGAAATTAAGCATAATTAATATTAGTATTATAAAACTTGGTCCGAGTTTATATTTGCCTACACCACTAGAGTTTCAGTAAACTAAAATCGACGTGTGCTGAATTCGGAACAAGAAGTGGATACCGGAAGTGGAGGCTGGCTTCCATGTGTCAGAGGGTAGATAGAGGTAAGGAGTACTATCTCTTACGGGCGGAAAGTTGAAAAAGTGTTCTGCTAAAACAATAAATAACAGTTCCAAAACACTCCAAAATGGCGCTTGCGTAGGTAAAGGGTATGGTATAAATGTAGCAGTTGTTGACGGATTGCAGTAAGCCGAGTTAAAACATTTTTAATATTTTAGTGACTTAAATATGAAGAATAAAGCCATCATTTAAAAAAAAAAAACATTTAAACAATTTACCCTGTTGCTACTGTGGCGCCACCTAATTTAACGCACTTTGACGGACACTCTTTTCTTAACGAAGATAGTACTCCTCACCTCCACACAATACATGTGCCATACTATTACAAACACTGGCGTCGCCGTCGCGCCCCTTCGGCTGTGTGGTCAAGGCTTAACCACGTAGATAGTTTCGAACAGATCGTAATCCAGTGTTTGTCCTAGATCCGTATGGGCGCCATCAGCCAGTCGAACATCAACCTGGCGGGCTCGCACTGCGGCGTCAGCATCGGGGAGGACGGGCCCTCGCAGATGGGGCTGGAGGACTTGGCCCTCTTCAGGGCCGTGCCCACCGCCACCGTCTTCTATCCTTCGTGAGTTATTTTATTTTGTTTTACATTACATAGTTTTAGTTGTTGTATGGGTAAATTAAATTACTTGAGATTCTACAGAAGTAAAAATAAACTTGCCGTTCCGAGCTTCAGACTACACAAAGTTGGTAATTTGTTTTTGGGGAAATGTATTAAATTTTAATTAATTAATTAAATTACCATATACTCTTGTTGAACTGTACATGATTGTGTTTGTTGAATGTTTCTTCTCGGCACTAACCCACAAGTTGTCCCGAAGCAGTGGTAGGGCAAAAAAACAATTATAGAAAAGTGTAAAAGTGCTTATTTGCAAAAATAAATTTTTGATTTTTGATTTTGAGTGATTTTGTCCCACAGCGACGCCGTGTCGACGGAACGCGCAGTGGAGCTGGCCGCGAACACGAAGGGCATCTGCTACATCCGCACCTCGCGCCCCAACACCGACATCCTCTACTCCAACGACGAGGTGTTCAAGGTGAGGCTCTCATAGCATAGCACTAGTCATGGGATATTGATTGGGTTAGCATTTTTTTTGGGATAAATGAACAGAATCAGAATCATCATTTATTTGCTAAAATGTGGTACATACATAGAATCTTATAATAATATACATAAAAGGAACACGACACAGCCAGTTTTCCACTGGCATGAAAATATTAATACTGAAGCAACACAAATACAATTTAACTTGAAATAACTACATCCTATTTCTCCACCCAAAAATTTTTTTTAAAGAGTATAAGCAGTGTGACTGCAGCCATTTAACCAGTCGTGGCTTGAATTCTGTGTCCTGAATAAGTTTAATGTAGTTAGGGAGATAGAACAGATAAAGCAATTATTTTGTTGTAAATCTGTCAGTCTGTGAAGACTTTCAATGTCGCGTCACGTCAGACGCGTGGAGTTAAGAAGGAGGTATCAAATTAATATCAAATACTTAGGAATTTAATAAGCTGGTAAAAAATGAAACTTCTTAGTCAACGCAATCAAAAGTTAAAGCTGATTTAAAGAACTGTAAAGTACTTCCCGTTGACCTGAAATCATGAAGCATTGTCTAATTCACACACAGCACAAGAAAAAATCGTTGCATCAAAAAAAAATCTATTTCCGAGATGGACGAACTATTTACATACCTACAATTTTGAAACAAATCCTCGGAGCGCGAGTCTTGCTGACACTTAGCTGGTCTAATAGCAAAACAGAAACTTCATTTTTGACAGCTTTCCGGCTGTTCGTATTTGAGAGGCTTTTATCTCGTAAAAACAAGATAAAACAGCAACAATTTCACATGATATTAAATTTGCCAAAATGATCCCGTAGAAACTGTTTCATTATCTGAAATGTCTGTAGCTAAGCCATCACCAGTGTCACTCTAGCGTGTCATTATTTAAACAACCCTGTATAACATTTATTTGTGATTTGTCAGGTGGGTCAAGCCAAGATAGTCCGCGAATCGCCGAAAGACAAAGTGCTTCTGATCGGCGCCGGCGTGACGCTGCACGAGGCCGTCGCGGCCGCTAAGAAGCTAAAGGAAGAAGGTACGTTGTTTACAAAAGTTGTGTTTTCATCTTGAAAATAGTATAGGCGGATTTGAAGTAGCTATTACTATGTAGTAAGCGCAGCGTAGAATGTCCACTCACAAGTTTTGTAGACGACCTAGTAAAGGTTGCTGGAAGCAGCTGGATGCATGTCGCTTCCAACTGGCCAATCTGGAAGTCATTGGGGGAGGCCTATGTTCAGCAGTGGACGTCCTATAGCTGAAATGATGGTGATGATTATTACAACATTATTATGGATATGCCCAGTGGCTATTACAAGATTTGTTATAAAATAAATCATGCTGGGTATATCTATATTCGTATTGTAATAGATAGTAATTCAAATCCGTTTTCTATTAATAATTTTACATATTTATCGTTATTTATTTATTTCTATAAGTGTAGACTTATAAATTACTTACTTTGTTTTAGCTTGTATGTACTTAGTGTAATGTTTATAATTGTCGATTGTCTTCATAAATCAATAAAAATAGTTGCCAAATGCATTAATAAATTTAATTTATCAAGTCGCTATACTATATTCGATAAAGAAATTGGTTTACTACCCTAAGGTTGAATATATCTTCCTTGCTCATAAAAAAATAAAGTCTATTTCCGCTTGCCTTTAAATACGCCAGTAGTATCATTTGTGATTATTTGAACTTGGAAGTGTAACGTTGTGAAACTCTGTTATTGGCTAAGTGTTTTTTGTAAGATTTTCATTTAAGCATTATTGTTAAAATAAAGCTGTTGAGTTTCCTAATAAATAAATTTAAAAAAAAAGCCTTACCTCAGTGAAATATTATTTTACGTTATTATTTTATGTCATCAAAAGTGGTAAAGCACTTGCTCGACTTGGGGCTAGATAGTGGTGTGTTGAGAACGCAACACCACTAAGCGCGGGAGACGAGTGCGGGCGGCGGACACTGACGTCATCGCGAGATCATCGCGACCGCGCTCGGACACTCGCCTTCGGACACCCACCGTCGCCGGTTTACCATCGCGTATTTTTTATATTCATTGTAATTAAGAGGCGAGAATTACAGCACCTATATTTCTACAGACCGCTAGTTTTATTACATCGATAGGAGCCTAACAGGTGTGATTGTTGCCAAAATATAATGATATATTCATTATTTGCTGCAGGAGTGGACGCTCGAGTCCTGGACCCGTTCACGGTGAAGCCGCTGGACGAGGCCGCCGTGGTCAAGCACGCGCGCGCGGTCGGCGGCAGGGTCGTTGTCGTCGAAGACCACTACCAAGCGGGTGAGTTGGTGGCAACAAGGTCTACAACATTTTAATTCACATTCAAAAAAAGTTATTGCAGAATTTAGGTACATACGGAGGTCTTAAATAGTTTTGGATCAGCTACATCTTACCTTAATTAAGCATGCAACATTATTTAACACATAGAAATAGGTTATTTCAAAAATAAAATTAACTACTTAACCGGTTCGAAATTAACCGGATTTATTAGGGAAACCGTATTTTTCAAAGTTCCGTTTCGGTGCAAATATGAACAATATTTCGAACCAATATAAACCGGTTTAATATTACACATACACCGGCCGGCCACAACTGTCGCAGAACCGAATGAAGGTGGAGTAAACGGGTTCTCGAGTGGAGACCACATCTTAGCAAACGTAGTGTAGGACACCCCCCTAGCTCAATGGACTGACGACCTTATGATGCTGTCAGTGGTTGGATGAAAAAAAAAATGGGAGATCGTGCTCGTTGGCTTACGTCCAGCTGTGGACTGCGATCGGCTGACATGATGATGATTATAAGTAACAAATAAAATTACCAACCCAATGACAGTCGACCGCATCGCATCTTACATAAAAAAGCAAACATACGCTCTAACATGTTCAGTTGGTTATGGACGCTGCCCTAAATAAACATAACCCTGAAACCCGTAGACGATGATGTAGGTCAATTTATTTGACGACCTAAATTGTTAATTTGTTATAATATATTTTGATTTAAAGGTGGACTCGGCGAAGCGGTCCTGTCCGCCGTGGCCCTCGAGCGCGACGTCATCGTGAAGCACGTGCACGTGCGCGAGGTGCCGCGCTCGGGGCCGCCCGCCGCGCTGCTCGACAGGTACGGCATCTCCGCGCCGCACGTCGTCGCCGCCGCCAAAACCGTCCTTAAGGCTTGAGCAGTGAGGCCGGAAACGGTTTGTCAGTTACTGTTCTTTATTGTAGTTAGTTGTTGCTCTCGCACAGGGTTTATTAATTGAGTGAAACGTGTCAATGCAATGGAGCACATGTATGTTCTTATCAAGGTGCACAGATATGTGCTTCAGTTAAATAAGTGCTCGATCGCTTAACTGGGTGTGCACAGATATGTGCCTCAGTGAAATAAGTGCTCGACCACTCTACGGAGTATGCACAGATATTTGTTTCAGTGAAATAAGTACGCGATCGATAAACGGAGTATGCACAGATATGTGCTTCGGCATACTAAAGTTTTGATAATATTGTAAATTGTTATGTGTGAGTCAGAAGTGGGATCTTTTTGTTTTCCAACAAAAAATCCTTTTAATTTAACTACATTTTGATGATGACAGCCACTGTCAATAAACTGCAATATCAGTTCTATTTTTTATATAATAAAAAATGGGATCGTGGCTTAGATATTTGTTAGTCATTTGCTATAAACATGTTTTGATAGAGTTTAGTCTTACCTTCATTTTAACCCGTGAGCTTACAAATAAAACACAATGTAAATTGCATTGCTACGCGTAAAAATCTGTTTATTCCAAAGCTTAATGTTACAATCATTTTTTAAAACTGTGTGAGAGTACCACTATACCGACTGTAAGATGTAAACGAGATGTTACACAATAAATGAAAGAATTAAAACTAAAAATGGTAACAAAAATGTGATACAACTTTGCGTACGTTTACTAGGGTTGACAAAAGTGAAAACGCAAAGCTTTTGATCTGAGTAACCGGATAAATTGTGATAAATAAGAACAGTAACTATTGTTATGAAAATTCGCAGCAACTTAATTAAAACATTCCCTCATCACAGGTTCTCAGTGTTCCAAGTGATTTGTCTTGCTTTGTATAAACTGGAAAAACTAATTTGAACTGGTTATTTCTAGTTTTAACCAGTTTATAAGTACACTAAGTAGTTCCTAACGAACGCGCTAAACTAGTTGTAAGAATCGATTATCATGGTTGTATGTTATATTATAGAATTTTATATCTTTTATATGTTACTATATTATGTGTGTAATATATCGTATAATGAATCGTTAACGAATATAAGTGCCTTTATATTGTGAGATGCACAACTTATTTAGACTGTTGATGGTTTTGGATGGATTTTGATGGGTTTAGGGTATAAGAGTATCTGTCTACATAATTTGTCTTGTTCGTATAAGTTAGCCAGCTAGTGGCTTGCCTGTTTTGGGACCATTATGGCTTGATAGCTGTATTTTTATATTCCTTGTTATAATATAATATACTGTTTGTTTTTCTAAGTACAGGTGGAATCACCCTGTATAAAACTAAATAGTTATCAGTTAGGAGGCTAAAATATTTTTGTTATGATCAGGGCTTCCTTCGATAAATCACAAAACGTTTAGATTTGGTTAATGTTTATTTCTGGGACGTTTACATTCCTTTTTGCATAACAGAAATATTCTGTAATAAAGTTTATTGAGTACAAAACTGAGTTTCTTTATTATACAAAACAATTATTTATATATTACTTTCATTAAAATGTCTGTACAAGTTAATAACAACTAACAAATGGGTATAAAACTTAATATTAATGACTAGAATGACTCTGCATTTTTTATATGTACAATTTATTTTAACTAAGCATAAAAACATAAACTAAGTTAGAGGTGTCAACTGACTAGTTTTGTTAGTACGTCTAAAAACCTATCAGGTATCGATCAAACTACACATAATATTGATTTGTACAAAAGCATATATTTTTTGCAAGTTACACTAAAAAAAATCGACTGCCTCAGGCGGGAATCGGACCCACGTCTCTTCGCTATCCGTGTGACTGCCCTGCCAGCTGAGCTACTGAGTTGGATTTTAAGTTTCCTTATCTGCTTAATTTTTGTACACAATTTATATAATGTAGATTGATCCTTACATACAAAACACAAAATAAATAAATATTGGCTGTCGGTGTCTGTCTAGCACATGGGGCACATACCCTATAGAGTAGAGATGTCTCATAATTTGTTCGACAAAATTATCCGCCATTTTTTAATCTGTATCTATACTGTTTTAGTGCCGGCGAGAGTTGACAGGACTTGTCATATTATACTAAATGTAAGTGAAAAATCACTAACTAGTTTCGGAGAAAGATGGTTCGTATCGCTACTCTATAGGGTATGTGCTCCATGTTCTAGCATAACAGTTGCTTTAGTCAAGTTGCAAAAAATATCTATTTAATTAAAATAGCTTACAAGTCACAAAATATAGCAATAACAGTAAAATACAACGACTGAGTACAACAGGAGCACATTTTTCTATTGTCACAAATTAATACAAAAACTATATTATTTATACAATACATTATTGAGCTCAGATCATCATCCGTAACAAAAAATAATTAAGGCTCATTACACCACCTTTATAGTTGAGTCAAGATGAAATAAGAATTTATGTAAACAAAGCAACTGTCATTTTGTATAGGTTTGTCTCTTTTACTCATTTATTACTGCTCTTTCACTCATTTCAACTGGCTTCGCCCGCGTGGAGTTCGGTCTGTCGCTTTAAGTCTTTTTCAACGACCAAATATTACATTATTTTAGAAAAAAAAAAAATACCTTAAACATAGTGATCCCACCCTTAAAAGATAGACATGTGCTGACACGAACTTTTTAGTACAATTCCGTCATACATAACTTTTGCGTCACGGAACGGTTAAGTTTACGCAGCGCACGAGCAGCGGAGGCTCAATAGGAATATTTTTTACCTGTTTTTGCAACATTTTTCATTGATGCTCTATTGCTTCTATTGGTCGTTCTATTGTTTAAGCTATAACCTTTCTCGATAAATGGACATTTAACAAAAAAAGAATTTTCCAATGTGGTTCCTGAGATTAGCGCGTTCAGTCAAACAAACAAACACTCTGCTTTCTATTAAATTGTGCTATTCACTAAGTATTTACTTTCCTGTGATTTGTTTGTTTTGTGTGGTGTACAATAAAGAGTATCTATGTATCTATCTAATATTAGTATAGATAGAGAAATGCATTTTATTTACAAAATACATTGTAATTTTATAATAAATATTAAATAAACAACCTGATATAGCACCATAACAATCAAAATCTATATAATATCATACTCGTATTTAAATATAGTATAATGACTGCTTTGTTTACCTAAATTCGTCTTCCATCCTAACCTACACATTATTCAAAACCATACCATACAAAAATTGTTACCTAAAAAACCTACATTCTTCTAAGGGCAACAACTTTGTATGGGACCAAAATCAGAATCTCAAAAAAATTTAAGAAAAAGTCGATATTTATTTCTTGATAAGAACTGACGTATTTAAAACATAATAATATGGTTTTGCTGATATAAAAGAAGTGAAATAATCCCTTTACGTATTATTATAATAATACACAACACAAAAACATAAAGCAACACACATCAGTACTTGGACGGAGTGGCGATTCAGAAATTCGGAGAATCCGTTAGTCTCACTATTTGTAAATAAATGCATCTGGGTCTGATTCCGTGCAGCCACACTCTTAAATTTAGTGTCAGATATCTCTTGTTTCACAAAGGAATGAAAAGAGACAAAACAGTATTTTTTTTTAAAGTTCCAATTTTGTATATAAATGCTGTCTTTTATATTGTATATTGAAGATAGGTTTGAAAACTGTATGCTCTCTTTTTTGGTTATAATAGGTGCTTACGGGGCGGTTTTTTGCCAGAATATTACCCGTTTTAGTGATTATGCAAATCAAATAACCAGCCAATATGTATTCCCAAAGCGGTGGTAGGGCGAAGCTATATTTTTGGGACATGTATAAGGTCGTGCATACTGAATAAATGACTATTATTATGACACGGAATCAGACCCTCTTATCGGCCGTGGCGTTGGCCGGTACATCGCGTCACTTCTTTGGCTTTAGTAAATTGTCCTGTTACAAAGACAAGGGACTGATAGCGTTGTGCAAAGCATTTTCAAATTTATCACTCGCGTGTTTAAAGTAAGCATTGCGTCAGTGCTATTTTAGTGATTTACCAGTTAGTAGTCGAAAGACTTGTCTGATTAGAAATGATATTTAAATACCTTTTCTAATGGCTAAAGCTAGACCGTTGTAATTGCAGCCCGTGTGGTTTTCTCCCGTTTGCTGTCGACCTCTGTCTATTTTATAGCATATGGGAGAAGTTATGAGTCTGATTATTTAGACAGCATAATTTATGGAGCTGGCGGCATTATTGGCCTATCACTGCCAGTGGCTAATAATGGATTCGCTACTCATTCACCCGCCAACCAGGTCAGTCACGCTTGCGGTGGTCAAGCCGTAGGAGAGGTATAAACTAATTGTTGTCGAGCACTTAATATTTAGTCAGCATCAAACACCAATAACCAAAAATAACACTATCAATCCGTATGTCCCAAATATTTTTCAACCCCACTCTCCCGCCGGCCCTTCGTTTGCGGGCGACGGTTGCTGTTCAGGCACAGCGTTAGGATTATTCTTATCTTCAAGTTCGCCAGGAAGATAGTCTTTCCAACTCCTAAACAAATACCTAGTGAACTTCCTCAGCTGCCTAAACTTGCAATACGTTGCCCCCTCAGCTGATTGTAACTGCTGAGTCTGTATCAGAAACCCCTTCTCTTTGAATGTTTGCTCCAATTTCTCCCTCTGCAAACTCTTTCTGGACTTCCTCTTTTTTTTGCTTAATTCTTCCTTACTCAAAGAGTTTTGCCCTTCGACCTTGGCCACAGTCGAAGCAGAAGCTTCAGGCTCAATGTTTCTCCCTTGATTTGAATTCTTCTGTAAATAATCGTAACCCTTGTTACCTTTATTCCCAGTCCCGCTGTAGTATCTAAAGTTACCTCCAGAATCTACTGACAGCATTTTCTTCTCTTGTAAAGAAGGCTTTGATCCACCAGTAAATTTGAATTTGCAAATACTAACTTCAGTCGTTGGAGTAGTCGAGCTGCTTTTCGTTGGCATAGGTGGAATGAATATCGCAGAACGTTTTCTCTTCACTGGCCCTGACACTGGATTCGGGGACGTCCTCTTCATTTTAGACTGATCTGGGCTTCGCTTCGCCTCTTCCACTTGCTTAATCACTTTAGGGTCTAACAGTTCAGATATTTGTTTGAGCACTAACTTGTTTTTACTCTCGTCTAGGGACGAACTGGGTTCAGTAGAAACACTTTCGTTGACACTGCTCGGAGTTGAATTAGCACGGTCATGTTCCTCGTTAGGTAATTGACCAGCTGCTGCTAGCCTTTGATAGTATAGCAGTTGCGTTTGTAATGCTAAAGGGTGCATGTAGATTCCTGCATTAGGCCAGTATACGTATCCAGGGAATTTTCCGTCACTATCAGGACTGACAGTGGACTGTGCCGGCTCTGATAACGCGGGAGATATATTCCTAGTTTGCCTTGAAAGGTCTGGAGAACTGCTTGCTGTGGCAGGTAAATTCGTGTTCCTCTGTATCACAGAAATAGCATTTGACTGTTCGGTCTTTAGAATTGCTTGTTCGGCTTCCAACTCCATTTCAGTTTTCACTTCAGGCATAGAAGGGTAGATGTTTCCGAACTTTTTCTGTATTTGTAGCTTTAAATCGTGGAGGTCTCTAATGCACAAGTTTAAGGGTTCATCATCGCTGTGTAGAGGCCCTGGAATAGTGATAGGTGCCTCTGGCATTGGTTCGTCTGGGCTGTTGAACCTTTGAGGAGAAAGGTTTTCTAACCGCCTCTTATTTTCTTGAGATAATTTTCTTTCTAGTAGGCTTGAGATGATTTTGTTTTGCAGATCTGTTTTTGGAGTACTAATAGCAGCGTTTTCTGGGCGGTATGGAGGGCACATAGAGAGCTGGTTCAATCTATCTTGCGAAGGAGGTGGTTGTCCAGGCACAACTGTGCCGTAATTCTCGTAAATTAAGTGGCAGATATCTGCCTTTTTGGGTTTTCGGCCTCTCCTTGGTTTTGAGTTGTTTAAAGTCATCTCGCCCATGTATGGCAGGTCGTCGTATGTCACGATCTTACTAGGTGCTATTGTTGGAATTTTTTTCTTCTTTTCTTCGGATTTGGGTTTCGCTGCCATGTTTAGCCCTGACGATACGTTTGGTACTGTTAACGTGCCTGTTTCGGTCTGTATTCCTGCTAACCTCTGTGCCCATATCTTGAAGGTTTCGTTAGTGATGTTGTTGACGTCGATGTTGGGTTCTGTTTTGGGTTTGTCTTGAGGTTTTTGTTTCTGTTGGGCTTGTTTAGCGTTGGCTTTCTGCAGGCTCTGCTCGTAATGGTCGAGGTATTCCTGTGGCAGGGCCTGATGGTGGAACTTGAGCTTCCATCGGTTCTTCTGGCGGTTTCTTACGTGCTTCTGCTTGGGCGGCTCTAATTTGTCAGCGAGGCGTTCTTTGCTGGCCGAGAGAAGTTGCTGCCGTAGAAGTTCTTTGTTTTCTGCTGTTCTGGAAAAAAGAAAGCACAAGGTCAATGGATGCTCTCAAGCGATCATCAAAGTGAACACTAGTTACAAAGTTTTTTCAATACGCCTAAACGCGGATTTAGGTCCTGTCTTGGCTAGAATAGATATAGATTTCTATATCTATTCTAGCCAAGAATAGATTTCTTTTTCGCTTCATTTACAGAGGTAAAGACTAGGTTAATAGTATAATTTACCTAGCACCCACCAAGCAATCTAAATATTTAGATTCTAATCTGTAGTTATATGAAAACTTGTGTGAATGCTACTGCCCACGGCCGGCAATATGCACGGAGTGAGTACGACAAACACTATTTAATATTGCACATGGATTATTCGCACATCCTACTGAGAATATGTGAAGATTTTATTACTTGTGCATGCTTCAGGACCAAAGAAAGAGAGGTAAGAGTAAGGCCAACAAAAACATGATATAGTATTGACTATAAAGAATAAGTAAATTTGATTTAAAAAAAAACTACTTCAAAACACTAAAAACCTAAAAATAATATTAACACATAAGTACCTTCATTCTTATTTCCTTATTCACTTACTTTAACGAAAACATTCAAACTCTGATCGCACCGACTCCAAAAGTAACTGTAGTAGTTAGATATATGTGTTAATATTATTTTTAGGTTTTTAGTGTTTCGAAGTCGTTTTTTTTAAATAAAATTTACTTATTTTATCTTTTTTTATTGATAAATCCTAATTAAAACAAATCATAAGAATGCAAACAAAAGTTTACTGCTGAACACCGATTTCATTATCAATTTTTCCACACTTAGAAGTGAAATATTTTTAGCAAATTTTTATCATGTTATCTTTGAAGTATAAGCTATTCAATAAACGAATCATCAAAATCGGTTTACATTTTGATGATTCTTTGTTTATTAAATATATTGGGTAACAATTCTTTGGGGGGGGGGGGGGACTTGCCGTGGGATGGGTTTACATGTATCCTACTAATATTACAAATGCGAAAGTTTGTGAGGATGTATGGATCTTAGTTACTATTTAACGCAAAAACTACTGAATGGATTTTATTGAAGTTTGGCATACTGACAGACCATGGCCTGGATTAACACATAGGATACTTTTATTCGGGTAAGGTCAACGCAGAAAAAAAAACGCGGGCAAAAGCTAGTCTTCTTCTTCATCTATACGGTCAATCCCGGTTGCGTCCAAAGCCATTGCTTTGGAGCCCAGGGTCCGCTATCCTTGCTTTACTCCTCCACTTCGCGCGGTCTTGAGCGTCTCTAGTTGTGAGATCATTGGCACGCAAGTCAGCCCTTACGACGTCAAGCCAGCATTTCCGGGTCTACCCCTTTTGCCAGGACCTGGCGGTGGCGGCATGGCCAGACATTTGTTTCCTACGTAGCTTGCCGGTTTCCGCAAAACATGGCCGTACCAGCGTAGGCGACTCTCTTGCAGTTTGTCTGCAATATCACGGACACGAAGGCTACCGCGGATACGCGAGTTCCTCGCAAAAGCTAGTATTAGTAAATAAATAAAGTATTACCTATTAGGCTGGGGCGCAGGCGCAGCGGGCGGCGCGGGGCATACGTCGCCACACGCCACGCGGCGCATCACTTCTGAAACAATAATAACACTTATTTAACATATCTAATTTATATAATAAATCTACTACCTCAGGTGGAAATATAATTTTCTGTACAACATGTAACGCCAAATACGCAAAACCTAGTGCTGATTCTGGTGTTTAAAAAGTTTTTTTTTTTTTTCGTTTTGATTCCATTGAAAAAGCTGTATTTCTGCACCAGAATCAGCCCTTGAGGAATTGCGTATTTGGCGTTACACATTGTTTATAGCATTGTAATTGCAAAAATGACAATTGAAACGAATTATTTTTTATTAATCAATGTACTGAACACTAACTGATTTACAAGTGACATAAAAAAAGCGTGATTTGTCACAGAGCTAGAGGTGTGCAAACTGTAGTCGTTGACGCATGAGGTGAATAAGAAAATACAGGGTTATTTGTAAAACATCAACAACCTCCCAGGGGCTCAAATACGACAACTTTATCTATAGGACCAATATTGAAATCGCAAAAAAAAAACACTTCCCCATACTAAACCGCCACCAGCTGACATCAGTTTGTATGGAGAAGTTATTTTTTTTTAGTTTTCTATGTTGGTCCCATAGAAAAAGTTGTTATATTGGAGCAGCAATCAGCCCCTAGGAGGTTGTTGATGTTTTATAAATAACCCTGTATATTCCAAACGTACATAGATACTTTATTCCATTAGGTAGGTACTGTTACTGCGTACGTTATTTTGGTATAATTAGGTATAGGTAAACAAAAAGGTAAATCATGCGAACTGTCAACAGATTAATGGATAGTTCTACTACGTATTTATTATGAAAAATGCTAAATGCCAACTAATTTGTATTAAACGAGTAGGTATGTCAACTTAAATATGTCGTTTAAAACTGACTCATTGTTGTCGATACAAATCCCAAAGACCGAACTTAGAACTAAGCAGATAGGGAGTTCCTCTGGTCCAATTAAGCCGTCGCTTGTTTTAATTATCATTGAAATTAGCGCAGTCACCCGACCGCTTGACCAAAAAAGTGGTCCGATTTGTGCGCTTGTAACCCGAGCGCGGCCCGAAATACCCGCGCGCACAGTGCCCAAATAAAAGACGATACCAATTTCGCAACGCGTGCGCAATGCGCTATCGGGTACAATATCAATTTCCCGCTACCATTGCTGCATCTGCTTTTATTTGGGACAAGTGTACATTTAAAATTAATGTGGAATTTTCCGCAATATGGATACGGAGAAATGTTGTAACCTCATTCGGTGAACGTCAGAGAAAAGGAGTTGGGTCAAGTATAATTTATTAACATACACGCGTTATACTGACGATAGTAGAACCGTAGTGATCCAAGTTACATATTGGTTTGTAGCATAGGAAATATTGTAATCGGTATGGTATGAAATAATTACGTTTTTGTCATTTCACAGCTAAATAGATAGAATATACATTCATTGCACACCATACAAAGAAGATACATTTGTTGTACATAAAGAATTAAGGCAAGACAGAAAATTACCAGATGTCACACTAAAAATCTGTCAAACAGTATCCACAGACAATTTAAGCAAGGATCATCATCAAGCAAGGTTCGCCTGCCCTGCTCCCAGGTCATCATACAATCCACCCATCTCTTCTTAGCTCGTCCGTTAGGCTCTATCTACCTCTCCACCCATCAACACATTACCCTTCACTTACAAATCGTTACGTGTCTGGTAGAACCATGTATGTCACAAGGAAAATCACTAAACTTTGTTTTTCAATTATAAAATGTATAGCTTTAGTCATTTCATTCATTGAGCTGATAAAAACAAACGCGAATCTAAAATTAACGCAAGACTGACTGCAGGGAATGACGCAATTTTACAAAACTGAGAAATGGCTGGTTCATAAGATTTGAGTGAGAGTAAGACTGAAAAACCTGACCTATATCACAATCTACACTTTCCAAATACGCTTATTAAAAATTAAAATATAACACTTTCGTTATAAACCCCCTTGAATAAAGAACAGACAATTAATGTTACATAAATCTTAAACTGTTTAGCTTCACTTTATTCCTGGTTTGAACCATAATCTGAAATAAATACTTATTATTTTTGGGTTTGGCTACATCATTCATCAAACTTTTTAAAACAGTTCTAGTTAATTACCTGGTTGCCATACATTGCTGTAACTAATTTCGACTTACATAATCATTTATCTTTCATGGCCTCGATTTAATTAGTAGGCATTTTGTTATGAAATGTATCTATCTCAACTCTTAACATTAATAAATTAAACGAATGCCGAAATAAATCTAAAGTGCGTTTATGGTGTGTCATCTGATCATCTCCCACAAAGAGGTACAAAAATATAATGAGCAAACTTTGTGTGAGTCACGAAATCTTTCCATGTATGGGTTGATACGATTTCTGTGCTAATTGATCATTTGTTTTGTAAATAAACTTGCTATTGGGAGAAAATATTGGTTAACTTAATCGCTAAAACAATTTCTAAAGTCATATTTTCTAGGTAACTTCGCTTCATTTAGGAGTTTATTCTATACTACAACTTTTATTAGGCGATCATTATTAAGGTACTTACATATTTGACCTTTTATGTGCCTGACGTTTCGACCGGGTTACACCGGCTGACTGTAATAAATCAAAATCAAAACTAAAAACGAAAAAAAACTTTATCACACTAAATAGCCAATTAGTTCTATGTTGCATGAGGATATTCAACTTTTTTAGGGTTCCTTACCTCAAAAGGTCACTTTGTCGTTCGTCTATCTGTCTGTCAAAACCCTTTTTACAAGTAACGAGTGGAGGTACCAAGTTAAATAGTTTAAAAACCAGAAATAACCCGTGAATATTAGGTGCTTTTTAAGTACGTATTATCTTAATTAGGTACTTTGTAGAATGCGTAATTATTATTTTCGCATCAAAATGAGCAAGCCGCCGAATAATTACGTCGGTTGATCCAAGCGATGACACCGTGAAACAATTAACATCCGCTTTGAGCAAAAATACGAATGTGAGCTAATTTTAATTTAATTAACAATGTGCGTAATGTTTTCGTTAATTAATTACGGACCTGCTGTTAAAATTAAAAACCCTGATTGCAACTGCATTTCAAATTCCACAGCCATTGAGTGAAAACGCATTTTAATTTTAATACAACTTTAAAATATGTTTTTTACTGTATCTACATTTTAAGGGGTAAACTACCGTGTATTATGAATTACGTGTCGGAAAAAAAACGTATCGAATTAAGAACCATCCGTCTTTGAGTCGGCTTACTTATTTTTGGGTGTACTAGGTCGAACCTGTCTTTTTAAATGAATCCGCATGCACACTTCAAAACAGCTTACTCGTCTCACGGGCTCGATATGTCAGAAGATTAAGCAGAGACAGTTGACGCTGACTATTACCCCGCGACAGCCACGAAAACGTGTGTTGCGTTTGTGTGTGGCAAGGCTTAAAGCACAAAATAATATTTAATAGGATAAATCCTTAAAGTAGGTATTAACCCTAGCTATCACATTCTTATTTTTGTTATAAGCGAAATGAATATATTTACATGTAAATGTTTACGTAATGACAGATGATGTTAGCGTGTACCTACCCTACTGACTGAATCAGTCTATGACGAGTTGGCGCTGCGCCAGCGCACGCTACGTAGCGTGACGTCACGGATACAGTGGGCATATACCCGATGGATGATTGATAATTCGACAAATTCCATTCTGCATGAAAAGTTTATAAGGAAGCAAAATAAAAAAAAAACATCAGAGACTAATTTTGAATTTTGATGAAAATATCCAAGTACTTACCTTTTAAAGCAGCTGTTATGATTTGTAGAGGGAAGCGTTTTTTTTTTTGAGACTGCGTTAGTCTGATAATAATAGTTATAGCATTTTTGCTTCTACGTCTTCTGTAAGGAATTGCTAACATTATCAGTCTTCCTGTATACCATGAGTTTCGTTACGACTTTGTTTTGCTCTATGGAAATTCGTAGTGCCAAGTGGCTCAATAAAACACATCGAACCTTATTGGCATACCTACATAACGTAATTTTAGGTACTTGCAATTGCAACTTTAGGTATACGGTATGCCAGGCTCCATACAAAAAAGTTCCAAGTCTTATCATCATCATCATCATCATTTCAGCCATAGGACGTCCAGTGCTGAACATAGGCCTCCCCCATTGACTTCCAGATTGGCCGGTTGGAAGCGGCCTGCATCCAGCGTCTTCCTGCGACCTTTACCAGATCGTCTGACCACCTTGTGAGTGGACGTCCTACGCTGCGCTTGCCGGTACGCGGCCTCCATTCTAGAACCTTTCTGCCCCATCGGCCATCAGTTCTACGTGCTATGTGCCCCGCCCACCGCCACTTCAGCTTGCTAATCCGTTGGGCCAAGTCTTATATAATCGAGTAAATTAATAAACGGATCATCCCTATCCAATTGATATCGAAGCACAAATCATGTACAGACAACGGCAGGTCAACCTACCCAAAAAGTTAAAGGTCATTGAATTGATTTTCAACTTTATGTCCAATACTTAGAGATCAATATCAATTGAGAAAATTTGTCGTTTTGTGATAGGTTGACGTGCTGTTGTCTTTACAATTGACTCCAAAATAAAAAAGATTGTTAAAATATTGAGATTGTCTTATTAAAAAAATAGGATAAGGTTGTTGAATTGACAAAAGTTAATAATTAAAAATATTTCTAGAGTTAACTGCACAGATAAATATATTAACCCTGTGCAGTCGAACCTATGGCCGTTATTTACTATCGAGGACTAAACACCTATCCTACCATCAAAATCTTACAATTATCATGTTTTTTTTGCATAATTCTAAAGTGTGTTGAAATATTAAGTAACCTACTTTTAAATAAATGAATACCTCCCCACAACGTATAATATGTCATAGCTTCCCGGACCTTATATTTGAATTAAGGCTATTATTCTTACGAATAAAAAAAACTTACCTTCTATTTTGAAAAAAGATTTATTCATCCTAATACTTCTTATTCTTCGTCGTACACTCATGACTGAGTCGTATCCACTTCGGTCACAACGATTAACCAGCGCTTTGCAAATCGTCCTGTGCTATGCTATGCTTATATTTAGCACTCGCGAATTTGCATTTCCCGGCATGTTATTACTATGAAATCTGTCCAGCTACTGACTCCGCAATACTATGTTTGTGTGATCTCATTCATACAATACAACTCATCGGCTTTGCTTCAGCGGTGACCGCAAAAAATGAGGAAACGCGTTTATTTTGTTGTTTTGAATTGACTAAGAGCGGATATACCCACATTATTTAGTGAACACTTGTGACGTGACAGTAATAAAACAAACTAAACATGATAAAGGTATAACAGAAAATAAATAAATCCCACCCAAAAGATATTTCAAAACGTCATCAATGTTGAATACCATACATCAAAAGTAAATTAATATAAAGGAAAATAATTTTACTTGATATAATAAACTAGCATTAATGTGAATGCAAAAAATAAAGAAGTTTAAATTAATGTAAACTTTTGAAGATTGACAAAGCGGTGACAAAATTAATTAAAAAAATTGTTTAACAATATGGACTATAATAAAGTAGACGTAGTGTTTTGCCTAAGCCATAGATACCAGGATCTCTATCTCCATGATGTTTTTTTTCATTACCAAATAGGTAAGTTAAGTCCGTCTTTCTTTTCTTGGGAAATATTGTAAAGATCTCATACAAAACGGCCGACCAGTTTGGTTCAATATAAAAAGTGATTTAATTAAACAGTTAAATCACACCCTTTAAGGAATTTAACTTATAAATTAAGAACTAAAAATAAATTTGTACCGTCCATAATAAATAGATTGTTAGACTTTGTATGGGAATGCTTGTTTCTTTGGCAAACATGTTCAATTCCATCGGCAGAACCATATCTATAACTTCATATATATATCTAATTCTAAGATAAGAAATGAATTTTCTGTAGAATACACAAATATCCATAAGAGTCCCGTTTAAAACTGGCCATCTATAAATAAAACTATCTCAGCGGCGCCGTAAACAGAACCACGTGATTTGCGCACGCGCCTCTCGAGACAACGCAATAAACGCGTAGGTACTGGAATAAATGTAATAGGTGGAAGAAAAAAAAACGATTAGTGTCATTTATCTAAAATATGGATCATCTTCTGCTAATTTTACCAAAGGGTGTCTGTTTTGTTTTCTGTGACAAAAATTTCCCTGTTTTCCTTTAGAGGAAGATTTTTGATAAGACAAGATCTTGCTTCAATATTCAAATGGCAATGCGTTGCTTGCTAGATAATTATTGTAAGATGTTAGGAAAATTTTGTGGTTTTACTTTTGTTGTGGTAACAACAACGTTTACTAGGTACTTAGAGCGAAAAAAATGCGTTTATGGAAACACATGGATACATTTTCACGGGTTTTAAAATTTCTATTTAACCCCTTATTTTTATGGTTATTTTCTAATTTTGCAATTTAAGTATTAATAGTAATACGACGACCGTCTGGTGTAGTGGATCGCGCCCCGGACTACAAAGCCAGCGGTTGCGGGTTCGAATCCTGCAAGGGTCTAAGGTTTGTGTTATGAGCACGAGCATTTGTACCTTATTCATGGATATTTAGATATTTAATAAATGTTTATCCGTTATCTAGTCGCCATAGTACAAGCTTTGCTTAGTTTGGGGCTAGACAATTGGTGTGATTGTGAAAACAATTTATTTATTTATTATTTAGTGTAGTTGACAGCGAGTGACACCAAAGTTTGGGAACCGCTGCCCAACTTGCAAGATAATAATATCATACATTAACAAATGTTTAGTACAAATATGGACCTAAGGCACTGTGGGAGTAAATTCATATTCAGTATATTATAATTCTGCTTATGGGAACTTAATACGTGGTTTATTGTCTTTATGATGATGATGATCAACATTATGTGCGCATAATTCCGTGTATCGTAAAAAATATGTTATGTATATCTGCATATATTTTTGTTATTCTCGGTATTGTGTATGGATACATAATTAATATCGCTTCACAACTTACGTTGCGAATGCATTATTTCAGACACTAAACAACCTTTGTAGCATAATTAGAAAATATTTTGTACTTTTTAAATAAATCTGGGTTTTTTACAATAGTTTTTAGTTCCACTGACTACTTAGTCCGTCAGATAATATGAACTAATCTTAAAGATAATATTACACTAAAATAATAATTACTTTAAAAAATGTATACTACAGAAAAAAATAACCTTAATCGAAAAACTCTTGATTGTGATTAAGAGCAATTCCTATCATAAACAAATTACATATTTGATGATTTCTGTGAAAATCCCTATCTACTACATAAAACCACAGAAACCCACTCCGGCTTTTCACAGGTGCGGGTAATATACCTTCCAGAATAAATACTCAAATCTTTATAAATTTAGTCTGTGATGCACTTTCTTTCATGGCTGTGGTGTGGTATGGTTCATACGGGGCAGATATATTCTACAGCAGCCGCGGCGGGAAAAGGATTATTTTGATTATGGACTCAATGGCGCCTTCATGCTTTCTAGTTCTTCTTCTATCAAAAAGCCGACACCAAGCTCTGTCATGGAACTTATTAATCTCCCGCCCGTCGCACACGCTTTGTGCTATCAGTCACTGCTAACAGCAATATTTTCCCAGATATTATGAGCTAATGACAAAAGAAGACTACTTATTTAGACATTTATAAAAGATCCAAAATTATTACCGTTTACATTTGATAACCAATATTGGTTTGCAGCTAAGTGGCTTAGGCAGTTGGGTGCATAAACGGATTTGCATGCTGCATACAAAATAAATTGCTATAAAATAAACGGCATAAAGGGAATGATAATAGTGTCCTTATTTGGAGAATGGAGAACAAAATTATTATACAGAATGAATCATATCAGCGTAGGAGAACTTTGAAAGGTAGAAATCATTGACTCGTATCTTTTAAGTAATAAGGTTCGGTTTTGGATGAAAGATATGAGTAATTTATTACAATTTACAACAAAACATTGACCAAAGATGTGGATTAGCCATTGTGGGAAGATGTCTTTACATAACAATGCTAAATGTGAACGGAGGCTATTAAGTGGGAGCACATTTTTGCCATACTTAAAATCTTTTAACTATAAATTTATTAAGTTGGAGAAATTCAGAAAAAGTTACAGATATATTTTCATGAAGAATATCCAAGATATTTGTGAGAAATTGACTTATTTTCTATATACTTATTCGAAGGGCCTTAAGTATAGGACAGTAGATATAATATGTAAGTACAATAAGAAGGGTTTTCTTTAAAATTTTCTTGGCAGTGTATTCTGTTTATAATATATCTCTACATATTTAAGACAATTGTATTTAAACGATTTATTAAGAAGTAAGTTACTTAGTTTGTAGAATAAGAACATAATAGCAGTCAGGATTATTTGTTGTTAACAAATAATATTCAAAGTATTTTGTAAAGCTGAGTATGAGACAAACTGAACAAAAGAGCTTTCGGCATAGACAATTGTTAGGAATCACTTACTTCATGAATATAGTTTAAATATACGGCTGATTTAGGGCCAATTTCACCATTACGACGTACTCAACACGTTTCTAATTGACGATTAAAGTATAACTGACAACTATTTATTGTCAGTTATGTCATCCAGTAATATTGCTAAAGAAAATAGATAAACCATTCTTTATTTAGGCATAATTATGATACCTTGAACATCAAGTAATTTTTAACTGAGAATTTTTTAATGGGCTCTCTTAACTCGCATAAGTTATCAACTTTACTATTTGTATCTTTTTAAAAGGTTTATTACCTACTAAACTGCACCTACTGCACTCCTAGTAGTGTAGTTAGAGTTCCATATCTGAGTACAATATTAGTACTATTAGGTATTCTGTGACAATATATTTAATATGTATTTTTTTAATAAAGGCCATTTTGAACGTCAATTCCAAAGATCACAATACTCAGATACGGACAAATTGACCCATATAAAAGCATTAAGAATATTGGAATGACAAACATTGACTATGTTTGGACCCCGTAAATTGGACAAAGACATTCACCGTCCATATTTAGCGACGATAACTGAAAACACCTCGGCGCAGGCGCAGGTGGCTCTTTAGCAAGTGCTACTTGTATTTGGAAGTGTTTGTGTCAAATACAACAACTAACAAAAGTTTTTAGCTAACCCCAAATAATTGACTTGCTTCAAGCATTTCTACAGAATGTTTTCTTTAATGTTGTTACTATACCAATCATCATCATCTCCAATAATGATTTTAAAGTTTATTATCTCTATCCAGAGGGGCAATGTTGCCAACTTTTTGGCCACTATAACCTGTGACTGCTCTGGGGCTGATGTCTTTTATATTAAATTGTATATTTTGTTATTATGTTTATGCTTTATATACAGAGGTTATTCAAGTTTAGGTTAAGTATGTTTGTTATTTTATTACTTCTTATGAGTACAAAACTAAAATAAATAAAAAGATAAACTACTGCTAATTCAAATAGAAATTGTAAAAATCTAAAATTCTAAAAAGATTACATAAGCATCCATATCTATTTAAAAAATGGTAAAGTAATTCAAATTAACAGTGGATACATTAATTAGAGATTTCTAAACCAATAAAATCGTTTATTAAACGTGTTAACAAGACTACAGAATTAAGTAAATAAATAGACTGAGTAAATGCTAATTTATACAAACTACAGGTTTCTAGTGTTGGCCTTTACACCTAAATCTATGAATAACTTAATGAAATTAATGGTGATTTTGCAATGTCAATAAACAGACTATTAACATTAAAACTAGGCGAGAGAAAAATCCACTTCTAACCGAGTAACAAAACGACAAGAAACTTACTTGCACATTATAGGGACTACGAATAAATTACAGATTCACATTTTTCTTTTTCTGTTGTATCATATATGCTCATCCTCATCATCATCTCAGCCACAGAAAGTCCACTGCTGAACACAGGCCTCCCCCAATGACCCAACATCGGGGGGGATTGCCAATACTCGCAACGCTTGGCAGGCGGGTTGGCGAGCGCAGTTTTTATAAGATTTCGCACGCAGACGCTGCTGCCCGGCTCGTGCTATAGGAATTAGTCGCCTCTTACGACACGCCTCCTGTTGGCGGTGGGGAAGTGTATTCTGTACGGCCGTCCCCACACGGCACCATTCTACCAAGTTTATTTAGGTAGTTTAATAGCAGTGGACTTCCGAAGGGTGTTAATGAATAATTAAACAAGCGATGACAATGCACTGAATCGCGTTCTGTACTGGGGCCTAATCAATACCTAAATAAATAAATCATTTATATGCCAGAATTATGTTTAAAATAGGTAGGTAAATTCATGAAACATTGTTCAAAATATGCTATCTATAACCATGTGTGGACGCTAAACAGTACCTAAGCAATGTCGTTTTTATGTCAAACTCCATACAGAAAAAACCTATTATTATCAATTTTGGAGAAGAATTGGTGTAGCTTACCCCAGGAACGGAATCTGTGCATGGGTTATAAATTTTTAGAACTGTCGCAATCATTGAGTTTTCAAATCGTAATAATACTTATTAATAATAATTTATTCAGTATATAGACCCTCTTCCGGGCACTTATACAAGTCCCAAAATATAGCTAAACCCTACCACCGTTTCGGGACTACATATTGGCTGGTGATGAGAAGAAACGGCGCAACAAACTCAGTCACCTTTGTCAGCCTTTTTTGCAGGAAATACAGTTACAAGACATGTAGTAAGGGTGAACTAAGCAGGTTAAGTCCATGCACTCTTGTGGTTTAGTCCATTTAAATTTCATTTCATCTATTAAAATTACTTGCAAAAATCTTGCAGGGTTTTGTACCTTGTCAACATTGTCCAGTGTGCAATGAACAAATAAGGCATGATAGATGACTTACATTCTTATTCTCGCGACGAAGAAAACTAAATATTTTTGTGTGACCAACACTCTGCCTGGACCAGGACACGATAGGAGATGTGCTATTGTTTGAAAGAAAGCTCTGCACTCTTATCTGCTTATATTTAATTATTATATAATATAACATTAACTAGTTTTATTTAGGTAAAATTTGGATACAATTCGCATTGTCAAATATCTCTACTCACTGATTATATATATGGTCGTCACTTAATACTTCATATACCTAGGTAACGACACAGGCAAACATTGACGAATTCGGTGTACGTGACACACATACAATGTTTACATTACATTTGCCTAATTTGCGGTGAAAATCACTGCAAACTGGGTCGAAGAGACGGTTTTTATATGCGTTTTGTTTTAGTAACACTAAAAATGTTGTAGGTATTTTACTAAATTCCACGTCACATTCCGGAAAGGCTGTAAATTTAATTAACATTGGTATTGCCCAAAAATAAGTATTTTTATTTTAAAACTGTGTAAGTAATATATAGACGTGACTGGACTGAAAGGGTAGACGTGTTCTTTAGAGGAGACCGCGGCTAGGCAAGCGCAGCGTGGGGCTCCCCTCCGACAAGGTGAAGCGACGACATACGCAAGGCTGCTGGCAGTGGGTGGAAAAGAATAGACGAGGATCGGGCCTATGTATGTCGAGAACAAGAAATGTCTGTTTATTTACGATCATGTTAAAGGGAATCGATGCTTAAGTGTTTTTAACCTCCTTAGTTTGGATTACTAGCGATCTGCAGTTTTGTTTTCTCCTAAGAAGAGCGTTTTTAATAGCAGAAGCTATAAACAGGCATCCGGTGCGATACGACGCGAGCTCGTGCGATATATCCCGTGCCCACGTGTGACAGGATTACGTCGAATCTCCACATCTATTTTGGATCTCGGCTCTTACTATTAACTACTCTATATTAAAATAGAGGCTCGGATGTGTCTGTAGAGTTCGAAGATTCAATTGAGTATTCAACGTCTGCCTGCCTAGCATGAGCACTAAAACACGATATGATATGATATAGCGAAATATCGACACCAACTGTAAAAATATGATAGATATAGCCGCCATGTTGAATCGCCGTCACATTTTAAGGTCGCTGTTTCGATAAAAAATTAAAATGGCGGCTAAATCTATCATATTTTTAAGTTGGTGTCGATATTTCGCTATATCATATCATATCATATCGTGTTTTTAGTGCTCATGCTAGGCAGGCTGGTTAACTATATTTAATTTCTATATGGTAGAATATTGGATCGCAATTGTCTATTTAATTGTTCTAGCATCTGCCCGCAACTTCGGCTGCGTAGATTTCAAAATTAAGCCAAAGAGGTATTACGATTTTATACTAAGAAACACAAAAACAAAATAAATCCCTAATCGGATGTATTGAGCTAAATCTATATCTTTGTGTGCCAAAGTAAGTTGATTCCGGCTATAAGGGTTCCGTTTTGACTACGGAACCCTAATAAGCTAAGTGCAGTCGTTGCTCCCAAAAAATAACATTACTAAACGTGTTTAAATAAGTTTGCCCGTTACTAAGTGGGGTAGGACATCGAGATTGACACCATACTGATCCTTAAGCCAGTAATATTAGATGCAGCTAGTCTGGTTATCATGTTGTCCTATAGTGTGGCATATTAATGAGCCAAAATACGAATTAGTTTAGACAAAGTATTTTGACGAGCTCCCTAGCCGAGAGGCGAGCATACCGACTTGGTGCCGCTATCCCTGAGGTTCCAGGTTCGATTCCCGGTCGGTCAATGTAGGAAAATAAAATAACTTTTCTATAATGTCTCGGGTCTGGGTGTTGTAGTACCGTCGTTGTTTCTGATTTCTATAACACAAGTGCTTAAGCTACTTATCATAGGATCAGAGCAATGTTTGTGATGTTGTCCAATATTTATATTTATTTATATGTATTTTAGTGCATTATAATTATAAGGTACTAACATAATTTCTAAGATTTTGTGTATTACTAACCCATTTGGATCTTTGTTATGAATAAATAAATAAATAATAATTATTGTTATTACATTTAGGGGTCGAAGCAATTACCATAATATCTGACCTGTGGCGATTCAACGAAACCCCAGGAATAAAAGAAGTATGGAAAATATATGGTACGGAGAATAAATCTCACTTTGATATAAAACAAATCCATAATTTATATGTAAGTAATAAGTTTTTAGTTCATAATTTACAACCTACAAAAAATATTATTTTTGCTGGTTTTTGGCATTTTTTTTATTTACACATTTATACTAGCTTCACTATGTAATCAAATCTTGAAGTAGTTTTTAATCGATTTATAATTTTGAAGTGTTTGATATTCGGATGGCAATACACAAATTTGACACCATTATGCTGATCTGATGATGGAGTCGAAGTAAAACCTTCATTTGATTCGTTTTGACGAGTTCAAATAAGTGTGTTTTTTTAGTTTTTAAAACTATGACATCAACTGTTTATTCGACGACCTCCGTAGCCGAGAGGCGAGCACGCCGGACTTGGCGTTGCCATCTCTGAGGTCCCGGGTTCGATTCCCTGTCCGGTCGATGTAGAGAACGAACTTTTTTATATTATCTCGGGTCTGGTACCGTGTTGTGGTACCATCGTTGTTTTCGGTTTCTATAATATAAATGCTACTACTACTTACCTTAGATTCAGAGCAATTTATGTGATGTCAAATATTTATTTAAATTAAATGTTGAGAAACTATGGCTTCGTTATAAATCAAACATAAAAGTAGGTTGGTAGGTATAGTTAAAACGCATAAATGATTTAATACTGACACCCGCATCAGGTCTAGCGTAGGTTTACAGTGTAATTAAAATAAACAGCATACTGTACACAGATTACAGTCATATCACTTATATCACATCAAGTAGGTAGTTTTTACCTAGACACACTAGTAAAATGGCACATTCATAATACTTACGTAAGTATTACGATGATATAGTTAGAAATTCTTATAATATGAACTGTGATATCAAACATATATACTTACAGTTATGTAAACAACTAATTACCTACCTTAGTCATTAATAAAAAAGTTGATGAACTTGCGACGGTTGCGTTATGTACCTATTCAAGTGGGTAACTTATATAATAACTTGAATAGGTAGAACATTAACTCTGCTACCCAGCGCGGGTTAAACTAAACGAACAAATAAACAATTTTTTTTCCTGTTTTTTGCTAGTTAATAATGAACAAACGTTAAGTAGTAACCAATGATGTAACTACTCTACAATGGAAACTACATAAAGATTTTAATTTATATTCAATCAATTTACTGTACTCTGTTTTGACACGATGTTTTACTAAAACAATCTTATCTCACACGAATTGGGGCCGCTGATAATGCCAGAAACGTGATAAGACGTAACTTTGACGCGTTAAATTGTTAAAAAAACTGAAAAAATCATACCTCCTCCTTCAGGCAGCATTTGTGACATCCAAATCCTTTTAATCGGTCACTGCACACGACATCAATCACTATCACGTTATACAATGCACTGCGATGCGTTATCACCGACTGCGGCGCCCGCGCGCTACGCTGTTCTAATCTAAATACAGACAACACGGTCCCGACCAAAATCGCTCGTATTACTTTCGGTTTCCATACGGCCTAAATTTAGAGGCCGCTCGCACAGAAATAAAAACGTTTTTACGTGTTTTTCGTCAGTATTAGACGGGAATAGCTAGCGTTTCGCAGTCTGGGGTCGGGCCAGCGCGCGAAACCCGAGATTCATGCCTTATTTGGCAGCCGGTGGATCACATTTGGGTATTTAGTTTCTGCGCCCGCGCAGCCGATGCGCTAATTTCAGCGGCTTCCGTTGCGCAGCGATCGGATACGATACCTGGCGCAAGGATGCCTTATAAGGCAAATGGAGTTATGGCTATTTATGTAGAGATTCCATTTCATTTGTTTAATCCATTTTTATAATTTTTGAGTACTTTAATCAATAAAAATCCTACTATATTGTAACTTTAAATTTAAAAAGAACTTTTATAACTATAATTTGACTGATTAATCTGACTTAAAATAGAAATGTCTGATTAAGCATCGTTTATCAAGTAAAAAATAAATTTTGTGCAGAATATTGCGATATTGAGTTGTTAAAAGATGTTTACTACAAGTTTAACAGAATGAAATTATAGCTAATAGTCAATTAGATTCCGCTGCCTAATTCCTCCCACGCAATAAACATTGACTATACATCTGCATAGATCAGACTGCTCTATGATGAGCTCTACTTGGATGACTAATATCTCTAACGACTATTGTATTATAGTTTTTCCTTTACAATGCATTTTAAAAATTCAGAACATAATTAAGTACATGTAGGTTCTTAGCATGTAAAAGGAGTCACAGAATTTTCAAATGAAGTCAGGTATTTTCCTGACACTACCAGACAATTGACATACATTTTTATTTGCTCTCAAAACAAGATTGCCCCTTGGCTTGGTGAATACTAAATTATCGCGTCTCAAATCAATTTAAGATTAACTTTCTTAAACGATTGGTATACTGAAATGTTATGGTAAATATCGCATTTTCTAATCAAAATTTACAACCAGACTACAAGGTTTTGTCTAATGCCTACCTTATGGTTTACTTTTAAATAATTACTATCAGGACTCAGACATTTAAAAAAAAATAGAACTAAAGTACTTTAATTCAATTTCATTAGTATTTGTTTAGTTTAATTTAGTCATCAGAGATTGTTTTTATTTTGGTGCTCTATTGTGAAACTGAACTATCTTGCTCTACATATTAAAGCTACATTTTACTGCTTACTTAAGTTTATTAGTGGCTATTCGGTTGCACATCTTTCTTAAAGCTGTCAGTCCTATAGGTTTAGCTCTTTGTGAATAAAATTTAAGTGAGTTTTAGATCAAATCATCTCAGACCATTTTAGAAGGCATGTAAAACAATCACCATAACACATGTATTTTAATACAGATTTAATCTAAGGTATTCAGGGTGAATTTTTATTAGTGCAAAATACTTAAGGGTTTCTTTACACTCATGATAACAATCAACTTTGCCCAAATTGCCTATTTCAACTTAACAGGCTAATTTCCTAAAAAAAATCTAATTAGTCCGTCAGTTGGATTAACAGAAAATATTGGACACGTATTTTTTCTTTTCTCACTCAACCAAAAAATGATGAAGATATAGCCTGTTTAAGTTTCGCGTAACGTCACGCCTTGCAACACTTTTTAGCAAGGCGTGACTTTATTCCCAAACTTTGATGTCGTTTATCTTCGTAATTTTTTTATTTAATTGACAAAAGACATAATATGGATTCAATATTTTTTGATAATCTAACTGTCAGACTAAATATAATATTTTCATAGCCTATTGTGTATGTTTGCTGTCCAAGTTTTTGTTAAGAAATAGTTTTGACACTAACAAAATTTAGTTGAATAGGTATGCAGTTTTTGTCGTTTGTTATCATTATGAGTATTTACAAACCCTTGATTATTTTACACTAATAAAATATCACCCATATTAGAGATATACAAAGGTCTATCCGTGGTTTCAGTCTAGTTTATAGTGTGGTACAACCGAACATCAACCTTTGTTGACCTACCTTTTATAAATGACGACCAATTGGGACACAACTAAAGTGACCGATTACACAATTGAAACCGACGAAAATATCTTCTCCGAATTCATACATGTCGCCACTGAATTTGAAATGCTAAAATAAAATGTTTTATGTAATTCGTGGTGTTGGACATTGGAACAACATTCAGAAATAGTTACATGCGTATATGTTTAAGGTTGTTCGTTTAATGATGATCTTTGATGGTTAAAATATGTATTATTAGTTATTGATGTAACTGCTAGATGGAGTCCAAGCAAACTACTAAATCCACGATTTCGAGAAATACCAAACATTACTTAATTTATTAGGTTTTCCTGTAACATAAACTAACTAACAAAAGAATATATTTTAACAGACTTTAAAAAAAGATGTTTTAAATTTGACAATATAAAGGCTATTGCTAATTTAAAAGTAGTTTGATTCAGAGCCCAAGTGGTATACTAGTTACAACTTACTATACAGAGATACATTTTAAGGTAGTGCCAAATTTTAAAAATAAGGTCTATAGAACAATATATAAATACTAATTTATCGTAATTAATTTCAGTCGTCGTATTTCTGGAGTAAAATATACTTAAAAATTTCCGAAAAAAAAAAGAAAACGCGAGATGCACCCTCATTCATCAGAGATCACAGTAATCACATTTAATCGAGTAATCGTGAATTTTCTACGCATTCTATTTTTCAAATGCAGAATGGAATTTTTTTTAAAAAAAAGTTTGTTTTTCACCTATCGATTTAGGTACTGATTCCCCGGTCCCAGAAAAGTTGGCACTACCGTGAAATGTAACCCTGTACAGATAAATAGAAAGCAATATGAAAAAGTACCTTTAGACCAGCACAAGTTGGCGGTCTTACTGCTAGAAGCGATCTCTTCTCGTCCCGACAACCTTCAGGTAGAGGATAGTTAAATTAAAATAGAGAGGGACAGGCGATGAAGAGTTCGACAAAACATTTATCGAAAGTACCTACTTAAAGTAACGTACAATAAAAAAAATCGTTGAATAAACAAATAAAATGCCTTCTTAATAATACATACATAATATAGATGCAAATATAATATAAAATTTCATATAATTGCATAAATTTAAAATTACATATAATTACATACCTACCCTATTAATATGAAAATGAATCTCGTGACCGAAATGCAGAAAAAGTTGAGAAGAACTATAGTGCAAGGAGATAAGGTGTCTAGTTTTAAAACATTGAAGCGAAGACTGACGAATAATATTTCTATGTGATTCAGTATGTTATTTGGAAGGAACGTTGTAATCATAAATATTTTAACGCTATTTCCTCATTTTACTACAGTCTAGAAACTAAATAAAATGCCTTAGTTTATATCTATTGCTAACAACTTTATCAGTTTCGGAATTAATTAAGCAATTATATTATAAGTGAGTCCCTTCGCCTATTAGCATCTTACTGGTAAAGCAAATAGGCGTATTTGCGTAGAGTATTAAAATTACTCCGGGTAACGTACCCGGGACAGAAAAGCCAGCCTACGTTGCAAAAATACAATACTTAATAGGCTAGTTTCCTGGGTCAAAAAATATTATTCTATTTAGTCCTTCAGTTTGATTTTTAAAAAAATATTGGACCCATATTTTGACTTTTGTCAATCAAACCATAAATGACAAAGATAAAGCGCATCAATGTTTGGGAGTGACGTCCGTCACGCCTTGCTAAAAGTGTCGCAAGGCGTGACGTTACGCGGAACTTTAACGGGCTATATCTTCATAATTTTTTGTTTGATTGAGAAAAGAAAAAAATACGTGTCCAATATTTTCTTTTAATCCAACTGACAGACAAATTAGATTTTTTGAGGAAACTAGCCCATTGACTTTATCTGTATGTTGGTTACAAACATTACAAATCTGTAATCTTGAAACACTTGTAGATCTATACGTTGTATATAACATAATTTCTCAGTGCTATTTATTATACGGGGCTACATTGCAAGATAGTTCCAAATTTCAAAAATAAGGTCGGCAATAACGATTTTATCGTAATTAAATTTAATTTTAGTATTTTTATAATAAGATTCTTTTCCAAAAAAAAAAACATGATGCGCGGTCAGTCATCAGAGATCACAGGCAGTTACCGATTCTGAGTCGCTCCTATAAATTTGGTACTACCTTGCAGCGGTACCCTGTATAAGGTCCTAATTATTACTTTTCCTAAAATGAGGCTCGTACTTTTTAAACTAATTTATAATTCTACTGCTCGAAATACTGTTTTTTTTTTTATTAGACCAAAATCGACATCTTAAAAAAATATTTGCTTCTTAATACAAACTAGCTGGTCGGCGAGTTTCTTTTATATTTTACTGTATTCTAAACTTAATTCTGAAGAATCCCCTAAAATTTGACTGGTACTTTTTGAACACCATGAGGTAGCTTACAGGAGAAAAAAAACCATTGATAGATCCTGACTAAAATCGAAACCGGCTAAAGATTTTTACTCTTGATCTTGAATGCTCGTTTGCTTGTCGTTTACAGTTAATAAATAACAATAACATTTGTCCTGAAGTACAATGGTTGGGTTAAAATTGGGACGTGTAAAGTCTTCGTACGCGCCTATTTGCATAAATAAATTATTTTTATTAATATTTATGTAAGAACTGCTTGTCCTCACTGGGCTGTACAAAACTAGGCGTCGCAACCAGTATTCGCCCACACGACGATGCGGAGAGTTGACCTAATTTTGTATCGGGTAGGAGTGACTGCCATAAAAAGAGATTATGTGTCTGGCAGTATAAATTGCAAGAAGTTTGTAATTAATCTTATCTTAATTTTTTTACTATCTTATTAAACTAATATTATAAATGCGAAAGTTTGGATGGATGGATGATTGTAACTCAATCACGCTAGAACGGCTGAACGGATCTAGAGGAAATTTGGCACAGGGATAGATTTATAATCTGGAATTACATATAGGTTACTTTTTATCCCGGAAAAATTTACGGTTTCCTTAGGATAGATTTATTTGTTTTTTACTGAGAAAATCGACATGATTTTTTTATAGTGGTAGTTTATGGGTCAGACAATGACATAGGCAACTTTTTACCTTAGGCTACAATTAATAATTCACCTTCTAAGGGGGTAAAATAGAGTGTGCCAAGCCGTATTCTACGCGGGCTAAGCCACAAGCACAGATAGTATTTTCATAATTGTAAAACTGCTTAGCTTCCCCAATAAATTGAGTTAACCTTATGAGATTGCTGTCTATATTTATAATTTACAGATTAGGAATAAAACTAATAAAACCAATTTATTTCCGTAAATAGGCCTAAATTAAGCTCTATAGCCGATACCACTGCTTTGGGACAATATTGTGGGCTGGATAAACAATACTTACAGTTACATGTATTAGGTTCATATCCTAATTATTGGTTCACTTTCTTTCTATAAGGAAAATTATCTTTATCTTCCCTAAAGGTGATCAGTTCTGCGAGCGATGTGGCCTGCCCATTGCTACTTCAGCTGTGCCATACAAAGCGCTATGTTGTCGTTGACGTTGGTTCTTTTAAGGATATCCTCATTTTCGGATCTTTTCTCGTAAAGCAACGCCAAGAATGGCTCTCTCCATACCATGCCGGGTAACTTTAGGTTATATTGTTTATACACAACTAATTTTACTATAAGAGCAAGGAACCGACACCGAAATCTTTTAAGTGTTATTCTCATAAAATTTTGATCGGTTTTATTAATAAAGTAAGTCGGGACATGGACATGGATCATGTCCAATGCCCATGTTGCGCCCTACCCAGTATCAGTTGGGAGCTCTACTCTCGAAATTGTTAACAAATATGTCTACCTGGGACAAGTGATCCAGTTGGGTAGGTCAAATTTTGAGAAGGAGGTCAATCGTCGAATCCAACTCGGCTGGGCAGCGTTCGGAAAACTACGTAATGTCTTCTCGTCCAAAACACCTTAGTGCCTAAAGACGAAAGTCTTCAACCAGTGTGTTACCAGTGATGATGACATATGGAACTGAAACGTGGCCTCTCACTATGGGCCTCATAAGAAAGCTCAAGGTTGCACAGCGTGCTATGGAAAGGGCTATGCTCGGCGTTTTGTTTGCGAGATCGAATCAGGAATGAGGAGATTCGTAAGCGAACAAAAGTTGCTGATATAGCCCAACGGATAAGCAAGCTGAAGTGGCAGTGGGCGGGGCACATGGCACGTAGAACTGACGGCCGATGGGGCAGAAAGGTTCTGGAATGGAGGCCACGTACCGGCAAGCGCAGCGTAGGCCGTCCATCTACAAGGTGCACAGACGACCTGGTAAAGGTTGCAGGAAGCCGCTGGATGCGGACCGCTTTCAACCGGCCAATCTAGAAGTCACTGGGGGAGGCCTATGTTCAGCAGTGGCTATGGCTGAAATGATGAAGTCGGGTAAGGAGAAATGTTTTTGTGTTTACTATGTTGGCCCTAATATAGAAAGTTGTTGCAAGTAAGAATAAGATTAAGTACCTAAATGTATTTCCATAAAATGTACAGTTTCGGTTACAGTTTTTTCAGGCCCTTGCTAAGCCTGTCCTGTACAATTTAAGAATTTGTTCATTTTAAAAGACACAGGATATAATAAAAGAATAGGATATTCTATAAAACCACGTATTAAACTGCTCCTTTAAAATAATTTTTAATGTAGGGTCAACATCGAAATTATGAAAAAAAAAGAAAACACTGCATCCAACGCAATAAATACCTAACTTAATGCAATTTTTTTTCACCATATCGATGTTCTTCCATAATAAAAGTTGTAGTATTCCTGTAAGTAATAATTCGACCACCTCCGTAGCCGAGAGGCGAGCATACCGAACTTGGTGTCGCTATCTATGAGGTCCCGGGTTCGATTCCTGGTCGGTCAATGTAGAAAAAATACTTTTCTATATTGTCTTGGGTCTGGGTGTTGTGGTACCGTCGTTGTTTCTGATTTCTGTATCACAAGTGCTTTGGCTACTTACCATAGGATCAGAGTATGTATATATATATGTATGAGATGTTGTTCAATATTTATTTAATATTAATTCAATATTGTTGACTAGTAGTTGTAGTTTTTGCTCTCTCCTCATAGTTGAGGTGAGGCCTGTCTCTGGAGTGAGACCTACTTTACTTTACTTTTTTTTTTACATATTAAGGGTGCTTACCATGAAGTGTTTACCATTTAGCTTAAAAATTATCCCTGTTTAAATGTTATTACTTACTTACATAATGTAATAATTGTTGGTAGACCTAATGAATCAAATTAATATTATATGAGCAGCTGTTTTAACGTGGTTTTAGGAAGTGATCTATTGTTTAGTACCTACCTATCTGAATTTTCCAAAACAATCTTATTGCATAACATTTATTATCACTAGTCTGACAAAATTACTACGCAAAATTCAAACAAAGAATCACGTTATAGTGACATTTAGAAGAGTCAGTTACTTTTGAAAATTTATTTTTGATCAACACTTTTGATGCTGACTGTCCACCCTGCCACATAAAAGTGTCGTTTTTAGATTTTAAATTCCCTCTAAAATAGAACAGTATGTAAACCAGTCACTGTACGAGTTTGTCATTTTTATGACACGTGCAATGATTATAACTTTCTAAACCAGCAGTCTATTACGCGGGGGTGTGGGTTCGAGGACCGGCAGGGACAGTGGGCGGCGTACAGAATCAATCAATAAGCACACCGTAATTGGTGGTGATGTCTTATTGAGTACCATTGTTGTGCGACGGAGATAATGGAGTTAGACACTGTATTGGGAGATAGATCTATTTTTAAAGACTTGTAGTTCCCTTATTATTGTAATTAAGTCAGTACCCAAAGTCAGCGCCCAGTATAAAAAATTTATTCTACGAGTATTACCATGATTTTGAAACTTGTAATATTAATTGTAATTAACTAGTGCTAAAACAGCCTATAAAGTAGTATGTATTGGAAAGTAAGTCATACTTAGTAGAACTACTTTTAACAATTTTTTTTAAGTTAATATTATTCTAGATATTACCTATTAAATTAGATACTATTACCTAGAACTAGATGATATTTGTGATTGCTGCACCCTTACAGGGCTTGTACTGTTTAATATGTAAGTACAATATTGCATAAAATAAATAAATTATAGGGTGTGCCCTGTGGGTGAAACAGTTTTAGGAGGTAGGTTAGCCTAAGTCCTATCAAATCAAGCAAATACAGGGCGATTTGTGATTCGACAGAGAAGAAAATGTATATATATATTTTTTAAACTAATTTCGAAACCCTGAAATAACATTGCCACTTACCAACAAGATCTACTAAATGATTTTTAAGGATGGCTGTGATTTTTTTAACATGACAAAGATTGTTTATTAACAAAACTGAGTGCATTTTTCACTCCTCTATCGCCTTCAAACGTCTGACGGTTTTATGTTTTTTAAAGTTTTAGTTTTTTTATTTAAAGTAGCTTGGCCCTTTTTCAGACAATTAATCAAATAAGCTGGCTATTTAATTAAATGGCTGATTCAGCCCGTTGGCTGCGTCATGTGGTAATTAATATACTTGTGTTCATTCTCTATGTCATGTACAATATATAAAGTGAACAACAGAGTTAGTACCTAGTTATGTCGTTACAAAGATGGGCAGTAGTTTTTGCGGTGGCAGCGTGGGATAGAATTTTGGACATTGCGCCTCACTAATGATGAACAGCCTACGTGCAGTACTTGAACTTGGTAAATAAGAGGATTTTTCCTAAATGAAGTCATTAAGTTCGAGTAGCTGGTGACGTGAGAAAATAATTCCATGTTTTGGCGTTTTTAAAACTGATGAGTGTGAACGCGTCCGGGCGACGACTGAGCGATGAAAAAGAATATGTAGTTTCATGTAAGAAGGTTGTTGATTTTTATATCGTCAATGCGGATTGTAATACGGCAGGGTTTTTTTTATGTATCTCATTTATAACTAGGGTTGTGTTACCTGGCAAAGGTATCTCCCAAGTCTCTCCAAACATCTCTATTATCTACCAATCCGGAGTGACAAATCCTACTTGTGCAGATCGTCCAGCCTTCTTTCTTGGGTCTACCACTTAACAGACTTCTGCCGGAAGCCATTAAGGGTCGTAAACCTTCTATGGATACATCCTACGATCAAGGCCAACCATCCTGGGACAAGATATCAGTGATTCTGGTGGGGTGTCCCAAATTTGATTACCGGTTTGGGTTAATTTAGTAAAAGATTGTTTCTATCTTTTACTGCGTGCGATCTAAGTGTGCTAGGAGACGCCACCAGAAAAAATCCGGTCTTGTATCTTGTAATACAATTATTATGTTCTCATAAATAATTACTTCAAGAGTATAACAATAAAATTGATGTATTTTCTTGCTTGCACATATTATTACTCCTTATTTTTATAATAGTATCATTACTGTATTCTGTGTCATTACTTAAATACTACCTTCCATGTTCGTATGTAGTTCTGTCTGATTTTAGGTACAATTTTCATCCAAATCGGTTCAGTCACATAAACAAACTATACACATAGATCTCTTAAGCATATAAAACTAACAATCTACCTACGAGCATGACCAAGTAGAATTGGATAACCTAAGCGACTCAAGCATCCTTATATACACCTTATACTCACGGCGACGCCTTATATTAGACAAAAAATATAGAAATTCCAATTCTACCTACAGAAAGTCATTTTCCAAAGATCCTTGTATAAATCTAAGCGGAGTCCTTAAACATTGTATTAAAATTACTTTTGTGTTGTTCGCGACATATCTGTATCAGATATCGATAATAATGCCAAATATGCTGTAAACGTGTTGCTGGTAATTAGGGTTGTCACACACAAACTATTATTATAAATTATTAAATGTTTCAGGGATGCGACAGTTTTTGGAATGCTACTGATGATATTTAATAAAATGTTGCGTTTTCCACGTCATCTTACCATTGACAAAGTTTTAGATGAACATAAGTGACGTGCTAAACTTTATTTAAATATTGATATATATTTTATTTTAAATATAGTTTTAGCATTTAATTTTGGTTATTTAAGCTTTTTACTTGAATTTATGAGTTTTGTAATCGTTTATTTTTGTGCCAACCCTACTGATATCCTACGACGATCATAATATAGGCCCAAAACGGAATACCGATAAATATTACGCATTTTAGCCGATACCCGAATCGGTGCGGCCTCGCAGTTATTTCCTTATACTCGCCCAATAAGCCCATATTTACTGGCGCACTCCGGACAGCATTGTCTCTGCCTGTTATGGTTTATGGACGGCCGCCATCTTGTATCCATCTTCGGTTCGGTTACTCATTAGTATTTTTGGCGCGAAATCAAGAGTGCACTCACTGACCTACGCAATAACTGGGAAATTTATTTGTATTAAGGTAGGTAATAAGATATCCGTTTACGGAATATGTTGTTAAAGTTCACTTTTAGGGATATGTTAAGGCTGTTCACAAATGTAAATTAACTTAGTAAATGAGTAGGTAGTAACTAGGTACGTACACTATACACCTTTAACAGATTTTTATTTTTAAATCGACATAGAAATTTTGTTGTTATTGTATTGTGAGTTGTGGCATATGACACTTACTTTATAAATAATGCAAATAGCTTGACATGTTATATTATTGAAACTTTTTGCGCTTTCAATACCAATTTATTACACTAAAACATGCCATAAAACGTGTAGACATTCAATTGTCGTATCACCTCAGGCGCCAAATAAATTACAAAGAGCCGATTGTAAAATTATAGAGCTGGAAGCTATTATCGACACAAGCGCATGTTTAAGTTTATCGATAATTATTTCGATGTGGGTGTCGCCCACATCACTGATTCAACGGACACCTTCTGAGAAAATAATATTGTGTTGGACAAAAACTTTATGACAGATTTGATAGGTTTAATTGAATTGGCGCAGTAAAATAATGAAGTGCTGTCAACTCGATTTGTATGTGGGCTGTGAGCATTGGTCGGTCAACGTATTTGGTCTTCGAGTTTATTGATGTTCCCTAGACAGAGATCTGTTAGTACCTACTCGCGTAACTCAACTTATCAAGTAGTTATGTTGTACAACTTTGTGGTCATTTGACATACATTTGAGTGCAAACTTACACTGCTAAACTTACGGTGGAAACAATTCTCTGTCTGCATACAAATTATTATAATTTTATCAAGCCAGCTTTCCCTACAACATTTGTCTCGAAGCAGTATTAGGGTAAAAAAAGGGATGTAAAAGAGCATATTTTCAGAAATAATTTGGTATTTTATTGGTTTAACATCTTGTCCATATAGTAGTGGTCGTCTGTCTGAGCTACCTTTGCCAGTCGCCTCTTGAGAAGTCGAGAATCGTTCTGCCCCAGAAGTAATCGATTGAAAACGAACTCAGCGATTCGCAATACTGTGCTATACATGGTGGGACAACTCATGGATAACCTTGTTACCATAAGTCATAAAACAAAAGTAGTTCACCATGATGTAATTATACAATAATATCCTTGAGTTATAGGACACCCTGTATACTTGTGCCTATGTCCTTTTCATAGTGTGGTTGACTATGATCCTAGGACGCAACAAGTCTAGTAATTACTTTTGGAGAGATGTCTACGGGTTCCACAGTCTAAGGGGAAGTGCTTGGTGGAATCAGAACATTTTGGGACATGGCCTATGCATCCAATTGATGTTAATGTCATGATAAAAAAAATGATAATTCTGAATAGTTTTCTCACAATTTTTTGCCTTACTGCCGAAATACTAATAAACTTACCAGAAATCCGAAATGATTCCGAAAAATCAAGAGGAATAAACTCCGACTACTTATCAGTCAGCTACTTACCGCTTCGCAATGCTTTTGTTCCAAGCTCAAAACTATCAAAAACTCCTTTTTTACATGTTAGGAAATCATAATATTCAGACCTTCCGTGAATAAAGTGATTCATACAAAATCTCCCTTTTTGGTAAAGCCTCAGAAGCCATTGTTCAGCTGATCAAAAATCAATATGTATAACATTTAGTTTGGGACATTTATAAAATCCAAAAAGACCTTACGGATGTCCATATAGGCCCGAAAGGTTGAGTGTGATTTAGATCCTTTACACTCGACGATTTGACAGAAAGTACGATGCGATAACTTAACATTGAATGTGCCGATTTTTTTAATGGTCGTCATGCAGTGAAATAAAAATTGGTGGACTTTGTAACAATACAACAATTAGAATTCGTAGAAATTGGTCGCTTTACTAGTTGGTAGTTCCTTAATTATTTATCTTTACCTAAAGAAAATTATGCTTCCCAGTGTAGGATAATGTAATGTCCAGCATCATCCACATTGGACCTAAGTTGTGAGTAAGGAGTTCAAGAGCTCTACCCCCAGCACTAGAGACCGCCTTAGTAAATGGAAGCTAAGATATCTTGGAAGATAAATATCAACAAGACTTGTTCTCATCCTATACATTATACTTACTTGATATAAGATTTCTAAGGAGTCTATGTCGTGCGTTTGTTTGCGTTTAGGTCGCATTGTTTGCTGCGTTACGATTTTATCCGTCGCAAAAACATTTGTGGTTGTAAGTAATTAGATTCCCAAAAATCGTTGCATGTAAAAAGCTTATGATGTAGCGAATATGCCAAAATGTAAGCCTCCGTCGCTCCCACGTCCTTATGTTTATGAAGTTTTAATAGCATTGAAGATCAGGCAAATGATTTATGGACCTACATTTTGAAAATTAGATTATATTCCTATCGATTTACGACAATTGTAAACAAATGTGGCAGAAATAGGTAAGTAAACATTGAAACTTAAAAATGTAAAATATTGTGCGATCTTTTTTCTCTTTTAAAACGATTTCGAAACACAAATAGACGAGGTAATATTATTTATTATTGTTTTTTTACTAGTATAACTTAATATTGAGACAAAATTCATTTTTAGGTACATACCTAAGGAACAAGCACCAGCAACATCAGGAATATGTTAGTGGTCTCGAAACCATGAAAATTGGTGTGTAGTTTAACGCATATTTAGAACCATTCATATTAGAAATACTACATACTTACTGTAGTTGTACAGTTTATTATGTGAAAACAGTTGTTTGATAAAACGTTGTGAGATAACCTATTTAAGTGGTTAGTATTTTCTTTTTACCTACCTACCATTCTGCAGAAAGTCAATCATTTTACCTAAACTGCCTAAACTCTTATTTGATAAGTAAGTAGTAGTATTTGTTTTTGTAGGTTACTTACGTTTAACGAAAACTATCGGAAATCTCCCGGCATCCATACATAGAATCCAGCACAAATATTTTCCAAATCAAAATCTTAATTAAGAGTAGCTTCTTCTTGAATAAGTACCTCACTAAATAATTATCTGACAACACAGTTTTTGTTAAATTTAGTAAACCTGCAGCAAAATTGATTTCTTTTATTTAAACATCACTTAACATTATTCGATTAATAGAATCATTATAATATCAAACTTAACCAGTCTGTCACCACTATGTAAGTAGGTACTTCTAATTGTTATCACACACAAACATTTTTACAAAAAAACTTTTATAAATTTTCGCGCGTAAAAATAAAAATGTCCGCCGCTGTCATGGAGCAGGCAAAGGCACGCGCGATACACTGCCAACAGGCTGTGTTGTGGGTCACCGCCTACGGATGCAATGAGATCACAAGCCTCGTATAATTTACACTCGCGCTTGCAGTACAGCCTCCCATGTCACTGTTTGTTTGATAGAATACTATGTTATTTATGTTTATTTTATGTAGAAGTAGTACTTTATATATTTTTGGGTTAAGTAAGCACTCACCTACTGTTAGTTATATTAATAAATGTTGGGCATCCACTTAATGTATATACCTAAGACACTTAATCAAAATTATTTGGTTTGGTAAGTAGGTACGAGAGTGTTTTGTATTTTCAATTATGTAACTACTTACACTACACTACAATGCAACGCAGGTCAAATCCTTTGGACCTTTTTTAATTTAAATAATTAATAATCTCATATTTTAAGTAACACTTATTGACTGGTAGAGGTTATCCATCTAGTTTCTTATTATCGCTATCGGTTTTTTAATAGAAACTACTGTTTCATTATTTTATTATAAAAACATTTTAATTTGTAGATCGAGTTATACCTACCAAGATTGAGTCATATAAATCTTGACAAATGAAGCTAAAATCTCATGACCTCAGAGTTTTTCTCACGAGTTACATCAACAGCTCGAATTGAAAACAAAAACGCAAATGAGAAAATAATAGGGTTGTTACAACAAAATAGTTTAGCCGATTGCTACTAAATTATGTAATTATTAACATAATCAGTCTACGTCAGTCCACTGACATAGGCCTCCCACTGAGCCCCGATCCTCGGCTATTCCTTTCATCCGTTGCCAGCAGCTTTGCGTATATCCTTCCACCATGTCAGAGGGCGCCCTACTCTGCTTTTGAAAAGTCGCGGTCTTCACGGTCTAGGGTAGACTAGATAGAAAGGTGCTCTATATTACACACCATACAAAGAAGTTACTGTTAATGTTTAAAGAATGGTGTACAATTTAGGCAGTCTTATCACTAAAAGCGATCTCCTTCAGACAACCTTCAGGTAGGGGACAAGACAACTATAAAGAAAGGGAAAAGACTAGATTATACGGTTAACTTGACCAGTCCGCTACCGTATCAGTTTCGACAATCTATAAGCAATTTCGATCGATGTAGAATATTCTCATATTTTTGCATCAGAACAATCCCGTGCGAGCACAATCATGCCTGCACGAATGTTGTTTTAACATTTCATAATTGCAGCCATATGATAGGACGTCCACTGCTAAACAAAGGCCTTCTCCAATCACTTATCATCGGGGGGATTGCCAATACTCGCCACGCTTGACAGGCGGGTTGGCGAGCGCAGTGTTTATAAGATTTCGCACCAAGACGCTGCTGCCCGTCTCGTGCTACAGGAACGCCTCTTACAACACGCCTCCTGTTGGTGTTGCGGAAGTGTATTCTTTACGGCCGTCTTCAGGAGGCACCGGTTGCGAGATCGAATCAGAAATGAGGAGAACGAATTAGCAAGCTGAAGTTCCAGTAGGCGGGCTACATAGTACGCAGAACTGAGACTGCCGATGAGGCAGAAAGGTTTTGGAATGGAAGCCACTTACCGGCAGGCGCAGCGTAGGACGTCCACCCACAAGTCCCGCAAGGTGGACCGACGATCCTGGTAAAGGTTGCAGAAAACCGCTGAATACAATTCGCTTCCAACCGGTCAATCTGGAAATCACTGGGGGAGGCCTATATTCAGCAATGGATGTCCTGTGACTGAAATGATGGATGATGATGATATGTTTTATTAATAACTAGCTGTTGCCCGCGATTTCGTACACGTGGTCGGTCTTTTATTCTAAAAAACTGGAACTACCTATCTTAATTTTTTGTTTCAAAAGAACCTTCTCCTGACGATAAATAACATAACAAAAATGAATTAGCGAAATTGTTCCAACCGTTCACGCGTGATGCGATGACCAAGGGAAATAGAGATTTATTTATATATTTATATATATATGTATATATATTCATCAAAATGTTATTGTTTTTAGTTACCCAACCACCTTATTTATGATAACTTTTTTCACTCTATCTTAAACTACTTTAATGTGTGTTCTATACGTTATGTTTTGGAATAAACTATTTTCTATCCATTTACTTAGCTCAGCTGATTCAAAGAGCTAACTGGTTACAATAAATACCTATGGAGCTAGCAGATAATCGTAAAAAAATAAATAACCGACTTCAAAAACACTAAAAAGCTAAAAATAACTTTTAAACAATCATACCAAACAGTTATTTTTGGAGTCGGTGCCAGCCGTGGTTTGTTTGAATGTGGTTGTTTGCAGTTGTGTGTTAGCTTTTAGTGTTTTTGAAGTCGGTTATTTTTTTTTATAAAAATTTGTTTTATTTGTCTGTTTTTTTGTGTTTTTTTTACATTCTAAATGGCGATCTGTGATGATAATATAGCTAAATTGCTTCTCATGACGATTCAAATAAGTCCAAACACGGCTATGATACATTGTTTTATCACAGAGTTCCGGTGCTTCCCTTCCGCCTTCTTCATCAGATCATTTTGATGGTATCATTATCATCAGAATCATTTATTAAAATCTGATTTGTCGACTATGGCAAGGCTTAACTGTCTCAATGTAAATATCTTATCGCGTGCGTACCTTACTCGTGGAAGACTATTGTGGCCAACTATGGTCTCCTTCATCAGTTCCACCTTAGCAAATGATACTTTCTGAATGCAAATGCTCGACTTGTTGTTAAATATACTAAAATCGCTATATGTATACCTATAATATTTTAGGAGTTCCCTCAATTCCTCATGGATCCCATCATCAGAATTGAATTTTGAAAAAAAATGGGACCAATCTGGCGGTATACCCATTCAATTGAGAAAATAATTTTTCAAATCGGTTCATTAATGGCGGAGTTCTGAGGTAACAAACATAAAAATAAAATAAAACATACAACCGAATTGAGAACCTCCTCCTTTTTTGAAGTTGGTTAATAAATCACTTCTTCATACTAGTTAAGTAACTTACCTATAAACTTTTTTGTTATGAATTGTATGGGACAATGTATCTTTTTCTGAGTTTTCGATGTTGCTCCCATAGTAAAAACTGTTGTATTTGAGTAGTAAACTCATTCCCTAAAAGGTGATTAACTAATAAAATGGTCCGTATATTAATACAACGGTGTTCATTTTGATTTTCCATATAATAAATAAATATTGGACAACATCACATACATTGCTCTGATCCTATGGTAAGTAGCCAAAGCACTTTTGATTCAGAAATCAGAAACAACGACTGACAACACTCAGACCCGAGACAATATGGAAAAAATATTTTTCTTTATTGACCGACCGGGAATCGAGCCCCTGACCTCAGAGATAGACCAATATAGGTAAGTTAGACCGCATGGTACGAGTACGACTGAAATCCATTCACACCTTTTATTTTAATTCATAAAACGATTTCTAAGTACTTAAGTGTCATGAAACGTACGTACACTGTGCGACTATTTTTCTTTTGACAAACACATTCTTTTACGATAATGTAGGTAGGTACGTATCGTTGGTTAATTTTTAAAAAAAGTTTATTTTATTAACAAAGGTAATGCCTTAAAAACTAGTACATTGGAGCCTCCATTTAAGCAAAAAATGCCTGTATTTGGAGGGCCCGCTCTTCCATCACTATATCCATACTTTTACAAGGCAGTATGGGTAAACTTATCTTAATAAACATTTCTTTTTCACAGTAGTAGTAAGTTTGTATTTAATTAATTAAATTTAAGTATCTATATTATATGTGTGTGTGAGTGTGTTAGTCATAGTGTATGTGTTTGTGAGAGTTAATATGAGAGTGTATAATTAGCTATAAAGTATATAATTATACAATACGCTCCAGTAATTAAGGTTAAGGTTATAGAAAATAAAATAAAACTACATTTTCAATGGCAATCATGAGCACTATTATATTGGCGACCCTAGATATCGTATGATGACTTCACCGGGTAATGACACCGGCATTCGACAGTGACGAATCACTTAACTGTACCTATGTTTTCATAGACGATGCGATTTGCACATTATACATATTACACATTATAATACCTACCCACTTCCGTGTGTTCGCCACGAAAAAGTGTATTTTGATTTGTGGGTAGATGAGCCACGACTATAAATTAAGCCTGCTATCGCTTTTGAAAGTATCATAAATAAAAAAAATATCAATAAGCCTACAGAGATCAATCGATAGATAGTATCTATCTATATACATATACAGGGTGTAACGAAAAGGTGAAATAAAACTTTAAGGGGTTATTCTACGGCTAAATTACATCAACTTTTTCTATGGGACCAACATCGAAATCTCAAAAAAAAAAATTGACGTTTCCATACAAACTGATGCCAGCTGGTCGCGTTTTAGTATGGGAAACTGTTTTTTTTTTTTTTGCGAATTCGATGTTGGTCCCATAGAAAAATTTGATGTAATTTAGCCATAGAATAACCCCTTAAAGTTTTATTTCACCTTTTCGTTACACTCTGTACATATAAAAATGAATCGCTGTTCGTTTGTCTCGCTAATACTCGAGAACGGCTTGACCGATTTGGCTTATTTTGGTTTTGAAACATTTGTAGAAGATCAGGGAAGGTTTAAAAGGTGATAAAATATTAAAAAAATGCAAGGAAAGTAGTAAAAAAACTATTTTATTTTCCTATATAAACGAGTTGGCGGAACGAAGTTCGCTGGGTTAGCTAGTAGATTGATAAATTACAGAAATAGTATTTATGAAACCCTATACAATTGATAGTATTGATCCCTTGAAACTAATATTGTTCCTTATCTTGTAAGGCTGATATTTTTTCTTAATAAAAAAAATTACCTATGTGATCTTTGTTATAATTGAATTGAGATGTTGATTTTCATTGAAATGACGTAATGTTACTTTAATTCAATTACAAATATTTGTATTCAAGAATACCTCAGGAGGTTATAACGTAAGTAATGATGATGACATGAGCATATTTTATGCCTATAAAGCGTTCCTTTTTGTTTTGGAATACCTAGTAATTAGCATGATAATGAGCACCTAAAATAGGCCTAAAGAGGTATTGCATAAGTACTTATATAAACAAAAAAAATACAATGACATAGATGAACCCTGAAGCAACCGGTTAAAGAAAAAAAAAAGCTGTTCCATACTTTATGAGCGACCGAAATGGCATTAGATTAACTTTGCGGTTTCATCCGGAAATATTGAGTGACTACACACTTCCAAGAACTTTAATAAATACAAAAAGGTATAATTTTTATTCTTATTAAGAAAAAGTCAAGAATGCCTCTATAGGATGTCCAGTAACTTAAGGATAACACTTTTATTTTATTTTATTTTATTTATTGATTTTAGGAAGACTATCAACTATTACAAATTATAGTACATACGAGTTAAGTTAAGACATAGAAAGTCATTTATAAGTCTACACTTATAGAAATAATATGTATAGCGATTGACACAATTATATAATAATTTTACGTTATGAGTTTAACAATAGTAAAATGTGGTTGTAGGATGCTTAACATTCTTAACGTGAGCAATAGAAATGAATTTCATACACGAATTGTTTTCGTGTTCGAATTTGAGATTAATTTCTAATGCTTCAAAAATACGTCTCCAGGTGGTGTATGAAAAATCGACCAACAAACTTTCCGGCAACATCCAAAATCACAATCTGCAAGCTTGTCTGACATAAAACAATTTACATAATGCTGTCCTCATATTTTGCTACCCTACTCCAGCCTCCCTGCACGACCACCAAAACACGATATGATATGATATAGCGATTTATCAACAAAAACGTTTTTTTTTTTTACAAATATAAATATAAAGAGCGATTATAAAAATTCAACAAAGTGTCTTTATCTTTCATATATTAAAAAAAAATTGAGCGTCGAAAAATCCCTATACCATATCATATCATATCGCGTTTTGGTAGTCATGCTAGGGGACAGCTTCTGGTCTAACTTGGTTTTATAAAACAATTAACTTCTTATTTTCAAGGTATTTGCAAAGTAAGGTTTGAATAAGTAAATTTTATTAAAAAAAATAAAACCGACTTCAAAACACTAAAATGCTAAAAATAATCCTAACACTTAAGTACCTAATCAGTTACTTTTGGAGTCGGTGCCTGCCGATGAGAGATTCAATGTTTTTGTTTGCACCGACTCCAAAAGTAACTGATTAGGTACTTAAGTGTTAGGATTATTTTTAGCATTTTAGTGTTTTGAAGTCGGTTTTATTTTTTTTAATAAAATTTACTTATTTCATCTATTTTTAGAGATAAATCCTAATCTAACTGCTGAACACCGATTTCATCCCCTATTTTCCTACCCTTAGGGGTGGTTTTTATTTTTCAAACTTTTATCATAGCATCTTTGAAGTATAAGCTATTCAATAAAACAAAAATCATCAAAATTGGCTCATATTTGTCGAAGATAGGTAAAAAGAACCACAACCAAAATATTATCTGGGTATATATTTGTTGATTTTCTCAAAAAGTTCTAAATAAATTTCGATAAAATTAATATGGGACCACCTCTGAAGTATGATCTACCAAACAAAAAAAGAATCATTAAAATCGATTCATAATTGGCGGAGTAATCGCGTAACAAACATACAAAAAAAAAAAAAAACAGTCGAATTGAGAACCTCCTCCTTTTTTGAAGTCGGTTGAAAAATAGGCGGCATAGGACGGCGCTCTTATAAAGAAGTGGCTGGGCTTTTCGAGTGAAGCTCAGTATCTTACAGCGTCATCTAACAAAATTTTGAGGTAACAGTTGATTATAATCCATTTTCGCTGACCATACATACTTCAAATCGATACAATAATAATATGTCTTGTGGTAATAGAGTCCTCCAACACTAGGTGCCCCGCTGGTACACCCATCTTGGGCATCATGTATCATCATCATTTCAGCCATAGGACGTCCACCGAAAAAAGGCCTCCCGCAATGACTTATCATTGAGGGAGATTGCCAATACTCGCCACGCTTGGCAGGCGGTGCCAAAACTGCGCTCGCCACGCAGTTTTTTATATTTCGCTCGCAGACACTTGCCCGTCTCGTGCTACAGGAATTAGTCGCCTCTTACGACACGCCTCCTATTGCCGGTGAGGAAATGTATTCTTTACTGCCGTCTTCACACGGCACCTTGTATATATTGTCTTAATATACATAAATATGGCTTAATTAAAGTAATTAGATACTTAAAAACTATAAATGAGCAGCGTTGAAATCGAGTTTTAATACGCGTGTCCTCATTTTTATCATCAACCTCAACCGTGTAGTTTTTTTTTTCGCGCGATGAGCTCCAGCATCAGCCCTTAAGTTCCACATTACAGAACAAAATTGGTTTTGTTTTTGGGAACCAACCTCTAGGTTCACTAAGCCAGAACCAATAAAGTACTCTGTGGCCAGAACCCACACGTATTGATTTGGTAAACGATACTAGGTGCTTGTTTGAGTGAATCTTTTTGACTTGTAAGATTTAAATGTTAATTTCATAGTTTCACTATTTAGATCGTGCATAGATCAGCAGAATCATCCCCTCCAGTCAACTAATAAAATAGAGATATACCGGATACTAAATAAAAAACATATTATTTTGAGTAAACATTTATTTAAGTTATACTGATACAGAAATAAATAGGTTCTAAATGAAATGGTAACTTGACGGACAAAATCTAATAACAAAAATGATGTATTAACTATTTCACTGACAATTTTTGTTTGACTATTCATGAAAATTAACGCTTTCTGTACGGACTAACTGGAAAGACCAATAATGGTAACAGAACCATCTGTCAGTAGGATATTGACTTACGTAATATTGAGGATAAAGAGGGTAAAATAGTGATGACAAAATATCGACATTCGACCTGGAAAACTGGTCGATGTTCTATCAATAGTATCGATACTGTATTGCAATCCATCCTATTGATTATTATAGATAATTAACTATTGGCAACACTAATTTTGAATGTATCATTAGGAGTTATTCTCTGTGTCGCTGTTGCCTATATTAGTAGGCATGTACTCGAAAAGAACTGCCTTTTTATCGTAACCGCATCGGAAGAGGTTCCAAGCGATGTCCTCCGGAGTATCGCCGCTTTTCTCTGCGCATCCTTCTAATACCTGCAAAATGAAATATAGGGATAGAAGTATAACTTTAGTTCTTACATGGTCTGTGGCCCTAAAACCACGTTAGGAGGTCCACCGATAAAAGAAACATATTGTGTTGGTAAAGCGTTTATTAATGATCCCCTTGAAAACGGTTGGGAGGGCTGCTTCACCTGAATGTTGCCTACCTTTATTTGGATAGGTATCTGTACTAGTGTTGCCGAGAAATCGATAGTTTTGCAATCGATAGTTGAACGCCAAATTCATCTATACTATCGATATCTCTTACTGCAATACTATCGGTAAACAACAATACTATCGATAGTATCGATAGTTTCGATCGTTGCCAACTAATAAACTATCGATACTATCGATAGTATTGCCCTTCAATATCGAGAAGACTATCGATAGTATCGATACTAAATAAAAATCGAATCGATCGATACTATTTATAGTTTTGTACTATCGATAGTGAGCTTTAATTCAATAGTATTGCCACCTAAGAATTTAAAAGTCAAATACACTAGTTAATTAATTTGATTTCGTTAAATATACCACTCATTATGCCTGCATATTGAATGCAATACTATTGAAATAAATATCACTATCGATAGTATAAAACTATCGGTAGTATCGATACTATCGATAGTTTATTGGTCGGCAGCGGTCAAAACTATCGATACTATCGATAGTATTGCTGTTTACCGATAGTATTGCAGTAAAAGAGATATCGATACTATCGATAGTATTGATAGAATCGATAGACTATCGATAGTATCGTTTTTCCTTCAACTATCGATAGGCTATCGATAGACAATCGATATTGACCTATCGAGCAGCAACACTAATCTGTTCGCCAGGGTCAGTGGTCCGTGACGAGCTCGGCTCGCACGCTACCTATCTGTGGGCGCCTATGCATTTGAACGTATGATAATAGACCTGTCGTACTCCCGACCCGACCCGTTGCCTTTCCGCTCACGCCTTCTGAGTGTGTTGTGCTTAAAGTCCCCCAGCGATTCATTTAGAAAAAAATAGCCTAACTGGCGTAAAGATTGTAATAATTTCTGTGTGTGTAATCCAGCTACGCCGGGCGAGTTATAGCGAGATTTAGGCGATCAGTCCGCTCGACTAACGATAACACATGAAATCCCTTATTTACTTGCAACCTGTATCCACTCGCAGGAATACCATAATTAAAATTAAACTAATCACCCGAAAAATTTAAATTGAATTGATTATGATAAATGATAAACGCGATTCGACCAAGTATCTTTGGATGCCCGAAGCAACAATATTAACGAAGCCTCAGACTCGTTCGGGGTCCCATCCTACTTAGAGTTGTAAATTGACGGTCATATGCTATAAGCGTCCGTCATTTATGATAAATGCTTGGTCACATTGGACATTTATTGTCACGATGGACACATTTTTTTTTGTATAAATTTAAAAAAATAGAATTCCACTAAAGTAAGTCTTAAATGTTAAGTATTTGACAATAAAACATGAGATTGGATCTGGATCAAACTCAAAAAAACTCGCGCGTAACGATACGACACTTTTTAGCTTGTTCGTGCAGAAAGATTTTAGATTTTTCATTTCATTATAGATTATCACTACTAAAGCCTGTCTCTCTTATAATAATTATTATATTTGTGACCGATTTTTTTAAAATAATTTGTCAATAGAATTGAATGTGACATTAGTGACAATAAATGTCCAAAATTTCCGGTCACATTGAGAAAATGTCCAATTTGCTCGGTCATATTGGTCAGACATTTATAACGTGACGGACACTTTACAACTCTAATCCTACTAGCAAGCGTGATCAGGACGGTATAGTGTCACTTTACCACCTGTAAGTATTTTAAGATAACAGTAATCACTAGCTTATTCTCACGAATGTCTGCGTATACCTACTTCAAAATTTTAAGCCAAAGTGGAATGAATGATCATCGTGAGGGAACAAAAAAAAAAAACGAGATAATATACCGTAAGTGTTAGGATAGATCAATATTATGTGTGCTTAATTTCAGCTAACTCCATTCAGTCGTCAAAGCGTGATTAAGTAACAAAGATTGGACATTTTTAATATTATCAAGATTCATTCAGTCCATCGTGCAAACAAACTGTCATATTTATTTAACCTTATGAACTCATGTCATTGTCAAAAGTAAAGTAAGTCTTTATGCGTCTCATAGCAGGGCACAGGCCTCACCTTAACAATGGGATGGTTAAAGCCATACTCCACTAGGCGGGCCCAGTGATGATTAATGGAAAGGGTGGTCTCCGACCAGTAACTAATCTAAATCTGACTAGAGTCTATAAGGTTAATGAGCTTGGACCAAGTTTTAATGTGCCTTCTGAAGCACTGCTTGTGACAAATGCCGTATCCAATCACAGAAAATTTAATAGGTAAGTTAATAGGTAAGTGTGACATACCTGAGATAAGCATAAAATAAATACGCAGATTAATTTCTTTTGTTTTTTCAAACAATAGGATGTCAACGATACATGCAAGAATAAATTGATGGCATTTTGTTTGTTAACGTGACCTAGACGAACTTGCTATTTATTTCCTAAATCGTTTCTGATTCAAGGACTATACCCTCAAAGGCCGCCGGAAGTACAGGCTTGAATGTCATTGGTCTTATGCCTTTAGTATTCAAAGCACCAAACAGGCGTGATTGAAATACCACCTTCACTTTCGGAATATCTAATTAGGTAAATAAAATCTTATGTGATCACCTATTCACGTTATAAAGGTATACCTATATTCGTTTTTAATGGCTTTAAATACAATATAATATTTTTTAGTTACTTAGGCAAAAACTAAAAGATCATCAACATAGTTCATCATCTCAATCAAAGGACGTCCACTGCTGAACAAAGACCTCCCCCAAATTGCGATAGCCAGATCAGAATACCTACCTTATATTATTGTATATTGGCTGTCAAAGAGCTACCTCTCTTTTGTCTTTGTCTCATTCCTAGGCAGTAAACGCTTGACCATGGTCTAGATGCCGCACACATTTAGAGCTATTGCCGTCAGATCTCCATAACCCTTGGACAGAGAAACCAGACCATAAACAGGTAAAAAGCAAACTAATTTTCGAAATTATCAGTTACCTTAGTAGCGTTCTTCCCGTCAGCCCTGTTGGCCATTTTGCCCAGCACGGCCGTCTTCTGCAACTTGCCGTCCTTGCTGATGACCTTGCACTTGAGCAGCACGCAGTACACATGCCGCTTCAGCGCCGGGTCCTCGCTCAGCTCCCCGTTCAGCATCCCCTCCACCTGCAATGGCATGGAACTGAGTAATGCTTCTTGATAGAAACAATAAGCATGATGGCACCACCAAAAAAATTTGTATAAGCTGACAAAACCACAGATTTGGATGGAAATTTACTTGTGACGTCATATGTAACCCAAAACGAAGTCAAATGAATAATTTATTTATTTAAGGCAACAAACAGTAATGTATAAAAGATATAATATTATTAAAGTGAGTATAACTAGAGACTTATAGTACATATAACTAAACTTTTACAATATTTAACTTTTCAATCGCACCCCCGTCGTCTTAACCCTACGTCAGGTGACTAGTGCTTAAACTCATATCGATATTATGATTTTTAAACATATCATTAACAGGCTAGCGAGCTACGTACCAAATTCGGGTCTACTTCGGACTGGGGCAGGCACGCGTCTGAGTGGGCACGGAACATCGCCTTCTCCTCCTTGCCTAGAGTCTGAAAAAGCCGAATTCAGAGAGATAAATAAAAAAGCTGTAACCTATGTTAAGTGCATCGAGGATATTTCCAATAATATAATGGATATATCCTCGATGGTTAAGAGCAAGCGCGCGGAAAAATATTTACGTTAGAAAAATGAAAAGAGATTTAAAATATATATACTTATATACAGGGTGTACAAGAGAATAGGACACACCTTAAAAAACTGCGTGATTAGCTGATCATATAAAACAACTTTTACGATGTTGCTTCCATAGAAAAAGTTGTTGTTTATAAGCAGCTGATCACGTGGTTTTAAGGAGTGTCCTATTCTTTTGTACCGTCTGTATATTGGACAGAATACAATTAACTATATTATTTATACTTACCGATATACAGGGTTCCATTTCAAGGTAGTGGCAAATTTTATAAATAAGGTCTATAGAACATATTAAAAATACTAATTTATCGTAATTAATTTTAGTCGTCTTATTTGTGAATATACTTTAAAATATTCGAAAAAATAAGAAAACGAGAAATGCGCTGTCATTCATCAGAGATCACAGGAATACGCCGATGCCGCTCCAACAAGAACCTCATGCAGTGCACATACAGTGCAATTTAATCGAGTAATCGTAAATTTTCTACGTAATTTTATTCTATTTCTAAAAAGCAGAATAAAAATGCAAAGAAAAAAAAAAAATAAAAACCGACTTCAAAAAAATAAAACGCTAAAAAAAATCTTAACACGTGCAAACGAAAACATTGGTCTCTCATTGACTGGCACCGACTCCAAAAGTAACTGATTAGGTACTTAAGTGTTAAGATTATTTTTAGCGTTTTAGTTTTTTGAAGTCGGTTTTTATTTTTTTTATAAAATTAACTTATTTCATCCATTTTAGTGATAAATCCTAATCAAAACAAATCTTACGAGTGCAAACATAATTTAACTGCTGAACACCGATTTCATTTCCTATTTTTCCACCCTTAGGGGTGAAATTTTTTCCAAAAATTTGTATTATAGTATCTTTGAAGTATAAGCTATTCATTAAAAAAAGAATCATCAAAATCGGTCTACATTTGGCAGAGATATAGGTAAGATAGATACTAAAATCAGTTGGCGTGGTACGGAGTTTATGCAATGTTTGATGATTTTCTTATAGATCCCATCATCAGAATTTAACCAAATTTATATGGGACCATTCTGAAAGTATTACCTTTCAAACAAAAAAATAATTATCGAAATCGGTCAACGCAGTAACGAATGATCACTGAACATTCATAAAAAAAAAAAAAAAAAAAAAAAGATACCGACGAATTGAGAACCTCCTCCTTTTTTGAAGTCGGTTGAAAATAGTTAATTTTTTTTCGTAGATCGATTTAGTTACTGATTCTGAGTGGTCACTGAAAAATTTGCACTACCGTGAAATGTAAGCCTGTATGTATAAAACTATTTTTTGACAGGAGATTGAGCCTATTTTGCTCTGTCTACGGTTTTTGTTTGGCACGCTCTTTTCGGGACACCTGTATATTTTAGGGTAAAGCAGTAAGGTATAACTACGTACAAACGTTCAAACGCACAAACTGACGCACGCTTTAACAAGACAAGACCCATAAGCGGAAGTCCTGTCAGTCGGGGACGTTGAGTACCTACTGCCGAGCCGAGAGGAGTTTTCAGTTGTCAGACTTTGCGTTTATCTCTATAGAATGCTGAGTAGACAAAAACTACAAAATTTTTCACAAATTAAAAGGCCAATCCTTACGATTCATTTGAATGTAGGTATCTCGACAAATAAGCCTAGTTTCGGTACTGCTTTGGCTTATAGGTAAATAAACTGTGTCCAAACTTTGGTCTGGACTTGAACCAGAAAACCTTAAAACTTATAATATAGCCACGATTTTATTAAGTCGACAGGAAAGAATACTTACAATGCAGTTCTTGCATCCTGTTGAAGCCTGAAACCAACACATACACATACTGAATACAGATCAAAGTATTTAAAGTTAACTTATTATAGTTACTTAAGTTACAATAAGAAGAAATAGCGAGTCCACGTTACGTTTTTAACTTTGCTTGTTTAATCAGTTGGTAAAGTGGAAAATTTATTAGTTTATTTGCTAATTGTCTGTGTAACCTTTTAGTGTAAGAACAATAAATTAAATAGGTACACAAAATGCGTCTGATCATGTCATCGAATAGTTACTTAGGTGCTTGATTTTAGCATTACCTCTGAGTATGTATGGCGACCCTTCATACTATACCCTTCGTACTGATGTAGGTATCTTGAAATGAAAAATACCTGGCGTAGTTATCAACTCCTGCCCTCCTAAAGCAATGTTGTTACACTGGTTACTGGTCAGTCGTATATATCGTAGTCCTAAAGGAGATCGTTCCTTAGGGCCGTCTTAACATATCCCGGGGCCCTGGGGCACACAAGATTTGGGGCCCTTTTGCAAAGTGAACATAAATGAATAATTCTGTTTGTCCTGCCTGTATCTTGGCCACGCATTGCTTAGAAACTACTGACTGAATTCAAATAAAACTTGGCATGATTTGAGTTCATACTATTAGGTAAGACATTAAATACTTTTTATTCCGAAATTCAGTACGCTAGGGAGAGGGAATGAAAGTCAAAATATATAGATACTTAATTGTAATTCATAAACGCGTAGTACGATTTCATTTATTCTTCTTTTCTTAGAAAGAAAGTACCTAATAGATTGTCTCGTAAATATTTTAAGATCATCGGTTTTGTTGTTAAGAAATTACCAACATCACAACACAACCCCCCCAGTATTAGGTCCAAATAACTTGAAACTCGGAAGTACTGGAACCTTCCTTTGACCGTTCGGCTCATCTCAAGCTGGCTACGCGTGCGCACTTTATCGTATATGCTTAAAATGGATATTGTCAAAAACAGACCACTTCAAAGTCAGATATTGCCAAACAATATTTTCTATTCACGAAAATCCTACGCATTTCTTCGAAAATCCTATTCTTTATATTCTAAATTTAGTCGCCAGCGGGACAGAAGTCGAGAACTTGGGCGTGGGAGGGAGGCGAGAGGAGTAAGACCACAGACTTAATATGAGACATAACAAACATCCTGTAGTCTACGCGAACGACTTCCAAAAAATCTTTTTATATCTCCATTAAAAGTACAGTTTTAAATTTACCTTCTTTTTTCTAGGCTTTAACCCCCTTTCTTTATTAACAGTGTTTCTTAGCTTAAAAATATGTGTTAGTTTTTTTCGTGTTAGTGGTTTGGGGCCCCCGTGAGGCCGGGGGCACTGGGCACGGGGCCCGTATGCCCTTATGGTAAAGACGGAACTGGGTCCTACACAGATAACGAGAAAGCTGCTACCTAAACAATGGATACAACTGACGTCACAATTGAAAGTATTTTTATTATGCTTCACGCTTGTTTACGCTCCAACTATAGGCACTGAAGGATCAAACTAATAATGACTTGTTTAATGAGGTGATCTTAAGACCTCATAAATCAATATTATTATCGCAGCAACAAGAGCAGTTTATTCACCAAAAACAAAAGAGGCTTTAGTGGAAATGACATGAGGATAAAAAGTTCGCTTGTAATTTTTCCTCTTTGGTGTGTCTAGGTTTCGCACCTCGGCGATGCCCAAGGCAGTTGTCTTTTTAGCAAGCTATCTTTAATAAACACGACGTTATTAAAACAGGGGAGGATACCAATTATTGAAATGAAAATTCTTTTCTTTTTCAGACGGACCTATCACTTGCCTGGCCTTATCCAGCTTCACTGGGCAGTTTTGGCGAGCGCTGAAGGGCGGTACAGGCCAGGGTCGAGTACATAGGGCACTCTACCAAGCGGCGAACCCGCTTGTGGTAGACCGGGGGCACCGAGACTACCGAAACAGGCTGGACCGCTGTCGGGCTCCATTCTAGCGGGCCCGATCTGAGGGTCGGTCTCTGGCCTCAAGTGCGCCTCTGTAGGCTTGGACCTCGGCTTGGGCCATCGTCCAAAGGGGGGGCAGGATGAAATGTCTAAAGACGTAGTAATATCACTGCTGAGAGCGAGTAAGCACGGGCTTATAGGTGAGATGTGAACACCATCGAGTCTTTAAAACCAAAAATCGTGTAATGCCTTGCGTATAAAGTAAAACAATGTCATCAGGGTCTTGCTGGGGCTACTACGATACTGCAGCACGTCCAGCTGCAAGAGCCAGCGAGCTGATTCTGCTGCTCAAATACAGAAACTTTTTTTAGGGGACCAACATCGAATTTAAAAAAAGAAAATATTTTTCCATACAAACTGATGTCAGCTGGTCGCAGTTAAGTATGCGCAAATGTTTATTTATTTATTTTTTATTTATAAATATTTTTTGAAAAGTCTGTTTTACTAATTTTAATTAAGGATTAAATGCATATTCCCCATTGTTGTGTTCGATAAGTAGTTGGTAACTTACTGAATGAACTCCTCCAAAGACAGCAAGCAGCGCTAAGGCAATAATCCACGCCATCAGTCAATCGTCCCTGTGGCAAACACAGCGGCAGGCGAAGCAGCAAGTGATCCAGCGGCAGCCGCAGCAGCGTTTACAAGAGCACGAGCGCGCGCACGCATGCGCACCGCGTTTTATGCGCGCACGCATACCAATACAGCAGTAACACCGCTACTATTGACACGTTTGGTAGTGAGTGAGCGAGTTGCGAGTGAGATTGGCTGAGGATTTTTTTGTCGATTGAGTTTAATGAGTTGTTTGCCTGGAATAATAAATATTTATGTAACAGAAAAAAAGATAGCTCGGTCATTCGTCGAATACAAGATAATAGTAAATTTTCTTAAATTAGTATTCGGTTATGTCAGTAAACCAAAAACGGTTCTGTAAAAGTATTAAATCGAGTTGGTAAAATTAATTAAATGTGGTAGATATACTTATTTTACTTAAAAACCGTGATGTGATGACTTAATCAATTCAATATATTTACATATGCGCAGACTTGTTGTAAATACTATCAAGGTACCTAGCAACTTTATAAGTAAAAGAGTTTTACACTTTCCTTCTCGTTTGTTTATCGTTTACCGAGGTTTTGTTGGTCAGATATTATATTTCCTTTTTGCAAATCTCGCTTCCTTCGTGTTTACAGTTCCTTCGATACCTTGGTAGGGGCCAAATAATTATGACAGAAACAACACGTTCGTTTGTTTACAGTCGTCAACGGACAGTGTCTCACAACAACGATCACTCACCAAATATTCAGCATTGTCTCCGCTATTTACAATTACAAACCTAAACTTCGACCATCTACTTCAGTTGATTGACCGATCACCTATTTATTATACTTACCTACCTACACGGTTAATTTTCGTTGGTTTTGGAGCAGCAACAAATCGACCTCCTTATACGAGTCATCTCATAAGTTTTAAGTTATTTACGATACGATCTCCGTAGCCGAGAGGCGAGCATACCGGTCCTGGTGTCGCTATATCTGAGGTCCTGGGTTCGATTCCCGGCCGGTCAATGTAGAAAAATAACTTTTCTATATTGTCTTGGTTCTGGGTGTTGTGGTACTGTCATATATTTATATTTATTAAGTTGGTATGCCCAATTACATACCTACACACACACACACACTCATAAATGTTCCAGAAATTTTTACCTTGATGTAAGTGTGATAAGAAAGATTGAATAGAATAGAATAGAAGAACATTTATTCAGAACTATGTATGCAGTATAATTTACAGGAATAATATTCGCCTCTTCTGGCACAGGTGCTTTTCACACTTAATGAACGAAAAAGTCAACCCTTGACTATTTAGGGCCGATTTTTTAATCGTCTGATAACTTTTATTCAACGAATAAACGGTTTGACACAATATTTTCTATACGAAAACTGTCAACATGTCAAACTTATTCTTCACAAGTTATCTTGCTATTGAAAAATCGGCCCTTATAATGTCTTAACCTGGTTTATGATGAATTAAATTATTTGTATTAAGTATGCAAGACGAACAAGAAGTTCTTCTTTTTAGTTTTTAATGAGATGTTAATTTCATTTTACAAGGTTTTTGTATTTCAGCAGGAGGGTGTGACTTGCGGCTCCAAAATTAACGAAATTTCATAGTGTAGGTACCAACCTAAGTATAGCTTGGGAAACCTTGTCGTATAGTTTGGGAAATTTCTGTAATCTACTTCTGACTTCGTGCCATTTGGTCATGTTATGTGGCAGACTAGAAAGCCTGACGAGCGACCTTAAATAACGATTAGTTTTGGGACTATTTAAACGTTCCTGCGCTTGTAAATAAAACAAATGAGGGATTTTGTCTCAAGTTTCATAAATAAATCGTTCTAAGTAAAATTGAGCTTAGAATGAACATACTACAGTTTATTGCCATAAATAACTACATAGACATAAACTAGGTACTTAGATGGTAGTCTAAAGTTATAATTTGTATAAAAAATGCATTATTATTTATTAGGTAGGTACACCCAAAACAATTAGGTAAGTAAGTCTACTCACCGGTTACATTAAATATTTCCAATTTTAGCTTATTTTGAACTTTTAGATTTTCCTATTTTTTTTCCTTTTTTATTTGTCTCTTTCGAATCCTTTATAACAGATTTCAAATTTTTTTTATCCGAATTCAACTCTATGGTTCTACCTGACGATCTGAAAAATAAACGAATCATTATAAATATGAATTGGAGGAGGGCCCAATATCTCATGGACTTTTAACATGGACTAAAGGAAGTACTCCCTTAGAACAAACAACGAATCAAACGTACTTCCATACTGCGGGGCAGTGGCGTTTTTCTGGGCCCATGAAGCTCAATTCCTTTATTTAACTCAAGGGAAGGTCAAGATAAATAATAGATCATTAAGTTCAAACTCAAGAGTAATCGTTGCATTAAAATTATTATTTAGTTGTTTTCACTTGAATTTAAAACTTGCCTAAGTACCTACCTTTGGGATTGGTCGAGACGATGCATGCAGACGCTGGAAGGGGGGCGCGCTGGCTTCGTCGGACACGCGCGCTGTACCACGCACGGCGCCAAGCCCAAGGCCAGCAGCGCCGTGAACGCTACCTGCGCCAACATGCTGTAGAAAGAGAAGGGGTTAGCAGGAGAAAGAAAGAGAGTTAGGTTGAAAGGCACGCGCGCTGTACCACGCACAGCGCCAAGCCAAGGCCAGCAGCGCCTTGAACGCACCTGCGCCAACATGCTGTAGAAAGAGAAGGGGTTAGCAGGGGAAAGAAAGAGAGTGCTAGGTTGAAAGGCACGCGCGCTGTATCACGCATGTAATGCCCATAGCCAGCAGCGCCCTGAACTCTACATGCGCTAATACGCTGTAGAAAGAGAAGGAGATAGCGGCAAACAGCGAGAGAGAACTTGACCGGAGGACACGCGCTGTATCACGCACGGCGCTCTGCCTACAGCTTGCAGCTCCGTGACTTGCATCAACAATAAGGACAAGAAAAATCAGGAAATAGTAAAAGAGAGAGCTGTGTTGTATGTCGTTATACATACACACTGAAAACCTCTGTGACCCCAAGGGCAGCATTAAAGGTAAGTGCCATAAGTACCTATCAGACGTAAGCAATGGTGGGTAGAATACCCATGTACGTGGGTCAAACTGAAAGTTTTTTTGCTCTTCAATGTTGATAAACTATCAACACTATCGATTGTATTGGTACTATTGATAAATTTATACTATCGATAGTCACCTGTATTGGATTATTTTATTATGCAATATGATTGCATGACGATGAAAAAATATTTGCTTATCGACAGATCGATCAAACATGAATGCTCTTTCACAAATGTAAGAATTTTATCTATACCCTACCATGTTTAATGCAAATAAAGATTTACCTTATCTTATCTACGTATTGTGATAGTATTAGTCGTAGTAATGGGATTAATAGTTAATCGTAATATTACAACTTTGCTTACGGTGACACTGACTATTTACATACTATCTCGATAGGCCTATCGATGGTTTGGCTATTTTTTATACTTACTATCGATAGTTTGGCTATTTTCGATACTATCGAAATACTAATTTATTCAGTATATACGCACTTATACACGTCCCAAAATCTAGCTGTACCCTACCACCGCTTTGGGACTACATATACGCTTTGAGAAGAAACGGCGCAACAAACTCACGTCACCTTTGTCAGCCTTTTTTTACAGGAAAACAGTCACAAGACATGTAGTAATTGCGAGCTAAGCAGGTTAAGTCCATGCACTCTTGACGTTTAAATAATCGGCTACTTTATAATATCCTTTTTTGATAAGGAAAATATTTGATAGTTATAGGATAGTTTGGCTATTTTCGATACTATCGATAGTTGGCTATCGAGCGGCAACACTGATGCATACATTCTGTCTCACCGCCGCGACGCATCGCAACTGCGTCTGAAGTATTAAGGGCTTGCGGGCTGCTTCCTTCTTCTTCTCGTTCTTAGCCTGTGAGTCTCAAATAACTCAATTATGGAACAAAATGGTTACTAACCTTATTTATTTCTCGAAGAAAGTTGTTTGAAAGTGCTTGAATTCATAATAGCTGTTGATGCTGATCGGATGCGCGAACCACAACATATTAACGACGTGAACAATACAATTTCACGAAAAAAAAACGAAATTACTAAAAACGAACCAGACGCACAATTTTTGACATTAATGTGACAATAGAAATTTATTTTTAAGAACTCTTTTAGAAGAGTTTACTTAGGTACTTGGTCTAAAAAAAGGCTAAAACCTACATTCGCTTTTATTTCAGTCTTATTTCAGTACCTACTACTTTAATAATACAGGTTGGATACAAATTCATGATTGCGTCGCGTCGTGTCGCGTCGCGTGAGCTTATCTATCTTCAAAGCACTGGCTGCAATGGACTGGTGATTTTATTAACATAGTAAACTAGCCTTCTTGGGTGTTGCGTGCTCTGTCCCGTTCTTAGTCTTACCCACCCTATATGTTTTACTTTTGATTCCCTTGCAAATATTAAATATTGCGGCATACATAGCCGAATCTTTTGATTGCGTTATTTCAGCCTTAAGGAATTGCTGACCTGAGTATTTTCATAGACAAAGGTATTTTATATTAATTTCATTGATACCTAATAAAAAGGGTCTTGACAGACAAACAGACGGACAACGAAGTGATCCTATTAGGGTTCCTTCTTACCTTAGAAGAACGGAACCCTAAAAACAACAAGTCGTATAAAAAGGCACCCATACTTCCCAAATCTACGTCTTTACGGAGTGATTATAGTGCTGAAAAAAGACAACTAATCCTAATATCTGCATCTACGAGACTGCTATTCTTTAAACTGTGACACATAAGTGAGAAGGAAAGCTTAATTCGGTATTAAAGACTAAGTACAAAAATATTATTGATGAATTAAGATTTTCAGTTCTTACAATCAGAGGCGTCTTTACCTATGGTGCAGGGTGTGCGTTGCACACGGGCGCAGCGGTCCTAGGGGGCGCCGAGCGCCGTTCGCTACTTATTACCCATTCCATTTGACCCCGCGCTTACTAGGGGGCGCGATGTTTGCACACGGGCGCGACATGGGCTAGAGACGCCTCTGCTTACAATATACTCTCTGTACAGTGGTCAACTGTAAAAGCTCTAGAAATCAAATGGGCAGTTTCGTTACCTCTTCAGGCAGAGAGTAGCTTGTAGAATTATCATCGCTAGATCCACAGCGATAATAATTCTACAAGCTGCTATCAATAAAATAAATCACTATTATTGTTCATTTTTAATAATTTTCTAGTCCGAATTCAAATTTCAATTTAAATTAAAACTAGATACAGGATACGTCTCCCCACACGCGGCAATCAATAACTGCCAAAGAAAGCGCACTTATTGTGCCGTCGACAAAGTTTTCCGACTTACAATAATCTTAGCCGCAAACAATATAGCCGGTGACAGATGGCGTCGGACGCGGCTGCGGACTCGTCTTGACATTTAAGGTCAAACGCTGCCATTGGTCAATCCTTGGGCTGGCGGAAGTTGACTGAAGGATAGACCAATGGCAGCGCTTGACCTCACAATGTCAAGACGAGTCCGGAGCCTCGTCCGTCGCAGTTTGTCACCAGTTTATGTCAGCGAGTCCGCGGTTTTGGTTGGGGAGTAGATCGCTATAAACACCAGAGAGACATCCATTAGTCGCAATCTCGTGCCGATCTACTCCCAGTAAGATTACTATCTAAAAAGGTATCCTCGTAAACTTTAACTATTATCAAAACGTTCGTAATGCGGCTGAAATTTGAACAAAAAAAAGTACAATGTGGTTTCTTCCATTTTTAGTCGCATTAACGAACTACAATTGCACTTTTTGGGTTAACAGAATACAGTCTTAGATAGTCACGTTACTGGAAGCGGATTGCGAATATTCTTAAATTACGGGAATTGGGCTTCAGGTGCTAAGTTTTGCAATGCGGCCGCGGCCTTAAGTAGGTAGGTATATTATCATGTCTCTGCCTATTGCAGTCAACTGCTGGACGTAAGCCTCCCCCAAAGAGCGTCAAAGAGCACAATCTCTCGCTTTTTTCGTCCTGCCACTGCCAGCCATCTTCCTAAGGTCATCAGTCCATCGAGCTGGGGGACGTCCTATACCACATTTGCCGAGGCGTGGCCTCCACTTGAGAACCCCTATCATCGGTTCTGCGACAGATGTGGCAGGCCCACTGCTACTTTAGCTTGCTACATTTAACAAGATCCCTAGCATCGACCTTTCTATACTTAGGTACAGGTGTGACAATATTTATCACAAAATGAATAAATAAAAGACAACATAACTTTCAAACGTAACTCCAATATATTTCAAATATTTCATTAGTCCCTTACTCTAATTATACAACATGTTCACAAAATGTGAAGTAGGACCAACCAACCAAGGATTTAATATTGTCTAAAATTATTTACATCTTCTAAGTAAATTTCAAGAATAGTTAAAATATATCCTTAAAATGTTGTGCACAGGAATGATATCCATAAAACAAACAATATAGTGCGATGAACTCAACATACATATTACTATTATTCCACTATTACTTATACTTAAATGGAAATTTAATTTAGTAAAGACCTATCTAATTTGTATTTACAAATATTTGCTGTACAAATTTAAGCAAATATGACCATAAATTACATTATTTCTAATCTACCAAACAACTGTGTTGGTAGGTTAGGTAGGTACGTAAAAATTAACTGTAATTAGATAGATCATAGACAGGCGCGATTTTTAAATAAGCGCATCACAGATGTTGTAGATTTGGTCTCTGATATTATTTTCATGGTGTTCATAATAAATAAAAGTAACATAAATAATTAATTAGAATGCGGCTAACAAAAAGCCTTAGTCCAGTATTTTATGATTAAGTATCGATATAGTAATTTATATTTAATTATTTTAAGACAAAAAACCACTGAATAATAAATTAAAATACGAGTCGTTTGTTAATATCAACGAATAATGCATAATATGTTACTATTTACTATACTAAATAAATAATTTATTTTAAAAATTAATATTCGATCAAATACTTGGGGTTATTAATTATAGATTCTATAGTGTACACGACATTATTATCAAAATTTATTTGAGATATTATACCCATTTAATCAAGGACCGAAAAACCGGTTAACCGCTTAGACGACTAACCCGACGATCCGCTTAAGCCGTATTTAGGGTAACCCATATACATATCGGGTTAACCACTATATCGCTGATAAATCGGAAAGACGAGATAGATATAGTAGTAGATTGTATGGAAGCTTGAAAAAATTAAACGAAAGTGAACCTGAACCGGTTTTAATACGATTAACCGTAAACTTCAAAAAGCGAATCGTTAAAATTTAACAGATTAAAACCTCTATACGGGTAACCTTTTCGGTCCTTGCATTAAATCCAAAAAATACAGGGTTACATTGAAAAGGGGTGGGTTAAAAAATAAGATCTAGGGAACAATATAAAAAATCGTCTTAATCGTTATTATTAATAATCGTATGTTACGAAAAAAATTACTTCAAAATATTCGAAAATAAAGTCAATAGAGAGATTACGAAAGCCGCGCGGTCATTCATCAGAGGCGTAGGTACGGCGAGCCTACAAGGACCTTACGCAGTGCACATACGGAGCATTTTTGTCATGAATAAGTTAAATTATCCACGAGTAAGATTTTTAACAGCGGATAGAAATATTTAAACGTAAAAAAATTTTTTTTGTTCTTTGCATAATTTGATTTAGTTACTGATTCTGAGCCACTCCTAAAGATTTAGTACCCCTTTGCAATGTAACCCTGTAAAGACTAGGTTAAAGTCAATGACTAAGGAATCGCTAACAAATTGGGAAACTGGGATAGCACACTGCACATTTATCCTTATAGGTGTCGCGTTGTGTATGGTCTTGCCCGTAGTGATTATTTGATCAATTGTTCTGTCACTGCTGCCAATAATCAAATAATCACTACATTAAAGCTTATTCGAATATGTAAAACGTGTGTCAAACTAGCTAGCACAAAAAATCTAACATTCACATTTAAGTTGACATATGTGTTGCCAACGGTTGACAAGACCAAACACGGTGGCGCCATCTGAGATAAGCTTTTCCTGTGCTTTTCTTTAGATTAACATATTTTAAGACATTGTTGCAATTATCATCTATAATTATTTGTAAAAGAAACTTCGTTTCGGGCTACGTTAGACGATAAAATATGTATTACTATTACCATACAAAATCTATGGGCATGTCAAATCAAATCAAATAACTATTAGCAAGAATACATGTAATGTTGCGTTTTTGCAGCTCATAAAAGTACGTCGTTAGATTAATTTCAGCGTCTATATCATAATTATTGAAACATTTCTACTTTGTCAAATATTTCAAATTGTAAAGCTATACTTTAGTCCTGGTTTAAGCCTAGTAGTTTTTTGGAATATGGGGAATAGCGTTCATGTTATACAATATTAAATTGGTATATATAACCTATTTAAACTTTATACTATTATTAATATTAGGATTTACAAATGCATGGACAGTATTAGAGAAAGATTGGCAACATTTTATGACAACATATTTTTAAGCCAAAAATAATAAAACCCTATTTTTTGCTAACAAAGTAAATAACACTTTTAAAAAACATTGCCAACCCTTGCCTACATTATTGGACATATAATATAATTGCACAGATAATAACTAAATTAAATTAGAAAATTTTAAAAAACCCCTGACATAAATGCTGCATCAGCTCAAGGCCTCGATCATTATTTATTTAACACCTGCTCATTGAGACCATTATTATGAGCCCAAACACGCTGTATCTGCAGTAATTTGCATAGGAGTTGGGAATCCCACAGATTCCTTGATGCTGCAGATCAGTTGAAGGTTGTCATGTCTTACGAATACTACTAAGGTAACAGTGCATCATTTCAAATCAATAGGACCTGTAAAAGCTTGCAATAAACCTAAAAAATATTTTGTCAAGTAAGAAATGAGCCGATAACCTTTAAACGGCTGAACAGATCTTCATAAAATATAGCTAAGATCCATCACTGTAACATAAGCTTTAAAAAAAACTACATCAAAATCGGTCTATTCGTTTGGGAGCTACGATGCCACAGACAGATACACAGATACAGATACACACGTTTAACTTATAACACCCCTTTGTCAGGGGTTAAAAATAAAAGTGACATTCAAAATTTCAATATATTTAGTGTAATGATACAGAAATCTACGAAAAGATCAATCTAATCTGACAGATGTTAAGTTTGAAAATGTAAATAAAATAAATACAGGTGACTTTATATCCTCAAAAATTTTATATCTTATTTTTAAGATAGGATAGGAAATATATAAGTATTTTTTTTAATGTCCTGGTCGGTAAACCTTAGACGTCCGGTAACCACATATTCCTCAATCCATTTTTATTGCAAATAAAAGCTTGTAAAAAAGTCACTACGAAATACTATTGTATTAGGTTTATACCTGTAAAAATAGTTGTAATAATAGATGTAAATAAATAAAAAAATATTAATTACAGCCTTTGTATGAGGACTGTGAAAGTGTTAAGTTGAGGAAGTGCCAACAGCAAATCGGTTTCAATAAAAAATAAAAATAAATCAATACATAATTATAACTACATGACATTTACATTTGGCAACAATCACTTTGAATGATGATGGATGACAAAAGCATTCACTTTTAAGAATATAAAAGTCACATTATTAATCAGTAAGTAAATTACTACACGGGAAATGGTTTTATATTTGAAATACGCAAAAAAGGACTTTTTATAAAATTTTATTAGCCTCACTTGTTACTAATCAAATCTTGGAAGTCGTTTTTAACCTACCTTAAGATGTCTTATCGATTTCAAACTTTGTAAGTATGTGCAGGGCTCGGAACCGGTATTGAAAATACAGGTAAACAAGGTGTTATTCTGGAGACCCCGCACAGGAAGACGAAGTGTGGGCAGACCACCAGCAAGATGGTCGGACGATATTACAAAGGCGGCAGGACCGACCTGGACAAGAATCGCCGCACTAAGAGCTAGCTGGAGAGTGCTTCAGGAGGCATATGTCTAACAGTGGACGAAAAACTTATGCTGAAGAAGAAGAAGATAACACTGCGCTAAGTGAAGATACACTTCTATTTTTCTCACTCGCACATTTGACATTGGTTATCTTGTCTGGTACCGGTATCAATACCTGTATTATATCACCAAAATACCGGTAATTTTAACGGTATAAAACCTTTACTATTACGGTATACAAGAAAAAACCTGTATTACTATTACCAGAATAAACTATATTACCGGTATGTTGTGGAGGCCACATATGCAGTATTTAAAAAATACCGGTCTTTCAAGCCCTGAGTATGTGAAATTTAGATGACAATATAATAATTTTATACTATCGTTAATCGTGCTTGAGCCAGGGAGCTCGTGCGTACAGGCTCCTCTAAGTTTTACGAAGCTGAAGGCCTACTAGGAATTTCTTGTTCGTTCGGATGTATAAATCTAATAAATTAAAACTGCCATCTTCTTTTGTCAAACCTTTGACAATTTAAGAACAATTGAAAATGCTCATGTGTTTTTACACGGCTAGGTTCGGTTGTTTATAGTTTATCAGTGTGTGTCGTGCCGTGTGGGGACGGCCGTAAAGAATACACTTCCCCACTGCCAACAGGAGGCTTGTCGTAAAAGGCGACTAATTCCTGTAGCACGAGACGGGCAGCAGCGTCTGCGTGCGAAATATTATAAAAAAACTGCGCTTGTCAACCCGCCTGCCAAGCGTGGCGAGTATTGGCAATCCCCCCCGATAATAGAAGGCTTTGGAGCAGGCCTATGATTAGCAGTGGACGTCCTATGGCTGAAATGATGATGATGATATTTTATCAAAAGATTAACACAAGTGAATAGTTATTTTAATTTATTAGGCTTATCCGACTGAACAAACAAAACATTTTTTTGGTAGGTATGTCTCTGACTGGTCCCATCGTTCATTTTAAACTGGAAACTTCAATACATATATCCAATGTGTATACAATCATTTTGTATATTATCTCTTTTATCTAATTTTTGTGTTCTAAAATATAAAAAATAAGTTAAAATAAAATAACGGCCTGATAATACACAACTTTCTACGAGATCGTAAACTCACTAACCACTAGTCTCTCAAAAACCGATTATACAGGGTGAAAAATCATGCGACAAACTGCGATGTATACATTTAAATGTTTTAACAATAAGGCCATCTATATAAATTGCATTTTATAGATTTTTTTTTAGGCAATCATTGAAATAAATAGTGAATGTTCGCTACAATCAGATTTTCATGCATTTTGTAGGTTTTCCATTTTATGTTTGGTGAATTGTTTCATTTTCGTAAGTTGGACAAAGTTATCGCATTATTTTAGTTTAGCCCTGTATATTTGGGATGCCACATCGTTGCCTGTTGTGATTGGTTAACGAAACGTTAGAGTACAAATAGTACAAATAAAATTAAAATTAGCACTAAATAAATACACATTGGAGAAACTTATAACCTTTTTAAATAATTTGTTGCATGTTAATTCTGCGTCAAAAGTAGCATGTCATAATATTCTCTTGAGTCTATGGAATTAAATTATAATCTTAAGTAATAAGAGATTGAATTGTGGAAAAACGGACTAGGAGTCGTATTCTTAAAGCATTAGAAATTTATTATAATTTGAGTATAAACACAAATCTTCTTGACTTTGGGGCGGCCGTCTGACGGTCGCGGTTAGTATGGGCTAGAATTTTGTCTTACGGTTAAAGGTTTTCATATTGACTTGTATTTTTTTTTGTTTTCTTGCATATTATTATTATTTATTTAACAGTCCTCTTTTATACTAATAAATAAAAGGAGAGTAACTTAACGTCAAAATACGAACATATATATTATCTTTGAATTAAAGATAAATTATTAAGGGCTGTATTTCGGCGAGTTTTTAAACACGTTTCCTATAAAAGTTTTGTATGAAAGTGTGTTGATGTTTTTGGCTTATCTTCTTAATTAAGGTTAATACATTAATTAACAATAATATTTGTGTCGTTATTTACATATGTTATTTGATTTACATATTTTTATTTAAAAATGAGAAAAAATAAGGTACCTAGTTTTTATGTTAAATCATAGTTTTTTTTTGAGAATACGTTTTTCTATTTTATTTTGATGCTTTATTCAACAAAAAAAAACCGATTAAATCGTTCGAGCTGTAGAACGCCCGCCAGGTGGGTGTCGGAACATCACACGAGGGGAAGTTTAAGATGGCCGTGTCACACAGTGCACAGGAAAAAGGTTAAAATTTGTTGTTTCTGATTTTACGTATTTTTAATTAGTCTAAATCAATATTGCTATTACTCGTATATTACTAATGCTTCAAAAATACGTCACCTGAGTTTATTTAGTTAATTTCGACGACCAGCATCGCCACAGCAAGTAGTATCATATCTCGACGCGTGAAACAACTTATTACATACTGTACGGTATTCTACAATGGACGGTCGTATTCGATGATACAACATGAATTATGCGAACCATGTTTAACATTTAAGGGATATTTGCATAAAGCCAGCCTATTTACATAAATAAAAAAATATTTGTATTATGTCGTACGCGATATGTAAGGTATTTGTCACACATCGTCTACATCATATGAAACTATTAGGATTAATGGAAATAATTGACATGGGCGAGCTCATCCCTCCCGCACATTTATTAAAATTCATACCTAATTATTATATAAGAAAAGGAGAATGGCGGAATCTGACACATTTTTAGAACACGAATGAATTTGGTACGCAAAGCCCTAATAAAAGTTTGTGCTTAATAGAGGACGAAAGAGTTTCGTCTATAAGCGAAAAAAGTAAACTTTACGTTTCAAATTAGTATAAAGTTTTTGGAATACTCAAGGACATTAACATATTTTTTTTACTTGATAGATAAACGGATCTTTTTATTGTTTTTAAATTATTAGTACAATGCGATTTGTCAGAGGGCGGTAAAGGAGGACCCGTTTTTTAAATAAATAAATGTGGTAGGTCGAGTATGTGCAGATATCTCTTTCTTTTTCTAGTATGTGTTTGTTCTCTGTGTGTCATTTTAAATGGTCACGGCTCAACTTTAGTATAGCCTCATGATGTAAAGCAGGAGTTCTCCCGCTTTCCAAATTACTTATTAATTAAAGGTTTAACTATAATAATTTGGCCACGCACATATTTCATGTACCGAAATTCGGTTCCGCCATTCTCCTTTAATGGTGGCAGTACACATTTGTCAGAGTGCTTTCGCTTTCGTTCTCGCAAATGCCTCTGGCAAGAGGTCCGAGTGCGAGGGCGCCCCTGTACATTCTCGCGTCGTCAGTCGCAATTGTAAAGCCGAAAAGATGGAGGAAGACCTTGAGCTTGCTGCTGCCTTGCCTTGTGTGCTATCAACTTTTACAAATATTTATAAATACACACACACAAAAAAAGAAATGGCGTAAGCGGCGATGGTGTGGTCCAGATGCATCGAAATCGAACACAGTATATTCAAAGCCACACTTTATATAATAAATATATATTATAATATTAATAATATTATGTCTCCGCGTCCTACGTCTAAACATTGCGACGACACGCTTGTAACTAAAAGACTCGAGAGTGTACATGGGTGCACTGGTCTGGTCTCACGAGGGAGACCGAGGCCCTCGGACTCGTGCGCAAAACCGAGACCGAGAGCGAACGAGCAACACCGAGTGACCCCGAGCACGGCTGGCGCTCTCCAGCCCCCCTAGCATGATAACCAAAACACGATATCATATAGCGATTCATCGACACTAACATATTTTTTAATATAATGGATATGCCCGGTTGAATTTTTATAGAAACAGCGATCATAACATTCGGCTTCACCGGCACGGCGATTTAACATGGCGGACATATCTATCATATTTTTACAGTTGATGTCGATATATCATATCGTATTTTGTTATACGATATGATATACCGACATGATTATTGGTCATGCTAGAGGGGCAGTACACTCTCGCACTCGGCCTAGCTCGGTGTGTCTCGGCGAGAGTGTATCGCCGCCATAACACTCAACGTATTTACTAAGTATAATATGCACCCCCCTACCTCCCCCGCTGCCGCTACACGGGGCCCTGCCGCGCCTGCCGCGCCTGCCGTGCCTGCCGGCGGCGGCGGCAGTACACGCGCAGCAGCGCGGCCGCGAACACCAGCGCCACGCCCGCGCCGCCGCCCCACGACACGCGGTGCCCGTACACCGCGCACGACAGCAGAATCGACACCGCCTGAGAGAGACATCACTATTAGGCTGAGCTCAGGTGACCGCGCGAACGAGATCTAACTAGACAGTGTTAGGACGCTGACTAGAGCCAATGAACTTGAGGAATAGACACAGGTTTGTCGAGCAGCGCGTCTCAGCGATCACTGTCGAATTCAGTAGGAGTGACAGAGAAGGTGCTGCTTGGAATGAAAGGGCCTAAGTGCCAAACCACAAAATACACGATTTTAATGAAAATAACCACTTTTTTTAAAACTCAAAAATGGCAAATGCTTTAGTAAAATAAAAGCCATAATTTTGCCTGAATCAACATTACTATAAGTACAAGTGAGAAAAATTAAAATGTAGGTATTTTAAGAGGCAAATTTATTTATGTTTTCCATCGAGTGAAGTTTGTGGAATCGTGTTTTAGAAATGAGCATTAGGTCAGAAATTCGATTAATTATAACTGCTTTTTAAAAAAATTATATGACCTGTAGATTTTACATAAAACCTTCTTTAGTTAGCACAATTTGGCTACATTCAGCCTCTTAACCGTTTACATTACAGATCTTATTCAGTAGAAAGCATTACAACAGCCGCGAATAACAGTTTTGATCAGTATACAACGTAAACCAGAGTAGCTATTTGTATTAAATTTTGCGGGTTGCCTTGCAAAATCTGCCTTAAAAAATTAAGAAGAGATAAGAAAATTCTTCACAAATATTTAAAAATTTGTGCAAGGGTTTTTATTTGGCTAGCTAATTGTATGGGTTATCTGTCAAAACAAGTGCGAGATAAGTTATCTGGAACTAATCAGGAAGACGTGGTGTAAGAGGCCTTAAGGATCCTATAACAAAGGGCGTAACTGTCGCTCCTCATTACTAATCCCGTACGCAAAACGTGACAAAAGAACACCTAAATTAAATACTTGTAGAGAAGACTGCTACATATTATATTGCTACGCTCTGGGTCAAGCGCTACAATGCCTTTATTTAGTAGTGTGAAGTGACCGATACTACGATGTATTCATGTAGCTACGAGTCGCCTACGACTGCTACGCGTAATCTTGCTACACATTGCGAGTGCTACGACGCCATAGGCTGCTACGATAAGATCACGCTACCTACAATGACTACGATTCCTGAAATCCGACCCGACTAATGATGCAACAACTCAACTACCTTTCGACATTGACTACACCCTACATTATCAATACGAAAGCTACATATTGAAAATAAATGAGAAAACTGATACCTCACTAGTATCCTATAGGACAGCGTGTGAATTTACTTCCATATTACTATTTCCGTATTAAAAGACAATATGACGTTTGAGTACTTAGCTGTACTCACAGGGCGCGTGTCTTCTGCGTTACGTTGCGTTCATTGGTTTTGTACGCACAAGACCGCGCGAGTCGTGAACGCGGAGAACCGATGTGGACCTCGTTCTCGCGGTGCCCGCGCCACGTAGCGCTGCTCTTAGTTTTTTCACAAACAGACCCGCACGCATACGACCGCCCACTGGACCCGCTTCGCGCAGTCGAGGGGGCCCTAAGACGCACGAGTATAACAGAGAAGACCTAAATTAAATACGTAGAGAACACTGCTACGCATTATATTGCTACAGACTGCGTCAAGTGCTACGATACCTTTATTTCGCTACGACTGCTACGCATAATTTTACTAAAAGTTGTGTCCGATGCTACGATGTATTTATGTACGACTGCTACGCATAATCTTGCTACAACTGCGCAGTGCTACGACGCTTTAGACTGCTACGGTTAAATCGCTCTAGCTGGAAAGACTACGATTCCTGTAACCCTACCCGTCTAATAATTCAACAACCTTTCGACATTCACTACACCCAATATTATCAATACGAACGCTATAGATTGAATGTTACAAATGAGACCTAATACCGATTTACTGTAATTATTACTTTTAAAGATTTTGTAATTTATCTACATTCTGGTCCCAACAACATCCCTACCAACTGCAACATCTTTAGTTGGTCGCCGTGCGAAGCAGAAGCGGTAGTACATGTACAGATGCACCGCCGCTACCATGAGCAGCAAGCCCGTGCCTCCACCGTTTGGAATGCGGTACCCAAACACGGCGCTCAAGTAAAGTATCCACCCCGCCTGAGGGGGATATTTTTTACCTTATTTAAGGGAATAATTTTAGGGCTTATATACAACAGTTTTTACTAACATTCTAATTTCGAAAAAAATAACCTATTTCACCTGACCTACGATTCAGAATCGATCGATAACAATCTGTCGAACGAAAAACCACGAGACTTTATATGGTTTAACGTTAGTGTGGTTTACTGTGTATAGCAGTAAGTGTGTTCAGCGCTGACCTGCCTGAGCGTCATGATGATGGTAAACACGACGGCCCCGAAGCGCGCGATGGTGCGGTAGATGAGCAGCTGCCCTGCGGCTGAGCTCGCCGACAGCAGTAGCACGTCCAGCGCGAATACAGGGTGCTGCAAATGTCGAGCTTATTTTTCACTAATAAATAAATAAATATCAATCGTACAATAGTTTAAGTAAGTACGTGGAGACGTATTTTTGAAACATTAGAAATGAATCTTGAATTCGAAAACGAAAACAATTCGTGTAAGTACCTATAAATTTATTTTTATTGCTCACAATTTTATCTATTTTAAATTAAGTGTTATTAAATAATTGAAATTTTGTAACTATTTTCGTTTCAAGCAGAAAATATTGAAACCGAAATACGAAAACCCATTGATTTTTAAAACCGGTAATGCGTCGCTTATAATAGAACGTACAGAAAAAATAATTATGTTTACTTGTCAATATCATTCTTCCGTACTTTCTACTCTACTAGTAGAAATCGAAAAATGAGTAGGTTGGACTACTCGTAGCAGTATTCCCGGAATAAATTTTCAGGAATAGTGATTTTAGGTATTCACATGCTAATCTTGCGATGTCGTATTCAGATTGAAATTCGCAAGATTCAAAAATACGTCTCCTGGAACTTTCAGTCAAATTTTCTATTTAACACGCGAGCTTGTACTGAAAAGGTGAGTGATTAACTGTTTACTTTAATTATTGTTTCTTTTTTATGTGCTTACAAAAATTCGCCTAAATTACCTCCTAAAATGTAGTAAAGTTTAACAGCATAGTTTAAAAAACTATAAAACACATTTCTATATGTAACGGCACCAGTAATTGTTGGTGACGAATTTGTTACGAACGAATATGTTCGGTGGACTGACGGACGACTTAGTAATGGTTGCAGTATGCCATTGGATGCGTTGACATAGCTTGACGGATAAGCAAGCTGAAGTGACAGTGGGCGAGGCACACAGCACGTAGAACTGACGGCCGATGAGGCAGAAAGGTTCTAGAATAGAGGCCACGTACCGGCAAGCGCAGCGTAGGACGTCCACCCACAAGACACAGTGGACTGACGACCAGGTAAAGGTTGCAGGAAGCCGCTAGATGCAGGCTACTTCTAACCGGCCAATCTGAAAGTCAATGGGGTAGGCCTATGTTCAGCAGTGGACATCCTATTGCTAAAATGATGATGATGACTAGATGCGCAAGGCCCAGATCCGCTCGCTGTGATGTTCTAGTCTCTATTATGTTCAGCTGTGTACTTTCAAGGGGTGGTAGTGGTGGTGATGACAAACGTACTTGTAACAGCCTAAGCGAATGCTGTGTACTGCTGTGGTGCAGCAGCGAGGCGGCAGTGAGCATGCACGAGAACAGGTTCACGCCGCACAGCATCTGCAGCGAGGTGCAGTTGTACGACTTGAACAGCGCCCCCTGCCACGACGAGGTAAAACTGTCGCAAACCATGTACAGCCCGAGTAGGGTTATACCGGACATCGTTGTCACTGTTGACACTGGAAAACAAGTTCCGGTTAAAGATCTTTATTCACTTAAAGAACATGAACTGTATTACAATATTTAAGTCACACTATCTCGCAAAGAAACATCATAGACAATTAAAGAGCATAGCCTTTTCCATAGCACGCTGTGCAACCTTCAGCTTTCTTATGAGGCCTATAGGATAGGTCACGTTTCTGTTCCATATTATGTCATCACTGGAACACACACGGGTTGAAGACTTTCGACTAAGGGCTATGGTCACTGTTTCTATGCGAGATCGAATCAGAAATGAAGACATCAGTAAACGAACAAAAATCGCTGACATAGCCCAACGGATTAGCAAGCAAAAATGGCAGTGGGCGGGGCACATAACACGTAGAACTGATGGCCGATGGGGCAGAAAAGTTGTAGCATGGAGGCCACGTACCGGCAAGCGCAGCGTAAGACGTCCACAAGGTGGTCAAGGTTGCAGGAAGCCGCTGGATGCAGGCCGCTTTCATCCGACCAATTTGGAAGTTATCGGGGGAGGCCTATGTTTAGAAGTGGAAGTCCTAAGGCTGATATGATGATGAATGAATGAACACGATCATTAAAAGGTACATAAGTCAGCATTACCCCCCCCCCCCCCCCTACTACACTTCACGTAATTAATGGACTTCTCCCAAAGGTTTAAGTCCCAATCTTACCAGCGTTATCGTCATGGCTCCCGAACATAAAAAGCACCATTCCCACAGAGATCATAACGGCTGTGATGTACTCGTATAGCTCGTACTTGGTCCGCGATATCAGCTTGCCCATCATCATCACCGGGATCACTTTACACGACTTCGATAGCACCTGGAAAGTTTTATCTTTAAACTAGTTGTTCCTGCGAACTTCATACCTTCGTACTCTTCTTTTTTTTATGTTTTAATAGTTATTCTGCTATTCAGGACATAGGTATACAAATCCCACAAATCAAGATCATAAAAATCGGTCCAACCGTTCTTGATTTATAAATAGTGTTGCTAACCCGAATTTGTTTTATTTAAATATATAGATGGATAGATAAACATTTAGATAATAATAAATGAATGACGTTTATTTCGCTGCCACAAAAAATACAAATACATAATAAACAAAAGAGTATTAACACACTCTCATTGTGGTAAGCAGTATCAAAATAACTAAGGGACTAACGCTCAGCAAGTGCGAGAGTTAGTCTCGCTAAAACTCGAGAATGACTTGACCGATTTGGATGATTTCTTTTTTGTTGTGTTCGTAATTTTAAGGACAAAGTTTGTATGAAAAGAAAAAAAATTAAAGTTTCTCGGAAAGTTATATAATTTTGCTACCACGGGCAGAAATTTCGTTTGATAGGTGTCTTTGGGCAAGACAGAGTTTATTATTATTATTATTATGTTATTGGCAGGCAAGCAGTTGAAACAACTGATAACAGCCTGCATCTCGTTGTCATAGTTTAAGTTATCTTTTCCTCCAGATACTTATCTAATCTGTTCTTAAACTGGTTAGTAGTTTGTGCTGACACCACTTCTGGTGGCAATTTGTTCCATGCCTCGATCACTCTGTTATTAAAAAAGTGCTTGTGGGGTTTTTTAAATGAACGGGTCTTTTGCGAGTTTGCTCGGACAGCTAGTTTAAAATGAAACCAAACAACATACCAACTCCGAGGTCTGTAGTAAGGAGTTAACATCCATGTGTTACCAGGTACCAGACAATGTATTTTGCCAGGGGCGTTTTTCAGCACACCCAGACTCGAGACAATTCAGAAAATATTGTTTTTTGAATCGAAACCGAGAATCGAATTCGGGACCTATACGTTCAAGGCGAATCAACGCGCCACTACATAAATCGGGTCATCTATTTATAATGTTGTCTCAACTTAATTATCTAAATTCGTAAAATATTATTTATAACCGCTTGAGCACAACCTTGACTGATATCGTTCATGCTCGTACAATCTTATCTATCTCTTACTAGTAATTAAAATCGGATAAACGCGAGTTGAACTCGTGTGGTAAGGATTCCGCACTTCATGTTATCTATAAATAAAAAACTTTTGTCAAAGGATACAGTTAAATTATCATTTATTTTCTTCAATATCTTCAAACTACTTATTAAAAAAAAAACTTTTTTAATTAGTAATCTTACAGTAAGGTTTAGTCACTGGCCCTCAACACCTCTTGCCGCATCTAAGGATTATGGTCGAGCGACCCTGTCTAGGAAAGGGACAAAATGGTGGGAAGAAAATTTTCTTAAATTAAGATTGTCGCAACGACGCATAGATATTGCATTTTGAACTTTTTTGTTGCATTTTTTTAACTCACACTCAGTCAACAAAACGGATTTAAGTTGTCATCAGCATGGAATACAGTGATTCATAAGTGTAAGTCGCGTGTAACGCCGTCCAAAACAAACCCGGACACTGTTAGTATAGTTTGTCGGTTTCACTGTACCACGGTCCACGGCCACAAATATTGAAGAAGTGCAGGTGGGTGAATGTTTTTCTTCGCGCTCGGGCAGACGACGCCTAACATCGCCATTCATCTCGTTACCACGGTCTATGCAATTAGGTCGAAACGTCGGAAAAATCTATTTAGGATTTTAAAAGAGGTAAGTATGTGTTGCACATCGAGTACATACCCTAGAGAGCAGCAATACGATCCATCTTTCTCCGAAACAAGTAAGTGAGTTTTCACTTACATTTAGTATGAAATGACAGCTCCTGTCAACTCTCGCCCATACAAAAACAGTACAGATACAGATTAAAAAATGGCGGAAAAATTTGTCGAACAAATCATGTGACATTTCTACTCCATAGAGTAAGTGCTCCATGGTGTTGCATTAATACCCGTGTAGTGTATCGTGTTAAATGCAAAGATAGGCGTTGTAGTAAACCTAACTTACCTGAGTAGGAAAACTGACGTACTTCAGCGCCTCGTACTGACACCACGCGCTGATGATGTTGGTAACGGAACAGAATGAGAACTTATACAAGGGGGCAGACACCAGCGGCTGCTGGGTGCAGACCAGCCTGCCCAAGGCCACCATGAAGGCTAGCAAGCGGTTAATGAACACCAGGAATTGGGAGTCGTCGAATTTGATCAACGTCCCGTCTGGCATTATGTAGTTCTGTGGAGAAAGTGAATCTAAAATATGATTTTATTCGCAATGGTTATAACAATTGTAACTTTATTCCGACAAATAATTTATTGATTTGCATAAGTATTGATTGAGCAGGCGACAAAGCGTACGCTTAACTTTGTGGAAGCCCTTAAAAATTTCAGTAGTTTATTTAAATAAACTTTATTGGATAGATTGACACAACAATGGACAAAAGGTGGACTGAATGGCATAAATTGTTGTTATTCAAGCAAAAAGTGTCATTTATGTGCTTTACGATATACAATCTTATAGTGGTAAACCACTCCGGTCCACTGAACAAGTATCTTCAGTGGACCGGGGTAGGGGCCTTACCATGAGCTCTTAAAACAGCATTACTTTAACCTTGTTTTGTTTTTTCTAGCATTATTCATCAACGTTATTAAACGTTTATAAATACAAAAAAAACTGAATAAGGCTTTAGTTGTTTCTTAGCTAATTAATGCTTAACAAGTTGATTGATAACTTTTTGTGAATAACGCTGTTAAGTTAGACGAAAAATAACACCGCCTAGGTATTGCTTAGAGTTGATAGATAGGCTCCACATTTAACTCTGCCTGGTCAAATTCTAACCTGCGTCATTATCTTCTCCTGAAGCAAACCCCAAACCAAATACACGTACATCAGGCCAGTGAAACAGAAGGCGAGCTCAATGCCCTCTCGCGTCGGGGTTTCGTCAACTTTAACCGGCTTTATCGAGTCGGGTAACCGTTCTGTCGGCTCCCCGAAACACGCGTGTAGTATTCGAGACAGATGTGTCGAGTTCCCTGCAACAAAAGGGATGATGGCACCATCAATTGATGTACTTTTTGTGACTGGACGACGCAGCGTGGTTAGACATCCGACGCAGTGGACTGACGACCTGATCAAGGTTGCGGGAACAGACTCACATCGAAGCGCGACTTTAAGAAGCTTTGTCTCTGTTATTTTCTTTACTCATAATGGCGTGGCGTAGCGTAGACGTTTACAGGTACGCCTCATTGGATAGCCACTACAAGGCCGAGGTCGTAATGCTTAGCCTCGCTTAGCGTCTAGCGTCTAGGAGTGTTCGTTAATTAACGAAGTTACATTTCGAGTTACGGATTAACTTTAATGCTGTAATACTATACTGCTATTCTCTGTACTTAGTCAAACGTCTTTTTTCAACGAGCAAATAAATTTTGCCGCGTAAACGAGCTTCGTCTCAGACGAAAACTTTAATATACTTAGTGATGTTTAAATGCACCTAAGTCAGATGATAGCTTGATTGACTGTACTTTGCTTTATGATCGATCTCTGAATAATTAATACAAACTGTGATTGTGTTTATAAATTTTTCATGTCCTGCCTAAACTTCCATAGCCCTTACAAACATTTTTTATAAGTAAACAACTCACGAAACTTTTAACTTTGACAAAGTAAATTTTTATAGTACCATATTAGGGACGTATGAACATAGCTCAATCAAATAATTAACTTTTATTTATTTTCTCTTGGGGTCTCGCTTTGCTGAGATGGCTGAACCATCAATAAATATACCAATTGTGGTTTGAGTTTCAGTAAGTATGAATGAAATAGAGTACAGACAGCCTGGTAGGTCCTGTTTCATTAAAAATTGAAGAGGTTTTTATCAGTAACATTATGTTTAATAGCCAGGTATCAAGTCACAATTAGCTTTTAGATATTGTCTCCTATAACAACATTATTAAGGTTCAAAATGTGGTTAAAATTTATCGTAAGCTAACAATGCCGATGAAAACAACTGTATCAAAAAATTAAACTGATTGTGTCATGCCATAAATCAGTTAACCTTGCCATTAACGGCTGATCATTAAAAAGAAATGGGTTATAAACTTACCTATTTTATCGAAATAATTAGATTTATCGAGGTATTTGTACAACATGTAGCCTGGAAGTAGTACTGTGGCATATCCGCCTATGTTTAAAAGTAATTGGAAAAGCCTGAAATAAACAAATTTTGTATAAGAATAAGTAAAATATTTATATGCTATCTTTGTCTTTTCAAAATCGCTATACACCATATGCAATCAATAAATAAATATTGGATAACATCACATACATTGCTCTTGTATATCTCACACATGTTTACGTAAATAAAAATTATCTTATCTTATCTTATCTTATCTGATCCTAAGATAAGTCGCTAAAGCACTTTGTTATCGAAATCAGAAAAAAAGACGGTACCACAACACCCAGACCCAAGAGAACATAGAAAAATTCTTTTTCTACATTGATCGAACTCGCGACCTCAGAGATAGCGACGTTTAGTCCGGCGTTCCCGCCTCTCGGCTAAGGAGGAGGAATTGGACGATTATCATTTAAGCCCAATTCTGGCTCTTGTCATGTTGGACTCAAACCAAAAATATCGATTATGGCCAGTTTCGGAACAGGAAGGGGGGCGGGGTCCGGCCATGAGTCTGGCTCACGGGCTAACGGAAGTAGACGGAAGGATCGTCCAATGGCAGCAATTGTCCCCACAAAGCAGCGTTGCCGTTAGCGTACATTTTACACATTAGACGTATCTTTTATTATGTTATGTTTATAAAATTTTTGCAGCAAGCCTTTTATAAATGTCATACAATAATTAATGAAATCGAATTGGAGTCGATCATGACTGTACCTGGATTATGCGAACTACCTACCCAAGCTAGAGCCGCCCTGCTTACCTTGTACCTTTTTAGCGCTGGCTATGTTACCTTTTGGGAATTCAGTTGCGGTAACACTGGCCACAAAGTTAAGAGGAGTCCGTCCTCTCTATAACAAGTGCTTTACTACAGTATGTACTTTGATTGTAGTAAACAACAATACGAAGAAATAAAAAAAACCTAATGTTCTTTTTATTGATGTTTATTTTACATCACGTACCTAGTTTCCTATACGTTTTTCATAGTGACAAAAAATGAACGGTGTAAATTTTTAATTTATAAATCCAATTTAAAAGTACGTATGTTTACGACTCACCAAGCATACTCCACATACATATAGCTGCCTGCCTGCTCATACACAGTTATGATGTGTCTATAAAGGCGTACTATGAACCATGTTGTCAGTACGCAGGCTGTGATTTTGATCCTGTGGGCAGAAGAAGATCTTGAAATGAGATTTATTTAGATAATTATGTAGTGTAGAGTTATTTTTAACCTACTACAAAATTCACGAATAATTCTATCTACTCGGATGAACCAAGTCTTTAAACTACAACATAAGACAGTATTTATCTTCATTGTGCCATACTTGTGTTATAGAAATCATGATTACATGATTTAACAGACAATTAAAGTTCTAAATATCTAGGCCCAACTCTTACTACAGGCGCGCGTCCATAGTTTATTGACGTCATATTTCAACACTCCGCATGCCCGCATTACGCCAGCGGTGTTAGTAGGAAGGTATTTTGCGTTTATACTAATGTAGTGGATTTTTTTAAATAGAGTATCAAGATTATGTATTAAATTGACATAAATTATGCAAAAACGGACTGAGCGAGTGTTGTACTATGATGTCACGAAATCGAGCGCGGGCTGGAGAAAACCCGCGTCGCGCAAACATTTTAGAATCTTGGAAACTAATTGATGTATTGAAAAAATATTTTCACCCATATTTTTACCGAAAATATGGAGGGTTGAAAATATAAATTATTGAACATTCTTCATAATGTTGATGACCACTTGATACTACAGAGATTGCAGCAGAAAAAGAAATGAGAACAAGAGAAAGAAAGAGAACAACAAAGAAGCTAGGAGAATGAAATTTGGCTGACACTAGGCCCACATTGAAACAGGGTGGTGGCTGACATACAACAATGGTGAGAGTTAGAGGATGCCTATGTCGAAAGGCACACTTCATTAAGTGATATTTTGTGAAACGGATGCTTATGTAAGTACTGTATTACTCGTTTTACAGAATAAAGGGCTAAAACTATGTAGATGAGGATTGTTCATAAAATTAAAAGTATTTCAACAGTTTCCAAATGTTTATATTTAACATGGATAAAAATAAAATAAAACATACAGTCAAATTGAGACCTTCTCCTTTGTTGTAGTTGGTTGAAAATAAATATTTATTTTCTTGTTTATAAAGGTACCTAACCTACCTAATAGGTGTGAATTATGTGGTCAGGTTGAGTTTAGGTTTTATATTTTAACTCATCAAGCATACATAAACAAGACAAAAGAAAATCCATTGTTATGCGGTCTAATGAGACAACTTGGATTTTGAAGACCAATGCATTGGAGAACTGCGAAATAAATTAACATGTTGCACTTAACAAATTAAAGTTGTATAAAAAAATTGCTGACTGATTGAAAAACTGATGTATTTAGAAGTGATTGGTTTTTTTGATTAAGCATATTATATTCAAAACACTTGTAGTTATTTCCTCTACGTAAACAATTTAGTTCTTTTAAGAAAATTATTAAAATTATTAGGCAGGTATAATATTTCAAAACAAATAGTTACAGCAACCAGAAATTTTTCAGAGAGTATTTTGATGTTGATTTCTCACACCTGCAAAAATTTTATAAAACTATTTACATATTACTACTGAACCCTAAAATTTGAGGATTGTAATTCACTAGTATTGCAAAAAATGAGAATATAGACTAATGTGATTCATCTCCACGTCTTTAACTATTTCTTATTATCATCATCATCATTATTTCAGCCATAGAACGTCCACTGCTGAACATAGGCCTCCCATTGAAATTTTTTCCCCATTTTCTTACTATGGAAAGTTGTAATTTTGTTATGATGAATGATCAAGTCTTAACTTTGATTTCCGTATTCAGAAGTACCTTCATCTGTATTTCAAGTTTTAAGTCAAGTTCTGTTATAAACAAATCAAGCTTGTAGACAGTATAATTATAAAATTATACAAAACAACAATATTTTTCACGAGTGAATACGTTAGTAAAACTTACCAGGTCATCAACTTATTTCTACGAATAGAAAAGTATTAACTAAGTTAGATTTGTTTATTCATATTGCTTTATTTATGAAAACATTAACACTAAGTCAAGTATTTGTAAGCATAGAAAATCTCGTTATCGGTATAAAATTAGTGTCACTGTGAATTTGATAACTCATTCTGAGTAAAAAAAAATCTATAATGCAAAAATCAGTATTCTCTAACAACTAACAAAGTATATAAACAAAACTTACACGATAAAAATCCTCGACCGCATCGTACAAAATTCACTAATCCACTTGAACACTAAAGTTCCAGTCTTGATATGTTAGATGAGAGCTACTATTATAATTAAAATTATGTTACTATTTCTACACACGCGTTAGATTTCTGGGAGAGAAATAAAAAATTTGACCAAAATTGGACCAAAATCAAGTGACATGTCAACGTCACATTGACAGAATAACTCATGATTTTGACTTTGACATTCAATGCGTTCCGTTTTCCGCAATAGGTAAAATCTGCCTCTCTCCTAAAGAATCATTGCAAATACCACTAAAACTCTTTTCTTATTTCAGGTGATTGTTGTGTTAGACGGAAATGCAAATGATTTTGACAAAATCAAATTGACAAACAAACACTCTGTGTCAAGTAATAATTTGGTAACTCGTCTATTTTTTACGCCTTTTATTTTGAAAAATCTACATTACTAAATTCATTTTTTGCATACTCTCTAAGCTCGGAGTTGGCACTAATGGTCTAATGCTGATGGAATTTCACAGCAGAGCCAAATATAGTGATGATGTGGTATGAGGCGGTAATGTTTTTATTAGAGTTTTTGGCTGCTTTGTGCGCTGTTGCTGTGTGTGGACCTTGCTTTTTGGCTTGTGCTAGAAGACTGTTGCTGGGGGATGAACTGCTCCAAAGAGGTGGGCATGCTGTTCACGAAGCAGAAGTTCTCGGGTGTGATGAACCAGCCTGCCCTTATTACAAGAACAACGTCCGATATCTTATGGTGCCAGCTACAAGGCGGCGCAGTTACACATCACCGACAAGGCAGCCGTCGTAGTATTTTGTAATTTTACTTTTGATAGCGCTAATAAACGTTTTTGATAATAGAATGTCTTACAAGATCGTTTTTAACCTGTTCTCGTTAATAAACTTTTTAGGACTATTCAGGACCTACGCTACCTAGGTACACGCTCATTAATATTATTGCATTTTTTAATCAGTTAATTTGTCATTTCATCATCATCATTTCAGCCATAAGCCGTCCACTACTGAAGTTAGGCCTCCACTATTGACTTCCAGATTCGCCGGTTGGAGGAAGCGGCCTGCATCCAGTGGCTTCCTGCAACCTTTTCCAAGTCGTCTGTCCACCTTGTGAGTAAGTCCAACGCTGCGCTTGCTGGTATACCTACCAGCAAGAGCACGAACCCGTGGACTCCATTCTAGAACCTTCTGCCACATCGGCAGTCAGTTCTACCTACTTGCGATCTCGGCATTAATAATGCTCGAAGGCTTTAGTCGAGTTTACCAATAATAGGCCTTCGGATAAACATGGACAAAACGAAGATTATGTCGAATGTCCATGTTGCGACTACGACTATACAGTTGGGAGCTCAATCCTCAAATTGGTTGACAAATATCTCTTCCTGGGACAAGTAATCCAGTTGGGTAGGTCTATTTTGAGGAGGTAATTGTCAAATCCAGTTGGTTGTGACGATTACCTCGACGACGATGTGGCTCAACATCCAACAACTGGGCAGCGTTCGAGACACTACGTTTTCTCGTCCAAAATACCTCGAGAGCCTAAAAAAGGAAGTTTACAACCAGTGAACCAGTGAGTGTTATCTACCAGTGATGACCTAAAACGCGGAACTGAAACGAGACGCCTCTCACTATGGACCCCATAAGAAAGTTCAATGTTGTAACATTAAACTTGGGAAATGGCTGTGCTCGGTCTTTATATGCGAGTTCGAATCAGAAATGAGGAGATCCATAAGCAAAGAAAAGATAGCACAACAGATTAGCAAGCTCTTAAGTGGCAGTGGGTGTAGCATATAGCACGTAGAAATATACCGCACGTAGAATAACACCGCTTCCAGACGGACTAACGGTAGTGTCCTATGCTTCATCATGACATGACATGAAGATTGGTTCAGAAGGTAGGTTTAATTATTGGTTTTCAAGTAGTAGCTCAACAGTTCAGGGTTATCAAATAAATATTAAATACGTTTATTTAAAATGAAACCATTTTTGCGTGTTATTGTTTTGCAGTTTTTATTTTTATGTTGTACAGCACAGCACTACACTACACCACGGGGTAGTCGATGTCTTCGTTGTCGACTCGTATCTTGGGGTCCTTTTTGTGCTTTGGCAGCGAGAGTCCAGCGGAGAGTGCGCCATCAGCGCCGCGTGCGCTCACCATGCGCGGGCTGGAGCGGACCGAGGCGGATGACAGGGAGTCGCAGTACCCAACCAGGGATCGTGCCTTTACTTGGTGATGAGGAATCTATGCACAATAAAATTTGTTTATCATCATCATTATTTCAGCCACAGGACGCCCCCTGCTGAACATAGGCCTCCTCAAGTGAGATCCAGATCCAGATTGGCCAGTTTGTAAAAAATAATCAATATTTAAAACCTAGGTTTGATGATCAAAAATAACGTCCATGCTTCGAAATATTTGATTTGACGACCGGCTGGTCTAGTAAATCACGCTATGAAATACAAAGTCAGGCGGTTGCGGGTTCAAATCCTGCAGGGGGCAAATGGGGCAGCAGGCCCTCTCGATCTTGAGTGTAACGTGTTCGAGAGGGCCCGCTTCCCCATCTCCACAGACCTCGCCTAGGCAAACGCAGCGTAGGGCGCACCCGACAAGGTAGAGTGATGATATATGAAAAGGCTGCTGGAAGTGGATGGAAAAGAATAGCCGAGAATTGGGCTCAGTGGCATGCATTGGGATTGGGAGAGGTCTATGTCTAGCAGTGGACTGACGTGGGTTTACTGTGATGATAATGATGATGAAGGGGCAAATGTTTGTGTGATGAGCATGAGCATTTGTGCCTTAGTAATGTATGGGCAAAAATGTATATAAGTATGTTTGTTTATCAGTTATCTCGTCGCTATAGTCCAAGCCTAGCTTTACTTAGATTGGGGGTAGATAATTAGTGTGGTGATTCTTGGATGAATTTATTTATTTATTATTAAATAAGAATCGCGGGTTGGCAAATTAAGCTCAAGAGTCTATTTTAATAAAATCTGAATTCAGCACGATTAACTCATGCTTGACACCAAGCACTGAAATCCCTGTGCATTCTTCGCGCTCACTGTGTTTATTTTTTTTAAGAAGACCAAGGTTTTTAAAAAAATAAGTGTATACTTGTATAAAAATATTAAAACTATTTTTGTATAAAAATAACACTAAAAAACCACACAGATAGGTTAGTTTGATTGATATTATAACCTCTCTACTATCGCCTATTATGAATAAGGGTAGGTACTTCGACTTCGGGGAGTTTGACCTGAAATGCGAAAGTGGCATTCAAGGGACCGCCCACATTATTCGCAAAACAGGCAACTGCTGCCAGGGAAGTAAGATTCGTCAATGGCGACCACGAACTGAAAGACGTAGTATGGGCAGGCCTCCCACCAGGTGGATTAGCAACTTAGTTGAGGTTGCGGGAAGCTGGATGCAACCATTTGCATCCAGCTGTCCGCAACTTTGACTAAGTCTTCAGCTGTGTCAGCTCAGAGCCCCTCGCTGTGGCGTTCTATAAAGGGGACTAACTACTAATGATGATGATAGGGAAAAGGGGACCAACCGGACAAATTCCTGCGAAGACATTCTGTCTGGCCAGGAAAAGAAGTACAGTCAGCACCGCAACGATCGCCTGTAGAAGCTTCATGGTGTCTCCCCGCTTTGCGTTTGTACTATTTTTTTGCTCTTACATTGTTTTTCAATTTTTTCGGAAAGAAAAATTGTAACCTGTGATTTCGTTGGAACTTGGTGACATTTCACATGACAATGGATTTTAATCTGTCAGGCAAATACAACAAATTAAAAAGATTCAATGCATAAGTCGTGCGAGCCATACGAAAAAAAAAAAAAAAAAAAAAAAAATTCAACTGTTTGTTTTGGTCGAAGAGAGGTGGAATAGAAACCATGTAGTAACTCAATTAATATTAATATCTATGAGTAAATACCTAGGTACTCAAAGTTAATACATGGGTGAGATCATTGAGACTTGACTGCAGGCAGATTGTACCAGAGGTTTTAGTGTTTACACGTATCATTAATTTGTTATCAAAAGTGTAAAGCTTCTCTAGATCTGTAAAAAGAGCAAAAACTATTTAAAATTGAATGGGAAACAAATAAAGAAATTTTGATTTTAATTTGAATTAAAGAAGATATGAGAACTAGCTAGAGTATACTGTTGTTACATTATGAAGTAATTAATCACCAACATAGATTAGACAAACTTCCAAGTTCCTAGACACATGACCATGGCCTAGGGTGCATGCAGGTCTGATTCGCGGTTATTAGAGTAATAGTAGAATACAAAAACATCTTCGCACGAAGTAAACTTGTGATCGTCAATTGTTCGGCGGGTTGACGCACGGTTGCTAGCGCGATGCCATGATTAAAACTACCCTCCAAAATTAATGTACTTTAAATCTTTGCTCACTAATGTTACCCATTAGATAACATAAGATTACTAAATGGGGAGGGCTGATAACCTGAGATACAGGAATCATCCTGTTTAGGTATCAGCCAACCATAATCTATATGTACCGCAAACTGTGTTCTTTGATTTTGTATTTTCTTTACATCCAATTTTGTATTTTCTTTACGTTCATTATTTCAGCCATAGGACGTCCACTGCTGAACACAGGCCTCCCCCAATGACTTTCATTGGGGGGGATTGCCAATACTCGCCACGCTTGGTAAGCGGGTCAGCTAGCGCAGTTATTTATAAGATTTCGCACGCAGACTCTGCTGCCCGTGTCGTGTTACAGGAATCAGTCGCCTCTTACAACATGCCAACTGTTGGCGGTGGGGAAGTGTATTCTTTACAGCCGTTCCCACACGGCACCTTTATAGTGAGTAATAAATGATTATGATTATGATTACATTTGGAGTGATTGCTGTCAAATCTCCGTAACTCGAAAGACAGGGGAAACAGACCGTTTTAGACAACAAGCAGGTCCATCCAATACATCCAATGTTTAAATCTGAATGTGCAGGTTTCCTAATGATGTTTTCCGTCACCACTGAGCCAGTGGTACAAATCCTTACCTACTTACATACTGTTTTGGAGATGTAGTGAATCCGACTTGTTTGCAAAAGCGCGAACTGGGTTTAGCTGCAATTATGAGAAAACGGTGCAGGCACCTCCGCACTAGCACGGGTTCTATGTGGACCCATGGGATTCACCGCTTTTTCGTTGACCCATACAAAATTGTAATAAAATAATAAATAGGACGTCCACCTACAAGGTGGACAGACGACCTGGTGAAGATAGCAGTAAGCCGCTAAATACAGGCCGACAGACAGGTAGGCAGGAATGTGTTGCGCTTTATCACAAGCATCTCCGTGCTTCGGAAAGCACGTTCAATGTTGGTCTCGGCTAATATCGCTTGATACTAGTTGTAAAACGGCTTTATTACATCTGACAGTATCTACTTAAAGGCATACATTAAATGTCGTGAACTTTTGGTGCTGACTGTACAAAGAGCCAAAATACTAATATCAAACGAAATTCCCAGGTTTTTTTCCTTATTGTCGTTGTCCATTGAACTCGTTTCATGTCACATATCTGCGCTAGATCTTCCACAAACAATCCATCCAATTAATTTGTACGGTGGAAACAGGTGACTTTAACGCCTACGCGAATCGTGCCACTGTCATATCGGGGACAGTGAGTAAAATAAAATGTTAAGTGTATGTAGGTACTCGAAGCTGCTACTTAATTATTTTTTTTAATCACGCCAAATATAAGTCTTGTAATAGAAAAAATATTAAATAAATAAAATTTGAAAATGCAGTGTAGGACGCCCCTTAGATAGACCGACGACCTTAGGAACATGGCTGGCAGTGGATGGATGAAAAAGGCGGGAGATTTCGATCTTTGGCGCTCTTTGGCTTAGGCTTACGTCCAGCAGTGGACTGCAATAGGCTAACATTATGATAATGTAAATCCCTTTGACTAACTGGACGTAAAATAATCAAAGATATCCATCGGGGGCCTTTGTCCTGAATTAAAAATAAGGGAATATCAATTTATAGACTACATTATTTACGTACCCTCCCTATTTCAATCGGTCAGCGAACCTCTCACTCGCGACTCGCCAAGTCACCAACCCTTTTCAAAAAACCGCATCCGAAGGCCTATTAGGAAAATCTTTCGTTCGTTCAGACATAATTAAGTTTAAAGAAAGAGTCAAAAAATTTCAGCGTGGCTTTTGAAGTTAGTAATAAGGTAAGTATTGAAGGAATGTACCTTTATATTCGTAGTTGATGTAGTCGTTACATACTAAGAATAGCGATTAGAAGGTACGTGGGATAAAAAATATTAAAATAAAATAATAGTTTCTAATTTAAAGTCCAGTAGTTTTGCTGGAGGTTAGTAAGTTAGGTACGTAATTTTAGGTATACCACAGACAGAAGTACAGAATAAGATGGACTTCACGTTACTGTGTACAGAAGTGAAGCTATGCTTCTATCTTCCTGATAAGCTTATTACACGCCCCTTCGCGCATCCATTATGTACTCATGTCGTGCTGATATCGTGGTGACGTGTGGGAACGGCCGTAAAGAAAACACTTTCCAACAAAGTAAGTAACAAGAAGCTTGTCGTAAGAGGCGACTAATTCCTGTAGCATGAGACGGGCAGCAGCGTCTTCTTGCGAAATCTTATAAAAAACTGCGCTCGCCAACTCGCCTGCCAAGCGTGGCGAGTATTGGCAATTTGCCTTTGTTTAGCAGTGGGCGTCCAATGGCTGAAATGATGATCGTGCTAATGATAGGTCAACACCACTACTGACCATAGATCGGAAGGCCGTAATTACGCACATATTCAAAGCCTGGTTTTGTTTGCATGTTAAAAAGCTATTGATTTTATAGATCATCAATATTTTACATTGCGCAACTATAGGCAACATAGCATCCTCCTTTTTCATACATTCATGACGCGTACCTTACGAGTTAATCGATGTAGGTACCTATTAAATCTCCTTTCTACCATTGTGATAAATCAAGCAGTTATTTATAATCCTGATTAGTATGCCAAATAGAGCTTCTATTTATTACGTCTAGTTAAAACCTCTATAGTTTATGAGGTGTCACTTTAATTTATTAGTTGAATAAATACCTAGGTACTTAGTTTTTAATTTGACCAAAGAACCGATGGCAGGAATGTTCTCGAATAAAGACCACGGCTACACTGTCCAGCACACTGTGGGACAACACACGAGCCCGTCTGACGTACGACCCAGGGGCGTGCATTCCATATAGGCTATTATGCAGAGCCTACCTTCATAAAAAACCGACCGACCAAACAGCTGACCATAATTATTAATTACGTATTCAACAATAAACAATAATATATTGTAACTATTTTGTCGTCTACCTGTACTTATTCCTTACTAAAGCGCACAACTTAGATCGTTACTGTGCAATTAATTCAATGTTAGGCTGCCGCGAGATCGCCTACTGTTTCACGCAAACTTACTCAATTTTCACTCACAGCCTACCCCCATCTGAAACCAATGCACGCCCCTGGTACGACCTGGTAAATGTTGCTGAGACTCATTGAGTGCATGTCTCTTTACAGGTACATTTGAACTTGTGTACCTTGCCACTGTGTAGTCGTCCAGACCTGGTAAAGGTTGCAGTAAGCCGCTGGATGCAGGCCGCTTCCAACCGGCCAATCTGGAAGTCAATAGGGGTTTAACAGTGTACTTCCTTTGGCTGAAATAATGATGAATGATGATCATGATGTACCTAATGACCTGAAACTCCTGAAACTACGTATCAGGTGCTAATTTAAAACAATTATTCCCATGACAGCAAGACGTCTAGAATTCACATGTCTTTATTACCCTGTTACTCGTTCCCGCTGGAGATCAATGGTCTTACTTTGTCACAGAATCTGATATCTTGGATACTATTTAACCATACATCGTCTAACGTAGTGATCAGTGAATAATATCAACGATAATATTTTTCACAAAAATTTTTTTTCACCTGTGAAAAAAAAAAATTATGAAAAATAGTAGTATCCTTTTGAAAGCAAAAAATAAAAAAGTTTAAATTGATTAAGCGGTTCATCTTACTAATTGTTAAATATTTGCAATAATATTTCTTTCGGATGTTAGTGGGTATAAAATCCTAGGCATTGATCAAACAACACTGGCTTACTGACAGCTATAAAAAGACCTTAAAAAAATTCGCAAAAAGAACCACAGAACCAGATCCTCCGCAGCTCAGTTGGTAAAAGCAGTAGTCCGAAGAGCGAAAGGTCGTGGTTTCGATCCCACCAGAGCCACTTAAAATATTTTTTAAGTAAAACATTATCCTTGATTTATAAACTAGCATTATTGTCAAATAGAAAATAAATATTTATTCGTATTATAAAATGCCAGAATACATATAGACAGAGACTAATGATAACTAATACTACTTCATCATCATCATCATTTCAGCCATAGGACGGCCACTGCTGAACAGAAGCCTTCCACAATGTCTTCCAGATTACCTACACTACTTATACCAAAAGTATTCACTAAAACATGCATTTGGTCTGTTATGCTAAGTAGCTACTGCCAAAATCAGCGCAAGCCGTAATAGGTAGTAGAATTGAATGACGACGCGGGTCAATGAACTCCTAAAATTATGTAAGTACCTACCTAAGTACCTAACTATTGTGTACTACCATTAAAGAAAGAAAGAAACGTTTATTCGACACACAAGAGAAAATAATAATAATAATACACAAAACAATATAAATTAGATATTGTGTCGAATAAGATGGATTACCATTATACCTCTATTTATACAGTGTTAGGTACAACTTTACGTTGACTTATTAAAACAAAACCTTATTATTACCTCTTGGTCAGTCAAGCAATTAGGTACATTTTATTTTAATATCATGTGTTAAATAGAAAGAATCAGTTCTTCCTATATAAGTAACATAAGATAGGAACCATGTCAATGTTCTGTGTGTCTATGTTCTTTCCTACAAAAAAAAAAAAACAGAAAAGTGTGAGTCGGACTCGCCCACCGAGGGTTCCGTACAAATATGTAGGTACTATATTATAAATAGTTCAGGAATCGAGTCTCGGAGATCGCAGTTTAATTATAAATTAAATAGAATATTTCATTACAAAAGTACAGTTTTCAGATTTTTCCCTGTGTAAGTAGTAAGACGATGTTGCTAGCCAAATTTCATAGTTTTAGGTTAACGGTAAGTACTCTATAAATTTTGATTCCTTTGAGAGTGTCGAAATATTTTGTGCGGCATAAACTGCCGTATCTTTTTTTTACGTTTGTTTGATTTTTGAAGTTTGATTTTATCACAGCTTCAAGGGACTGGGTATATGGTTTTAATTTCAACTCGATACCTCCACGCGTTCCTGAGATAAAGGTTCTTAACAGACTTACGGTCAGACAGACAACAAAGTGATCCTATAACGGTTCCATGTTTTTCCTTCTGAGGTACGTAACCCTAAAATAAAGCCATGTCTGTCTGCAAAAGACGGTTTTGCTATCAAAACTATCTGCAAAACATAGCCTCATTGCCTTAGGATCTTACGTCTAAATACCACTGTCTCCTTTCATGAATAAAATCATCTATGTCCAGGAGACGTATTTTTGAAGCATTAGACTTCCAATTCGCATACGGTATCGTAAGAATGATACTTATACGAATTCCTAGAAAACTGTAATACCAACCTTCTTCGATTTTACGTATGATAATTGGAATTCTGCCCTGCCATGGCAAAACATATTATTTCGTTGCCAATAAAAAAGAACTACTTTTAATGTCGATTGGTTTCATAATTACGAAACTTAATCGTGCCCTGTTCACGCTTTAAATTAATTACGTAGGATGTTACAGACAAAACGAAATTGTTTTTTCTAAAAAATATCCCTTTGTAATATCACTGCAATAATTGGACATCCCAATAATAAAATAACTTAAAATTTTAAATTAAATTCACATTTAAAAAATCCTTATAAAAAATTTAAAAAAAGTAGACGATTATAATTGACAAGAGTGCATCGACTTAACTTCCCTTGCTCTTTCTTACTACATGACTTGTAACTGTATATTTCTTATAAAAAAAAAGGCTGACAGAAGCCGGCCGAGTTCGTTGCGCCGTTATATGTAGTCCTGAAGCGGTGGTATGGTAAAGCTATATTTTGCGTGTTGCCCGGAAGAGAGCCTATATAAGTATATATTACTGAATTAACGAGTATTATTAAGAAAATACATTGTCATTTGACAACTTTAAAAATCCAACATTTTTTTTTACAATCGCTCCAATTTTTTAGAACCCGTAACTAAATTAATTTGATAACTTAATTAACTAATTTTTATAATAACTTGATATTCATTATTACACACCGATGCTTGGAAAGGTCGCTCTACAAATATTTTCATAATTGATTTATCAATTCTTGATCTGCTCATTTTAATAATCAAACAAAGCATTGACAAATAAATCATCAAAATTTTAGTATATGGTAATTTAGTGCAAAACTATAATGTACGTAAATGTTACAAAATAACAAACCTGTGTTATGAACCTGTTGGGCACGTAACTTTGGGACTAACACTGTGTCATGGATGTGTAGTTACTAGTTAGTTTTAAAATTCTTTTCTGGAAAGGTATTGTGAATAATACCAGAGTGGTCACATTATCAGCGACATGTCATTTATCGAAAGAGGCGCCAATCATGATCGTGTGCAGTCATGGCATATCCTCAGCTATTGTTTACGATTTATGTGCTCATATACATTCAGCTCGCGATTTTCGCGATACAAACCTCGTCCGCTGCAAACAGATTAAGAATTAGCTGGCCGGACTAATAAAAAAAGATTGAAGTCAATGTTTCGGAATGTTGTATATTTTCAACATTTAAAAAAACCCGGGTCACGCGCAATGTAGGGATTCGTGGTTGCTCGCTCACATTATGCTTTTGTTTCTCTGAAAATCGAAAGAGATGTAGTGAGATGTCAAAGAATAGGCTAGCTTTCTAAAAAAATCTAATTAGTCCGTCAGTTGGATTAACAGAAAATATTGGACACGTATTTTTTCTTTTCTCAATCCAGCCTCAATCAAACAAAAAATTATGAAGTTATAGCCTGTTAAAGGGAACGTTACGCCTTGCGACATTTTTAGCAAGGCGTGACGTCGCATGCTCCCATTTCCAAACTTTTAAGCGCTTTATCTTTGTCATTTTTTGTTTAATTGACAAAAGACAATATAATCTAACTGACGGACTAAATAGAATAATATTTTTTTGACTTAGGAAACTAACCTATTATTGCGGTGCGGCCCGCCTTGATATGTTCCGGCATTAAATTCTTATATCAAAGAACGTAAAAGTATACATATATACTAGCTTCATACATATTTTTTCTCGTGAATATTTCCGTCTTTTTATAGTTATTCTGCTATTCGGGGCAAAGACAAATTCAACAGATTAAAGATCATAAAAATCGGTCCAGCCGTTCTTGACTTATAAATGGTGTAAACTAACCCGACTTTGTTTTATATATAAAGATATATAAAATTAGTGAACGGGAAACTAACTTGGAAACAACCTATTATTAGAATAACTACCTATATCCTGTAAATAGATATGTAACAGGAAACTTACCTCAAACCTCAAATGATATTAGTATAATGAATAAATAAATTGTTTTCACAATTACACCAATTACCTAGCCCCAAACTAAGCAAAGCTTGTAGGTACTTTGGCGATTAGATAACGGATAAACATACATCAATACTTTAAAAACATCCATGACTTAGGTACAAATGCTCGTGCTCATCACACAAACATTTGCCCCTTGCGGGATTCGAACCCGCAACCGCTGGCTTTGTAGTCCGGAGCGCGAACATACACCAAACGGTTGTCAGTTGTTCTTTTTTTTCTCGTCTATTACGACGACGAGATAAAAAGATAGATTAGATACAGGTCGTTTAAAAATACAGGGTTACATTGGAAAGGGGTGCCAAATCTTTAGGAGTGGCTCAGAATCAGTAACTTAATTGAACTATGCAAAGAACATTTTTTTTTTCATATTTAATTCCTATCCGCTGTTGAAAATCATACTCGTAAATAATTTAACTCTTTCATGAAAAAATTGCACCGTATGTGCACTGGGTAAAGTCCTTGTTGGCTCGCCGTACCTTTGCCTCTGATGAATGACCGCGCGGCTTTCGTAGTCTCTCTATTGACTTTATTTTCAGAAGTTTTAAAGTTTTTCTTTCGTAAAATACGATTATCAAAAATAATAACGATTAAGACGCTTCTTTATATTGTTCCATAGATCTTATTTTTTAAATTTGGCGCCCTTTGCAATGTAAGCCTGTATTATGTGTGTAAATCTATTTTCCGACTCTTTATGGTATCCGTTTGCGTAATATTTTTTAAAGCCGTTTTCTATTTTTAGCGCAAATTTTTATAAAGTCAGGTAATTCCCCCCGAGGTCAGCTAATTTGTTGATATATAAATGTACAAAAAAAAACTTTTATACTTTATTTATTATTCATTTAAGTTTTTACAAGTTAACGAGTAATAATAGACCAACTTATAAAATGAATTCGAAAAAGTAAAAAAACAAATTTCGTTTACATTGTGGACGGGCAAGTACTGCGCGTAGGCGTCAAGAACTTTGCCGGTTTTCATAATTAAATCTACTAACTGTCATCGAAATAATTAATACGAATAATTGTACAAAACCAAACAAAATTCAGTAATAGAAAGTTATAATCCTAGGTCTAAAATATGGATATGAATAATCGTATCATAAGATCGAACTCATTGAAACAATAGTTGTTGGATATGCAATAGGGCTAGTAATTATTAAAAGAGGTCCGTGAGGTAATGCTTAAATGTATGTTCACTTCAACGGAAACACAAGTGACAAAAGTAGAGAATCAGTTTTCTAGCTACTGTGTACCAACATAAGCATAATAATGAACAATGTCACCACATTACAGAAATAGCATGTTGGGGTTATCATTTTATATAGAGCACGGGAATTTTCTCTTCAATGCGAATACCTACTACTACCTACCTCTGCAGATTGATTCCTTTAAATTGTACCTTATTAGGATTAGCAAGCTGAAGTGGCAGTTGGCAAAGCACATAGCACGTAGAACTGACGCCGATGGGGCAGAAAGGTTTTAGAGTAGAGGCTGCGTACTGGCAAGCGCAGCGTAGGACGTCCCCACAAGGTGGACAGACGACCTGGTAAAGGTTGCAGGAAGCCGCTGGATACAGGCCGCTTTCAACCGGCCAATCTTGAAGTCAGGTTAAGGCCAATGTTCAGCAGTGGACGTCCTATCGCTGAAATGATGAAATTGTACCTAAATATTTTACAAACTCATGAGCAAGCCAACAAATCATATAATTCATCATGTAGGTATTTATTACTTGTAATTTACGTCACTAAAATGTATACGTCACTAAAACTTATTTGAATCAGTCATCCTTATAGTAAGTTACCTTATAAGGTGTAAAATATAATAAAACCACAATTCGGTTTGTCCAGTCTATAATGCTTTACATAATGTGACAATTAAATATCTGTGGCACGCGTCAGTGCGTAGTATACAGGCCAGAAAAATGACGTCCAAAAATTTTTTTTAGGTGCCTCGTATTGAGAGGCATCTGAATCACCCCTACGTATGTTCTACGATTTTTCGTAGTTTTCGAGTTACGATTTTTTTTTAAATAGCCTATGAAGCCTATGAAGTACTACTTTATTATTATTATTATGAAAGCTTAGCATTAGTCTAGCGCATTCTCTGAAACTACTTAAAAACTAAGAAATTATCAGTTTAGATTTTTTATTTTGTGTTGAAAATTTTAATAATAATTCACTTAACATGAATTCTCAACTTTAGGTCAATTTTGTAGTAACTTCCATTAAAGTTATAAGGCTGTTTATTTTATGCATAAATGCACAGCTTAATTATAGAGATTTAGCTGCAAAAAAAAATCGAAGAAACCTACTACTCACTTAACTTACTTACGTACTTTTTAAAAAAAAATGTTTTTATATTATCGGGGTGATTCAGATACCACGAGACACCTAAAAAAAATTTTTGGACGTCACCTTTCTGGCCACTACCCTGTATAACTACAGTAAAGTATATTACAAAGTAACTGCCCACTCAGAGACGTCACTTAACTTTAATGGTTACTCTATGATATAAAGTCGATACGAATAAAAGCAAATATTAAATGAATGAACAACAATTTTATTTAACACTTTATTGTCAATTGGCGTCTCTGAGTGCGGCAGTAAGCGTTTATTTTGCAGCAACCACTATTCGTACATCGAGTTCAAAATCAGCGTCGTTGTGTTTCTGGCTGTAACGACAAATGCTGAGCTATAAAAACCATAAACTATTTTTATTATTCTTCTTTTAATTTATTTGTTAAATCAAATCAAAATATTTATTGTGAATCACAGGTACAGCGAGGTGGCAATGTAATAATAAGGTTAGAACATCTGTGTCTGTTAATCAATTGAATTAAATTAAATGTCAAAACTATTTTACGTTATTAAATAAACATTATAAAATACCTATATTTTCATTAATAAATCATAATGTCATTTAAATAGTGCGATCTGTCATGAAATGACTAATTTTATAAATAGTAGCATTTATCTAAAAAGTCGTAAAGTTTTCGTTTAAAATATGTCAGTTTATCAGTGCTCCTGCAATGGATTCTCGATTTTTTTTAAAAATACGAGACGCGTTGCAGACGATGCTTTGGTAAAATAAAGCTGTCCTACTGGCTATTTACGTAGTTTATGTTAATGCCGAGCCCGCGTTTTAAATTTAAAATTTTTTTTTTTTTTTTTACAAAAATTGCAGTCTCGTAAATATACAAACATGGCACCGTCAAAATTTCTAGTACTTACGAGTATTGTGTTCAAATAAATATGTTCTTTATTTCTTTCTTATTGTAAATTAAAATATATGAGTAGGTCAACGGTGAATTCTTTTGTTTGGAGTACTTAATTTTTTTCATAAACTCCTCAAGGCCGACACATAAAAACGGCTTTATATTATTTTTCGATCCGATTGGCGTAATGGCGCGACGACTCTCTATAAACGCAAAGATGATTCAATTCCCGGTTCGGGTCAATTCGTTTTTTTTTTTTTTGGCTTAGAATCTGGGTACGAATTTTTGAAAATTGCTTCGGGTCTGGGTGTGCTGCAACGAAGTACGGAAGAAGCCCCAGGCAAAATCCATTATCTGGTAACTTGTTACATTAGGGGTTTTTTTTTTACATTTAATTAACTTTTTTTAATGGCGCCCACCGTGTTGGAGATTTATCATCTTTCGACATTTGAGGGTAAGTTGCTCTTTATCAAGGCAAGAGCTGAAACCAATAGTAATTGGGACGATTAAAAATCTTAACTGACTTAATATTGTATGGGTTGACCAAATAATATAATAATATATAAAAATTGACCCGAACTGACATTTAATTCAAATCATCGCGCCACTAAGATTTCGGTCTTCAATCAGTGTCATCAGTCAATCACTGCTATACAATCAATTTGGCTTCAATGAACAAATGAAGTACTTAAATTACTAATTATCTGTAATTTTTTGTCTTTTTAAAAAAAAATGTAGTCAGGTAGGTGATATTGTTCTAAATAGTACCTATATGCTAACTTAGCTTCGAAGATTTGTAGCTTTTTCTCAAACTGTCTTAACTTCCTTATAGGGGGTGATTCTATTGCTTCAATAACGCAACTTTTACTTGGGGAAAATCGCAAAATAAATACCATTTTGCTCACTTTTTCAAATTAAATCGCCGACCAGCTGACATCAGTTTGTATGGATAAAGTAAGGTTTTGTTATTGGTTCCGTAGAAAACTTGTTGTGTTGGTGCAGTAGTTGGTGCAAATTACTTCCCTAGAATGAAGTTTATTTAAATTTAGGGCCTTAAATAACCTAAAATATTTTACTGATCGTAACTAAGTATTCCTAAGTATGTGTGTCGGATACCTGCTGATAGATTGTTTGACATTTCCTAGACTTAGTTATAATATTTAGCGCATTATGTGCGAAGAACAAATAGCAATTCAGAGTTTAGCACATGCCCCGCTTTGGCGACGCCATAACCGTAGAGGAAGCAATGGACACATGCTCCAAAAATGGCGGACCTATTGTTTTTATGTTAACTTCTGTACAGGGATACTTGGGGCTTGAGTCAACCTAACAATCAATTTTATTTTATTATCTACATTTGTTTAGTAGCACCAAGAATATTACGCACGACTAGCAAAAAGTTATGCGCCGTTTAGTAATGTTAACATGTTGCGTGTCAATTGCTGCTTTTTATGGTTCCGTACCCAAAGGGTGCTATAGCTCTGGCTCCGCTGCTTTCTATCCATCCGTCTGTCCGTTTGTCATCACAGGACTGTATGTTTAAACAAAAAAGTTTACAATTATAAACAAGAAACTAACTTTTTCATAATTTTTTGCTTGATCATTAATGGCAACAAACGTCTTAGAGACGATTTTTCAATAACTTTTATACGATGTTAATTAAGTTACAACTAGCGGCACGGATGTTGAGCGCTGGGCAAAAGATGCGCAGAAGACCATTACGATTAGGTATTGGTTAGTCGCGTTCTGCGACCGCACTCGTAACATGCGCAAAGCGATCCCCACTCTTTCCTCCAGCGCTTAAAATTCGTTCCGGGTATTGTTGCAACATATTTCATGTTGCCAGTTTTCTTAAAGAAATGAAATAATGTCAATTTTATTCATATGATAATATCTGGCGTTCCAAAAACCGACCCTTACTAGTACCTATGTATAATAGTAAAGCAACTATTATGCATAAACTCGTAGGAAGGTAAGTAGGTACTCGTAAAACGACAAATTTATATACTGGCCAAGTGAGATTCAGACACGCGCTAATTTGTACTTACTCTATACAGGGGCGCCAATTAAAAAAAAATGATTTAAATAATGGACGTTAGGATGAAACCCTTCCTGTGCGAGGCAGACTCACACTTGGCTGGTTTTTTAATACGTGACCTATAAACAGAGAAGTGTGTCGGTACACTGTTAAATAAAAAGTGTATAGATTTCAAATTTTAGTTTTTTATATTATTTTTGTTTGCAACATTACGCAAGAACTACTGGGCCGATTCGGATTTTTTTTTCTGCATTAAAACGTATGATGAAATTTAAAATATGGTAAAATATTTTATCTTAATGACCTTAACCGATGACACGGAATTTTTATGAAAAGCCAAAAGTTAGTTTGATAACTGCTTCCCGCGGATCGTAAAATTCTGTTTGTCACAAAATACCTACGTTATCGCTTATTTCTCAGTAACTCTATTAATTTTTGTGATAAAAAGTATCTAATGGTTTCAAACTGTTTAAAGAATGAAAATTCAGATAAAGAATCTAAATGATTGAAGGCCAGTATTTTGAAACGGCGCAAATCTTAATTTAAAATGTTTGAAGTATTTTTGACAAGCTATAAATTGACTAAGGAACCATCTAGCTAACATTTACTGGTACTTTATCAATACTTATTAGCGAATAAACTTACTGATTTATAAACTTAACTAAAAATCCTCAGGCCTTATCACTGCACAAACATTTGGCCCTTGCGGGATTCGAACCAGCAATCAGCTGGCTTCGCCGCCTATTTTTAATTAGACGTGTACAAAACGTTTGCCGAGGCGTGGTCTCCTCTCGAGAACCCGCAGAACCGATAAAAAGTGGGGTACCTTTAATCGGTTCTGCAACAGATGTGGCCGGCCCACTGCCACTTAAGCTTGCTACGTTTTTGGACTATGTCCATTACTTTGGTCTTCTGCCATAGTGTAGGACGCCCCCTAGCTTGATGGACCGACGACCTTAGGAAGATGGCTGGCAGTGGCTGGATAAAAAAATCGGGAGATCGTGCTCTTTGGTGCTGTTTGGGGGAGGCTTATGTCCAGCAGTGCTATAGACTGACATGATGATGATGATGTGTACATGTACAAACACAACTGTACTAACGCTGTAATCTATAAACAACAAAACCTTATTTCGAATGTTGCTATTAGAACCTGAACCATGTAAAATTCGTTCAAAATATTTTTATTTACGGCTAATGAACAAAAGTCATTGACACAGCCCAACGCGATTAGCAAGCTAAAATGGCAGTGGGCGGGGCACATAGCACGTAGAACTGACGGCCGGTGGGGTAGAACCTTGTACAAGTAAAGTGCTTTCCTATTGAAAATAATTGGCAATTTTATATTTTTCGAAAAAGAAAATTTGGAACACCCGTTTTTTCCCAAACCTAATTATTACTGAGGATACAAAACAAAAACAACATATAAACCAGTCGAGCTTTTTGGCATTCTCGTGCTTTGCAAGATTAACGCATGAACAAAATTTTTATATATTATGCTGATACAACTATGCCAATAAATAGACCAAAATACTAAACAAAATAACCCACCTATTAGTACTTTGTATAATAAAAGCGATTCCTTTCAACGTAGTGGGTCGATTTCGTTGCAATAAATAGTGTTATGCCAAATACCTACATGGCAGTAACGATTAAGTAACAAGCAAAAATAGCCACTTCTTTACATCACTGTTAAAAATATATGTATATTGCGGTGTTTTTTTTTATCGAAATTTCTTAAAGTAATGCAGAAAATACCAAGAACTTTTATGACTTAGTTTTTTTTATTAATTTCTCAAAATTATGCAGAAAATACCAAGAACTTTTATAACTTAAGTTATAACAGTAAAGTAATTGGATTATCAGATTTTATGAAGAAAATATTTACGTGCCCTCATGTGACCTACTTCCCTTATTTTAAGGTTTAGATTTTGGTCACATCAAAATAGTTGTTACGATATAGGCCAGCTCAGCATTGGACGTCCTACGGCTGGAATGATAATGATGATGATTAACATAGTTCTTGTATACACAGGAAAATTTAACTTGGTCGGCTCCAATAGGTACTAGTGCCAATTAATTATTTATCATTAATATGGTAAGTTTTCAAATAATAAAAAACTATGTTTTATATAATATAACTCACAAATCAAGCTAGTAAGAGCTTTTACAATTGACCACTGTACTGTAAGACATAAGTAAATATAAATATAGTTACTTAAAAGTACATAAGAAAAATAAAAACTATCATCGATAAAAAAATAAAATTTTATATTTTTGGCTGTAACAATAACTTAATTGTTAAATTTTATTAAGAACTTGCAGAAAAAAAATTAAAGCACAATTTACAGTAAAAGCGTATTATCAGAAAATACTACGCTTTCTCGTATCTCTATAGATCTGTGATTTTGGTTGGTCAACGTCAACTATATTTAACGCAGGAGACCAACCAAAATCAAAGTCTAACCAACAACCGACCTAAGTACCTAATCGGTGTAGCAAAACGTAGGTATAGCGTTGCTAAAATGAAATAATAATTTATTTAATTACCCTTTCAATATACGCATCCTGGCATTTCGCGTGATTAACAATGTCCCCACGATGACAGTACAGAAATGATTACGTAGACTGAATAATGTAATTATCATTATATCATACCAACTAGCATTCGGGTCCCAGGATAGGAAACTTTAGTAGCGGACGGGAATTCGCGCGTGGCGCTTGGCGATCGAGCGCGTAGCCTGGCAGCATAATAAGTTCGTCTTTGCTTGGAAAAGTAAAAATAAAACGTTCGAAAAATTTTGAATTTAAAAAGGTTTGCTTCGTCTTAAATAGTGAAAAAAAAGAAAAACTATCTGTGGAGTTTAAATATTTTTTGGTGAGTGCATTGTGTAAAGATATTCTTCTTTGTAACATTTATTAATCTGTGGATATTCTGTCAATTAAAATGTTTGTTTAAAATAAGTTTTAGATTAATTAAATACTATTTAAGCACACGAATACCAAAAGAATAAATTAAAATTATCAATTTTTAAATAAATTACCCTTGGCTGTATCTATAATCTAAATAAACATTTATCTAAATTAAATATTATTTATTAAATCTCAAAAACAACTTATTAAAACTAAACAAAGATTTACAGAACAACTTCCTAAAACTAAACAAAAATAAATAATATTGTATTTCATCTAAGCAGTTTTTAACCTAGCACAAAATAAACGAATAATTAATGTTCTTTATTGACAAATACAGTATTTTTTTACGGTTGGCCAACAACTTGCATGTATTACCGAGGTTACAGCCTTGATTAGACTTAACTATAGCAAAAAACTTAGCTCTCTTGTCTCTTCCTAGACAATATTATCCAAGAAATAATTATCTTCATAATAATGATAATGCCCATTACATTAAATTGAGATCTTTGAAAGAAATACTGTACTTTCTGTAAGTACTGAGTAAACTTGTTGTGTGAATTAGTAAACTGCGAAGATGTACAGTCAGCATTAAAAGTAGCTGATCAAAAACTATTTTTTAAAGTACTGACTCTTCTAAATGTCACAATAACATAGTTTAACATTTATTTGATGTTGACTGTCCTTGGAAAATAATAAATGGAAATCGTTCAAATAAGAGTGCGGCAGTTGGACTGCGAGCTGAGGTTTTTGGCCCTTCTGTATCTGAATCACACTAAATTTGAAGTTACAAAAACACGTTTCGTATGTTTTTTTTAAACCTTAAGCCCAGCCTATTCATAAATATAAATAAATAAATATTGGACAACATCAAATACATTGCTCTAATCCTATGATAAGTAGCTTAAGCACTTGTGTTACAGAAACGACGACAACAACGATACCACAAAGTTACTTTTCTATATTAACCGACCGGGAATCGAACCCGGGACCTCAGAGATAGCGACACCGAGTCCGGTATGCTCGCCTCTCGGCTACGGAGGTCTGACTGATGTAGTGGCGCAGAAATTCGCCTTGAACACAAAGGTTCGATTCCAGGTTTAGGTCAATTCACAAAACGATCTATTCTAAATTGGCTAGAGTCTGGGGGTGCTAGGAGACGTCATTACTTCGAGACCATGACAATTGCTATGCTGTGTGGCGCATATTTATATTTATACAGGGTGTTGGGTTATGATGACCCATAAAGCCGAAAAGAGTAGGCGCCAACATAAGATATTATAATTATATAATCTTTGACTTTGACTTTTGACTTGACTTTGACTTTAATCATCTTTATATATAAAACAAAGTTTGGTTAGCCACACTATTTGTAAATCAATAATGGCTTGACCGATTTTATGATTTTGATGTTGGATTTGTCTCTGCTCCCAATAGCAGAACATCTAAATCTAAAAAGATCGGATTATTCACGAAAAAAAAAACTTAAAGAGGCAGTACGAAGTTGAGAGCTAATAAAATAATAAGAAGACAAAAATTAAGAATCATCATTTTTAAAAACTCACTTTCTCTAAGAATTAAGCTTTGTCAAAATGGATTAGGTTTTGTATTTTAAAAAAACAATATGATATTATCTTTTTGACTTCACTATAGGTAGTATTTATAAGCATATGTTAGCACATTGTATATCTTTTTCGGCTTCATATGGTCATTAAATAACACCCTGTATTAGGTACTTAATTTCCTCTTAGGGGATGGGATCCTACGGCTCAAATAAAACAGCCTTTAACTGCCACGAAACTAGACATAATATAAAATGTATTGTTTGGAGGTCACGGGTGACCACCTTGCCGCTTAATGTGTGGATGACAACAATGACTGGATGCAATGTTCTTCCAAAATAAGTACTTTGGGTTTCTTTTCTTTTCCACAAAAAATAATTTTGGCATAAACAAGCCCAGCCTAGCAGTGTTCATAGAATTTCAAATCAGTGTGCGACACATTTTCGCGTTGCGATTCATTGAATAAACCAAATCCATTCTCAAATAGAAAATGATTTATTGATAAATCTAAAAGGTAAGTGGCACCTAGGTACATATCAAACCCCAGATGATCTGGGAACAGAGCAGGCGAATGATGATGATCTAGGTGCATATTAAAATAGTTGGTTGGATATAACTTACTAAGTTGTTTATTACTAAAAATGTAAAGCTAAATAAAACAAATAAAACCGACTTCAAAAAACTAAAAATAATCTTAATACGTAAGTTACCCAATCAGTTACTTTTGGGGTCGGTGCAAACGAAATCATCGAATCTCTCATCGGCTGGCACCGACTCCAAAAGTAACTGATTAGGTACCTTACGTGTTAAGATTATTTTTAGCTTTTTAGTTTTTTGAAGTCGGTTTTATTTTTTTAATAAAATTTACTTATTTTATTTAACCGACTTCAAAAAAGGAGGAGGTTCTCAATTCGTCGTTATCTTTTTTTTTATTTTATGTATGTTCAGCGATCATTCGTTACTGCGTTGACCGATTTCGATAATTATTTTTTTGTTTGAAAGGTAATACTTTTAGAATGGTCCCATATAAATTTGGTTGAATTCTGAAAAATCAGTTGGCGTGGTATGGAGTTCATGCAATGTTTGATGATTTTCTTATAGATTCCATCATCAGATTTTGACCAAATTTATATGGGACTATTCTGAAAGTATTACCTTTGGAACAAAAAAATAATTATCAAAATCGGTCAACGTAGTAACGAATGATCGCTGAACATACATAAAAAAAAAAAAAATATATTCCGACGAATTGAGAACCTCCTACTGTTTTTAAGTCGGTTGATAATTATTGATTGGTGCTAAGTAATAGATAAGATAAGTAATATCTAATAGTTTTTTTTATCACTCACACTTCACACAATAGTTTTATAAGGTTATAACAATGTAAATATTAGACAACATCACATAAATTGCTCTGATTCTATGGTAAGTACCCTAAGCACTTGTGTTACAGAAATCAGAAGCAACGACGGTACCACAAGACAATATAGAAAAGTGATTATTCTAGATTGACCGACCGGGAATAGAACCCGGGAGATAGCGACACCAAGTCCGGTATGCTCGCCTCTCTGCTACGGAGGTCGTCACTATACGGAAGCCGTAACAATAAATGTTTACGTAATAGTATTTTATATTGTAGTACAGTTTTAGTAGTATATCTACGAAATACCAGTCTTACCATCACAGAGATTCTCTGACCAAGGCTCTGACATAATTACCTTTTCAGTTAATTTTATCAACAAAACTATTTTCTTCTTATGTGCATGCAACTAACTCTGTATAACCTACCTATGGACCACAAATAAATACTTTGAATTTGAATTTGATATCCTTCTATTCTATTGTAACAAGGACCAGCGCACTTATGCCTCTACTTCTCCCCGTTTGTCAACTTGGCAGTAATTAACTAGCTACTGCGATTCGATTATGAATTTATTTTGGGCTGTAGTTACGTAATGTATTTTAAAACTTATAATTTTTTAGCATATTGCATTGTGTGACCCACTTCTGTTCAGCAGTGGACGATAGCTGAAATGATGATGATGATGGTGATTGTGTGATCAACGTTTTGTAAGAATTTATTATAAATAAATAAATTGTTTTTCTCAATCACACCAATTAACTAGTACCAAACTAAGCAAAGCTGTACATGGAGACTAGATAACAGATAAACATACTTAAATACGTTTATAAAAATCCATGACTTAGGTACAAATGCTCGTGCTCATCACACAAACATTTGCTATTTGCCATCACAGGGATTCAAAGCCGCAACCGCTGGCGTTGTAGTCCGGAGCGCGAACCACTACACCAAACAGTCGTATATTCAGGTAATCTATATCTATTATGTATATAAAAATTAATCCCTATTTCCCTTGGTCATCGCATCACGCGTGAACGGATGGAACAATTTCGTTGATTCTTTTTTTGTTGTGTTACTTATTATCAGGAGAAGGTTCTATTGATAGAAAAAAATAAGAGAGTTGCAGATTTTTTTTAAAGAAAGACCACGCCGACAAAGTTGCGGGCGACAGCTAGTAATCTATATTTATAACTCTATTTCCCTTGGTCATCGCATCACGCGTGAACGGATAGAATAATTTCGCTAATTCTTTTTTTGTTGTGTTAATTATTGTCTGGAGAAGGTTCTTTTATAAGAAAAAATTGAGAAAGTTGCGCAGAAAATTCTTTATGAATAAACTAAAGGCCACGCGAACAAAGTCGTAACAGCTAGTATCCACTAAAATGTCAAGGGACCATCCATAGTTTTCACGATTTTTGACCCTCCCCCTGTCTTTGTTACAGCAGATCATAATTATTAAACATTACGCTGATAAGTTTTAAATCAAATAGTTAATACAATGTAAGCATACAATTTGGTTTGTTTACTCCTGCTATTACCAGTTGTTAGGTTTTCTCGCTTGTTACTCGGACAATTAGTACTTTAAGTACTACTTACATTACTGATAACTAAAAAGATATTACGTAATTAACTATCATAGTGCATTCAAATATATTTGTGCATCTACTAAATGAATGATAAAAGGAACTTACCTCTGCTATCTGTAAACTTAAACTCCACGTCATTATTTTGTTCCAAACAAAGGCACAAAGTTCCTATGGGCGCAGTAAAAAATATATCTGAAAAACATATTGCTGTGGCTGAACTTTTAGAGGGGCCGCGAATTATGGTTATTTGGTAGGGATTCGCCCTTTTAAAATTTTGTGAAAGTCTTAAAAGATAAGTCAGTCAGCTTAAATGGTAGTAAGCCGGCTACATCTGCCTCAAACCAATAAAACGTGTAGTAAACGGGTTCTCGAGTGGAGACCACGTCTCGGCACGCAAACGTAGTGTAGGACGCCTCCAGGCTTGATGAACTGACAAGCTCTGAAAGGTTTAGGGGGGCTTACATCCTGCAGTGTACTTTTATAAGCTGAGATGATGATGAAATCAACCGTAGACATAGAACTGAGCGAGTGCCTACTCTTAGAGCGCCAGTCAAAAAGTAAGTAAAAACAAAACCCGTATTCTGCCCTTTCCATGATGCAGGTCGCTTCCAACACAGTTAACAATAATTCATAGATTATTAAATGTTAGAGTAATTCTTCTTAGTAGGTAGTTACTGGCAAAATACAGATTTCCATTTTGTCTATTTTGGGGAAACACAATAGGAAAACCGCTGTGTGCCTATAACCGCGGCTAAAACAGACACGGTAATATAATGCGGTGTCGAACGATAGCACTATCTAGTGGTAATAGGAGTATTTGTGTAAAAGACAATAATTATACTGGGTATATCCCTTCAATCCAATAACCTACTGAGGGGAGCCGCGTACTATGGATGTTTATCACTGTACTTCTAACTAACTAGGGCTTAGGGTGCAGCATTAAAATACGAAGTCAGAATTTAGAATTTATTATTTATGTGTTACAAATTAATCTCTCATAGTAGGTAGGAGGTTATGCGCTGCACCCTGTATGACGACCGAACCGAACGCGAGCCCGAAACGCGACTGACTCGTAAAGTGCAGTGTGCAATGCATAACCCCTACAGTATACCCCCTCTTTTTGAAAAAAAAAAACATGTTTATTAAACCCCCAATGAACAAAAATAGTAACCTAAATTAACATACATAGTTAGAATGAAACAAACACACCAATGAACAAAATGCCGATTTGAAAATTCATACAATTACTCACAAACACACACTTTACAGTCGTCACTATGGCAGGATACGAAAAACGATTGTATCTTCTGGGCTGGCGGGAGTTTGACCTTGACCGCTCTAAGTTTTCAACTTTGAGGCTAAGTTTAGCTATTTCGGCCATTATGAGATCGAAGTACTCGCTTCCTGGGAGACTACGGCCACGTGAGCCGGCCGCGTGGTTTCGATCACGTTGTCGGCAATTGTTGCCAAACTGTTGAGGTCTTTCGTCTCTGTGACTGCCAAAACAGCACGGACGGCAGACGGCAGGTGACCTTGCCAAAGTACCTTTAAAGTATCCTCCGGCACTGCATCCTTCGCTAATTCCATCATTTTGCGTAGTAACTGGGAGGGTTTTTGCTCTCCCAGTTCCATTTCGTTAAGTAATTTTTGTAATTGCCTATTTTTGGACTCTTCATAAATAGTCAATAGTCTTTTTTTTAGTTCGGCGTATTTTTAGGTTGCCGGGGGATTTATTAAAATATCGGTCACCTGCTGGATGACGTCCTTGTTCAATTTGGACACGATGACGTCGAATTTTGCCTCGTCGGATAATTTTTGTGGGGCAAGGATGGCGTCTGTTCTTATAAACCATACCCTGGGCTGGTCGGTCCAAAAATCTGGTATTTTTGAGGACAAAGAAATGGACGCTAATTCGCTCACATGGTTGAATTCGATACAGGGTTGTTGTGGCGCTGGTTGTGGTGGTTCTGGCTGAGGTGGTGCTGGATGTGGTGGTGGTGGTTGTTGAAATGGCACAGGTGGTGTCGCCATTTTTCACGTGTTCAATACTTGTTGGGGTCACCACTGAGGGGAGCCGCGTACTATGGATGTTTATCACTGTACTTCTAACTAACTAGGGCTTAGGGTGCAGCATTAAAATACGAAGTCAGAATTTAGAATTTATTATTTATGTGTCACAAATTAATCTCTCATAGTAGGTAGGAGGTTATGCGCTGCACCCTGTATGACGACCGAACCGAACGCGAGCCCGAAACGCGACTGACTCGTAAAGTGCAGTGTGCAATGCATAACCCCTACACTACCTTAATTTATTTATCTCTTAGGTGTCGTGGGATACAACGAGTTTCAAATTCGACATGGTATAGGTTGTGTTTATTTAAAATAATCAAATACAATATTTAGAAAGAAAGAATAAAAATAATAATTTGACACACATTAATTACAAAAGAAGAGAAAAAACTAAAATGTCTTAGCATGGTGTCGTTACAGCTAGAGACATAATGACGCATTTTACACTTCAGTCAAGATTTAGAGCTATACCGGCTTATTTGTAAAACATCAACAGCCCCCTAGGGGCTGATTCTGGTGCTTAAATACAACAACTTTTTCTATGGGACCAACATCGAAATTGCAAAAAAAACCACTTCCCTATTCGCTATGTGCAAAGTGGGTGGTAGGGGCCGTCAAATCGATCGCAGCACGCAATGTAGCAGAAATGTGAAAAAACTCTGGACTGTCATGTGTCAAATTGCTATATTTCCATAGAACTCCATACTAACGTTATTAAATATTTTAAAGTAAAAACGTTAAAATTCGCGATATGGGTCATAGGTTTTGTGTTATAAAGTGTAGAAACAATGGGAAAAATAGTTCGTGCATGTTTTATTCGTTTTCAATATCAAGATGGAAATTGGAGCAAAGAAATAAATGGATATAGCAGCTGTGAAAAGTTTGTAGGAAGTTTGTGTCACAGACGTTTGTCTTATGATCACAGCTCGTAGCTTTTTCCGTTGGTTCTAAGCTCAAGTCTCTTACATGCTGTGCTAATACAATTTTTTTCCCTTTTTGCACAGTTTGAGATTGGAAAGTTATATCATGTTGTATCGATTCAAATCCCGTACGTATTATTCGCTATGTGCAAAGTAGGTGGTGGGGGCCGTCAAATCGATCGCAGCACGCAATGTGGCAGAAATGTGAAAAAACTCTAGACTGTCAGTGTCAAATTGCTATATTTTCATAGAATTCCATACTAGCATTATTATGTATTTTTAAGTAAAAACGTTAAAATTCGCGATATGAGTCACAGCACGTGTTGTGTTATAAAGTGTAAAAATAATGGGAAAAACAGTTTGTGCATGTTTTATTCGATTCCAATATCAAGATGGAAATTGGAGCAAAGACCTAAATGCATAGCTGTTGTAAAGAGAAAAAAGTTTGTACGGAGTTTGTGTCACAGACGTTTGTCTTATAATCACAGCTCTTATTAAGTAGCTTTTACCGTTAGTTCTAAGCTCTTCAACGTCTCTCACACGCTGTGCTAATACAATTTTTTTCCCTTTTTGCACAGTTTGAGGTTGGGAAGTTATATCATGTTGTATTGCTCCAAATCCCATACGTATTACAACATTCATATTTAGTTCAAGTAAGAAAATCACTTATTATAATATGCACAAACTTTAAGATATTTTCATCTAATTTCGAAGAAAAACAATCCGAAAATCATTCTCAAACCATCTAGTTGCCATAATTTAAAAGATCTTAAGTCCACAATAATTTTGGTCACTAGGGGCGCTGACATCGCGCACACAGCGAATAACATTCATATTTTAGTTCAAGTAAGAAAATCACTTATTATAATATGCACAAACTTTTAGATATTTTCATCTAATTTCGAAGAAAAACAATCCGAAAATCATTCCCAAACCATCCAGTTGCCATAATTCGATAGATCTTAAGACCCCAACAATTGTGGTCACTAGGGGCGCTGTCATCGCGCACACAGCGAATACTTAGCCGCCGACTAGCTGACATCAGTTTGTATGAAGTAGTGTCATTTTTTATTAGATAACGAGGTTGGCCCTTCAGAAAAAGTTGTTGTATTTGAGCACCTGAATCTAGGGGATTGTAGACGTTTTAGAAAAAAACCCTGTATAAGTATACCCGACAAATACCTTCTCGTCGTCGGCTGTGTTAGCTGGCTTACCCGGGGGGCGTCCTACACTACATCCATGACTTGGTACAAATAATAATTAATAAATAATAAATTGCTTCCTCAATCACACCAATTAGCTGGCCCCAAACTAAGCAAAGCTTGTGCTATGGCGACTAGATAACGGATAAACATACTTAAATATATTTATAAACATCCATGACTTAGAAATAGAAAGCATTTATTTGAACACACACGAATAAAAAACTTACAATTAATAAAAAATAAAAAACTTAGGTACAAATGCTCGTGCTCATCACAGAAACATTTGCGCCTACCAGGATTCAAACCCGCAACCGCTGGCTTTGTAGTCCGGGGCGCAAACCACTACACCAGACAGTCGTCAATAATAGTCATAAAAGTCATAATAGTCAACCCACTCACTTACCACTTAATAAAATGGCAGAAATATTGTCATATTTCACTGTTCTTAGAGTAAATACTACGTACTGTATGACTTTGTGTTATTTATTATTGATATTAATTAGGTAACGTGTTTAAATTGCGGTTCTATCTCTTCATATTGCTTCTATATTTCACCAGGTAAAATAAATGTTAAGTTCAGAAGAAATAAATAGAATAAAAATATGCAAAAAGTAGCTACTTTTAAGTTAAATAAAGTAGCCTACTCTATTTACTTAGCACTTTCAGGAGCTTAACTTCAACACAGCCGTTATCTGAAACTGATATTATTTTTACAGCCTACGTATAACTTCATTATCAACGATATCTCATATGGCGGGTTACTATTAATAAACGATTAAGGTTATGTGTGTAGTATAAATAACATTTATGCTATTTTTCTGGGACACCGCTTATAAAGGCTCCCGCAGAATACCAGGGTCGTGGTCTATGCCACGACTAATGCTGAGCAGGAGACCTTTTTGGCACCGACCATTCCTGTATTTTGTAATTTTAGATTGTTTTTGGTGCCAAATAAAATACTACTTACTTACTTACTTATGCAGGAAATCTATTTTACCTATAAAGGGTAAATGGTCCTTATTTACCTTACCCATTATACCTAATGTGTTTTTGAATGTAGTTTTATTACACAACCTTCAGAGAGAACCATATTCAGACTAAAATGACTAAAAAAGGCGTAATTTTTTAAATAGTGGATGAAATAGAAGTTTGTGACTTTTCATAATTTCAAATAATTAAAAATCATTACTCAATAACTACTTACCTACATTACCTATTTGAGTAAAGCCTTAAAAGACACATTAATTATAAACAAGACGTTCTTCTCCAAGTATGTTCTTGGAGAAGAAAATCAAAAGTTTACTTGGTAACTCGTAAAGCCTATCTTAGCTGTCATAGTTTTTCTGTTAACTTCGACGACCATCTGGTGAAGTGGTTCGCGGTCCGGACTACAAAGCCAGGAGGTTGCTGGTTCGAATCCCGCAAGTGACAAATAAATAAATATTGGACAACATCACATACATTGCTCTGAACCTATGTTAAGTAGCCAAAGCACTTGTGTTACAGAAATCAGAAACAAAGACGGTACTACAACACCCAGACCCGAGACAATATAGAATAGTTATTTTTTTACATTGACTGACCGATCGAATACGGAACCTCAGAGATAGCGACACCAAGTCCGGCATGCTCGCCTCTCGGCTACTGAGGTCGTCAAATATTTATGTGATGATCACAAGCATTATACCTAAGTCATTGATGTTTTAAACGTCGCATGGCATGTTAATTGGTGTGATTGTAAAAATAAATTATTTATTTAGCTACCTAACTATCTAAATCTACTATGACTGTTTGGTCAGGTGCTCCGCAGTCGCATTGTTGTGACTCCCTTAATCTCCATTAATGGAGGTGGTGCTTAGTTTTCCTGTGGTTGGAACGAGACCGATTTTTGTGTTCTTGAATACAAAAACCTTCCTACAATCTTCCTAGATTGCTCACTTCACTTGGGCTTAATTTTGAAGTCCACACAGATGAAGTCGTAGGCATAAGCTAGTTTTAAACAAAAGTAGTTTATAAAAGCAAACGTTCAAATATTCCAAGGTGCTCAAGTACCCAGTCACCTCGGGATCCCATATCATCCTAGTTTTAAAATAAAGTAGGTAGCGAATAAAGACCGCAAAAAGATCGATTAACACAGATAATATTGGTTACGCAATTAAAGATACTACAATCTCAACTTGACCTTTCGTAATTAAAATCTGGGTAAGAGGATATGATTATAATGCACTTTAGAAAACTTTAAGTAGTTGATAACAATGTATAGGTGCGTTCGATAAGTAATCCAGGGTCTTTACATTTATATAAAAACACTGGAAGATTCTAAATAGCTTATTCTGCTGCAAAAAGACATTCTTTTTAATTGGCCTAATAATAATTCTTATGGAAATGTGTTTATTTGTATTCTCTGCTACTTCTGATGCTGACTAAGGAAAACTTTGAAGAATTAATATAGGCTACTCGCTGATGAAGTATTTATTGTGTAAGGGGGAGTCGTACTGTAAGCTATTGATCATTGTTGAGTAAACTATCCTTTATTCAGTATCCAGCAGGTAGTCTACACTACAAAGAAATTGATTAACAACACTAAGGTTGAATATCACTTGCTCATAAAAAACAATAAGGTCTATTTTGTAATTTGTGATTATTAAACTTGGAAGTGTAACTTAAATTATAACGAGCCTTAGCAAATTACTATTTTACAGGGATATGTCATCAAAAGTGGTAAAATACTTTACATTACTTTACACTCATGACCGGTAAAACCAGCCGCAATGTTATGTGACCGGATAATTTCAATTAAGTTGGAAAGAGTAGATAACAAGGTATAGTCAAAGGCACATAATTCAATCTGATAAAAGGCAGTGACAACCTAGAGAGACTGATAGTCACTGGCTAAGTGGAAGGCTTAAAAGACCGAGAGAAAGTAGCCCGACACGTTGGGCATACCGGATCCGCAAGACCCTGGACACTACTAACTATTCGTGATACTCAACACCAGTCTTTCTCAAAGTGGTTGGCCCCCTCGTGGGCGCTGAAGGCTTAAGTTAAGAAAGGCAGAAAAAAATTAAGGTTTTGTAGTTGTTAAGAGGGTTGTAAAATTGGGGGACGTTGAAAAATAAATTTTCAAAGTTGGCGATAGACAAAATAAGGTTGAGAACCTCTGCTATACACACTCCAACTGACAGAAGCAGATGGCGACAACACCATCGAGGCAATCACGACTCTCAGCACTAAGGAAACCAATGTCAGGAGGAGGAGTAGGTTACGGTAACTGTGGGTACAGTCAAAGCGACAAAATGTACCAACTTACCTACTATGTTGACTTTACCGCAAAGTGTGACGTGCTTATTACTAGGGCAAGATTATTACTAGTCAAAAAAAGCAATTTTCACTGTCGACGACCGTCTGGTGTCCCACTGGTCGCGCTCCGGACTACAAAGCCGAGCGGTTGCGGGTTTGAAACCCGCTAGGGGCAAATGTTTGTGTGATGAGCACGAGCATTTGTACCTAAGTCATGGATTTTTATAAACGTACGTATACGTCTGTCTTAACGTAAGTATGTTTATGCGTTACGTATATTAGTCGCCATAGTACAAGCTTTGCTTGTTTTGTAGAAACAATTTATTTATTTAACAATATACTAGTCGTCTAAGATAGTAGAGTAGAGTAGCTGTTTGTTTCCTTAATAAAGAAAATAATAATAATAAGAGTAGTCAATAAACTCGATTTCGGTAAATTGGCTAACCAAAGATTTAAAAAAAAACAGCGATAGGCCAGGCCAAGTCGCATCTTGCTTTAGAAGAACACCAGAAAATATAAGTATTATAATCTCAGGGCACCGGTAAGTGCTTAGCCGATTAAGTTATAAAAGTAAAACGTAATACGTTTAGTCGAGTGTACTTAATTTATCCAAGGGATATTGCCCATTAATGTCCCTTAAATTAATAAAATTAAATAATTATTAGGGGCTGATTTTTGAACAGCCAGATAACTTTTATACGACGAATAAGTTTGACATGTTGACAGTTAATGATGCCTGAGATACAAGTAATTATTAACTTAGTTTAGGTATTTATAATAGTAAATAGTAATAACTTACTATTTTAGTAAGTTATTATTAGTAGCGTAGTTGGTATTAATATAGTTAGTAGCGTAAGCATTGTTTAGTGTTATCAGCACATTCTTTATTTTGTAAATATGTATAATGTTTTTATACACTTAATATCAATGTATGTAGCTTAAGTTTTTATACAGAATAAACGTTTACTTTACTTTACTTTAGTTTTTGTATTGCAATGTGTCAAAGCGTCAATTTTATTCGTCGGATAAAAGTTATATGAGGTTTGAAAAATCGGCCCTAAAACTAAGTAGGTATGTAACTTACTTACTAACTAAAAAAATACTTAACAACCAAATTAGTGGCAGCAGTAGATCGTACCAACCCAACTTAAACTTTTTTGTATTTGTTACAGACCCCACTTGGACATGTGACGCTGATACCAACGTCATATCGGCAATCAGCATTCCAGACTCCGCACACGTTGACTTCAAATGACTTTTTAGCGATACAACAAAAACACCAATCAAAATGGACGTGGTATCGACACTTGCGCCTTTTTTCACCGATGACGACATTAACTCGACGATTTTTAACGTGACAATCCCACATAGGCACGATACTAGAATGTTATCGAATATATTCAAAGTGGTGTATGCGATGGGAATTATTGGGAATGCGACGGCAATTGTGGCGCTCCGATGGGGAGAGAGAAGAGTGAGGAATAGAAAGCATCTCCTGCTGCTGACCTCACTTGCTGCGAATGACTTGGTTGCTTTGGTGAGTACTAAGTACTTATTATATGTCCCTTTAGTTTGGCACAGCGTGCCAGAAGTGACAGAACAGTGCGCCAATCCAGCGCTAAACTGCTGCTGACCTCATGTGGACATTACTTTTACTTGACTTCGCAATTCGCATTGACAGTCCACTTGACTAGTTACAGACTTATTGTACTTTCTGGGAGTTACAGTCCGAAGTAGCTGTAGTGTTATTTATGTGCAGGATTCGGATCGGAATCCGAGAGTAAACGGTCTAAGAGTGTTCATACAAATAGTACTACGTCTACTTCGAAACTTCATTTTTCGGATTCTGATTGGTAACAGATCGAATGCAGTCCGTAACCACTGTAACTGTTGGTGGTTGTCATATTTTTTTAACGCAGCTGTCATAAAAAATGATCGTGTGAAAAAAAACTTAATTTTCTTACCAGATTGGCATGATGACCGCGATGGTGATAGCAGAGCACGTGCCCGGCGCGCGCAATACGCACATATACTGCGTGGCCAGGGTGGTGCTGCGAGTGTTCGGCATCGGCAGCGTCTGCATCGCCGTCACGATGGCGCTGGAGCGGTACCTAGCGCTCACCAGGCCCTTTCTCTACCAGAAGGTTAGTTCTTCATTTTATACTGTGTGGCGAGCGTGGTGTTGCGCGTGTTCGGCATCGGCAGCGTCTGCATAGCCCTCATGATGGCGCTGAAGCGGTACCTAGTGCTCGCCAAGCCCTTTCTCTACCTGAAGGTTAGTTCTTTATTTTATACTGTGTGGCCAGCGTGGTGCTGCGTGTGTTCGGCATCGGCAGCGTCTGCATCGCCGTCACGATGACGCTGGAGCAATACCTGGCACTCACCCTTATATGATCAGATCCTTTGTCCGTTTGTTTGTCCATCTGCATGTCTGTCAAGAACCCGTGGATGTATCAAGTTAAAATTATATTAAATTCTGGGGCCTGCAATCCCTTGTGGCTGTCTTGTTCTTATCGTCTCTGTAGGGCTGTAAAAAACCAAACTCTATGTTAAGGCAGTCAAAAGATACGATTGCGCAGCATTTTTTGACACTCGGTACGAAATCAAAACTTATATTGTGGAGGCATATGTTATGTTCAGCAGTAGACGTCTTATTTACTAGATGTTGTCCGCGACTTTGTTCGCTTGGTCTTTAAATCAATTTGAAAACTTCCTTAATTGAATCGAATTTTGTTCACAATGTCATTGGTTTTAATTTATTTGCACTGGACTCTAACTAATTTTCTAAAACAAAAGTAGCATAAGTTACTCCTTATAACATCAGCAATATACCAGTGAAAGTTCCGTGCCAATTGGTCTGCTCAAGCTCGCCCTTCGTCTGTCCATCGATAAAGGGTTCTTTCGGTGTAACGCTCATCGGCAAAGATTTTTTTCGTAATACCAACCATCGGCTAAGAGTGATGTCGGCGGAACGTTCTATCGGCGTAGGGTATTTCAATATATCATTCTGAGCTAACGGAGCAAATGAGCCGTAACAAACAGATAGACACAGAGAAGTACCATTATGAAAACCTGAAATACAAAATTTGTAAATAGGCTTCAATTAAGATTTTGGGGTAGGTTAGGCACTGGAGAACAACATGTAACTAAACATGTAACTATATTGAGACTACTGTCAAATTACAGAAATTGGGCTTCTACCTACTATTCAATCTAGATTGAGTTATATTTTGTTACGTAGGTACCTTTATCTACTTCACTTAGGGCCTCTTTCACCACTTGCTGATAAGTTCCAGATAACCTATCTGACACTTTTTTGACAGCTAATTGTATGGGTTATCTGTCAAAACAAGTGCCAGATAGGTTATCCGGAACTTATCAGCAAGTGGTGAAAGTGGCCCTTAGAATTGCTTTCTAGTTAAATCTATAAAGTCTCAATTGCAATTCAATCAGAAGTATTAGACTACGAATTGATTTCAATTTATTTAAGATGGATATTAAGAATCTTATGGTCTTTAGTGAAAGCTTTAGCAACAAGTTTTTACGCCACTGTATTATTGGATTGGTAGTTTCGTAAAGTAACAAGATCCACTTATTATTGACTACTGCGTTTTATTGCCTGCTGAGTGTAGATTAAATTGTATTGTTATCAGAGTTATTACTTAATTAACAGCTGATCTTATCTAAGTACTAGTAATATGGACAAATATTTTGAGCACAACACGAGAAAAACCAAAGCATTGAATTTGGACTGAAGATAATACAAGGTGCTACGTTGAACCGGGACATACTTCTACAGGTTGCTCTTTTGGCTTAAGTTCGAGCTATCAAAGTGCTATTTGACCAAAATTTGTGTAACACTAACTGTTTTTTTTTCTTATGTTGCTTGCATGAGCGTAGCCAATGTCAAGTTAAACTAACTGATTTTTCTCTCGATTTTACTATTGGTACTATTCGCATTCTATACAGGGTTACATTGCAAGGGGGTGCCAAATTTAAAAAATAATATCTAGGGAACAATATAAATAAGCGTCTTAATCGTTATTATTTATAATAATCGTATGTTACGAATAAAAAATTACTTAAATTACTTTAAAATATCCGAAAATAAAGTCAATGAGAGAGATTACGAAAGCCGCGCGGTCATTCGTCAGAGGCGTAGGTACGGCGAGCCTACAAGGACCTTACGCAGTGCACATACGGTGCAATTTTTTCATGAATGAGTTAAATTATCTACGCGTACGATTTTAAAAAGCGCATAGGAATAAATTAATGTGAATTTTGTTTTTTTTTGTTTTTTGCATACTTCGATTAAGCTATTGATTCTGAGCCACTCCGAAAGATTGACACCCCTTTACAATATAACCCTATATTTATTATAAGCCCAGCCGAAAACTGCTCGCTCTGCCGTTCGATGGGGGAGCTTGTAGGTACAGCTTTGGAATTCCAAGGCCGACTGCAAAAATTGATGATGATAATGATTAAATTAATTAGACGAACAACCTGCAGAAATATTTCTCTCATTCATCCTAACATCCTGTATTATATAACTCGGTACGATAGGTACTTTGAGCATTTCAAGGTATTTAGGTACCTTATCGAGTTATACTTAGCCTATCATACTTACTTTGTACGTCATGACTCGCATAGTATGCAGTCACACAATTGATAATATGAGTGAAATAATACTGAATGGAATATGATTACTGATTTTCCTCATTCAATCCCTAACTTATGTTACTCGTCTAATGTTAGTAGGTACCAACTTACATATCAGCCGTCAATGCAATTTTACTTCATTGACCACACATTTCTCAGTGCTCTCACTTCACTGGTCGAGTGGAAAATACGAATCGTCGGAAAATACGAATTATCACACAAACACGCTTCTTATAGGATCTGAACCTATAAGAAGCGTTGATTTTGTAGTATAGAGCGTGAACCCGTCTTGAATCTTGATACAATTTTACCTAAGCGCTAGACCAGTCTTTCTCAAAGTGGATAACGCCCACCTCCAAGGCCTAGAGGGAGGGGTAAGGAGCCCAGAAAAAAAGTGGGTTTTGTAGTCGTTTAGGGGGCGTGAAATAGGAGAGCGTTGAAAAATAATTGGTTTTTAAGGTAGGCGGTAGACAAAATAAGTTTGAGAAGCTCTGCGCTAGAGCAACGCACACAGACATAGCTTACGGACACAAAATCTCGGAACGTTCGGTCTCGAATAGTAACTGTACTATCAGTTTTCCGAGATTTCGTGTACGTGGGTGATGTCAATGTGTGCGTTGCTCGAACGCGCATTATATGAAGCTTAACTTCTGATGCCCATAACTGTTAGGTAGGTATCTATTCAGTGGCAATACTGTACCGAGACGGTCGTTAAATTACAACAGCTCGTTGTTATCCCGGCAATACTGTACCGAGAAGGTCGTTAAATTACAACAGCTCGTTGTTATCCCGGCATTATTTAGACATGACACATGAGAGGCTCCTAAAAGAACAATACTAATGGATATTTTATTGATTTATCTCGGAAAGAAGAGAATGTGATACTATCTCACACCCAGTTTATGGCTGTTGGCACCGTAAACAGGGTAAGTTTATTCTTTCTGTCTGTGTCCAGTTTTTCGGGTACGCTTTATTATGATCCTAGATGCAGCAAGATGAGACTTGTATTTGAAGCCTTTGCCATGAGACTTCTGTAACCCAAGAACACTAAACCTCCAGCCGAGAGGCAAGTATGCCGGACTTTGTGGTGCCATCTCTGAGGTCCCGGGTTCGATTCTCGGTCGGGTCAAAGTAGAAAAAGAACTTTTCTATGTTAGATCGGGGCTGGGTGTTGTGGTAACGTCGCTGTTTCTGATTTCTATAACACAAGTGCTTTAGCTAGCTACACTTACCTTAGGATCAGCTTAGAGCATTGTATGTTATATTGTCCAATATTGTTTGTTACTAAATCTCGCCCATCTGTTACAACAACTTTTATGATAGCAGACAAGACCCACACATCACGGAACTTTAGCAGATTTATCAAATCTAACTTTTGCAATATCAACATCAGAAAATACTACAACTGGTAGTACCTACACTAGTCTACACTTAATCATCATCATCGAATGATTAAGTACATAAATAATAAATGTAAAATCAATAAACAATAATATATTTGTGTTTACGCATTTGGACTGTAGGCGTATATATATAAACTTAATAGGTATGACAGTGATGCGAGCTAAAATACTAGCACCATTCCACGCGAGCCCGCTTCTGCTCCGCTGTCAGTTCATGAGGGATCTAACGACAGCAAAGTTTCCGAACTTTCAATTCTTCGTGTAATTTTTTCTAAATTTGGCTCATACTAATCACCAATGGTCCTCGAATTGTCTCATAGGTAATGCGCGGGTTTTCTTCAATTAGCCGCTTAACAGCAGCCACATTATTTTCGTTGACGGCAGTTGAAGACCGCCCTTCACAAAATTCGTCATGTAAAGAAACTCGACCTCTCTTCAATTCAGCAAACCATCGCCTCACGGCGCTCAAACAAGGTGATTCTCTCCCAAAAGCATTTTGAAGACGAGCGGCACAGTCTTGCGGAGAGAGATAATTTTTAAAATCATAAAAAATCATTTCTCTGAAATCTTTTCGACTTAATTCCATTTTCGTTGCGTACGTAGAACTTTGATGTGTGATAAAAACAATTGAAAAATCATTTCCCGCCAAATGTTTTTTTTTTTATTAATAAGAAGGTTGCAACGTTTAAAAAAATATAACATTCGAAATTCAAATAGTTCCGATTAGCTAGAAGTGCAAAACTTTTAGTGTGCCCCATGTATTCTGTGTCGGGCACAGGCTCGGACAACGTAACTTTAGCACAATTTAGCAATGTGACATTGTACTGAGGTAGGTACTAGTCCCAGTTAAAAACCGAGCATAATTGAGGTGAAAAACACAGACATAAAAAGCGATCGGTCGCTCGCGGTCTTTTTGATAAAACTGTGCTTATTCATATAAATAAATATAAATATTGGACAACATCACATACATTGCTCTGATTCTATGGCAAGTAAAAAAATGACGGTATCACAACACCCAGACCCGAGACTATAGAGAAAAGTTAATTTCTACGTTGACCAACCGGGAATCGAACCCGGGACCTCAGAAATAACGACACGAAATCCGGTATGCTCGCCTCTCGGCTACGGAGGTCGTCGTTATGAATCAACGACACGTATCGTTCGTATTGCAAAACTCAATTGACAATGACTAGGCCGCTAGGCCCTAGACCACATCACTCGCAGAACTGACAACAGTTGAGGAAGAAACGTTTTCGAATGGCACAAACTGGAGGAGGCGTGGGCAGGCCTTACACCCGATGGACTGCAAGGAACTAGTCGAGATTTCGAAAAGCCGCTGTATGCAACGGCCCAGAGATGCTCGCTGGCGTTTTACAGGAGAGGCCTATGTCCCGCAGTGGGCTTTTAAAGGCTGACGATGTTGATGTGCTCGTGAACCAGTTAGCCAATGCTAGATCGGTACTGGGCCGTATAAAAAACTATATTGTTAACAAGGGCCCTGCGTATTAGCCGCATCATGTTTACCATCACTTTGAATTGCATAGATCGCACGTCATACTTTCGCTAAACTATGAATATCTAAATTTAGATCTAGAGAATGATGAATGTCTGCTCGAATTTTAGACCGCGTCGAGAAAGATCAATTTGTTTTACTGTTTTCTCTTTTAAATATAGACTAGCTGTCCCGGCGAACTTCGTACCGCCCCTTCATATATTTTTTTCGTGTTTTTTATAGTTATTCTGCTATTCGGGGCGGAGACAAATGCAACAAATCAAAGATCATAAACATCGGCCCAGCCGTTCTTGACTTAAAAGTGGTGTAACTAGCCCGACTTTGTTTTATATAAGATGTTCTGTCTTTTATTTTGATATCAGAAGGTCATTTGTTTTTTCTGCAATATGTATTTTGTAAACTCGCAACTGATTTGAGTTTGGATAAAAATCTTTTGGGGTGGTGCGACCTCTCTCCAGACCTTTGAACTTCTGAGGTCTTCACTTTACATCCGTGAATACCAGCTTTGAATTTTAACTATGTTTGTTTTATTATTTTCCTTTTTTTGATCTACTCGACAGTAAGAGGTAAGGTGAACACATTGAGCACATACCGTAGAGTAGAAATGTCATATGATTTGTTCGACAAATTATCTGGAGACGTATTTTTGAAGCATTAGAAATGAATTTCGAATTCGAACACGAAAACAATTCGTGTATGAAATTCATTTTTATTGCTGCATTGAAATCTTGAAACTATTTTTGTTTCACGCAGAAAATATTAAAAATCATAAAGCAGAAACTCATTAACGAACGTAAATAAAAAGTTATTAAGTAAAATTTCTGTCAAACATACGTTTACTTGTCAATGTAATTGTTCCGTACTTTCTACTAGTAGAAAACAAAAACAAAGTCGTTGCAGAATTCACGGAATGAATTTTCAAAAAGAGTGATTTTAGAAATTCGCATGCATATTAGAATTGGAATTCGCATGATTCAAAAATACGTCTCTACTGTTTTTTGTACATGCGAGATTTGACAGGACTTGTCATTTCAAACTAAATGTAAAGTGAAAAATCACTTACTTGTTTTTCGGAGAAAGATAGTTCGTAAGTATTGCTTTTTAGGGTATATTGTGCTTATCGCTCGATGAGTGAACATAACCTGCATAATTATTCAGTTATCTCTGAATAGCCATGGTCCAAAATGAAGGTCAATGTAAACACTATAGTTGCCACCCTTATAATTATGTTCAAGTATTGCCTTTACCCAGAATATGTCTGATTTTGATATTCTATGTTTTCTCGAATCTGGCTGTACTGGTACCGTCGTTTTTTCTGATTTTTATAACACAAGTGCTTAAGCTACTTACCTTAGGATCAGAGCAATGTATGTGATGCTGTCTAATATTATTATTTACTAGGTACAAGACAAAACGCAAACGCAAACAAGAGAAAAACTTGTTAGAATTATTCAGACCTTTAGTGTAGGTATAACAGTAAGATAAAAACGGATTGCCTATAGCGTTATTTTCATAAATAAGTAGAAATTGCAATTGCAAGTTTCTTTCAAATACTTTTTAACAAGTTTGCTCACGCTGAAATATAAAATCTTCTCATAAAGCCATGCACTCGACGCATACTGAAATTGTACCCGCAGTATCATATCAGTCGCGTATCGGAAGATATATGGCGGCGACCCAATAAGCTCAATTACCTTTATACGAGTATTACCGCTTGCAAGCTGAAAGGGTGTTCAAAAACAATTCGTACAACTTACTGCTTATCAAAAAAATGTTTTATTAAAAAAAGGATATTTCATGAAAAATATGTCAAATGAATGGGCATCCATTTGACATATTTTTCATATCTCAGATAACACTCGGTGAGTAGTCATTGGTCCAAAAATAGTCAGGTTCCTATATCCCTCAAACTGGGAGAAAGAACTCTTTTGAGTTTTATTACTTTTTAGATGTGACGGATAGGTGTGAAATTGTCAAGAGAAACAAATGTGACTTAAATAAAAGAGATGGGTTTTGGACTCTGATTAGAAGATTTTCCTTTTAGTATCGTTTTAATATTTTTCCTGCTTAAATCTCAATTCTGATTTTAAAGCTTCCTATCTATACTCTTTACTCTTACCCTTAAACCTCAAACTATTTTAGAAGTCTAAAATTTTTGAGGCATCTCTCAAAGCCTACGGTGCTCTAAGTATTTTATTTTACTAAGAAGTCTCTATTTATTGTGAAGTCGGCTACCAAACCTTGAATTTTTCCAATAGCGTCTCCCAGCACACCCATTCCCTAGCCAATTTAGAAAAGTCTGTTTTCTAAATTGACCCAAACCGGGAATCGAACCGGAATCTTTGCGTTCAACTCCAATTACGCCAATCAGATCGTCATAACTAGCTTTGTACATAACAAAAACTAAATCTGCCACAAGCATCACTCAAAGACTAGGAGACGTATTTTTGAATCATGCGAATTCCAATCCGAACACGAAATCGCAAGATTCGCATGCGAATTCCTAAAATCACTATTTTTAAAAATTCATTTCATAATCTCTGCCACGACCACTCGTTTTTCTTTTTCTACTAGTAGAAATTACGGAAGAATTACATTGACAAGTAAATACATATGTTAAGACAGAAATTTGAAATAATAACTTTTTATTTAGGTTCCGTTTAAATCATTTACTACCGGTTTTAAAAATCAATGAGTTTTTGCATTCCGTTTCATTATATTTTCTGCGTAAAACGAAAATAGTTACGAGTGATTCAAAAATGCGTAAAATCGTGAGCAATAGAAATGAATTTAGTACACGAATTGTTTTCGTGTTCGAATTCAAAATTCATTTTTAATGCTTCATAAATACGTCTCCGAGACGTATTTTTGAATCATGCGAATTCCAATCCGAAAACGAAATCGGAAGATTCGCATTCGAATTCCTAAAATCACTATTTTTGAAAATTCATTTCGTGAATTCTCGTTTTTCGTTTTCTACTAGTAGAAAGTACGGAAGAATGACATTGACAAGTAAACATCTGTTTGACAGATATTACTTTATTACGTTCCGTTTTAAGCAATTCACTACCGGTTTTTATTTCTCAATGAGTTTTTGCATTCCGTTTCATAATATTTTCTGCGTAAAAGGAAAATAGTGACAACATGAGAACATAAACATAATTGTAATAACCTTTTTACCGTGTTTTTCAGCAAATAAACGATTTCTATTTCTATTTCTATTTCTATTTCAAGATAATAGCAACACTTATTTTCGAGTGATTCAAAAATGCGTAAAATCGTGAGCAATAGAAATGAATTTCATACACGAATTGTTTTCGTGTTCGAATTCGAGATTCATTTCTAATGCTTCAAAAATACGTCTCCTGATCTATTGTTTATTAAGTACTCAAAGTATGTGCTACCGATAATTTTTACAACCAGATAGGGTGACCTTCATGCCTCATACCAAAACAGGATGTATACTGATGGTTGATGTCGACAATCTCGCTATCACTTGTAAGGCTATATTGCGTATTGTGTGGACCACCCGACTTGGAAGCTCGTGATGTGACGTCAGTAGGTCCGTGTGTCCTATTTTATTGTGACCATCTGTCTTGTAGTGCGAGCATTTCATCTTTAAGACTCCTTACTTCAAAAGAGAAAACTAGAAGAGAAGCAAGAAGTAAAGAATCTACTCAAATCGTCTGAATTACTTCATCATTTCAGCCATAGAATTCCACTGCTAAACACGTTACAGGCCTCTCCCAATGACTTTCATTCATTTCTTTACTCGTCACGCTTACCAAGCGGGTTGGCGAGCGCAGTTTTTTATAACATTTCGCACGCAGACGCTGCTGCCCGTCTCGTGCTACATGAATTAGTCGCCTCTTACGACACGCCTCTGGTTGGCGGTGTGAGGAAGTGTATTTTTTACGGCCGTCCACACACGGCACTACTATGAACTACTCAGTTTATTTAAATAAAAAGGTTTCTGGAAAGATTCCTGCCTCCGTCCAAAGTTGCTGTGCCCTACGGGTCCTTAATATTATGTAACTGCCAAGATTGTGCCTACAATACCTATCTTATTGTTGTGCCTAAGAGGGTCTATAATCATCTGTTTTATGAACCTATTTATAACACCAGCCTACCTAGCATGAGCACCAAAACACGTTATGATATAGCGATATATTGACACCAACTGTAAAAATATGAAAGACATAGCCGCCATGTTAAATCTCCGTGCCGGTGATGTCACATATTATTATCACTGTTTCGATAAAAAAATCAAATTGGCTGCTATATCTGTCACTCTTTTACAGTTGGTGTCGTTATATCATATTATGAATGACCAATTTATGAATCTAATATTGTATGAATGTAATATAATGATGACATGTAAATGTAATTATAAATTTAATTTGTTTAAATAATTTTAATTCACGAATGCCTTATGAAGGTTGTAATGTTACAATTGACCATCTATAATGTACATTATGAAGTGATTAAATGAATATGATTATATCGCTATATCATATCTGGTGACCAGTGAAACATTATAGTATAATGCAATACATATATTGAATTGAATTGAATTAAGACCTAACTCCTAATATGGTAAAGCAATAAATGATTGAGGATTGAAAAAAACGGAACCCCTAAAGGATTGCTTTGTTATACGTCTGTCTGTCAACAGAAGGCAAATTCCAGTAGTCGCAATCCAGTTTCGATCAAAAATTACGTCTCCCTGTCCTCACGCCCCTCCGTCGCTCCGTCGCCCCCCCGTCACAAACAAATTGATGGACTTGTTGAAGATTGCGTAAAAAATAAAATAACTATTCTAAATTGCCTAAAAGGGTTATTGGCACTAAGATACAATTAAATTCAGACACTACGGAGTCAAGAGAATGGTCTAATTAAAAAAATTGTTTTAACTTACGCTGTTGAATATTGTTTTAAGTTAATAATAAAAATTTAATTGCTTGTAAATAAATATAGTTGTTTACGATATTATTTGGACTCGTTTTACTTGTCTTAATACATTGCTAGTAATTATTGTACAGTCGACAACATGTTTATTAGAAAAATATTGTTGGAATGTCATATTTTCCTAATATGATGTTTTAGGAACGTAATGTTTCGCGAATTGAATATCGTGAGTTTATGAGATTTTGCGATCATCATGTTTTGCTAGTATACTTTTTTGCGAATATGATATTTTGCGATTATGATATTTTGCGAACATCGTGTTTTGCTTATATGATATGCAGCGACGGAGGGCCTCACGCCAGGCTGCAATTGGATTGGCTTTGTGCTGGCGGTCCCAGTAACATTACTTAAAACAGTATTCTCGTAACAAACTTACAATATAATGAAAAGTTCACAAACAATTTGTTATACGACAAAAAACGACATTTTGTAATGTTTCATTTTCAGCTGCATTACGAAATTTCAATGTTTTTGATCTTAATGTTATTGGGACCAGATTAAAACTGGATTGACACTTTTGTTAGATACGAGACCAATTCCCGTTCCCGCTTTAGGCCATTGTCAATAAAAAAATAATCATTAAACACAAATTATTTTATCTTTGAAGTTGAAAAAATTAAGGCATCTGAGTCAAATGCCTTATCCTATCAAAAGACACGGTCATTTGTCTCTAGTGCTTCTGCCGACATCTTCGTCTGCGTAGACTTCAGAATTAAGCCTAAGAGAAATAAATAATCATCTTAAAAATGGCCCTACATAGGACAATTATTGTAATAAATACTCTGGTGTGTTGACTATTGTCATATTTTGTTATTATGTAACTGCCTGTTTTCTTTTCTGCCCACTACTTCGTCTGCGGAGACTTCAGAAATAAGCCTAAGAGAAATAAATAATTATCTTTAAAATTGCCCTACATAGGACAATTAGTGTAATAAATACTCTGGTGTGTTGACTGTTGTCATATTTTGTTATTAGGTAACTGCCTGTTTTCTTGTAACTTCTCACGTTTTTACTTAATGTAAAGGAAACCGTATTTGTGTGTGAAAGACATTTCGCAAAGTGTAATTTCTCGCTTTGTAATAGCTTTTTATATATGTATTATATTTTCTTTCACCTTTATCGTGAATCCTACATTTCATTACGTACAATTTCTATGAAGTCGTACATTTGACGACCTCCGTAGCCGAGGGGCGAGCATTCGGACTTGGTGTCGCTATCTCTGAGGTTCCGGATTCGATTCCCGGTCAGTCAATGTAGAAAAATAACTTCTCTTTATTGTCTCGGGTTATTGTCACCGTTGTACCGTCTTTGTTTCTGATTTCTGTAACACAAGTGCTTAAGCTACTTATTATAGGATAAGAGCAATGAATGTGATGTTATCAAATATATTTTAAATTCCTTTCTATTAAAATATATTTGAAAGAAATTCACGGTCATATTTGACTTTATAGCTTCAATAACCGGGTCACTACCACTAGTAGATATTTTCAATCTCGATAAAAATATATCTGCACTGAAAACAAAGTCGTAAACACGTCTGTGCAAAAATCTGTATGAAGTACATGGAGCACACTAAAAGTTTTGCACTTCTAGCTAATCGGAACTATTTGAATTTCGAATGTTTTTTTAAACGTTGCAACCTTCTTAGTAATAAAAAAAAACAACTGGCGGGAAATTATTTGTCAATTGTTTTTTATCACACATCAAAGTTCTACGTACGCAACGAAAATTGAATTAAGTCGAAAAGATTTTAGAGCGATGATTTTTTATGATTTTAAAAGTTCTCTCTCTCCGCAAGACTGTGCCGCTCGTCTTCAAAGTGCTTTTGGGAGAGAAGCACTTTGTCTGAGCACCGTGAGGCGATGGTTTGCTGAATTTGAGAGAGGTCGAGTTTCTTTACATGACGAATTTCGTGAAGGGCGGCCTTCAACTGCCGTCAACGAAAATAATGTGGCTACTATTAAGCGGCTAATTGAGAAAACCCGCGGATTACCTATGAGACAATTCGAGGACTATTGGAGATTGGTATGAGCCAAATTCAGAAAATTTTACACGAAGAATTGAAAGTTCGGAAACTTTGCTGTCGTTGGATCCCTTATGAACTGACAGCGGAGCAGAAGCGGGCTCGCGTGGAATGGTGCTCACAGATGCTACTGAAGTACGACCACGGACATTCTAATGCTGCTTATGACATTGCCACAGGAGACGAAACGTGGATTTATTGTTTTGAACCCGAAAAAAAACAGCAATCTTGTGAATGGGTGTTTGAAAATGAGAACAGGCCAACAAAAGTGAGGCAGGCGAGAAACGTTGGTAAAAAAATGATTGCGTTTTTTTTCTCAGCTACGGGTCCCATCTGTACAATTCAATTGTTTACCCAGAGTGTTAGAAAAAGTTCGCGAAAGACGACCCAAAAGCCGCGTTCTCCTACATCATGACAACGCTTCTTCACACACGGCCAACAAAACAAAGTCATTTTTAGTTTCCGAAAAAGTACAACTCGTCACCCATCCTGCGCATAGCTCCGATCTAGCACCCTGTGATTTCTGTATTTTCCCCAAAATCAAAGATTTGATGAGAGGTTTTACTTTTACCAACTCCGAAGAGGCAGTGATAGCGTTCAATCAGCACGTAGAAAACATGCCTTCAGATCTGTGGTCCTTCTGTTTTAAAAAATGGATCGATCGCATGAAAAAATTTTTAAAATGTAAAGGAGATTATTTTGAAAAGCAATAAACATAATATTTTGGTTATAACATGTTGTTTTTTCAAGTTACGCAAAACTTATAGTGTGACCTACGTACCTAAGTATTTATTGTGGAGTACATTTGAAACGAGGGGGAAAATGTAATATCTTCTTTACATCACTTAAGTAGTAGGTACTCGTACATGTACGTTATCTCATCATTATCATTTCAGCCACCTAATTCTAACTGCAGGGTAGTTAGCGTCCTCCTTAGCAAAGTTATAAGCTTTTGACTTATGATATTGACAACTCAAATCATTTATTAGAAAGAAAAATACACTAAATATGACTTTAACCCCTTTAAATTGTTCTTCAAACAGTCTAATAGGAGCTGAAGTCGCACAAGGTTCAATTGGAAGCTCAGTTATCACTTCCAAGTTAAAATAATAACGATAGACACTACCTACTGAGTTTTGTTGAGTTTTGAAAGTTCTTTATTTATTATAAGTAAGTACAAATAAATTATTGATATTAACATAATAACGTAACACTAATGTTTTTTATAGACTCGAATTGCGTCTTTATAAAACATACAGCACTGAGGAAAGAAAAGCGAAAAAAAAATAGAAGGTATTTACAAAATGATTCATAGTTCAATCAAGGTAGTATTCTGGTACTATTAGGTATTCTGTGTGTCAATGCAGTACAATAGACACTACTGACGTAATGGAACAAGTTAATAAAGTTAAGAAAATCAAGCGAAAATAGGCCTAAACGCTTTCTATGAGCAAGTGATATTCGACCGGTGATAAACTAATTTCTTTGTCGACTATACAATAATGCGTGCCGTGTGGGGACGGCCGTAAAGAATACACTTCCCCACCGCCAACAGGAGGCGTGTCGTAAGAGGCGACTAATTCCTGTAGCACGAGACGGACTGCTGCGTCTGCGTGCGAAATCTTATAAAAACTGCGCTCTCCAATCCGCCTGCCAAGCGTGGCGAGTATTGGCAATCCCCCCCGATGTTGGGTCATTAGGGGAGGCCTGTGTTCAGCAGTGGACTTTCTGAGGCTGATATGATGATGATGATGATACAATAATAACTTATAGCAAACAATCATTATCACAAGCCTTTGAAAGTAAGTCCAATGCTGGACATAATATGTCACACATATAACTGTTCTATAGGGGAGACATATTATGTCTCCCCTGTAGAACAGTTATATGTGTGACTAGCTGTTGCCCGCGACTTCGTTCGCGTAGTATCCAGTTTATTCATAAACAATTTTCTGCGCAACTTTCTTAATTTTTTCTTTCAAAATAACCATCTCCTGACAATAATTAACTCAACAAAAAAAGAATTAGCGAAATTGCTCCATCCGTCCGCTCACGCGTGATGCGATGACCAAGGGAAATAGAGATTAATTTTTATATATATAGTTAAAGATTACCTTACTTAACTTTACTCGTTTTATTGTATTTTTCAGGCAGTTTTTTTTTTCTTTAGAATCTTCACTTTGCTGATAATTTTTGCCTGTTCTTTGAAAGAAGTCTTTTAAAAAACTTTGTTCACCCATTTTCTGATCTTGCACAACAGTTTTAGAATGCAAATGGTTAGGCATACGTGCCTGATCAATGTCCGTCTTACACGCGACAAACGATTGAATGTATCTGGGTTATTGCGACTATGAACAGTATGTAAACATGATGTTTATGGCTTTAATTCGAGATTTGCTGTGTTTATCATAGCTAAGTAGCTATGATATCATTCTCTCTTATATAGGTATAAGCACGTAGTTACTTAAGTTTGTACACGGTTAGCAAAAGTACAACAAAAAATATACAACGTGTAACGCCAAATACCTCTTAGGGGTTGCTTTTGGTGGTCAGATAGAGAACAACTATTGACGAATTTTATTTAACTATTTGACGACCGGTTATCGGTTCAGAACCGAGAGCTAAGTATACCAGACTTGGTGTCGCTATCTCTAAGGTCCCGGGTTCGATTCCCGGTCGATCAATGTAGAAAAATAACTTTCCTGTATTGTTTTGGGGCTGGGTGTTGCGGTACCGTCGTTGTTTCTTATTTCCGTAACACAAGTGCTTTAGCTATTTACCATAGGATCAGAACAATGTATGTGATGTTATCCAATATTTATATTTAATTATTCATAAAAAAAACTATGGGACCAACGTCTAAAAAAAACATTTTCCCATACTAACTTCTAGGTCATGTCAGTGTTTTTTTTTTTTTGACGGTCCCATAAAATGTGAAGCCCCCTAACTCTTAAGAGGTTTTGCGTATTTGACGTTACAAGTTGTATAAAACAACGATAAAACATGCCGTTATTATTTATACCGCTTCGATTCAAAAATGGAATGGAAGGAAGCGAATCTAATTGTGTACAGGAAGTGAGTGCTAATATTGTAATGCCCAAACAATCATTCGAATTTCTTAACTCGAGCTACAGACGTGAGGAAATTTTTGTATTTACATAATATCTGAATTGAATAGTGAAAAACTGGGTGAATCGATTTAAACTATTTAATAATAACTATGTATTCGTGAGTTTGGTAATTGCAATTACATACCTACTTTTATTCATGTCAAATGCTCACATGTTTAGTTTTGAAATAATACCAATGGAAGGAACGATCGCCCGAAATGGATCTCCTGGAGTTTTCTCCTTCAAAAGATAAAGATTTTCTCAATTTGAGAAAGGCACAGAATATTAAATACTAAGTATACTTTAGTACTAGTACGTGAAACCATTTTGCTACTTCCACTAGGTAGGTAACATGTAGGTATGTTGCAATTGTTTCCATCAAGTCAGGGTCGTCTGTCGATCGATCACCAAAAGCACATTACGGTCCGAATCCAAGCCGCCAACCTTTTTGTGCGAAGCATGAGACAGTAATATTTACAACTTTTATACCTTTTTATTCTATTTGTCAGGCAGGCACATTAAAACACGTCTACCCCATCGGTTATCGTTTCGGTTCCGTTAAATATTACCTCTCAATAAATAACCGTTTATAAATGTAATAATCCTATAGCCTATGTTTAACAGTGGACGTAATCATCATCATAATTGACAGCCCACGTCAGTCCACTGCTGGACATAGCCTCTCCCAATGCACGCTACTGCGCTTAATCCTCGGCTATTCTTTTCCATCCACTGCCAGCAGCCTTGCGTATATCGTCGCTCCACCTTGTCGGAGGGCACCCACGCTGCGCTTGCCTAGTCGCGGTCTCCTCTCAAGAACACGTCTACCCCATCGGTTATCGGTCCTACACTAATGTGACCAGCCCACTGCCACTTCAGTGGACGTCCCGTGACTGAAATAATGATGATGATGATGAAATTTGTTTCAGCAAGTAACCTACTTCGTGATCCGCTTGACGTTGCTGGTCTCTTGGTCTTGGGCAGCAGTGCTGACCTGCGCGCCAGTGTTCGGCCTTGGCCTCTACTATGACAAGAAAGAACACAAATGCATGCGCTACAGAGAAGCCGTCACCAGTGTGGACTTCGCTTACGCGGCGGTCTATGTTGCTTTTGGTGAGTATGACTGGCGGTTGTATTTCTGATGTACTGCAGCAAGAATGCTCAGAGGCAGTCACTTACGTGACCAAAACAAACACGCTTTCAGCTAGACGTTATTGGAAAAAAGGAGAAGAATGCCAATTAATTAAACAGCGTATTAAGCGCTAAACATGTTATACGTGATCCGAGTGCGAGGGCATGAGGCGAAGTGTATAGATATGCACCAAAACTTATAACGAGTAGTCTGCAGTTCTACTGTGGAGTATGTACTTCGCTTATGCAGCTTTTAGTTAGTACACAAGTGACAAGATGGTGAAATTCACAATCAAAAAAAGTTTACTCGTCGTTTAACGTAGTTATATCTATGACTTGGAAATCGCTACGGTATATCTCAAAATGCAATGCTATTGTGCCTGCGCCTGCTCCTCCACAAGCCTTTTGTGGTGATTTTCGGTCACTTATCCTATGTTGTAAAATCTGTTACGCTACGTTGACTCTACTGACTATAATAACTATCGATACATAAACCACAGTACGATGTTCAAACGCACTAAATCATCAACAATCGTGATAGGAAAATTACTTGTTATATTTAAGTGTGTGGGCAATTTTATTCATCGTTCGTCAACAGAAAATGTTTGTAAAACTACACAATAAATATGTTATAGGAACTCTGCTCTGTCTGGTGCTGGTCTACTGCAACCTGGCTGTCATTCAAGCACTCTACTCCATCACAATGCCGCGAGCAGGCGGCCAGCCCGTCGTCCGAAGGGTGTCTAAGAGTAGCTGTCGGCAGAGAAGTCTTAACGCTACCACTGGGAGCAAACCCAGTCTTCATCACAACGCGGCGACGGCAGAAGAAGTAGCCTTCAGCAGACTGATGGCTACGCTGTCTGTACTGTTCATGTTCTGCTGGCTTCCTCAGATGGTATGAAATTAAACGGACTAGACCATTCATGCGAGTAATACACAGAACTGGCTACAATCATTAATACTTCTATTACTGTGAGCATACTTCGTCTTTACATCGCAGTAAATGCAGAAGTGGCTTTCAGCATGTTATGATCTGCTGGCGTCCTCGGATAGTAAGTGACTTTGTAGTGAAAAGACCAGAACAAAGCCAATTATGCGAGGAATGCTAAGAGTAGCTCATAGCTCTATTTTTGCTCGCCATGAATTACTAGCAGTGACAGTAACAAAGTAACTAGTTTATACATAAATAGTCATCAAACTGTATTAAACTCGTAGATCTCCATGACTTCACCTGGCACCAGTTCCGTGCATTCACCAGCACATTCACTGATGTTGGCTTCAAATCAAATGTTCATCTTCATTATAGAACAATTCACACTAATTACATCCGATGTACCAAATAAAAACATTCAGTCACTCTTACGAGCCCTTCCTCTTTTATATAAGGTTCCAAGTTAAATACACTTTGCAATTATTTGTGTAAATGGATACTGAATTCAATACACACAACCAATTGATCAGTATCGTCCGTAAAGGGCCGTCAAAAACATTTATATTCAACAAATGTGTCGCGAAATACGGTGGAGATGCAAATGAAGAGTTCCTCGATCTGAACGGCCTTGGTACCATCGTGTACACTCGTTAAAAACAATGAAACTATTTAATTTTATTCACTTTGTTATTTCGCATTCGGAATCTATAAAAGGTAACTAATATATTGCTCTCGTACTATCGTTTGTAGATTGAAAGATACTAATCGTCAATTTAATAGTCCAAGTTGGGAATGCTTTATCAAATCATTTATATAGAAACAAGACAGACTGACAGACCCTATTCACTCCCGAAACAATGATTCCTTTTGGACTTTCAACGATGAACTTTGATATTAAGTTGTTAGAAGTCATTGCTGTCGGGTCATTGCACTGTTCTGTACCTATCCTGCCATAATATATGTATTTGCAGAATAGTATGCCGAATTATTAGTTCAGCATACATCTACTTGCAGTTTCATCTTATTCTGTACTTAACTCATGTTGTTCTAATTCAGCTAGGGTTATTGACAGTAGTTTGTACTAGCTTGACAATAAGTTTTGATAAGAAACTGTAGGCCTCTTACCAGGTGGATAAACGACCAAGTTAAAGTTCCAAGAAGCCGCTGGATGCAAAAGGCACCAAGCCGCTGGGTGTGGCGTTTTACTAGGGAGGCTTCTGTCTATCAGTGGACTTCTAGAGGCTGAAGATAACAATTATGATAAAGGAACTGTAACCAGAAGAAATAAGCTGCCATTTGGTTTTCTAACGTCCATCTTTATGTGTTATATCTATCCCTATTCCTAGAGGGCTATTGTCTGTGTCTTGTATTAAACTTATATCTATAAAAAACACAGTTTTCATTGCGGAATTGAATATACAACTAAAGATACATTATCATTTGTATTGGTAGATGCGCATCGTGTAGAATGCAGGGTTCGTTAGCGGGCAGCGACTGCGGCCGAAGTCGCGGCAGAAGCTAGCTAGTATCTTTAAAAAGGAACAACATATCTTCTACCTTGAGTATTGAGCACCTTTTCTGGTTTCTGTTCCTTCATCATCATATCGGCCATTACAATTCCACTGCTTCATAATAAATACATTCTAACTACATGATTAATATGTCATTTTAAATGCAGCTAAAATTAATCTAAATTACATTCGTATTAGCGAAGCATACCTACCCTTACAAGGTCACTGCACCTAATTTGAGATTTCTGCGTAAAAGGTATCTATACTTATAACAACATAAACAGAATTTGTTTGGCATTCCCTAACACTCATCGGGAAGCTATTCGCGAAATTCTAGTGAGTGCAGTAGTTACATTTCACCGAGGCAAATATGATTGTTTGATGGTTTGATCAGCCATCGTCACTCGTCAGGGTAGACATACATTGTCTTGTCGTGTCTGTTTAATCGTGGCTTTGAAAGGATGCAGTAAAGACTGATTCGTATTGAACAATTATAGTAGTTGGTAGTAATCAGCAATATTTTACACGATTGTCACAATAATAGTCATAAAAGTAATGTACATATAAAGTATATTAGCCCTCTTCCGCACTTACACATTTTGGTCTTGAAAAATTATTAATTATGTCTAAGGGTCCATTCCATTAACCAATAACGTTCTTTTAACGGTTCTGTTGTTTTTCAATGTCTTTAAATGATTAATTTAGATGTAGTTTAGCTATAGAACACATACCCTAGAGTACAATATAATATATTTTGTTCCACAAAAATTAATCTGTAGCTGTACTGTTTTAGTATGGGCGAGAGCTTACAGGACTTTTTAGTTCATACTAAATGGAAGTGAACAATCACTAACGTGTTTCGGAGAATGATGATCCATATTGCAGCTGTAGGGTATGTGCTTGATGAGTTTAACGAACGATTTAAGGTAAACCTGATTTAAAATGTCTTTACACACTATGTCACTGTTGTCCAAGTTGAAAAAGACAATGGTTTGTATAAATCTCGATAAAGATAGCTCAGAAAAACTCAGTCCATAGGACACTTTGTTTATAGGTAAGCTACATCTTACACTTAGTACATTCCAGACTTGGAATTTCTATGATCGATGTTGCAAGTTGCAACGGGTGATAGATTGTGTCCGTCAGTCCATTCGTCTTGAATTTAAATCGGAAGACTGTAGAAATAAAACGTTTTATAAATGGTGTAAAGCGAATACTTCATGAATAAACTATTTATATCTTATTGGTTTGGACGTTCTCTACTCTATTAATAACTAAACCTCATAAGGTTTAGATATTAACTTATTGGTTTTTATTAAGTATGAATTTAATTGCAAAACATGGAGATTCTTTTATTGTTTCTATAGCTTTTTATTTCAAAGCTCTCAGTAGTAGGGTGAAAGCCTTTTGGGATATTTATTAATGCCTTAAAGGCAGCCCTACATACAAAAATTTGTAGGCAAACATTTTAAACGAATACCTGTTCTGGCTGAGACTCTTGCCCCTTTATACTGAGCCTCGTAGGGTGTTTTCATAACTACCCCCGTCAGTCTACTGTGAGACATAAGCCTCTACCAAATACTTCCAATGCACGACACTAAGCCTGATGCCCCGCGCGCGATCTTTCATCCTGGCCTATCCATCCACAGCTTTCTTGACGAATATGGGTTAGAAATCTAAAAACAACTTGCAAATACTCCCCACAAACATTGTATTTGGCCATCGCTTTTGGTGATAAAGCCGCCTGATTGTACTTATCTGTGTCTTGCATATTTCTTTTTAAATCGATCGTGTCTTGTTTGTAATAAACTGTAATGTTTTTTGTGCAATAAAGAGTATCTATCTATCTTAAAAAAGAAACGCACATTGCGTACAAGCCTTATCAATTAAGCACTCACATCACACAAAATTATTATGCGAGAGGCGCGCTGAGTACGGCACGCGAAAAATATTTCATTGTTTCGTCAAAATGGCGCGAACCTCACGTTTTATTTTTAAATATCAAGTACCTAATTGTTTGTGGTTGCCAAAAAAGTTACTTGTCTTACTGCTGCCCAAACCGTGAAACTTTAAGCCGTGAAAGGAAAGTTACTGGCCAATTTTAAAAGAGGCTTATTTGACCATGAAATAAAATAATAAAAGAACATCTCTGAAAATAATGTCTGTAATGTCAAAATCGTGCTTGGGGCTAGTTTTATAATTTTTTTATGTCTTCTGGTCAAATACTAAAATTTTTGATATGTGACCAACATCAAAATCACAAAAAAAGGTTAATTTATATTCTATTTAATTTCTATACAACCTGTTGTAACAGCTATTTATCGATCGGCTATTTATGATGGGAAGTGGGGAGTGTTTTTGTTTTTAGAATTTATAGTTGGTCCCACTGTCGTACTTCTTTGTACAGTAGAATAACAACTAACATCAACAAACTTGTTTTTTTTTACTGCATTCTTAACTTCATTTACCCCTTTTATGTTTGACGACCTCCGTAGCTGAGAGGCGAGCATACCAGACTGGGTGCCGCTATCTCTGAGGTCCTGGGTTCGATTCCGGTCAATCTAGAAAAAATACTTTTCTATATTGTCTCGGGTCTGGGTGTTGTGGTACCGTCGTTGTTTCTGATTTCTGTAACACAAGTGCTTAAGCTACTTATCATAGAATCAGAGCAATGTATGTGATGTTGTCTAACATTTATATTTATTATTTATGTCGTTCGTCCATCGGGCAGCTGGTGGTTATTTAATTTAAATGGATGGATTTAAATTGCCAGTTGGTGCAGTCTCCAATCCATTTGTGAACTCAACTCGAGGTCATTTTACCAATTTTGCATTTGCCGCTGACGGTTTGTCGGTTTCTCTTGACTCCATTAACAAACCAACGTAGTTATATCTATAATACAAAATGAGAGCTGAACCGATTTCGCTAATTCTTTTTTTATAATATTCCTTGAAGTACGAGGATGGTTCTTACGGAGAGAAAAATTAAAAAATTGCCAGAAAAAGTCTAAAAACAACACTTTTCTATATTCCCATACAAATTAGTAATTACATTTAAAAGTCAATTTGAACTTCAATAACATACCATAAAGTTTAAGCAAAACTGTGGTTTAAGTGTAAGTGGAGGGGTTCCGGGAAGGCAAAACAATATTGAGTGACGTTAGTATCGTAAAACAAGGCGGTACGAAGTTCGCCGGGACAGCTAGTTAATTATAATTACTTACATGTCGTTTTCTATTTGATGAATGTCTGGGTCTATCTTACTAACTTTATCTACGTCCTTCTATAGACAAATGCCCTTTATTTTAAATCTATTGACCCAAATGAGCTGCTCAGCTGCTGTTGTGTTGCAAATAGAGAAATCCATCTAATATTATGATAAATCCATACTTAATATTATAAATGCGAAAGTAACACTGTCTGTTTGTCTGTTACGTTTCCACGCCTAAACCGCTAAACAAATTTTAATGAATTTTAGTATTAAAATAGATGGGACCTAGGAAAAGGACATAGGCTACTTTTTGTCGTGAAAGATAAACCGATTTTGATGAAACCGTATTCCATGCGGGCGAAGCCGCGGGCACATCTAGTTACAAATAAGTATAGGCAGACCAATTTTATTGTCGTGGTCTCGGAGTAAGGAAGCAACATCCTTGTGTTACCAGGTACCAGACAATTAATTTTGCTAGGGGCGTATCCCAACACACTCAGACAGATAGGCCAATTTAGAAACACTATATTATGATATGATATGATATGATATAGCGATATATCGACGCCAACTGTAAAAATATAATAGATATAGCCGCCATGTTAAATCGCCGTGTTGTGACGTCAAATATTATGATCGCTAGGTTTCGATAAAAATGCAAAATGGCGGCTATATCTATCATATCATATTATCGTGTTTTGGTTGTCATGCTAGGGGGGCAGGCTAATATCTATTTCTGGGCCAAATTTCATGTAGATCCATTCAGCTGTTCTGGCGTGATTCAGTAACAAACATCCATCTATACAAGCTTTCGCATTTATAATATCAGAAAAATAAGATTAGCAAGATAAGATTAATGAAATAACTACTAATTGTAATTAATTAATAATTGACGACCGTCTGGTGTAGTGGTTCGTGCTTCGGACTACAAAGCCAGCAGTGGCCGGTTCGAATCTCGCAAGGGGCAAATGTTTGTGTGATGAGCACGAGCATTTGTACCTAAGTCATGGATGTTTATAAAAGTATAAAAGTATGTTTATCCGTTATCCATAGTCGCCATAGTACAAGCTTTGCTTAGTTTGGGGCTAGTTAATTGCTGCGATTGTGAAAACAATTTAATTTTTAAATATTTATTTAAATAACTGTTTAATGAAATGTACGACAACGTAATCTTTACACTAACTTTTTAGTACACATATCAATAAGCAAGTCCAAGTAATTGGTCAATTAGAGAGGGCAAGCGTTTATTGGAGACATGTGGTGCCGTCCCACGTGTGATAAATGATAATTAAAGAGAAAGGTCCTCTATTTCTCCTCCGCGTTTCAATGACAAAGTTAATTGAATTTAATATAGCACTACTTTTATACTAAGCGCTAATGAGAAAATGTCAGTTTTTTTGTGCTTTGAGGAGATTACTTTAGGCCATCTACACTCGCAAAAAATATGAGGATATATTGGCCTGCTATGTCGTAATTTTAACTCAAGGACAGGATAAATAAATATGGGTATGGTGGGTAATAAATACCCACTATACCCATATACAGTTGCCTAGGTATACAGGGTTACATTGCAAAGGGGTGCAATTTTTTTTTAAAAATATCTAGGGAACAATATAAAGAAGCGTCTTAATCGTTATTATTTTTAATAATCGTAAGTATGTTACAAAAAAAATACTTTGAAATTTCCGGAAATAAAGTCAATAGAGAGACTACGAAAGCCATTCATCAGAGGCGTAGACGGCGAGCCGACAAGGACCTCACACAGTGCAATTTTTTCATAAATGAGTAACCACTCGTACGATTTTTAACAGCGGATAGGAATAGTTAATTTAATGTCCAAAAAAATTTTTTTGTTCTTTGCATAGTTTGATTAAGGTACTGATTCTGAGCCACTCCTAAAGATTTGGCACCCCTTTGCAATGTAACCCTGTATATACATACGACGATCTCCGGAGCCGAGAGGCGAGCATACCGGACTTGGTGTCGCTATCTCTGAAGTTCCGGGTTCGATTCCCGGTCGGGTCAATGTAGAAAAATAACTTTTCTATATTGCCTCGGGTCTGGGTGTTGTGGTACCGTCGTTGTTTCTGATTTCTGTAACACAAGTGCTTTGGCTACTTACCACAGGGTCAGAGCAATGTATGTTGGCAAATATTTATTTATTATTATTTATTTATACATAATCCCTGACTGCTAACTAGAGGTTATTGATCATGCTGTTTTACAAAATTATATAATTTCATTTTTAATTTAAGGTTAACACTGTCTTAATAAATTTTCTGATATTTTCCTTATGGAATGGGATTCCAGGTCACCACAGCGCTGTACCTAGGGCTAGGTCCACCGTCCTGGGATAAGCTGACAACCCTGGCGAAGCTCTCCGACATGCTCATGCTGCTCAACTACGTACTTAACCCGATTCTGTACGTGCTGATGCGACAGCGACGCACCATCTACCACACTTTCACGGACTGCTTCAAGGGGGTCAGTATTCCTGAGTCCACTGCCCTGCTGTTAGCGTATAGTCCGCAAATAAGGTCACCTTGTCTAGCAGGCGGACTCTTGTGGTCCGACCGGCCAATCTGGAAGACAATCGGGGAGACGTGTGTTCAGCTTTGGACGTCCTATGGCTGAAGTAATGATGATGATGATGTTACTTTTACTGTGTATTGTTTTATTATTTCATACGTGTTTGTTGTTGTTTTTATTTTATCTGTGGTGTTGTAATTTTTTTTTACTGTTGTGTGTATGTGATTTCCATAATAAAATGGTTTTCTTTCTTTCTTTTTTTCACACTCTGCACAATCTAAGCCGCACTCTTGCACATCTATCTCTTTCTTACTTTGCACATTTCCTTTTAGGTTCACAACAAGCTTTCTTCTCCGCCGACATCTTCTAACGATGCCGCATGCTTGTCAACAGAGCCACAAAACGTCTACCGAGTCGATGACGTTGAAGAACTCGTGTTGCCCCCAGGAGACGCTTGTAGTCAGCGACAGTTCGGGGGCAGAGATGAAGCCCCTCCGTGCGATACCCCTGCACCCCTACCAGAATGCGCCCCTCGTCACAATTGACGACTGACGAAGGAACGTGTCGTTGACGACGTCGAAATGATAACAGTACTTAATACATAGTTTAACTACCATTGTAAAACCACCGTCCCTTATAATAAAGACTCGTCTCGTTAATGTCGAAGATGAACACTTTGTTGACTAAACTGCCATGAGAGACGCTAATTAACAATAAACTGTTGAATTACATTTTGGTTCATTCAATAATTGTCTTTATTCGTATTGACTTTCGTATCACAGATTTTTCTTAAGTAGCCATTAAAGTTAAGTGACGTCTCTGAGTTCGGCAGTAAGTCAACTTAATTACAAGTAGGTAGGTATTTTGGTTTGTGTTAGATATAAAACCATTATAGTAATCCGCATATTCAATATTGAAATGACCGCTTTGTTTAGGTTATTGGTTGTTGGATAGGTTCCTTTCCCGGTCGGGTCAATTTAGGGACAAAACTTTTTTCTAAATTGGCCTACCCTACCCTAATCTGCCTTTGCTGGCACGCCAGCCTGAGACAGCTGATACTGATGGGATATTTTTAATAAGATAGTAACTTTTTGAGATTCCATTGTAATGTTATTTATCTTTAGAAAAATATTTGTTTTTACTATTTGAGTGGGAGACTTTTTTGCACCAATATCAAAGAAATACACAACGGTGTCAGTATAAGAATATACAATAATTTTTGTGCTAAAACACACAACTATTGTCATGGTTTTAATAAATCAACATCCTAGGCTACCACATTATTTCTAAGGGGGGGACATGATATCATGATGATTCATGAAGTTGTATGTATGTAGGTACCTACGTTCTTCGTGCATAAATCCAACCATAAATTTTTAGTTGTAGGTATTGTGAATCTCGTGCTACCATAAACAAGATAAACTTTCTTTCTCTATGTTATTTCTTTCGTTATTCGGAAGTAAGTAAGTACTTAGATAGACTTGTCGTAGGTATCTTATTATTAAGTGTAAAATGTATATTTTGTTAATTGTCTCTCTAGTTAGTATAGTGTGTGAGTCTTCATAAAGTGCACATATTGAAATATGGCATTCTATGCTTAATTTTATCGACGGAAAACATATTAAAAAAATCTAAAAAAAATCGCTATTTTTTTATGGATTTTTTAAAGTTTTTGTTCCCTACTGTGACCTTCGTGTAAATAAAACCTTGTTTCATTCAAATTAATTGGTTTGTAACAATGAATTAAACTTAACGATGATCGTAGATGGTCAGGCGTCCTCATGAAATTTAAATCCGTGAAAAAACTGCCCACTATACAGAAATAAAATGTGTTTTTGAGCAAAAAATTGCTTTTTTTAAATAATTTTTTTCAGTAATTGCTAAATTTATTATTAAAACCTATGCTTTACCTGCATGTTTTATAATTTCAAATTATTCTACATTGTATTAGCTGTCAGTGGTAAAAATGTCGTGCTTATAACTTAATTACAACGTTTCATATCAACTGTTAAACTGTCTCTACCTGCTAAACAATAGGGCATGGCAACGCACTAAACCCTTTTTTAACAATTCATTTGACGCGTGTTTATTAACTTAAAAATAAGTTATTTTTACTTCTCGATAGCTAATACGAAGTAGAATAATTTAAAATTATAAAACATGCAGGTAAAGCATAGGTTTTAATAAGAAATTTAGCAATTATCTACTGAAAAGAATGATTTAAAAAAAGCAAATTTTTGCTCAAAAACCCATTTTATTTATGTATTGTGGGCAGTTTTTTCACGGATTTAAATTTTATGAGGACGCCTGATCATCTCCGATCATTTTTAAGTTTAATTAATTGTTACAAATTAATTAATTTGAAAGAAACAAGGTTTTATTTACACGAAGGTCACAGTAGGGAACAAAAACTTTAAAAAATCCATAAAAAAATAGCGATTTTTTTTAGATTTTTTAAATATGTTTTCCGTCGATAAAATTAAGCATAGAATGCCATATTTCAATATGTGCACTTTATGAAGACTCACACTGTATATACCTACTTAGGTATAGCATTTAAAACTAAAGAAAATAAAAAATAATACATCAAAATGCAGAACAGCTTTAAAATTGTCGTAATTCTTATTTGGTAAATACGGTACGTAAATAGGTACTAATAACGGATATAACTACATATTATTATAATTATACCAAATAGAAAACTAAAAGATATTTATGTCTATTGTTTTTTAAGGAAATTGGAATGTACGTAGGTAAACGGGTGAAACGGTTACGATCTTAATTAAATTAATTAATTAAATAATATAATAATTACCTTACTTCTACTGCTCAAATACAACAACTTTACCTAAGAGTACAGCATAAAAATCTGAAAAAAAAGCACTTCTCCATAAGAACTAGGGTTGCCAACCCTACTACTTATATAATATAGTATCCTACTTTATCATCATCATATATAAGGTGCTTCATAAATATCTGCAACGGCTGAAATGGGTTAAAGTATTGCATATATAGATTACGATAGTAAAGAAATTTTATGTCCAGAACATCATTATTTTTTTTATTAAAAAAATTCTATTAAATAAAGATTAGGCTTTATTCTGTCTCAAACCGTCCACATCTGTCTAAAAATGCTAACGTTTCACATTATACCGCTCCCGCGCAGTGTCAGGGGCGGATGAAGAAGTGTGTTATGCAAATCGAAGCAAGTAATTATTTATTTACTGTCTTTTCGCAAATAATTAACTACCGATCCGGGGCACGTAATTCCTTCACTATCGTAATCTATTTATGCAATACTTTTACCCATTTCAGACGTTGTAGATATTTATGAAGCACCTTATATATAGTAGGCGAAAGTACTATATTTTGCGTAAAGCTCGCTCCGCTATACACAGCCCACGGATCGCGCGCAAAAACCGAGAAGGGGCGCGAGAGAACGTTACGAGTGAATTCTTTTGCCATCTACTATATTTTTAGAGGTAACAGCTTCGAAAATACTATATTTGATAGAAAAAAGTTGGTAACCCTAAAAAGAACTGATGTCAGCTGGTCGACGGTTTGGTTTTGCGATTTCTGTTGGTCCCTTAAAAAAAGTTGCTGTAATATTTTCATCGGACTTTACAACTTATTCAACGGAATAAGTTACATTTAATTGCTCGTGAAGTGACTGCAGTCACTCGTCGAAACTCGAAGGTAACAATAAACACTTGATAAACTACACACCCTTTATCTACCTATGTAGGTAATCTAATTTCTTTGTAGTGAAGTGAACAACTTGTTTCTAGTCTGTACCATCGAAATAGGTCTGTACATAATGTTACCGTATTTTAAGCATGTATTTTATAATTGGTATAATTAAAACACCTTATATAAATGTAATTTTATTGCTACCCAATACCATACCAGCAGCCTTTATCAGCCTGTTTCATAATTCGCGGAACCCTAAAACGTGGGTATGACACATCGAAGCCAGTCTCTTCCGGTATCGCTTTCGGTCGAGTCTTTGCTTCTTGTGCTGGATCGATGTATACTCAACTCACATAACTTTTTTGGAGCGCAGGTTGAGAAACACTGCCATAGAGTAGAAAGTAACAGTTATGTTCTACAATATCCACAATTATTATGTGGTCAAAATTTAACTATTTGAACTAACGTAAACGAACATATCGCTATTAAAAGTTGCTGACATATCCCAACGGATTAGCAAGCTGAGAAGGCAGTGAGCGGGGCACATTATAGCACGTATTTGACATCCGTAAGTACTCCACAAAGTCTCGATTACGACACCTAGCCTGTTCCATTTTACTGAACAACTACCTAAGTAGTTAGGTAAGCCAAGGAATTTAAATTTGTCTGCGCAGGATTTAAATTGCTTGTTTTTACTTAGGTGTAAGAGTTATAAGTAGTTTCATAATACTCGATTAGTCTTTAAAAGATAAATAAATACATATTGGACAGCATCACATACCTACATTGCACTCAGAGGCGTCTCTAGCGCATGTAGCGCCCGTGTGCAAACATTCGCGCCCCCTAGTAAGTGCGTGGTCAAAATGGAATGGGTACTTATTAGTAGCGAGCGGCGCTTGGCACCACTGCGTGGACCACTGCACCTGCACCATAGGTAAATAAAACGCCTCTATTGCTCTGATCAAGGTAAATAAGTAACTATAGCACTTATGTTAAATAAATCAGAAACAACGACGCTAGTAAAGATAGAGTTAAAAAGTTGACCCCAGCCTGGATTCAAATTTTTTCAATAATTGCTAGCTGCATCAGCCAGCTGGCGTAGTATTTTATCTAGAGATCTAGTCCAGCATAAATCCTGATAAATCATACAATCTGTCTACAATTTCGATTTAATTGACGGACGTGTTCCTTTTAGCAGCTTTTTAAGTAAAAAAAACACTTTTCGAATGTATCAACAGAAAATTCTCACAAGAACATTCCTATGATAAACAGAAATCTGTCATTTCTGTCAAACGCCCGGTCGATTTATTTGCAATCGAAAATTTTATTAAATTTCAAGAAAAATGTGTTTGAATTCGGCATAAATAAATTTGTAAGTAAATTGTGATTCATAAAATCTGGTCAACGTAACATTTTCGTAACTGGCGAGATGTCCAAGTGGTGAGTCATTTGGGACCTAATTGATTATAAAGCCTTTTTAGCGAACTAAATAACAGAGTTAGTAGAAAAACTCTTTCCCTTGAAAATGCTTTTTTGTGTATCGTCTGATGGTTCTTCTGTTCATTAGGCAATCGGAAAGAAGCATCCACGAAATGTTGAAAGATACTCCGCCAATCCGCGAGTCGAGCGACTCTATCAACTCTGGCACCGAAGCTAAGTTTCCCACATCGCGGTCTATGCCCTTCCCACCTGCATATGGTATGTATTAATGATAATTTATGATCATCATCATCATTTCAGCCATAGGATGGCCTTCTATGGCTGAAATAATGATAATTATCTCCCTGTAATTTCTGAATGGCTGTGCTTCTTTATACCTACTGTATTCTTTTGTATAAAGACATTTCAGCTTTATTAAAAGCAAAACAAACAAACTATCGTTAACTGCGTTGTATTGTTTACAAATTATTACAGTAATAATAATATGTAGATACAAGATGTATTTGCAAATAGTAAAATCAATTAAAACTTTCTGATTATGTCTCTGCATACAACTGATTAAAAACTTAGAATGAAATAGTAATGTGAGAACTGGTTTATTTGGAAGCGCTATTATAAGTACTGCATTTTGATAATTTTTAGCTAAATCAGTCTAAAAAAAACAATAAATAAATAATACACATATATGTAATAGACACCCATGGCTCAGGAAATAACTGAAAGAAAATTTGTGACAGTCTCTTTCATTATACAGCTCCTCCAGATGTATCCCAGAATGGTGCTGCAGGCACAAGCACTCTCCTCCGAGCTGGCTCGACAAAACTTGAGTCCCTTCGCAACTGGGGAGTCTCAACTTACAAGTGCACGAAGCAAATCTTGTATGAGAAACTGGGTAAAAGCTCACGGACTGTGGATACAGGTACATTTATCTTTGTTTCTCTGTATTGGACACTACCCTAGAGCCCATAGCGCTATCTTTTCTTAATCCAACTTATTTTAGCCATGAAACAATTTCATATACCTAATTTTCAACAATATTCACACATTACACTTTATAATATTATTTCCTGAAGGATAAGATTTCAGGAAATTACTTATATATTTAAATACATATTTTACAGTGTTACTGTGACTTGTACATGTGTTCTTGAGAGATAAAGTATTTTTCCCTTAATTACAACAATGTTTCTCAATCTTTTTGCTGTCGTTAACCCATTAAATAGTTAAAAGGTGAAGTAAAAATTATTAAAATATGTAAATAAAATGTTTGAAATGCTACCTAAAGACAATATCTAATATTTTTAGAGCTGGAAGCCCAAATTGAGATGCTTCGCGAGACTCAACGCAAATACAACGGCATCCTCCGTCTCAGCTCAGCTCTGACCGCTCAGCTCACGGCGGCGGGGCACACGCAGCGCGCTTTAGGGGAAGCGTTCGCGGAACTAGCTCAAAAGTCGCCAGAGTTGCAGAATCAGTAAGTGTTTTAATATGGTTCTGATGTAACAGATTACAGAAGTTAACAGAACTTGCATCATTTTGTTGGTTTAACCTAGTTTTTCTAAAGTAAGCGATAACGCACCCTTGTGAGCGCTTAAGGCCTAGAGGGGGCGGTATGGTAATTTAGGGGTGTTGTAGTCGTTAAGGGGGGCGTGAAATTGGGGGGTGTTGAAAATAAATGATTTTCGAAGTGGGTACACTAAATAGGTTGGAGAACTTCTGCTCTAACCGCTCAGTGCGCGGCACGGCGACGGGTCAAATGCAACGCTTCGCGGCATTTACTCAAAGTCACTAGTGAACCTAACAGCTTTATAAATCAGTATGTTTTTTCTGCAATCTGTCTCACTTAAACAGTAACAGCTAAACGGTATTTTATAAATAAATACACATCAGCTCGTCAACCTACCATAAAACTCCAAATTCGTAATACTTGAACGCCCCCTAAGTTGACCTGCCGTTGAACTGTAAAAGTTCAGATAATAAATCCTGAATCGTCGTTACAGGTTCCTATACAACGCGGACACACAGCGCTCTCTTACACGCAACGGCGAGACTCTGCTTGCAGCGCTGCACTTCTTCAACAACTCCCTTAACACACTTACCAACAAGACCATTGAAGATACTCTACTGACAATCCGGCAGTACGAAGCGGCTAGGTAAGGAAAACATTACCTGGCATCTTCCAAATTATTAGCATTGCTGGATACTAGACGAGCTATGACTAGTAGTCAAATAATCTGGCGCTTTCTAAATTTTAACAAATTCATCTTTTATGTATTGACTAATTATTGAAGATTGTAAAATTATGAGATAATCTACCAAAAAAAAAAAAAGGGTATGTACATAAAATTTTTTTCGTAGGCGGCGAAAATCTTCTTTGGTGATTGGTAAAAAAATACCGGCTCAAAATAGATCGGGCCTTATTAGAGCGGCGTATCGAGATAGCGTGTCATCACCTGTCCCTATGATAAAATTAAGTTGAGATAGGTTACTAGTTTCTTGGGAAAAGTTGTTTGTTATCATGAGTATAAACAAACCCGAAAATAGGGTTACGAATTGATTTTCCTGACGAAGAAAGTTTATGTTTTTTTATTGAAAGATTTTTTTTATTTATGATCGTCCTTGCCGATTTCGTCTACAACGACAAGATTTCCTCAATAATGTGCGTATAAGTGTGTAAGTGTGTGTGTAATGTACAGGTATTAAAAATGTCTGCCCCCTAAATGTACAATCACCCTGTATTAACAAACAACGCAGGGTGGAGTACGACGCGTACCGTAGCGAGCTGGAGGCGAGCGGCGGCAACCCGCCCGAGCTGGTGCTGGGCAGCATCGAGCGCCACCGCCGCCACTACGAGCGGCTGCGCGACGACTCCGCCGTCAAGCTCAAGCTGCTGCACGAGAACAGGGTGAGGCACTAGATACTACAGCGGCGGCACGGATCTTGAGCGCTGGGTTATGGAGGGCAAGGAGTACAATCTTTTATGCGCGAAAAGTTGAAAAAGTGTCCAGCTAAAGCAAATAACAGTTCAAAACCCTCCAAAATGGCGCTAGCGTGTGCAGAGGGTATTGTATGAAAGTAGCAACTGTTGACGGATTGAAGTAAGCTGAGTAATGCCGAGTTAGAACATTTTAGTGACTTCTATAAAACTTTTTTAAAACATTTAAAAAGTTTTATAAAGTTCTAATTTGGCATACTTCAATCCGTCAACAACTGCTATACTAAACCATAGCCTTTGCCTACACTAGAGCCATTTTGGAAGGTTTTGGAACTAAGGAGGGTTTTAGCTGGACACTTTTTTAACTTTCCGCCCATAACAGAAAAGTACACCTTACCTATATGATGATCGTCTCGTAAGTTGCGCAAAGCGATCCCCACCCTTTCCTCCAGCGCTTAAGATCCCTGCCGGGGATTGTATCTGAGGATATTAAATGTCTGGCTGGTCAAATCCGGTTCACTGACTCAAACATTTCTGTCTAAATAAATATTAGAGATCTACTTCCATTATAATAATAAAGATGTAGTCATGATGAAATCCTAAAAAATATGCCGTATATTTTAAAGCTTCATTCAACAACCGCGCTCACACCTGTTTCGCATAAAGGTGTTCTTAGTTTGTTATCCAAAGATAATTTAAAAAACATTAACTGGCAAAAACGCAATTATCATTTGCTTATCCGTTTCTCCTATGACAGGTGAAAGTGATGAACAAACAACTCCTGCTATTCCACAACGCAGTGTCGGCGTACTTCAGCGGCAACAACGTGGCTCTAGAAGCCGCCGTGCGACACTTCAACATACACTCCCCTCTCCCCGCCGCCTCTCCCCCGCCGCCGCCGCTGCCTAGGACCGCCTAACCGGGGTGAATGGGCTTACACATTACTGTACGAGTAACATTCATGGCAATAAGGTGTTTAATTGGATGCAACTAGTCAAATTGTGTTAACGTACACTCCGGCCGTTGCCTAGGACCCTACCCGGGGTGAATGGGTTTACACATTACCTAGGACGAGTAACATTAATGGCAATAAGGTCTTTAATTGTATTCAACTACATAGTAAAATTGTGTCTACATACACTCCAGCCGTTGCTCAGGTTCGCCTAACCGGGGTGAATGGGTTTACACATTACCTAGAACGGGTAACATTCTTGGCAATAAAGTCTTTAATTGGAGGCAACTAGTAAAATTGCGTTAACATACACTCCTGCTGTTGCCTAGGACCGCCTAATCGGGGTGAACAGGTTAACACATACTTAGAACAACTTGTATTCATGGCAATAAGGTCTATTATTGGATACACCTGTTCGTTGAAGTTGAACTAGTAAAATTGTGACAACTTAAACTTCAACCATTGCCTAGGACTGCAAAACTGGGGTGAAAAGGTTTACACTTTACTTAGAAACACTTGCGTTCATTGCAATAAGGACTATAATTGGGCACAACTGTTTGTTGGAGTTAAACTATATAAATTGGTATGACAAAATACATTTGTCAGGATTATAAGTCAAATGATACTACATAATATGTATTAGGAGCCTTCGCTTAGCCGCGATCAACATTTAACCTATTTTACAGATATTGCTTATGACAATAGGCTAGTTTCCTAGGTAGAAAAAAACTATTATTTTGTCTTTCGTTAATCAAACAAAAAATGACGAAGATAAAGCGGATACAAGTTTGGAAATGGGAGCATGTGACGTCACGCCTTGCTAAAAAGTGTCGCAAGGCGTGAGTGACTACGTTACTTACTACGCGTGAGTCGTGACGTTACGCGGAACTTTAACGGGCTATATCTTCATTATTTTGTTTGATTGAAAAAAGAAAAAATCCGTGTCCAAGATTTTCTGTTAATCCAACTGACGGACTAATTAGATTTTTTTAGGAAACTAGCCTATTATAAATATAACATTATCATTAATGCGATTAAAACAAAACGATATACGAGGCAGTCAGTTATAACATAAACAAAATACCAATTTTGGAAATAATATAAAAATTACACTTTCTTGAACTATTCTTCACTAAATATTGTTTAAGATAAAGCCAAAAAAATTTATATTTACATTATTTTTTAGGAAATGTATTATTTTCTTGTTTTATTGACTGATATATTTTGTTTATTATTTATTTTAGCGTATAAAATGTAATGTAACGCATATTTACATTTAAATTTTTTTTTTTCGTATAACATAATTTGTAACCTTTGTGTTGGAAAAAAAGTCTATAAGGCACCTACTCAGTCGCTTGCCGAGCGTGCGGGTCCTTCGAACGCGTCGGCGTCTTTCGAACGCGTGAATGTCCTCAGAACGCGTCAGCGTCTTTCGAATGAGTGAACGCCTGTCATACACGTCAGCGTCTTTGGAACGCGTGAGCGTCTTTCAAACGCGTGAGCCTACTTCGAACGCGTAAGCGTCTTTCGAACGCGTGAGCCTCCTTCGAACGTGCGAGTGCTGGCAATACTAGAAAAGCAGTTCCATTTGTATTTGGTATAACTGTAAGTATAATCAGTGCAGAAGATGATATTTTTCCTGAACTAGGAATATGTATTCAGATTATATAGATTAACAATAATTAACTTGAGTAAAACTTATATTTCATGTAACAATACAATTTCGAGTTGTCTGAGATACTACTAATCTATCTTTATTTACAAGGTACAAGTAATTAAAGCAGTAAACAATAATTAGCAATAATTCCTTCAAGACAATGACGTAATTGATGCACATTTATATCGACAGTGGAAAGTGAAGCGCCAAAAAATAATATTTGTGGAAAATAACATCTAATAATTGGGATGTTGGCACCATTCATAAATAATTCCAAGACACTTCTTTTTTTAAATAACACCTATTTAATTAATTTAATTCAGTCATAATTTTTAATTGTTTCTTGAAATCGATTTTTAATTGCTTCAAAACTAATAAATAGACAGTCAGTTGAGTTTGGTAAACAGTGACGTAACTGTCCGATATTGCCATACAACTTCTAAGGAAGAGGTACGTTTTGACAACTCATAAAAAGTATATCAATTGATTGGTAGTGTCATCAACTACCCTATTTCTTTAGTCAAAAAAAACTTTTATCTTGTTTTTTATTAGATTGGGTTCATATATTTATTTACACAGCTATTCGACTACGTTTTACTTTATAGAGGGGGTGCGCGTACGCACCTGCCACCTGTTAGGGAGCGCGCGCGCTGGGCAAGCGCTAGTGGGGGGAGCCTTATACCAAACATTGACTCTCTTTACACGTAATAATATATGGGTAAGCAGTTGTATACTCTAAATAAAAATGGTTCTATTCCTTCTTACGTGTCTGGTACCAACAATATTGATTTTACTATCGAGAGTTGGAAGTAAGTTACATACATACATTTATGGTATTTTCGTGTGAAAAAAAAATTGGCTTTTGCGACTTGAAACAAGTAGAGTTGCTTTTCGATTGATACTATAATAAAATACACAGTTTGTATAATTATTGATATTGTTCTTGCTGCCACTCTCTTAGCTTAATTTAGGTTCAGATATCTCTTTCCCTATCTAATTTAAGGAAAGAGACAGACTTAAAATTTTTAAACTGTCATGTTAACATCATATCTTAATCGTGATGGTATATATAATATCATTTCTGAAATGATCTTTGGATGATATGTTTGACAGATTCATAGTCTAACGTCTTTTGAGTGTATAGTCTGTCTCTTATCTTTCTTTAAGAAGAGAAAGAGACAGATGAACCTCAAATAACGTATAGAAAGTGACCGCAAGGAATCTAGCCTGATACAGTCAACGTCTTATCAATCTACTAAAAACGTGAAGTTATCTTTAAAGATATTGTACTGTACTTATTGAAATGTGATTTGTTCATTCCTGTTATCGTAAGGCTTTACGCTTGCCTAGTTGTTAAGGTGTTTTGTATGCACAGATTGTTTCTTTATGTAATCCACTATTCGAAATGTATATAGAAATATTTATATCAAGAAAGCTCACAAATACTTATTTACTAATACACTTTATTATACTATTTCACTTGTATCGTCTAGAATAACCGCCAAACTACTCGGAAACCTCTATAGAATTTTATGTTTAGAAATATACAATTCAAATTCAACTTCCATTGATCTCTGCCAACATATAAAACTAGTATGTAATATGCATTGACCATATCCAAGCAATTTAAGTTTAGGACATGCTATAAAACATATTATAAGAAGTCGTACTACTCAAGTGTCTAAAAACATAATAAATATGTGGCCAAGAGAATAATATGTTTGTGATTGTTATACTTAACTAGGGTGACATACAGAGCCCATACTAGTTGACCTTGTGTGCCCGTCCAGGCTTGCATTGCATCCTTAAGGAAACTGCCAACAAAATACAGATTATGTCCAAAACCATAGACAAAATACAGTGATCAGTAATTCCTCATTGCTCTCTGGTGGCGATAGAGGAGCAACAACTTTACATAATAAACTAATATCGAATTCTAAAAATGTACAGACAACAGCCCATCAACCTATCACAAAACGTCAAATATTCTCTATTGATATCGATCTCTATGACTCGGACTTAAAGTTGAAAATCGGGCAATATTCTTTAACTGTTTGGGTAGGTTGACCTACCGTTGACTGTACCTTCTCATACAAATTGTAAAAGCTAATTTTATAGTCATCATTGTGGCAGTTGTTTTTTAGTGATTTTGGAGTAAGAAAAGTTGTTGCATTTCTACTAGGCATGGCAATGATTGCTACTTTTAATTCATTTTTTTTTTTCATATGAAATCACATGTGAAATTTCATTGGCAATGATTTTTCACAGTGTCATAATGTAACACTTTGCTACTTAAAATGGAATATGAATAATTGTGAACGGTTGCTAATTTGCTACTTACATGAAATGTCATATTTAGTTCGTGCGCTACGTAATGTGCTATGTGCCCAGTATCGTTCGTCATCTATGATCGCATAATTAGCATGTTTGTCTTTTTCTAACACGCACCTAGAGCAAATCATTCCTACTCGCTCGCGCTGAAGGACTTCGCTTGCTATACTCGCTCTGCTACATGCATTCATCAATGAATGAAATTAAATGCGCATGATCTATGATTTTGCAGAGTGCGATTTGTAGCAGTCTATATGAAAAAAATAGCAGGTGTGAATAATGAAATTCATTTCATATGATTTTTCACCTGCTATTTATGAAATCTTCCATGCCTAATTTCTACTCCTTTGTCACCTCTTGAGAGAAATGTATCGACTTACCAATCATTCTGTATACTGTGGTATTGGTACATGAGATTGATTAGTGGATGGATTTAGCATGGTGAAGGCAAGGTCAATTGGAATGGACAGCGGTTTTAATCACCCCTATACAAATGACAATATGTGTAGTGTAATATGCAGTTGAATGAATTTGATTAAAAACGACATGGGGCTCAAAAATCTCTTCAACAAATTTCTTCTGTTATCTATAAACGTTTTTGGTTTTTATGTCTATGATTTCACAGTAAATACAGTACACAGTAGCTCAACTAAACGATTTCTTTCACCAAACAACTTTTACTGATTTTTATCCCTGTAACCCAATAAAATTATATACTTACAATATAAATTTTATTGTTAACAATGGGTAAAATTTTGTTATTTCGTGTTAATTTAAACTTATACAACTCTCAATGACATTTTACACGTTTTAATTATGTGGTTTATGATAAATCTACCAAATCTATACAAGGCAGTGTAATTTTCAATCCATGTACAATGAGATTTCTCTCCTTCCACAGCTTTAATCTTTAGCTTTAGTCCCATTACGAACTATAACATTTTTTGAGTTTACGAGAATACCGTTTTCGATCTTAAATTACGGGAATTGGGCTTCTGGTGAACTACAATTTATTGCCGTCAGTGTCTGTGTAAGAAGTAAATACGTCGAGGGAGTTTGTATAAGACCTTGCTACTGCAGTAAAAATGTTTACTGTGATGATGATCATAATACTCATTTATTCAGTATATAGGCCCTCTTCCGGGCACTTAAACACGTCCCAAAATATAGCTTTGCCCTACCACCGCTTCAAGGCTACATATCGGCGGGTTATCAAGTATTGAATGATCGCAATCTCAAGTATGAGTTTAAAGACCTGTACACACCGGAAGCGTTAATCTAATAAACTGTGAGGCACGGTGAACGCTTGCGTAACGTGCACTTCGTTTTTCCATATGTCTACCCGTACGCATCCGGTGTGTATAAACCTTAAATTTAATTAGATACATTGAACTGCAGCGAGAAGTGTGTAATTAATAGCTAGTCAAAAATATTCGCGTTTATCATAATTTTAAGGAGTGTAAAATAGATCACTTATTATAAACTTAAATGATGCTTTTTATTTACAACACTGACACTGAGAAAAACTTCAGCCCCCCTAGCATAAGCACCAAGCCACCAAAGCACGATATGAAATAGCGATATATCGACCCAACTGTAAAATATTATGAACAGACTGTACATTTTCGTCCGAATGCTTTCGCTTACTTCTCGCGAAGGTCTCAGGCGAGAGGTTCCGAGTGCGAGGGCGTCTCTGTACATTCTCGCGTCGTCAGTCGCAATAGGCTATTTGCCTTGTACCAAAATTTACTTAACTAGTTATTTAGTTTAATAGATTGCACCATATGGAACCGAAACATATTAATAGTTGTAAAAATAATACATGATTACTGTAAAAAATACATTTTCGAATGTTATATTTTTATCGGTATTTTACATTGTTCAACGCCAGCAACAATAACAGGCACGTCACTATTGACTAACTTTTACTAGAACTGACATCCCAAAGCTAGATTATGCGCTACGCTCGCACATTGTATGAGTAGTGTGACCGTCGCCGAAGGTTTTTAACATGCCTGTTCTAGTACTTTATAACTCAATGGGTGGCTAAAGGCTCGTAACGTCACGAACAAGTACATCGACGACCGACGGCGTTTTCGCTAGCTTTTAAAAACAAAGAATGAAATACTATTTTTAACTATTTTCAAAGGTTTAAAAATTAAAATAAAATTGTTGACGCTTCATTTAAATATTAAACAATAATAACTCTATTCCAGAAAATAGTCAAATAGCCTATTGTGAACGCCGAGAAGATTGACGGAGACGTTGAGCTTGCTGCTGCCGTTGCCTTGTGTGCCATCAGTTATTTTAAATATTTAATGACTGCACACACCAAAAAAAAAAAAAAAAAGAAATGGCGTAAGCGGCGATGGTGGATGGTCCAGATGTATCGAAACCAAACACGGTTTGTATAGCCACTAACTCAATTAAAACATTATTTGTCTACACCACAATATACTTTTTCTTGTAATAAATCATATCTATCTACAGGCAAAGTATGGAAAACCAGTTAATTGTTTTAGAATGACATAACTGAAGAATGGCCTCGCAACCTACCTTTAATGTAGGTATTTATCTTTGATAGTTAGAAAATTAACAGTTTTTTTCCCGGCGAACTACAGTTCTACAACGCATAATATTTTTTATTATTAATGCTGAGTTTAGACCTGAAATAGGTACTTGCCCTCGGCTATTATTATTACCTATATACTTTATATTACTATATAAAGTATTTCTTTAAAATATTTTTAATTTTTTCGGGTTTTTTATTTTCAATTTTTTCTACAGTGGTTTTTGGTAAATTATTTTGGAATTTGGTTTTATTACACTATTATTTAAAGCGTAACTAATTATTATTACTTAATCAGTATCAATAGAATGTACTTTCTTTGATTAATGTGCAATCCGCTGCACAAATTGATAATAAATGTATCCTTTTTGCACTTAAATGTTATAAGATAAGGTTTGTTTTTGTTAAAATTAGTATGTTAAGGAAAAGTGACTTCCTCTGACACAGGTACTTCCGTACCTAATAGAGAAAGTCAACACCTACATTTGTAAGCCTAAATTTTGAACGAAATAAACATGTATTATTTATTATTAATCAAAAGGTTTTAAAAAAAAATCTAATCAATTCAGAGCATTGTCAAATGCTTCTTTCTTTCTTAATATCTTTAGATTGCCAACTTGTTTCAGTAATCAATTCATTAGATAATATGGTACTAACTGTATTTGATTGTTGAAGTTTTTGGGGGGTTAATATCGTATTTTCTGGCACATAGTAGCTTGAAGTAGAAGGACGCGAGAAATTTTGTGATTGATGCATTTTTGCTATCAACAGGCCATCTATTTCATGCATTAACTTCATGCTCTCCAATTCTGGGAGTTTTCTTAGTTTATTTGCCAAAATTTTGCCGTATCTACTAAAATCGTCATCTGGAGGTGTTGATGGTAATTATTTTCTATTTAACACTTCATTTAGAGACGATATCGCTTGTGACATGTTTTTGCCGGCTTCTAGTAGTTCCGGTGGATTTTTATGGCGACGCTGTGTTGGAGGGGTGAATGATGTTTGTTCTGAAAGTTAATTAAATTAATAAATGAAAACAAACTAATTTCTTCAATAATCCAATAATCTTAAACGTTAACTATCCCTTAACTAAGAAAAGCTTGCACAGTCAACAACAACTAGATAAATCGTGATAATCCAGCATAAACTTAGCGTTCATTATTACTCCGAACGCGCATGCCCCTAGGGCAGACAGTACAAAGTTCAAAGAGTTACTCTTGAGCTGTTGCTGTCTTTACAGTAGTGAAAACATTTACCGATTGTAGTGTTTTCTTCACAACCAGGTTCTTCGGTTATGAGGTTGCGTTGTAAAATTATCTTCATACGTGTTTTGTTCTGATAAAATATCCTGTAATGAAAATGTACCATAAAGTATTAACTTAAAAGGCAATTTTTCTTTTCAGTTGTCGTCACATCCAGGATCATGGCTAGACATAGAAATAATTTTTTAAAATTTTTTTTTTCTGCACCTGGCGCCTGGAAGCCTACTACGAAAAACGAAATACGATGTTTCGGACGAAACGAAAGACAAACGATACGCAAACGATAGGTCTACTAACTAAGTAACACTTTTGGATGTCGATGTTTTAATCGGATGCGACATATTTTCGGAATGACTTCGTGAATGAATGAATAAAATGTTATTTAACGTATAATTTCAAAAAATCCGAAGCGTTTCGTAGTAAGCAATCCGAACAACGATTATCGTATTGACGGATTTCGTTTTTCGTAGTAGACCTGCTGAACCTAGACGCATGAACCGCTACGATTGTCATGATACACAGTTGCACGCATAGATTACTTATACAGGATGTCCCGTAAATAAAGGACAACCATGTTACCACATCATGTTGAACAACTTTTGTTCTAATTTGCATGAAAATACATCGACTACATACAGAACTACACAGCCGATTGAATTCGTATAGAAATAAAAAATATATAATGCATTTCATGCATTCGTCCTTTATTATTCACTCCCGTGAAATAGACTGTATAGATAGTTGTGTGTCAACTGCACACATGGAGCACGTATATTAAAGAGTAGAAATGTCTATGATTCGTTCGACGAAATTTCCGCCATTTTTTAATCTGTATAGATCTGTACTTTTTTGTATGGGCGAGAGTTGACAGGACTTGTCATTTCATTTTAAATGTAAGTGGAAAATCACTTGTTAGTTTGGTTTGTATTGCTGCTCTATAGGGTATGTATGTACTCGATGACTGCACACAAAGACTGCCTGAAGGGAGGTAAAAGATACAAAGGAGCAAGGGTAATTATATGGGAGGGCTCTATCTGATATTGTTTGATTAAAAACCATAGGCAGTCTCAAATCAATTATTCATTTCAGGACGTCCACTGCTGAACATAGGCCTCCCCCAGTTATAATAATAGGGAATTGCCAATACTCGCCACGTTTGCAGACATTGAACACAAATTGGTCAGAATAGCAACCTTGTTAATTCCCATCCCAAAAAAAGAAAACAAACCTTTTAAATATAGTCATTTATTTACTTCAAAATCACAGTATTTGCTATTGACCATGACATGCAATAGTCTTTTACATCCATTCTTCTTTAAGAAAACTGCTCTCTCTTTACTGCACCAACAATAAGTACATCCAACCTCATTGCTGTTAGCTTTTCAAGCGACTCAAATATTTATTTCTTATAAGCCTTCAGGCCTTCACCGCTTCTTTTTCTCCATCTTCCTTGTGCAGTTCCTCGGCTTCTGCTTTGAATTTGTCCTAAAATACATAGAAAAATATTATATTTCAGATGTGAGCTTTTAAACATAAAACTTCACTGCTACTATAATATGATTTTTAGCAATATTGATTAATAGAAATTTACGTTTAACTCATAGGCCTGGAAGTTTAGTAGAAACTTGTAATCTAACATATCTATTTATATAAAACAAAGTCATCATTTAAAAGTCAAGAACGGCTGGACCGATTTTTATAATCTTTTATTTGTTGTATTTGTCTCTGCCTTGCATAGCAGAATTACTATAAAAAAAAAAAAGATTCACGAAAAAAAAGGATTATGGGGCGCGAGCAGTACGAAGTTTGCCAGGGCAGCTAGTATAATACAATTTTAGGTTAAAAATAATAAGACATACCAAATCATAAATTACTTTGACAACAAGAGAACAACTTGGACATGTTGCTACTTCTTCTCCTGCCATCAGTTCTTCCTGTAAACAATGAAAACATACATAAAGTATTCAAAAACTAGAAGTATGATACAGCATCTGTACCTGCAGAATGTAGGTATAAAAACTACCTAATGAGAAACGGGGGTCCAATCGAAACGGATAAGACATATCTTGATTACAATAGCAAGAAATGGTAAAACAGGTAATTAAACGGGTTCTCTAACCTTACTTATTTGGAATCGGTCTCCGCATGGACACGGATAATAATACATTTCATCATCTTCGTCGTATTCAAAGTCTTCAATTTCGACTTCGTCATGAAATATAGTCATTTCCACAATTTTATTTATATATATTTTTAAGTTATAAATTAATAAAAATTCATAGTCAGCATCTCGTACATTTCCGCTCCACAAAAAAAAGTACTGTACGTACGTACGTCACAGATTAATAATGTCTATTGTCACAGATTAATATATCTATTGTCTGTATGTACTCCACAGATTAATCTCATCTGCAGATTGCAGTACTGTCAGAATACTAGAGTTGCTCTTATCAATCACTGAACAAGTAATACTTAACAATAGTATCGATATCCTTAGATAATATCAATAGTGTTTTACATGGCAATAGCACTGATTCTACCCTTTTCAAGAAGAAACATATGACACATCACGTGACTTCCCTGTTGACACAAATAGTGATGTGCCCTAACGAAATCCAACCGATTCTTTTTGAAAATCGAGAAAGTTTATAAAGAAAGTTTAATCAGTTTTTATTCAAATGCACTTATTTAAAATAAGAGATATACTGTTCTACTGCCAGAGTGCCGTATACAGCTTTTTGACAAGTATTTTTTCCTTTTTTGGCATTTTACCCAATAAAAGCAAAACAATAACGAAAACTTTACAAAAACATAAACAAAAGTCAAAATAGAAACTATGCGAATAATAACGATAACATAAATCGCATACAAGACAGACGCTCTCGTACTACTGACGTCAACGCATAGGTTTTCACGAGACGACCGAATCGAATAATCGATTTAGTTCCGATTATGTATTGTCAATCCCTATAAGTAAACGTTCTGTTTTACGCATCAAGTATTTGAAGGAAATCCTATTAATTTATTTGTTAAATCATTAAGATATATTATTTGCAATTATTTATATTGTTTGCAATTTTTGCATATAAAATAAAGATTAAAAATATATTTTATCAAATAATTACGTAAATAGTATGGGTGAAACCGAAACTGCCAAGTGTCATACCTACGTATCTTCTTATCTTGAATGGACTATAGTACTGATTACAAAAAAATAATGAAAGTATTAACTCTGATAGTATCGATACAATCAAAGACCAACTTTTTAGGAACAATAGTATCGATTACTCACACAATCAATAGTTTAACTAATAGAGTCATACTATAAAACCGGCGACGGCATTGGCGACTGCGACTGCAAAGAGGCGTCGCACACCCTTGACACCCCTAGCTACGCACATGTACATTATCATCGCCCAAAATAATATCGTTTTACACAGATATTGAGTAGGTTCAAAACGTACGTAAATAGACAAAATCACATTACACATGAGAGGCTAAAAAGGTACGTCAAATGAGTAAAGTGTACGCTAACGGCAACGCTGAATATAACTTGAAACTCTCTAGTTTCAACTCTTTGCAAAACTATCAATTATTTTACTATCGATAGAAACTAGAGACCGAGCTAATAAAAATCAATTTCTAAATTATATCCAAACCAAACACGGGGCCTATTGCTTTCAAGATCAAGGCACTACGCCAATCAGGTCGTCAAAACCGTCAAAATCGATTCTAAAGCCGGTAACAGATGGCGTGGTGTGAAGTTCATGCAATGTTTGAAGATTTTCTCGTAGATCCCACCATCGGAACTTAACCAAATTTTACATTGGACAATTCATTAAGTATTCTATCGAACAAAAAAGTAATAATTGAAATCGCGTTTAAGGACTAAACATACAAAAACAAAAACTGGCTGATTTTAATTAAAACCTCCTTTTTTGAAGTCATTAATAAAGAAGGAATGACGTCGATTAATTTGTTACCTTAATATAAATCCTAAATATTTTTAGTAATTTATGTATGTAACATGAAACAAACGTGTTCGTCAGTAACCCAAGCTAAATCACCATATTATGTGTAAGTCAGCATAATGCTGTGATTCGTTGTATATGTGAACCACCGTTACATTGATCGTTGTTTAAAATCGAGTAATATAATAATTTAATAGCAATACAAACCATCTTTCTCCGAAACAGTAACGGCCGTTCCCAATAACCTATCCTCAGTAAGCGATATCTTGTTATCGACGATTAATAGTAGACTTCTATCTATCCTTACATTACGTCCCACAAGTGGCGATAACGTCTATCTATCTATCGACATCGGTAGATAAACGCAGCTATCCAACCCTCCCATACGTTTCGTTACTACAATAGCTACAAAAATTAACACCTTTAAAATCAATTATTTGTTCATTAACCTTTTTCCTAAAACCATACAAATTGATCAAATAAAAGCATAAGTAATATTTTTATGCTAAAATAAGTTATTTGAATTAGAGTTATTTGTTTTATTGATAATAAGTTATCGACCAAATATTTGGCGCGCAAAATAGGAAAAACGAAACGTAGTCAAGTGTCAGTTACTTCAATCAATTCAACTCGCAAGCAGTGAAACGCCAACCCACGGGGTGGAAACGCCATAGAGTCTGAGAGGACGTTAGTTAATAGTGCATCCCTTTCAGTCGTATGGCGCTTTCTCGCTCAGTGGGTAACGCTTCATGGCTCTTTTTTTTTTTAATGTGTCTCGTTTTTTTTTTTAAATTGTTTCTGATTATTTACATGCTCATTGTTCCGGAGGTGGCTAACACCAATTTTAGCACATTGGTATTCGGAAAATGCTAAGCCTTTATCCATTCGAAATGAGGTGGAGCACGCTAAAACTGATATATGCTTAATTCGGACTGCCTACTTATTTACGTTGAAAAATAAAATAATGTCACTGTCAATTTCGAAAATTACGGTTACTGTTTTTTCTCTTGCTTGGAGTTAAAACAGTATTTTCCAAATTTTCCGACATTTCTTCCTTTATACAGCAATTTTTATTGCTCCTTTTTGTTCACGTGTCATATTGATATATCGTTTGTTTAGGTTCTGTTACAGATATCATGCCCGTCACCAGATGCATCGTGAGCGGCTGCTCGTCTACTTCTTCCACTGCAAGGCTTCACTACCTGCCGCGTGATGATGCTCTCCGGGCTGTATGGATGCAGTATCTTCTACCAAGAAATCCAGCTTTAGGATCCCTTTCCAAAAAACAGCTCGTAAACCGAATGGTTAGTTCTCGTAAATGTTTTGTCGTTTCATGCGATATCAATACAACAACAACCCGCTGTTTCGTGTTTACGATTTATTCGTACAGTTTTACTGAAAGAGTACATAGTCTAATTATTTGTATTTGTTTCCAGGTCTGCCATCTTCATTTTGAAGAGAAGTACATCCTTAACAATAGAAGGGTGTACAATGGCTGTCCAACTTTATTTACTCCTGATGAAATTACATCGAGACAGCCATCCACACCTCTCTTGGTCAAGTCACGAGGTAAGTACCTACATTTCTGTATTTCTTATATAATATGTCAGTCCATGAGTAAAGTTGAAACAATTAGTGTAATAATGGGATGTGCAAGGCATTTGGGACAAAAAAAAAATGGGATGAAATTATGAAACTTAATAAAATTTTAATCTTACCTTAAAAACTTTGCTTTTCTTCAACTGTTTAAACAGCTTATTTTGTTATAATAAAATGCTAAAAATAATATTGTGGTCACGGCATAAAATTTGTCATATTATATAAATAAATAAATAAATTTCGTTTCTGTATAAAAACTTAGTCTAGATACATAAAACTTAAGTTAAGAAATATCGGTTAGTACACAAATATTACGATGTTTATACCTAAACTAAGCAAATTGCATTGTATCGTAGGTATTTATATCATAAAAGTGGGTTAGTGCTTATTCAACAATAATGTAAGTGTTATACACAAAACAATTACTCACTATTAAATAATAAATAAGTAGATCAAGATTTACTTGTTTAACAGTTTTTACCTTAGTCTTAATTATGTAATAACTTATGCCTACAAATTAATTCTACGGCGCTTCAGGCGCTCTCGTAATTAATTGAACTTATATATCTAGATTCTGCGATTTTTCTGGCGGGGCATTGCTCGTCTCCTGTTTTGTGATGGCTAGGTTTATTAAATCGCCGGCATGTAGCACAGTTTGCTTGTTCAAGTTGCTTTGAGCATTCTTTAATTGAATGGCCAACGCAGCCGCAGTGCCCACAGGTAGAGTCAGCCTCCCGACAATATTTTGCTGAGTGGCCATATTGTTGACACTTGTAACATCTAGTTACAAGGGTGTAGTCTCTTACTCGGCATGAAGTCCAATTGATGAATACCCTTTCCTGCTCAATTAGAAGTTTTCTGAGGTCTGAAGGTAGTTCCAGGATAAAGTTGCAGTAAGATGCGTCTTTTTTACCGGATTTGTGGCTTAGTTTGATTGCGTCTAGAAACTTTTTTTAGTCTTATAATCATTGTTTATTTATGTTTAATCTCTATCCTTGGGCTCTCATGATTGATGGCTACGCTGATGTTAGGATTACAAATATGTACTTATTTTTTAACATGTTATTAAATTTTGAATGTCATTTGTTATAGCTGATGATCATTCATATTCACTGTCGAAGCCAGACAATACTAACACAGAAGGTATGTTAAAATATTGTGACATTTTATCGAGTATGCAAATCTTTTCTTTATATTTTATATTATTAAATAAATGTATTTCATTCATTTCTGTAAACAGGGCAAAACAGTAAATTTGCTGATAATTGTTCTTTTACATTATACCTGAGACAAATATATGCCATAGTTTAAATAAACTTGTGTTAAGTAACATTATGTCTTGCAGTTGATGATGTGATTTTGTTAAAAACTTATATCTATTATGTACATAATGTCGCCAGTGAAAAGTAGTAGTAATTAATGGTAGAGAGGAGGAGTTATTGGTGCTTAGCTGTCAATTACCTTCTAGTATAAAAAAAACTAAAATTAAAGTGAACTCACATAGTGCTCTTTTCAGTTGATAAATACTGATTAAAGTCATCAGTGTACAAAAAACCACAGGAATTTGTTTATCTTTTAGCTTAGTTAAAAATAATTGACCTTTGGTTTTGTTTGTCAATTAACTTGCTAATTAATTGATAAATTAGACTTGCTAAATATAATAAGATCTGATTTATCATTTAACTTCCTTTTAATACAACAACTTTAACCTTGGGAGCAACATCGAAATCTAAAAAAGTATTTTGTGTAGTAGAATCACTTCCTAAAAGATAGTTAGCTAATAAGATTGGACCAATAAACTCAGGCAATTATTTAGTACTGAAGGGTGGGTTTCTGGTGAAATTCAGCATACGGATGAATGATAGCCTGAATTAAAATTTGTAGACCTGTAGAAAATTGATTAATTGATGTATTAATGTTTCTTTTTTTCAGAACTTGTTTCTTGCAATGAGCCAAGCAGGGTCCCCATGAGTTACACCGTGACACCGTTAATGCAACTTCAACTGAAGGTAAGTAAAAAAAAATTTTACAATTACTAAACCCCAAACTAAGCAAAGCTTGTACTATAGCGACTAGATAAAGGGTGAACATGACAAGTACTTTAATACTTTTATAAACAAAACAAACAAATTATAATGTAATACTTTAATTAATTAAATTACAAGCGGTTGCGGGTTCCGAACCCGCAACCGCTGGCTTTTTAGTCCAGAGCGCGAACCCCTACACCAGATGGTCGTCTCCCTTGAATTCAGTTATCTGTAATATAATGTGCATTTTTCGAGCATGCATCGTACTTGGAAGAGAAAGACATACTGCGCCGACCCCAGATGACCTGGGAACAGGGCAGGCAAATATTAAAAAAAAAAAAAAACATTTATTTTCAAACCAAGTCCATAATTTTGTTAGTAACAATTTGATCTTATATACTATGTTAGTAGATTGGACTATGTTACTGTTAGTATCAATTAACTTATAATCTATGTTAGTAACAAACAGTGCACGGTGGGAAACAGTGATGGTCATTTCATTGATTCACATGCTTGACATGTAAATCAATGAAACGACGGTAAATGATGATGATGATCGTACTTGGCGATGGCTTCCAAATTCAGATGGAAATGGTCTGGTTTCCCTATCTAAGGGTTACAGAGGTCTCGTAGTACTTCAAATGTAAAACTAGAGTTGCCTTATAAATAAATAAATATTGGACATCACATACATTGCTCTGATCCTATGATAAGTAGCTTAAGCACTTGTGTTACAGAAATAAGAAATAACGACGGTACCACAACACCCAGACCCAAGACAATATAGTTATTTTCCTACATTGACCCGACCGGGAATCGAACCCGGAATCTCAGAGATAGGACACTAAGTCAGGTATGCTCGCCTCTCGGCTACAGAGGTCGTCCACATCTAGGATCATAGTTAAGCATACCGTGACTACGAATGGCACATAGCACAAAGAGAAAGATTATAGTGTGTTTGTTATGTTTAGTGTTTAAATAGTTATTTTTAGTTTCAGAATTGTCGAGTGTAAGCATTCCAAGCACTTCAGGAAATGTCCCCAGTACAACGGGTGCAACGAAAGGTAAGGATTAAAATTGCAAATAAATTTTAATAACAAAAAAACTGGCTAAGTGCCTGTCGGGTCAAGCGCAACGGCCGTGCAGTGGGATCGCAGCAGGTAGGTCGAGGCCTATTCGCTATGAGCAAAGTGGGTGGTGGGGGCCGTCAAATCGATCGCAGCACGCAATGTAGCAGAAATGTGAAAAAACGCTGGACTGTAATGTGTCAAATTGCTACATTTCCATAGAATTCCATACTAACGTTATTACGTATTTTTAAGTGAAAACGTTAAAATTGGCGGTATGGGTCATACGTGTTCTGTTATAAAGTGTAGAAACAATGGAAAAAATATTACGTACATGTTTAATTCGTTTCCAACATCAAGATGGAAATTGGAGCAACGAAATAAATGGATAGCTGCAGCTGTGACCGGAAAAAAGTTTGTAGGGAATGTGTGTTACAAATGTTTGTCTTATGATCACGCTCTTATTATGTAGCTTCATCCGTTGGTTCTGAGCTCTTCAAAATCTCTCACACGCTGTGTTAATACATTTTTTTTCCCTTTTTGCACATTTTGAGGTTGGAAAGTTACATCATGTTGTATTGATTAAAATCTCGTAGGTATTATAAAATTCGTATTTTAGTTCAAGTAAGAAAATCACTGATTATAAAATGCGCAAACTTATTAGATATTTTCATCTAATTTCGAAGAAAAACAATCCGAAAATCATTCTCAAACCATCCAGTTGCCATAATTTGAGAGACTCAAGTCCCAATAATTGTGGTCACTAGGGGCACTGTCATCGCGCACACAGCGAATACTCTGCAATGATTCCTATAGCCAACTTTACTTTTACTTATAAAATAAGCCCACAATGTGAAACAAATAATAATTTTATATGGTTAGATAGGTTTAGTAAGACTATTTAGGTATGTATGTAACTTGTATAAAATTTGTATGTGTAATCTGTAATTGTAATAATATGTTCTAGGATGTTCACCGTGTCAAGTCATTCCATCTAGTGAAGCCATTGCCAGCACATCGAGTCGAGACATCTCAACTACTTCAGATACTAAACCAAGCAGCCAGGGTTCCATCCAAGGTATGAATTTATAATTGCATACTCAATGATTCAGTCTTCTTCTTCTTCCTTGCCTTTTCCCATTATTTGGGGTCAGCCCTCCTCGTTTTTAGGCGCCATGATGCTCTATACTGGGTTGTCTGCGAATACTCAATGATTCAGTATTATTTTTATATTAAAAATCGTCCTGCTCGTGACTTTGAATGCTAATACTTCAGCATTAAGCCGAAAATAAATTTATAAGTGTCCCACAGGATTAAAATAACATTTTTATGTTTCCGTTAAAGCGTGATTTAGTTACAAAAATACAAAATTTAGCATTATGTATTTTATTATATTAAGATATTATTTTGCAGGCTCAAAACCAGGTTTGTCCCGGGATGAATTGTTAAAAGCATTGAAAACTTATCCCCTAAGTGCAAAAAAATGTACTTAAAGTGTCGAAATATAATTACATCAAAACGACGACTTTTATTTTCTTCATATGAAAAGACTTGGCGACACACATGAGCGAAGATGTTTCCTTCAAGGAAATGATTAAAAACTTAACGCCTCGGGCAAAGGCATTTTTAATGATGCAAGTAAGTAAAGTAAATTAAGTTTATTTAATTAAACATAAAATGAATACCCAGACCATTGTACTGTAAAATAAACTCGTTGGCGGAGGGCCTAAGCGAATGGATAACATTTATTAAGGTCTAGGGCTAGTCTTTTTCACTGTTATTTGCACCCCTGCTTTGGTATTGGAACTGGGCAACTAGGAACAAACTTCAAACAATAACATTGATAAAATATTTAATTTATGTAGCCAAACATCAATATTGATGTGACTCCCTTGAATGCCATATAAACAACCATGGCAAGACTAAGTATATTTATTTATTTATTTATTTGCCAAGCTTATAACTATCATTACAGGTTCAATACCTAATGCGATAGTATAAATTATAAATTACAATACAGTCTACTTGTAGCTATGTGTAACAAATTATGAATTATAGGTATTTATTTTCTATTGCAGGTACGGCTTGCGAACAAACATATTAAACAGAGGCGTTATATGTCTTCTGAAAAAGTCGATTCCTTGGTTTTATTAAAAGGAAGCCCGAAAGGTTATAACTTACTTCGAAACATTTTCATACTGCCTAGTCGGAGGACATTAAATTCATTCACGCGGCACGTTAAGTTCAGGCCTGGCCTGAACAAAAATTTGCTCCAACAGCTAAAGACCCTCATCACTCCTTGGGACGATAAGAAGCGACTCAGTGCTCTTGTCTTCGATGAAGTAGCTCTAACTCCGCAAGTAATAATTTTGTAGTTAAAATTATACAGTAAATTTTTAAAAGTTTTAAACTCATGATAACAAACAACTTTTTTTAAGAAACTTATTATTACAACTACTCAACCTAACCTATCTCAACATGATTTTGTTAGTGTATGTGTGTCGTCCGCGTTTTTGTTAAGAAATTGTTTCGTACAATAACAAAATTAAGTTAAGATAGGAGGTTAAGTAGTTGAGTTAGATTAGATGATGTTTCTTAGGCAAAGTTGTTTGTTATCATGAGGTCAAACAAACCCTTTTAAGTATTTTACACTAACACAATTCATCCTATATACTTTAAAATATAATTATTAATTGTGCACTTACAAATACATATAATAATAAAAACAATTAAATTTTAATGAAATAAATTCAACCATTACCATAATCTTCTTTTCGCAGCTTACATTTGCTGAGTCAGAGGATAGAATTGACGGTTTTGTTGATTTTGGCCAAACTGACAAAAGATTGTGTGATCACGCATTGGTCTTCATGGTTCGTGGAATAGTCGGGTCATGGAGACAATCTTTTGCGTACTACTTTTGTGAAGGCACTACACCGGCTTTAAAGCTGAAGAACATACTAAGGGTGAGATGTAATTGTTGTTTAAGCTTATTTACTTAAAGATTATTTTAATACGGGGTTAACATCGAAAAATAAAGATCACCCATAATAAATTATTGGTCACGTGATATCATTATATATATATATATATATGATAGCGTGCATGCATGGGAGGCGTGATCGTGCAAAATATTACATTGTTCTGTGTATTGGCATTTTTATTTTTCAATGTTTTTATTATGTCATATGTTGTGTACATCTATCATTATTTTTTAATCTATCTGCAACGGCACCGGTATGCGGTAAAGCCCTAAAGCTTATGTCATATCGTGTAAATTGTATATACTTATTAATATTGTTTGTTTTATAAATAAATAAATAAAAAAAATAAAAAAATTGTCTGGCGGAACATTATATTTTTTCCGATATTGATCCCATAGAAAAAGTTGTTGTGTTTGGGCAACAGCTGAATCATCCCCTAAAATGTTTTGCGTATTTGGAGTTTCTTGTTGCGTAAATAAATATTTTCTGCTTTTAGGAGGTGGTAGATGCCATCACGGGTATTGGCTTGAAACTTAAAGCCCTGGTTTGTGATCAGGGCTCCACATTTCGAGCCTGCCTTAACCTTTTTAAGGCTGATGTGAGGAGTACTCAGGAACAGCTAAGGCTGTCAGGTACAGTGAATTATTATTATAATCATTTTTATTATTATAATACCTTCAATACATTTCAGGTAAATCTAATATTATTAACTTTGTTATCAGATCACCAAGTCCAAATTAACGGACATATATTGAACATCGTCTTTGATCCTCCTCATCTGATTAAGGGAATCCGAAACAATTTCTTGACTAAAGATCTAATGTTTCGTGGAAAACTGGCCAAGTGGAGTGATATTGTTGAGGTTTACACAGCCGACTGTGAGGTACACTCTTAAAAATATGACTGTTTGATGTTTTAAATATAACAAGTCAGATTCGTAAGACCAACAGACATCGGGCACGATATTATATTACTATAAAGTCTGATAATGCATTTTTACCATATTTGTGCGAGTAATGTAAGTGAACCGCTTACCACGGAAAGGAATGATATCCACCAATAGGTTAAGACACTAATTTTTTCTCAATAATTGTATCTAAATAAAGTTGGTGAAAACGCACCCTAATTCTCTCCCTCTGGAGAAGAAGACAAATCTCATTAAACATTTTAAAAAATGCCTGTGTGCCTGGGTGAAACAAACAAACCATATAGTTGAAGAGAATTACTTTCTTAAGGCTAAAAATGTTACTAATCACAATACTAGCCGAATCAAGTTCTTAATATTGTGTATAATGTTTCAGGTTCTGATGGCAGTTACTACAAGGGCGGACGATTTTCAAATTCAATTAGAATTCAAATTTAGGGCCTCCGCGTACACACGGGCAGACAGATGCGGCAGGCGCACGGTTGCGCGAACGTTTAAATGTACGTCAATTCAATTCAATTCAATATATTTATTACATTCTATAATGTTACACAGGTGTTATAAATAGATACATAAATGTTTAAATGAGTAACGCTAAATATATTTAAGCTTTATCGACAGCCGCGTGCGCTTGCTCGTTTTAGCGTAGGACCTTAGTGGCATGACGGAACATTTTTTTAAATATTGTATATATTGTTTCAGGTTTTGGTACGAGACAAGGCAGTCGGACAACGGCGGGAAAAATGAAACTTATTATTGTAGTTATTTTATGTTAATAAAAACCTGTACATAATCGATTATGTGCGTTTCATTTTAAAATATAAAAAACAATAATTGTTTCCTGAAATACCGTTAAGCGATATCGTTGGTAGTAACAATAACGTTATATTAAGTAACGGTTACCGGTAAAACAATATGGGTAATATTCTGTGGACGCAAAAAAAGTTACATTATCTGTGTTATTGACGCTCCTGTTAATTTTTTTTTATACAGCGCCACTCTTGTGAGCGTCTCATAATCGAACTTATTTTGACATTTCACTAACGTCAAACCAATCATAGGGCCGTTGCCAATCTGTCCTTGGACATACTCTGTCTAATCTGTGCGCCAACCGGTTTATTTGTTAATAAAACCAAGTTTATTTTGTGAATTCTGGTAAATTTTCAAATAAAATGAGCACTGTAAGTATAACCAGACATTTATACGTTCCTATTCAAGTTGACTGAGACTTTTTAAATAATATTGAGTAAATTACAGTGCAAAGTAAACCTCGGAACAATTAATATTTCTTTCATCATATTTAGGATAAGACTGTATTTAATATTCGTTTTGTTTTCAGACTAAAGGTGTACCTTTAACCAAGGATGAGGTGGGCTTGCTTATTGATCTTGTTGAAGCTAACAGAGTGATAACGAGCAAGGCTACAAATGCTACAAATAATCACTTAAAAGAAGCTGCCTGGTCCAAAATTACAGATGCATTTAATGCATCGGTTTCAAGTTGCCCACGAAGAACAGATCAATTAAAACTTAAATGGGAGAATTTAAAAAAAACTGCTCGAAAGAGATCTACCAAAATTAGAATGAACCACATTAAGGTAATCATTTTGCCCTAGCTTATGTGTGTAGTGTTTATGAAACGTAGGATGTGAGAGATATACTCTTAATTTATTAAGTATTATTGTTTAATAATGTAACTATACTTTCAGACTGGTGGTGGCAAGCCAGATTATATCCCACCAGATGATGCACTGGACAGAGTGGCATCCATATTGGGTGCAACATGTGAGGGTTACAGTGTATCTTTGGGAGGAGATGCTGAGGTGACGGTGGATTCAGAGGTTTTGAGTGATAGTGGTGACATTATGGTGATAGATAGTGGCGTGGGTGATGGTGATTCTAAATTAATGAGTGGTGATAATGGGGCTGGATCATCAGGAAATAATCAACTGCTGGTTGTGACGACACCAAAACCAAAGAAATTCTTTTTTAACACTCCTAGTGGCAACAATATTAGTATGTATCTACTGTTAGCAAATTGTAGAATTTGACATTTTACCAATAGCATTATCTATTTACAATTATTTTGTTTACCATTCAAATATTAACAGTAATAAGCATTTGTAAAATGAAAGATTTCACAATTTACCTATGATTAGCTATTTATGTGTAATAAAAAGTTTTAAGTATAATGATCTGGAGTAGGCTGGAAAAACTGATTTGCAATAAAAACAGATTCTTTGTGATAATACTTATATTTCTTTACAGATAAACACAAACGTAGGCTGCTGGATGAAGATGTAAGGACACGAGCTGCACGGAACCAAGCCATTGCTGATTATTACATTATTAAAAGGAAAAAAATTGAATTAGAGATAGAAAATATGGAATTAACAAATAGGAAATTAAAATTAGACTTAGAGCAAAATAAATAAGTAATTAAAATAGTTTACTTTTTCTTTTATAATGCCTATTTACACTAAATTACAAGTAATATACTCAATGTACTAATAAAGTAATTTACTCAAATCTGAAACAAATAAAATAACACATAATTAATATAATCATTAGGATTCAATAAAATATTGTAGAACTGCATGTCTTAAAGACATGGGATCAAAAACAACTTACCCTCCAAAGTAGTTGTTTATCAAGTCTTGTCGCTCATCAATGTTACTGTCACTAGGTTCATGTAACATCATTGGGACCGTATTATAACTTGGTATTTCTACTTCTGGTATTACATCATCTATTCTCATCTGTCTACAAATGTTATGTAGTATAGCTGTTGCTCTTATTATTGACTGAGTAGTTGATAATGATAACCGTATTTTTAATGATATAACTGGAAATCTCCGTTTCCACACTCCAAAACACCTGCAAAAAATGTGGATAAGTCTAACAATGTGATGTCTCATTAGAATAGATTAATGTTTTAAAGAAAAGTATATAGTAAAGAATTATTATACTACAGTAATATTTTATATGGTACCTTTCAATAGTATTTCGTGTTCTTATATGGGCTTCATTGTACATTTGCTGACTGCGTGTAGTTGGATTTAATAAAGGAGTTAATAAATAGGGTTTGCACGGATAAGCGCTATCTCCAATCAACCAGCGATTTCCATAAAAACCACTTTCACATTCAGCTGAAAATTAATAAAAAATATGTTTGTAAGGAACTTCCATGTGTATGAGTTTTAAAAAATATATTGTTAAGTAGCTTTAAACAGGTAGTATGCAGCAACTAAACACTGAACTAAGTACCTCTCAGTGTTGAATTGTTAAAGATTGTAGCATCATGAGTTGATCCAGGCCAACGGGCCACCACATTCATAAATCTTAAATGTGCATCGCACACAGCTTGCACATTCATAGAAAAATATCCTTTCCTATTTCTAAATTCTTCTCCAATATTAGAATCTATAAATTAAAATGATCACTTGTAATGTAGAGTATGAATATTAACAGCTAATCTAACTATTTTTTTAACAAAATACAATGTACTTACTTGGTGATTGTATTAGAATATGTGTGCCATCAATTGCACCCAGAACTCTTGGAAATTGGCTTATATTGTAGAAATCTTCCTGAGTATTACTATGTATATGTATATATTTTCTATATAAGCTTGCTATTGCAGATGAGACATCGGCTATAATACGCCCCGCTGAAGACTTTGAGACTCCTACAAAGTCTGCAACAGACACTAACATTGTGCCTAATGCATAAAATCTCAGAGTTAATAGCAGCTGATGCAAAGGAGATATGCCATGATTTCTGAAAAATAAAATTAACTTTAAAAAATTATACCTAAATTAGGTACCTAGGTATTATTACAGGAATTTATATTTATTTATAGGTACTTACCTTTTTGAGGTAACTTTTAACAAAGGATATATTTCTATTAGTAAATTACTAACAGCAGTTTTATTTAATCGAAATCTATATGTGAATTCGCTACAATTTAAGTCGTTCATATGGTTTACGCGTTCCTTGTAGTTTTTCTGGTATTCATCTTGAGAATCACTGTCCCAGTCAGATAATTCCATTAACATAGATAAATCACTTTCACTAGACTCAGACATTATGACGAAAACTGTGAGGGTCAGCCGGAGTAGGTAAGCGGAGTACACGGAGATGGATGCGCTGGTTCACGGTGATGGCGGCGGTGTACTCCTAATGGTGTCTCTAGCTGATGCACGCTGTAGACCGGTGGTGGATCGTTCCGTCCTGTGAATGTTTTGTCGTGCGGTCCGACGTCCGATTTTTGTAGTGAATGCGGCGGGTGGCGCGTTGGGTCCTGGGCCTGCCTGCCTAACGGAATTTGTAACATTCTAAATTATTGCCCAAATGGTTGGCGCACACATGGACGCGCCGCTGAAAACTCCGGTGTGCCGCTCTTGTTCCATCAAAGTGCGGTAATTTTTATAGTTGCACATTTCTATTACGACGTTAATTACTCTCTCCAGCGTCTGCGCAGCTGTAAACATTTCTTTTCTATTGTTTATTGATTACTCAGGGACCGCCTTGCCTTAGATAAATTGTTTTATTAGGGTTTACGGAGGGACTCCGCAGAAAGGACAATATTTCTGAATAGCCTGATAGACCGGGCTTGTTTCTTATTTCCCATGGTTTCGCTCAAGTTTTTTAATAGCCCTCGTGAACAAAAACACTGCACTTCTATAAATTTAATTGTATTTTACAAAAATAAACAATAATTATCCCTGCAATTCGACGGATTGACAAGTTTGGTTATCTTTAGTACTGACATTTACTGACAGATAGCTGTCAAAAGGATATTGGGATGCTTAATGTTGCATTTTCATATAAAAATCTATCTGTAGTAAGAGATAGCCCCTCCCATCGATAGATAGCGTGGAGCGATAAGTTGTCATATCCTTCGGTATGTTATTGGGACACCAAAACAGATGATAGATAGATTTTTCTATCTTTAGTAAGTCAAAACTGGCGATAGATAGGTTATTGGGAACGGCCGTAAGTGATCGTTCACTTACATTTAGTTAGTATGAAATGACAGCTTCTGTCAACGCCCGCCCATACAAGAACAGCACAGACAGAGAAAAAAATGGCGGAAAATTTTATCGAACAAATCAAATGACATTTGTACTCTAAACCAATGTAGGCAACCCTTATTAATTGTCAAATCAGCCTAATCAGTACTCCCTACGTTCCGACTACCGAAATTTCTGCAGAAAAAAAGGGACTTGCTTAGTCCATTAAAGTAGATGTTTGTTTGACTAATGTTTTTTTACGCACTTTAAAAAGATAGAACATGTACGTTAAATTACGTTTTTTAGTTATTGTAACACTGATTAGTCACGTCACATCACTTCACTCATTGCACGTCATACGTCATCCGCGATCATTTCATTTTTTTGAGGAGGAGGATGATTGCGGTGGTCTCTCTGTATTTGTTATACTTGTAACTCGTTGTGCAGTGAGTGAAATAGTGACTGTGATAAATCTGTTTTGCAGCGGAGTTTGTGACCACAACCATGTTTAGCTGGCTAAAGAAGGAAGGGGAGAAATCCGAAAGTATCGAAAATGTTATCGAGGGTCTTAAAAGGATTTACAAAACCAAACTTTTACCGCTGGAGCAGCATTATCAGTTCCACGACTTCCACTCACCGCAGCTGGAAGAGCCAGACTTCGATGCGAAGCCCATGATTTTGCTAGTCGGGCAATACTCTACTGGTAAAACAACGTTTATCAAATATCTCTTAGAGCGAGACTTTCCGGGCATTCGTATCGGGCCGGAGCCGACAACAGATAGGTTCATAGCGGTGATGTATGATGACAAAGAGGGCGTAATACCTGGTAATGCACTCGTCGTCGACCCCAAAAAACAGTTTCGACCACTTAGCAAATTCGGAAACGCATTTTTAAACAGATTTCAATGTTCCACTGTCAGTTCACCTGTGCTACGCGGCATTTCTATCGTGGATACCCCCGGCATTCTGTCAGGCGAGAAACAGCGTGTCGATCGAGGCTATGACTTCACTGGAGTCTTGGAATGGTTTGCAGAACGCGTGGACCGCATTATCCTTTTGTTTGACGCCCACAAATTGGACATATCAGATGAATTTAGACGCAGTATTGAGGCACTAAGGGGGCACGATGATAAAATTCGTATTGTACTCAACAAGGCTGACATGATTGACCACCAACAGTTAATGCGAGTATATGGTGCTCTTATGTGGTCATTAGGGAAAGTTCTTCAAACTCCTGAAGTAGCCCGTGTTTATATCGGTTCTTTCTGGGACCAGCCACTCCGGTACGATGTAAACAGAAGGCTGTTCGAAGATGAAGAGCAGGATCTCTTCAAAGATATGCAGTCATTACCTAGAAACGCTGCATTACGTAAATTGAATGATCTTATCAAACGAGCACGATTGGCTAAGGTTCATGCTTATATTGTCAGTGAACTGAGGAAAGATATGCCTTCGATGTTCGGTAAAGATGGTAAAAAGAAGGATTTGATAAAGAATCTGGGTCAAGTGTATGATAGAATCCAAAGGGAACAACAAATATCTCCCGGCGACTTCCCCGATATTAAGAAGATGCAGGAGACGTTAGCGAATCACGATTTCACTAAGTTCCACCCGCTTAAGCCCAAGCTCCTTGAGGTCGTAGACCACATGCTTGCAACAGACATTGCCCGTCTCATGGATATGATCCCACAAGAAGATGTCAACATTGTGTCGGAACCACTTATAAAAGGTAAGTTTTGCCATTACACAACTAACTTCTTCATTTTATCAGAAAATTTCATTATTATTTCTAATAGATTCATTCTAAATAATTTCATGGATAATTTTATTTAAAATTGCTATTGAATCTAGTAGAATGAATATTGAAGACACTTCCCATATTAAGAGGAATTATATCGAAAACTATTGAACTGTAGTTAGGATTTTCCACATGACTAATTTTTTAAAGAATAGAGAAGTGTGTGCTTTCATTTAAAATTTATTACTATATTATTTTTAAAATATAATGCTTCGAGTATTACATCTTACATAACTGTCTACAATAGTCATATGATAGTATTAAAATCTCTCAGGAATAAAAAATAGGTTAATAGGCATTTCCGACTATTACAGTTTTCATAAAACCTATATACATTTAAACTTAATTACATTATTTTATTTTTAACATACTAGGTCTTTGTATTTTCGTAGCTTGTTCTTCGACATAGGCCTCCAACCCCTTCCATTGCTCTCTGCCTGTCGCTACTCTCATCCACTGCTATCCTGCCACTTTCACGATGTCATCCCATCTCCTCATTGGTCTACCTCTACCCCTCTTTTGGCCTCTAGGGTACCATTCGATTACAAGATTGTCATACATAATATTAAATACCTAGATGAAATCATAAATTTATTGGCAGGTTAAAAATTTGTCTGTAAAATATTGTACATTACTGTAAATGAGTTTTGCTTGTGCATGTATCAATATTGTCATAATTTTCACAGAAGTGTCACTTATCACAGCGAACAAGGCTAAATGTGTTATATCCTTTACTACTAGTACTTTGCTGTAAGAGCTAGATGGCTGTTATCACAAGATATTGACCTGAATAAGCATCGTTATCTATGTTGATAACACAGCGAAACTTGTACTATTGTAGGTTACACCACCGTTAATTTTAGAATCAAGATTAGTCAACATTAAATTTTATTTTAAACAAAATAATCATAGCAACAATCCAGCAGTTCATAGATAAATGTGCAGCAAGTCATACCTACCTGACACTTAGGAAAAAACAAGAATTTATCAATGGATGATTCTGAGAACATCTTTTTTATTCTAAGGAAAATCAACAAGATCAACAAATCTTTTCGAGGAATAATAAATTAGCACCGTTTTTTAAAAAAGGTTAACGACGTATTAATCGAGAATCTTTTTTTTTTAAGTTAAAATCAGACAGACATCACTTGAATACTATTGGACCCAGCCATTTAGGTATAAATTACTCAAGCATACTCGTACAATTTACATAAATCGAAATGCAATAGGAGAAAACAAAGAAATATTAGTAGTGTTGGTATGGCAACAAATTGTCTAGTCGAAAAATAAGTTTGCATTTGTAACGGTATTTATAAGACGTGTTTATTGTTTGGAAGGGACTATTGCTTGAGTCGCAACTAATAGTGTGAAAGGTTTCCCGAGTAAGATTTGGCGAACACTAAGAGATCTAGACAAAAACGTTCTATGGTAGTAAACATACCAACGTTTGGCTTTACAGATCGCGATCACACAAGCTTGGGAGTCCTGACTAGGCTTTGTCGTAAAACCAGAGGCTGCCTTTAATGGCTTGAACCACTGATTTAGCACCTTGTATGTCATGCAGATTTTATTTTGTGGGTAATTTGTCCCTAGATTTCGTCTCTGTCTCTTAAGCTAAAAGGTGATGCTTAGCGTCACGCGTTGAGCATCAATTTATTGTAGCCTAATGAATACATAGCTCTACATTGTTTCTTTTGTAAAGCTTTACTTCAGCAGTGAAATCGAAGGTTAACTTGGCGGATATTTTACACAGCATTAACAATAACTTGGCATTACAGTTTGAGCTGAGCACTAACTAAATAAACAAATTAAAAGTAGGTAACAGTCTGCCGGTAGGCAATGCGCAGGAGTGTGACGGCTGCGCGGGCGAAAGTGGCGACATTGCAAAAACCTGACACGTTCTGTTTGCTGTCGACATAAATTAAATGAGTAATTCTCATTAACTTAAAAGTCTGATAAGAAACTGACAGTGAGGTTGTATGTCTTCCTTCACAGTCACACTCTTAATGCAAGCCCCGACGGTAGTATGACATGGAATAAGGACTACCTGATTCAGGACTTGAGTAAAGCACCACTTCATAAAGCTTTTCTCGATACACGCTATCGATCTCAATCTTTGGCTATTACAATCTCTGCCAGAAGTCCCAGATACTCAACAGAAGTGACTTCTTCCGAAGAAGTCGAAGAAGTTCTTCGACTTCATTCATGTAGGATAGTAATAAACACATATTTTACCGATATTTCTCTATTGCATCTTCGTTGTGTTCTCTTTTTTACCAAATCCAAAAACGAACTATGACAGACATTATAATGATGACCGTTTTTGCGTTATTTTTAAAGATTCAGGATTTTTTGTAAATGCACAATTGCAGTCACTGTTGAAAATCGTTGCAAATTGAAATTATAAATAGATTTGCGAAACAAAGTCATCTGACCACATTAATCATTTAGACTGAGTACTTGTACATATATCACAGAGGCCTTAGGAAAATTTTAATTTCATATATTTCTACATAGTTCTTTGTCCTGTTCCTGCTACGCTTGATCATGACGGAAGATCAGATTGTCCGACACCATTTTCAATGCATTATCCTATGATCGTGCTCTTTGGCTCTCTTTGGAGGATGCTTTCGTCTTACGGGGCTAACGTCCAGCCTTCAGTGAACTTCAATAGGCTGACATGATGATGATAATGATCTTATACATGTTACTATTTATATGAATAATAAAAAAGAATACTTAAATTAATTAATTAATTGTTTCCACAATCACACCAATTAGCTAGCCCCAAACTAACTCGCACTTAGGTACAACATGTCTTAACTGTATTACCTGTAACAAAGGCTGTAATAAGTGACTTAGTTTCTTGCGCTGCTTCTTATTGCCAGCTGCTTCTAATTATTATTATGTACGAGTAGTTCCTGAAGCGATGGTAGGGTAAAGCTATTATGTTAACACGTGTATAAAAAGCCCGGAAGGGGGGGCACATGACTTATTAAACCAGTGTTATATAATATCAACTAATTCTTTCTTAATAACTACGAACAACCTTGCATTAGACTTGTGTTAGTGACATGCATGACTTATGACACCTATGTGATTTTCCTCAATAATCATCACTATTATATTCTACATTACCTATTCATTAGCTTTACCGTAATAGTTTGAATGGATAACATTTTTCAGTTCTAGTAAAAAGGAGGTAGTTACAACAATACAGTCGATAGAAGATATACCTACACAAACACTTCGTTCTGCTTTCATGTGTGTGCTGATCAGATATCGAATTATTCCGATTATATTCTGACGTGTATCAAGGATTTTAGCGTGTCGGTCTACCACAAACTGATTAACCGAAATACTATTGTCAGATCTCAGTGCCCACAAATAATCTAGTTTTCTCCTTCAGTCAGAATCGCTTTTGCCGTAATCCCTATAAAATCTTCAAGTTCTCTTGACTGTACCCGGGTACTCTGGCATTAGAGGTGGCCTATTATTTAAGGGCACAGTGACTTATCTAGGGTTAATATTCAAACATTTAAGACGTAAGCACAGAACAGATATTGTACTGAGCTAAAACAAGGTGTAGGTATGTAGATGACCGTACATTCTAAGTCATTATCATATCGTACGATTCATTGGTCAATAATTTTTAAAAGGAATTACTTGATGACATAGCTACATAAAAGTTATCACATGAGCAAGCAATGAAGTAACCACTCCAATTAAAGTGTTTTAGGTGCGATAAAGGTGTTTGCGTAAATTTACAGAACGTTGATACTGCGTAAGAGTGTTGCCAACTGCCAGGTTTACATTCGGACAGTAAAACACGACTAGTTCGATTTTGACATTACTTATTTACTTTTTCTTGTACGAAAACTTTTGTACTTCAAACAAAATCCTTTTAGTCAGCACCAATGTTACCTGCACATTGTTTTTGTAATCCATATAAACTCTGTCTAAAATAAAACAATTTGTGTTCAGCTTATTATTCAAATTTGCAGTTAACTGTGATTCTGTGTGTACCCATTTTATTAGACTAGCAGTGTGGGTAAACTAAAGCTGTTTGGTAATCTGAACATAGTAGGATAGTTTACAGCGTTCGAAAAAACAGTTCCATTGCTTAATTTTGTGTCTGCTGACAGCCTTGAGGTATTTTGGTCGTCCTACCGACAAATTTATTGCAAGTTCTACTAACTTACGCATTATTCTGTCTATTACTGACTTAGGTCCTAATACTAAGATTCGGTTTGACTGTATATTCACTTTAGTTCAATCTGGTCACCCTACTCTACTGATACGGTGCGCCGGCGCACCTGTATGAATCGTTTAAGCGCATGACCTCGCCCATTGTACCGTACTTGGTCCTTCATGTCTGGATTTTTGTATCAGCTCATTGATCGCCTAGCATTCAGTTTGACTACTGTGTAGAACTGCGCTTCCTGGATGACAATGCTGAGTCATCCCCCTTTTGTACAGAATCGTCATTTGGACAGAATTAATTTCTTTGTACATTTATTTTAGTCATTCTTACATGAGCGACCTGTGAAACTACGTTTTCGTGTCCCGTCTTCTGACAGCCACTGACAGGATCCGCTTCTTCTTTTCTTTTTTATTTCATTTCACTCTATCCTGGGTATCCTCGTCAGTGAAACAGCAGCTCTGTAGTTCATTATTGACAACTCTCAATTATTGCAATTCCTTCGTCAATTCATTAAGGATAGTGTTAATTTCAGTCATTAACTTTTATGACATTAAAAATCAAACGTTATAAGGCGTAGTTACAATTAGTTGGTGGGGCACATAGCACGTAGAACTGACGGCCGATAGGGCAGAAATATTCTAGAATGGAGGCCACATACCGGCAAGCGACGCGTAGGACGTCCACCCACAAGGTGGACAGACGACCTGGAAAAGGTTGCAGGAAGCCGCTGGATGCCGGCCGCTTCCAACTCGTAATTGGGATAGGCCTGTGTATATCAGTGAACGTCCTATGGTGCTATGGTTGAAATGATGATGATGACGACAATTAAGTTAACCATTGCGTAGGTATTAACTGTTGGCTTTGAATCAATTGAGTAGCCACTCGAAACCATTTGACTACTAGGCGTATTCATAGAAGTACTTAGGCGCCTGTTATCATATCAAGGAGCTAATATTTTTAGTAAATATACACTTTTTATTCATGTCTGCGTCATGCAGAATATAGTCATCGTCATACACTCATATCATGGCAAGTTTCTCTCTGTATTTCTAAAGCACTTAGTTGTCTGTAATTTTATACTGACTGTACCGTTCGTCAGTCAGTGCTAATGAGTCAAAATGGGCATTTATTCCATTTTCTCAATCGATGAGTCACTGTAGGATATTTTGGTACTTACCTGTAAAATTCATTTCAACATAACAAGGTCGATTTATTCGGATCTGTTCCGTTGGCTTTAAAGAAATTAATACAATTATTGTTCCAATAAGATATACTTTGTTATCGTGGGAACAAATAGACAGACCTTGAAATGAATAAAATCCAGACACACTTTTATTTCTTGTTTCAAATTGCAGACTTACTTTCATTAAGTAAGTAACTCCTATGCAATTACAGTCGCCTTTGTAAGGTCCCAAGAAGGTTACTTAAGTTCAATTGAGTTAGATGTTGTGTTGATCTTGTCGGTAATCTGTGTCGTTGTCCCTTTTATAATGCTCACGACACTTACTGTTACAAATCGTGGTCAGCTTTGGATCTTCTTTTGTTTCGAACTTTCAAGGTAATATGTAGGTACCCTTTTGGTTCCGTGGGTAAGCCTTAGGCTAATAAGTAACAAAATATGACCTTTAAGTCACGATTGTTTTGACGACCGTCCAGTCTAGTGGTTCGCGCTCCGGAAAAGCCAGGCCTTTGCGAGTTCGAATCCACAATGTCAATTGTTTGTGATGAGCACGAGCATTTGTATATAAGTCATGGATGTTTTAAATAAATAAAAATCTTTTATTTTCAGACCAAGAAGTCATGAATTTGTTAGTAACAATTTGATCTTATACTATGTTAGTAGATTAGACCATGTTACTGTTAGTATCAATTAACTTATAAACTATGTTAGTAACAGTTTAAATGTATTTTTAAGTATGTTTATCTGTTATCTAGTTGCCATAGTACAAGCTTTGCTTAAGTTTGATTAGGGATAGATATTAGGCTAGTTTCCTGGGTCAAAAACATAATTATTCTATTTAGTCCGTCAGTTAGATTATCAAAAAATGGACCCATATTTTCTCTTTTGGTCAATTTAACAAAAAATGACAAAGATAAAGCGCGTCAAACTTTGGGAAAGGAAGCACGTGACGTCACGCCTTGCAAAAAGTGTCGCAAGGCGTGACGTTATGCGGAACTTTAACGGGCTATATCTTCAACATTTTTTGTTTGATTGAGAAAAGAAAAAATACGCGTCCAATATTTTCTGTTAATCCAACTGACAGACTAATTAGATTTTTTAGGAAACTTGCCTATTGGTGTGAGTTTAGGAAGAATTTATTAATTTATTTTTATTTGAGTCACGTTCGCATCTGTTCAAGAGTAAATACTTGACATATTTTTTTGTGTACTCTCTTCTGGAGTCAAATCTACGAAAGCATATGCAATAGTGAAATAAATTGAAAAAAAAAAGTTTAATAACAATGAATTTGATTACTGCTGCTTTGTTCTGTTATAATTTGGCCAAAAACAATACGAATGGATGGCATATTAATGAGATTGACACATTGTCTAGGGTGCGCTAGTCGTAACAACTAAATAACCTCTAAAAACCTTGTTTTAACGATTGGGCAAGTTCAAGGTAAACTCCAACAGAATTTTTATAATTAATCAGCGTTATTAAAAACTACTGGCAGAATCATGAAGTAGGACAGTTACCTCTTTTCATGAAAGGTGTTTACTAAGTGGTAAATACGGGTTTTTAGAAATTAACTGCTTCAATTTGCACAAGCTTAGATCTATGCAGTTAATTTAACATTGTCTGGAACTTTCACGAGTGATGACCTAAACAAAATTCCGTAGAAGTTGCCTTTCTTGGTCGAAGTTCATCTGGAATTGCACTTGACATGACAGAAGAAGGACATTTAAGGAACCAGAATGTCTAGTGACAATAATTATTATAATTTTAAAACATATGCCATGCATTTGATGACATGACTAACGTCTTGTTCAGTAGTTGGCGCTTTAGACTACAAAGCCAGGCGGTCGCGGATTCGAATCCCGCAAGGGGCAAGAGTTTGTGTAATAAATAAAGTATTTTTTTAAATAAATATTGGACAACATCACATACATTGCTCTGATCCTATGGTAAGTAGCCAAAGCACTTGTGTTACAGAAATCAGAAACAACGATGGTACCACACCCGAGACAATATAGAAAAGTTATTTTTCTACATTGACCCGACCGGGAATCGAACCCGGAACCTCAGAGATAGCGACACCAAGTCCGGTATGGTCGCCTCTCGGCTACGGAGGTCGTCATTCAAACGTCACACATAAAATTCATATTATTTATTTAGAGTCTATCCGTTATCAAACTGCGATAACAGTGCTTAGTTTTGGGACGAGATAATTGGTGTGTTAGTGTCCATCACATGGATTTAAAATCATATTTCAACGTTATGCAATGTACTTAATTCTATGGTTATATTTAAAAGGAATATGTCATTTTACGATATTTAACCGCAAATATTGTCTGAATCTGGTTAAATAAGATTTGAACAATGGCAAATTCTTCATTAGCTAAAACTATTTCTCTACTGGATATCCTGCCTGCGCAAGTGACGCTTTTAACCTTACAAAACAATAGGCTAAATACATTTTATTTATATAGCATTATGAATCATCACATGTTGCTAACGCAATCTCATGTATTTACAGTATACTTACACGTTCTAGTGAAGATTTAGCAAAGCAACGCTTACATTAGTTCCACAGGGTGTGTACTAAATCGACGTCAAAGGTGATCTATCGAAAAACTGATGAAACATCTAAATGCTTTTTAAGGTTCGGCATTTAAATGGGTGCCCAAAAATCCTAACTAAACCTACGCTCTGTCCTACCCATCGAGTACATACCCTATAGAGCAGCAATACAAACCATCTTTCTCCGAAACTTGTAAGTGATTTTTCACTTACATTTAGTATGAAATGACAACTCCTGTCAACCCTCGTCCATACAAAAACAGCACAGATACAGATTAAAAAATGGCGGAAAAAATTGTCGAACAAATCATATGACATTTCTACTTTATAGGGTATGTGCTCCATGGTCCTACCCTAAACCGTTAAATAACCGTCAAAACTTTCGGTTGGATTGTCGTTTAAAAATAAATACAATCAATGCCACTTAATTTTAAGAACACTTACCTATTTAATTCCTTCTGGGTTCTTTGTAATATGTTTTTACTTAAATTTAACGGCAAAGTTTCAAGGACTTTTGGTAGACAGTCGTCTGATTAACGTGGCATGACGTTAATTTCATAAAGACATCCTGTATACTAAATACCGCTGTATGCGCCGGCGCAGACACGCGCTCTAGCGATGACTCGGTGAAGTTAATCCGGAAGTTTTATTTGGAACATGTCGGTGACTTGGGCGTTCTGTTGTCTTGTTAATGAATTAATGGATATGCTATTGTTCATAGTGTTGACTAGTCTTGCAAAACTAGTATGCTACGCCCAGGCCACGTACGTGCCTTTATATGCTGTCTCTCTGGCACACATGCCATGATTCTGTGATATCTGCTGCAATAGATAAAAGTAGGTTGATTGGTTGGTATATCTTGAATTTGTGTGAAGAATCTTCACTTCAAACTCTTTTTTTATGGAACATCTATAAACGTACCGAGTAGTCTCCCTAATTGTTAGACTTACAACCTTAGCAACACAATAGGAAAACCATTGCTATGAATCTGTAACTCTATGGGGCAGGGAAGTTTTTAAGTCTAAAGATTAATCATAAATTTCGAATATCCAGATAAGCGAGTTGGATGATAATACTTAGATCATCATCATTTTCGTACGTAAACAGGAATTGATGGATTACTATTGCAGATAAAACTTGCTAAAAAAGAGATTGTTGTAACTTGAAATAATATGCCATAAGTTTGGTTATTTGAACACATGCTTATAACTTTTTGCATTCCACAACTTAGGTCTACAAAAAGAACGTCTTCTTCGAATATGCTTTTTTTGTTTGCGATATTTATTGAGACGGATAAACAAAGTATACATCATCTGCTAGTGTAATACGAGTATCCTGTTGTCCTTTTGTTTCATTATAAAATCTGGCCATGTTATTGGTTAGTTCATGTTGTTCTACTATAATTAATAAATTTGAAAATGAGACACTACAATAAACGTTGTCATTTAAAATAGCGAGAAAAACTGTTCTTTATCAATATCGCAATCTTGCCATAGATTACTGCACCGCTCTCGCTTAGAATACTCTTTACTTTATTGCATCCATAATGTACGTATTTTATAGTTTTTAGTTAGTTCATTGTTGTAATATCGAACAATGATTATTAATTTCTTGCTGTTTATTAATTATTTATGAGTCATACAATTAATTTAGTTCCATATCTGGTATTTATTCTGTTGGATACAATGTAATTTATATTCTGTTCTGTACAGTGCCCTATTGATATACGATATTAGTTTTATTTTTAATCTAAAATAAAATTACTACGTTATCTTTTCCTGTTCAACGTAAAAGCTTATTTAAAATACAGTGTTGAAAATTTGACACTACTTTGCAATATATGCAAAGTAGTGTCAAATTTTCAAAATCGACTCTGAATCAGTAACTTAATCTTACGTAAAGAACAATTTTATTTCATTTTTAATTATTTATACTGCTGTTAAAAAATAAAACTTAATCTGTTACTCTTAAGTTTCTGAATTGCATAAGTAATTCTGGAAAGTAAAGTTATTATCAGCAAATTATTTGTTTTTAGAAACGTAGTAAATTGTTATTTAAATATTTAAAAATTTGTTACGTTAGTCATAGTTTGTTTTCAACATACATTTTTCTGTGCATGTCGTGGCAGCCTTTAATTAAGGCATCACTATAACCTGTTGTTTAATATTGTATATTGTTGAATGTAAGGTATAAGGTATGCTTTGTTGGTTGTCCTGAAATAAATAAGTAAAATAAAATAAAATATTATAAATGCACTGCTAAGTGCACTGAATGAGGTCCTTGTTGGCTCGTCGTCCGCTTACGCCATCTCTGAAGAATAAACGTGCTCATCGCGTTTTCTTTTTTTTATATCGTCATCATCATCATCATCACTACAGCCTCAGGACGTCCACTGCTGAACATAGGCCTAACATTTATTACGTTAATGCCGTTTTTTTTATTGTTTTATAGACCTTATTTTTAAATTTGGAAACGTTGCAGTGTAGCCCTGTATAAGTAGACGAATAACTTCACAAAAACCGCATCAAGGTAATTGCATAATTGTTGAAACATGTCATATTGAGCTCGTGCAATCTTATCAGACCGCAGTATTATCGATTCGGTGTAGCTGAAATCGGTAGAGCCACTCTTATCTCTGTTATTATATCAGAAGTGTTACTATTGAAGATTATTCCAGTAGAAAATATTAAATAAATAACATGAATGTCAAGTTCGTTTACTTAGCTTGGTTATTTATTGCTTAACTATGTTCGCGAGACAACACACCAATTTTATTTTATTTAATCAGGGTGTAAAGAATCGGATACTCTTTAAAACTACGTATATAGATAGATTTATACTCTTTATTGTACACCATACAAGTAAATTACACATGATTTTTACAGAGAGACCTACAATTTAGGCGGTCTTATCGCGTAAATCATCACGTAATCATTATAATTGTAAAAAAAATATTTGATGCTCCATACAAACTAATTTACTACCTCAATGATAAATGTATGGAGCATCTCATTTTGTTCCTATTTTCAAGGCTAGGGTCAAAGCTTTTTTCCTATCGCGTTAATGCGCGCGATGTGGCTACATGTTCCGGTTCGCGTATATAGTTGTATTTTATTGTATATTTATTTATTATTATTGTTTTGCTATTTTTGTGTATCACATATATGTATTTCTTTATTTTTATTTCTCATTCTTTGTCTTACGCACTCATTTGCTCTCGCACTACGTTACCCCACTGTATTATCCAAATGACACCGTGTGGCGTGTACCTATAATTTCGTGTTAATACGTTGTCCCGTCTGGCACCGTGCTTGTGGGCGGCGGTGCATCGGCCTATCGGGGGTTCCAGGTTTTCTCCGACCGATCTTGTGCTCCTCATGGGCCTGGAGTCCGTTGGAGGGATTTGGGATTCTCAGGTGGTCCGATGTGCTGCTGCGTCACTCGCTGCACGTTCCAGCGTCGGGGGTTCCCGCCGAAAATCAGCGTCGTGATAAGTCTGTGGCTGTCACGACAAATGCTGAGCGGGCACCTTTTCGACACAATATCTAATTTATATTGTTTTGTGTATTATTATATTATTTTCTCTTGTGTGTCGAATAAACGTTTCTTTCTTTCTTTCTTTCTTTCTATTACAACTTAATATTCTCTGCCCTAAGGTTGTCTGGAAGAGGCCGCCTGATTGTACATAATTGTGTCTTATTTGTAATAAGGTTATTACAAATAAGACACAATTATGTTAATACAACATAATGTTTTAATAAAGTGTCTATCTATCTATCTTTGTTTTAACGATTTAAATGATACTACCATAATAATAGTTGTTGTATAAGAGCGGCAGATTTTGTGGTTTTAAGGAGTGTATTCTAATGTACTTACACCCTGTTTATTAAGTAGCAAACACTGTCTAAAGATTAACCAAATTCAAGCCGTATCTACTACCTCACGTCATGTAACTTATGGTCATGCAAAATAAACAATTGCATTGTAGTTATTTGTACACTAGAATGGCTTGAGTGTAACAAACCAAAAATTCCATACCATATCAGAAACAATATCGCAAAATCATGATAAATGCTTCTCAGTTATGATTGTATGATAGAGCAAATAAAACGTCACAGTCTCAAAGTAAGGATTGACATCCTTATGTTATGACTAGCTGTTGCCTGCGACTTTGTTCTCGTGGTCTTCAGTTTATTCATAAATAATTTCTGCGCATCTTTTTTCTTTCAAAAGTACCTTCTCCTGACAATAAATAACACAACAAAAAAATAATTAGCGAAATTCTTCCATCCGTTCACGCGTGATGCGATGACCAAGGGAAATATAAATATATTTTTATATATATAGATTACAACTTTACATCATCATCATCATCATTTCAGCCATAGGACGTCCACTGCTGAACATAGGCTTCCCTCAATGACTTATCATCGGGGGCGATTGCCGAAACTTGCTACGCTTTGCAGGCGGTTTGGCGAGCGCAGTTATTTAAACGATATTCTACTTAGACACTGCTGCCCGTCTCATGCTACAGTAATTAGTCGCTCTTACGACATTTCTCCTGTTGGCGGTAGGGAAGTGTATTCTTTACGGCCGTCCCCACATGGCACAAACAACTTTACAAGTGATGTGATTGTATTTATCATGCATACTACTACTTTCGGCCCTGGGTTCTTAAGCCCACATGTGCAGATTGTATCTAAGACTATCTAATATAGATCTAACGTGTTTGAATGGTTGAATGAATCCGAATTTCCTTATAATCTTGTTGTAAGGTTAAATAAATAAATTGTTTCCACAATCACACCAATTAGCTAGCTCCAAACTAAGCAAAGCTTGTACTATGGCAACTAGATAACGGATAAACATACTTAAATACTTTTATAAACATCCATGACTTAGGTACAAATGCTTGTGTTCATCACACAAACATTTGCTCTTTGCGGGATTCGAACCCGCAACCGCTGGCTTTGTAGTCCGGAGCGTGAACCACTACACCAGACGGTCGTCAAATACCGGTTACCGGTAATATTCCCAAACGAATGCCCGGAAACGTCCTCAGCAAACAAGAATGGTTAGGAAAGTTTTTGTTATATTCCCAAACGAATGTCCGTGAACGTCCTCAGCAAACGGATTGATTGGAAAAGTTTTTGTAATAATCTCAAACAAATGCACGGGAACGTCTTCAGCAAACAAGAATACTTGGGAAAGTTATTGCAATATTCCCAAGCTAACGCCCTGGAAAGCCCCCAGCAACCAAGAATGGTTAGGAGGAAAGTTTTTGTAATATTCCCAAACTAATGTCCGGGAACGTTCGCAGCAAACAGTAATGTTTGGGAATGTTTTTGATAAAGGCGTAAAAAATCTACTTTCGGTGGTGACTAAAAGGCCGCACGTCATAATGAATCTGTTTTTATGTTTCTAGGAATGTTTGATGTGGTATAAAAATGGCTGAAATCTTCTAAATAAGATTATCGTAATGTAAAACACACGTATTGCTACATTTCAAAGTTGATATTATGTTTTGAATTAATAGAATAAAAAAATACACCTCAAAAAATTAAGCTGATAAGTGCTTAAATAAACTAACCTGTTTCGAACAATAGCAATATTAAGTACGAAATGAGTAACTTAATTTAGAGTGATTGACTCCATTTCCCAATAATTGGGAATGATCTCGAGCACTCTTGTTCTCGTTCCCAGAAATTTGGTTATTAGGAAGTTACTGGTAATGTTCCCGATGGGGAAATTTCCGGGAAATGTTCCTTCGGCATAGCGCTAGTTGCTAACAAAAGAGCCATTGGAATTTAGATTCATGCCGATATAGACCGACCCCGCTAGAGATGAACGGAACGCCTAATCTAATGTGTCATGTTGTCTGTAGTACTATGTATTTTTGTCTATGATGTCCAATTCTTTCTTTTTCTAATCTCAGCAGTTGATAGGCTTACACGACACAATGAACGATGACGAAGCCTACACATCCGTTTCTAAATGATGATTACTTCGGTCTATTTCTTGTCTACCGTATCTGTCAACCTAGGACGGACAGCGTCGTCCGTACATACAGTACTAATTATGGCAGTGTGTTTGCCGCATGGCCGTCATGCGAGCGCCCAATGTATGTTAAAGACGTCATCTCGTTCGCCGTAACCGACTGTTTGGAAAGTCGATAAACATATGGATGAAGTTTTAATATTATTAATAATTTTAAGATAACGTAGACATTAGAAAAGGCATTCGTCATATTTCTTCTAGTCTTCAACAAGAATGAAACTTTTTCACAAAAAAATAATGAAACCAGCTAAAAACCGTAAAAATTATTAAAAAGGCAGCTATCGTATTGGCTATAAAAGGAAATTGTAACTTTCCTTCGCTACAACGGACCTCAACAGCTATCGCGGGAAGCGTAGCGAATTTTCTTTACGACATTTACGACATCGCTTCCCCTGCGCTTGCGCTTGCATCCGTGACACTTGCAATCACCACGCAATCAACTGATGATGCGCTTTATGTAACTTGCATTCCTGCAGCTCGCTCCAGTTCGGACGATTACGATCGATCATGTGTCGGACGGACATGCCGCAATGCAAATTAGCTGCATGAATATCCGCTGCTTTCCCTAAGCGTTGCAAGACTTCAAGGCTCTTTCGAAATTTTGGTAACAACCAACATTTAGAATTTAGAAAGTTAGACAGTATTTTTTTGCAATGCAAAAAAAGCTGCAAATGCTGAAGCCAATGATGTTAATAAGAGTAACATCAAGGAGCGGTGGTAGCTTTTGCCATACATTCATTCGGATTATGAGCTCAAAACCCAGCAAATGTACCTCTATATTGTTCGGAGTATAGGTATGTACTGATGTATGTGGTAAAAACATTTCTCGGCGGGGAGGGAGAACGTCGTGAGGAAACTAGCATTTATATAACACTGGTTGAATAGCCATAGTCCCGAAATGTCTAATCTACGGTCAGGCATGGTACGGAAAGTAAAGTCTAGTAGGAAACTTTTCAACTTTAAATACGTGTACCTTACTTCCCTGGTTAACGAAAAAAAGTAATTGCTCGTTTTGTCGATGTCCACCCCCTATCATCAGCTTCGCTACATTGGCTCACGCTCGCCTATATTTTATTAATTGCATTAGTACTCGGAATTTCTTGTAAATTATACAGCGCACATTGATCGATGGTCGTCCTCAATTTTAGGCTATACTGTTTGTTTGTTTACGCGCGTGTGTAACTACACATTAATTATGCCGGGGGCATTGTTCCTGCGTCCGCTCTGACATCATTCAATGTGTCGACCATTGAGATGGAGCTGAGCAGCATCTATTGTTAGTGTGACAACAGTCGACCCACTTGTCGCTCAATGGCGGCTCATTGTATGCGCATCACGACCGGTGCACCCTCGGAATTGGACCGCATTTATTTACCTTTGTTATCCAAGAAAAAACGCGGAACAACAATGATGTTTGCGCGCGAAAATCACGGCCAATCGATGTTCTGATCCAGTAATTCGAAGTCGTAAATGTACAGTTGATTTCAACTGCATAAGTGTACCAGGACGTCCGTAATACTTTTTACTTGCAACATACGATTAAATCGTTGAACCACGATGAGTAATAGCACCTAAGTGTGTGAATTTGTGGAGGATAACCGAGACACAAGAATGAAAGGAAACATTGTCTCTTACTTCCTCGACGAAGTTGACTGGGGACTAGATTACTAGGTTAGTAGTTAGGTAGTTTAGCATAATGTATGTTAAGTAGGAAAATGCCAACTGAGCCTAATTTTCCACTTAGATCATTAGTCTTTGCTCCTACTAACCCAAGTGCTTTTAGCATGAATTACATATGTATAGGTAGATTTCGGAGTACTGCTGTATTAGTTTTTGGCCTGTAGGATCATCCGAATTAAATTCCATCACTATAATCAGTTAATTACACAAGTTAAGGCTTAGTTCGATTGAACGGGCTGATGTAATTTTAACGGCGAACGAGATAACGGGGCCTAATGATTGCATTGTTTCTATTTGTTTCCGATGTTGTATCGAGTGAATGTCAGAATTAGAGTGCAATACTGCTGACTGAGAAGTAAATGTGTGCCGTAGCGCGCGCTGAATATCAGTGCAATAGAGTTAGTTTACAGTGGGTTCAATAAAAGAGTTTTTTTTTGGTCCAACCCTCTCAATTTCTTCTACACCCACGCGTTACAAGTATCCTGTAATTTTCAGTGTAAACATATCAGTGGGTTATTTATAAAAACCCTTTTTAATTTGGAGGCCAATTTACATTTGGAGACAAATTTAATTTTAATGGAAGAACCATACAAACATAGCGTCTTATTAAAATGTCTTATCGCTAGATACAGGTTCACTTTCGTGTGATCTGACTTTTAACCCAGTTGTACAATCTAAAACTAGTAGCGACTAGCGAGTAACATTACTGTCATCAATCTCTAATGTGATATCGGGGCGCGCGCGTCGGTGCGTGCGCGCACAATGGGTGACGAGTGCCGCCGCACGCGCATCTAGAACGTTAGCCGTTTACAGTTCCCAACTCTAATGTGCTACGAAAATTGCAATGTAGGTATAATATATCCTTTCTTTTTTCTTTTATTCTTTTGTGAAAGCTGTCAGCTTTCCTGACTAGAAGGTTTTAGTATCCTTCATCTAACTAGTTTAGGTCTCAGACTTTACAGTGACAAACTGATAAAGTCGCTTCTGTTGGATCTATAACACTTTTCTTGCATTTATTAAAGCGGAACGACTGTAGTCACTGGCGTTTTCGATCCTCTCCTAAAAATTCCTCAACCATGTCTTGATATTCAATTTAAAGTCCGCATGGTATTGATGTTGGTAAACATTAACGTTACCATAATATAATATCGGGTCTGGCACCACGCCAATACTTTCATCGGCCCAAACATAAACGCTAACGGTGCCATTGTCATGGTGGTATTTCTCGATCGAAGGAGTATGATAATGGGCGGTATAGCGCATCGGCGCACGCGACGTGCCCAGAATGAGAACGTGAATGAATGTCACCATAAGCCGAATCCGAACCGTGACTTTCCACTCATTGCTCGCAAAGAATTCAATGAACGATGATATCAGAGACATAATTATAAGCCAATGAGTTTATGTATTCATTTCGTGTACAGATAAAAGTATCAGTGCAGTAGGCTATGGATTATGTTTTTGTTTGGTCGATAAATCAAGTTCAAGGTGTGACCTTCAGAAGCATAACTTGACGACAAAGACATAATATGTCAAGCGACTAGTTAGTTCCCAAGCGAATAGGGAAGAGATGAAAATTGCCGACACAAAGCATCGTAGGCGTTCAGCGACGGATGCACATCCTCCTTACGCTAAGGATACAGGTATCCTGCATCTGGACCTTGAATCGTATTCGCCAGTGGGGCGCCTAATTTAATAGCGATCTAATTTTATCTCGCCAGCGCATAGGTTTTCGAGAGGCAGCTATAAATCTCTCCAGACAGATTAGAATAAGTACTAATTTCTAGGAATAAACCTTGCTAAAGTTTAGCTTGTTGACTATGGCTTTGTTTTGATACTTTTCCTTTCGAATAAATACCCATTGTACCTCTTCTGAAGTAGAATAGCATTTGCACCTAATTGTATGAACTACGTTAGAAAAGTTAGTCCCATTCGAGGAAGTGTAATAAAATGTATTTTTGATTGCTAGCTAGATTACTGCTACATTCTGTTAGATTGCTTCACAATCAGTCTCTACTAATAATCTAATCTAACTAACAATCTGTTAAGTCCTTATTTGGCGAATGATTATCCTTATCTCAGCCTATACTGACTTTCACCGCCAAACGTAAGCGGGCCTCGCCTCTCCTCTACCCCTCTCCTTTCAATTCAGCATCCAATTACTCTTTGAAACCTTTTATCAGATCGTCCGTTTATGGGGCAGGCAGGTGTAGTCTACTGGTCTCATCTCATCTACTCAAAAACATTAATGTCTCAGTTTTCCTCTTTGCGCTATGTTCTCATCAGGGCAGCAGGATATTCATCACGAATACAATAGCAAGCTTACTGTTAACACTTAACCATTCGTTGGTGTGTGAGAAAAATGTAGTCCTTTGTGTGTCAATTCTTATTTCTAAATTCTTCCGACTATCGTTGTCGAACGAGCTTAACCTCCTCAGTCCCAAGCCATTTTTTGAAAATATTTCATGGAAATTTAAGTCAATATGGACATATTATATATTTTTAGAAAGGTAAGACTAACAAGAATAGGAAAAATTGCTGGAAAATGGTTTTCCACGATGTATCTTATAGGGGACATTGGGTCTTGGTGAAATAAAAAGTACATGAAATTGCCTATTTTAGTAGTTGCCTTTATTTTCAATTTTAACGAAAAAATAGAAACTTTTTCGTTAAAAGTTAAATCAATAACTCAAATAACATTGCTTTTAATCTTAGTGATATTGTTTGTAACAATTTCGTCCAGTCATCATGCATAAAATCACCTTACAAAATGGGCATTGATGTCTAGCCTTAGTAGACCTGCATCCCGGTAATCTGCATCAGTTGTGGGATTCAAGAATTAGAGGAATGTGATCTATCTTTTTAGTCCTCATAAAATCACTTGGATGCTCTGTTCTGTCCACCTTGATTTGTCTTGCAATCATGATGGAATCACCAAGAGGTGGATCTCCTTTGCTTTCTGCTACAAACTCATAGTCTGCTTTCCGATACAGATGTTTGGTGTTTTATAAATTATCATACTGCCATTGCCGAATATCAGTGGTTGGACCTTTCAGAATTTAGTTTTTTTCTTTTCTGAATCTGGAACATCTGGATCAGTTACCATCTTCAAAGATGCTCTCAGATTGAAATACCGGTCTCTTGCCATCCTATCTGAAATAGCTACCATCCTATCTGCAATAGCTACAGTTTCCCAGGAGGTACACCCTGATTCTAGGGAATCGTAGGTAAGACACTATTATAGTTTTCCCAAAGAAAATACCTACTGATTTCCTTTTCGGAAGTATTCAAACCAGAACCAGTTTTAGCTAGGTAATTCTGATTGCTATAGAATGCAATTCGCTCGTAAATATCATCAGGAATGGACCGTGTTAAATAATCATATAGTGGTAAGTATATTACCAATCTCTCTAGCTCTATGAAGCAGGGACAGGTGGAAATGGCTCAAAAACGTTTGTATTTTTCAAAACAAACGTCGCTGCAAAGAGGTACGAACCAGTATAGGCCGAGTCTGTGAGGACTAACTAATGGATCCTAAAATATCACCGTTATCTTTCTTTTCTGAGGTGTTTTCTGAACTCTTGCCATTACTGTCACCTGTAGCTTCAGGAGTGTACGGTGGACCCTCCACAAAGTCATACTTTTCAATGTCAATTTTCAGGTCAGAATAGTCGCCGTTGATAGTCTCGCCCACAGCATCTACCAAAGCCTATTCTAAAAAAAAAACACATTACAATTATTCTGCATACAAAATTTACCCAAAAAGTACATATAACACAAGTAAAGTTGTGAAATAGGCTATCAAAAACCATTTTGAAAATATAAGGGATTTTTAGTATTTTAGTAACACAGAAACCCACTGTCCCCAAAAGGGGACAAACACGTTTGAGTAGGTTTGTGAGACTCGATATAACTAGAATGATAACTATTTTAGTCCAGACAGACACTAAAACTAATGAAAAACGCGAAACAATGATCAGTTTGTATGTAAAAAAACAAATATCATACGAATTTAGTACTTACTATCAGCAGGTGCGCCGAAATTGAATTTTTTTCGTAAGCTCGTCTTCTAACACAGTCAAAATAATAATGGCGACACCTAGCGAATTATTTTGTTTACGAGTGGTAGTGCCATCTATCGTAGTATCCAAAAATCACCAAAGAACCAACAACAATAGGCTAGGTCTGGTAATTTCATCGTTTTCCTAGATGGCGTTGTATGTACCCATATGGGGACGTTTGGTTTGAGGAGGTTAATTTACTTCTGTAGCGTATGAGCGGTATTGCGTGTTCTACGTCACAATTAACGTGGACATGTAATCATGATCGATTCGTGTGACGCCCGCCATCTGTCACGGAACCACTTCCCGTACTTTCACTGCGCCCGCGCAGTTGCTATTTGAACTGGATAGTTGCATTACACGGAGTTGATTGTTGTTTGATTTGTGATGAAATAGCCTGTAGATGGGATGCGGTTAGGATGTCAATCGGTAACGGAGCAAGACATACTCGCATGATGGCAATGTTACACGAAGATTCATAAGTTTTTTTATCACATCTTTTCAAAAATAGCTTGTTGGTTCTTCGTAAACTGAGAATAAAGTAGCTCTCAAACCCTTGGGACTAAAAGTGATTTTAATTTGGGATTGAGATACAATCTACTCTATTTTGTAACTAAGTTAGCGTTTGACTTTCATCTTATCAGGTTAATAACTGAATGATGAAGTTTAAGTGGGTGCACTTATAAAATATAATCATTTTGTATGGGATTGGAATGTTCCTTTCATACTGCATTAAATAGGTAATTCGTTCATGGTTATATTTATTCGTTTTTTTAGCAAATTACCACAGTCTATTGTTAAACTACCTATTTATAAATTTAAATCGCATGTCCAGATGATTTTAATGAATAAAGATTATTACACTGTTAATGAGTAATGACTATTTAAATGATAAACATTTATGGAATTAAATACTGCCCTGATCTCAGATTCATTTTATCTACTGTTTAAAAAGAGGTTGACAACAGCGCTGCTTGGTGCTAGCCCATAATTGCCCCTAAGCAGTAGTAGGGTAAAAAAAAAGACGTGTAAAAGAGCTTAATTTAGGCCTATTTTCAGAAATAAATTGGTTTTATTGTTTTAATGTGTAATCTGTATGATGATTAGAAATCATCTGTTTGTGTCACCATCAAGTTTTGATTCTAAATTAACTTTTTAAGAAATAAGGCTCCGACTGAAGAGAATTACCTGAATTACTTAGGCATAGTAGGTAAGCCGGAAGCATTGTGTGATTGTATTGCTCGGTAACTCTGGCTGGTGTGATTTCTCTTCATTAGTCTAGTCTAGAATTCTTTATTGTTATATTATTAGCCTTATCTAGTAGGTGTTTTGCTTAGCCTTTAAAAAAAACACTTTCCTGTTTCAAGAAACAGATAGTCTTATAAATTATAATAACAGCGTATTACAAATTGTTACTACCTTGACAGGAAAAAAACCCGTAAAATGATCGTATGGAGTGTGTCATAAGTCCTAGTATAGAATATTTGACTGAATTTAGAAATAGATTTGGTAATATCATAACAACTTGCCCTTGAAATTTTTCAAGCTTATAGGCTTAAAATGAATTTTAGTAAGTAACACTTATAAACGTTAAAAAAGCTAAAAAAGCTCCAAGTTTAATTAATTATGCTAAATCGTGAGTTTTTTAAAATAAATATTGGACAACATCACATACATTGCTCTGATTCTAAGGTAAGTAGCTAAAGCAATAGTTTTAAAAAAACAGAACGACCGCACCACAACACACAGACCCGACCCAACATAGAAAAGTTCGTTTCGTTTTCTACACTGACCTGACCGAGAAAACCCTGTAGTCCCGGGACCTCAGAGATGGCGACGCCAAGTCCGGCGTACTCGCCTCTCGGCTACAGAGGTCAATGAAATTGGAAGCTGGTGTAAAAAAAAAACTCGTCTTATGAATTTATTATCATTTTACGATTCTTAATAGTTTTCATGAATGCTGTGTTGCATACTTTTTATTTTTATAAATTTTTCGTGCTTTTTAAATTAATATAATCCCGTATATAGTCATATTGATTATACCAATCTAAGGACATCATAAGCTTGAAAAATTAAAAAATATTATTTATTATAAAAGGTAACCTAACCTAACCTAATCTTGTTGCTTGGGATTATCATTGATGTAAGCAAGCGCAGCGTAAGACGTCACTCACAAGGTGGACAGACAACCTACCTGGTAAAGGTTGCAGGAAGCCGCTGGATGCAGGCCGCTTCCAACCAGACAATCTGGAAGTCACTGGGGGAGACCTATGATGTTCAGCCGTGGATGTCCTATATCTAAAATGATGATGAAGCAAACAAAAACTATTCCAAAATCTATTGTCTGGCTTAACGAAACATTATTAAAAGGCTATTATATCACAGGTTATTGTTTAAATTACCGTTTTGATGAGAAGGCATTACGTAAACATTATTGTATACGTTGCACATGAGATGTTTAACGATTGCAACATTGGACGTTGATCAATCTGTTGTTCGTTTATTAATTGTCCATCGCCTATCCATCAGTATAGATTTGTACACAGTTATTCGTTTCACATTCTTGCTATATTATCTTTTACTTTGTAAAGGTCAGCCGGTGTTGTTGCGTTTTTAATACCCACTGCTCTCATTTTGAGCAACGAAACAAGATTTAATTATTAACGTGTCATAACAAAGTTTTGTAATAAGTGTTGTCTGTTTCTGAGTCATGCTACCATTGTTGAGCAAAAACCTACGCGTCATTTTTCTGAAGTTGTAAACAACATGTTGAACTCCTATATTATGTGATATATTGCGATTATTTCCTTCCATAAAATTACAAGCTGTCTTATATGTAATCATCCGTATTTAAATACTTAGAAACTACACCATGTCTACTAGCAAATTACTAATTAAACCACACGGAAATATTCCCATTTAATTTTATGTCGATGATGTCATATTTAAATCCGCTTTGCGTGATGATTAATCAATAAAAGTTAATTATTAATGAGCCGCCTTGAGGCATGCGCCATCGATCCAGCACTTGCATTGCATGGCATGCGCTTAAATAACACGGCTAAAATAGCAACATGCAACTATTGATTTTGTATTAAAAGTTCTCGTTGTCGCGTCTGGCCTGGCCAGGTGGTGTGAGATTTGTGACTTACCTAAATTCCTAATTATATGACGAATAAACCATTTTAAAGTTCTGAATATCTTAGAATACAAAAGGAACATAATATCACACAAATAAAAGTTTATTATTAAATATTTAAGGTTTCATTCATATTATCATAGGTGTCAGTATGCGCGTACATTTGTGACTGAGGTTTGAACTAGTTTTGTTAAAAATAATGATTAAATACACACATTATCACCATCACGTCAGTAATATCCTCATCTGATATTTTAATATCTATTATATAATATAATATTTATTTATTATACTATATTTGTTTTTTTTTAAAGATTAGGTTAATTAACATGTGAAGCATGTTAACTAACCGTCCCTCATGTAGCATAAATACACGTGTGTAGTCTGCGTAACACTACTCAGTACGTAATTGTAACTTCCGCATAAACTTCGGCCTATTTCCTTCTGAGTCATTACTAGTTGTTTATCATAAGGCTTTCTGTCATAATAAGGATCGACTCGACGTTGACGAGAAACAATACTTGACATTGTTTTGTCCTTTCAAATGAACACCATTCCTAAAAGTGACACATTTAAGTTATATTTATACTATACAACGCTCATTGAAATACAAAGTATCTAAACTGGTAATATGATGCTTACTAGGTACCTACTTACCTAATTTCTATCCACAAACTTAAATGCGTTTTTATTTTTATTTTATTCGGAACAACAAACAATTACAAAATATTGCTTAAACCCAAACATAAACAATACTACTACTAAATTTGTAACCAACTACGTTATTCACAAATTAATATTTATACTACCTATACAATGTGTTAATTTTACACTTGATCAAACTTTCAGGGAGTGCTCTACTCATGGTTGTGAACAACTTTTACTATGGGACTAATACTCTCAAAGAGAAAAAAAAAACAGCTGTTCCATACAAAACTTGCTTTTGGTTCAACCATTTTGTATGGAACAGCTGTTTTTTTTTCTCTGAGGGTATTGGTCCCATAGTAAAAGTTGTTCACAACCATGAGTAGAGCACTCCCTGAAAGTTTGATCAAGTGTAAAATTAACAAATTGTATAAAATATTTATATATTTATATTTATACATTCCATAAGGTGAAGTGTAACACTTAATGCTATTGGATCTAACGGTTTTGTAAATCTGTAACTTACTTAAATTACTTAATTTACTTTATTTGCTCCTAGATAGGAGATGAAATAAATATAGATAGTTTGTTATTTATGATTTCTTTAAAAAAAAGTGCTTTGGCTATAGGATCAGAGCAATGTATGTGATGTTGTCCAATATTTATTTAGTTACTAATGATCCGTTGAAATTCGTACATACTTCCCGTTCAAATTCATATTTTTCGATTGTTCCGCTGTTTGCTTGTGTTTTTCTGAATTGTCTTTCTTTGAAACATCCCAACCCAGTATTAAGGCAAACGAAACAAAAAATATATTCAAATCAATCGTGCCACTCAAGTTTTTGCACGACTAACGCAAGACAATTGATTTTTATGTATTAAAAAGTTTTCTTTTCTTTTATTGGTCTTAAGATAATCCTGGAAACCTATCTTATAATTAGAAGAGTCTGAAGAAACCTGGACTGGGTGGGTCTCTCTGAGCACCGCTAGCTGAGTTGTATTTAACAAAGTTTTCATTGACATTCCTTTCAGCTGGTTCATATTACCATCAGTATTTTAATGATCATCATCCATTCACACACAGAGTACTGAAAAGGTCATCTCAATTTGCTCGTTTATTACCTACACGTGATTTGTTTGCTCAGTTTATTACTGTGCAAAATGATACTGTAGGTGTTGTAGTACCTACATAGGTACTTGTAGTGAACTGCCGTTTCGGAATGTCATACGATTAGATTGCCTCGGTATTTGTCTGCAAACACGTTCGATCAAATATTATTAGATTAGTTCAGAATATTTTTGATACTGACATTTTTATTTTTGTAGAAAACTTGATAAGTTCTCAAATTCAAAATTAAAATTCTTTATTTGCCATAAATAGGGTATGTAAATGTTGTTGTCATACAGTTAATGTAGCTTATAGACCTATTTAGCCATGAGATACAGCATGCAAATTTTCATCTTACACTAATTTTAATAACAAATTACTACAGATTTTTATTGTACAACTCAATGTTTTCAATTATTCAATTATTCAATTAAATTCATTATCAATGTCAGTAAATATTATGTCAGATTAAAACTCCAATAATTCATGTCAAATAAATTATCAAAGTCAATATTATGTACAATGAATTGTCATTTAGAAATTCCTTAACACTATAATAACATTTTTTCACCAGCCAGTCACGTGAATTTTTAGGCATCCGGTTTAAAGGTCCGAGTTTGAATTGCTTTGGGATCTTATTGAACAATTTCACACTCATGCAGTAGCAACTCTTCTGACAGAAAGCAGTTCTTGGCTGTCGGTCTAAGACAAGCCCATCACTATCCCTTGTGTATGGAACAATTATTTTATAACGCGCATGTTTTGATTTTAAATGTAAAGTCCTAAGTAACCCAAGGTTTTGTAATACGGTGCTTTGTGATTTTATATTCTTTGATTCATGATCATCATAATTTTTAGCCATAGGACATAGGTCTCCCGATTCTCTAATTAATAAAACAACAATTGCGCCAGACACACAAATGGTTTCGGAGTATGAAATAACATCCATGCGTTACAAGATATGTACCAGAGAATTAATTTTCCCAGGGGCGTCACCCACCACACCCACACCCAAAGTAATTTACCTAGATAAGTTCGTTTTCTAAATTGACCCGAGCCGGGAACCGGACCTGGGACTACAGAGCTAATTGGGTCGTCAAATGGGATACGATCGATATGATTGGCAAAAAATTCTACATAATGGTCCCGATTTTGCATGAATAAATAAATTATTTCATTACAATCACACCAATATTTATTACAATCACACCAATTAGCATAACAAGCCCCAAACTAAGCAAAGCTTCTAGTACGGCGACTAGATAACGGATAAACATACTTATATACTTTTATAAACATCCATGACTTAGGTTCAAATGCTCTTGCTCATCACAGTCATCACACAAACATTTGCCCTTTGCGGGATCTGAGCCCGCAACCGCTGGCTTTGTAGTCCGGAGCGCGAAACCGCGAACTACAAGACGGTCATCAGTATCATTATTATAAGAACAATGTAGAAAAAAACTTCTTCATTGTCTCGGGTCTGAGTGTTGTGGTGCTGTCGTTGATTTTGATGTCTGTAACAACAAGTGCTTTGGCTACTTACCATAGGATCAGAGCAATGTATGTGATGTTGTCCAATATTTATTTATTTAACTTGTTGCTGCTTTTGGTTCTAAGAACTAAATCGGTTAAGATTACAACAATTTGACTAGAATACTAAATTTTGATCAGGGCAATGATTCCATCTCACGATACGTTCATTGTATACGCGGATTGATTCTCAATTACTTAAGATCGCTCATTGACATTCAAAACAACATTCATGATGAACGTGGGTGTGATCGAGAATTGGTCAGGTATTAAACCCTTATCATTGAAGTCGAAAGAAATAAAGATTTTATAAATTCTATGCTTTTTAGGGTTCTTTACCTCAAAAGAAAAACGAAACCCTTATGGAATCACTTTATTGTCCGTCTGTCTTTCTGTCTGTCTGTCCGTCTGTCTGTCAAGACACTCAAGGGTATCAAAATTTATAGGGTAGGTACCTTCTAGAACTATAAAATTAGAGCAAGTAATATCGTCTTATACAACAAGTACAGGGAAAAATCTGAATACTACATTTGTCATAAAATTTTGTACTTAATTAATTTGTAATTAATCTTCGAGACTCGATTCTTGAACCTATTTATAAAATGTACCAACAAATTAGTACGGGACCCTCGGTGTGCGAGTCCGATTCGGCGAATCGCACTTGTCCGGATTTTCTGCCACAGTTTAAAAATCTTGTGACATACCTGCAATGGCCCTCAAATATTGAAGTAGGTACTTATATTGAGTTTTTATTTCACATTTTTTATATTCTACAATTTGATATCGAATATTTACGCGTTGTTTATTATGCATAACACAAACCGCTGGGATATATGATATACGAAATGGCAATACATCTCATTCTTCGCATATTACAGTAATCCATTCCGTTGTGTAACTTCAGACTTCGTATGCAATTAATTTATCATAGCGACTGTTTTATTAAGATTTCTGTATTGATCAAGGTCGTGAGTTGCTGTTACAGTAACTTATTATTTTGTTTATCACCTACTGATTAGAATTTTAGTTTCTATGTTGCGATATAAATACTCATTTACCATATATGACCGTTTAGTGTAGTGGTTCGCGCTCCGGATTACAAAGCCAGGCGGTTGCGGGTTCGAATCCCGCAAGGAGCAAGTGATGTGCCTAAGTCATGAATGGTTATAAATGCATAAGTATCTTTATCTAGTCGCCATAGTACAAGCTAGTTAGGGGCTAGATAATTGGTGTTATGGTGATTTTTTATTTATTATTAAGTATGTAGGCCAAAAACCTCTCACCTCTTGGGCGGTAATGACCGGGAATAGCACAGTTGGCCGGGTTCAGGGCGAAAGAGAGCGAAATATTATTATTAATATTTATCATTTTTGCGAAACATACATACATAGGAGTTAAATCGATAGGTATTAGTGTCCTCAAGCGACCGCTGGTACACCCTTCTTGACACACCGTGTATACTTTTTAACAAAGCGGAGTCAGCTCAGGTTGTCATGTATGGAAACAGCTCTTGTTCATTTGTATGAAAACAGCTCCTTTTCATGCTTATTCTGAATAGGATAGTCTCACTAAATCTTCTTCAATGTCATTTCTTTATTTCATTTCTTTACTCAGTGTTTACAATATTTGTTTGTGTAAATATGAATAGCATTTTGTTTGTAACCATGACGTGTCGAAACTGCAGCACAATTTCAAAAGAACAAAACCTACTACCAGATACACATCGGAGTTGTCTTACAAACGTGTCCGTTAATTATGTGAGATTGCTACCGCTACTGAAGTCTATTCAGTAAGCTCACTTTTCATTTATCGTGTGAAGTCCAAGTGACAAACACAGATTCCATATAAAATCACCTATTATTACGTATGTGATAAAAGAACGTATTTAAATGTAAAGATTTCTGCAAAGACGATAGATTCGATGAGATCACCTTTCTTAACGGTGAAAAGATTTTATTCTTCATGTGTAATTTGAAACTGAATTACCTTTTGATTTCTATAGCAAATGACGATAAAGTGTAAGGTGAAGTTGAAGGTGAACTCAGTGGATCTTAGTCATCATTCATAATCATTTCTGCCAATTTACAAATGCTGATGTTAATAATTAGCGACTAGCTTGGAGTTGCAAGATTTAATTTTTAAAGACCTTCGTAGCTGAGAGGCGAGCACGCCGGCATCGCCATCTCTGAGGTCCCGGATTCGTTTCCCGGTTGGGTTAATGTGAAAACCAAACTTTTCTATGTTGTCCCAGGTCTGAGTTCTGGTACCGTCGTAGTTTCCGATTTCTGTAATACCTACAAGTGTTTAGGCAACTGACCACAGAATCAAAAGAATGTAGGTTTGTGATGTGGTTCCATGTCCTTCAGTCATCGACGCGAGGTTCCACATTAATTTAACCGGATATTAATCATACTTGAACATAGAGTCTGGGAGTGAGTCTACTGACTTTTCCGTCATTGGGTTGTTACGTAATCCATGGTTAGCGCAACGGTAGATTAAACGGACAAAAACTTATACCGAAATGAAGCAAAGCGTGACACGTCTTCAGTTTTTGCCATCCACCGGTATTTGACATGACCTACATCGACGATTTCGTTATATCCTTTGATAACCAATAATAAGAAAAAGCTAATAAAATTGTATCCATAATTGTGCAAAACATCTATAACAATGAAGTGCGTTGAATTGTGAAGTGGTAAAAACAATCCCCTTGGATATAATAGATGTATGACCTTGTCTGGCGCTGAAGATAACTGATACTAACTGTTAGTGCGGTTATTTATCAAGATTTCGTTGACACTTAAAACGAGGTGCAAGGTGGCTGGATCAAAGGAAGTTGCTATTTTTATGACATATGCATTTGACCTTTGCTGTCCTAGTATTATATTGGCCATATATTGTTTCAGTACAGAACAAGGATGCTTCAGCTCCGCTACTAAAAACAACACAACTGCTATCTCTACATTAATGAAATTATCATAAATATGGAAATTATATTCGATACTTTTAAACTTTACCAATGGTATAGAATGAATGAGTTACCTACTTATGAAAACGTTATTTATTATAATACTAGCTGTTGCCCGCGACGTCGTTCACGTTGTCTTTGCAAAACCATAGTTAGTCTAAAGTCTAAAAACCACTTCGCGGGCAACAGTTATTTCATATTCAGAAAAAATTGACAACTAAACAGCTATATCCAACGGTAAGAAGCGCCATCTATAAAAATGACAGTTATCTTGCATCCCTCGGAAACCGTATTTACATTTTTCCGGAATAAAAAGTAACCTATCTGCTATTCCAGGCTAGAATCTATTTCTGTGCCGAATTTCATCTAAATCCGTTCAGAGGTTTGAGTAACAAACATCCATCCATCCAAACTTGTTACCATGTGTAGTCGTGCAGTTTGTGATAATTGCCTATGTGACAAAGTATTGTCAAACTAGACGAATACGCCAATGCAAATGCCTACCGCCATGTGAAGTGCCAGCATTAAGATTGTTGTTACCCAACCGGCCAATCTAAAAGTCATTAGGGGAGGCCTATGTTCAGCAGTGGACGTCAGATGGCTAAAACGCATCATCGTTTTAGCCATCTGAGCCATAATAATAGCCATAATAAACATTGTTGTAACACTACATGTACGAGTATTTACACTAGTGATGCCACGAATAGTTATTTGGCCGAATACCGAATACCGGATGTTCGGCGACCCTCGTGGCCGAAGCGCCGAGTATTCGGTAGCCGAATATCGGCAACTCTTAGTACTTTCCGCGGGTGATAAGTCACAACTGACGAGTTGTGAACCACGCTCACGGCCACGAGGCTCGCCGAAGTAGTACGTAGGCGTAACAAAACTGCCAGTTTTGTTTTATTTGTGGTTAGGTCGCGGTTGTGTCACAACAGGTTTTATTTGTTGATTTCAAAATTTGCTAACATTTATTTATCATCTCCTACTAGCAGCATATATAGTAAGCGGCTGTTTTCGAAAGCAAATATAATTTATGAGGAAAATTGCGATCGTCTGCTATTGACAAATGAAAAAATATATATTTTGTGGTTAGTTTACCACAGGTAGATTTAAAATAATAACAAATGTTAATTTGTTGATTAAAAAAATATATTTGTGAGTAATATTTTGAGTTATTATTTTTTCATGATTTGCTTATCGATATTCGGCCGAATACCAAATAGTGAAAAAATTTGGCCGAATAGCCGAATACCGAATAGTTGCCGAATATTCGTGGCATCTCTAATTTACACGGCCCCAAATATTCGTGGTTCTTAGCAATTAGCATAATAATCTCTCTAAGCACCAATCTAATCTAACACCTACATAATCCTCAAATTCTAGTCCTGCTAATCGTATGATTAGTTCAAGTGTAAGTTGATTGCAGTGGTAAATTGAATTTTATTCCAAATAAGCTCATGCTCATTACTTTAAATTATTTTTGACATAACATTTAAAAACAGGTTGTTTTTTTGTAATCAAAACGATTTAAATTTGAATGTGTGATTATGCTTCGCTTCATTTATTTGATTAGCGTACGAGTAACACCGACAAATTTTGTACATTCAACTCTTGCTGCACCTACGTCTGACTCAGACACACTGTATTCAGTATTAACACATGCATTGAGATAAGCAATCAGTTTATCGTTAATAAAAGTATTGCATGCAAGGTTAACAGTTCGAAAATACTCATTTTTTTATGAATCTCAGTGCTTCGGAAAGCACGCTTAAAGTTGGTTCTTAGGTTGGTTGGAAGTCGTAAAGCAAACTCAAGAGGCCTTAAGTCGGCTTGGTTATATTATATCTGACAGTATGGTTTAGTCACACTCACTTGCAGCACCTCCATCAATCGCGCCGGGCTCGCGTTAGGAGCATGGCCCCAAACCACTTCATAGTATAATTGAATTGAGTTGAGGCCTATGGGCATGCAGTGGAACGTAAATAGGCTTATTTTTTTTTATTATAATACCCATTATTTTCTTAGTATACACGTCCCATAATGTAGCTCAACCCTGCCAAATTCCACCGTTCAGAGAAGAAAGATACAGTTACAAGACATAGAGTAGGAAGTAGTGTGTGAGTGTAGTACCACCGCGAAATAATGTCAAACAAGACGATAAAATATTGTGACTTGCCTCTCTTTTCTACTACAGTCAAGTCCAAATGACGTTATGATGGACTGTTTTATTATTTTTGTGACAAACTGAATTTCACGTGGGCAAAGGCTAACTATTTATATTATTTATTTAATTATGTACGCTGTTTACCCTGATTTGTTTTTGTTTCCGTCACGTAGGTACAGACATTGTTATAATTTATTATTTACAGTAACGCCAATATTAGCTATAAGAAATAACCGTTGCCAAAGAAATAGCTTCTGTTTGTTTTTTTTTATTCACGTCATTATTATAATATAATTTACACGTAAGTGGTAGCCAGCCAGTATATAACAAGGAAATCGTTTGATGGTACATTAATTAACTATAATATATATATCATTCATATTGTTTGCTTTATTTTATATTAAATACTTTCTATTGTTCTATCGTGTAAAATAATTATGAAAAAAGCAAATATGAACTATCCTTTTTTTCTAATATAAAACATAATTTACCAAAATTAGTTAAGATTTACTATGACAGAGCATCATAATACCTACAATCTCCCTGTGTCAACAAAATCCTATAAGAACCAAGTGCATAATTTAATTTTACAGTCAAATATAATTCGTGCCTATTAACGTTACAGGTGGTGCATTCGAAGGCGTAGAAGACCAAGTCTCGCCCTTCGGCTATGGCAGGGGAGAAGGCGTGGATGCCGGCCACGGAGACCCCGAGTGGATTTGCAGCAAAGAGAAGCCGAGCTACGACCAAATCTTCCAATCGCTCAACCCTATCGACGGCAAAGTCACAGGAGCTGGTATGAACCTCCACACTCTTACACAGATATGCTCGCAGCCACAATTCCGCGGAACGATCACTGTAAATAAAGCACTCGACGCCATGCTCTCTTCCACACAAAATTGCTCTCTGCTCACAGAACTGTGCGTCCAATTTAAAGACCGAAAAGATGAAGACAACACCCTCCAGAAAGTAACAGACGCGCTATCAGTCGCAACTCAAAATTCCAACATGATTGCTCAGTTTCTGCTTAATCAAAGAGTTGAAGAACCCAATAGTAGAATGTCAAGCGCCGTGTCTATTCATAGTCTAAACGATTCGTATAGTGATGGAGTTAGAGCTACAACTAGTATCGATTATAAAGTAGAATCCACTACACCTGAGCCTAAAATCATCCATGACAGTGATGAATTAGATTCTGATGATAATTCTGATGTAGAAGACAGTAAAATGCCTGATTTTAATCTTAATCTAGATGAAAATACTAGCACAAGCTTTTTTGAACCGATATTCAACTCCATCAAGTTTATGTTACTTTTAGTTCTAAATGTAGTGACAATAATGATTACAACACAAATTATGTTTATAACGTTAGTTTATGTTTTTACTGGTAAAATATATTTAGAGTTTACCGTTGATAAAATTCCACAATCTTTGCTACAAAAGGCCAAAGTTTTCGCTTTTGGATCGGCAGATGAGACTATACGTATCCATTCAATTTTTGAAATATTTCATCGGCAGAATGTTGTAAATGTCTTAAAGTATTTTACTCGAAACATAAGCAATAGTACCTCTATTTACTAAAAAATGACTCGTTCCAGCTTCGCTCGAGTAGTGTTAAGTGGGTGTTTAAAACTTTTGTTATACTATGTCACGGTTAACGGTTAACTTAGTTTTGACGTATTCTAGTCAAAACTAGTTAAAGGTTATGTAGTTAAGGTTTGCGTTTGGATGATAGATATCCTCTAGGTTAAAAACCAAATAATAGAAGTGAAACTGTATCAACATCTGTATAGTTCCGAAACTATACTAATCTATATTCTCCGCAGATTAGTCTATGCCCTATACCCGACCGTCATGGCAGACTTTTTATTGCTTTATATTACAAAATAATATAATTAAGTGCTTGTCTAGTCTTTACGGTCTTTGAAAATTGTAAAATTTAATATTTAACCATTTAAAATTGAAGTTACTGATGATATGTACAATAATTAGGAGCATGCATTTGTAATTTTAGGGAAAAAGCAAATTATTTTGCTCATTACTTCAAAACTATTTTAATGCATGCATGAATCGGCTAATTACATTGCTATTGGTTATGTATTTAGGCCCTTTCTGTAAATAACTGTATGTCCATGTGTGGCTGTTACTACTGGCAATCGTAACGCTTCAAACCTGACCCCGAATTTGAGTCACTCTATCCCAATTTGTTCAACAGCGGCGAAGACGGAAATGGTGAAATCGAAACTGCCGAACTCCGTGCTCGGAAAGATCTGGAAGCTTTCTGACATTGACAAGGACGGTTTCCTCGACGATGACGAGTTTGCGCTCGCCATGCACCTCATTCGAGTCAAGATCGACGGCCACGACCTCCCCACGGAGCTACCCCCCCATCTCGTGCCCCCTTCGAAGCGCAACTAAGAATTTGTTGTATTCCAGAGGAAGAACCGCTCGAGCCATCTATGAAAGCAGTCGAGCAGGAGACGGAATCGCAAAAGAACGTAAGATTTCGTAATCTGTGTTGTATGTAGCAGTGCCCTTCGGTACGGTGTCGATGTCGACTGCTCTCATAAATGTGCTTTGGATATAATAAACTTTACAGTCAGCTTTTTCTTAATGTCCTGCAAGACTTAAGCTTCTTTTAAAACCATATTGGGTGTATCACCTTAATCATCAGTTTGCAATCAACGTGCTTAAATATCAAAGTGATCAAAACAATTTGTGATTTTGACTGTTATAATGTAAAACAGATTTTTCGCTTTGTCCCACTGGTCTCCTTTCAAAGCCACAATGTATTTCTGAATAGTAAGTACCTTCTCAAAATGGTTACAAACTTATATGTTTGATTGTTTTTATTTGTGTCAGTATGTCAGGAATGTTTAGTAATTAATGAGTAGACAGGCAGCTAGAATCACCAAATTGATTAATAATAATGTACCACAAATAACACTAATAAATTATGTAACGTAATCAAATTTTGTAATATTTGTCAAAAGCTTTAGCTTGTTTGACTTTTGCATAAAATCATCACAGGAACATTTAAGACAGGCCGCATATTATCCGAAGCTTCTAATAAAACATTCTAGAGCCAACCTGAAGGCACTTCGGTGCATACATTTGGTACTAGACCCCGCATATTGTAAGAAATGTTTCTTGCCGGTCATCCGGTTCTAATTGAAACGTCATCAGAATTCTTGAGAGGCCCGTCTACCATAGATTTTGTACTAGACCCCGCATATTATCAGAAATTTGTGTCAGTTTGGCAGTCTTATTTTTGCTAGCTCATGACCAAACAAACTCTAAAGGTCGACCGAAAATGATTTCCTACAGTTTTCACAATGCATTTTTAACTTTTAATTCGGTTGAATACTTCTTCGTATTATTATTTTTTGTTTGTTTTAAATAAACGTATTCTTTTCTTATTATTCTTATTCTAAAGATTTTGTAGCTGAAGTGGAAAACTATCCGTGCATATGGAATGTGGATAGTAAACACCATCAAAATAAAATACAGCGGGACCTAGCTTAGGAGAAAATATAAACAATGTTGTTCTTCTTTAATAAACTAATTAATCAATAGTGCCAATAGCAATAACGTGTCGCCATCCTTAACATCCCTGTGCGAACGTCAAAAAACGGAGAGGTGTGTCGTGGCGGCGCAGTCGGCAACAACTGGCGCCGGATCGCCGAACCGGGTAATGTGCGGGGCTTTGACAGTTCGGTCCGAAATGTTTCTTATTAGAAGCTTCTGATAATATGCGGCCCGTCTTAATCGTCAAACTCAATAACCAGCTACTGACACACAACACTTTTTATAAGACCAACATCGAAATCGTGGAAAAACACAAAATAATAGATTTTGCAATTTTGATGCTGCTCTCATAGTAAAAATTGCTTTATTTAATCAGTATCGCTAGATTGCAAGTAGTAAAAAAATACTTCACACAATTACATAGTCATCCTCTAAAAAGAACATAATAATTGTTTTAAACTGGCCGCTGGTGACAAAGACAATGTGCCTCTTCTTTCCACTTTTGCGAGGAGTAAGAGAGAAGTTTGTCTCTTCGTCACCGAGATGTCAGTTTGAAATGCATGCACTACAATAAAATCGAAAGCCTATTTTGTCCGTCAGTTTGGCTGTGATTTGTTGATGCTAATTTTCACTTAAACTAACGCTCTCATAAATATTAATTCGCGATTTGTGTGGCAGAGGGCGTGTGTGGGCTTGGAAACAATACATCAATACTAGAAATCTAGGAAATCCTACATTTCGATATGTTTAGTTTCGTTGGGGAAAACGGAGACAATAATGCATACTGTTTTGTCTATTTCAAGTACATTGTCTTGAGCACTTCTAAATTCCTATTGCGTACCTGCGTATGTTTTTGAGTCTTAATAATTCAATGTTATTTGCTATTGGGTGGTATAATATAATCGTCTAGTGACCTTGTACATGGTGTGAGGTTATTTTTAGAGCCATCTAAATGTCTAATATACAAATATTTTATTCTAGATTCATTGTTGTAGCTTTATTTTCTTCATACTTAATTTATTACGAGATTTAAGTTAGTATGGTGCTCCTTGATTTAAAAAATCAGGATAAAAACTTATGAATGCAAAAAATGATTATTTATTATTAAAAGTCAGAGCGACTGAAAAATTTTCATATTATTTACCTAACTGTACGAGAGTTAAATGATTTAACATTATTTTCTATATTAAATAAAAACATATTTTTCCTTAATTTTAAGTTACATTGTTTCTACTGAATTGTTCCTATGTAACGTTGCGGTGTTTTAATAAACATATTCTTCTTCTCCTATTTATTACATTTTCAAAGCATTGCTTTTCTTTTATCGATAAAAAAAATTTATAGTACTTATGCATGTCTGTCAATTTTTTTTTTTTTTTTTAATTTATATTCAAATTATAATAAACATCATAATAAATAATTTACCAATTTATTGTTTAGCGTTAACTGATTATATCTTGGTGTGCTAAATATTTAAAATATACTAAATGTATTTTATTTTAAAAATACGTGGCTGGTCTGTTTTGTTGCGGAATATTATTTTAAGTTACAACAATATGCTTATTTATCAATTATATTGTTTTTAGTGCTGCATTTACGACTTAGTAGTTCAGTGCCTTTGCTATATCGAGTAGGGGTAACAAATTTTGAGCTTTTACACTTATACCACTTTCCACGGCAAAAATGTTTTATGTGTTCTATTTAATAATGATTCTAGATATAGGTATCTCTGGGTTTTTTGGAACATAAACCATCTTTAGACAGGCTGTTGAGCATATTACCTGAGGAGGTGCAGTGCGGTCATGCTACCGCCCGATTGACCATGTGTCACGTGACTACCTAATCTACCTATTGAATGTAGAGGGCGCCACTTCCAAACTTTCTTTAAAAATATCTGTATTGCTGTGGTATGCTTTGTAGTACTGTATGTAGGTATTTCATAATAAATTCTTACGCTTCGACTGAAAATTGTATCATTTATAAATAGAACACATCATAGAACACTTTCCAAATGAATAATCACTTAATCGAATACTAACATCTATTTCGTGGCAAGTTTTATGTAAATACAGATTTTTATATGCGTTAGACATTTTGGATTGTATTTTGCGCGCCTCGCCTCGTGACTACATCTGGCGGTGGGCGGCAATTTTTGATAAGTATTGAATTGGTAATGGTAACACGAGACGAGGTGTGTTCAAGTGTTTTTACATTTTGCTACTGTGTGTACATAAAGATATGTAAATGTATTGATTACAAATTTTAAAGATAGTGTAATAAATAGTTAAGAAAGCAGCGTTTTTGAGTGTTTTATTTCGAAATCTGCAGGTACAGGTACTGACTAAGCTTGCCAACTACAAAAAAGGCATTTCCAGGATTACTTAGCTCGACATCCGGGACTTGTGTAGGTATATGACGCGGCGGGGCACACTACTTATTTAAAATTGTAATAAAAACTCACAGCGCTGCATTTTGCTGCCATTGCACCACTATGCACCAAATAATTTTTGGTTGAGTTTCTTTCTCTTCTACTAATAACTGCCAGCCTGGCTGTGGTTTGTACGCGGTAGACCGTACATAATATCATACAATAACTAATATGCGGGAAAAAAGGTAGCCCAAACTTTACCCAGAAGTGGGACGTCCCAGAAAATCGGGCACGGTCGGCAAACCTAGTACTGACCCATAAGGCCAGCACCAACGAGGAACAACCCTCGGAGGACTTTTTTGTCCGTTAATATGCCGCCAACGTGGAACTTTACTCCGCAGATGGACTTGGGTCCGATAATCGAGGACATTGATGGACCAGACAGTAAGTACGTAACGCTATAATAATAATAAATCATTTATTTCCCAGAATATGGTTACAAAGGTAGTTAACGCTGAGTCCGACGTACAAATGCACACTGTTTGCGTTGAGTATGTGATAAGTCCTAGGCGGACATTTGTTCTCCATTGATAAATCCCGTCTGCGCAGGCCTTTACTAGTAAGCTTCATATTTTCTTTTCTGATTAGGTTAAGCAATAATAATAATAGCTTCAGGCCGATTTCGGCCACGGCGACTGCATTTAGCTCCGATCCCCATCCGTTAAGCAATAGGCCATAAATAGCAACGGTCCCAATATCGAGCCTGGGGCACTCTCATTTATCGGAGAGTATCTGGAAAATTCCAATTATATCTATTTCTTTTTTGCAAGAAGATATGACTGATTATAGTTAGTCATCTCATACCTACATACTTACTCCCGGACGGTAGTACTATTAGGTATTCTGTGCTCCCGGTACCAGCACGCCGAGATGAAAATATAAATTAAATTTTATCTGTTTGGCCAGAACTGCATGGCGATTATGAATATACAATTGTTTGTTCTGTCAAGTCTTTCTATTTTTTGTGCCCTTACATTTAGGCAAGTGTTAAGATGGCGCCGATATAGTCAGTGTCTTCACTAAGCATCGCTTCCTCTAACCCTACTCCTACTTGTTGGTCTGGTACATAAATGGTTACATTGCAAAGGGGTGCCAAATTAAAAAAAATAAGATCTAGGGATCAGTTTAAAGAAGCATCTTAATCGTTTTTATTTTTAATAATATAAAAAAGTGTGTTACGAAAATAAAATTACTTTAAAATATCCGAAAATAAAGTCAACAGAGAGACTACGAAAGCCGCGCGGTCATTCATCAGAGGCGTAGGTACGGCGAGCCTACAAGGACCTTACGCAGTGCACATACGGTGCATTTTTTTCATGAATGAGTTAAATTATCCACGCGTAGGATTTTTATAGCGGATAGGAAAAATAAAATGTGAAAAATGTTCTTAGATAGTTTATGTTACTGATTCTGAGCTACTCCTAAAGATTTGGCACCCCTTTGCAATGTAACCCTGTATAATATCATGAGGTGATTTAGTAATAGAACAAAAGTTGTTCACTATGACATATAGACTATGTGGTTACAAGGTTATTCTTGATTTACGGGACTAGCTGTATATTCAGTACTGAGCTCAGAGAGTAAGTAGGTACGGTACATACATCATAGGTACTCTTTTACATTAGAACATTATTTTTATTCAGAATCTGTAGTTTCAACTGGTTTCAATACATAATACTCATATGTCAGAGCATATTGGTTAAAACGCTGGTTTTCTGTAGATGCCAGACTAAAAAAGATTTACTTTTACTGATACTTTTCATGACATTATTATATAGAGTGATCTGTTATTTAACAATTTATAACAAAAAAACATTATAATATACACTATAAGATCGACTGGGAAAGGGTGGTGGTGGCGTGGCTATTTACCTGAGGTCAGATATTCAATATAAAATAATTTCATCATCTCCTGCTTACTATTCTGCTACGGCAGAATACCTTTTCATTGAAATCTGTCTAGATGGAATTAAAGTGGTTCTTGGGGTCGTGTATTGCCCTCCTGCGATCGATTACTTCTCTCAGCTCGAACTCGCCCTAGAATCTGTTAGCACTGATTACTCTCACCACGTCATCATGGGCGATTTCAATACTGACCTTTCTAAAGACTCATCTCGATCCTTAAAACTCTTGAATCTCTTTAAGGCAACTGGTCTCCTACACCTCCCATTTTTCCCTACACACCATAATATTGATACCTGTGACACTTGGATCGATCACGCTCTGGTTTCTAGTGATAATTTTCATCTCGTAATCCATCATGGTCAATTAATAGCTCCTGGTTTTTCTAGGCATGATCTTCTCTACCTCTCCTATAGAGTCAGACCTCCTAAGAGTAAGCCGCAAACAGTTCAGCTGAGAAGTTACGGACGTATCAACACTGAAAACTTATTACGAGACGCGTCTTTGATTGACTGGGATCAGGTGGAAGCTGCTGCCACAGTCGACCTTAAAGTGGACCTGTTCACGAAAAGCATTGTGGATCTATTTGATAAACATGCACCTATTCATACAGTTCGCATTAGGCGACCGCCAGCGCCGTGGTTAACTAAGGGTATCCGCATGGCCATGTCTAGGCGTAATAAGGCCTTCCGGAATTTTAAGAAGGATAGGTCTGACAGCAACTGGGCTGCATATAAAACTGCGCGAAATCGGTGCAACCAAATGATTCGAGCAGCTAAACGACGACATATCCACACCGAAATCAACAACTCTTCTGCTTTGAATGCTTGGAAATTCCTTAGTTCACTCGGTATTGGCAGGTCGAAGTCTGATGACATCCCTATCTCTTTAAATCTTAATGATATCAACCGGCATTTTACGGATCTGCCAACACTCGATGCTTTAACTAAAACCAACACTCTAGCATATATCTCTTCTCTCCCTACTCTTGACATAGTCCCCTTTTCATTCTCTCCTGTTACTGACACTGAAATCAGTAAAGCCATTTCGTCCATTACTTCCAAGGCAACCGGAGTGGATGGCATCAGCCGTCTTATGATCGCGCCGCTGACCAAGATTATCTTACCTATCATCACGCACATCATTAATTGGTCACTGGATTCTGGTCAGTTTCCCGACATCTGGCGTAAGGCTCTCGTCTGCCCACTTCCCAAGGTTCGCAATCCCACCACACCAAACCACTTCCGACCCATTTCTATCTTACCTTTCCTTTCAAAAATAATCGAGTCTTGTGTTCTAAAACAATTATCTTTCCATTTCTCTCAGAACAATCTGCTAAATCCTCTTCAATCTGGTTTTCGCCCCGCTCACAGTACTACCACTGCTCTTCTTAAGGTAACTGAAGATATCAGGGAAGGTATGGATTCTTCTAAAGTCACTCTTCTTGTCTTAATAGACTTCTCTAATGCATTTAATACCGTGGACTATGATCTTCTTCTTGCTGTTCTTTCTCATCTCAGGGTGTCTACTCAAACCATCGAATGGTTCTCTTCATACCTGCGTGGTCGCCAGCAATCAATCAAAACTCGGCACTCCAACTCCGACTGGTTTAATTTGTCTTCTGGTGTACCGCAGGGTGGCGTTCTCTCTCCCTTGCTATTCTCAGTTTTTATAAACCTAATTACCCTTAACCTCCGCTGCTCTTATCATCTGTATGCTGACGACTTACAACTGTATGTGCACTCTGATGTCGCTAAAATATCGTCTGCCATCGGCTTAATAAATGATAGCTTGAACAACATATCCTCTTGGTCACGTGACTTTGGTGTTTCTGTTAATCCTTCTAAGTGTCAAGCTATCATTATAGGTAGTTCTAGACTTTTGTCTAAAATTTGTGCTGATGATCTTGTACCGGTCGTGTACGAAGGCACCTCAATTCCGTACTGTTCCAGTGTGAAGAATTTGGGCCTCATGATCGACTCAACACTTAGCTGGACTGTTCACGTTGCTGAAATTAGCCGAAAGGTAATCACTTGCCTTAGGAGTCTTTACCGTTTCAAATTCTTTCTTCCTTTCAAGACTAAGCTTATGCTTGTACAAACCCTCGTCATTCCTATCATCGACTACGCTGACTCCTGTTGTTCAAACCTCTCTGAGGCTCTCACTGAAAAGCTCGAACGCCTTCTTAACAGTTGCATCAGATTCATCTTCGGCCTCCGCAAATACGATCATGTTTTCAGCTTTAGATCCCAACTTAAATGGCTTCCCATCCGTCAGCGTAGAAATTTTCGAATTCTTGGCATTATATACGGCATTCTTAACAATCCCTCCTCACCGTTATATCTCAAGAATATGTTCTCGTATCTATGCCAATCTCATGACCGCTCTCTCCGTTCCTCTAAAAATCTTCGACTGGGTACACCTGCACATCGTTCTACATTCGTTTCTAAATCTTTCTCTCTGAGGGCGACACGACTTTGGAACTCACTTCCCCTCGATATCAAGGAGTCGGACTCGAAGATCATTTTCAGGAATAAGGTTAGACAATTCTTAAAATAGATAAATTGCACCTATATTATTAATTTGTATGTATTTATTGTATGTATTTTAGATATATCTGTATTTATTATTATTTATTTATTATTAATAATTTATTCAAGTATATTAAATTTAGTTTATTGTTGAATTATTTAAACTTTTATGTTATTTTATCTGTTACCTGCACCGCACCAATTGAAAACTTTCTGCATGACCCAACGGTTGACTGGCAGAGAATGCTATTAGCATTAAGTCCACCCTTTGTACACTATTAGTGCAATAAAGTTTTAAATAAATAAAAATAAATAAATAATGACACATAATAAAAATATTATTTAAATTGAAAGTAATTTAATAACAAAACCAATATTTCACATACAAATTGGGATAAACAGTTCTGTCACATAATTCGGTACATGTTGCGAGTCATGTACAGTTATTTCCTGAAGACAATGATAAGCCAATGACTGGGTCTTGTATTAATTAAACTTAAATTTTCCATTAACCCCTAACTACATAGCTTGTATGAACTAATAGTAAATAAAGAAAAAGATATACATCAACATAAATGCATAACCTCATAAAAAGGGGACATATTAACATTAAGTGTGTTTTATGTGATTTAAAAGCTATTATTAATCTACAATGGTTTAATATAAATAAACACAAGTCTCTCAAAATACCACTTCAACCAGAAGGAACAAAATAAATACAATGAAACTTGTGGATTCAATAAAATACAATATTATGCATATAATTTATCTATAATTTAAATTTAACACTAAGTTGAAAGTGTTGCCTGAAAATAATCTATTACGTCTCCAATTATAATTTCTAATAAAGGCAGATAGGTTTACCAAAACCAATATCTCATTGATGTTAAAGACTTAAGAATCTAGAGTACAAAAATTCACTGAGCAGGGGGAGGGTTGCCACCAGGTCCCGGTGGACGCACCTGCCTCCTTAACTGCTCGACCAAGTCAGGGTTTGCAGCTTGCATGTGCTGGGCTAGTGCTTGCCCAGCTTCTAATAGCGCATTCATGCCCCCGGGCCCACCAGGTGCTCCATTCGTTGCCGCTGTATTACTCATCAACCCAGAAATAAGATTCTGCATATTTGGATCTGCTAGCATTTCAGTCGCCATGTTTAGAAGAGCCGGATTCTGTAGCAAACCTCCAAGGTCTAGCGGCCCGCGCTCGCCGCGTTGACTCAGCCTCTCATCGGCTAATCTTAAATTCTGTTTGTAAGACTCATTCTCGGGTTCCAACTGAGACGCGCGCGCGTATGCTTGTCTCGCCTCGCGGTGTCGGTCTAACGCGGTCAACGCTAAGCCTAGCCGACCGTGGGCCTTGCCGTAGTCGGGCTGTATAGCCAACGCGGCCATACAGTCGGCCACAGCCGATTCGTTTTCCCCGAGTTTGAAGTGCGCAGCGGCGCGATTGCAAAAAAATACAGCGTTACGCGGGTCCAACTCAATTGCGCGTGTATACTTGTCGAGCGCCTCGCGGTGACGTTCGGCTTTCATCAGTTCGTTTCCTTCGTTCTTCAACCGTTCGGCGTCGGCGCGGTCGGGTGTAGGCTGGCCGCTACGCTGCTGTCTTATCAGCTGCAACAAATCCACGCCTCGGGCCGCATCTTCAGGGCCCAGTTCGAATGCGGTCTCAATGCATTGCACGCCAACCTCAACGCTCTCCCTAGAATCAATGCTCAATGTGTCACCTTCCAGCTGTTGTTTCAAAAAATTTACAATACTCGCTGCCACAATTTTAAGCTCAGACATTTTGTAATGAAATAAATACTAAAACCAATACGAAAATCGGCTTATCTTTTGATAATTTATAAATATTTTTAGATTTCAGATCGACAAAATGACATGACAAATTGACAATTGGCTTAAATGACAGTTGTTTTTTTTAATTTCTTCTAGTTATTTAGCAGTGGACCAATAGTTTAAAAGGCATTATGCTACTATTTCGGTGACTGTCGACTGTCGAAGGTTTTTTTGCCGGATGACGTCAAGACGGAGTCGGATCTCGGATGCAACCAAAAGCAAATATTATTGCAGTTTTGCTATGATATAAATTAAAAATGAAAATTATTTTATTGAAAATATTATCGTAAGTAATATGGGTGAAACGGAAAATCCGCTGTGTCACAAAACCCTTGAAAGACGAGAGAGTTTTTCTGATCAGTGGGTTCGTATTGCTGCTATTTCCTATATTAAAAAGTACTCTGTGGCTATAGTGTATGATGTGCTCGATGATTGTAGAGAACGTAAACTCGGACCATAGATATAGAAATAAATTAAGACTGGCTGCTGTCAAATAAAATTCGTGACTTTTTGATTTTCGCGCTGTAGGCCGTAATATCGGAACTTAGATAGAATTAAACTAGTGGTGCCCCCCCCCCCAAGTCGATATTCGTAACGTTTTTCGATCTTCATAGGGATGTGACATTGTACATTTTTAAAAAAAGCCATAAATATTACATTAATAGATTTACTAATTAAAAATAAACAATAGAAATAGTAATAGTAAGTTGTTATATAATCAACACAAATTACAGTTTTAGAACAATCAAATTATAATAAAAGGTACAAATTAAAATGTTTTTAAAATAAATCAACAAAATTAAATTATTCAAATGAATAAAAAAAATATTTAATTATTCAAAAACTAGAAATCCGTAGGCAACGAGTTCAGCAATAACAGCTTTGCAAGCGTTTGGGTAATAATCTACTAAACTGATTCAAACGCACAGAAGGAATGCCATTATAGATGCACAGATTGACGATCGTCTGGTGTAGTGGTTCGCGCTCCGAACTACAAATCCAGCGGTTGCGGGTTCGAATCCCGCAAGGGGCAAATGTTTGTGTGATGAGCACGAGCATTTGTACTTAAGTCATGGATGTTTATAAAAGCATATAAGTATGTTTATCCGTTATCTAGTCGCCATAGTACAGGCTTAGCTTAGTTTAAGGCTAGATAATTGGTGTAATGGTGAAAACAATTTATAAAAAAAAAAAAAAACAGATGGCGTTAATGTTATATTATGGAGATAGTATTCATTGGCAGTTCGCCCACAAAACCAAACAATGTCGGGGGGTGGCAGATAAAAAATCAGTAATAATCGATTTAATGATTATTAAAAAAAAACGATTATTCATAAAAATAAAATCACATATTGAAATCGATTTTTATTTTAAAAAGTTCGATTTTTAATCGATCATTTCCATAATCGATTATTTTTTTACATGCCTACATTATTATTTTACAGTGAGACTGGGTAACCACCCAGAATAGAATAGAATACCCGAAATTTTCTGTCACAGTAAAACTTAAGATTATATAAGTATACCGGGTGCTAAAGAAAGTATGAGCCAAATTTTAGGAAGTGGTTCAGTGTCGAGTCTAGAATACAAGAAAATCGTATTTAAAAATTCATTTAATTATTCCATTGAATAAAAACGATGCAATCGTGCACGCGCCATAACGAACGTTGTTTTGTTTTTAGATATTAGCCTATTGCTGTCCACAGCTAGTCGTAAGCCCCCAAAGAGCACGATCTCCCGCTTTTTTTTACCTATCCACTGCCCCAGCCATCTTCCTAAGGTCGTCGGTCCATCAAGCTGGGGGTCCTCCTACACTACGTTTGCCAAGGCGTGGCCTTCAGTGGTGCACCCGTTTACTCCACCTTTCATAGGTTCTGCGACAGATGTGGTCGGCCTCTGACACTTTAGCTTGCTACATTTTAGAACTAGGTATTACTACGATTAATTCTAATAGTGTGTCGACATTTCCATAGCTCGCTGATTGACGTGAAGTCGGTGGGTCAGCTTTACTGTAATTATGATAATCACTTTAAATAAAAAATCAGATTTCAATAAGTTAGTTTATTGAGTAAATAAATTATAATTCATCTTAGAATCTAAATATGTGTTAATGATAAAAACTACATCAACATGTAAGTCAAACGTGTTTTTTATGTATTTTTTTTAAATTGTGCAACTATCTGTAATCATTAACTGTAACTACTTTGAATGTGTGCAATAGAGTAGGTGTCTATATTATATTTTTCCATTCAATCGGATTGAAAATTTGAAATATTCTGTATACGACATCGAGTTACAAACGAGTACGCAAATACATCGATAAACAGTTAAGAGTTATTCATGTGACACGAGTTTGAGAACGCTAATATAGATTTCTGCTTGATTCGGAACGCAGTGGTTTACTGTTCACTGACCTGTATTACACTGGACAGGCTGCTGTCAAAATAAATTCGTGTTTATTTGATTAACGCCATTTTGGCACTGGAGACCGTTGTAGGCAGATACGAGTGTTGCTGCGAGAACTCGTCCCAAACACTAGTATATGGAGGGTAGACGGTAGGGAGGAAAAGGAGTACAATCTTCGTTTTAAAAAAATGTCCGTCGAACTGCTTAAAATTAGGTGGTGCCACAGTAGCAAGCAACAGGGTAAACAAGGACAGAAGAACTTCCGGCTCCGTTATGGCGCACTTTTTTATAATAGGAAACAAAACACAATCAATTGATTATCTTTTAACGCCCGAAATAAATTTTATATTAAAAGAATAAATAAATAAATAAAAGGAAATTGTTGAAATGATTAAAAAAGTTTTATAAAAGTCACTAAAATGTTCTAACTCGGCATTATTCACACCATACCCTTTGCCTACGCTAGCACCGTTTTAAATGGTTTTGGAACTGTTATTTACTGCTTTAGCTGGACACTTTTTTAACTTTCCCCCGGTAAGAGATCGTACTCCTTACCTCTACCCTCCGTACACTAGTACAATCCCTGGCATGAATCTCGAGCGCTCGAGAAAAGAGTGAGGACCGCTTTGCGCATCTTAAGAGACGATCATCGTATCAGAGACGCGTGTGCGCGGAGCAAGCGACCGATCCCGGCCGGCGGTGCGGGCGCGGCGCGGGACTGGCCGATCACTTAATCGTAATGGCGCTCAAGATCCGTGCCGCCAGTCGTACAGATGAGCGTTCACTGGTCGAGCTGTGCGCGGTGTGGGTGGTGGGGCGGCGTGTTGTCGAGCAGGCAGGCCCAGTCGCGCACGCGCCGCTGCCGCGCGAACTCGTCGCGGGGCAGCGCGCGCGCCGCCGCCGCGTCCGCCGCGCCCACCAGCGCGCCGCCGCACCACGCCGCCGTGTTGTCGTGCGACCCGCACCGGTGGAACTTGAACTCGCGGACGCAGAGGCGGTCGCTGGGATCAAGATGATCATCATTAAATACATCCCAAGGCCAGTGACTAAACCTTACTGTCAGATGTAATCGAGCCACCACGAGTTACGATTAGAGTCGAGTGATATTAACCGGGACTAACTCTAATGACGGACGGTGAGACGGAAAGTGAGAGAGCCATGAGTTAGCTCATGGCTCTCTCACTTTCCGTCTGGTGCGGGTTCTAACCAGGCATGGGTGCTTTGGTTGGTACCTGCATCGCATAGTGAGGAGAGAGCTGACTTCCGAGTGTCACGAATGCGGTGCCGCGGGGGACACTGTCGACCACACCCTTCAGGTGTGGTCAGCATGGGTCCAGCAGCGCCGTATTCTGACCGTGGTAGGGGATAACCTCTCGCTTCCTAGTATAGTGCAAGCTATGTTGGGAAGCGAGGCGTCATGAGCGGGTATGGTCACTTTTGTGAGGACAAAAAGTGGTGTCGCAAAAAGAGGCCGCGGAGCATGTCAGGGAGGACGATCCTCGCGCTGATGCGATTCGTAGAAGAAAGAGGGGGAGTAGGCGAAGGTGTTACGCCATTCGTTATCTCAACCCTCTTGCAGGCTATTATAGTGAGCGAGGGGTCGGAGGGCCCTAGCTCGCATTGCACAGCCGAGCACTGCTTGTCCTGAGGTGATCTGTGTCTCTTCGACTAGCATACTCACCACACCATAGCGATATCTCATGAATGCCAATAATTGATTCTTAAATAGTTCTAAATAGTAGTCGTACGGTAAGCATTTAAGAGACCCGAGAGAGATCCGCTCGGCTGTAGCGTTCCATAGGGAGGTTTATGTCCAGCAGTGATCTTCCAAAGGCCATGTAATGATGATGATGCATTTAATACTTTTATTTTTTTATGTACAAACTGTTAGCTGATAGTTAAGTCATCTGTGAATTTACCAAGATTAAAATGATCAATAGTACCTGTAAGGTGGCTGACTGACAAGATACCGTAGCTCGTGGGCCAGCCGCGCCTTGAGCCCCGGCATGGTGGCCGTGCCGCCCGTCACTAGCACGTTCTCTGACAGCGCACGCCGCGCGTCTATCGGGCACTGTAAGAGAGTTACACGCTCAGTACTTCATCAGTTCAGTCAGTCAATCTGGACTGACGAGATTGATAGATTGACGGCGTGGTGACTATAGCCTTAGACCAATAAAGCCATAAAAAACCAATGAAACCAATTTATTTCTGCAAATAGGCCTAAATTAAGCTATATTACAAAGTTGTAAGTAAGTTTCGGAAAGGGTAGAATGAAAAATAGATACATCAAATAACTAACCTGCATAATACACTGCAGGACTATATCCGGCAGCGAAGCAAACTCATTGTCCCTGGCGAACAGAGGCTCAGCGGCCAGTTCCCGCGTCCGCCCAGAAATTGTGATCGCAGGGCGTCCAGCCAATGGGTACTGTACGCTTTTGGCTGGCTCGGGTGCGGGCCCGTCCGCCCACTGCTGGGCTCGCTCGCGGGTGCCCACGAAGCAGGTTTTGACTGGAAGAAAAGAGAAGTTTTGAAAAGTGCCTTAACATACATTGGTTCAGAATGTGGTCAACCTAGCAGCCCAACCTTGTACACTCAGACCCTATTGTGGTCATGGCAGAATCGCTCGAAGACCTTAGTCAAGTTACAATTTTGACTAATATTAGCCCATCACTTCGTTCGCGTGGTCTTTAGTTTAGATATGGAGGGTAGAGGTAAGGAGTACTATCTTTGTTTTGAAAAATTGTCGGTCAAAGTGCGTTCAATTAGGTGGCGCCACAGTAGCAACAGGGTAAATTGTTCAAATGTTTATAAAAAAGGATAGCTTTATCCTCCTTAAAAGAGTTCACAAAAATGTTCTAATTCAGTATTCCATAAACGGAATAATTATCTGTCAACAACATTCATTCATACCATAAACTTAAGTCTACGCTAGCGCCATTTTAGAGGATTTTGGAATTGTTATTTACTGCTTTATCATCATTTCAGCCGTAGGACGTCCACTGTTGAACATAGGCCTCCCCGAAAAGGGGGCGAGGGGGTGGGATTGCCAATACTCGCCACGCTTGACAGGCGGGTTGGCGAGTGCAGTTTTTAATATATTTCACACGCAGACGCTGCTGCCCGTCTCGTACTACAGGAATTAGTCGCCTCTTGCGAGACACCCCCTGTTGGCGGTGGGGAATTGTATTCTTTACGGTCCCCATACGGCACATTTACTCGAAAATTCGAGTAAATGTGCAGTAAATGTTGAATAAGTGTCCACTTATTCAACTTTCCGCCAATAAGAGATAGTACTCCTTACTCTCCATAAGTTTAGACTAACTATGGTTTTGGAAAGACCATGCGAACGAAGTCCCGGGCAATTTACAGCTATCACCTATAACAGAATAGAATAGAATATTGTTTATTCCAATTTAAATACAGTATACCGCCTTATGCAATGTTTGGTAGGTAGTTAAAATTATCCTAATCTATATGAACATTGCACCTATCTATCAATAGAACTGATACCAAGAAACTCCGGAATCCTGGAGGCATGTCCATATTAACACCAATGTTTGAGATTATTGACCCCAAATCAATCTACCTACTCCGATCACTTGTCATGGCGTACTAGTCTGACACTCTGACACTAGTACGTCACGACGTACGTACGTACGTCGGCCGTCTTAACATATCCTGGGGCCCTGGAGCACACAAGAATTCGGGGGCCCTATTGCAAAGTAAAATTAAAATACTGTTGGTATGAATTCACGACATCCACAATTGACAATTCATGAAATCAATAATTTCATTTTGGTTAAAGTATAGTTTACCCTTTTTTTAGACTGTTACCCTCTTTTCTTTCTGTTCAGCTAACACTGTTTTTTAGTTTAAAAACATATTTAGTGCTTTGGGGCTTAAGCAGCTAAGGGCTAAGAGGGGCTAAGAGGGACCTGACTAGTGTAAGTTCAACTCTAAACAAAATCATTGTCAAATTGGCGGTACACAGAAACGAAGCTCCTACTCCTACCCCTTGCGCTAGTCGTAACTGTGTCACGGCAAGGTAAGCCTCACCCTTGATGTCCTCGATGACCTGGTCGGGCAGGTCCAGCCGCGCGTCGTTGTCCTCGTCCAGCAGGCGCGCCAGCTGCGCGTGCACGGCGCGCGCGCCCAGCGGCTGGGCCTGGATCGCGCGCAGAACTACCGTCGCGTGGACCACTGGGGCAATGGGGATGACGACTGACTTCTTTTTCAAAGTTAAATGACCTCGTAGCGACATCTATCTCTCAGGGACGTGCATTAAATTTTGGGCTAGGTAGGCACTAGGCAGTAACATCATCTCAAAAAATTTTGCTATCAAAATCAATTATTTGAAATAAGACTTATCAATTCTATAGCTTTTCAAGGCGAGAATAAATAATTTAAGGGAGTGAAGATTTGTATGGAGCACCACAAATATCCCAAAAAATTAATGAATTACTATGACATGTCATTTTATTGATATTCATAGTGCCTAAGTCTGTTTTTTTAAATTACAAATCTTTTTATCAGTACGATTAGTTTTATTTGAAGGGAGGTAGGCACAGCTTTATAGCCTATATGCAATGCACGCCCCTGCTATCTCGCCACATACGAACTAAAACTGACGCATCCTACATCGCGATATTAAAGTTACCCGAGCGATTGAACATATATACAAGAACGATAACAACCGTCGGGCAGTAGCCCACCAGACACGACACCCGTCTGGTCGGAGGACCCTCCCTTTCCAATTATGGATGAGGAACTTTACACCCTGTTCCTCTCTCCCCCCACCAAAACCATACAGCTTTTTAAGAATAACAAAATTACCTTTATTGGCACCATACAAGGTCACATTTCAAGGTAGTACTAAATTTAAAAAATAAGGTCTATAATGTAGAACAATATACTTGAAATACTTATTTATCGTAGTTAATTTCAGTCGTCGTATTTCTGGAGTAAAATATACTTGAAAAAAATTGAAAAAAAAGATAACGCGAGATGCGTCGTCGTCAGAGATCACAGGCGTACGCCGACGCCGCTCCAACAAGAACCTTATGCAGTGCACTTATTGTGCAATTTAATCGAGTAATCGTAAATTTTCTACGTATTCTATTTTTCAAATGCAGAATGGAAGAATTACAAATAAAATAAAAGGAAGGGTTTTTTTACGTAGATCACAGTAGATCGATTTAGTTACTGATTCTGAGTGGTCCCTAAAAAATTGGCATTACCGTGAAATGTAACCCTGATGTATTGTTTTCACAATCACCCGACCCAATTAGCTAGCCCCAAATTAAGCAAAGCTTCTACTATGGCGACTAGATATGCGATTAAGAAACTTAAATACTTTTATAAACATCCATGACTTAGGTACAAACGCTCGAGCTCATCACACAAACATTTGCCCCTTGCGGGATTCGAACCCGCAACCGCCGGCTTTGTAGTCCGGAGCACGAACCACTACACCGGACGGTCGTCAAAGGCACGAAAATCTTTTGTTTTTCTTCAATTTAACAACTAGATCCGAAGCCGAACATTATATAAACAAATATCGACGACTTCCGTAGCCGAGAGTCCAGTACGCCGGACTTGGCGTCACCATCTCTAAGGTACCGGGTTCGATTCTCGGTCGGGTCAATGTAGAAAAATAACTTTTCTATGTCGTCTCGGGTCTGGGTGCTGTGGTCACGTCGTTGTTTTTAATTTTTACAACACAAGTGCTTTAGCTATTTACCTTAGGACCAGAGCAATGTATGTGATGTTGTCCAATATTTATTTAAAAAAACATAATATTTTTAAAAAATATTTTAGTTACCTGCACATACTTCTGCTTCTATAGCGCCAATTGAAATAACGAGGGACACAGATGTTCCAATCAAAAGAGAGCAGAGACGAGGGGTATCAGCCCACACAACTCCAGATACCTGAAAAAAACAACATGTATCACCATCATCTCAGACTATTGCATTCCACGGCTGGACGTAAGCCTTCCCCAAAGAGAACCGAAGTGTTCGCCTGCCTTTTCTATCCAGCAACTGCTAGCCATCTTCCTAAGGTCGTCAGTCCATCAAGCTGGGGGGCGTTCTACACTACGTTTGCCAAGACGTGGTCTCCACTCGAGAACACTTTTACCTCCACCTTTCACTGGGTCCACAAATGTGGCCGGTTCACTGCCACTAGCTTGCTACATTTTTGGACTATAATATTTTTTTTTTTGCCGGATGACCTTGTTCCAGATTCAATCCATTATTGCGATCCCAAGCATCAACCTTTCCATAGGTCGCTGAGAGACGGTAAGTCCGTGGGCCATCATGTGGTGGAGCATTACATAACCAACAGCATATTATACACTGGTAATAATGGCCTGTATAGCCATGGCCATTCAGAGGTAGAACAACTGTTGCATATTCTGCGTTTTTTTAAACCGTTGACTTGACTCATCAGACATTTTTGGTCACCGAGAAATAAACTGTTTAGATACATGCATTTTTTTAAAATAGGTGGAGACTGTCCTTAGCTTGCCCTAAATCACAAAAATATGCTGTGCTAGGTCTAAAATAAAATTAACTGATTAAGCATAATATGTAAACAAGACACAATAGTATGTCTATTGTTATGCGGTCTCATAAGACCGATGGATATTAACGGGTTAATTCCCAAAGTTAAAAACTGTTTTATGACTACCATACAGGTTAAAGAAACATTTTTAGTCATTACTTTTTGCCTAAATAAGAAAATAATATACCTCATAATGTGTAAAGAGCACTCTCGCCAGAGTTTCTCGGAATAGTGTTGGAGTGAGGAGTGATTCGACCACTACGACTTTGCGCTCTTTTGGGTTCACCAGTACATGCCTGTAATAATAAGTTTTTAAAATTAAAAATAACGGCATTTGCCACAAAAGTCTAAGTCCTAAACCGGCAATTAGGTACATCCATTTACAGAAACCTGTGACCAGGTGAGCATTGCTATGACCTAAGTTATTTCTGTTCAGTGCCATAAACACAAGGAATAAATATTGGTAAGGCACAAATGGAGAAGGCCTTCACTCAAAAAGGAATCCAAACCTTAAACTAAGAAAGCTCAACTTTACTAACCACTAGTTGTAAGATATTCGAGTTCTTTGGACTGTCCAAGAAAATGACTAAGTCATCAGCAAACATCATTTTCTCGGACAGGCCAAAAGAACTCGAATCTATGCTGCAACTAGCAGATGAAAGCATTAATGTAAGTCTCTCCATAAACACAAAAAAAAAATAGTATTTAGTTATAGTATTGACTAATTAAGTAACCATAACTATCAATAATGTACCCATAGAATATGTTAAGGAGTACATTTATCTTGGACAGCTGATATACGTAAGCGAATGCATGACTAACGAGGTAGAAAGAAGGGTGACAAACATTTGGCGGAAATATTGGTCATTGAAAGAAATTATAAAGGACAAAGACATACCACTTAAAGATAAAAGAAAGGTTTTCAATATGTGTATTTTGCCATGCATAGGTTACGGATACCAAACATGGTCACTCACAGAAAAACATTGGAAAAAATTACATGTAGTATTACATACGTATTACGTGTAGTATGCCAAAATTCTATGAAGAGAAGCATTACCGGAACCAGGCTAAAGGATAAAGTAAAGATGCAAGGAATAAGACAAAAACACAATTCAAAAACATTAACAAAGCTGCAAGAACTCTAAAGTGGAGATGGGTGGGCCTCATGGCCAGAGAAACCATTGAAAAATTTACTAAACTCGTAACAGAGTAGCAACACGTAGATGAGAGTAGCAACAGACAGAGAGGAATGGAAGGGATTGGAGGAGGCTTATGTCAAAGGACAAGCTACTAAAAATACAAAGACTAGGTATGTTAAAATAAAATAATGTAATTAAGTTTAAATGTATATGTATAGGTTTAATGAAAACTGTAATAGTCATAAGAAAGTAGCAATAAACGCTTATATTATTATTTTATTATATTATTATAGTTGTAAGATATACTAACACAAACATTACTTCATCATCATCATCATCTATCAGCCACAGGGCGTCCAGTGATTTCCAGATTAGTTGGTTGGAAACACTACTTATCAAATGTAAATAGGGAGTTTTGGAACAACAAATGCTGTATTTATTTATTATTAATTTATTCAAGGCACAAATGTTATTACTTAAGTGTTACGGTATTGTTTTAAATTCATGAACTATGAAATAACGGACTTCATTATTTTATTCTAAATGAAAATGTTGAAATATCTCACCTGAAGTACAATAAATGCAACATATGGACCAAATTATCATATAGTTCTTCTGGCGTGTGGTAGTCATATACACGCTTATATCGGCGCTCAGACGAGCACCAGAATTCAGATCTGATGATGCATCTGGGAGCGGCCTCACCAGTGAAACCAAACCTACAAAAACATGTTTAACAATTAATTACAACTTAAAATGACAAAACCACCTAGTAAAGCAGTTGATAAGGTTTTCAATAGTTTTAGTAATAGCAAGAAAACTTGAGTTGTAATATTAGTGCAAAACTCTTACTTGGTGTAATCAGTGCCTAAATCTAAAACAACGGCTTGTTTTTCCTGTATTAGGGCGATGCCTTCGTATAATGCCATTTTAAAGATACGTTTTTATCACTAAATAAATCAAAACATTTTATTTTTTTGATTTTCAATCAATCAAAGCAAAAACTGATCTGTCACTTCTGCCACTGACATAAAATAATAAAATAAAAAAGTGCTTCTGTCAGTCAATCGGCCCGATTTTCGCCTTGATCGTATAATCAATCACACAAAAACCAGTCAAAAGTGGGCGTATAAAATTAAGCTTAGTAATGATTGGCCACAAGTTCTGTGACTGTCACTGTAAGCAAACGAACGACGACTACTAATGTCATGTCTGTCTGACAGATTTTTAGTAAAATGACGTTGCGGCGGTCCGAATCACTGAACGTACTAACGTAGTTTTACCTGATCAGTGGTAACGACCGTACGACTAACATTTAAATCGTTTTTGTAATTATGTGTCTTAAGTCTGACTTAAACTTAAGTCGATACTAGACGAAAGCTACCGTCCATTTTATCTTGTTTGCATTGTTCCTCTTACGGCTTTCTATTGGCCATCGGTTGATTTTCGTTCAATGTAATTCATTGTAGTAAGCCGGAAGTGGCCGAACGCATTTAATTCTTGAAAGCGAAAGTTAGATTTTATTGCAAAATTAGGGTTTTAAAAGATAAAAAGACAAATATATTTATTTGCCTAAAATATGGCTTACAAGACGTTAATATTAATTACATTTCCTCATATTTTACCAATGTGATGGCATGCAAATTACTTTAATAAATTAAGTAATTTAAATTTACAATATTTCAAATGCATGTTAATTAGATCAAATTAAGGTCAACTTGGGTAAGACCAGCATACTTTATTAAAAGTTACATTTGGGTTGACACAGTTTCAGTATTAATTATCCTAGATAGACTGTATTTGGAGTAAGATAAAACGTGGTTTACTGTTAGCTTTTTAAAAACGTTTAATGTGTGCATTTACTTATAGTTTAGCAAAACTAACAAAAACAAAACATATTTGCTAAACTATAAATCACAGTACAGTAACATCACGCAGACGAACTTCCCCAGTCATTGAGGCAACTTCGTCTAGTAGAAATATTTCACGTTGTAGGTACACAAAACTGACTAACACCAGTGTGTAATATGCACACATACGTAGTGATGAAAAAAGAACTTTACGACTATCGATTTAAGGCCTTGATTGGTTGCTATTAAAAAAACTTTAATTTTAATAAATTTGCTTAATTAACACTAACTTTGTAGTTCAAAACCACAGGTTGACAAAACAAATAAATTTCCTATTATTACTAACTTTGTAATTAAAAAATCAACATAATTGCCATTGGTACATTATTAAAACTAAAAATGTTATTAACATATGTGAGCAGCGTTGCCGTTAGCGTACATTTAACACATTTGACGTACCTATTTAGCGTCTCATGTGTTATGTGTTATTTTGTCCATTTACGTACTTTTTGAACTTATTTAATATCTGTGGTGTAAAACGATATTAAGGGCGATGATGATGTATGGGCGTAGTTATGGGGGGGTCAAGGGTGTGTGACGCCCACTCAAGAATCCTCTTTGCCTAGCCTAGACTGCATTATTAGCTATTACTTTCCTCTTTTAAAATGGGCAAATTTCCTAAAAAAAATTAGTCCGTCAGTTGGATTAACAGAAAATATTGGACACGTATTTTTTCTTTTCTCAATCAAACAAAAAATAATGAAGATATAGCCCGTTAAAGTTCCGCGTAACGTCACGCCTTGCGACACTTTTTAGCAAGTCGTGACGACTTGCAATAGGTACATTGCGTTGATTCTATCATGACCCGGGCAGGGCAGATTGCAAACATAAGCGTTGCTTAGTTGCTAAGGCGTTGTTAAGGCGGTGACTTGGTATGTGCTTAATGTTGAAGAGATAATGGAAATACCCATCAAAGATTTAAAAAACAAAATTGGATAGATAGACAGAAATGTTGTTTCGCAAAACAGACACATACACAAAAAAAAAAACAACACAAGAATTAAAACCGAGTAGGTACTTAATGTGTAGGTACTTAATGTGCAGCTACATTACGAAAGGGAATAATGAATAAAAATAATTCTTATTGGAAGCTATCGAAAAACGATGTTTTAAAAATAAGGTAATTGACCAAATCGGGTCGCGTAAAGCTGACGAGGTTTATAATTATAGGAGCTGTTGGCACGATATGATATGACATGATAAAGCGATATATCGACACCAACAGTAAAAATATGGTGGATATAGCCGCCATGTTGAATCGCCGTGCCGGTGTCACTATGATCGCTGTTACGATAAAAATCAAATCTGCAGTTATATCTATCATATTTTTACAGTTGGTGTCAATATATCGGAATATCATTCGATATCATATATCATATAGTGATTTGTTGGTCATCCTAGGGGGGCAGGAGATCTTTAGTTTATTCACAAAGGATTTTCTGTGCAACTTTCTTAAATTTTTTTCCGTAAGAACCTTGAACAAAGTATTAGAAAATTTTATTAAAAAAAATAAAACCGACTTCAAAACACTAAAATGCAAAAAAAAAAATCCTAACACTTAAGTACCTAATCAGTTACTTTAGGAGTCGGTGCCAGCCGATGAGAGATTCAATGTTTTTGTTTGCACCGACTCCAAAAGTAACTGATTAGGTACTTAAGTGTTAGGATTATTTTTTTTGCATTTTAGTGATTTGAAGTCGGTTTAATTTTTTTTAATAAAATTTACTTATTTCATCAATTTTTAGTGATAAATCCTAATCTAACTGCTGAACACCGATTTCATCCCCTGTTTTCCCACCCTTAGGGGTGATTTTTATTTTGTAAACTTTTAGCATATTATCTTTGAAGTATAAGCTATTCAATATAACAAAAATCATCAAAATCGGCTCATATTTGTCGAAGATAGGTAACAAGAACCACAACCAAAATACTATCTGGGTATATATTTGTTGATTTTCTCAAAAAGTTCTAAATCAATTTCGATAAAATTTATATGGGACCACCTCTGAAGTATGATCTACCAAACAAAAAAAGAATCATTAAAATCGATTCATAACTGGCGGAGTAATCGCGTAACAAACATACAAAAAAAAAAAAAAAAAAAAAACATACAGTCGAATTGAGAACCTCCTCCTTTTTTGAAGTCGGTTGAAAACATAAAAAAAATGGATGAAATCGGTAAAGTCATTCTCGAGTTATGGCATGACCAAGGGAAATAGGAGAAATATTTTTATTTAAACTAGGTGTTGCCCGCATTGTCCGTATTATCCTTCTACAGAGTAACGTTACTGTTCTCTACTAACTAATATTAATAAAAAAAAGTTGGATGAAATGAGTAAAGTAGTTCTCAAGTTATGACGTGAGTGACCAAGGGAAATAGCCATTGTTTTGTATTGCTTAGTGTTAGACGGTTAAATTCTGTCTCTCTCGATCGCTAACTCTGTGTGTATTTGTTTCGTGAAAATAAATGTGATTTAAGGCTTGCCTGTAGATTTCGTTTGCTTAAATACTCGTAAGTCATTTTTTTTTTTACATTTACTTTTTTACGAGGGTGGGAAGTATGGACCCAGAGAAGTCCTCGCTGATATCCTCTCCGAGAACCTGGCGTAAAGTGTGGAGCGGGCTTAAAAGCTGAAGCTCGCTTTAGAGCCTGCGCGCACGGGAGACTTTTGTCGCTTCGACTTTTTTGTCACTCATATGAAATCGGTCCTTCGATATGTCTTGAATATAGATGAGATATTCAAAGATTTCATTTATGAGTGACAAAAAAGTCGCTGCGACAAAAGTCACCCGTGCGCGCAGGCTCACAACCCTTTCTTTGGCACGGTAATAAATCACTTTCACCTTACAATTGGCACAGGTGAGCAGCGCATGACGCAGATAATGACGCGTTTTGGGTCAAACTAACATATTATGGTGGCTTAGCCGGCACTTAAGGGGGTTGTATTGTATACCTTTGGAATCCTTAGGAAACAACCTATTTTATTATGTATTAAATTATGCAATTCGAGTTAACTACGCGATTTATTAGCGACATGAATCCAGCTGACCTTAAATTTCCCCGATTTTTGCAAAAAAAGGTAATTATCTACCAAATAAACAATATTCTATCGAGAGATTGCCTTTCATTTATTTCATTATTCATCAATACGAATTTACAATGGATTTTAAGCACAAACAAACAAAAAGTCAACTCCATAAAAATCCATTTTTGAAAACCATACTTTTTGAATCCATCCTTTTTCACTTGTGTAGGTACTTCTGTCACAACGTACCACAAAATTTGACATGTAAACAAACTAAAACACACGTCAGTCAAAAGTTTTGATGTAATATATTTTTACTGTTTAATTTAGGAAAAATATTAAAAAATATTTTTTAGTGACTATATTTTAGATAATCTTTATTGTTTACAGTTTTTTTAAAGTATTATATTTATGGGCCTTATACATTCTACAAAAATACAAAGGTTTCATCGGTAAGCAATGCTGTGCATGCCTTTTAGAATAAGTAGTTCTTTAGATTATTAATCCAGTTTTCTATGTATGCCTTGCCTCATCGACATTTCATCACGATTGTCTTATTAACACAGACCCAAAGCTGGGCAGTTATATGTTCTTAGTTAGTTAGTTAGTTTAGCTGGGTTTTCTCCGCACTTAGCCTCATGATTGGGCCATTGTGCGTGAGTTATATGTTCTAGGTACTGCTGGTGTAAAGCGGATCCGGTCGCAAGCGTTTTCAAAGTCGTACACCGTGGCGTCACGCCGCGGTCCAAGTTTTTTGTTGTTTTTGTTCAAATTATACCCACCAAATGTTTGCTTGCACGACGGGGATCCGCTTGTCAGTTCTGCGAGCGATGTGGCCTGCCATAGCCACTTTAGCTTAGCAATTCGAAGAGCTATGTCAATTTCGGTAACTTTGGTTCTTTTACCTCTTCGTTTCGGATCTTATCTCGAAAAGAAACGCCAAGCATTGCCTTCCCCATAGCACGATGGATGACTGTGAGCTTCTTATAAATATATTACATAGGTATATAACATTGTTTCAGTCACTTCAGATATGGTGCTTATTTGATAGAGTGTGAAGTGGACGCGGTCGCTCGTTCGATGCAAACAGCGACGCACGTGCCACTTTCGTACCAAGTTTTCCCCGCGTTTCCTGAGTCCCCGCCTCTCCCCCGAAGTGGCACGAGCCAGAGGTTCCCAAGAGTAACCTCAACATCTTCTAGAAGACGCTTCTACGTGGGATTTGTTGCAAAGTTTCTGGACTCCTTCTTTAATAACTACTCGTGAGATTGCAGTCTAATCATGAGAGTGAGTACGAACTTACAACGAAAACGTTAAACTAAGAAACGTACATACTTACTGCATTTGTGTATGTTCTAGAATGGAATAAAATAAACATGTGACGTACGTTGATTGAACCTACTTTTGAAGTTTTATTTGTAAAACATTTGTACATGTATTTATTAACATGTAAGTATTTTAATTATGTCGGATTCATTTGCTCCGCTACTGAATACATTATCGGCATTACCTCTAGGTAGACTGGTAGAAACTAAACTAAAAAAAAAATGTACTAATAACATTATTAATTTCGCCTATTGTACTTAAATGTAAATGTATATTTCGTCTGCGTGCGAAATGTTATAAAAACTGCGATCGTCAATCCGCCTGCTGATATTTCCCTCGATAAAAGTAATTTATTTATTTATTCAGACTTTATTGCACAGATTTAAAAAATCATACAAAAGGTGGACTTAATGCCATGAGCCATTCTCTACCAGTCGACCATTAGGATAATCAGAGATGTTTTGTAGGCGGTGCGATATAGACGATACAAATCCAAATAAAATTTCATTGGGGAGGCCTGTGTTCAGCAGTGGATGTCCATGGCTGAAATAATGATGAAGATGATATACAGGGTTACATTGCAAAGAGGTGCTAAATTTAAGAAATAAGATCTACGGAACGAACGGATATGTTTGCTTTTGTGCAAAGCACACATTGACATCACTTACAGACACTCGGGTTCAAATGACTATCAGAGTTTTTTTTAAGTTCGCGTCCGTAAGCGATGTCCATGTGTGCGTTGCTCTAGGCTCTAGCGCGCATTGTATGAAGCTTAACTTCTGATACCATGATTCCGTGCCATGACCTTGATTTTACTTTTTTAATTTAATAAATAAGAGCAGTGTGGTAGCTCAGTAGTCAGAGTCTTGTCTCACTTCCGCGGGTCGGCCAGGTGGCAGAATGCAGAACTAAATATAAATGACTAGGCTAGGCAAATATATTATTTTTAAATGTGCAATAAAGTATAAATAAATAAAAAAATATCGATCCAAGTCATTTGCCTAGCTGTTTGATTCATCATCATCATCATTTCAGCCATAAGACGTCCTCTGATGAACATAGGCCCCATTGCTGTGACTGTTAGATTGAATGGCTGAATATCATTCGAACCGCTAGTTGGTACCGTTTTGTAAAGTGGCCAGGTTAGTTGGCTGCGACATGTTACACACTATTGAGTGAAAGATAACTTAGGGTGGAGATTAGGTGCAGCAGATTATAAATGATACAAAAAATAATTTAACTAATCGTTTTATTTTATACAAAATTCCGCTATAATACATATTTACAAACATAAAAACGAATCGAAAAATGTCACATTATAAAAAAAGCTTGAGCAGAAACGACGATGGCGCCGGGCGGCCCGCGGGCCACGCCACGCCGCCGTCTGTGCGCCGGCCCTGGCCTTGCCTTTCGTAGAGCCTAGGCACCGACCTAGGCCGCAAGGCCTAGGCCTAACGGGGATTGGGCCGCACCCATAGGAAGCATCCTTCACATATTCGTGTGGCTTATGCTTTTTATGATCAGGCTAAAGAAATCACTAGCGAATTCAATTTCTTTTGACTTCAAATTTCGCTAGTGATGACCTAACCAAGTGGGCCGGCCAGCGTAGCACTCACTGTTACGACCTACAAATGAGAAGACGAGACTATTTAACTCTTAAATTAATCAGACCACGAGTGTTTTTAGAACCATGCAGAAACGTCAACGGAACTGCTATTTTAGGATTGTGTAACGTCCGCCTGCACGATTCTAAGAGCACTTTTAAATTATACACGTTGCTTTCCGCTGCATTAAGCGGAAACCTGCAGGAGCAGGCATGCAGGCCTTTTATTGCAAACTTATAAAGCGCTGTTACGTTAGGCAGTTAATAAATTTTGCAGCAACAACCGCTTGCATGTGCCTGCCTGATCACGCTTAATGCAAAGGATAACCTTATTTTAATACTCAATAACACACTGCGCTAAACCAATAAAGATTAAAACATTACAGAAGCGACACGAGCCTCGTCTTTTCACCCGTAGACTATCTACTCTACCTACTGTTAAATATTGTTCTACTCGCAAGCACATTAAATGATGGAGGTGATGAGTCTCGCTTTGAAGTTGACTATCCTTTCGGAGGTCTGTGCGATGCGGAGGATTAGGTCTTGGATGAGGTTGGCAATGCCCCGGTTGGCGATGATGAATAGCCGGGTGATGGGGCCGGGGACGCCTTCGGTGAGGTTGTCGCCTTTGGCTGCGCCGGCGTCGTCACCCTCGGCTGCGGCAGTATCGCCTGATGAGCCTGATGAGGAACCGGCTACCAGCTGGAACGAGAAACGTTTGATGTAGTACATACTGTGTGTTTAACAGACCTCTTACTATGAGCTGTAAAGCAGGCATGCTTTTAGACAGTCATGCTTTTTCGTACTATCATACTATGAAAAAGCAGGATAGTTCAAAAGTAGGTCTGTACTGTACTTTATTTTCTAAAGTTAGGTGTTGAATGCATTCTGACTATTGAACTAATGTTGACACCATCTTTGTGACAAACTAATGACGCGTAAGGTTGAGGTTGATAATTTCAAATCGAATTTGTGTCAACTAGATCAAATCTACCGTTTTACAACACTAATCTACTTGAAATCTAGATAATTAGTACATTTTACTGATAAATACACAAAAGTTACGACAGTAACACAAAACAATTTCAACTTTTACTTATACAAATAATGTATTATAGTTAAACAGTGCATAGTTAGATCTAGAAATGTGCAGAAGATGATTAGTAATAGAAGCAAGAAAGTTGTTAGCAATGCGTATTAGTATTCAGTGTTTTTGTTCTCCATTTATTCAGTCGCATCCACGATGGTACAATTTGGTAGGTATAAACTCAAACAGCAGCTAACTACATCAAATCTACGACGCTTCTTCGCTCTCCACATCATCCAATCTACTGTACTTATGTGTGTACTTGTGGGTCATTAGGATCCAATGAGGCAGTGTGTGAAGCAGTTAGCCCGACGTTTAAAGAGTCGGTCCCTGCGAAGAGCCTGAATGCGGTTCCAGCTGCCCTGGCCACCGCTTCTGCTGGACGCTGAAAATTAAACCTTCTCACTCGCACCTATTGTTGTTACGTCCTTTCATCTCAGTTTTTCATCCAATATTCTGGCTGGCACTATTATTTTAATGCAATGGTTAGAACCACAGTCAAGTAAGTTATTATAGATGAGTAAAAAGGCAATAAATATAGGAAATTATATAAAATAGTATTGCGGAAATTAGAAGTAGTAAAGTAAGTATGTTTTTGGATTTGTAATTATGTTGTAAATATATAAATAAGATGGGGTATATTAATTGTTTGTATTTTAATGAATTATCTTACCCTGACGATGTCAAAGAGGAAGTTACCAGAGCCGCCCCCTGATGCCCCTGCTCCTGATTGGCCGCCGAAGCTCAGAAATCTGAAAAATCAAAACCACAAGACCTTGAACATTGCCAAAATCGACTATACCTTAGTTATTTTACACATTGCCTGTCAACAAGTAGACGTAACAAGTAAATTTACTACCCTGAGCCATATGTGGTTCAGGAGACAGGCAATAGATTAAGAAGAACACAAAATGAATTGATATGGAGAATGGTAATGATAATGGAAAAGATATAGACAGAATAGTAACTACATGCGGTCATAGAACAGATGGAAACTAGGACATGCACGTTATACTAGAACATGCTTCAACGAAGGAAATAGAAAGTAATGTTTAATTAGTAATTAATAACACTTTAGTACAACACAACAAATTTCATAACAATAGTAACTACCAAATTAGATTTATATCTTGACGCAATTTGGAAAAAATAACACTTAAATAACAATAACAACAGTTTTTTTTACAATTACTTATGTCTTTTCATATTCTGTGTATTTCAAATGTCTTTTTTATACTGTCTGGTGAAATACTTCATCTTTATTAATATATCGTTCATAATCATCCTAATTGTTTCATTACTATAAACTGCTCCCTTCCTCTGCTAGGTACTTCAAGTAAATTGTCCGTCTTTTGACATTATACAAAACCGACAAAACAAATTCTGTTTGTATTTTGTAAAACTTATATTTACGTTTTCTAAGTGTAAGGCAACAGTAGCGCATAGCAAGCAAACATTTAAACCACCAGTCTCGTAATACTAAGTAATTTATGCTCACACGCAATTCTTACGTGATAGCGCAATTCGAAACATTTCTAAGTACGGCACGGAGCGAAGAAATCGAAACGTGCGAATTGAAAAGTCTAGCAAAAACCTACAATGGCTATACTTAGATAGAACACATCTGTGAGACAATGTATCTGTTGCAAAACCTAAAGACCAGCAACGTTATTGCAGAAAAACTAGAATGCGCAGTTATAACGCTACAAATTACCAACTCCGCAACCACTGTGCTCGTAATATCGCACGAAAGGACCGGTAATTTAATTTCTACATCATTTTTGTTCGGACAACATTATGGTGCTTTTTAATGATATTTCCTGACTACAGTTACAAAACTTAAGAATGCTCTACTGCTGGGTAAAGACCTCTAATCACAGATAATTGAAGAAGACGTTCTAGAGGATGCCTTCATTCCGGCAGGAACAACTCTTCACCTTTTGTTTCTATTCTCTTCGCTGTTGTCAGCATCATCGAGAGTGATCTCATCGATACTGGCGGAGTTAGTCTGCGCTGCCGTTTGCTGGTCATCACTGGCTGCCACCTGCTGATCCTGACCCTGGTTTTCCCCGAAAGCTACCCTCACTTCAGCCTGCTGTGATTCCGCGCCAGACAGCAGCTGATTCTCATCAGCAGCCACATTCTGAAAAATGAATTTAGTACTGTGGATGCTGTTATGGTGATGGTGTTTAGTGATGGTAAGTGACGATGACGATGAGGATGAAGGCTGCGGTCTGCGCGCGCCCGCTCTGCCGTCCTGAGGCAGGCTGTGTTAGTGCGCCAAAAACGACCCTCATACCGGCAAGGAGAATATCTCGCGCTTTCTTCTGTCTTTCTCGTCGTCAGCCGACGCCTGCGTGGTTGTACTTGTAGTTACTGGCTCCGTATCTTCATCATCATCGTCATCATCCAGTTCGATAGTGCCTCCGCCGCCCATATTGCTATCGCCACCTCCATTCCGATTACCCCCCAGAAATGCTCTAAGTACAACTGGCCCGAATGTCTGGAGAACCTGGCTGGTTATCTGCTGGACTTTCTGTTCGATAATCTAGAACACAGACTGACCTTAGAACGCTGTTCAAGCCTATTCTGAAACTTTTAATTTTACGAGTAGTACATTGCCTGTGAAAGAATTGGTGATTAATATATTTTATACTAAGGATACAACTCGCATAGAATATACGAGTAAGTAACAAAAAACTACCTCATCCTTACCCACAATTTAATGAGACTGAAGTATAAAATTATTTGTAATTTCATTTTTTCTTTGATAATTGCTGTTTCACTCTTTAAATCTCAGTCAGCACCTAATATGACTACGTAGGTAGTTTTTTACGTAACACTTTACATATAAAAAACAAACATCATTCAGCTAAATATGCTATTATATGAGATCACGGAAGTTGAAAGAACCCCAGGTAATTTTAGGTGATATGTATTGTATTTTTCGTGGGTGATCGTAGAACTGTATTTTACCTGTGTCAGCGTAGGGAACAACTGCCGGAGGATACCGATGGTGCGTTTGTTTCGCTCGCTCAGGTCAGAGCCCGGCGCGCCAAGATTCAGCGTAGCCAGCGTCTCCTGAAATACAAAATAACATGTATTTAGGTTTGATGTTGCATGTTTGTGGTTAAATTTTGCGCTGTAACACGTCTTAGGCCGCTTGTCCACAGTAGACATCCGAGAACGAGATGGCATCATAGCCGTCATCTGAGCACTACATTGTTTGCTTGGATAGAGGCTAAATGTTCTGCATCGCTATATTATAGCAATGCAGAACGCCGACGTCATCTCCCTTTAGATTGACGGCTGCGGTGGACAACGGTCTTTAGGATGTAACGTTTTTAAAAACATGAAATCTTGCTATCATTTGTACTAGCGACTTATTTTAAAGTTGACGCAAATCATAGCACCTACTAAACTAGGAATTTTATACCAGCTAGAGTCGGTCAAATAAGCGTAAATAAGCGTAAATAAAGAAGTTTTTTTTGACGTGACTGTTCGGTGATTTGACGGTAATAATATATGACTAGTGGGTATGAAAGTACCTTTAACACTGCTCTTTAACAATCGTGTCATAAAATTATTCCGATTGTTTTTTTAAGGCTTGTGGTGCACTGCCATCTAACCGTATGTGACTGTCATACAAATACCCGATTTTATAACACACACAAAGACACGATACGTAGTTAATGTAGGTATACTCGCGCCCTCAAGGAATCAGCCAAATAATTACTTTAAAATCAGTTAAGTTATTTAGACATTATCTAAATAACATAACTGATTTAAAAGTAATCATCAGTTTAGTTTTCCGACTGTTAACTTCATATTTACATCTACCACAGATCTAGGTAGTGATATCTTAAATGATAGAAAAAATAATGAATCTATACCTTTAACGATGACTGCGATACCGATTGTGTAGTGGCGTGGTGGTTCAACGCAAAGGAACTTGAGTTCTATTCCCGGTTTAGGTCAATACAAGGATGTTTGTTAATTACTTCCAATCATGACATTTGCTGGTGTTTTATCTGACGCATTTTTCATTGTTTTATTGGACACCATCACATACATTGCTCTGATCCTAAGGTAAGTAGCTAAAGCACTTGTGTTTGAGAAATCGGAAACAACGACGGTACCACAACACCCAGACCTAGGAGAATATAGAAAAGTTCGTTTTCTACATTGACCCGACCGAGAATCGAGCCCGGGACCTCAGAGAACGCCAAGTCCGGCGTCGGATACTCTCGGCCACGGAGGTCGTCGATATTTGTTTATTAATGGTTAGGCCAAGGGTCTAGTTTTTAAACACAACAAAAAAAAAGATATTCGTTTTATATGGCACTAATACAGGTAGTTTTATTATTTTTAAAAGGCTATAAGGTTATTTAACTTTGACCCAAATGTCTGCTTTAATTTGCATTTATGCTAATGTAGGATTACTAAAATCTTGTGACAAAGCGTCGTTTCAGCCATTTTATTAAAAATGTTGATGGTGTAAAGTTCAAATGTATACGTTTCTCTTTTGTTGTATTTGTTGATTTCAAACAATGTCCATTATTTAGTCTTGTGTTATTGTTATTGCAGTTAGTATGCAAATTTAACATGACTGTCCAAGTAAAAAATAAATTGTTCTTTGCGGTTTTTCCTTGTACCCAACTTATTAGGTATCACCTAAGACATTGATGGCATTGTATTGAATATAGGTACTTTTGAGTCCTAATAAAGGAATGACTTAACTATTTCTGAGAAGTACAGACAACGGCATTAAACCGATTATCAACTTTAAGTCCGAGATGTAGAGATTAATATCAATTGAGAAAATTTGACGTGTTTTAGTAGGTTGACATGCTGTTGTCTGCTGTACATAAGTGCCGAGTGGGTACGTGTATTTATTACGGCCTTCGGAGGCGTGTCGTAAGAGGCGACTAATTCCTGTAGCACGAGACGGGCAGCAGCGTCTGCTTGTGAAATAAAAAAACTGCGCTCGAGAACCCGCCTGCCTAGCGTGGCGAGTGGTCGCAATCCCCCCCCCCCATTATAGGTAATTGGGGAGGCCTATGTTCAGCAGTGGACTTCCTATGGCTGTAATAGTGACTAAAAGTAATAGTGACATAAATAAATAAATATGCGCGTAAAAACACACCAATTGGTATGATCTCGAGGTAAGAAATTATCCTTGTTTTACCAGGTACCAGACAATTTTTTTGCTAGAGGTGTCTCCCAGGACACCCAGACCCAAGCAAATTTAAAACAGTATGTTTTCTGACTTGATAAGTACCGGGAATCGAACCCGAAGTACTTTGCGTTAAAGGGGAATAGCCGTGACACTGCGCTAATTGAGTCATCATCAATTAAAACCTATCATTTAATTAAAAAATCTTTGTTTCATTTGAAAAAATTACAAAATTAGTGGAACCTTATGTTAGAGTTTGTAATTATTATTGTATAAGTAATGATAATTTTATAGTCATCCGCTTTATGTCGTTATAAGCCATCGCATAAAATTGTGGATATAAAAAACTGATTTTATACTCTTTGGGAAAAAGGAAGGAAGAGATGGCTGTAGTGGCGGTATGGAAATACCTCAGGCCGTAAAACTTAGAAAAAAAAGGAACAATGAGAGTATTATTGGTGCGCTGTTTATGTTGTTGAAATTATTAAAGATTTATCTACTGTATTGTAGTTTGGATTAGAATCCATTGTTTACGAGTAAAAATAATATCTGTTATTCTGGTATAAGAAAGGTGCTGTCAAAGAATTTTGTATTTTACAACCTAACAACGTGATTTTCGTAATTATTTTATTAATGAATCGCCTTTTGTTGCACAGGCACGCGAAACGCAGTGTCGTGGATTCCGTGACCTATGGCAGGAATAAGAATAATTTTGCGTCATAATTTGTCCGGACATGGTTGTGAGAAAATATTTTAGATACAAGAATACATTGTCTGTGTTATCGTATTGTTATGGACACTAGACATGATTTTAAATACTGTAATTTTGTTCTAAAAGGTTTTTATGACGCATTTAGTTTTAAGTAAGTAGTAATTTCATAATGAAGTGGTGTTTTAAGCAATTAGTTAAAACACATACATATATACAAGTAGGTATATCTGCTAAACTTTAAAAAAAGAAAAATAATCTGATGAATGTGTGTAAGAGTGTTTAATGTCAACGTTTTGGCTATTTCCCGTTTTATTTAAAAAGTCATCATTAGTGTCATTTTTATCATTAGCTAGCTACTTTTCGATATCGGTTTAAAGACTTTTGAAAATATCTTTTTAATTTACGAAATAATTGCGTGGCCACATTTGTCTGTGGTTGTTCCGTATGAAGATATTACCTTAAAATATATGGGTTGACTTGAACCTTTCTCCGCCAATTTATGGTGGGTTAGTATGTTTTCTAAACTGAGCTGATGGGAGTCAAACCTGGGACCAGCACACTAACCTGCGCCAACGCGCTATGGGGTCGCTTACAATAACAATATTTTCTACAAACAGTCAACCTAGTTGAACGTTAGTTATCTGTATCAGGCCACGTAGATCGCACAATTAAGAAACACATGTGGAAATGTCGAGTACTAAGTGAGTTACTGGGTTTCGCTGTGCACGCCCAGTGCGCATCGAGGCCGATTATTTTATGCCCAGCCTTCGCTTGTAATGAGCTGTAGTAAATCTTAATGTTATAGACATTGATAACGCGTAAGATGTGTTGCTTACAGAGATTTACTATTATTTTACTAAATAACTAGGTACCCAAATAGAGTCATAGACAACAAGTCCTTTCATTTGATATGTCGCACTACGTCGTGTTCAGTGTTTTTCAATAAAAACTTTTAAGTGTAAAGTACAAAGTTTTTGATTTTCGTGTAGGGTCGGCGGCGCTCTTAAGCAAAACACACACAGAAGGCCTGAGCAGGACGGCGACGGATCGGGTCAGGAGTACGGCGGGTCTATTAACATACGCTTCAATGGGCGTCATGACGGACGTGCGACAGTCGGCGTGTCGTCCAACCCGACCCGTTGCCATCCCGCTCACGCCTTCTGTAAGTGTTGCGCTTTACCTTAACAAATCAGAACTATTCAACACACCTGTGCGCTGGCAGCTGGGGCGATTATTTCGATAATCTCCGGCCGGTCATCGGGGTTAGGCGCCGGATCCGGATACGGGGCGGGCGCCGGCTCCGGGTTGGCCGCCGGTTCCGGCGCGGGCGCAGCCCCTACTACAACGAGCGCCGCACACACCGCTATCAGGTACAGTGACGTCTTCATTCTGTGGTTTAGTTACTGCTGGAAGCTTTCCGCTGTTACTCCGCTCGAGGTTTGGTCTGGAATAGAGGAAAATTTGTTAGATTATTAAGCTAGATCATTAGTAAGAAGGCCTCGCATCTGGTGGACTGACGACTTAGTCAAGGTTGCGGGAAGTCATTGGATGCAAACAGCTCAGAGCCACTAGCTGTGGCGTGTTACGAGGAAGGAAAATGTCCAGGTGTAAGCTTTTAACCTTTTAAGAATGACGATAACTTGCAAGAAAAGTTAGGTTTTGTTAGCTGAGAACTGGTGGTGTCCAAAAGCATAGATTTGCATAGGTACAACTGTAATCATAGTTATGGCGAAGTGATTTCAGTACCATATTAAATAAATGTAATTATAAGACACACAGACAGACAAAGACTTGATCATCGTTAAAAAGTAGCATAGATAATTTAGCTTCGATCATTTATATTGTTTCTCCTATTTAATACCTTTAAAATATGTCTAATCTAAAAATCGTGTCACCGCATTACTGTAGTGTAATTCTAAGTGCATAATGTTGCTCGCGCATGTCACGTAGTGTTGTGCAAGAGGGCGAGGCGACGAGGAGGTCGCCTAGTATCGTTACTCATTTCGGGTGTTGCTACAATGGACCCTGGAATTATGGCTTGTATTCGTAGGTCATTGTGTTTGCGATGTCGTATGCAAAACTAACAGTTTTTGTTTCATATTCATTTATTTATTTCTACACATATGTTGGTATATTCGGTCTTATAAATGTTTTATTTAAGAGTACTTAAAGATCATGAAATGGCACCGCAATATTACAAACAATTCCATTGATAAATAATTACGTTCCAAGCAAGAATTGGTAAAAAAATATTAAAACAAAGTTTTAATGTAAGTTTTTCTTACAGATGGCATTGTCTATTTTTAGGTACGTAGGTAAGTCGCGTCTACAAGTACCTGATTTTATCTTTCATATTATACAAAATGATAATTTACTATGCTTCACATGCACTACATACCTTTGTATGTATTACCTACGTACAAGTGAGCCAAATACAAATAGGGAAGCAAACATTATAAAAGACACCAATGGTTAGATGTATCGATGTTTGAGATAAAAACTATTGATGTTAAAAAAATCGGCTCTAAAAACATCGATTACATTTAAGACATGAAAAACATCCATGTATCGTTGGCATCTCTACAAACTGATTTGATAGGCCTAATAAAATGCTATTTTTCTTAATGCATTTTAACAGAACAAAAAGGATTAGGTAGGTAGTTTCTTAGTACTGTTTATAGACTTTCGTTTTTTTGCTGCATTTTTTACAAGTCTAGGTTTAGCTCACGGTTTTAATTTAAAACATTTAATAACATTATTATAATCTATTTATAGTTGGACCAATAAAGTGAATGTGTTGAGTATTACAGTGGACGCGGAAGGCTGAAGGTCTATGTAAATGTTTTACCAAAACAACAATAATGTATTCAAATGTAATACCTACTTGTGGAAATTGAATAGTTATAGTACTAGTGTATTCAAGATTAAGGTCAAAACATACATTATATTTTCTGCTAAAGTGATTTCATATAGTACTTAGTTAGTTATTATCTATACTGTATTTGTTATTATATTCATGGGTACCTACGAGTAATGTAAATAAATACACACTCTAAGTTTAGCAATTTAGTCTCAAGTTATGATGTTTTGTAATTTTGTAACATATTAAGTCTGTAACCAATTCGGACCATCGCTACCAGTGATAAGATAAAATTTATTCTGTGTAAAAACTTAGCAATAATACATGAAAACTTAAGTAATTGAGTCTTCTTCTTCATCTATACGGTCAATCCCGGTTGCGAGATACAACATCAAAATCACAAAAAATAAATTACAGTATGGAAAAGTTTTTTTTTATTTGACCCCTAAGGACCCCAAACAAATTAGGAACATAAATATAAATATCCGATAAGAAACCCACAAATTATCATGATCTCGAAGTAACGAATAAACATTTTTTGCCAGAGGCGTCTCTTAGAACACCCAGATCCGAGCCAATTTAGAAATGTTCGTATCCTGAAACGACCCAAACTAGGAATCCAACCCGAGACCCTTTACCTTCAGGGCAAATCACCGCCACTACGCCAATCGCCATTAAAACTAACAAAAATCTGATTTAACTTTGCAAATAGGCCTAAATGAAGCTCTTTTACACGTCCCAATTTTGTTTATCCTACCACTGCTTCGGGACAATTATGGGCATTGCATTATAACATCGAGCTAGACTTACAAGCTTTTACAACTATGATAGTCATATTAAAGTGACGTCATCAACGTCTGTTACTTCATTTATTACAAGTGAGAGGTGGCCAATATATTGGGATATTTCCACTATGAAGAAACCGCCGCATAATGTAGGTATTCAGTATTGCAACACCCGGACTCGCCTTATGTTATTTTTTGTAATTATACTCTACCCCGAAGTCTGAAGTTAAATTACTATTAAGTAGCGATACAAATAGTAAATTATATGCGTTATTATGATGTTTACGACCAATTTGATTGAATACTAGCAATAATATTTATTAAATTCTCAGTAATATAATGGAGTACTTGAAAATAAACATTTTTTCAGTCAAAGATCCAATTAATTTCTTCTTATTTTCATTCATTCATAACATATAGTTGCATATTCAGTATATCACATATGATTCATCATAACGATTTTGCCGATGGATAATGTGTTTACACATTGACTGGACAGAAGACGCTTTAATAAAACTTATTATTGTGTCCGGAATACTGTCCGTGAATGTGTTAAATTGTGTTTTCACAAATGATCGTTTATCTAGTATTTTGCTTTAAATCTTCACGATTGTTAACCCCTTGATTGTTCAAATCAACAGTATAGTCAAATCTTATGAAAACCTCATTATCACACCTTTCACAGCTAATGCAACAGTGATTAGTGTTGCAACATACTTAGAAAGATGTTTTTGTACGTGTTTATTAAACTATCGAGGTTAACATTTAGAATGTTGAAAGAATCATTAATGTTCCGAATGTACCTTTTAGGTAACGATGTTGTAGGTTTAGTCAATGCAAATGTACAATCATCATCATCATCACCATTTCAGCCCCCGGACGTCCACTGCTGAACATAATGACTTCCAGATGAGCCGGTTGAAAGCGGCCTGCATACAGCGGCTTCCTGCAACCTTTACCAGGTCGTCTGTCCACCTTGTGAGTGGCCTAACCTAACCTAACCAATTTGGGGCCGATTTTTCAAATGCTAGATAACTTTTATCCGAAAAATAAAATTGACGTTTTGACACATTTTCTAAACGAAAACTGTCAAAATGTCAAACTCATTCTTCAGATAAAAGTTTTCTGACTATTAAAAACCAGCTCTTAGTCTTATTATTTTAAGAGTTTAGACTGATTATGCAGTCAAAACTAATTTTGGCCAGCTTCATTGGGTAATAGTATTTTTGACTGATATTTCAGTCAAAACTACTATTGACCAACCTGTGCATTCAAAACTAATTTGGACTGATTTTGCCAGTTCAAAGTACTATTGACCAGTTAAGAGTTTTGACTGTAGCATATATATTATTCGGGTATTAGATAGATGGTGACCGAGCTGGAATTAGACGTTTTGTGGTTAGAAAAAAAAGGTATTAATGAGAAGGCTGAATTATAATATCTAAATACTGTAACAAACTTACAAACTGAGCATTTTAAAAAGTTTAAATTAGAACTCAATGAACTGTAAAATTTATAGAAATAAACTTACTCGTATTCTATTCTTAATCCAATAAAATTAACTCTCTGAACAGGCAATTAAATAGTTGTCACATAAAGTTTCAAGGTTACTCCGTTTCAAGACTGTGGCTAAGATATATTTAATGGTCTTGTATAATTTCGAAAGGGTTTGCGTAACTTTTCAAAACGGTCCAGTCATTCATTAAGTAAGATTGCACAATTACTGAAGACAGCCTGTTAATAGCCGGTACTATTGCTAGTTGGAATTAAAGAAATATAGAGGTAAAGTTTTATGTACTTTAGCACTTAGATTGATAATGAAAAATAATTGTTTTCAAAATATAAGGTCTAACCGAAATAGCGCTCAATATTTCAACTAGTACACGAACATGATCATGTTTATGATGAAAATAAAAACATAAACATAACAACGTATTTGTTAATAATTTCATTACTTATGTATTGTAATTGTTTTTTATACGCATAACGACATCCCTAAATTCTGTTAGTTACGAGATGACCATTTACCCCCTTCTGTCACTGATTTTACTAAGCGTCGTACAGAGTGCTTATACGTTATACGTAAAAAATAATACAACAATAAATAAGTATTAATTAATAAAAAATATGTTGTAATGTTATTTGTTTTTTTTTTCATAAAGAAGATCCTTATCATGTACTCTTTGACCTTTAGAAATATTGAGCACTATTTCGCTTAGACCTTATAGTATTGAAGTAGTCTCGAAGTAGGGAATCAATATCTTTGAGTTGCTAGGTACCAGATAATAAAAGTGTGTCCCAGCATATCTAAACTAACGTCAATTTATAAAGGTTCATTTCCAAAATCGACCCAAACTGGCAATCGAACTCGGGACCCTTGCGAAGACGAAGTCGCGGGCAGAAGCTAGCAATAAATAAACAATATAATCAAGAACCTAAGTATATAAAAGTCTGTAATTAAAAGTATTGCAAACATTTTACTTGTTAAATAAATACAAACGTTTTAACTTATTTTGTTTAGTTTAAGCTTTAGACCTCACTTGACTTTATCATAAATACAAACAAACCAATCAGGCAAATGAAAAACCTGTTACAAAATACACGTGGACATCGCATGTCTGTGACAATTAGTATGAAATTGTACCATTTAATATTATTGAGGTAATGGAAGAAAACTACTTAAGAAGATCGATTGTTCTCGCGCTCATTTGGAGAATTATCCCATTAGAAGATAATACATGTCATGTTAATTTGTTATTGAGGAAGTGGCTGTCCGGCAGTACCACAGTAAACATATCAGTACACAGTAGCTTTACTAGCTCAGCTATTTGTCAAATTTTCAAAACTAGACTTAAAACATATCTCCATTAACTTTAGTTTTCTCTTATGTTTTTCTTTGATGTACTTCTTTCTTTACTTTTCCTAACACTTTTGGTATCATAATCCGTATTCATATTAATAGGGTTATTAATTAGTGTAAGTACTTATATGTATTTATATTATGTATGATCATTATTTATAACAATGTGTAAGTATGTATATTATTTTATTTTTTAGTATCTATGTAATAAATATATAATATATTAAATATAAAAATTACTCTAAACTCTTCACCGCCTCCACTCATAACTTTTTTTTCCAACTTTCCTCTACCTGAAGGTTGTCTGGAAGAGATCGCTCTTAGCGATAAGACCGCCTAAATTGTACCATTCTAAATTTATTGTTTCTCTGTAAAAGAGTATCTATCTATCTATCTATACAGGGTTACATTGCAAAAGAATGCCAAATTTAAAAAAATAGGATCTAGGGAACAATATAAAGAAGCGTCTTAATCGTTATTATTTTTACTAATCGTATATTACGAAAAAAAAAGTACTTTAAAATATCCGAAAATAAAGTCAATAGAGAGATTACGAAAGCCGCGCGGTTATTCATCACAGGCATAGGTACGGCGAGCCTACAAGGAGCTTACGCAGTGCACATACAGTGCAATTTTTTCATGAATGAGTTAAATTATCTACGCTTACGATTTTTAACAGCGGATAGGAATAATTAAAAGGGATTTTTTTTTTGTTCTTTGCATAGTTCGATTAAGTTACTGATTCTAAGCCACTCCTGATGATTGGGCACTTTGCAATGTAGCCCTGTATATATAAAAATGAATCTATAGTACCCTTGGTCATCGCATCACGCGTGAACAGATGGAATGATTTCGGTAATTCCCTTTTTGTTGTGTTAATTGTTGTCAGGAGAAGGTTCTTACGAAAGAAAAAATTAAGAAAGTTGCGCAGAAAATCCTTTATGATTAAACTATACCAAGCGAACGAAGTCGCGGGCAACATCTAGTATAATATAAATATTTTACAACATCACATACATAAGCAATGTTGGTTGGTTTGCTAAACATTTTTATTTTTTGTATTCACATACTATTTTATATTATCACTTAAGAATTTTTTTCAACTGCCTCAGGTGGGATTTAAACCTACGGTAAGATCAGTCGCCGAGATAGCGAATCCTATCAAAGACTATTGAAATTATTTTTTAAATGAAAATATTATTCGTTTTTATGAAGTTGTCATACTGATGTAGAGAGCAATTGTTTACAGTGGACATAGGAGATTAATTTGTGAAAATGACAGTAGTGGCTTTCTGTTTACAACTTTTTTATGGGACGATTAAAGTACTAATTACAAGTGCGATCAAAGATAATTGGATCTAATAAACACATGAACTTGCCATCATTGCTGTACGTAATTGTGTTTAAATTACAAGCCAATAATAGAAAAAATAAGTAAATTATTTTGTCCTGGGAGTGCTCAGGTAAACAGGCAATTATTTAAGTGTTTCTTACGGGTTGTAATATCCAAAAAAAAAAATTATTATTTTCATATAAAAAAGGCTGTTTCTTTTTGTCGTCTAATCTGAATTTTCCAAAATAACCGATTTGAAAAACATTATCACTATTCTCTGTCAAAATCACTATGAAAAAGTCTTATAAAGAAGTCCGGTTATTGTGACAATTAGAAGAGTCAGTAGTTTAGAATTATTAGTTTTTGATCAGCTACTTTTGATTCTGACATAAGGTGTGTACACCTTACTTATCTTAAATATCATGAGGTCACTTAACGCTTGAAAGCATTATCTACCATTCAAACAGTAGATGAAGCAGAATATTTGGTGTAAATGTACTCTTATATGCTTATATAGTAATATCCTTTAGACTTTTGCATGACTATTAAAAAAGTGCAGACATATTTAATGTTATACACAGGAAAAAGAACTACGTATTTTAAAAAACAAAAGCAACATAACGCAGGTAATTTTAAAACCTAGACAGACTATTAACCTACTTTTTGAAAGGCTGTTCACGTATTATACAGTGTCCATTCATGTTCAGCACGGTTGTTTAGCTTTTTGTAGCGCCTGAGCGATGCAAAACAAACAAAATTAAGCCATTAACTTATTTTTAAACAACCAAACCACCAGTTGGTAGTTTTGCGCAATTGAAAGCCAACGAAACTGAATTTTTTTTTTAACAACGGATTCATAATTGCTAGAGAACGCTTTTTACTTCGGCATATTCAAATGAGCTTTGATAGCAATTACCAAAGTTAAGCCGCCTACGCCGTGGTTGTTAGTGGATGGGTGGCCATATTTAGTGACATTTATAACAAATATCTCCGTGCTTCGGAAGGCAATTTAAAGGTTGGTCCCGGCTTATATCGGTTGATACTAGTCGTGAAGCCTAGTCAGTGGCCTTAGGGCGGCTTAGTAACACCTGACAGTAAGGTTAAGTCACTGGCCTTACGACACCCCTCTACCAATCTGCACCAGGCCTAAGTAGTAGAGTTTGGCCTAAACCACCTCATAGTTGTGGTGAGGCCTATGCTCTGCAGTGGGACGTATAAAGGCATACTTTAGGTGTATTTCCATTAATTTTGAAGGTTCATAATCAAGTACTATGATATTTTTTGTCACTTTTTGCATGCCAAATAGCGGTAAAGTATGCGGACATTGTTCTGTGACATAATGTATTACCATATTTTAAACAATAATTTAATTTGTATTTATAAACTCTTTTATTTTAGGTATTTCTTCACGACTTATTCTAATGTGCTCATTATGTAAATTGACTGTTAATAAGCCAAATAAACAAAATAAACAGCAAAGATATATTGTTTCAACCTCAAGACGTTTGAATGTAACGTAAGTCTTTTTCTGCAAAACTTAAAACCGCAACACGAATTGGGTAATCCTTATATTTTTATTCTTAAAGATAAACAAACAAATTACAGCGGTTTTATACAAAAAAATAACGCTTCTTTGATGCTATGTGTAATGTTCTTAAGTAAAGTAATTACCAACATAATTGGAGTACCTATTCTAGATATGCGCCCTTCACTAATAAAGGAAGTTCATAAATTTTAGCAGCTACATATATCCTCCTGTCTTATAAAAACGTTATTATCTTAATCAAAATCAGTGAATTAATTTGACGTATGATAAATACATATTATCATAAGTAGGTATTTTTGTTAATTCATCGTTTAAATGAACTGTTTACTGTCAAACTAATCAGAGATTCTATTATCCAATTAGATAGCGGATAGACATACCTAAATACATTAATATTGTTATGTAGGTACATAAATAGTTAAATAAAGCCCACAATATTTTCCCGAAGCAGTGGTATAGGGTAAAAAAATATTGGGATGTGTAAAAGAGCTTAATTTAGGCCTATTTACAGAAAGAAATTGGTTTTATTGGTTTATATAGATAAACAATTCATTTGCTAAACATTTTAGCATAATACATGATAAAATACAAAAGAGTGATCAAATTACAGTAGTTAATTTTATGTAATTATATTCAATAATTTTTTTCACAATGTATATTTTTTTTAAATGAAATCTTAACTCGAAAAGTAACAAAAATCGTATATCATACGAAGGGGTGATTCAAGTACCTCTTAACAGTCAACACGAGGCACCTAAAAAGATTTTTCATCGTCACTTCTCTGGCCACCCTGTAATATGGCGGCTGTATCTATTCTATTTTTACAGTTCGTGTCATTCGATATCGCTATATTATATCGTGTGGTCATGAATGACAAAAATGGTGTAGATTAAGAATGGTTTTCTTAAAGATCAGAATAGATATGAAAATGTATCGACCCGCTTAGTGGTGCATCTATATTGATTAATTAAATTTATCACACTAACTGTCATGATCTCGATTAAATATTTTAGCCACTGTCTTTAAACGAGGTTACCTTGAAAAATTATGCGACAACTTTTTGGTTTCCAGTTCAGAGAGTAAAGTTTTATTGAATTATAATAAATAATTGTATTTTAAATGTCAGAAATCACACCTAATGTCGTAGTTTTGAAGTAAAGAATTAACATCCTTGTGCTAAAAGGTACCAGACAATTAATTTAGCCAGAGCCCAGCACACCCAGACGCGAGCCAATTCAAAAGTTCATTTTTGGATTGACTCGATGTCTTAGCGTTCTGGTGTATTACCACCACTAGGCCTATTGGGTCATTAACATAGTTATGATGAGAAAAAATTAAAATAGATTTTATACTTACGAAATGTGTAAGTATGTCATTGTGAAAAATCTTAAGTTTAACAAGACCCGTTTATAAAGCTTAACTAGACATGATTTAAACTCTATAACTCATTTTTATTATAACTTTTCAACTGCCAAGCAACCATCCGGTAATAACTTTAATAATCTTTGGCTAACAACATGTTTTTCCAATAAAATTGCAACATAGTTGATTTTATTTCAACCGCTATTTTATTTATAGCTGTAATATCATCAATTTGTCGTCTGGAGTATAAGAACTAATAATTTACGGTACAGCTCAATGAAAACAGACAGGTCACTCATTTTTCTTTACTACACTAGATGTGACGGCCAAGAATGTTGATGTGGCGTCTGGCGTCTTTGTCCTAATAGTGAGGGGTTAGTGATTCCATCAAGCAATTAACAGTTAAGTTTCCTAATTATATATTTATCGCAGTATTTTACGTCTTTCAACTGAAACCTACGTCAACTTGCTTGACGTTTTTTTATAGTTGTTATACACCAAAGTAAGTACAAATCTACTTGGCTAGATAAGTTCGTACTCACGCGTTCGGAGCCGACGCTATCAGAACATAGAGAGTTGCTGAATTGACGAAGATTATACTCTTTTAAGCTTTATGTTGTAGTATGTATGTGTATTTTGTTTATAATTAAGACAAAACGCTTTGAGTGCACACATTAAGGTTACAGTTACTCCGATAGCACTCTGTCAATATCAGCTATTTTAAGTCCACTATTGGACATAGACTGAAACAGCGAGCGGCTCTGGGCTTATTGCATCGAGTGGCCTTACACAACATTAATTAGGTCGTAAATCCACCGGATGGGGGTCCTGCCTACGCTGCGTCTGGTGTATAGGTGAAACTGCAGTGTAGTATTTCCTCTCATTGGACTGTGACAGCGATTGTCGTAACACGATAATCTGCCGAGGATTTTCGCTTCAGTTGCTTAATATGAAATAATCCTTCTACGTGTTGGTACTCGTAATAAGGCAAAGTGGAGCGGTGAAGAAATAAAGTAACTAGATATGGCTATTGTGTGAAATAATGGAAGTATGAGTAGGCAGCTGTTGTTTTTCTATTAAGTATACTTAATTAGTTTGTTTGGGAAAGATGTAGAGGTACTGAATGAATTAGTTGCTGAATTTAACGCAATATATTACCTACATATGATTTTACAATTACAGAATATATGGTTATAAATTCAATTAGCAACAGGTGAAGCATGTAAGTATATCTATATTTAACCATTCATTTACTGATGAAATAAAGTTAAGTAATTAATTAATATTATGACACTAAGTTTGTTGTATAAAAACCACAATAATGTACAATAAACTATAATAATATGACCTTAAGACGGTTTTGGTGCACATTTTATTCTTAAAAAGATAAAATAAATTTAAATGAACTTTAAAATAATATAACTTCTGAAAAAAAAAATCTGCAACTGATTTTAAGAAAGAAAACTAGAATTTATTTGTCTAAAAATTCCACCAACGATTACACATTATACACACTTGCAACGTATTTGCAACACACACCGATTTTGCTAACGTCAGAATCGCATGAAATCGCATAACTCTAGCGTTAAGGAAACGGAAGTTTAATAGTTAACTTGACCGCGCATTTGATTCTACGTACAGTCTGCATAAAATACACAAAGTTACTTTACTTATGTAGAAATAGAGCCCAAAATATACTGTCTATTGATATTCAAAATTGGATTTAACATTCAAGATTTCGACATCATAGAATCCATTTTGGTAATGTTTGAATTATTTTGCATTAATTCAAGCATTGGTTGCTAGCTTTATACTCCTTGGCGCTACTACTTGGCGCAGTGATACTCCTAGAACGCAATAGACTCGCAGGTTCGATTCCCGATTCGGGTCAATTAAGAAGTGGGTGTGCTGGGAGACGGCAAAGTTCAATATTTGTTCCTCGTAACACAAATAAATAAATAAATACAAGGATGTAAATTGATTACTTCTAGACTATGACAAATAGGTGTGTATTTATTTATAAGTTTAAGCATTTACTGGTACAGACAACAGCTCGTCAACCTACCACAACACGTCAAATTTTTTCAATAGATATTGATCTCTACATATCGGATTTAAAGTTGAAAATCGGTTGAATGACCTTTAACTATTTGGGCAGGTTGACCTGCCGTTGTCTACATAAATATCTCATGCATTAGCAATTTTTCGGTAATAGTCGGACTTAACTCTGCCACTCCTCTTGCATGTTACGTGGATTTGAACAAGCGGTCGATATGACCGCGACCTCTGTGACGCAACACAATTGACATGCGCGTGCGCATAGTTATGGAGATTTCTTGTTTAAAAGGCTTGATTAAATGAATTCTTGGTAATAAAAGATAAAATATACTCGTTTGCCATAAATAACTGCACAGAGGTCACAAAGTTTAAATGGGGTGTTAATATCATTGACACAAAAGAAAAAGTAAGATAAGATTTAATTCAAAACAAGTTAAATCTTTCTCAGATACTCAGATACCAAGAGGTAAAAACGCTACAAAATAGTAATGCATGTTTAAGAACATGTCCTATCGACGACATCCGTAGCTGAGAGGCAAGCATACCGGATTTGGTGTCGCTATCTCTGAAGTCGTTCGATTCCCGGTCACTCAGATGTAGAAAAATAACTTTTCTATATTGGCTTGGGTCTGGGTGGTGTGGGTGTTTCTGATTTCTGTAATGCAAGTGCTTAAGGTACTTATCATAGGATCGGAGCAATGTATGTGATATTGTCCAATAAATTTGTTTAGTATAATCGGTAATTGGTTCAACAGCAAATGTGGCCAGCCTACTTCTACTTCAGCTTACATAACCTTTGAGCTATATTGATATCCTGGGTCCATACATCCATCATTTATTAAGTACATTTTTTAACCTATTCTATCCCACTGCTGGGCAAAGGTCTCCCCCAGACACTTCTATCGATCTCTATCTATCGCAAATGACTTCCTATGCCAATCAATTAAGTACATTATAATTTTTAAAATGTTGTTTGTCATTTGCACAAACTGTAAATTTTATCATTAAGTTTATAGAACCAGTTTGATGACTCAAATAGAATGATCAAGAGATTTTTATTTATAGCATCGTATCTCTAAACTTTGCGTCCAGTCTGCCGACTTTGACCTCTGCACTTCGCACTTTGCCCACTATAATGTCTATAATTGTCATTTTCATTACGCCGCGATCCGTCAAGCGTGTCTGTGTATAATTTGTTCGCGTCAGAAATAGTAAAGTCATGCACATAATAATATACTGGGAAAACTCAAGCATAATTAACTACGGTTCTTAAAGAATTTGAGAAAATTTAAAATACTTCGTAATTACAGTATTGGTTACTATTGTACTGTAAAAAAATCGATACCTACTTGGCATTGGCCATTATTAACGTGATTGCTTATCATGGTTGCGATTGTAAAGTGCCTGGAATGACGATTACATATTTTCTAACTTACAAGAAATATTTTGCAACTAAACACCATAAAAAATAGCTCTATTCAAACCTATAGTAAACGGTGTAACAATGGCGCATCTTACTGGTGAAACATTTTCTTTGTGTCTCAATTCACCACACCGACAACCCATGACAAGGCTTTCCAAAAAACTGACTAGACTTCTACATAAAATAAGAAGAAACCGTAGTCTCCTTTGTATAACTGATTTCGATTACTACACACAGTGACTACGACGATATGAAATCGATACAATATGAAATTAAACAAAAGACGAGTATCACATATCGTAATAATTTATGTAGAACTGTATGAGATAATTAAAGCTGTGAAACATGGCGCTGTTCTCAGCTAGATCGTTTTGCAATACTTGTACCTTCAATTGGAAAGTTATCAGTTTTATATTTCACATGACGTCTAAAGCTACGACACAGCGGCGTGAATTTTAGGCGTTGTATCATCCTGCGTAATACACCTTTCAAAAATTGTCTTTCTAACAGTGATATGGTAATTGGAATGCTCGATCATTCGCTGCATGCTCTGCTGCTTCTTGCATTCTACGTGTGCCAAGTGTTTTGTTTTAGATGTTCTTAGTTCCGTTCGGTTCATTCTACCTGTGTCTCTCTGGCCAAGTGTTTTGTTTTAGATGTTCTTAGTTCCGTTCGGTTGTTCAATGCCTCGGTAAAGTGGTGGCTATTTGCGACTAACAATGTAAGCCAGTCCAAAAAGCAGCTGCTTTGAGTTTGAGATTGAATGTATGTAACTCTGTGCTTAACTTGTTTTATGCCTACTTTATTCACTTGTATTGTGGCTCATCTTTTGTTTCAATTTGATAATCACGACGCGCTTGTTGACGACAATTATTTGCAGACAGTTACGTGTGTGGCGACTAGGTCTTGTGGGCTAAACCAAATTGCTTGTTTCGTGGAAATAATAACAGTCGTTATTGTGATTAATGTTTTTTACACGCACCGACATCAAAAATAACTGATTATGTATGTTCATTTAATTTTTTTTTGCATTTTACTTTTTTTTGTATTCAATTTTATTTATATGAAATTTTTAATTTTTGTTTTGTTTTAGGTAAAAGTCTTCAAGCAAGAGTTCTCTACTTATGTCCTCCGATTTCACCCCATATTTTTCACTGTTTCACCTATATGTAAAACTAACTAGTAAACAAAAAAAAAACCGGTTATTAAGACTGGTCCACAAAAAAGTTGTGTATTTCTAAAGCCGAAATGAGTAACTTCTCATTTGAAGGTAGTCCGAAAGAAAAAAATTGTTGTTATTGTATCCGCTTTGGATTTGACTTTGGTACAAGAGCAACGTAATATGATTTAGGTAAATAGGTTTAATACCTCGATGAGCAAAGTTGAATGACCTATTCACAAATAACATAAACAATTTTCCGCAAACAATTACATTATTACAAATTGGTGTTACATGTTGTAAGATGTTGCACGTACGACATAAATTTTCATGTAATCTCTAATTTGTGACTATTAGTAGTTTTTACACGAACCAAATTAAAAAATAAATACCATAATTATATTTACGAGCCACACTTTATGCGATCTTATTGTTAGAAGCGATATTTTTCAGACAATCTACAAATAGAAGACAGTTGATTTAGCTGGGCAGATACAAATAAAATGTTCCTATGTACGTTTTTCAAGTCAGAAATAAAAGCTCACTTTTTGATGAGAGTGCTTCAACACAGACCACAAATTAATGCTTTTGTGATTAATGTAAGACGAACCAAACATTCTTTAGTCCACGCGAACGAAGTCACGGGCACAGCCAAATGTGCTTAAAATCAATTCAGATACTTCTTCTAGAGTATCCCTATTGTATAATGAGTGTTGTCTAAACCGTATTGCGCATGCGCCATCGCTTCAACTAATGGCCCTTTGTGGTCGTTAGCAGTTTTATGACGGCGTCAAATGGTAACTTCTCAATAGGCATATATAAACAAAGTGACCATCCATGAAGTTTGAAGATTTTTCCCAAGATTGAATAGTACCTATACCATCTTTTCATTGCTGCACAAGGTCTTAACTATTACACGTCACTAGCAGTCTCAATTGTAGGCTCTAGCTAGAGTATCTCTATCCCTTCTTCGGCAATTATTACAGTCTAACAGCAAATGTGACCAGCCCACTGCCACTTCAGCTTGCTTATCCTTTGAGCTATGCTATAGGAATCAGAAACAACGACAGTACCCCCAAACAAAAATCAAAATCATTTATTTTTGCAAATAGGCCATTAACATCACTTTTACCCAATAAAACATAGAAAAATAGTTTTTTTCATGAACCTGACCAAGAACCGAACCTGGGACCTCACCGATGGCGACGTCAAGTACTCGCCTCTTAGCTGCGGAGTTTGTAGGTAAGTATATTGTATCATAAATCAATGCATAACCAACTACGATATCAGTACTTTTGCAAGCGTGCCCTACTTTTCGATCGGATATGCATTATTAGTATAATATAAAATGATTTATGTCAATATAAAATTTGCTAATACTTAATAACCCACAAAATTACATGCGATATTCTTATTATATATCTATCTATTATACTTGCTTATGAAGTGAGATAAAAATAGTAGCCTTTGTACTATCCCAAGCTCAAGTCTATCTCTGTACCAAATATCATTAAGATCGGTTCAGTAGTTTAAGCGTGAAAGCGTAACAGACAGACAACGTTATATTCACATTTATAATATTAAAAGGGATATATTTGGAATATCATCATCATCATCATCATCATTTCAGCCATAGAACGTCCACTGCTGAACATAGGCCTCCCCCAGTGACTTCCAGATTGGCCGGTTGAAAGCGGCTCGCATCCAGCGGCTTCCTGCAACCTTTGCCAGGTCGTATTTGGAATATACAGGTTATAAAAAAATTTGGAGCATGTCTTTAGCAGCCGATATACAATAAGGTTTAATATCGGAGCAACATCGAATTGGCAAAAAATATAACTTTTAACGCGTTATCTTGATGATACAGTGAATCTAACTTTTTTTTAAGATTTCTAAAATAAAAGTTGATATTTCAGAAGCTGATTACGTCGTTTTAAAGAGTGTTATTTTAGTAATTTAACACTTAATTACAATACCTTTTTAGTCATGTATTAGTAAGTAGCATGTGGACATACCTTAACTAAATCAGTTGAACATAAGACCTTCTCCCGTTGACATAAAGACTTCAAGGTTGGAGAATTGTTGTGGTATATAACCGATACTTAGTCACAAATGACTGGGTAATATAACATGAACGGTTTGACGGCGCAATGCGTTATAAACCGCTAGATGAGTGACCAAGGAACCTATAACGCAATACGATGCTACATGCTATCATGAAAATATATGGCTGTCATAGTTTTTGGTCTATTGACAAAAATAATTCTTGGGGGCGACTTATGCAGCACATACCATAAAGAGTAGAAATGCAATTTATTTTGTTTAACAAAATTCCGCATTTTAAAAAAAAGGGACTCAATCCCGATCTATAAGCAGAGCAGTGATTCTGCCAATGTCGAGTGATTTTTTATAAAGTGTTCACAAAAAATAATAGGTGTTTAGTTTTTATTGTTTTTCTTGGATTCAGTGGAGGCTACTTTTCCCGTAGAAGCAGGTTTCAAGACACTATCGGGTCGAAAGCAAGTTGTCTTGAGACAAGTCACTTGACACTCGATGCGGCTTTAAATACAATGATATTTCAATAGTTTCAAATCTTTATCACTTCACCAAACATTAGAACAAACTACACCAAACTTGCGCTCTAAAGCTCTGTAAATGATAAATAAAAACCATTAAAATAGATCGACCATGCTTTTCGTTCGACTACCCCCTACCGAATCCCTAAATTTGAAATCTGTGTCCGTACTGTTTTAGTAGGGGCGCGAGTTGACAGCTCTTGTCATTCCATACTAAATGTAAGTGAAAAATCACTTGCGTGTTTCGGAGACCGATGGTCTGTATTAATGCTCTATATGGTATGAGCTCGATGGAGCAAATACATAAGACACGGTTGAAAGGAAGTGTTGCCGATACTGTATCGAAAGTGACCAATGGTAACAGTAAGTAGTAAGTAAGAGTTAAATAATAGTAACGATACTATCGACAGGCTTATTAATAATGTAGCTGATTTTGATATTTTCTATCGATGGTTTGGTAACATTAGGGGGCACGGTTGCGGCATAGTTTCAAACCGCATGCGCAAGCGCAGAATGGTTGACTTTTATGCATTTGTATGAATCAATGCACATTTTAGAGGCGGTACAGGTGCGGATTTTCAAACCGCGTCTGTGGTGTAGCGAAACGGGTTTTGAAATAAAATCATAGATCGGGTATCGTATTTTTAAACACGTATTTATGATCTACTTTTATTAAAGATAATGTTTTTTAGTGCTGTATGCGTTTCTGAACCAATCATCTAAGTGCGAAAACTTTCATGAGTTTTTGTACGCACGCCAGTAATTTAATTGAAGACCAGGTAAAAGATGTAACAGGCAATGGCTACTGTTATAATACATTTAGCAGATTATTTCTTTCACGTCCATCAACTAAAAGTTACGTTTACGACTGTGGTACTCTTTTAAATCACACTTTGCTTTGTCTTATAACTAAGCAGTAATTTCTAAAGCTCTTATGATATTTTTTAAAGAGTATATTAAACTATAATGATTATATTATGGAACAACGACCTATTATTTTGGGGTTTGTTCTAAAAATATTGAAAGTACTTTTCAATAAAGTATCGTTGACTAGACTAATCCAACGTTAACAAATATATATCAGATGGAAGGTTTTGACAATTGCTACACGTTTAAGTCTCAATTATCGAAATAACACCATAAATAATTTCGAATTTGCTAATAGGTATAAAAATCAGTTTCCGATATTTAGACAATTATATAAAGTGATTAGTTATAATATAAGAGTGTTTTAACAAGGTATATTAGATGGTTAATAACAGACATCCTTAGATAAAATTGATTGAGGATGTTTCTTAACATCTTATTAAGAACATGTAATTAAAGCAATTTGTTGTTAAAATAAGTTCTTAATAATACACTATAGTTAATATTATGAGAACTGTATTTCTAAATAGTTTTATTTACAGTGTGCGTAAAGATAGATATTCTTTATTGCAAACAAAGTACAGGAAAAACATTGATAGCTTTATTTGGGAAGTCTTATTGCTCGAGCAATCTCTTCCAGACAACCTTCTGGTACATCATTAGGTTATAATTATTTAAATGAAAAGATTCCAAATATGGCTTAGGTTTTAATTTATCGAATCCTCATGTTGAAATTGGTTTAAAATGATTCATACTTCAATTAATGCAAAATTAATAAATCAGTAATGCTTTATTTACTTCTGATATTATCAAGATCAACGGATTACGGACAAAAACGTAACAAGGCTGTTTTGTGGGTGGGACCAGTGTGGGGGGTGAAGAGGGAGGGATATAGGTTTGCAAAAGACCTTTCACCAAGTGACCTGTTCCTTGCGAGCTGACTCATATTAAGGAAAAACCACGAAAATCACAATAAAGTACATTTAAGTATCTGTGTACTTAAAATTGTGACTTTAGCGGCAGGATTTTAACGTTGAAAACACATTCTTCCGTATTTCAGTCTTGTTTCAAGCAATTACAACAACAAATTACAACATTACAACAAATTTTGTTTATTTATTTATTTTATTAGGACAACCAACAAGACAAGCACAATTACAAGCAAATTGGTAAGTCATGCAAATATTGGCTATAGACTAAATGCTTTCTTAATAACAAGTTGCCACGGCATGTAATAATAATGGACTAGAAAAGTTTTAGTTACCTATCATACGAGTCTTATATCAACTATCATATGGACGACCGTCTGGTGTAATGGTTCGCGCTCCGGATTACAAAGCCGCGCGGTTGCGGGAACGAATCTCGCAAGAGGCAAATCTTTGTGTGCTAGTGCTCAGCATTTGAGCATTTGTACCTAAGTCATGGATGTTTATAAACGTAATTAAGTATGTTTATCCGTTATCTAGTCGCCAAAGTACAAGCTTTGCTTAGTTAGGGGTAAGATAATTGATGTGATCGTGAAAACAATTAATTTTTTTGTATAAAAGTATAAAAACCGAACTGACAAGTAAAATAAATCATTAAAATAGAGCTGGAATACAAATTCACGACATCTTTAAATTGACAAGTTTTTTTAACTTAATTTCACAATTGCTACCACCCATAATAAGAGTTGTTCATATTCATACCACTTCCAACTGGCCAATCTGGAAGTCAAGGCTCATGTTCAGCAGTGGGCATCCTATGACCGAAATGGTAATGATGATGATAATATTCATGAGGAGAATAAACCATAGACGTGTGTATCACACTACTTTAACAGCCTGTCTAATCCAATTCGCTTTGTACTATCATTGTCTGATAGTTACAAAATAACTATTTTAAGATTTATGTTCCTAAATTGTAGTTCATTGCAAATAATGTTGCAACAGACTGCGATTTTATATAGTAATTGCAATTTAACTTCAAACCCCACATAATTAGTCCCACTAAACTTAATAAAAGTTTTTGTTGTGGTTAAGGTAATCGATTTATTGATGCAACTGTTCACGTCTTATTATAAATCCAATTCTGATGCTATCATAAGATGTATTAATGTGTAGTTATTATAAATAGAAAATTGTTGTAGATTCTTTAAAGTCAATCGTTACAGCTTCTAAACATGATGATTAATAGAATATTATTAACCAATACTGCCAACAATTAATGCACTAATTATCTTGCCACTTACAGATCACAGCTTGCATTATAGCGACTAGATATCGAATTAGATATCGAATTGACATATGTACTTAAATACATTATATGGTATCACGATCCTGGTTTTTTTGACCGACCGGGAATTGAACCCGGGACCTCAGAGATAGCGACACCAAGTCCGGTATGCTCGCTTCTTGGCTACAAAGGTCGTTAATATACAATTTGAGAAATAAATATTGGACAACATCACATACTTTGCTCTGATCCTAAGGTAAGTAGCTAAAGCACTTGTGTTACAGAAATCAGAAACAACGACGGTACCACAACACCCAGACCTAAAACAACACAGAAAAGTTTTTTACATGGACCCGGCCGAGAATCTAACTCGGCTCTTCACAGATGGCAATGCCAAGTCCGGCGTATTCACCTCTCGGCTACGGAAGTGGTCAAAAATAAGTTGTTGTTTCTGCGCACCAGAATCAAGAGGTTTTGCGTGGTTAGAGTTACATGTTGTATAACTAGTTGACTAGTCTTCTGAGCCAGCAAAGACGTGCGTTTGGATGTGATTGTTCAAATCATGTGTTATTTTTATAAGTGTTGTTACATGATACATAAATCAAAAACGTAGTCATCAATCCTACGAAGCATGTTGACTCATAATCATGGATGAAATTACATACAGAGCAAAACTGTGTCGGGCTTTCTAAAAGCAGGAAGGCATCGTCTAAAACATCATTTTTGATTATGTCACATCTCTCGATAGAGTCTCGTTATAAGCATAAAGTTTAGATAGATGAGATGAGAGATAGAGATGGTAAGTCTTGTAATTGGATTCTATAAATCAATAAACGCATGTTATGAGACGTGTAAATAGGTTTAAAAGGGGTCATTATCATCATCATTTCAGCCATAGGACATCCACTGGTGAACAAAGTTCTCCCTTAATGACATCATTGGGGGGATTGCCAGGCCTCCCTCAATGGCATCATCGATTGCCAATACTCGCTTGGCAGGCGGGTTGGCGAGCGCAGTTTTTTATAAGATTTCGCACGAAGACGCTGCAGCCGTCTCGTGCTACAGGAATTAGTCGCCTCGTACGACACGCCACCTGTTGGCGGTGGGGAAGTGTATTCTTTACGGCTGTCCCCTCACGGCACATAGAAAGGATGTGCTATTATAATAGTTGTTGCATAAGGCCTATATACAGGGTGGTAAGTTTAGATTAAGTTATCGAGATAAGTCTTGTATTTGGATTCTATAAATCAATAAACGCATTTTATGAGACGTGTAAATAGGGTTATAAGGAATGAGCTATTATAAAAGTTACATAAAGCCTACATACAGGGTGTACCGTAACTCAAGAATAACCTAGTAACCATATATTTTATACAATATCATAATCAACAAATTTTGTTTTATGACTTTTAAAAATATGAATTTATTAATCTTTCTATACAAATTCAAATGACTGTTTGGTATGGGAAACGATAAATCATCATAATTTCAGCCACAGGACGTCCATTGACGACCTCCGTAGCTGAGAGGCGAGCATACTGGACTTTGTGTCGCTATCTCTGAGGTCCCAGGTTCGATTCCCGGTTGGTCAATGTAGAAAAATACTTTTCTATATTGTCTCGGGTGTGTTGTGGTACCGTCGTTGTTTCTGATTTCTATAACATAAGTGCTTAAGCTACTTACCATAGGATCAGAGCAATGTATGTGATGTTGTCCAATATTTATTTATAACTAGCTGACCCAGCTAACTTCGTTCCGCCAATTCGTTTGTATGGGAAAATAAAATAGCTGTTTTACTACTTTTCTTGCATTTTTTAAATATTTTCTCACCTTTTAAACCTTCTCTGAACTTTCACAAATATTTCAAGATTACAATTAGCCAAATCGGTCAAGCCATTCTCGAGTTTTAGCGAGACAAACGAACAGCAATTCATTATTATATATATAGATATAGATAGATAGATACTCTTTATTGCACACCATACAAGTAAAATGCACATGAATTTTACAGAAAGATGTACAATTTAGGCGGTCTTATCGCTAATAGCGATCTCTTCCAGACAACCTTTAGGTAGAGGACAACCATTAAAGAAAGGGGAAGGTGTTGCAGAGTTCTTAAAATTCTTACCTGATACAAATAGGATTGCATAAATTTATAGCATAGACGTATACATACAGTAATAAATAAATAAAAATAAAATAAAATAAATACATAACAATAATTATACATACATACACTAAACATGCATACTACTTGATATATGCGAGGAGATGTCGAGACTAACAGTGACCAGTAATATTCTAAGATATAAAGGCAGTTTGTGTCAAGAAGAAAGAAAGTGTGCTTTAAGCCGATAGATAAAGATATAGATACAGATATAGATATAAATATAGATAGTTGACACCAGTGGGGACCCAAGGGCTGGCAGCTACCTCGCACAGCGACTAAGCATCGCAATCCAGCGAGGTAACGCTGCCAGCAACTTGGGTACCCTTCCACGAGGACCATTTTTATAATTCTCTATTTTCGTAGTTTTTATTTCTATATAGTATTTCATAGATGTATATATTATTTAAAATTAGTATAATTATTTTATAGAATTAATAATGTGTAATAATTGGTTGATAATGGTTTGTGAAATAATAAATATTTTAATATAGATATATATTATTTATTGCTGAACACAGGCCGCCCCTAGTGATTTTCACATGAATCGCAGCATAAGACGTCCACCCTTAAGTTTGACAGACGACCTGGTAAAGGTTGCTGTTGCTGGATGAATAAATAATGTTATAATTTAATAATTAAATCCTACGGCTGAAATGATGATTGTCACCTGCCTGCCTAGCATGAGCACTAAAAACACGATATGATATGATATGATATAGCGAAATATCGACACCAACTGTAAAAATATAATAGATATAGCCGCCATGTTGAATCGCCGTCACATATTAAGATCGCTGTTTCGATAAAAAATTAAAATGGCGGCTAATTCTATCATATTTTTATAGTTAGTGTCGATATATCGCTATATCATATCATATCATATCGTGTTTTTAGTGCTCATGCTAGGCAGGCTGTTCTTGTAATTTTGAAAACTAAATTGATAATATTTAAATAATTTGACTCTAAATTAACTTTAACACATACGTTGCTAAACGCACCAATAATTATGTAAAATCATAATCTTGTTATGTCCGGATGCACTAATTGCAAATTCAACTAGGGTTGCCAACTGTAATAAATTTTGTTTCAGATTAATTTTAATAGATCTGCGATCTGCGAGCATTTGTTATCTAATGACAGAGTTAAAGTTAAGCCAAATGTTTAAATCTATATGTATAAAAGAAAGTCGGGTTAGTTACACCATGTATAAGTCAAGAACGGCTAGATCGATTGTTATGATTTTTAGTTTGTTGGATTTGTCTCCGCTCCGAATAGCAGAATAACTAATAAAAAATCTGAAAAATTTACAAAAAAAAAATAGGGCGGTACGAAGTTCGCCGGAAGTGGGACAGCCCGTTAATAAATAAATAAAAATACCATTACTGTACTTTTATATTTTAGCTCTTTGACTGGAGAGTGATTTTATTTTATTTAGGCATATCCTGTTTATTATTCAAAATGTCATCAGTAATTTTGTAACGCGCTGAAAGATGGATTTACATTTTCTTTGTTAGTCGTCTTTAAATTAGTTGGTTGGTTAGATAGTTGTTGGTTATTAAGAACTTGGCGGATGTGTCATACTTTAAAAAAAAAGACATAATACTACTTTGTGACAGCGAGTTACGACGTTATTCTAGGTGACAGCCCTATATTCAGCTGTCTCGCGCGGTGGGGGGAGGGGTTACAAGGACGCGTGCGCAAGTAAAAGTGGCACCGGTTCGCATTGGGCGTGCCGCGGCGTGATAGTTTTACCTTGTTTATGGTTGATAACCGTCGAAAAATACTTTTTGGTGTTTCCAAAAAAAAAACAAAAGAATTAAGGAATCTTTGAAAAATTACAATCCGTCCTGTGCAAAAAATTTGAATACCAGAAGTTGTTTTATAAATAAACTGTTTTCTTACGATCAAATAAACAAAACAAAGCAACGGGCCAATCTGGCAGTTACTGAGGGAGGCCTATGTTCAGCAGTGGATGTCTATGGCTGTAATGATAATGATGAAATAAGAAAAACCAACCAACAAAAACCTAGACCGTAGCATGTCCTACGTATTTTACCAAGAATTCATAAAAACTTAACCGATTCCTATTTGCATTTTTGTTAAAAAACACAAATTAATTACTCATAACCTTTGACTTTTTGTTTTATGGAGTAAAACATTATCAATTCTTTTCCACGCGACAGTAGTCATGGAGCTGGTACGAGTATAGAATGCTTTCGGAGAAACATGATTTGAGAATAATTTCGTAAGAAACTGTTTGCTACTATTATGGTAGATAGATAGATAGATAGAAAAATACACATGATTTTTACAGAAAGATGTACAATTTAGGCGGTCTTAACCTTTAGGTAATTGATGATAATTAAATCAATGTTGGACAACATCACATACATTGCTCTGATCCTAAGGTGAGTAGCTAGAGCACTTGTGATAAAGAAATCAGAAACAACGTCGGAAACAATAACTAAAATGAAACATAGAAACATCAACTACAAATTTTACTAAATATTTTTTTTATTTTTAGTCTTTAATCATCGCTTTGGATTTTTTTCTTATCACTATGTAACGTCGAAAACAAAGTAATGTATGATTCTGAATTTTACAACATATTGATATCTTCGATCCCAGTTTCTTGCATTCAAGAAGGTGACATTACGAAACAACTGGTTCAAGTTGAAACTTGCGTAGGTATCGGTTATAGTCATAATTGGTTTAAACTGGGACACAGGAAAGATCAAACGTTTTGTCAAAGAAACTGTTTTGTAAATATTTATAGTTGTCAGTGAAATAAGTTGTACTAAAAATACCGTTTTTATTTCCTGAGCGAGATTATATTTATTTATTTATTTATTCATTCATTTAATTAGATAATATTTGACGGTTAATTTGAATCATCATTTCATTCTGCAATAAGTTTTTTAACACATTGAGCGCCATGGTGGGCACCCGTGACCTCCAAACAATAAATGTTCTATTGTGTCTAGTTTCATGTCAGTCAAAGGCTTAACTATAAGCAGAACTAGTGTGACATTATTTTTAGTTGGAGTATTTTAAAATTTCTATTAAAGAATAAATGATATGAAATAGAGATTATGACTCAAATGTAGAAAACCAGAAAGTTGTTTATTAACTTCAAAGAAACAGTAAATAAGGATAAAATCCGGCGGAATGATAGATCTGACACTAAAGGTAGTATCTCATAGTAAACTACTCAATCACGTTATCAAGTATATTACATTTAAAATTGTACTTTATTACCAACATCTAGAGTCTACATTTAACTAAACGTTACCTATTACGTATCTTTAACAAAAACTGTCGTTCCTATTTGTCAAGTGCAATGTTGCGTAACTGGGCGGCCCAGATTCATTTAGTTCATTCTATAATGTTAGTTCAAAGTATACTTTAACCGTCTTAGACCGGATTCGACCAAGCTGGTGTAAGTTTTAACTTGAGAGTATACCACTGCTTAATCTAGAGTAAGCTGATTTTTCATTCTACCAACCACTAATCTATGAAAAATATTGAAACGGGCGATTTTGCCAGAATTGACACTCTATTATCCTACAAAATTAAAATGTTGTGGCATTTCAAGTCAACCTAGAAGAAATGGATTACATGTAATTTGATAGGTTTATCAATTCGCTGATCGTTCACTCTTGAACTACAGAATAACAATACCGAGTATAGCGTATTGCTCGAAAAACGTAATCAAAGTTATCCAAGGGTAAATTCAAGGTGTAAAATTATACCCGTAATAGTTATTCTGGTATATCTTTGTGTTTGGTCGAATCGGCCCTTAGACCGGATTCGATCAAGCTGGTGTAAGTTTTAACTTGAGAGTATACCACTGCTTAATCTGGAGTAAGCTGATTTTTCATTCTACCAACCACTAATCTATGAAAAATATTGAAACGGGCGATTTTGACAGACAGTGTATAAATTATACTGAGAATAACTAAATGTCAAAGTTGTCACTTGTCAAATCCACTCTTGTCGCCTAGAAACTGTCAAGTTGTTTAATTTACCATTGGCATTCTGTTATCCTACAAAATTTAATTGTTGTGGCAATTGATGACAACCTAGAAGAAATAGATTACATGGATTTTAGTATCCATTTTGTTTTATTTTATTTAAGGAGTGTCCTTTCTTTATTCACCCTGTGAACATATTCTTCTTTTCGACTGTTACAAAATGTTAGCTCTTTTGCGTTCCGACGGCAGAATATTTTTTTTTGAGTAATCTATTTTTATTTTAGAACGCCCGTAGATAAGGGATAAGCTCTTTAAACAGTATTACTTCAACCTTGTTTGATAGAGTTTGGCGTATAAACAATACTGCTTACTTATTGTTTACAGTTCATAGTTAGGCTTCCAGTTTTAGGATAGGAACCGAAACATATAATTAGGTTTTCTTAATTTTGTGGGAATTTTATATTAAATACCTTTAACACTTGCTTGTTATACATTCGGTTCCCATAAAGTAAAGTGTGATGGTGTAACAATCATCATTGTTTGATTTGACGAGAAGAAATGTTCCATTTACTCACAGAGTTCATTGAACTTTAGCTGTATATAGTTCAAGCAATAGAAATACAATACTTTAATAAAAAAAATGTGTTATAGATATTTCTGTGTAAAAAAATAAGTACATAGTATAGAAAATAGGTGCCATGTGCCACGGCCGTAAAGAGTACACTACTCCACCACCAACAGGAAGCGTTTCGTAAGAGGCGACTAATTCCTGTAGCACGAGAAGGGCAGCAGCGTCTGCGTTCGAAATCTTGTAAAAACTACGCTCGCCATATGTGTTAATACAGGTCATAGTCTATCAGTACGCCAAACTTCATCAAAATCCATTCAATAGTTTTTGCGTGAAAGGGTAACAAAGATCCATACATCCTCACAAATTTTCATATTTATAATATTAGTAGGATAAACAAGTACAAAAAAATTAAAATATTGTATCAGTACTACATGAAAATTCAATAAAACATTAATTTTATTTAATTAAAGATGTAGCGCATATAAAAGACATCAACGCATTATATACTACGACCTCGTAGCAATCGTAGCAAGTATGCTACGACATGACTACGACAATTTAAATTTAATTAATTTAATAATTTTGTGAAATTATTTTAATTGGTTCGTTCGTTTTGCTTTATATTATATCTTCTCAGGGTACCTTAGTCATAACGAAACGTAAGCCTTCATAGTTGATTGGCAGATAATTAATTTAATATTAAGTCCGCAATTTTTTTTTTACGCCTGTGCAATATAGTTCAAATAAATAAATAGATATCCTGTTTAATTTCAATCAAAGCACTTTGACGACCTCCGTAGCCGAGAGGCGAGCATACCGGACTTGGTGTCGATCTCTGAGGTCGCGGGTTTGATTCCGGGTCGGTCAATATAGAAAAATAACTTTTCTATATTGTCTTGTCTGGGTGATGTGGTACCGTCATTGTTTCTGATTTCTGTAACACAAGTGCTTCGGCTATTTACCATACTTACTATGATCCACTATGATCCACAACCTAAATACATATTTTCGTCTCGTTTTAATCATATTATAGTAATGAAGCATTTTATTTTAACTTTTTTGTATCGTTTTGGAGTAATCGAGCATTTTTTAAATCTTTTTTGAACCGTTTGCGAGTAATGAAGCACTTTTTTGTCTGTTTTGTACCATTTTAGAGTAATGACTGCGATTATTACAAAGGATCAGTAATAATCCTAAACCACTCTGACCTATTGAAGTCAATGACCACATTAGAGCTAATAGTCGCACTAGCGCTGACTTGTTGCGGTTCACCAGCTTATACAACTCTTTTACGAGTTACTACTTTGAAGTTAGTTTTAATAAAGTATAGTACTTTATTGTTATTGGCCAACATTTAAGTGGTATTTTACGAGCCAAATAATTAGTAATAAGTATGTATTTTAAATATGACCAAGGTTGGTATTATTAGAACTATTTTTTATTATTATTTTGACCACCTTTGTAGATCGAGAGGCGAGTATACCGGACTTGGTGTTGCTATCTCTGAGGTCACAGGTTCGATTCCCAGTCTATATAATAAAGTGTGCCGTGTGAGGACGGCTGTAAAGAATAGACTTCCCCACCGCCAACAGGAGGCGTGACGTAAGAGGCGACTAATTCTAGTAGCACGAGACGAGCAGCAGTGTCTGTGTGCCAAATATTCTAAAAAACTGTGTTTGCCAACTCGCCTGCCAGCGAGTATTTGCAATCCCCCCCTCTTTTCAGGGAGGTCTATTTCCGCAGTGGACGTCCTACGGCTAAAATGATGATGATGATGATATAAAAGTTATTTTTCTACATTAACCTGACCGAGAATGGAACCCAGAACCTCAGAGATTGCAACACCAAGTGCAGCGTGCTCTTCTCTCGGCTACGGAGTTCATCAATTAATATAAATATCTGTAATAAAATATCATCTTTATTTTCCAAGTTACAAGGCAAAAATTGCCAAGGGCGTCTACCAGTACACCCAGACCCAAGCCAATTTAGAAAAAAATGTTTTGAAAAAAAATGGAAAATCACACCACTAAGTCAATTGTGTTGTCTAACTACATATCTGTCTATCACTATCACTTAAATTAATTCCATAGACCTTGTTTTGTGCCAAATCAATTTAGTACAGTGCTTCGTGAGTAAAAAAATAAAAGCTAATCGGATATTTTTTTTCACGCATAAATTATTATCGAGATCAATTTGTCTCGGCACAGAATCGGAACTAAGGTCGCGACCTCGATACACTTTTCATTTAACAATTCCTAATACGTTACTTAGTGAGAATTTTGGTAGATGCCAATTTGCATATTATTATATTATTATTGCCGTAATATATGGCTGTCAAAGCTTACAATCACTTGCCAAACTACATAAAAACCCTCCAAGGTAAAAAGTATGATAGTGTATTAAAGAAGTTGTTAATTGACAAATCGTATTATAATTTAAAAGAATTCTTTGATGATAAATTGTAGTATATACTCGTAATTGTAAGTTGACTAAAATGGGATTATTGACTGACAAGCCTTATCTTTGACATTAATTAATTTTAAATTTTGTTGACATCTTCGCAATTTATTAATTTCAGCATTTGTGTTATTCAGTTTGACATAATTTATTGTGACAATTTTTAGTTATTTTTGCAATGATTATTATTTTGTGTTTTTCCTTTTTAATAGAATTCGAATACCTTTATAATGTTTAAAATGTATTAATTTAAGATTTTATTATTTTTAAAATTCGTGAATGCCTTAGTAGGTCATACTGTAACAAAACGAACATCTTTGATACCTTTATTGTGTGGACTACTGGTACTGTATGAAAGTGAATAAATGAATTATGAATTATCATTCGATGTGAGGTTAGATTGACATATTAATTATTATCATTACTTTTACAAAACACGTGATAAATAATTCTAGCGATAAGACCAACCAAATTGTGTTAATCTTAATTAATTAATTAAAACTTTATTGCTGATCAGAAAAAAAAACATACAACGCAAACAAAACAAAAACCTTAGCCTAACCTTATTCTATCGATCGACTGGTAGAGGCCTGATGGGGCATGCTCTACTAACTTAATTACTCACTTAATTTCCTCTGCCCAAAGGTTGTCTGGAAGAGATCGCTTTTGGCGATAAGGCCGCCTGATTGTACATAACTGTGTCTTGTTTGTAATAACCTTTAATGTTTTTGTGCAATAAAGTGTCTATCTATCTCTACTAGGCGACCGTTAGGCTAGACAGAAATAAATAAATAAATATTGGACAACATCACATACATAGCTGTAATACTATGATAAGTAGCTTAAACAATTGTGTTACAGAAATCAGAAACAACGACGATACCACAACACCCAGACCCGAGACAATATAGAAAAGTTATGTTTTCTTCATTGACCGACCGGAAATCGAACCCGGAATCTCAGAGATAGCGACACCAAGTCCGGTATGCTCGCTCTTCGGCTACGGAGGTCGTCTTAAATGTTTTGCGAAATTCGATAAACGAGATACAAATCTTTAAAAAAAAAGCATGTACTACACACATAAATAAATAAACTGAATTCTATCATCATACATAAATTCATTATTATCATTTCAGCCATGGACGTCAATTGCTGAACATGGCCTAGTTAACCTGTCATTTCAAATGATATGACATATGGATATCGAAAAAAAACATATAATGACACACGAATATCGAAAATACATAGTAAGGCGAGAGAGTTCCCTGTTTCTTCGCAGCGCTAATAAATAATTATCCGGAAGCCTTAATTTTTTTTTCAAATAAATAAGAATATGGAAAAATAACATCTATCTTAATAAACTTGCAACGGCCAAACTGCGTTACGTACGTATTTTACGTATAATTTTAATTTAAAAAAAAACACAATTAGGAAATCGTATGATAATGGCTGGTCTATTTAGGGCGTCAACCTTCTAACTTCATTACCAATGTATTAACAGTTTAAAGGATAGTTATAAGGCCAGTCAAATTAGCGATCAACCTTTTTATTTATACTTTCCAATTTTCATGATATACTTATTATGTTAACATCACTGAAGTAATAGAAACTGAGATAATTGCGTAAACATTTTTTTTCAACCTTTGACCTCAAATAACATACGATGCGGACACGAGATTTTATGAGACTTTTAAAACAACTTTTAGAACGCCAAATTTTATATACGAAAATTCAGTTTATTATCTTTCCTAATTTATAATTATTAGATGAAACTAAATTTCTTATATTTCAAGTATTTATGCTAAGTTATAATAATAATAATAATATAACGCTTTATTTGTCGCAAAAAAATATTACAAAATTATACATGCATACAATTTTCATGTCTTAATATAATAAATAAGTAGCACATTATTTTACATTAATGAGACAAATAAGTCTACGACTCAGCTAATGATGTTGGGAATAATCCTTACATCGCTGGTATTCTGCCGTAGCCTTCAACTAATAACAACAAGATTATAAAACTTTCTTAATAATTAAAGTAAAGCATAAATTCATTATAATAGAGAAATAAATTTTTCTTATCTTATTCCGAGGTTGACCTCTTTTTTATGCTAAAGTGACTGGACTATGGCTTTAGTATTAGCTTGTCCAATACTCTTTGCGTATTACGTTTGAGGTTTTATGCCCAAGAAAAAGCGTAAAAACACGTAGCGAGCGTGGAATAATTTGTGTTACGGAGATAGAAAATTATCTATTAATGCGTCAGGAAGCAGTCCAGTGGTTCCGGCTGGACTTCGATTCCGACTAATGACATGTTAAAACCGACAATTATACTAGTCTGTCATTTTGTATAGGTTCTGGCGCACCTTCAGTAGTGCACAGTCCGTCAAAAGCAAAAGGCAATTGTAATTTTAAAATAATAATACATGGTGTCGCTATCTCTGCGGTATCAGGTACGATTCCCGATCGGTCACTGTAGAGAAACAACTTTTCGATATTGTCTCCGGCCTGGGTGTTGTGGTACCGCCTTTGTTTCTGATTTCTGTAACACAAGTGCTTCAGCTACTTGTCATAGGATCAGAGCAATGTATGTAATGTTATCCAATATTTATTATTATTATTATCTATGTAAAAAAGAAAAATCAGAAAATCACTGGGGGAGGCCTATGTTCAGCAGTGGGCGCCCTTTGGCTGATATGATGATGATGAAACAAGAATTTGAAATAAGTTTGTTAATCGCATTAGCTATTGATTTACTGACATTTCAAATATACCTCAGTTAAGTGATGTCACCTCAGTCACAGCCACAGGACGTCCTGTCAAAGCGACCGCTGGGCATTCTCGAGCATGTCACAATTTGTATTACGACATGCCACGTAACATGACCATTGTCAAGTAGGACTCGACCTTACAGACGAAAGTGAACTCTATCGTACAGAAGTTTAAGTAAATTATCGAATACTGATAACTTGGTAGTTATTTAAAGTTATGGATTACTGTTTAAATTTAAATTTATTGACTGTAAAGAAGGCATTACAGTAATAACTGGAAACGAAAAAGCATTTAGATAATTGGATAAGAAGACTTAGTTTCAAAGTTCATTTATTGCATTCATGAGTACAATTAGGTAGGTAACAATTGCAGTGTAGAGAAGCACTTACACCATGAAGCCTATTTGGGCATGGCAAATCACAAATTAAATTAAATTATATATATACATTATAAGAAACCCATTTGTCTAAAATATATTATGTCGCTATGAAAAGTACTAACTCTGGCAGAAATTGATTTTATATAAACTTAAATACATCATAAATATGTATTACTGTTACACACTCACTGACAGGTTTTGAAGTGGAACAGTTCCAAGGAAATGGTTTAGCTGAGTTTTCGCTATATAGTTAAAATCTCGTAAGACCATACTTTGATTATAAATGTAATATTATAGATCATTATTAAATGACGCATTAACAGCACAACGGATTCAGCTGAAAACTGGTCCTGTCTTCAAGACAAACATCATAGAACGCAATAAATATATTGAATTGAATTGAATATTTCAGCCGTTCACTGTTACAGCTGAACCAGGTCATTGATCTCCAAAGGGAATCTACAGAGTCCTTAGTTCACAAGAAACTTTCCAAGATTAGATTTGGTGCGTCAATACAACTTGTTTAAAAAGTTTTATTTTAAGCGCTTTTTGTTTATGCTTTATCCTAAAAACTAAATACGAAGTCAAAGTTGGTGTGATTATAGTCTAGACCATAAAATAAAGTATTAGTGAATACAAACCGGTTAAGGGTGAGTGTGCGTTAAAAATCCCGAGCGATATACAACCGAGTATGTGCCCGACTCGGACTTTACTATTTTTTCATCAAATTAGCAGGTTTTAACACCTCTTCACGTATTATTTACGTTGCCTAATCAGATGAATTCATTAACCAAATTCCAGTTTTAGGCATAATATCTCGGTCACTGTATATATTTACTGCAACTTGGACCGTGTTTGTCTTAATTAATTTCATATTTTTCAAATCATTTTTTTGATTTAGGAATGTGTTAATTGTTATAAAATTATGTTACATGTTTGTTACATTTAATACTCTTTTAAGTATCTAATAGTAGTGGACTTCCTTAAAAACCAATTGGCGATGATCATGTTATTTTGTTCATAATTAAATCCCCCAATCGATATTTTAGATAGTGTATTAAAAAGGCAAATTTAAAAACAACAGAAACTCTTTTATTTTAAATTAACATTATTTTTAAAATACAAATCATAAGATTTTATGCTCCGTTTGTCGACAAACACTTATTTCCTAGTATTTTTTTTGTAATTTAGAACATGATAAAATAATTTAGGCGGCCTTATTGCTAGAAGCGATCTCCTTAAGACTTCAAGTGGAGGAATGCTGAATTAAAATTCTAGGTGTTATAGTACCGTCGTTGTTTCTGATTTCTATAACACACGTGCTTTAATTACTTATCTTAGGATCAGAGCAATGTATGTGACGTTGTCCAGTATTTATTTATTTGTATATGTAATAAGTTGCGAGCATAATCTAGTATAAATTGTTTTCGAAATCCTTGACCTATTTGTCAAAATAATTCGGGGCTATACCCCATATTACCGCAATCGTGACGCGAACGCTACGTAAGGCGTTCTCGATAGCGCCCGAGCGTTTCCCCTTTCGCTCTCGGCGACCTCCTTCCGGGCGAAAGCGAATACGTCACGCGTTGCGCAGCGGTGCGCGTGCGCATATCGATGGGGAATCGTCCTTCATTACTAATCCTAGTATTAATAAACGTGGTGACATTACATGGAAACATGTTTACCGTGTTTTTTGTCCTAATGAGACATTTGGCTAAAGGAATCAAAATGAGAATTCATTTTACCAGTCTCCTAGCACAATCAAACCCAAAACTAAATTGACTTAATCAGAAATCGAAAACAAACCCTTAGCTTACAGAGCGAATCAGCGCTCCACTAAGCCTATTGGGTCAATAAAATCTCATGGGAATGGTTTATGTGTGCAGAAAATTTAAATGCAAAATGAAAAATTATTATGTAACAAATGTAACCGCAATCTTAAAATCAAACTGGCTAAGACCACACAATATGTACAATCTGTTGTTTTACTAGTCTCAAGTTCCCATACACCACCATATGGCGAACGAAATGGTGTATGAAGGTCACCCCTTTTACTTTTCAAGGGTTGACCTCATTATGGAAAAAGATAAATTTTCTTCTATATTGTTTAATTATACAAGTATACACGTGTTAGTAATTTTTCTCTTACATTTATTATAAACGGACAAGTCCTGTCAGCTCTAGCCCATACTAAAACAGTGCGGTCACAGTTTAAATAATGGCGGAGTTTTTGTCGAACAAAATAAATGACATATCTACTCTATAAGCTATGTGCTCCATGTTTTAAGATGTCCAGTATTCCGCTATATGGACAATTCTTAAACAACGTAATCAACTTTTTGCTGCTGCAACACTGCTTACTGTATTAAGAATGTGTAATACTCCTGTGTTTATTACGTTCTGTGCATTTGTACTATATTTTGTGGCAGCGAAATAAACGTCATTCATTCATTCATTCATACAATAACTTTTATTAGGGAGCAATATCAAAACTTAAAAAAGACGCTCCATTCAATCTAACGCGCTATCTTAACAATGATGCACGCAGAATCTATAAAATCTTAATTGTATAGTTACATTTTTGTAAGTGTCATATTCATTTGTACATCATTGTCATTATTGTCAGATTCATTTGCAGTCGGAAAGTGGGTAGTTTTTAATCAGAGTTGGTATCCGTTAACGTTTTTATACTTGATTTACTTCGCGGGCCGTTGAAGTTGAGTGCATTTTTAAGTCAATGACATAATATAGATCTCACAGACCATCTGTCTCTTTTACCCAGAAAAACACTGTACTTAAGTTTTTATACAAACTTAGCGGTACAAACCGGGAATTGAACGGATGACCTCATAGATGAATATTTTCACAAGTCTACACTATAAAATAAATAAATAAAAATAGTAAAACTAGAACCTTTTCCTTGTTATTTTATAATTGAAAAGAATTCCCAAGATGGCTAACAATATGTTAATTCTAAACGATATTTGCATAATTATTTATTCGTATCATTAACAATGACGTGAGAAATTTCCGTACATGGTTATTGATGGGTCAATCAAGTGTTTCATAATGTTGCTATCCTCGACAATATAACGCAATCACCTTAAGTGAGGAAGGCTTACCAACTTCATTAATAGGTCAAAGAACTTAAATGAAGGGCGCGCTTGAAGGTGTTCTGCCTTTTTGATGTGATATTTACTCGTTCATTATAAGTAAATAAAATGACACTTTATCGTTGACATAATCGTTTTCATCTTTTTATATTAAGTTATTAAACAAGTCACCTTATTGACAAATGTAAGGACCCATATGGTAAAATGATAGCCCTTCCATCCCAGCGTGAATGCCGTAAATCCTGCTGCCTTTATCCCCCCTAGCATGACCACCAAACAAGATATGATATAGCGATTTATCGACACTAACTTTTTTTTAAATATGGTAAATATAGCCGCCATGTTGAATTGTTATCGAAACAGCGATCATAACATGTGACGTCACAGGCACGGCGATTTAACATGGCGGCTATATCTATCATATTTTTACAGTTATTGTCGATACACGATATATCACTATATCGTGTTTAGGTCGTCAGGAGCAGACCCTATAAAAATGATAGCCGCGTAATGGCAATTGCAACGACGAGTACTCGTAAATAGCATGATCAATGTTCTTCTCATATGTTATAGCTTTGATAATGGCATCACTCTAAATTGTAGCTTTAATATTTTGTATCTACAAACACACTCTGCCTGCCTAGCATGAGCACTAAAACACGATATAATATGATATGATACGATATAGCGATATATCGACACAAACTGTAAAAATATGATAGTTAAAGCGGCCGTGTTGAATCGACGTGCCGGTTACGTTACATATTATGATCGCTGTTTTGATAAAAAATCAAATTGGCGGCTATATCCATCATATTTTTACAGTTGGTGTCAATATATCGCTATATCATATCATATCATATCGTGTTTTAGTAGTCATGCTAGGCAGGCAGTCTTCAATTCCTCCAGTAAGAGTACGGTTTAGTAGATGACGGTGATCTTCACCATCAAATTAGCGCGTAAAATGTGGGACTTGCACTCTTGCAGTCGGAACCACTCTCTGCATAGAGCCCGATTTACTAAAGAAGAGGTAAACATAGAGGTCCCAAACTACTGGTAAATTTGATTAAGTGGAGTGCATAGGAAAGTTATGCGAAGTGAAACTTGAATCTCAAGATAATGATTCGCTATAAAAGCCCTCTGCCCCGTCTGGGGAACGGACTGTGGTTTTAAAAATCGTAATGTCTGTTGTATCTACTAATAGACTGGTAAAGAGTTTTTTTTGTCATCTTATTTGTTTTACAACGACTTTTATTGTATCAATTGTAAAAATCAACTCTAAATTGCCCAACTTTTGTTAACGTCTTGCCTGATTGTGATCAAATATTTGTCTATTGTTTGAACAATTTTACCAATAAAGTAACTATATACTAAGATATTTATCAGTAACTTTGATCGATGCAATCGTACTTATTTATTAAGTTTGTTAAATCTTTCGCCCGTTCGCCTTTTACATCGCAAAATTGCATTCTCACTCACAAGATATCAAGGTCGACATAACAAACAAATCACCCAATTTCACGCAAAATCAATACCTATTGTCAAAAGAATAAGTAATATTGGTATGAATTTTATAACAATGTAAAATGATTTGCACTTTTGTGGTTAATTTTCAGATAAAATTGAAACGAGGTCAACCTTAAGAGCAAGGTTTAATTTATTTTACTTCCTAATTGACGTTTACAGTTCATGTACTTACGTGGAAGTGTGAAGTCATGACATTTTAAATGTTTGCCAATTTTTGTGGGTAATGTTTTTATTATTGAAATGTCAGGCACTCTGTTGGATTATTCGCTAATGATAAGGTTAAGGGGCGAGTTATGACACGAGAATTTAGCTATGAGATGACCTACTCAGGATTAATTTCTCAATATTCTAAAGATCTGACAGATAATATTTATACCGTCTCCTGTAATAGTAACACAAGTATAATTATCGAAATATTTATCCCAGTTTACTTTTAGGTTATGCATTGATAATGTCAGTCAGCTAATTCAAAGTTTTTTTTTACAAATCATAGGTAATTAGAGAATTAGCACGATTTTTCTTATAAAAATGGAAGTTTTTTTTACAAAATATAGGTAATTAGAGAATTAGCACGATTTTTCTTATAAAGATGGATTTCAATGTTAAAATAATAATATTTACGCTTTATTTTGACTCAAATCCAATATCTGCTCATTACACTCAAACAAAATCAGATTTTGTCCTTTAATACGTCTCTACAAAATTATCGTTGTTTGTTAAATATAAATAAAGATGCAGTCTAAAGAAGAATAGGTATTCCATGTAAATAAAGTAGAAATACAAGACTTTTTAGCGGCGCCTGCTATAATTTCAGCATGCGACATAGTTTAAGTGAGTGGCGACTTGCGCCGGCGCAGATATCAAACCCGTTCTGCGCATGTGTGTGTGCGAAAGTGACGTGACGTAACACTCACGTAACTCTTGTGCCGAATGTAAATTATTCTAATGCTTGACCCACAGCTCTACTGTTTTTAAATGCAAGTTGACATGCTTTTTTTGTGCTTATTAGGTTGGAAATGGTTTTAAGATCTGTTTGAATAAAATGTGTGCCAACAGAGAAAAATGAGAGATGAGTTTACTGACCTCCATTTATTGTTAAAAAAATCTCGGAGTAATTAATTTATTTAAAAAAGACAAACATCTAGATTTTTGGTATCTTGTTAGTAAATTGCTTACTCAAACTTGATAATTGTTACTAGTAAGTTGCAAGTAACGTATATTTTAAGATAAATGAGTATTTCAGTGTTATTCTAGTGTTAATTTTTATACCATGGCAAGAAAACGACAATGCATAATTTCTGACAACATTTAAAAATTGTCTCTTTCTATCTGTTGAAGCTTAGACATTATAAATATTGTCAAGCTTTTCAGTATACCTACAACATATATGGTTCGAGAACAGGTGTGGTGGGTACTGACCAATATAAGTCCATTACGACATTTATGTAATTACGCAAGTTTATTTTTCGATATTATGAGATAAGAGCCGTGACAGTGCATAACGAACCTTACAAAGCGGTCAAGTGCGGTTTTTTGGCACAATCAGATGTACATTTGTGTAGAGATAAATGTTATTTAGTCATAATAAGCAATGCAAGTTATCTTGTCACAGTGGTTGCTAGTTTGTTTGTAAACGAGGAAAAATATTCCGGCTTTATCATTGTTATTATATAAAATTAATGGCTACACTGTTCACTCGTCTAAGAACGACTCCTGATTGATGTCAATTATGGTGTTCTTTGTGAATTGATGACATTTAAAAGATTTGTACAATTTGTTTGGCGATCGAGGAAAATATCGCGAGTAAATGACTTTTAGCGCCACAATGTCTTGTTTTCAACAAACTTTGCGCAGCTGCTATATTGAGCCCCTAACTCATCTTGATCATCATTTTAGCTACTTTATTCTCACTGCAGGGTATAGGTAAGCCTCCTGCTTAGAGCGTCACGTACAAATAACGGCAGGTAAACCTACCCAAAAAATGCAAAGACCTCGTCATTGAACTGATTTTCAGCTTTAAGTCCAATACGTAGAGAACAATATCAATTGAGAAAATTTGACGTTTTGTGGTAGGTTAACGAGCTGTTGTCTGTACTACGTTCCTATGCTAATCAAGTCCAGCCAATTCCCGTCATTCTGGTGATATCACCCGTCCCTCAAGAAGACGCCCAAAACCACTTTTTCTCATTTGCGACCACCATTCCAAATTACTACTGGTTAGTACGAAATCAGTATAAAGACTTTCAAGTCGTTTTCTTAGATTCTCAGATAATCTTACAGAAAACCTATTAGGATCAAATTAATTCACAAACAGCCGCCGATATAACTTAGTTAAGCAACAGTTATATGACCACTCATCAGTCAGTCGGCTAGATCCATGGGCTAGATCTATTCATATGACAGAAGGTATTCTTGATTAATAGAGTCATGTCTCGAGTCTTGCAATATTATGGAAATTTATGGTTATGTCAATACAAGTTTAATTGAAATTGCGCCAATTCACAAATGGGGTAAATAAGAACTTGCATTTATAATGGACAGTTGGACAGTTTATTTATTTTTTCCAATCATCATCATCATCATCATTTCAGCCATTGGAGGTCCACTGCTGAACAAAGGCCTCCCACAATGACTGATTATAGGGGGGGATTGCCAATACTCGCCACGCTTGGCAGGCGGTTGGCGAGCGCAGTTTTTTTTATAAGATTCCGCACAAAGACGCTGCTGCCCGTCTCGTGCTACAGGAATTAGTCGACTCTTACAACACGCCTCCTGTTGGTGGTGGGGAAGTGTATTCTTTACGGCCATCTCCAAACGGCACAATTTCCAAATTTCAACAAAAAAAAAAACAATAAATATAAAAAATGCCCAGACAGCTCACCAATTGTCGTCTCGACAACCGTCTGGTGTAGTGGTTTGTGCTACGGACTACAAAGCCAACGGGTGCAGGTTTGAATCCTGCAAGAGGCGAATGTTTGTGTGATGAGCAATTGTACCTTAGTCGTGGATGTTTACCAGATAGTAGGTTTTGTCAAGTGCATTGCTTAACGACAACAGATTCAATATATTTCTATCCTAGTAGCAGAGCAATGGATGACTAAATCTCAGTCAATAATTGTAATTATCTCAGTAAATAATTGTAATTATCTCAGTCAATAATAATAATTATCTCAATCAATAATTATAAGCGTCACTTTTAGTTAGTTAGACTGTAATATACAATGACTGTTTTCGGGGTTTCGTAGTAAACTAGAAACCTAGGAAAAAAAGGCCAGGTTTAAGCCCTTAACCAGTAATTATTTATTCATTTGCACACCATAACGTTACAAGAGATAGAATAAATATACTAGAAAATAAAATGTATAATACGAGTGTTAAAACAGGGTATTATTATTTCATTGGTATGTAATGTATTAGATATCGTTTGCGGAGGGCCTACCATTATTACTCAATGCTCTGAATCTGAGTACAATAGAGCAAAGTTCAAGTTCACATAATGGCACAATACGCACAATTGTCGGCGATGGATACAAGATCAAGGCAAACTGAAGCGAACATACTGACTGACTTCGCACAGGTATACATTATTTTCTTTTTTTTTGTGGCAGCTAGTGGTGACTGAGTTTGTTCCGGCGTTTCTTCTCAGCACTTGCCAGATTGTCTGTCTTGTCACGAAGCGCTAGTAGGGCCCAAAAAAAAAGGAGACATGTTCTGCCCCATATGGGCCAATAATGTTATTATTGACGTTCATAAGTGGCAGTTTTCTGCCCTAAACTGAATAAATGATTTTTTACTTTGACTTTTGAACGGATAAATTACTAACTAAATCAACTTTTTTCTTTCTCACATTTACTTTTTTAAGGATAACAATTATAATACATTAGTTTTACAACACCTACCACGATTAAATACCACGATTATTTAACCTTCTATTAGCTGCATAAAACATTTAAACAGCAAGTTTATTCCATTTACAATAAATTAGTATGCCAAGCGATTCCGTGGCTCGGAAACCGTTGCGTGATCGAGTTAGCAAAGGAGCATCCGTGAGCAATTGTTTGGCAATACCACAGCCTAAACAGAAGAGCTAGGCGGTTGAATAAAGAAATATGTTATGTGATGTTGGTTTAAGGGAAACTTGTTTTAAGACGAGAGACCAGATCCTATGAACGCTATACAGGGGCGTAAACTTCGAGCTCTTAGAACCGTATTACTTTAAACATATTTTAGGTTTCGCTTAGTTCGATTCCTAGTTGAGACAATTTGGAAATATATTTTTCCAAAATAAAACTAAGACTGGGTGTGCTTATAGAGGTTCTTTGCAAAATTGATTATTTGCTGTCCTCGTGATTTAGAGGTGTTTATTTATTTCCTGATTCCTGATTTTTGCAAAAAATATTAAAGATACTGTAATATTTTTAGTCTATGGTTAAAAAACGTCAATGGAGCAACTGCTGTGTTGTCTTTTATGGTCTAATCAGCCATCCTCTTGTCGGAGATTACAATATTTTAACGAGTACTTTATGTATGCGAATCATCAGTGACTTAATTAAAAAAAGATATCAAAATATCAAATTGATTATTCAAATTAGAACAGTTTTAGCACAAGTATAAGTTTTATTCTGTTTTTATGTTAAATTATACCGAAGAAAGTAAATAATTTTATGAATAACAAACGAATATGCATTTTTACAACTTTTACTACGAATTATCTACATGCAAACTATAATTACGAAATGATCCAAGCTTTTGTTTGAATATTTAGACACTTAAATTCGTATTAAAATATAAATTACCGTCAAAGTCTGTATTTAGGAACTTTCTTTTAAATAAATAAAAAAAAAATGGACATCATCACATACATTGCTCTTATCCGGTATCACAACACTCGGACCCGAGACAATATAGAAAAGTTGTTTTTCTACATTTACCGACCGGGAATCGAACTCAGAGATAGCGACAAGTCCGGTATGCTCGCCTCTCGGCTACGGTGGTCGACAAGCAAAAATATTATCAACTGTAAGTTTAAAAAAGCAAAACTACTTACTATGTATAGGAAAAAGAAAAATTATCATGAACTTCTTCGATAAGTGGGTGGACAAGTGTTAGACAAAGTTTTAAATAAAAATGTAGTCGTACTTATTTAATTGATTTGTCGATTAAAAGATTCAAAGATTAATTATTCACCAAGACAAGAAAATAGGTTTACCATAGGGTCATATAAATGATGAACTACCTGTACCTAGAAGACTATATACATTTTATGACCAAGACAAGCCCATTCAATACAAAATTTTTATAATAATTGCCTGTCTTCTAAAATCGCTTCTAAGTTATTGCTACATTAATAGGTTTCGGCAAGGTAATTCAGCGTGTCTTTCTCCACGATTTTATCATAAACTGGAGCTATGTTGGCCAATATCCTACCACACCTTGTCCAACCTTGTATCTGAAGCAAGGATTTTATAAACTTGTTCTAAACCAAACTAATGTACTTGTTTAGTGTCTTTCTTAATTTCATTAAGGCAATCGTGTGGTATGTAATAAATAAATAATTAGGTATGCAACAATTGTCATATTTGCAGTAAGGAATTAACATTCTTCTGTTAAGAAGCATCAGTCAGCGAATTTTATCAAGAGCGTCTCCTAGCACACTCAGATCTTAGCCAATTTAAAAATGTTTAGTTTCTGAATTGATCCGAACTGGTAATCGAACCTGTTTGTTTTTAAGGCGAATAACCAGTAAGCATACCACTTCGCAAATCGACAATACGGTTTTCAGATTACTTCTGTTTTCTCATTAACTTCACACACTAAGTATAACTAGTGTTTGTAAACATGAGGTTTCTTTATGAACTTATATTTAATTGCACAAAGGTTAAAAAAATTAAAAACATATTATTTTATCGTTGTTCAAGCAATATTTGCAGTAACTTCAGTAGTGACAGAGTTCTTGCTTGCGCAGTGGCTTTACTTACGTTAACATTCCTTTAGAACAACGGAAGGTACCCTAAATGTTTTGCCACCAAATTACAAATGTTTATTAGTGTAAAATACATCATCATGATCACCATGTCAGCCTATTGCAGTCTACTGCTGGACGTAAGCCTCTAAAGAGTGCCAAGGAGGACGATCTCCCGCTTTTATCTAGCCACTGCCAGCAATCTTCCGAAGGTCATCGGTCCATCAAGCTGGGTCCTACACTACTTTTGCCAAGGCGCGGTCTCCACTCGAGAACCCGTTTACTCCACCTTTCATCGGTTCTGCGACAGATGTGGCTTTAGCGTTGGCTTGCTATATTTTTAATACTTCTGATAGTAATTCTGTTAGTGTGCGAAACTATTTCTTGACAAATACGCGGTCGGCAAACGTACACTAATACAAAATTATGTTGAGATAGGTTAGTTTCTAGGGCAAAATTGTTTGTTATCATAAACAAACACTTTAGTATTTTACACTTTTAAATTTTCATACACATGGTTATTATTTTTTCACGCAAACGCACTTTAGGAATATAATTTCGTGCTCGCGATCCCGACATTATACATATGCCATTCTTTTTGGCAGCATTCGCGTGCCATTGCGCAAGTCCAAAAGAGACCGAGGTTAACCTCTGTTTTGGCGAAAGTACCTTTAAGTACATGTTATAGTAATTGCCAACTTCTTAAAGAAACCAGATGAAATGAAGCGGAACAAATGAATTTGAACCTTATAATGAGAGACGGAGAAGATGCATTGTAATACCAATTTAATTTAGAGTTAGTTCTGGCTTTGACAAAATCCTTTGTCAATGAAAATAATGCAATGGTTCTTTTTTAATCGATTTAAATTATTTAAAACAATATGTGTTGTGTCTTATGTTCTCTCTTTTACTTGTCGGAGTTTATTCGACTATTTTCTTAAATGTGGCAAGTATAATTTATTACCTTGGTCTGTTCATCAGAATCTTCGTAATACTCAGACATTAGTCGTTCATTTTTATTTAACAAAACAAAGATTCTATAACTAAAAAGTAACTTAACATTTTTGAGAACTACTCGCGTGTAAAAAGGGTTTGGAAGACGTGAAGTAGTAACAATTCAAGGAGGGCCAGAGTTCACGGACTTACCCACATAACATATTTTAAAAATAAGATAATAACAGTGTTTCTTAACTATTGCTAGAGTATGGTACATATTCTTAAGTGTGGTTAAGGTCGGGACAGTCTACATAATAACAAATCAGAATCAAATACGGTTTTAAAAAACTCGACGTATCTTGGCAACTATAACAACAGTGTGCTATCATAAGTCATTTTGTTTCAACAGTTACCTACACCGATCATCTAGCCTCAAACTTAGCAGAGCTAGCGTCAAACCACTCCAGGCAGTTATTTTTTTACGAAATATTAATTGTAACTACTAATAATTTAAACTACTCAATGTTCTACTAAGGTATAGGTACTAAGCAAAGTTTGTAGGAAAAACCGAGTATAGTTGAATATAAGGGTAGGTTGACTAACTCTCAAAATCGAAATAAATAAATATTAGATAACATCACACATTGCTCTGATCCTATGATAAATAGCTTAAGCACTTGTGTTACAAAAATGAGAAACAATGACGGTACCACAACACCCAGACCCGAGATAATATAGAAAAGTATTTTTACTTCAATGGCTGCCTGGTAATCGAAACCGGGACATCAGAGATAGCGACACCAAATCCGGTATGCTCACCTCTCGGCTACTGAGGTCGTCCACTATACTTATTTGACAGTTTTGCGTCATTCAACAGCTCGAGAAATGCAAAGCCACGTGTCCGGTGACAGAAAGGAGAGGGGAAAGGGCTTTTTGCACACAGTTGAATATTGAAACACTTTCAAATGGGTTTGTGACAGTTAGTCTATCTACCTCTATAACCTCTATAGTCATCTATTCTCAGTCTTATTTCTTCTCCAAGTAAACACAGTTAACACAGTAAATTGTAAAGCCTACCAGGCCGTGATAGTTTTCCTTCTAACTTCGATTATATACTATTGTTGTGACTTTTTCCACAATTTTTTAAAGCAACCATTTAGTTGGCAAACTTGACTCTAACAAAACATTGCACATTAAAGCCTAATTTACGCTTACGGATCTCTAAATCGATAAGAAGTGTTCACACACCCACAATATTTTTCAACGACCTACCCGACGACATCCAACAATAGCCAAGAAAAATCCCCACTGTTCGTGTAGATAAGGTACCCTTAAAGATATTTTTTTAAAAGATTTTATTCTATTTCTCTGTTGGTGGTGTATAATGTATACCCATGCGAAATTACGGCTTTCTAAAACTAAGTGTCTCTTAGCTAAGACAGACAGACAGATAGACAGACAGACGGACAGTTATGGGGTAACCATTCGTTTCGAAAGGTTCCGTTTTCGCTACGAAAATCTAGAAAACAAAACAACATTGAGGCAATACCTACTCCTAGGCCTACTGAATTGTTAGGCCCTAGTGACAAAAATTGAAGTCATTCGCATTCTTAACGTCCGTTGAACGTTAGTCCGATGTCGTTAGACCAAAAGAGGATGTGTGTCCAAGAGGCCGAGGCAAGTTGCGCCAGAGACCCATGATCATGCGCACCGCTCTTGACCTCGCCACGGTCTCGTCTACGACTGACGATGACGGGTGTTACGCCATCTTGGAGGCCTTTAAGAAATGCACGCTTTTTTGTAACAACATGCCTTTATGGGGTTTGACGACCTCCGTAGCCGAGAGGCGAGCATACCGGACTTAGTGTCGCTATCTCAGAGGTCCCGGGTTCTATTCCCGGTCGGTCAATGTAGAATAATAGCTTTTATATATTTGTCGTTGTTTCTGATTTCTGTAACATAAGTGCTTTAGCTACTTGCCATAGGAGGGCGTGAGGGCGTGAGGGCTGACATGCGAGCCAATGATCTCACAACTAGAGACGCTCAAGACCGCGCGAAGTGGAGGAGCAAATCAAGGAAAGCGGACCCTGGGCTCCAAAGCAATGGCTTTGGACGCAACCGGGATTGACCGTATAGATGATGAAGTGCTTTAGCTACTTGCCATAGGATCAGAGCAATGTATGTGATGTGGTCCAATATTTATTTATATTTGTTTTTTTATGGGTAAACCTAATCACTTGACCAGTTCTGGGTACACATTGATAAATAATATAATTGGTCAATAATCAGGAGACTTGTTCTTTTGTTCTAACAGAATTCGGTGAGAAAGATTTTCTTCCCATACTAAGGGTCACTGGCCTTTTAAAATACTTTACTGAGAATATTACGCTTAGAAAAAAAAAACGGCTCAGGTAATAACCACGTCTATTTGCTATCCTGGCGTTTGATCTTCCAACTGACTTTACTAATTTTCAGTTTACATACTAAATATCTAGCCCCAAAGTAAGCAAGGCTTGTATTATGAAATAACATACTTAGATATAGATATATAGGTCAATTAATGCTCAAGCAAATCACACAATCATTTTCTCTTTGCGGGATTCGAGCCCACGACTGGTTCGCGCTCCACCAGACAGTCGCTTATTTATCACAAACAATTAGAAGTGGTGTCAAAGCAATGGTTGTACACTTGTACGTTTATGCAATAAAGTTTTAAAAAAATAAAATGGTTTTCAAACCGTTTTTCTATCTAACACGTAGACGTTTTTAATCATAATTATTTATCAACATAATTATCATCAAAGGTTATTAACCGCAATATTATTATTGAAAAACTGTTTAATAGAAATTCGCTTTTAATATGAGATCATTTATAAACAATATTTTAATAAGAGATCGTTTCTAAACAATGATACATTCAGTTTCTATGGCTCCTTACATAAGTTTCTAAATAACATTCTAAGCTCGTATTAGTAAGATAAAACATTATAAAACTAATTACTTTATCATAACAACCATTTATCACAAGTCACAACTCATAAAGAGGCAGTATTATTATCAGTAATATCTATTCACAGAACCCTTTACAAGTTGACAGTTTTATGACGAACATCGATCTTCTGACACGTTGTCATTGACCTACGTTGTCCTATGGTTTAACTTTTTAAAATCATCTTGGTAGGTAACTATTAACTGTAACTTGGCCACTTAATTTGCATATAACATAATTATCATGCAATAACGCCTTCAAATCGTGACGTAGCTTAGGATTGAATAAAACAAGTGGACTAATTAACGCTAAATGCGTTCATATTATTATTATATCTTTAATTCAAATACAGCGAAATTGAAAATATTTGTGTTAGTGTTCTAATACATTCTTTGCTGAATAGTTTTAAAAATGAATTCTAGGTCTCGTGGCGGGAAAATGGGAACACTTAAACTATACATGTTTGAGTGTTCTCATATTATTTGCCATATATTTTTTTTCAAATTAGAAAATATATTGACGTTTCTGTTCATGCAAGGCTTAGAATTTACTTTAGTCTGATAGTCTTAACCTATTTAGTAATACCTGTGCTCTTTTGTTTGTCTAGTGTGCCTAAATAAATAAAATAAAATACCGGTAGGTAGACATAACCTTTTTACTGTATGTTCCCGAGAAAAGCAACAAACAAACACAGTCGAAGTAAGAACTTCTTTGGATTAGTTTAGCTTTTAACATAAACGTTATTTAGGATCTCAGATTGGAATCCCGACATGTTATCATAACTTTTCAGTTCTACGATTTAGTCAAGATCTTTCAATTATTATGACTTCTCAACTACGACGTAACACGTTATAGAATCATGACGCTCGCGCTCACACCTTTATCATTATTTGTTTAACATTTACCACTCTACATCTTCTACAGAAAAAAAAATAGTAGCCATAGCATTATATGACGTTTGTGGAGGATGATGATCTTTCCAATATTTACACACTTCGTCAAATATATTCAAAGATGCGAAATAATAATCGAAAAAAAACCTAAAAGTTAACTAAGCAAGCTCCTACTTGACTGTTTTTACGATGAAAATTGATTATTTTTGTAGGCCTATCAGAGGCATTCGTTTGCTTCCCAAAACGTTGAGAGCTTGATAGAAAAAGACGTATTTCAAGTGTATTATTGGAACAAAGACATACATTATTATGTGTCTGCCCAACCAATTTGAATTGTCCAAGCCTAACACTGTATTCTTATTCTCTTCAAAGCCACATTTTGCTTATCATAGAAAAAATACTGAAAGTAACTCAGTCAGTTTTTAGAATATACCCTGAAAAAAGTGAAAAAAGTACCTGTTGGTCCATTTGTCCCAAAGTAAGAGTTGTTTAATAGGAGACAGCCATCTGTAGGGATTAATCATTATTGGTTTTCCCAGATAGCTACGATTCCCTATTAAAATTATTGTTGTTATCTTAAAAAATATAAATTAACAAAGAGTAATTCATACGACAGTCATAATAAAATAAATCTTTTTGTCCTTTCAAATAACGCTAAAGTTCAAAAGTAATTAAAATATCTGGTCTAAAACATAGGGGTTCACTCAACTGGCAAACTCCACTTTGAAAAACCCTATGGCTCGGACTACATGCATCCGGAATTTTTCAGAACTCCATACACAACGGCTCCGGACAAACCCGGATTCAATCCGTTTTGTATGGGGTTCTAAAAAATTAAGAATGCATGTAGTCCGAGCTCATCAACAGATCATCAACAAAAATACAAATTATTTTTTTTTAAAATTGATTTGTGGAAGTCATGAACATTAGTGGTAGGTAAAAAAATAACGTTGATTTTGATTTCAGTATGCAGCCAATGCCCTATCATACTTTAATTTACTATTGCCTTACCCTAGTAAGCTATATAAGCTGCATAGTGCATATATCACCTATCAATAACTCCTTAAAGGAGCTTTTGTCATGGGAGAGTCATTTGCAGAGCCGTGAACCGTGTGGTCATAGGTCGTTGTTACCTAAACAGCATTTTTATTCAAATTTCGTTTTAAAGTTAATAATCTTGAAATATTCTTTTAAACCTACAACTTGTATTTTGAAATTGCGAATGTTGTAGTATTGTTGAATGGCAGTCAAAAAAATAGAGACACATTACTTATTTTTTTCAAATAGGTAAATCTATATTCAATGATATTTAAGAAATTGCTTGTCTTGGATTTAATTATCTTTCTTATAGAGAGTAGGTAATCTAGGTACGATTGATATATTCCAAACTGTATAATTTTCTCGATCGTATATCCAAATTAATTTGGTTGGCCTTCCTTGTCCTCTATTATGCACAGATTCGTGTAGTGTTTTATCAAGTGTAACTTCTAATAAACCGTTTTATTTTAGCTCTGTTTCATCTTATTACTAGCTGACTCGGCAAACTTCGTTCCGCCTCAGAATCAATAACTCATAAAGTTCTCTATTAATGTTTTCGATGTTTTAATAGTTATTCTGCTATTTGGAGCAGATACCAATCTGACAAATCAAAGGTCATAAAAATCAGCCCAGCCGTTCTTGACTTATTAATAACGTAACTAACCCGACTTTATTTTATATATAGAGAACATATTATAAATCTAAAAGTTTACTTAAATGTTTAATACTTAATTACGCTTTAAGTGCTAAACAGAATTAGCTGTTATTAGGCACACACATAGATATTAATTTAGCTTAACACGTAAGATATTTTCTATCCCGTTCTTGTCTTCTCGTGGGGTGATTATTCATCCCTCATTAGCTCAAATTTAAAGTCTACGTAGACGACGTCGCGGGCTGAAGTTAGTCCGTTACAAAAACTAAAGCAACAAAGTGAATTGACACATTTTAATCGTGACCCTGAATTATTATTGCAATTAATTGCAGCTTTTAGTTATATTTAATAACTCTGTCGCACAAAAAACTATATTATCGCTTTGTTTTGGACAACGACACCAAGTAACTCATTGATCTGATTATAATCGAAGGTTTTATACAATCACTTCTATAAGCCTTATTTTTATTACCATAGAGGTTATAACCATTTGACAAACTGTCTCAATTAGTACCGAACTAAGTTTTCGATTATTTCCCATGGCCACTTACAAAACTTAAAAATATTGGTTGCAGTTAGACAGGTTTATTAAGTAACCGTGACTGTTATATTAATTGGGACTTTAAGATCAGGTGGTTGGGTATAGAGTCGTTTGTATGCTGTGTACAGATCGTCAGACGAATAAGTGTCAAACGAAAGTGAAATGAGAAGAGTGTAGGGCATACGTAATAGCTGACACAATAAGTCCGGTCTGTGGTGCTTCAATTAACTTTACTAGGTTAGAGGCCTGAAATGGAATGGTTATAAAAGATAAGAGACGTTCCAATCTATATTAAACGCCCCTTGATTGTCTACAGGAAGCGTTATGTACTCGTAGCTTAAATGTAATTGAGGCAATGTAATAATAAAGGTAAAAGGAAAAGTTATTGACAATTGCTATGAAATCTATTAAATGTCGGAGATAACTAACTATAGATTATCAAAAGAAACACGAACCAAAGCTAAGTAAAAAAGTCAAAGTTAAACAATGGGTTGTGATGCTGTCAAATTAAAGGGATGTCAGCCAACTGACTCCAAATACGTAGACGATATTTATCGATTAAACATCAAGAATATTGCAATGATTCTTTCTTTCTACTGCAGCGCCGTTATTGGTCGTTGCAATCCAGTGGTCGCTGTATGCATAAAAAAGAAGTCTCGTTTTTTAAATATCTCTACAAGTTAATGAATGCTCATTTGACTTTTAGTCGAATCTACGAGTATAACCACTATTTTAATCTATACCAATTTTAAAAATACCTTAATTTTGGTAACAAGTTCGAAGGTCAACTGTCCAGGGCAAGCCGTGGGGCGGGGTCAGGTCTCAAGCCGACCTTGACCTTCCATTTCTCTCGCACCACTAAAGAAACCATGAACCGATTTAATGACCGGAATCGATCGCAAATCGATGTTTAAGAAATCATTTAATTGTTCAACTCAGCTGGAGACTTTACGTAATGAAAGAAACTAACAGTTTGATTTTAAATTCATTTTAATTAGTTTACTTTTAAAAGAAAGCAGTCTAATACACATCTGTTCTTTACGATCAGGTTTTCAAACACTAAGGTTGCTTTCTAATTCATATCATGGATCTTGATAGGAAATTAACTAAGTACCCACAGAGATCCACGTATAATATTAGGAGTTGCCCTTAGGTAAAATAGAAAAAAATATGCGAAAAGCAATATAATCAGGATTTTTAACTTTGTACTTCTATTCTCTACATCTCTATGTCCAAAAACTATTTATTTTAATGTATGGACTAAGATTTTGCTCAGAAATATATTTTTATTATAATACAGAAATCTGGTATTTTTTTCTGCAATGTAAATATTGAAAGGTAACTTTCAGAACCTAGTACTGAAAAAAATCTTTAAAGTTACTTTTAAGTTAAAACAAATACGTTATAACAAATGGTATCAGAAAACCCAAAACAGAAAATAGGAAAATGGAAGAGATACCTGTATCAAAAATAGTCAACATTAAATCGGCAGGTTAGGGCTTATAAAAAAGAATAATAAATTGGAACACCAGTTGTTCTACAATTAGCAGTGTTGTTTACATCAAAATCTTTACAAAAAAGGTTTAAGTATGAGTAATACTTAAATAGATCATAATGGGCCCCAGATAATTGATACCAACTAAGAGGAAATTATAATATGGCAATATATTTAACAAAAAAAGGGCGGAAATATAATTGAGGTTATATTAATTACCATCATACACAATCGATAGGTAATTATGAGTTATCACCGCCCTAAGTTGATCGCGTGTCTGTCTGTTGCATTCAATGCAAATTTTGAACATAGAGATTACTGTTATTTGTCTTAATATGTTTGTAGTTATAATATGATTTGCATGTACATTACAGTTAGCCCAATAGTTTGTAAATTATGATATAAGCTAAGTTGATACTAAATTTGGTCTGAGGTGGCGGGAAAATGATGTTGAAAAGATTGTTGTGTTTTGACATCAACTATGGTCGTTCCTTCTGTCATTTACATCAACATATTTGCTATTGACATGATAAGAAGATTAACAAAGATTGGAGGTATTAATAATCCTGGCCACATGCCGATATCTGAGTCAAGTTTCTACATATCTAGTAGGTATCCCGGAACGATCACTACTATTTACATGTAAATTTAATTATTAAGTTATACACGATAAGGTATTGTATATATATATTAGTAATAGCAAGTTCTTATTAGGAAGGAGTAATCTTTATACGACTTTGACTGCACTTCAAAACAACGTTATATGGAAAATCCGTCATATGTTGACAATTGGTGTTATGTATGAAATGCTTGCTGATGCACGATGATGTAATTTCCGTTTCAAGGTCACGACTCTATAGATCCCATTGAAATAACTACGCTAAGGAGTTAAGACATAAAAATACGATTGTTACGTGTAAATATGTCACACATATTATAAAACAGGTAAACGTCCCAGTTTCCATTCAGTAATTTTCAAAAACAAAGATTTTCAAAAAGTTTTAGACACTTTAACACACAACAAACATCGTTGATATAAAAATATAAACAATTTCATCTGGAATACATCTTAGGACTAAGTGTAATTATGTTCTGCGGAAGCATAAGCAACTCACAAATTAACACAACCGCGAAACGTAAAACATTCGACGATACTCTACTTCACTAAAAAATCGCAAACCACCACCAGTCTCAATGTTATCGAAATCAGTTTTCTATCAACTTTTGTGTCGAAACCGCCCAATGTCGGCGGCGAGGTTGCGCGCGAGTTGCCAAACAGATCGCTTTCGATACCGATTCGAACCGGCATCGATATCACATCACCACGTGTATCACAAGTTTTGATAGTGTTGTAACCGTAACAGATGCGGAAATGTTGCGCAAGCGTTGTTTGTGTGGGTACTTTACCGTGAGGTTGGAGTCCGACGTGTGTGGTGAAGACGCGAGCGGGCACGGGCAGCGCGCGCGAACGAATGCTGAGCGGCGCGGGCGCCGGCCGATCGGCACGATCCCCCCACTGCCACCTCTCACTGTTTCAGACCAACCCCGCTATTTTCCGATAGGTTTTCGCGGCTTAGGACTCACCTTTGACATGATTTTTGACATAATGATTTTTGACATTTTATTTTACCGGCCGTGTCCTATGAGGTGCACACCGATGATGAGTAAATAAAATATACAAGTTCAGTCGAAAAGCTTTTCATTATGTGGGATGATCTACAGATTTGGAGTTCAATTGGTTGTGTTTATTGACATAAAACAGAACATTGTTAATGTATGTCGAGACTATAAAACAAACCAAAGCGTACGGCTGATAACTATGTTTTTATTAGAGATTATAGGTACCTACTATGGTGATCAGAAAACAAATAGACATATAATATATGACTCAGATACAAATAATTTGGTAAGAGTACATAGTTGGCGTTAGGACTCTGTTTGACAGATCCAGACGCCCAAATAATGTAGTTTCTTTGCCATTTTTATTACAACCTGAATGTGTATTGCGATTATAAAAATACCTACATCTGCCGGCATAACCAAGAGGTCATTAAAACGTATTACTTCAGTCTTTTCATGTTGTTTTTTTTATAAAATTTAACTTTAAACAGCACTGCTTAGATACTGTTAAGACTTTATGGTCAGACACCTTTTGCCATTTAAAGAAAACACTGCATATAACCCCTAGGGCCTATAATGTTATTATTGATGTTCATAAGTGGCAATTTTGTCCTGAATTGAATAAATGATTTTGGACTTTTGACTTTGACTTTAAAAGTAATAATATTCATGAAGATAAATAAAATAATGAAGACATTAGAAGCAAATCGTAAAGACCAAGTACCAAGACAGCTTAATTGGAATAAACTGTTATGATGATTGTTAAATGCGACTCTACATCGTTTTGAGATACGAGTATTAGCTTGAACAAACTCAACTCGGATACTAATTGTAAAATTAAAGTCTCGCTTACACAGAGTGTTTATTTTAAACTCCAATTCTTATTTTGTCATATCAATGGTGATTTTAGACAGATTTTGACCAAAATTTGGCAATTTTTACGACATTCTGTGTCGTCCTGTAAAAGTTATCCTTCGTGTGTAGTGAGTAGGTGTCAGTAAGTAGGTATATTCATGGGAAAATGTTTAGCTTTAAAGTGTATGGCTAAACTACCTGTGTATATAAATTTAAATTGCACGTCAAGATGATGTTACGAACAAAAGCTTATTATCATACTTTTAACGATTATTTAATTGTTAATAATATGTGGATTAAAAACAGTGTGAGTAAACCTGTGCAGGTAGGTACATATTTTCTTGTACAAATATATTTATTTATAAAAAGGCTGACAATTGTGTCTGAGTTAGTTGCGTAAGCGTTGCTTTTTCTCGGCGCTAGCTCTCAATATTGTAGGGTCCATCATCGTCAATTTATTATTATTATTTATATTTAATTTCAGCTATTTACTACTTACAGATACAGACTTCCACGGCTGAACATAGGCCTGCGGCCTGCATCCAGCATCTTCCTGCAACCTTTACCAGGTCGTCTGTCCACCTTGTGGGTGGACGTCCTACGCTGCGCTTGCCTTGACGTACTAAACGTAAAATATTATCACTTCTTTTGAATCGACTTCAAAAAAGGAGGAAATTTTCAATTCATCGGAATCTTTTTTTTTAAATGTATGTTCGGCGATAATTCGTTACTACGTTGACCGATTTTGATAATTCTTTTTTTGTTCGAAAGGCATTACTTTCAGAATGGTCCCATATGATGATTCGGATGATGGGATCTTTAAGAAACCGCGCCAACTGATTTTTGTATCTATGTTACCCAATATCTTTGACAAATATAAACCGATTCCGATGATTCTTTTTTATTGAATAGCTTATACTTCAAAGATACTATAATAAATAATTGCAGAAAAAATGTCACCCATAAGAGTGGAAATGAAATCGGTGTTCTGCAGTTAAATTTTGTTTGCACTCTTAATATCTGTTTTGATTAGAATTTATCACTAAAAATAGATGAAATAGGTAAATTTTATTTAAAAAATAAACCCTTTTGAAGTTGGTTTTATATTTTTTATAATTCAATAGTAGGCTAGTGTTTAATAAATTAAGCTGTTACTAAAGATGTTTATTCCTCACTTCGAGATAATTCTCATAAATTGGAGAATTGTTTGATGCCTATTAATTAATATCCCCTGGCTACACTGTACACAGCAGTTGCAGAGGAGGGTTCAATCTATGGATATCGTAGCTTTTTCTTGCGACTTCGTCTGCGTTAACTTTACCTAGATAAAAAGTATTATATGTGTTTAACTAGGCCATGGTCTATCTGTATGCCAAATTTCATCAAAATCCGATTAGTAGTTGTTGCATAAACGAGTAACAAAGATTCGCATTTATAATATTAGTAGGGAGTAGGGTTAATAGGATCTTTGCCGCCTCACAACAGCCATTTTGAAGGCTACTTTATTTTCAAGTAGTTGACATTATCGTAATAATTACAATAATACCCAGGTCAATTGCTACGGAAACTGACATACTCGTAATTACTGAATAACTGGTGACATAAACATAGCATGTATGTTTTCATTGCACAGTGATTATGACCTGCCTCCCATCGCAGTCCCCTATTACGTATTTGAGGCTTGATGTTAGCGTGATGTTATGTTAGTTCCTAGAATTGTTTGATGTGACACCCTCTTATTATGATAAGAGGTGGAATGCTGGAAATGCTTGCCGTTTTAATAAAACAGTATATTAGAGTCTAGTTTATAATTAAAAGACTCGTACATAGTGTTAAATGATAAAAATGTATAGAATTAAATACTGCCTTGCTCGCACAGGTACATATTATCTTGTAATATAATACTATTAGTGCCGAGTAGGGACGGCCGTAAGGAATACACTTCCAGACCACTAACAGGAGGCGTGTCGTATAAGCGACTAATTCCTGTAGCACGAGACAGGCAGCAGCGTCTGCGTGCGAAATGTTATAAAAACTGCGCTTGCCAAATCGCCTGCCAAGAGTGCCATTTTAGCTTCTTTTAAACAATAACCGGATTTCGGAAGGTAAAGTTTTAATGTAACGTGTTTTAAGAGGGCTTGCTACAGGATATTCAAGTTAGTGATCCAGAGAGAGGGACGAGGAACCTTCTGTGCTAAATGATTCGACTACAAATTACATATTCTCTATTGGCTCTAGAGTTGACTTTCTAATAATAATAATAATATAATAATACTCGTAATATACAGAGTGTAACGAAAAGGTGAAATAAAACTTTAAGGGGTTATTCTACGGCTAAATTACATCAACTTTTTCTATGGGACCAACATCGAAATCGCAAAAAAAAAAACCCTTTCCCATACTAAAACGCGACCAGCTGGCATCAGTTTGTATGGAAACGTCAATTTTTTTTTTGAGATTTTGATGTTGGTCCCATAGAAAAAGTTGATGTAATTTAGCCGTAGATTAACCCCTTAAAGTTTTATTTCACCTTTTCGTTACACACTGTATATAGATAGTATTTATCAGTAGCATTTTTAAAACATTTTGAGAACATATAAATACTTCAAATAACACACCAATTGTCATGGCCATACCAGACAATGATTTCTTGATAGGGGCGCCACCCAGCACACCCAGACCCGAGCCTATTCAGAAAAGTTTGTTTTCATGCATTAACCTGAACCAGGAATCGAACCCGGGTCCCACTGCGTTCAAAGCAATACACCGCGCCACTACGCTAATTGGTTTTTCTTATGATTATGGTTTCATAGCATAAGAAGAATGTAGTTGAGCTCTCTTATATATAATTGTATATTGCACATTTAAAATTACATGGACACCAAAATTTATAATTACCACCGTAATTATAATTACTTTACGTGATTATACTCGTAATTGGTTCTCCTCAATGCCATACGCATTTACAGGAACAACATAATGGTACAAAAGTTATTGAGAGTAATGTCAAAGAATACTGTCAATTTTAGTAATGTTCTCACGACTTTTTGCGGTGATTTTCAGGATTTCACACCATTATTTACAAGTATTTTTCTCGACTACACAGTAAAAGTAAAGTTGATAAAAAATGTTTCACCTAAGAAATATAGCATAAAATTCCAAAAAAATCTTTGCCATACCATTTCTCCAAAGATTAATGTGAAAAATGTAGAACAATAAAAGTCAATAGAACATGCATTAAGAAAGATGATCGTTGACAAAAACACTAATTTGGTAGATTAGATCCGAAATAAGGATATCGAAGCTGGATGCAGGCCGCTTCTAACCGGCCAATCTAGAAGTCATTGGGGATTGGGGAGTATTTAAGTATGTTTATCCGTTATCTAGTCGCCATAGTACAAGCTTTGCTTAGTTTGGGGCTAGCTAATTGGTGTGATTGTGGAAACAATTTATTTAATTTATTATTTATTTATATGTTCAGAGCAGTGGAAGTCCTACGGCTGAAATGATGATGTCGATGATAAAAGCACCAAACTCAAGTCTTTGAAATGCAAAGCTAAAATGGCAATGGGCAAGCCTCATTGCTCGCAGAGCTGAGAGTTGGGGACCTCGAACTGTAACATGGACTTCCCCATGTATCATCATCATTATGGCCTCCCAACAAAGGCCTCCCCGACTTATCGTCGGGGGGGATTGCCAATACTCGAGCGCAGTTTTTTATAAGATTTCGCACGAAGAAGCTGCTGCCCGTCTCGTGCTACAGGAGTTAGTCGCCTCTTACGACACGCCTCCTGTTGGCGGTGGGGAATAGTATTTTTTACGGCCGTCCCCACATGGTCAAATCCTCCCCCTTTACTCTATGTATGCAAATTGAAAAAGGCCCAGAGACACTCGCTGCAGCATTATATAGGGGAGGTTTATGACCAATAGTAGACTTATAAAAGCTAATGGTAATGGTGAAAAATAAATATAATTTACGGTTCTCCCACTTCAATAATAATCGGTCAACAATATCAGTTTGACAATAAAAAATATATAATTTTGGTGTCTATACAGCACGGTATTGCTTTTGGGGTATGGACTTACGATATTGATATGATTTCACATTTGCAAGCCCTAGAATTATGATTATGACAGCCATCATTCATAACAATGGTTGGTAATATATGTTACATGCTTGCTCAATGTAGAGCACTGGGTAATAGTTTTGGTCGAAACCGGTAATAAGGACATAAATTAGGTTGTAATATTAATTAAGTGTCAGTTACAGTACTGTTTATTTTAGTTAATGATCAAATATAGACACAGAGGCTTCGTTTACAACCTAGCTCGATGTATAGCTGGCTCTGTGCGGGTTAGTGGTGAGGTTAAGACATGTCAGATATTAGTTTTGTAATGTCTTCAAGAAAAGACCTCGACCTGGCATACTTAGTATGGAGTACTCCCCGACCCGAGAGGTCAGAAATTTCTTTATCTTGTTTTTTTTTTGTTTAATTCATGAGGTACTTGCCAATATTTTTTTGCGAGGACGTCTCACAGCATACCTACACTCGAGCCAATTTAGAAATGGACGTTTTCTATATCAACACGAACCGGGAACTGAACTGAACCGTTTCGTTCAGAGGGAATCAACGAACCACTACGCTAATCAGGTCATCAAAAACTTTATAATGCAAATTGTCAATACGAGGCATCCGATAATATTTTATTCCAGGGGCTTTTATATGACATATATCAAACCAGAGAACCAATTTCACTGGATGTGATAGGAATGGATGCCAATCCACTCTGGACTTGGGAACCTTAGGTGATTACCTGTACCACAGTGCTGGTAGCTTTTGTAAAAGAAACGTTTTGCCTATGTATACAGGATGGCCCAAAAAATTGTGTCAACCCAAGTGTATTATGTTGCTTTAGCAAAAGTTTGTCATGGATGGAGTGGTGCGCGCAACGCTTCTGTCACTCTCCACGCTCTCGGTCATATTAATACGTCCTGGCAACTTCATAGTTGTGATTAGGGGAAAGTAGGCAATGTATATCCTATTCTTTGTGTCATATTCTCTTAGCTTGATTTTAATGATAATTGGGGAAGTGAGTCGAATAAAGTTAAATAGAAAAATATTATTTATCTAACACATAATATTGGTCATAGTCAGATAACAGATGAAGGTATATTTTTCTTATACCGGATGAGTGAGATATGAGTATGAACTGTAAGACAATATTGCTCGCAGAGGCATTAGTTGTTAATATAAATTCTTGTTTTTTTTCCAAAATAGGCTAATTAGTATGCATAACAGTCACAAAAACAATTATAGGTTGATTATTGCAATATTTGCCGGTTCGGTAATCGGTATCGGTTTGCCGACGATATTGTGGTCATGGCAGAATCGCTTGAAGACCTCAGCACAATGCTCGATGACCTTACTCGAGTCTCCCAACAAGTAGGCCTGCGAATGAACATGGACAAAACCAAGCTCATGTCGAATGCCCATGTTGCGCCCTACCCAGTATCCGTTGGGAGCTCTACTCTCGAAATTGTTGACAAATATGTCTACTTAGGACAAGTTATCCAGTTGGGTAAATCCAATTTTGAGAAGGAGGTCAATCGTCGAATCCAACTCGGCTGGGCAGCGTTCGGGAAACTACACCACGTCTTCTCGTCCAAAATACCTTAGTGCCTCAAGACGAAAGTCTACAACCAGTGTGTGTTACCAGTGATGACATATGGAACTGAAACGTGGCCTCTCACTATGGGCCTCATAAGAAAGCTCAAGGTCGCACAGCGTGCTATGGAAAGGGCTATGCTTGGTGTTTCCTTGCGAGATCGAATCAGAAATGAAGAGATCCGTAAACGAACAAAAGTCGCTGACATAGCCCAACGGATTAGCAAGCTGAAGTGGCAGTGGGCGGGGCACATAGCACGTTGAACTGATGGCCGATGGGGCAGAAAGGTTCTAGAATGGAGGCCGCGTACCGGCAAGCGCAGCGTAGGACTTCCACTCACAAGGTGGTCAGACGACCTGGTAAAGGTCGCAGGAAGACGCTGGATGCAGGCCGCTTCCAACCGGCTAATCTGGAAGTCAATGGGGGAGGCCTATGTTCAGCAGTGGACGTCCTGTGGCTGAAATGATGATGATGATGATGATATTGCAATATTAAAAAGTTGACACCCAATGATAGAAAAAATAAAAAACCGATGTTGGTTTGGATACCCTAGCGGTGCTATATCTATTGACTTCTGCTTTTACACAATTTTTGGGACTACCTAAAGATGAGCATTTCCTGAATTAAAAACCACTTATATTCCGAGCAGACAGATTTCATCTCACTTAACTGTTAAAATAGTGCCACTCGGCTTAATCCGGCATAGCATCCGTAATTATTATTAGGATTTAGCAAACGGACGTTATGTAAGCCTGAGTACACTCACTCATTCATATTATGTTAGCCAATACCACATTATGAACTTTTTTTGCGCTTTAGTTGGTGTTTAGAAAAAATAATGTTGAAAGCAAAATAACCTTTTTGTCTCATAAGACTTATTTATTGATTTCAGGGTGGCATAATTGACTGTTTCCTGAATTCGTCATTATTTTACACGGAGAATGCTATTAGTCACTGTTGGCCTTTACTGCAGTTTTACCAGATTAGAATGGCCAGTGTCGATCGACAAAGACTCATAACACTCATTAAAGTCGTGTTTAAATTTCGAATCAAAAACAGCACATCTTTCATAAAAAGTGTAGTTTTATACCACACTCTATACAGAAAAAACCAAATCAAGATTTAAGTATGAAATAGCCGATGAACTTTGACTTGATTTTTCTAAGAAATCATGGACTCTCACAGATATCTGTAAATAAATAATAATACATTTTCTTTTCTTCTCTTTCTTTCTAGATATCCATTTCAGGATCCAAATCGTATGTTTGTGCCCTCAAAATCTATTAACAAACACAAAATATACAGCGGCAGGCGACAAGCGTAGCGTACCATACCGTAGCGTATCATCATCATAGCCTTTTGAATCCCACTGCTGGACATAGGCCTCCCCTGTAGACTGCCACGGCGAGCGGCTCTGGGTCGTTTGCATCCAGCGGCTGCCCGCAACCTTGACTAGTACCAACACTGCGTCATGCAGTTCACTACTCGAGAACTTTCTTCCCTAAAAGTTATCGGTACCGTATACAGGAAGTACCACATAATATATTATTTGTGAATATCTTTTGTTCTATGACTTTTGAAAATTTGCATAAAAATGTATCGACTTCCCATACATAATTACCAAAAGCCAATTTAATTTGTATCGAAAAACAAAATAATAAATGCATATTTATATAGGCCATAGAAGATAAGGTTACAAGGTTATCCTTAAGTTAAGGGACACCTGTATATTCAGCGTTGTTCTTTTCGTACTTGGTGATACTTAGACGCCAAGCAAGCCATCATCTGCAGCTAAGGCCTAAGCCAGTTAACAATCCTACACGTTAACTCCGGCAAGGGTAGCGAGCAAGTCTCTACAAACGAGCACACTCGTCACACTTTCAACATGCTCATTGATTTTTATCTTTTAATCACTAAAGAAGTAAAATTTCGTTAATTGCACAATCAAGCTAATCGCTTTTAAGAATTATTATGTGACAATGGTGGTCGTAGGCCAAGGGACATAGGGGCAACGTGACAACTAGGGTCAGTGCATGCGAAATGAGTATATTGAGACATCGGATTGCAATTTCAAAATTTTCATACTAATGGGGTAAGTTACAAAATTTTGCAAAAAATACAATGAGCATAGAGTCATGTGATTCCATTAAAGTAATTTAATACTTTATTTGTAGCCGAAATTGCCATTACAGCTTTTAATTAATTGTCAGCTTTTGGCATTTGGCTTTGGCTTTTTTATCTTGTTTGAAAAACGTCATGTTTTTCTTGTAATACTGTGTAGTCTATGTATTTATCAAATAAGGGCAGCTTTTTTCTTAATTCCATCAATTGTTCTACTTAAATTTTTATCTAGTTTTTTTGTTTGTTTTGTTACTTGTCTTAGGGCCGATTTTTCAACAGCCAGATAACTTTCATTTGAAGAATAAGTTTGACTTGTTGACAGTTTCCGTATTGGAATTTGTCAAGTGTAAGTTTTATTCGTCCGATTAAAATTATCTGGCGTTTGAAAAATCGGCCCTAAATAAAAAAAATAAAAATAAGACTAAAAAGGAGACTAACATCTTGTAAATTAATAAATCATGATCTCTCAGTAGGAATTATTATTCATGTATCGCCCAGTATTACTATCACCATTAAACATAAGATAAAGATAAAGATCATTTATTTGCTAGAAACAGGTTACTTAAGATGGTAGGTACAAAGTATGTTAGGGATTTCGGGCCTAACACTGTTTTTAGGGTAGAGAGTGGACTGTAGATTTTTCTCATTTGAGGCCGGAGCAGGTCACTGAATAAAACCCACTTTGAAGAATTCAGCTTTTATTGAAGATACACTTGGATGTTACTATTTCTAAGGTTTATACTGTACTGCTAGTACTGCCAGTGCTACCCTTTTTTAATGGACGGACCTATCGCTGAGTGCCTTTGAGGAAGACATTCGCCAGCTTAACCCGGGCAGTTGTGGCGTGCGCTGAAGGCGCACGGCCTAGGTCCGCCCCGCTAGCGGTCGCCCGACCCGGCCGAGTGTGAGGCTTCGCGCAGCGAAGCCTCAGACTCGTACGTGTCGAGCCCCATACTAGCAGGCGTGATCGGGCCAATGTGGAGTGCAAAAGGCACCCTACCAAGCGGCGAACCCGCTAGTGGTGGCGCCGACGGGACCGGAACTGCCGAAACAGGCCGGACCGCTGCCGGGCTCCTTTCTAGCGGGCCCGATCTGGGGGTGAGTCGGACTCTGGCCTCAAGGGCGCCTCTATAGGCTCGGACCTCGGCTTGGGCCGTCGTCCGTAGGGTGGGCAGGGGAAAAACGGCCAGGCACATGTCTGTGTCGGCCGAAATGAAATACGGGACCTCGCACCCTTCGGCGGGTGCGGTGATGCGAACTAAAATGTTGTGCAGTACTTGAAGTGCTTAAGGCGGTGTTGGCTGTTGTTCTACAGTACGCGGTGTAGGAATCGTCAGGGTCGTCCAAAACGTGCCGAGGCCGACGGAGTCGGGCAGCGACATCCTCCTGGGGCGTGTACGTGGCGGCTTTGACTATGAGCGGATTGGAGTGGTTTTTTGCCTTATCAAAGAAGCGCTCAGACGCTTCTTTCATATATTGGGCTACTGAGGGCATGTCGAAATCTTTGTGGAGATTCTTGCGGCGTACGAACCACGGTTGACCCGAGGCTCTCAGCAAGAAATTGTTTTGGAAGCTTTGCATTTTCTTAATGCTGTTTGAAGAAGCGTGAGCAAACACCGGACTGGCGTATGTCATCACGGGGCGGATGCAAGTTTTGTAAATTGTCAACTTATTTCTAAGCGACATTTTACTCTTGCTACCGACAAGGTGGTATAGTCGGTGGGCATAGAACTTCGCTCGATTGAGAACGCGCGTAATGTGGGGTACAAACGATAACCGATGGTCGAGAGTGACACCTAGATATTTGACCTCCCTCACCCAGGGGATCGGTCGGCCAAATAAGGTGACGTTAAAACGGACTTTCTTGCAGCGGGGTTGTTTGGAAGGCCGCGTTTTGAAGCGACCTCGAGTAAAGTACACTGCTGCACTTTTCTCGGGGTTCACCTCCACACGCCACTTCCTGAACCACTCGCCGAGAGCATCAGCGGCGCGCTGTAGCGCTATCGTGATGTAACGACGGTTGTATCCTGAGCGATAGAGAGCGGTATCATCCGCGAATAGGGCTAACTCCGCGTCCGGCGTCTTGGGTATGTCGTTGACATAGATCGAAAATAGTAACGGCGATAGCACCGATCCCTGCGGGACGCCGGCGCGGACGGGGCGGGGGGACGAGCGGGTGCCATCGACGCGGTAGCGGAAAGTACGATTCGATAAGAAGTCTCGCAAGATGAGTACGAGCCTATCTGGCACACCGAGTTGGTATAGCTTGTAAATCAAGCCATTGTGCCAGACTTTATCGAACGCTTTCGCTACGTCGAAGAATAGCGCTCCCGTCTCTATAGAGTTGTTGAGTCCGTCCAGAATGTGTTCCGTTAAGCGGTGCACCTGGTGGACGCAAGAGTGAGTGGCTCTGAAGCCAAACTGCTCATTAATTAAAAGATTATTAGAGAAAATATAATCTTTTAGTCGGGAAACTAATACTCGTTCGTATAACTTGCCCATGGTCTTTAGGAGACTGATGGGCCTGTAACTGGTGGGGTCTGACCGGTTTTTACCCGGTTTAGGGATGCCTATGACCTCTGCCTCCTTCCACGCAGCGGGAAAGATGCAGTGCGCCATGGCGGTGTTGATGATAGACACCAACAGACAGAGAAGCTGTGCGGGGAGGGCGCGTAAAACTCTGTTAGAGATACGGTCCGGGCCGGGGGCCTTGTTGGGACGGAACCCTTTAATTATCGCCTGTACCTCGTCCACACTAGTAGGGGAGAGAGGGGGGGCGGTGGGTGGGAGTGACGAGCGGTGGTCGACCTCGGCGTCCACCGTATGGAGGTGGACGGGGTCTACGGGGAGAGTGCTAGGGGCGCACTGCGCCTCAAAACTGTCAGCCATACATTCGGCTTTGTCGTCGTCGTCAAACGCTAAGGATTGATCGGGACGAGTCAGGGGGGGCATAGACGCTGTTTCATCCGACTTAAAGGACCTCGCTAACTTCCAATAAGCTTGGTGAGATGGCGAGATCTCTTTTAGCAGATCGTCCCACCGATTATTTCGGAGCTCCGCAATACGCTTCTTGACAGCGCGCTGCAAGCTGCGTAAGCTTCTCCGATTTTCCTCAGTGGGATAAGCGTCGTAGGCTCTAGTAGCCGCGTTCTTAGCTCTCAGTAGTTCTCGCGCGTCGTCAGGCAGCCTGAAACGATGGTCACCCATCGCAGGCACCTGCCTAGACGAATCGCCTATGGCGACCGAGATGTGGCTAGTGAGTGCGTCGATCGCATGAATAGCCTCGTTAGGCGAGGTTATGTCATCGGGGATCGAGGACAGCTGGGGACTGTCACAGTTCTCAAGTTTGCACTTGAGTTTGTTCCAGTCTACCACTGTTCTCATTTCAGGGGCGGACTCAGGAGAGCCGAGTTGGACCACCACCGGGCGGTGATCGGATGTGAGGGCGTGAAAGACTTCTATCGAGCATAGACGTAAGCCTACGTTCTTTAGAATAGCCATATCGAGAATGTCGGGGCGGTGGTTGACGTTATACGGGTAGTGTGTCGGGGACAGGGGCGGTATAACGTCAAAATCGAGTTCCTCAGCGAGCGTGCTCAAGTCCGTCCCGTTTCGGGTAGTACATAAGCAGCCCCACTGAGTGTTTTTGCTATTAAAGTCACCGCCCAAAATGACGGCGTCGTTCATAGCGAAGAGTGCCTCGAAGTCGCTCCTTAGGGGAGCTTTGAGGGGTGAGATATACACCGAAGCGATGAGTATAGATTGATGACCGGTCATGCCAAGCCTACAAAGCGAGACTTCCATGTCGGTCAGGGGCGGAGGATCAACGGGGGCGCAGTGCAGAGAGCGCTTATAATAAATAAGCGTTCCGCCGCCACGTGTGGGTCTGTCGTTTCTAACGAGATTGTAATTCGCAATCCGAGGACTGCGAATTGAAGGTTTTAAAAGGGACTCTTGCACCAGGAGGATGTCGACCTGGTGTTCGGTAAGGAAGAGGGCAACCTCATCCCTCTGCGATTTGAGGCCGTCCGCATTGAAAAATGCTACGGAAATCGACCGTGGTTTCTTCCTAGAAGTTGTGATATCCATTTAAGATGGAACAGAGTAAGTTATGGACGCGCAGAACTCTGAGTGCTCTGCGAGGACGGCCATCCTCAGAATGAGGTTGCCGTTAGAGGCGCGGAGTTTCTCCGCGACGACGCTCAGCTCGTCGAAGTCGATACCTCCCATAAAGGAGGCGACAGCGGCGAGATCGGCTGCACGTTTGTGCACGCCTTCGAGGGTCGGGGCCGTAGGGGCCTTAGGGGCGGCAGTTTTTGGGGCGATCGCCTTAGGGGCGGACGCCTTGGGGACAGTCGCCTTAGGGGCGGTTGCCTTAATGGCAGGGGATGCGCGCGGGACGGCCCCCGACTGGGGGGGCGGTGACGCGGGTGCGGGGGGCGTTGCCTTGGGGGAGCCCAAGGGCTTGGCCCATGCATTAGGCCTGCATGGGCGGAGTTCGGGGAACGCCGAAGGCGCTACTGTCGCACGCGTAGAAGACACGTGCGCCGTCCTAGGGGCGACAGGGGCGGAGGCGCGTGGCTGGACGCGTGGGGCCCTGGGGCATCCGCGATAGTTCGCGGGGTGTCCCAGACCGCCGCACAATACGCAGCCGGGAGGGGTGGTGGCCGTCGCCTTGTCACGGACACAGTCGGCTGTGCCGTGATCCCCGAGGCACTTGACGCACCTCGGGCGGGCGTGGCAATTACGGGCGGAATGCCCGTAGAGTTGGCAGCGGTGACACTGCCCGGGAGCCCCTCGCTTACGCGGGGGTTCGACCTTTAGGCCGGACATAAAGCATACCGTCTTCACATTGAAGACGGCCTTGGCTTCTGAAGAATGGTCCAGGACCACCTGGACCATGTCGTAGGCCTCGCGGGAGCGGGCCTTGTACAGGCGGTGCACCTGTTTGGCGGGGTACCCCTGCGCCTGGAGGTCGAGGAGGATGGACCCGGTGTCCATCTCCTTAGGGAGACCGCGGATTACTACCCGCAGTTCCCTTTCCTCTTGGAGAGGGTAGGTATGGAAGCCGATCTTCTCGGCGTCCAAGAATTTTGTGAGGGCGCGGTGGTCCATCGGAGATGGTACCACGACCTTGATGCCAACGGCACAAGCCCTGGCGTGAGAAAACTCACAAATTTTCCGCTCTTTGATCGCGGAGGAGACGGTATTCCAGGACGACTTGTCCTGTATGAATACCGGCGGTACTTTGCCGGAAGGGCGGGGAGGGGCGGGAGTCCCAGAGGACTGGGACTGCGCCGGTTTGGCCGCGCCTGCATTGGTCTTAACGACCTTTGCAGGGGGCGGGGGCGGCGGGGACTTGCGCGATTTGCGCGGGCGCTTTGCTTTTTTTGTCACGGTGACGAAGTCGTCACCGGACTCGGCGGATTCGGGGGCGGACGTGTAGTCCATGACGTCTTCGGCTGAAGGCCGAGAGACGGGCGCGGGCGAGAGCGAGACGGACGAACCGTCTCTAGGCCGCGAGAGCGGGAGGGGGGAGCGCGAACGAGATCGCGAATTAGAGCGAGACCGAGAATCGGTCTCGCGGGTCGGGCAGGAACCCTCCTCAGACGGAGGAGGGTCGGGGGAGAGGGGGCTGTCCCGTGAGCGGGACGCCCGGAGGGCGTTAAACCGCTCAAAAACGTCGGGGTACGCGGTTTGGAGGAACTCCAGGAGTTCCTCCAAGACCGACATCGTGTTGACGTGCTTCTACTACCGGTTCGGAAGTCGCACCTCTGAGAAGAACCGGCAAGAAACTCAGACGTATAACGGTGTGTAGCTCCCTCCCTGTTAGTAAACAGGTCGGGGTGAGTCTAAACGTGAGCCCTAACCAGTGTTTAAGGGTGTGTAGCCTACTCCTATCTGACCTTCGGGAGGGACCGGGCGGACCCGGGATACGCTCCCTAAGGGATGGAATACGGGGATGGGAAGGGGGGTCAACCCCGGCAGTGGCAGGCAGCCGGACCTAGTGCCTCAAGGGCGAGGAGGAACGCCTCACCCTCTCGAGCGTGCCCTCCAGGGGGCCAAGGTCCGTTTACCGACGTACCGGCGGAAGGGGGAGTGCTTCAGCGCCTTGAAAAAGGCACTGTCCGACGCTCCCCAACGAGCGGAACCGCCTTGAGAAGGCGTTGAACTCTTCTGGGTTCGTTAGCACCGTTAGGTATCCCCCAGTTGAGCCGCGGGCAAACCACGTCTATGTGACGGACCTCACAAAAACAGAGACTCGACAGAGCGAGAAATAGAACGAAAGCGATCGAGCGTATGACATGCGTCTGTACGGTACGAAAGCCACAAGCGGAATCAAAAAACGAGTGCTACCCTTGGAAACCGCCCGACTTATATAGCAATCTGAGGGAGATTTTAGCCAATCAGAGCGCGTAATTTTTTGCACACGGCACCAATGTGTGCATCCTGTTTTCGCGCATAACTCCCTCTCTTTCCAACACTCATTTTCAGTTTTTCGGTGGTTTCCATTGGTATTCACTATTTTTTGATCTATTTCACATTTTTCCTGATTAACCTAATCCTTACTCTAAACATTGGTGCAAAAATCACAAAAATCGGCCTAGTATTTGCAGAGTTAGAGCCTAAATTCTTGCGCGGCTCTCCTGAAGGTATTGCCTTTTTTTTTTCGTGCGCGTAGCTGTCGTTAACAGTCTCCCCCCGGCGAAGGTGTACCGCAGCCTCCTTTGGTAGACCGCTACGTGCTCGTTGTGCAGCGCGTCCCTTCCCGCTGGTCCGGGGAAGGTGCGGATTTCGTTTCCAGCACGACGATTCTCGAGACGGGTCTCTTGAACGTTCCACCTTTGGTTTGCACATCCACAATCCTTGTTACCCCGTCAGGTCCGGGATAGGTCTTCGTTATGGTCCCTCGTGGCCATACATTTCGAGGGAGCAGAGGGTCGGCGATGATGACGATATCTCCTATCTTTACAGCGTCATGGTGACCGTGTCGATTGAGGCGCGGCACGAGCGTAGGTAAGTATTCGTGCAGCCACCTCTGCCAGAAGCTGTCAGCCAGTGCCTGTGCAGCTCTCCAAGTCCTTTTGTCGGCTTCCTTGCAAGTTCCCACGTATGGTTGGCCCGATGATGACCCCAGGAGGAAGTGGTTCGGTGTCAGAGCCTCTGGGTCATCGGGGTAGACCGATACGTGTGTCAACGGTCGTGAGTTGACTGCGTGCTCCGCTTCTGCTAGCAAAGTTAGCAGCGTTTCTTCTCTAGGTGCTTTTTCTCGTAGCGTTGTTGTGAGTGCACCCTTTACTGAGCGCACCAGTCTTTCCCAGGCACCTCCTTGGTTTGGTGCTCCGGGCGCGATGAACTTCCATGATGTCCCGTAGTTCATGGCGTACCTTGAGAGTTCGGGCAGCCATTCTTCGTACGCCTTCCTGAGTTCGACGTCTGCGCCTCTGAAGTTGGTCCCGTTGTCGCTATAGAGTGTCAGGGGCCAGCCTCGTCTTGCCGCCATTCTCCTGAGCGCCATGATTGCAGAGTCGGTGCTCAGGGATGCTACTGGCTCTAAGTGCACTGCCCTTGTGGTTAGGCAGGTGAAGAGAGCGCACCATCTCTTCTCCCGTCTTCTACCGATGGTCACGGTGATGGGGCCGAAATAATCCACACCGCAGAAGCTAAACGGCCTGTGGTATGGTTGCAGGCGTTCGGTCGGTAGGTCTCCCATGGGCGGAGCTTGTGGCTTCGTTTTTCTTAGGCGGCACATCTGACAGGCGGCTGCGATCCTTTTGACCGTAGGTCTCAGTCGGGTCACCCAGTACTTTTGGCGTACGTCGTTCACGATCCTCTCGATGTTTGCGTGATTGGCTCGTCGGTGTTCTCTGCCGATAAGGAGCTTCGTGAACGGGTGACGTCCATCGAGTAGGACAGGTCGGTTCGTAGTCGTGGTCACTTTGATCTTGTTGACTCGTCCATTGAGCTTCAGCAGTCCGTCTTCCCACAGCAGGTCGTAGCGGTAAAGCGGACTTGTTCGAGGTACGGCGACGCCTTTTCTTAAGCAGTCTATTTCTTGATGAAACGAATCTTGTTGCGCTCGTTTTAACCATCGATGCGTTGCCTTCTCGACGTGTTCGTGGCTCAGGGCGGACTTCCTATCGCGGCAGCGATCCACGAATTCCAGTACTCGTGCTGTTGCTCCAATCAACCGATCGTAAGAGGAGAATCGGCTGATGTCGGGCAATGATGAATCTTCCTCGTGTGTGACGACGTGGAGGAGTTCTGTTGTGACGTTGTCGTTCGTTCCTTCAGGTTGAGGCCATTCAGTCTTCGGCTTCTTCAAAAATAATGGTCCTTGAAACCATTTGTCTTTCGCTGACTCAGGCACGTATCCAGTTCGCGTCGCGACGTCGGCTATGTTGAGGTGGGTCGGCACCCACCGCCAGTCTGCCGGGCTTGAGTCTTCGGTGATCTCGCCGAGTCGATGCGCTACGAAGGGCGTGTAGCGGCGGCTCCCGTTGCGTATCCAGTGCAAAACTGTCTGTGAGTCGCTCCAGTAGGTGGTGTCATCGACGCGTAGCCTATGTTCTTCCTTGATTGCTTTCGCTAGTCGTGACCCAATCAATGCTGCTTGCAGCTCCAGTCTCGGGATCGTTTGTGTCTTCAACGGAGCGACCTTGGCGCGTGCTGCTACCAGTACGACTTCTGCTTCTTCCTTTTTCCCGTAGGTGAGGCGCCAGTATGCCGCAGCGGCGTAGGCTTCCTCGCTCGCGTCGCAGAAGACGTGCAGTTCACGTCGTTGAGCTTCTCTCCCCCCGTTGTAGCTCCGAGGGATCTGTAGCCTTTCAATGGTCTGCAGATCCTCTATCCATCTGTCGAAGTCGGTGGCTATGTCTTCGGATATCGGTTCGTCCCACCCAGTCTTGAGGCGCCAAAGCTTCTGTAGATTTATCTTGGCTGTTATTGTGTAACAGCTGAGCAATCCTAGTGGGTCGTAGATGCTCATCACGGTTGACAGGGCTTCTCGTTTCGTCGGCGATTGCTCTCGAGTCTTCACGGCTGCAGATACGCGATTCATGGCAGTGTTGAAACTCAGGTGATCGGTGTTAGAGTTCCACAGCAGTCCTAATGTCTTTTCTGTTCCCCCGAGTGGTGTTGCACTTTTCTTCGCACGTCGGTCGTTCGGAGTGACGGCTAGCAATCTATCGTCATTGCTGTTCCAACCTCGAAGATGAAAGTCAGCGTTCTTGTGGACTTCGTTGACTTGGCAGATGATTTGCTTGGCTTCTTCTATGTCATTGAAGCTCTCGACAAAGTCGTCCATGTAGTGTGACTCTGTGATGGGCAACAGGGCTTTTGGGTGCGTCTGCGCGTGATCGAGCGCGTTCTTGTTGCGTACACTGTGCGCCAGGAAAGGTGAGCTGGATGCACCGAAGATCATCGACGTCATTTTCATTTTGACCGGTTCTTTCTTTGGGTCGTCTCTCCAGAGGAATAGTTGTGCGGGTTGATCTCCTTCTCGGATCTTCACACGTAAAAACATTTCCTCTATATCCGCCGTTATTGCGTAGGTGCCTTCTCTAAAGCGGAACATGATTGTTTGCAGGGATCGTAGCAGGTCTGGTCCTTCCAGCAGGAAGTCGTTCAGGCAGACTCCGTTTGACTTAGCTGCTGCGTCGAAGACAAGTCTTATCTTCCCTGGTTTGTTCGGGTTCTTCACGGCGAAGTGAGGTAAGTACCACGCCACTGGACTTGAGTTTTCTCCGCCGTTACAGGGTTCGGCGTACCCCTTCAGCAGTAGATTGTTCATTTGTTCGTGGTACTGCTTCTTCTCTTCGGGGCGACGCTCCAAGCTAGCCTCAAGGGTTTTCAGCCTTTTTAAGGCGACGTTGTAGCTCGGCGGCAGTTCTGGGTCCTCGTTCTTCCAGGGTAAGCCTACTTCAAATCTTCCGTTCTTCTTGGTTGCGGTTTCATTGAAGATCTTCACGGCTCGTTGATCGCTTTCCTTGACGTGTCGTGCAGTGAGTGACACACCAAGTGAGTCGATGCGAAAGTGATGCTCGACCAGGTCTTCTATTTTGACATCTTCACTGATGTGAAGTACTTCCTCTGTTGTTCTGTGGCTTCGAGGGATCCGTCCATGGATCACCCATCCAAGTAACGTTCTGGAGGCGGCAGGTTGGTTCGGTTTGCCTGCACGCAGCTCCCGGGTAATGATCAGGGGCCAGTTGTCGGTCCCGATGAGTACTCGTGGCTTGGCGTTCTGATATGCCAGGCTCGCTTTGTCTAGTCCTTGCAGGTGCTTCAGCTGTAATACTTTCTTCGGCACGGACTGTGCTGTCAGGTCCAGGTCTGGCATCGTTCGAAGGGTGACGACAGAGCTGTGTCCGCTGGCGTTGACCTCGACGCGGACGGTCTTGCTATTCACGTTTCTGACTTCATTTTCTATGCCTCTTATTTTTAGGCATTTGCTCGGCCCGCTTGCTCCAATTTCGTTTGCGAGATCTTCGTCAATTAGTGATACGGTGGCTCCTTCGTCGAAGAGGGCGAATACTTTTCGTGTCCCCTTGTTCCCGCTGATGACGATAGGACATATCTTCAGTTTGACTTCACTTCCTTCGCAGGCTGTCATCGCCGAAGCAACTTCTTCGTTGGCGGTGACGTCTTCCTGTTGTCTGGCAGGGGCTTCGCTGTGTAGAGTAGCGTGGTGTGGGCGTTTGCATCCCTTTGTTCCGCAGGACTTCTGTTTGCAATTCAACCTCCGATGTCTACTGCTGATGCACCGGAAGCAGAGTCCCGCTTTCTTCACCACCTCCCATCGTTCGGATACCGGCAGCTCCTTGTACTTAGGGCAGGCAGGGAGTCGGTGCTGTTCGTTGCAGACTGTGCATGCTTCTAGCTTCTCTGTGGTTGCTGCTGGTTGTGCTTCAGTTATGTTGAAGACTTTCTTTTTTCCTTCTGGTCTAGCTGTAGGGCGCGGCGGTGCTTCTTTTCTAGTGACGCTGTAGCTGTGTTTCAGTGCACGGTCCGCTTGTTGCATCAGAAATCGAGACAACTTGATGATCTCTGGTATCGCCTCTGGATTTTCTTCAGCGTAGTCACACCACTTTGTTTTGATATGAGAGGCTCAGTTTTTCCAGGATCTCCCGTACCAGTAATGGGTTGTAGAGGTATGCTGCGTCAACGTTTCTTAGCGTGGCTACGACGTTTTGAACTTTCACAGCGAATGTATTAAGTTCACTTGCTGTAGATCCTAATTTCGGTAGTTTTCGCAGGTCTTCATATGTTATGTCGATGATGATCTCTGGACGTCCATAACATTGTTGTAGAGTCTTCATAATTTCTTCTGGATGCGTGGCGGTGTTTAAGAGCGGTGCTACGGTGTCTCGTGCTTCTCCACGAAGGGCGTTGCGTAGTCGCGCTAAGTTCTCGATCGGTGAGAACTTGTACAGCTCCGTAGTTTGCTTCATGGCTAGCGCAAACTGGATCCATTCCATCGGGGATCCCGAAAAGGTCGGAAGATCAGTTGCCTGTCGTGGCGGTGGCCGGCTGGACATCATTTGTGTGAGTGTCTCTGCTAGCTGTTCAATCCCGCGGCTTCTCGGCGTCATTGATCTTCTTCTTGCACGTGTCGTTTGTTCATTCGGTCCCGGTGTCCAAAATCTCGTCCTTCTGTTCATCGGAGTAGTGGCTTCGGTAACGACCGGTTCTGTGGGGGCGGAGGCTTCGTGCCGCTCCCCCTGTTCATTGACGACGTTCGGTGCGGATTTATTCAACCAATCATGTATCCGTTCCATATCTTCCATTGGGTCAATCTGGTCGCTGTCCTCTTCGAGCTCTGCTACGTCGGCGGTCAGCTTCTTCCTTATTAGGTTAGCTTCTAGTTCCAGTTCCTTCCGACGAATAGCGGCGAGCTTCTCTTCCGCTTCGTATCGTAGCCTTGCTACGGCGCTGGCTGTAGACTTCGTAGAACGCGCCACACGACGTTGGGTTCCGTATGTCGTCTGCTTGTCTGCCGGGCGATCCGTAGTTTCACTGGGCTCCAACATTGCAGCGCCTCCTCGTTCGGGAAGTTGGGTGGCAGCTGTAGTGGGTAGCCTCTCCAAACGGCCTTGATGCGGAGCAGGGTTGACATCGTGCGTAGTCGAAGGCGATGGTGACCGTGGTGGTTCCGGAAGTACCCGTGGTCGTTCTTGATCCATTCCTCCTTGACTTCTTGTGATGACCATAGCGATGAATTCTTCTGGTGGTTCTTCTTTTTGATCCGGGCTCCTGAAGGACCAAACAATGTTAGGGATTTCGGGCCTAACACTGTTTTTAGGGTAGAGAGTGGACTGTAGATTTTTCTCATTTGAGGCCGGAGCAGGTCACTGAATAAAACCCACTTTGAAGAATTCAGCTTTTATTGAAGATACACTTGGATGTTACTATTTCTAAGGTTTATACTGTACTGCTAGTACTGCCAGTGCTACCCTTGGAAACCGCCCGACTTATATAGCAATCTGAGGGAGATTTTAGCCAATCAGAGCGCGTAATTTTTTGCACACGGCACCAATGTGTGCATCCTGTTTTCGCGCATAACTCCCTCTCTTTCCAACACTCATTTTCAGTTTTTCGGTGGTTTCCATTGGTATTCACTATTTTTTGATCTATTTCACATTTTTCCTGATTAACCTAATCCTTACTCTAAACATTGGTGCAAAAATCACAAAAATCGGCCTAGTATTTGCAGAGTTAGAGCCTAAATTCTTGCGCGGCTCTCCTGAAGGTATTGCCTTTTTTTTTTCGTGCGCGTAGCTGTCGTTAACAAAGTAGGATCCATGTTTCGCTGTATACGATCCAGCATGCAAACATTGTAAAAAAGTTAATTAATAAGCTGCAAAATTTTTGAATTCAAATATTCGCTTACAGTGTAAAAATTACAAAGAATTAACCAAGCATGCAAGACTTTTTTAAATTTATGTAATGGTAAAAGTTTTACATGGGCTGGCAACTTATTATATATTTTTATGCCCATTGCGTAGCAATTTTTTTGGTATAGTCTTATTCTAGGAGCGTTACTAAGTACTAACCTATCAGGATTTCTTGTATTCCTAGGGTATACTTCTGCAGCTTTTTTAAAAACATGACATTTCATAGATATGTAAGCATATATTTATAGGGTTCCGTACGCAAAGGGTAAAAACGGGACCCTATGATTAAGACTCCACTGTCCGTCTGTCATGAACCGTGATAGCTTTTTTGACAGAAGATGTATTTCTTTGGCCGCTATAACAACAAATACTAAAAAAAGTATAAAACAAATATTTAACTGGGGTTCCCATGAAACATTTGTAATTTTTTTGCCATTTTTTGCTCTATATTAATAACGGCAACGGGTAGACGCTTGAAATATTCACAGAATAATAAAGATTATGATACGGAACCCTCCGTGCGAGAGTACGACTTGACTATAATTTAATAAGTTCGTTTTCTGAATTGACCTTGCCAGATTTGAAACAGGGCCCTGCAAGGGTTCTGGTTTCGAATCCCGGTAAGGTCAAGACGAACAACCATGCTTAAGATGAATCACCACGCCATTGCGCCTAATTCAGAACCAAACCAATGGAAAATGACCGAAAATAAAAACCGGCCAAGTGCCAGTCAGACTCGCGCACCGTGGGTTCTGTACAAACTGTTTATGAAATATTGAATATTTAACTACATTTTTAGAGTTGGTTTAAAAGAAATCAAATCAAATCATTTATTTCATAGAATATGGTTACACTATTAAGGTCTTAAAGCTAGATATATTCAACATATTCTGCCACTTTAGGCGTTGAAATACAAATAACAAAATGTAATTACCTACTTAATTTCAACAATTTCAATTCAAATTTGTTTTGTATTTGAAATTATTTAGTATTATATAATGTCAAAGTAAATTAATTGGTCTCTTTAGTCGTCACAAACTCAATATTCTAATATGAAATGTATTTTATTTTAGTTTCTTTAAATTCATTAATTGAGTAAAAGCATTGTAATTGGCAACTTATTAAATATTTTAATAGCATTACAATGCACATTATTTGAACACAGTTTAAGTCTCTGTGCTGGAATATATAGTTTATACAAGTCTCTGCTATTTTTTTTTCCAAGCACCGTGTCATGCAAGGGAAAGAGATGTGGGTTTTTTTTCACAAATATGCACAGGTCCAGGATGTACTGACAGGGTAGCGGTAAGATTTTAAGGCGTCTGAATAAGGGTCTACAGTGATCCTAATCCTGATCCTGAAATATTGTGATGTCACCACAAATTTACGGTTTTCAGACTTTTTCCTTTACTTGTGCTATAAGACATTGCTTCTTGCCAAATTTCATGAATTTAGATCTATCAGAAGTAGGTACTCTATTAGTTTTGATTTTCTTGCGAGTTAAAAAATAAATAAACCGATTTTGATTGCGTTGACTAAGAATTTTGCTTTTTATGGCTCCAAGGGATTGCAGACCTGAATGTTATAAATTAATTTAAAAAATTAAAAAAACCCCGACACGAAAAAACAACATATACTTAAAAGGCTAATATAAAAAGTAACTATTTGTTTAATTTTTGCCCCTAAAACTTTATTACAAGTAATATTACCAAGTAAAGTTTTGATCCAAGCGGCATTCCCTCTCTCTCTGCAATATCAGAACCATCTTAGTAATATCAGCTTTAAAACAAAAACTAAAACTACATCAAAATCAGATACACAGATACACACGTTAAACTTATAATACCCCTCTTTTTCGTCGGGGGTTAAAAAGGGTCTTGACAGACAGGCAAACAGTCAAACAAATAGACAGCAAAATGATCCTATAAGAATAGAATAGAATAGAATAGAATAGAATAATCTTTATTTGCATAAAACATGGTTACAGATAAAGTTCTTACATTTATAAATGAGCATTCATGTTTAATCGATCTATCGATAAGCAAATATTTTGTCATCGTCGTGCAAACAAATTAAATAGTGAAAATTAATGAAATAAATATAAATTACAGTCAAATCAGTACAACTAAGTCACATAATAAAGAATGTCAGCATTTGAAAATAAACAAAACAAAATGTTAAGAAACACCGATAAATTGTACACTGTTAGTCAATTTCTGTGCATACAATGCAGTGTCAAAATTTACAACTATCCTCAAGCCCAAACACAGGAGTGTACAAGTACAACAATAAATTACACATTTAAAACTAAGTATAAATATTAACGATTATTCAGTCAAACCAATAGTCCATTTTTTAAGGTGTCCGTCACGGCAAAATTTAGTAAATTCATTAATGTCATAAAAACAGTTGTCAATAAGAATTTTAAAGATAGTTTTCTTGAAAAGAGTGAAAGGAAGACATTGGATACAGTTTGGAAGTAAATTAAACAATTTAATGCACATGACATAGCTGTTCCTTCCAAAGCAGGCTGTAGCTGATGGTGGTATTTCTAACCTGTACGGATACCTCTGTTCTCTGTTTTGAGATACGGAACCCTAAAAATATTAATTTTATATGAAATAATAATATTATTATAATGAAAGCTCTTGTTTATCAACAGCTGACTAAAAATGTTCAAAGTCACAGAATTTCAAGTAACCATGTATGTAACTAAATAACAGAAAATTGAACAAATGTTATGTTATTCGAAACTTATAAATTTATTTTAAAAGTATGTCAATTAGTTCTATATCGGAACTGACATAGAACGTTAAAACATTATTTTAAGTACCACAGCGTCTATGACCTGACATTTAAACCTTTCAGGAAGGCTCTTCAAGCTCTTACGAGTTGCATAATTAGGATTATATTCTCTTACAAAATACTTTCCAAACCGGTATGCGCGCGCGCAGCTTTTGTGCCGCTTCCATTCCGGTCATTTTATGTCAATGATATATTAATAAATCGATCTGATTCTTAGGCATTATTGACACATATGTGCATTTTTGGTGATTTTCAATTTTATCAACCTACCTTGTTACCCACATAATATAAGTAGGTATGTTGCTAGCTATTGCGTTTAGTTATCTACATCTTGTACAGAGAACAGCTCGTCAACCTACTAAAAACCGTCAAAATTCTTAATTATAATTGATCTCTAAAGAGATTTCTGAAATTTAAGTTCGACTTAAAGTTGCAAATCGCTTCAATGATCTTTAACTTTTTGGTTAGGTTAACCTACCGTTGACTGTACAAAAGAATGGGACATTCCACGAAACCATGTGAAAGAAAACAACTCTTTATATGAATAAGTATTAATTGGATCATAGGTAGTAGGTAGGTACTTTGCATTTATCGAAATTTTCCCAGATTTGAAATTGAAAGTTAAAAATTTGATGCAAGGATTCTCTGGGTGTTATACTTAGATGTTCTTTGAGTATAAAGTCTTTAAAAAGGTATCTAAGTTATGGACTTTCCCTGACCTAATTTTATGAAACAAATTAGTTTTTGAATTCACAAAAACTACTAATCAATAATCTATAATGGAACCCGAGTTGCAGTGTTGCCAAATAATTATAACGTTGTTTATACAATTTGACCTTACACATTTTACATTATATCTATCATTAAAATGCGGAATAACTTTAATATCGAAATATATCATTTCGTGTTGCAGTGCGAATTCGTCTGACCGAATTACGTCATAGAGGTCAACGCCCCAAGCACCTCCAAGCATCTATTTGTACGTAAAGCCACAATCGTTTACAAGGGTTCGATGCTGGAAACGGTCGAATGGTGTTGGACATACCAACATATGGATTTAAGAGTAGTTTGGAAACTGGTTCTTCGTTTCCATGTGTTACAGCTACAATTTTTTTTATTAATAACGACTAAAAAGTAAATTAAATACGCTTCAAAAAAAGGTAAACAGTATTTTTTTCAAACATTAATTATGTAAATAACTAATTGTGCCTAGTAACAAATATTTTTATTATAAACTTAGTTCCACAAGATTTAATTCCAGAACATTGTGTTTTTGGAATTTAAAATAGTAAGTACATTAATCTAATTTAATCATCGTTTTGATTTAAAAAGTAGCTTTTGCCTTGATATGTTGGTATTGCTTTTAGTACCTAGGTAGTTCTCGAGACAAAATCGTACACCCTTGTCCTAATAAGTAGATAACGTAATTTAAATTGTAATAGGTACTAACTACTCAAGTAATTTTTTCCCCATTTGTTATTATTATTGTTACGCCTCGTGGCGAGATTATCACAAATCACTTGTTGATTATAAATATAGAAAGAGCCTCTAAAAGCAATTGAATGCTTTATCAATACATGCATTTCTATCGATTCAGTGATCAGACACTAAATGAACGCCCAGTACACCTTTCACGTTACGTGGTTTACTTAATGTTTTGTAGATCTCAAGATTCGCAATTGAAAAACTTAGATGTTATGTGAATTTGCAGGTCACTCTATTTTATTATTACAGTGTTAGATGCATTCCGAATTGAGGCGATAGAACCAATTTATAATATGTCGACTGGCTGGTGTAGTGGTTCGCGCGGACTACAAAACCAGCGGTTGCGGGTTTGAATCCCACAAGAGACAAATGTTAGTGAGACGAGCACTAGCATTTGTACCTAAGTCATGGATGTTTATAAATGTATTTAAATCTGTTATCTAGTCGCCATAGTACAAGCTTTGCTTTGTTTGGGGCTGGATGATTGGTGTGATTGTGGAAACAATTCACTATTATTTATTTTACAGACGACCTGGTAAAGTTTGCAACTTGCAGGAAAGGGTTCCCTACGTGTGTTCGAAACAATTTTCTTCTAAAGTTGATACATCGCCGACCTTATACCGAAGCTTTTATAGTGCGATGGCTTGTTTCTGTGAAGGTTTTTTTGTTCGACGTATCTGAACATCGAACATCAACCATCGGTACCTTGTTTCTCCAACTATTGTTTGTCCGATGTAACGTTACTTCGAAAATTTTGTCAATACATTTTTTCGTGACGTGGTAGTAGCACTATTCACACTTCTTGAATGTAAGTTATAGTAGTAGCTATAACTTACATTCAAGATTGCGATGGTGACTAATCAACAAAAACATTCGTTTATAGTTCATCAATATTGTTTTTTTAATCAAATAGTCTGCCTACGAGTACATAATGATGTACAATAATGATAACTCAAAGAAAAAAAAATAGAGAACATAACAATATCTTTTAAGAAAACTGAGATGTCGCAATAGGCACGATACATATGTAATTTTTAATCTTACTTTAGAAAAATCAACACCAAAGACGAGTACGAAGCCATAATCACAATTAAGTTATTGTATGTATGTTAGTCTGTATGGTATTCCTATTATATATGGGCCTTTTATTACAATGTCATCTGTAATAATTATGATACCTGAAATAAATGATTATTTGATTAAAAAACAAAAGGCCGCAGGCCGCTTCCAACCGGCCAATCTGAAAGTCATTGGGGGGGGGCAATGTTCAGCAGTGGACATCCTATGGCTAAAATGATAATTACTTTACTATGTATCATAAATAAGTGCAAGACAACCTCCGTAATCGTGAGGCGAGCACGCCTGACCGGACCATCTCCGAGGTCCTTGGTTCGATTCCCGGTCGGGTCAATGTAGAAAATGCAGTTTTCTATAGCTAGGGTGGTGTGGTACCGTCGTTGTTTCTGATATTTATAAACGCAAATGCTTCAAGATATTTATTATAGGATCATAACAATGTATGTGATGTTGTTGAATATTTATATTTTATATTGTATAATAAATAAAATAAATATTATCATGAATATCGTTATAGACTCTGTTAGGAACAACAATAAGTAGGATGGCGTAATGCATAAAATAATATTTTTCATGAAGATTATTAAAAAAAAAAACAATATTTGAAAGTAATAAAGAGTTACTTTCAAATATTGATATAAAAAATTAAATCTGTGTAAATACACAATAATTATATTGATCTTATTAATCAAGAAGTTGTACTAATCAGCTGTCAGTGTACTTTAATTATTTAAATCATAATTATAAGTAGAGAGTGTTCTGAGAGTGCCAGAGTGACTGGTCAAGCAGGAAATACCTTCAGCAGTTGACAAGAAGTTCCTTGCCGTGAGACCTTTGAACCTTATACAGGGTTATTTATAAAACATTGATTCTGGTAAATCAAATACAACTGTATACATTTCTATGGGACTCGCAAAAAAATGAATTTCACTTCCCCATACTAAGCCGCCGATCAGCGAACATGGGTTTGTGTGAAGCAGTTTTTTTTTTTATTACTATAGAAAAAGTTGTTGTGTTTGAGCACCAGAATTAGCCCCTAGGATGTTGTTGATGTTGCTGCTGGTGCTGGTTGTTGGAGGTTGTTTTTTTTTTTAAATCAGTTCATTAGTAGCGAAGGAGCGCCACTAATAACCCGATTTGAAAAAACAATTGAAAGGGTATACTACCAAATTGGTCCCATTTTTTTCAAAATTTAATTTTATTGATGGGATCCATGAGGAATTAAGGGAACTCCTAAAATATTGTAGGGATACTTAAAGCGATTTTAGTAAATTTAATTACAAGTCGAGCATTTGCATTCAGAACGTATCATTTGCTAAGGTGGAATTCATGAATAAGAGATGAGGCCATAAATGGCCAAAATAGTATTTCAAGAGTAACGATAATATTTAATAAGACAGTAAGCTTCGTCATAGCCGACAAATAAAAAAAATCTACCTTTTTGTATGGAGCCTGGCATGCCTAAAGTTGCAAGTATGTACCTAAAATCACGTTATTTTGGTGAACACCTATGAAACATACGGGAATCCTAGAATCATGGTCAAATCGGACCCCAACTAGGTCTACCTTCGTAGCCGAGAGGCGATATCGAAATTGGTGTCGCTATCTCTGATCCCGGCTTCGATTCTCGGTCGGTTCAGTCGGTTTTGAAGCATTAAAAATGAATCTCGAATTCGGACACGAAAAAACAATTCGTGTATGAAATTCATTTCTATTGTTCACGATTTTACGCATTGTTGAATCACTCGATCACAATCACACTAATAAGTAAAATATTAAATTGAAATCTTGTAACTATTTTCGTTTTAAGTAGAAAATATTATGAAACGGAATGCAAAAACTCATTGATTTTAAAAATCGGTAGTGATTCGCCTAAAACGGAACGTAAATAAAAACTTATTATGTCAAATTTATGTCAAACATATGTTTACTTGTCAATGTAATTCTTCCGTACCTTCTACAAGTAGAAATCGAAAAACGAGTGGGCAGGACCACCCGTTGCAGAATTCATGGAATGAATTTTTTAAAATAGTGATTTTAGGAACTCGCATGCGAATCTTGTCATTTCGTATTCGGATTGGAATTCGCATGATTCAATAATACGTCTTCTGAGCAATGAATGTGATTTTGTCCAATTTTTATTTAGTTCTATATATTTATATGGTTATTTTACTCATTCTGCTAAGCTAAGGGGTTAGCGAACATACATGTAGACAAAATTTTGTTGAAATTCATAATAAATGCGAATTTTATTATACTTAAATGCTCAGTTAAGGAATCATATTTAGTCATAGACAGTTATACAATCGCGTTGATGCATTCGCGAACTAGGTCCTAGTTGCAAAAGCGTTATTCATAGGCTAAATTATTATATTAATTAAAGTAACGGAGTAATTGGTTCATAAATAATGGCTTTTTGCCTTGAGTAACATCTTAGGACGAGTACATATCAGTATGTTATTTATTTATATTGCGTGACGGTTACTTAGGTGTACGTCCCAATTCACATCGGAAATATTTGCCACTAGAAATAATTACCATAATCAGCAAAATAAAAGGAGGTTGATGATTTTGGTATGAAATAGAAAAGTGTTTATTTGCCTGTGAACGGGATATACAGAAGGTCGACAATGATAACATATCACCTATACACTATATACCAATAAAAAAAAACTAACCAGAAGAATGGACAAATTTACGGACTCATTACAGACTGTCGTAGGTGCTAATTACAAATTATTAACTCCAAAAGAAATGTTATATGTGTTGCAAAAACACAAATATAACCAAGATCATAATGAAAAAAATATTTATTAGATTTTTTGAGTGCTAATTATCTTGGATTTCAAAATAGATTTTATCATAGAAAGATTTCGTTAAATTTTTCAATACGTTTTGAATTATTTGTTTTTGTTTTTTTTAATGGGTGAATCGTCAAAAATAAAAACTGAAACTGAAAACTTACATTGTTTTATGTCTACTGAAAACAAGATATTTTTGTAATTTTGCATTATAAACAAAAAAAGGTAACAATCGAATATATTGATTTTTATCCACTGCTGTGAACTCTACGAGTTTATAAATAAATATATGAATATCCTTTTAACTTTGGAACGACATTAAATTACAAATGTGAAAGTTAGTGTGCATGATTCAATTGCGGTGCACGGCAAAGGCTGAACGGGGTTGCGTGTCATTAGTACCATACATTCACTCTACAAATCAAAACATAGCCCATATTTTTTCCGAAAAAACACAGAGGATATGGCTTTATGACCTTAGTAAAACAGTAAATACTTATAACAACACAAGACCATAGAAACTTATCCATGTTTTTCAGAGTTTGTAGTTAGCCATAACATTTACAATTTAAAGGTTATGGCTAACTATAAACTCAAAGTTTAAAACAAAACAAGGCTTAAATGGTTTTAGAGCCCATGGTTAGGCCTTAGATGTGGTCTTTAAGTACTAAAAACTGTAATACTTACTTCAAACTCGTTTTTAATGGAGTTTTCTGTTAAAACAACACCGCTTCGGTACTAGAGTATTTGGTTAGGGCTTAGGCAATCGAAGAATTGCTAGTTTCAATTAGTCATAATATTACTACAGTAATGGATGTTTTTTTTATTTTTATACACAATTTTTTCTCGCGGTTTCGTTAAGACGCCGTGTACCTAATTTCAGTGCAAAATTGTAATACAGTTCTATGCTTCTGTGCGTCTATGATGCGGGATAAAGCGCCAACAACGTTGATCCTTTACAAGATAATAAATAGTGAAAATAGACCATGTTTTCAATTCAATGTTAAAATCGAATTATCAAGATAACTTGTAGTCTCTTGTAAACCGATGTTCAAACGTAACTCGAACGTCATTTTTCTGAAATAAGGGTAACTATACTAAGGTAGCTATTGGTGATTTACCTTTATTTTTGAAATGATATGAAAAATCCATTCGCGCCACATGCGAGAATAAGAACTAATCTTTTAAAATCACGTTTAATTTTGATTCAATTAACATTCACGTCTTTACAATCAGAGAACTAATAGAAATAGAAATAGAAATAGAAATCGTTTATTTGCTGAAAAAACACGGTAAAAAGGTTATTACAATTATGTTTATGTTCTCATGTTTTGCCACTTAAAAGTAGCATGCAAACATTGAGTAAGCTACAGAATAAATATCAATTATAATTATGAATTAGGTACTATTCATGTGAACTATGTCAAAAATGACAGTAAATTATGTCATTATAATTTAAGGGAGAAAAAATCTTTCAGCTCATAAAAACTTTGCTCATTAAGCCATCTATAGAGCCTACTTTTAAATGAATTAATAGCGAGCATTTTTAATTCATTGGGTAGCTTATTATAAATACGAACACACATACATAAGCTACTCTTCCCGTATTTACTAGACCGTGGTATATCTGGGATTATGAGTCGTTGGGGGCATCTAAGTCTCAGATTTCCAGACCTTTGAAAGAGTTCTGGATATTTGTGGACAAATACAGAAACCTCCTGGATATAAAGCGATGCGAGTGGCAGTAATCCGAGCTTTTTGAACAAAGGCCTACATGACTCATCGGGGGCGATTCCGCAGATAGCTCGAATGCATTTCTTTTGGGCAATAAATACCCTGTTTTTAAGTGTACTATTGCCCCACAGTATTAAGCCGTAGCGTAAAACGGATTCTATATAGGCATGATATGACATAATTGCTGTTTTCAGATTAGTGACTATCCTTATTTCCCGCAATGCATATACGAATTTATCAATCCTACTACACACACTATCTAAATGTGCTTTCCAATTAAGATCTTCGTCTATGGTAACGCCTAAAAATTTTAAAGTATTTGTTTCGTTTATTTTTGTTATGTTCAGTGTAAAGTTGTATTTTTTGTGCTTAGATTTATTAAATTGTACGTATTTAGATTTGTCAAGATTTATTTTCAAATTATTTAATTGTAGCCATTCAATTACTTTGTCAATAGTGTTTTCAATGTCAATTTCATGATAACGTAAATTAGTTTTGTCATTAGATGATATAATTATTGAAATATCGTCAGCAAATAAGGTACATTTGTGATTTGTTATTTTAGTTATGTCATTGATATATAATAGAAATAAAAGTGGTCCCAATACGCTTCCCTGGGGCACACCAAAGGATTTAATTCTAAATTCAGATGAAATGGACCTTATTTCACAACTAACAAGTTTATTAAATCTAACACATTGCTGTCGGGAACTCAAATAGGACGCTATCCATTTCAAAGCAGGTCCTCTAATCCCAACTGTTTCTAATTTATAGAGCAGGTTATTGTGGTCAACATAGTCAAAGGCTTTTGACAGATCAAAGAAGATGCCAGTTGTTAGACATTTTTGGTTTAGATTGTTCAATACAGTAGCTACCAGATTGTATATAGCTAAGGTAGTGGACTTATCTTTTTGAAAGCCAAACTGCTCTTTTTTTATTATGCCATGTTTGCTACAGAAATTGTTGAGCCTTTTGAGCATACACTTCTCGAATACTTTTGAGAGAACTGGTATAAGTGTAATGGGCCTATAATTTTGTGGGTCTTCGCGGTCACCTTTTTTGTACAAAGGCTTGACGATTGACATTTTTAGTTTATCAGGGAATGTCCCTGAAGAAAATGACAAATTAACAAGATAAGTTAAGACACAGGTGATTTCTGAAACGCTCAATTTTATTATCTTAGTAGTAATGCCATCGTAACCTGCTGAGTTAGTGTTATTTAGGGACATAATTTCTTTTTTCACTTCCTCGTTTGTCACTGGCATAAGAAATATAGAATTTGCAATAGGGGTGCTATGGTTATATTTTCTAAAATTAGATGTCGTATTGTTGGTCAAATCAATAAAATAATCATTAAAAACATTGGCTATGTCAGAAGGGTTATTTAGTGTCTTATTATTAATATTTAATGCTGTTATGTCATCGTCTATTTTTGTAGCAGACACTTGATCCTTGATCACTGACCACGTGGCTCTACATTTGTTTTTGCTTCTGTTGACAAAATTAATATTGGATTTCATTTTTGCCAGACGTATGCTTTTTTTAAGTATTTTTGAGTAAATTAGGTATTTTCTTTTATCTATTGATGTTTTTCTTTTGTAATAACGTTGCCGTAAGAATCGTTTGTTTTTACAACAGATTTTTAGACCTTTTGTAATCCACGTTTGTTTTTTTAGGTTAGTGTTACTTACTTTAACCTTTATTGTGGGAAAACATAACTCGTAAAATAAGCATAAGGTGTTATGAAAATTCTCGAATGATCTATTCAGGTCGTTTTCATGATATACATCCAACCAAGATAAATTACTCAAGCATTCTTTGAATTTGGTAATATTCTCATAACTGTAGCTCTTTTTGAAAATAAAATATGACTTGGGCACAAATTTACTTTGGTCTACGGGAAAGTATAGTAACTGGGCTGTGTCGTGGTCAGACAGGTACAAAGGTAAAACAGAAGCAGTTGCATTTTTAATATTACTTAAAATATGGTCAATACAAGAGTCTTTACGAGTCGGAGTATTGATGTGAAATATAAGGTTGTAGTTTTTGCTAATGTCTTTAAGGTGTTCATGATGTCTCCCTGGTTTCAGTGTGTTTATATTGAAGTCACCAGTGATAACCATTTTTTGCTTTGTCTTGTATTTTTTAGAAATATCGTGCAGAACCTGGTCTAGTTTGGTTAGGAACACGGTAGGATCGGACTTAGGTGTCCTGTATAGGCAGATGACAATTAGTTTGTGTAGTGGTATTTCAATACCACAAGCTTCGAATGCTTTAGGGGTCGAATATTTCTTAAGAAGAGTAATTTCTTTATAGGTTATGTCTTTCTTAGCCAGAATACAGGTTCCACCTCTCTGTTTTTGTCTGCAGTAGGCAGACGCTAGTTCATAGCCGTTAACTTTGACATATTGGCCATCACGCATAAAAGTTTCCGAGAGACAGATAAGATCTAGATCTGTGCCAGATTCGTGTAGTTCCTCTAATGTTATTTCTAATATTTCTCTTTTTGATACGATACTGGCTATATTTTGGTGTAGAATTGCAAATTTTTTTGAAGCTTTTGAATTAGGAGGTACGAAAAAACTCTGTCTTTGATTTTGTTGGAAAGTAATCCGTGATTTTATTTTTAATAATACGTATAGTAGGCCTATTTGTATCAGGTGAAGTGGACCCATTCGTAGCCTGAATCGGAGCGAAATAGTACGGAATGGTACCTTTTGGATAGATTTTATTATTTTTTCTGTTGTCTGAATTATTAATACTCGCTATTAACTTTTTTAGTTCTTTAACATTTAAATATTTTTTGTCATAGTCCTTGCAATCGATTACAAAATTAACTGCTTTACATATTTCGTGTAGACTATTGTCAGTACAGTTTACAAAACTACAATTATTATACATATTGCAAAGCTTTCTAATATTATCATTCAGTTCATCAACATTTAAGTACATATTTTTAAATACATTCAATACAATAATGTCAAAATTCTTAAATCTACTTAGTAACATTCGTAATTGTGATAAAATAATTCGCATATCGTAGTCATTTTCTCCTATACCTATTATGAGTTTATCATTAGAAGTTAGATTAATATTATGGCAGTCCGTTATAATGTTTGAAGCTAATGCGTGAGGTTTTGTTTGAGCCGTCACTATATATTTCTCGTACGAAGTATTTTCTCTCGATCGTGTAAGGGCAGATGACAAACCTACACATTGCTGGGAACCAAAGATAAATATTTTGTTTTCTTGATGTTCCTGTACTTTAGGCGAAAAAGGCAGAGGTGTATTTAGATGCAGACTAGCTGGATTGTCGTCGTAGAGCTTCGCCTCTAGGATCTGGATGTATTTTGTCAATGTAAATATTTCCTCTTCGGCGACCAACAACTGATGCTCCAATTTATTAATCCGTTGTTGGAGAGTTGTTAGATCATCACTTAATTTGTCATTCGTGATAGGACTAGTTTTTCTTATAGGCGTGAGCATACTACTATAAGACATTGATAACCGGTTAGTTTTTTTAATCCTATGGTTATCTTTTAGCGGTGACAGGCATATTTTTTTCAAAGCGGTATTCTCATTAATAAGCTTAGAATTTTTTATGCGCAAATCATTATTTTCTAAAATGTAGCTTTCTAGTTCGTTTTGTGTGCTGGCTTGTTCTAGTTGTAGTTGATCTATTTTTTCCCTCAACTCTGCTATCGTGACTGTATCTGTTACTGTGTAATCCAAGCTTCTTTGTAAGACTCTGTCAGACGCTGATAAGACCTCGTCAGATGATAGGTCAGCTTCTAGGGTTAGAATATGTGAGTCTAGTTGTGATAAACAAGCCTCGTTCTTAGGTGTTGACATCATTGAGTTAGTTAGGGATGATATTTTTGGTGCGGAATGTTTTTTCCTCTGTGTAACGTAGGACGTGCTTGGCTCACTATTGACTGTTTTTGTACAGGCTTTGCAAACCCATTTCTTTCTTGTTTCTATGTCTTTTAATTGATGTAATCTTTGCGAGTACCCAATGCAGTCAAATTCATAGGACTTTCTACATGTAGCACATATCAATGTTTTTCTATGGTCAACTTTTTTCTTGCATACATTACACGTCACTAGTAGCGACATCTGTCGACCTTCCTTGTTCGCCACTTTGCCTTTAGCAGACATAATGGAAGAGTAAGTTTTATTTATAAACAAAACTTAAATAAGTTTAAAAAACAAGCTTTGACAATATTTTGATCTGGGCGCGGGATCCGAACCCTGACTTCGTCGGACAAAAGTGGCTCTTAGTAGTCCACCCGTTGAACCACTGAGCTGCGGCCAACGTTAACCGAGGTGACGAAATATTCAGTATATTTTAGCTGCTTTGTGTAAAGTATACGTGAGTGCGTAGGGTATTTTTAAATCAATTCAAAAACGGAGCACACACTTTGGATGGAGTCACACACAGAAAACACTACTTTAGTCAGTTCATAATTATAAATCGTAATTTATCACACTAGTGGTCACATGATTTCACGAACTTAATGGTACAAACTGCACGTTGTTTATGGGAGAATCGATGATTCTAACTTTTAGCATGGAATTGGCACTTTTTACTATGTAGAATATTTTTCTTGTACGGAGCTTTGTTTATTACGTGCTTACGAGGGCGCGCGCGCGCGGGGATGCGCGGGGATCTAAATGTACGGAAATAAGACGATTTCTTGTACGGTCTTGTAATCGAGTTACCTTCAGTCATTTTTTTATAAAATCCGTGTACTATCAAATTACGGATATACTAGATAAGTCTGGACCAAAATACTTTCTAATGTCAGTCTTGTAAAATTATGCAAATCCGCCAAATACGGTCTAGGGCAATTATTTTAATCCAGCGTACCACGAACACATTTTACCAAAAAAAAAAACAAGAATTCTTGACATAATTGATTGATATTGCTGTAGATAATCGGCGACATTGTTGCGAAAGGCGATTGGCGTGAATAATCATAAATCAATGCCCAACTGCGGTGCGGTGGATAGGAGATATTATCAGGTTTTTTACTATCTATAAAGAAGTCAAGGACTGTATTTCAGACAAAAAATCCTACATAATCACTTCTTCTAATAAGCAATGTAGTTAAACAAGTACAGTCAATGGCAGGTAAACCTAAAAAGTTAAAAGTCATCATCATCATCATCATTTCAGCCATACTAGGACATGCACTGCAGAACAAAGGGCTTCCCCAATGACTTAACATCGGGGTGGGATTGCCAATACTCGCTACACTTGGCAGGCGGGTTGGCGAGCGCAGTTTTTTATAAGATTTTGCACGAAAACGCTTCTGCCTGTCTCGTGCTACAGGAATTAGTCGCTTCTTACGATACACTTCCGGTTGGCAGTGGGGAAGTATATTCTCTACGGCCATCTCCACATGGCATAGTTCACATAGGCAAAAGTCATTGAACCGATTTTCAACTTTAAGTCCCACACGTAAATCAATCAATCAATCAAGTAAATTTGACGTTTTCTGGTAGGTTAACGTGCTGTTGTCTGTACATAGGAAATTAACATTTGCTCGACGGTGAGGGTTAACATCGTAAGAAAACCTGCACATTCTGATATAAGTGGATGTGTCGCCATGTTCAAAAATGGTCTGTTTTGCCCTGTCTAAGGTTAACGGAGCTCTGATAGCAATCGCTCCAATTCTAATAACCATACTGGCCGCATCTAGAAACGGGACATAGCTTTGGAAGGAATTTAAAAAACGACCAGTACTTATAGTAAAGTAATGTATGCCAATAAACATCCCACAGTAGGGTACAGGACTCACCTCAACTTTGAATATAGTATCTATAAATCATGCTCCTTACAACGCAAACTGAATGTTTAACGGCGCAGTATGTTTTTCTCTTCCATGCAATACGGTCGCTTGTTATCCAGTCATTCACTCCTTTCTCAGTCATATTACCCCTCACACAATCCATCCAACTTTTCTTAGGTTGTCCCTACCTATCTACTTATCAATACTCATACCCACCACTCTTCTCGTTACGTGTATCTTCCCTTCTCATCATATGTCCGTACCAAGACAAACTATTTCCTTTCATTTCTTCTGTTACAGGTGCTACTTTCATACTTCCTTTATTTAATATATTCATTATTTATCTTGTCCATTCTCGTCACCCCATACATCTACTGTAACATTCTCATTTTTGCTGCATGCAATCGTTCACCTTTTTCACGGTTTCAATGCGTTTGTGTCTGCCACTCAATAATATTTTGTCATAACAATTTTCAGTTCTATTTTACTTTAATTACTTACACAATATTATTAATTACATATAGAATGGAGGCATTTCGCACTGAACGGACCATGATTGAATACGAACCCAAATCATAACAAGCAGTCATTAAAAATTTAATTACCAATTAATATTTATAGCAATATGTAATTACAGTGGTAGTACATCTTTTATTTGTTGAGTATCTGAAAACGATTTGATTAATGATTGTATGTTATTACTGTAATTATATATGTGTCTTATGATAAGGCATGTAGGCCTACTGTTACAAAGTTTGTGTTTCAAGTATCAGTAATCTGCAAAGCAAGCGCGGCGTAGGACGTCAACCCAAAAGGTGGACAGACGACCTGGTAAAGGTTGCAGGAAGCCGCTGGATGCAGGCCGCTTTCGACCAATATAACCATATAACATTATTATCATAGGTCGGAAATGCCTCCCCGGCCTGGGCCTCCCCAGGCCTATGTTCAGCAATAGACGTCCTATGGGTGAAATGATAATGTAGATACATAAATCGTTATCTAATCTAACACTGCATAGGTTTGAGCTATAAGTAAAAAAAAAAACTAGAATTTTAATTTTTAGGATTTTTGACCATTCTGACCATATATAGTGACATTTATCACACGCATCCTCGTGCTTTGGAAAGCACGTTAAAAGTTGGTCTCGGCTATTATTCATGAAGCTTAAAATAGTCGAAGTCTAGTAACATGACTTAAGGCGGCTTGATAACATTTGACAGTCTATAGGAAAGACACTGGCCTTACAACACCCCGCCATTAATCCTTACTGGGCCTACGTAATGGAATATGGCATAAGCCATCACATAGTTGAGGTGACGCCTGTGCCTTGCAGTGGGACGTATGGGTATAATTAGCTCATGTGACTAGTCGTATACTATGCAAGCGAAGTCGTGGACATGAAAATATAGTTTAAACCAAAAAAAATATGGTACAAATAAAATATTTTTAAAAAAATTCTACTGTTACGAAATTCTGTCTAGCCTCTTTAAGAAGCCTTGGCCGCTTTGCAAATGCCCTACACATAGACCCAGACTTTGTCTAGTCAAACTGTTTATTACATTAAGTTTGTTTTGTGTTCAGTAAGAACTAAGTTGAGGTGAAGGATAGTTGCGAAATTATCCAGTCTTTAATTTTATAATCGGACTTATAAATGGTGAGCTAGTCATTCGGTTACACTTTTCTAAGCAGTTAACACATTGATCTGTAATAACAGTATTAAAGCTGAAGTGGCAGCGGGCTGGTCACATTTGCTGTAGGACCGATAACCGATGGGGTAGACGTCTTCTTGAGTGGAGACCGCGACTAGGCAAGCGCAGCGTGGGAGCCCTCCGACAAGGTGGAGCGACGATATACGCAAGGCTGTGGCAGTGGATGGAAAAGAATAGCCGGGGATAGGGCGCAGTGGCGTGCATTGGGAGAAGCCTGTGTCCAGCAGTGGACTGACGTAGGCTGTTTATGATGATGATGAACAGGATTAGCTGCTGTCAAAATAAATTTATCGCCATTTTGGCGCTGTAGGCCACTGTATAGGCAGATACGGCACTGTATAGGGAACTAAATTAGTATTGGACGCAAGATAGAGTCATATTATGCAGTAAACGTCAAAATTAGAACTCGGTACTCTCAGTTGTTGTGGCATTACAAATGGGCACACAAAAATAGCTGAGATTCGGTACTACCTCCCGTAGTTGAACGAAAAGCATGGTCGATCTATTTTAATGGTTTTTATTTATCATTTAAAGAGCTTTAGCGTGCAATTTTGGTGTAGTTTGTGTTCTAATGTTTGGTGAAGTGATAAATACCTGAAACTATTGAAATATCGTTGTATTAAACGCCGCATCGAGTGTCATGTGACTTGTCTCAAGGCAACTTGCTTTAGACCCGATAGCGTCTTGAAACCTACTTCTACGGGAAGAGTAGCCTTCACTGAATCCAAGAAAAGTTATTTATTGTCAACACTATATCAAGAATTTCTCGACATTGGCAGAATCACCGTTCTGCATATAGAGCGGGATTGATTCCATATAAAAAAAAATGGTGTCATTAGGGGAGGCCTAGGTTCAGCAGTCGACGTCCTATGGCTGAAATGTTAATGATGATGATGTATAGGACAGCCAGTCCAGATAATTATACAGGTCAGTGAGTTCACAGATTCATACTGGTATGTATTATTATTTATTTGATCTGTGTCAATTTAAAGTTAAGCCCAGTTAGCCAAACGTGTTGGGTGAATAGGTGAGCTATTTTAAGAATACAAATTCGGCCGTTTGATCATAGGTGATATTTTTTTTTGAATTATTACAATTTTCAATTGATGAAGACCATCCCATCATCGATCAAAAGACGAAAGGACATATAAGACACTTATATTAAACTGAAAAGACGTTGAAAACGAACAAAAAAAATTAAAGTTATTATATCAAATTTTTTAGTCTTAAATAAAAGACAAAAAAAGAATTTAATGGCTGATTGTTTTCTCAAATAGCGCTATCTATACACCTAACATGTTTGGCTAACCTTCTTCCGAACACCCTGTATGGATTTTTAGTAGGTACTGTACTAGAATCAATTTAGTTCTAGAATCATTCATACTGGATCTTAAGACAGTTTGCAAAAGTGTTGAAACCGATTAAAAAAATATTGTCGATATAATTTCAGCCGAGTTTGAGCTAACATCATGGAGGTACTTCTATTGTCTATAAGTAGCTGCAAAGTAATCTCAACGAACCGGATTGAGATATAAACAAATTACAGTCATCTCCATCTTATCAGTGCAACTTATTTAAATTGACGCATACATTATGCAACGTTATCTGGTTGCGGAACGTCTGTCTGTCTGCAAACTGCGCCCGCGCATCCGTGTTCGTTTCCCTCGGTATTACGCGTTTTGCTAAACTCCTTGTGTGATATTTCCTTCTCTGCTGACCAATTGATACTTACACAAGATCTGAATAAACGTAACTTGTTACGTTAACTGTGAAGCTAGAGTGCTATACGTCCCACTTCATGAGACGGCATTGCTTCAACTAGTTTAGTTTTGGGACAATTCATCATCATCATCATCATTTCAGCCATAGGACGTCCACTGCTGAACATAGGCCTCCCCCATTGACTTCCAGATTGGCCGGTTGGAAGCGGCCAGCGTCTTCCTGCGACCCTTACCAGGTCGTCTGACCACCTTGTGAGTGGACGTCCTACGCTGCGCTTGCCGGTACGCGGCCTCAATTCTAGAACCTTTCTGCCCCATCGGACGTCAGTTCTACGTGCTATGTGCCCCGCCCACTGCCACTTCAGCTTGCTAATCCGTTGGGCTATGTCAGCGACTTATATTCGTTTACGGATAATTCTTTGCTTTAAATTTAATGCGTTGAGTTAGGTAGATAAATAGATAGATTTATTACACTACACAAAAGAACAGCAAATTTTTTGTGGTTTTAGTAGCGATCTCTTCCAGACAACGTACTTAAAATAAATTCACACAAGTACTTATATTAATACATACCCTAATAATATGAAAAAAAGTAAAAAAAACTACTTCAATATTTAAAAAGTTACTAAGTAAATTAAGGAAAGATTGTGTCTACACAACACACGGCTTTTAGAGCTCATCTGCTTTTAAACTGCCCCAATTTTGGTACTATCTTAGTACAATAGTAGTAGTATCTTAGTACGAAGGTAGTTCAAAAGCAAGTAAGGGGCCAGCTTTCTGTAACCCTTTGACAGGACCCATTTTGAACAGCTAGACATCTAAATGTATAGGCGTTCTTACGATGTTTTCCCTGACCCGCCAAGAAATTCGTATAAATTCTTACAAGGTTGAGGCCCATCATTCCTACATCTATTTAAATCAAAATGAATGTTTGTATGTTTGTCGACTATGCGTGCCTAAAGCATTCATCTGATTGGAATAAAACCTTTTGTAAGTTATTGTGCGCACGACGGGAAAGGTTTCTGTTCTGACTTGAAGACCAAACAAAGTGGAGGGCAACAGCAAACTAAATGATTAGATAAAAAAAACAATTTATTTCGGACAAGGGATCCTTATTGTATCAGTAAAAAGCTTTATAACTTAGTAATTTATTTTTAAAAAGGATGTTGTTTTATTTGTCATATTGTCAATCAGTGGACAATCCCAACTATCGACTTTCTCCTTCAGGAGACTGTGGTTGCTGCCGCGCATTCTGTGTAAAAGTGTTTTTTTTCTGTGTAAAAACTTTTGTTGAGAGGAGAGGTATCTGAATCACCCCTATGTATGTTCTACGATTTTTCGTAGTTTTCGAGTTACGATTTTTTTATGATTTTTGGCAACCGGATCAATTTGAAAAATTTCTAAAAAAAAATTTAGGTTTCTTCTTTTTTTTTCTTGCAGATAAATCTCTATGAACTGCGCATTTATGCCTAAAATAAACAGCCTCATAACTTTAATGGACGTTACTACAAAATTGACCTAAAGTTGAGAAATTATGTTAAGTATTGTTAAAGTTTTCATTAAAATTTTCATCTAAAAATTAAAAATCTAAACTGATAATTTCTTAGTTTCTAAGCAGCTTCAGAGAATTAGCTAGACTCAAAGCTTCCATAAAAATCATAATAAAAAGTAGTACTTCATAGGCTATTTAAAAAAATCGTAACTCGAAAACTACGAAAAATTCAAATCAAACACGAGGCACCTAAAAAAATTTTTTGACGTCACTTTTTTGGCCAACCTGTATAAATAACCTTTCCTTGGCAGTCGGGTAACAAGACTGGCTATAAAACTTATTAGAAGTCGAACATACGAGTATAATCAGTCAAACAAAGTACCTATGAACATTTTAGAAAGGATATTAACTAATTTATCACGGTTAAAATATGACGGAAACTTGACAAACCAAGGCAAATCGCTTAACTTAGTTTGTGAGTTGTAAAATCAATGTCTGTCTTTTTTATATTTATTAGAGAGAGAAAGAGACACATGAACCTACCTTAAGTTGAGACAGTGGCAACTGAGAAGGAAGCTTACTATCTTATTCATGGTATAAATGTAAATGTTTGGATGGGTGGATGTTTGTTACTCAATCACGCCAGAACGGCTGAACGGATCTTGATGAATATAGCCTGGAATAGCAGATAGGTTACTTTTATCCCGAAAAAATAGTCCCCGTGGGATGCAAGATAATCATTATAGATGGGGCTTCTTGCCGATAGATGTCGCTATTCAATTGGCAAACAATTTTGAAAGTGAAAAATATATGTAACACTAACTATTGCCCGCAACTTTTTTGTAAACCATAGTTAGTATAAACTCAAGACCACAGAAACAAAGTCACGGGCAACATCTAGTCATTACTAAATGTTAGGAGTCTCAGCTACCACCTAGCTTAGTAGTCAGAGTCTCGCCTCATATCCGTGGGTCGTGAGTTCGCATCCCAGAACATACCTCTCAATTTTTTTTTTCGGACGGGCCTATCGCTGCTGATTCTCCCTTGTTTTGAAAAACGTTTGATATAATATTACTAAGACTAACAACTCGGCGCTCTTTTGGTGAGCCAAAAGAGCGCCAAAGAGCACCATCTTCTGCTTTTTTCATACAACTGTACTAGTAGATTACTATCGTTTTTTTCATATTTCATTTGTTAATGTTTTGGATGTACAAAATACTGCCTAACCTATACCTTCAACCTTGTTTATTATCTGAAGTTAGACGTAAAAACAACACTACTTAGGAACTGTTCAGACGGTAAGAAAAACAACAGATATTTTTCTTCCTCAAACCCATTTTAACGAGAATTAAAATAAATGGTTGTTGAGTCAGCAATTAGCCTTCATAAACAACATAACAAGCCGGCCCACTCTGAAACAATCTAGACAGTTTCGTTCGTGGAATAATACTGGGCTACGTAACGTCTGTGTAAGATCCGGGGCAGATTGATATGACTTTCATAGTTGCAGACATGCAGCAATCGTGGTGGTCGTGGATGCTCGTGAATTACAATACGATGACATGTGGGTTGTAACTACCGGACAAATAGTTAATTACTTGTAGATAGATACTCCTTAATACAGACTACACAAAACAAAGTAATGAATAAATATTTAAAACAGCACAATTTAATATTTATATTTATTTTAATCTACCTGGAGACTTATTTTTGAATCACTCGAATTCCAATCCGCATACGAAATCGCCAAAATCGAATACGAATTCCTAAAATCATTATTTTTGAAAATTCATTCCGTGAATTCTGCTACGAGTGGTCCTTACTACTTATACTTGCAGTTGAAGTTTTTAAACTATACTTACTTGTAACAAGTTAGGAAGAATGATATTGACAAGTAAACATATAGTTGACATAATATGAAATCGAAACTGACATAATAACATTTTTGATTACGTTCCGTTTTAAACGATTCGTTACAGGTTTTAAAAATCAATGAGTTTTTGCATTTAGTTTTTTAGTATTTTCGGTGTGAAAGAAAAAAGATAAGATCACAAGGTTTCTAGCAACACTTAATTTGAGTGATTCAAAAACGCGTAAAATCGAGAGCAATAGCAACACGACTTGTTTTCGTGTTCGAATTTAAGATTCATTGCTAACGTTTCAAAAATACGTCTTCTGAATCGATAATCGAACCCGGAACGCATTGCGTTCTAGGCGAATCACTGCGCCACTTCACCAATCGGGTCGATCGCAATTTTGCTTAACCATATTTATTTACCTCCTCTCACTTCAGATTATATTATTTGGAGTGAATGAATCTGGGCGTTGTAGGTTTTACCCGGCAACATTCGCGACTACTATTTTGCAACGATCCGGTCCTGTGAGTCAGCTGTTTCAACAATATTTAACTGAGGTTACGGTTTTATTAGTTTTGTAGTAGGTAGTACTCATATAAGATTATTGTTGTTGTTGCAATATTTTGACCGAAATCCAACTGGATTTTAGCTTATTTCATTTCATACAAAACTTGTCATTGGTGTGAATTGACCTGGAAAAAACTAAACGGAAATCGGTTCATCCGTTTGGGAGCAACGACACCACAGACAGATACACAGACAGACACGTTAAACTCATAACAACCCTCTCTTTTTGCGTCGGGGGTTAAAAACAAGCTTATCAGATAAGCTTAGTTTCAGGCTTCAGTCTCACACAACTTAGATATATAACTTTAAATCATTGCCTTTTTTTTACATTAGCGTCTATGTGTGGGAGAGAAAATAACCGTATTTCATTATTTATTATTGAATAATATGTAACACAAATGGCTTAACGCATTCAAACAAAGCTTGCATATGCATATAAATAAATAAATATAAATATTGGACAACATCACATACATTGCTCTGATTCTGTGGTAAGTAGCCAAAGCACTTGTGTTACAGAAATGAGAAACAATGACGGTACCACAACACCCAAACCCGGGACAATATAGAAAAGTTAATTTTTCTACATTGACCGACCGAGAATCGAACCCGGAACCTCAGAGATAGCGACATCAAGTCCGGTATGCTCGCCTCTCGGCTACGGAGGTCGTCATTCGTCGGAAATTGTCTTAATAAAAAGTTACTGTGGCTCTAAAACCAACGAAAATTTACCGTCTATACAGGGTGGCTGGTAGTACGAGCAAATAGCTTTGACAGGATATTCTGCCCATTAAGGTAAACAGCTTTTACTATGGGACCAAAAAGGTGCAACATGAAAAAAAAACGAATTCTCCGTATACAGGGTTATTTGTATAACATCGACAACCTCCTAGGGGCTGATTCTGGTGCTCAAATACAACAACTTTTTCTATGGGACCATGGTAGTGCCAGTGGTACGGTAAAAAATAATAATACTGCTTAATTCAGTTCTAATTGCAGAAATAAATTGGTTTTATCTATTTGAACTAAAACGTGGCCTCTCACTATGGGCCTCATAAGAAAGCTCAAGGTTGCACAGCGTGCTATGGAAAGGGCTATGGTCGGCGTTTCTTTGCGAGATCGAATCAGGAATGAGGAGATTCGTAAACGAACAAAAGTTGCTGACATAGCCTAACGGATAAGCAAGCTGAAGTGGCAGTGGGCGGGGCACATAGCACGTAGAACTGACGGCCGATGGGGCAGAAAGGTTCTGGAATGGAGGCCACGTACCGGCAAGTGCAGCGTAGGACGTCCACCTACAAGGACCTGGTAAAGATTGCAGGGAGCCGCTGGATGCAGCCGCTTCCAACCGACCAATCTGGAAGTCACTGGGGGAGGCCTATGTTCAGCAGTGGACGTCCTATGGCTGAAATGATGATGATGATTATCTATCTGTATCGTTAAAAATATTTGTTTACTTTTGTGGTCAAATTGGCTAAGTAGGTAATTTATTTCTTCACCATTTAGTGAAATGTCCAGCTTTTAAACAGTGATTCATCGTTAATAGGCAAGTTTGAGCAATATTCTTATTTACATCTTAAATAAATTGTAACAGACGGATTTTATTTAACCTTGTGTTTATTTTTCACGAATCTCGCGGTTTATACGTTTTATTACCTCTCCCATTCTTTTTAATGTAATTATGCATTCATGTGAATGAAATACATGCAATACATTTTTTTATAACTAACCAAAATTTATAATATATACTGGGTGAAATTTTATTACTTTAAAATACTTCGGGGTTTGTTTATACTCATGATAACAGACAACTTCTTCCAAGAAAATTATTGCCTCATCATCATTTCAGCCGTAGGACATCCACTGCTGAACATAGGCGTCCCCGAAAAGGGGAGATTGCCAATACTCGCCACGCTTGGCAGGCGGGTTGGCGAGCGCAGTTTTTTATGCCATTTCGCACGCAGACGCTGCTAGCACAAGACGTTGTGCTACAGGAATGACTAATTCTGTTACGACTTATTGCCTCTTACGACTTATTGCCTATTTCAACATAATTTTGTTGGTTTATGTTTACATTAACAAAATTAAGTTGAGATAGGTAAGTAGTTTCTTGGGCGACGTAGTTTGTTATCATGAGTATAAACGAACCTTTAAGTATTTACAATAATACATTTGTATCCTTTAAAAAAGACCACACGAGCGAAGTCTCGGGCAACAGCTAGTATAAAATTAAATCTCCAGCTCATACACCAATTAAAGTGATCTCGATGTAGTTAATCAAACATTAATACAACGAGGTAATAAATATTAAATTTTACTAGGGCGCACACCAAGACCGGAAATCAAACTTGGGACCGTTTGCGTTTTTTATGTAAAATTTGCTGCCCTGACCAAATTTGATAATGTAAAACGACATTTGCGGCCGTTGTAGCAAGAATCTCATAGAAAAAAGACGTACAGCTTTTCCCGAATCAAAAATATTTTCAGGAATTTTTTACAGTTTCTCTTTTCATACAAACCTTTTCCTGGCAACCTCGAACGCAACAAAAAAATAATTAGCCAAATAGGCGCAGCCGCTCTGAACGCGCTACTACATCAAGCAATATATTTTTATTTATTTAGAAATATTGTTGTACAGACAACAGCTCGTCAACCTACCACAAAACGTAAAATTTTCTGAATTGCTATTAATCTCTAGGTGTTGGATCATCATCATCATCATCATTTCAGCCACAGGACGTCCACTGCTGAACATAGGCCTCCCCCATTGACTTCCAGATTGGCCGGCTGGAAGCGGCCTGCATCCAGCGTCTTCCTGCGACCTTTACCAGGTCGTCTGACCACCTTGTGAGTAGACGTCCTACGCTGCGCTTGCCGGTACGCGGCCTCCATTCTAGAACCTTTCTGCCCCATCGGCCATCAGTTCTACGTGCTATGTGCCCCGCCCACTGCCACTTCAGCTTGCTAATCCGTTGGGCTATGTCAGCGACTTTTGTTCGTTTACGGATCTCTTCATTTCTGATTCGATCTCGCAAGGAAACACCAAGTGTTGGATATAAAGTTGAAAATCAATTCAATGACCTTTAACTTTTTGGGTAGGTAGACCTGCCGTTGTCTGTACTCAAACTTGCACAAAACATAATATTCTGAATTTGCCCTACATCTGGCTGAATTAAACTACCTACAATAATGGGCTAGTTTCCTAAAAAAATCTAATTAGTCCGTCAGTTGGATTCACAGAAAATATTGGGCACGTATTTTTTCTTTTCTGAATCAAACAAAAAATTATGAAGATATAGCCCGTTGAAGTTCCGCGTAACGTCACGCCTTGCGACACTTTTTAGCATGACGTGACGTCACGTGCTCACTTCGATGCGCTTTATCTTCGTCATTTTTTGTTTGATTGATAAAAGACAAAATATGGGTTTAATATTTTTTGATAATCTAACTGACGGACTAAATAGAATAATCATTTTTTGACCCAGGAAACTAGTCCATAATTCTGTCTCTGTCAACTTCAAACAAAGTATTCAGAATAGTAGTAGTATTCATAGAGTCATGTTTTAAACCAGGTTTGGGCTAAGTCTAGATTCAAGATAGTTGTGCAAGTGGGCTACACACTATTATTGGTAACAAAAGATTATGTAATGCAAGACCATTGTGCACCTACGTAACTTGAAAAATCAATCTTATAATTAGTAAGTTTAAGTTTAGAATATATTTGAAGGTAGTAGGAAGGATGCGTCGCATGCGCACAGATAGCATTATGTGACTAAAGGAAATATGTGTAATTAGACAAATGTTAGTAATATTATCTTTAGTTAGTATATCCGCTTTGGGAAATGTTTCATGTAAGCGAATGTTTATTTACGCTAAGGTAGGTAATAAAATATTTCCTAAGTTCCATGTCACTTTGTTGCCTTAAAAAGATTTCTAGTTACTAATGAATTTTTTCTAGCGCTTTAAAAAAAGGAGTGTTTTATCCGACTGTATGCTTTTTACCCGACTGACCCAAAAGGAGAGTAATGTGTTTTGTGTGTTTATTTTCGACAATTAATTAAATAATAATTAATATGTAGATCATTTTTTGTGAATAAACTTTATTTAAGATTTATTTGTATTTAAATTTGAAAATATAACCCTCAAAGCAAAAATTTTATTAATTTTGGGGTGCCATTAGATTTATGATATTTTCAATTGTACCGACATTAAAAACAACTGATTACTTAATTGTAAATATTGTTTTTTTTTTTAAATGGTATTTGATTTTTTAGTTCAGTTCGATGTTATAGGGAATTGACATATGTTACTATAAAAAAATGTATATAAAAAAATGTGGAAGTAGTAGAAACATAAAGGTGTCTCAAAGAATAGTTTTGCATTACACTTATGGTGAAATAGTAAACGGACAGAAAATACCCACTTAAATTATTAGTGAAGATGACCCAAATGTTATACAATAAATAAAATAATTATACACGAGACTGTACCGAGCTGGTTGCATTTCCGCGCATTCAAAGCGATCGCACGCAGAAGCGCAAGCGCACGGTGATTTGAGCAATTTATGCGCCATTCAGTTTGGTGTAATGCGCGGCTGTATCACAGAATATCGTGGGTTACTCGGTCTAAGGGCGGCTACATACTTGCTGATTACACACACATGTAAAAAAAATTTTTGTTCATGTTGAAAGTTTTCATTTTGTCATTTTTCCTGTGTACGATGTAAGATAAGATTATGTATGAGAAAAGTGACTGAATTTGATTGTTAATAATTTAATGGTCTTAAAAGACCAATTTGTATATTTTAGGAATATGGCTTTCGACCTGCCTGCCTAGCATGAGCACTAAAACATGACATGATATGATATGATATAGCGATATATTAACACCAACTGTAAAAATATGATAGATATAGCCGCCATGTTAAATCGCCGTGCCGGTGACGTCACATATTATGATCGCTGTTTTGATAGAAATTCAAAATGGCTGCTATATCTATCATATTTTTACAGTTGGTGTCGATATATCGCTATATCGTATCATATCATATCGTGTTTTAGTAGTCATGCTAGGGGGGCTGGAGTCGTCTAGTTAAGTTAAGCATTTCTTGAACTGTTGCTGCAAAATTTAATGACAAATAATTCCATGATCAACTGCTTGGTTAGATTCCTTCGTGCTAGACATCTTTAATAGACCTAAAACTTTATTTCCAACAATTATTAGACCTATCTAAGCCACTTTTATAAGCCTTACTAACTTCTGCCAGCGGCTTCACCCGCATAGAATTCTGCATTGCATTTGCATTATTTTAAAACAAAGAGTATCATAAAAGAGGTGTCGCAGTCATCTGGTTAAATCCGTTATTTGATTGAATGACTAGCGCGTTCATTGAATGACGACATTTAATTCAATGACTAAAGGACAACTCGTCAAGTTGTTTAATGTAACGTTCAACGTCTTGACTGAACGTCATTTATAGTAGTCATAGTCATTGAATGGGATATAGCAGACTTTGTAATGTTTGGCTAGATTGACCTTAAGTTTTTTGAAGACGGAGGAGGGAGGGGTGGCCTTGGAGAACCTTCCACCAAAGGGGGGGTGACGGAAAACCCCTTTTTTATATTTTGTGAGGGAGGGTGAAACACCGCCCCCCCTTACCCCTCCACTAATTATCAGGTGGAGCTACACCCCCTTAAGGGTATTTAGCAAAAAATAATATGGAGCGCTCGGCGGCCGCTGCCGCGGCACGCTCACTTCGCTCGCTTCGCTCGCTAAATTCACTCGCCTTCACGCTCAAACCAGTCTAACCTAACCTAACCTAGTGTCTGCCCCAAAGAAACCAAAACATACCTAAGCCTATTGATCATTTAGTATAAAATGAAGCAGATGAAATTATGGCAAATGAAATTCTGGCAAGTGGGTGTAACCCTATCAACACAGTGCTATCTATGCGAGCAGTTTGACGCCATATTTATTTTGGTGACTACTGGCGCCGCCGCAATTGAATGTCGTCATTTAATGAACGCGCTAGTCATTCAATCAAATAGCAGATTCAACCAGATGACGGCGACAAGAGGTTATGGTGAGTCAACCTAAAAAGATATGCTGCCACGGCCTTTTTTTAATTTTAAATAGAAACAATTTGTCATAGCTGATTTTATCGTAGATTTTACCGTTTACGCAGCACACGCAACGGAAGCTCTCAAAAGGAATTTTTTTCATTAATGCTCAGCTCCTTTTGGTCGTAGCGTGATGATACGACCAAAAGTACATACCTTTCTCAATAAATGGACTATCCAACACAAAAAATAACTCAAACTAATAATTCCTGAGATTATCGCGTTCAACCAAACAATTAACTCTTCAGCCTTATAATATTTACCTATAGATTTGAAACGAAATATGTGAACAAATATTAATAGAGTTTGACTTACTTCTTTAATAGCTACTCATAAAATATTCCATGTTTGGTTACGATCATTTAATTTGTTCCGACGAGGCCCAAACACAATATAAAAGTGTGTTGATAAAAGTAAGTACAATATTAAAATAATTTAATATTGTATTTTCTATTGTATCGTGTAGTCCGTGCCTTTTATAAACACTTACATAATTCACTAACGCCGGTCTCGCAACGTGAAGTCAGTGGTATCGTCCTGTAATTTTTGTCTTGTGTGACGGTAAGTTTATTACCACGTCATAATAATAAAGACATAGTGTAAAAACTAACAGTGGTGTAACATGATTTGATGTTTGCGCAGTCACTTTTTGTATAGTTTTTTTAAGCAACATCCAAAACATTGTTGCAAAACTTTGATGGTAAAACGGTGTAGATGCTTTATAATTGCCGACAGTCAGTCAGACTCATAGTTTTTTTTTGTTTAGCTGTCTCTATCCCACTGCTGTGCAGAGGGCACCCCCAAGCCTCACAGCTTACACCAGTCGGTGGTTAGGGCTTAGCGATCTCATCATGCCATCGTCTACCTCTAGGACGACATCCGTCAGCTGGGATTGGATTTAAACAAATGCCTGTGCGTGGCGGCTTTAGATCACTTTTTCAAAACATCCTATGTATATGGCCCGCACATTATCACTCCAGCTTGACAGCTGCAGCAGTCTTTTATTATGTATTATGTATGTAGTAAATACATCGTATTAGTAGTATTATTTAAGCCATTGAAGCGTAGTGTCATACCTGTTCTGTGATTTATGCGACCCGCTAGCGACAGGCGCAAAGTTTACAAACATTATGATATATTATAATTATTATACAGGATTACATTGCAAAGGGGTGCCAAATCTTTAGGAGTGCTCAGAATCTATAACTCAATCGAACTATGCAAACAATAAAAAAAAACTTTTTTCATATTTAATTATTCCTATTCGCTGTAAAAACGCGTAGATAATTTACTTTTTAATGAAGAAATTGCACCGTATGTGCACTGAATAAGTTCCTTGTTGGCAAGCCGTACCTACGCCTCCGATGTGTGACCGCGCGGCTTTTGTAGTCTCTCTATTGACTTTATTTTGGATATTTTAAAGTAATTATTAATTATTTTTTCGTAATATACGATTAATAAAAATAAATGTAACCCTGTATAAGTAATTCGCAAATAATGCATTTCTGCCATCTTGGTTTTTACAATGTATCCTATATTCGTAATTTACAAAAAACTTCAAAATGATTACCCCTTCGCGTGCCACTAAAATGTTTCCCTATTGTTTTCCGGTCTACCAGGGGTAAGTGGAACGCGAAGGGCAATTGGTATTATTTTTAGAAAATATATCTCTGTTATTTATGCCACTAATTTGACAGCATCGTTTTGTTTTCCGAAACAGGGAATGAATCTACTGCATCTGCACTTGATTGTAGTTTATGTCTCGTCTGTGAGGTATGTGTCGCGTCAATTTTACATGGATTGGGTAATAACTAGTTTTAATCTATGTAAAACATTGCGAGAAGGAGGCGAAAGCTGTAGGGCCAAGGCGAACGTCCGTCAAAGCTGTGAAACGCCGGAATTTTACGTTAATTGTCTAAAATGTAAAATAAAAACATCCGCTAAGTTGTAAAATATTTTTGGTTATTTAACATTTACACAACTACAAACGGATTGTCGTTTAAAGTCAGTTTTCAACATAATGTAGCCTGACAAAAACATACTAAAATTGCAAAATTACTCATTGATGGTGCAGTGCAATATTGATTTGGATAATTAGATAAACTGCATTGAAATCTGAAATATACTCATATATATCCGTATATGTCCGTAAATAATTACATAAGGCACTGTACAACTTTCCCCTTTCTCCATTGTTGTCCTCCACCTGAAGGTTGCCTGGTAGAGATCGTTTTAAGCGAGACTGTAACTTCTTTGTATGGTGGGTAATGAAGAGTATCTATTTACAATATGACGTGAATAATTATTGCAAGAATCTCGCAATGCCTTCATCTCTCTACCAACTTTTTCTTGTCTATAACAAGTCGTAATCTTACAAAATGTAGCGCACCGTATAAGATTACTTATAAATATTAAGTAACACTGAATGATGTATAATATCCTTCAGCAGACACCATTCATTGCCCAACCGTCTAAAATAGGTGCAGATTGAACGTGCATTAAGAGCAACATTAAGCAATACGCTAATAGACAAATTAACGAAGTCATGGGGCCCGATTCTGTGGCACTATTCTTTTAATTAAATAAAGATTCACGTTCACGTAAAATTTGTATTACTTTGCTTTTTAAAAATTCTATACAATCTTGACATTCGTTTTTAACAAGTTTATTCATTTAAAAATAACAGACATTTAGTAGCCTACTATTGCAATTAATCTAAATGATTAAACCATCACACACAAGTCACAACATTCATTTTATTTTAACAGTTCGTTGATTACAATCCATTGTTTTTAGAAAAATTACATATCAAGTTTGTTAAGCAAAGAAAAACGGACTTTATCTAAATTTATACAATTTCGTCTATCTCCTTCTTTCTCTTGTTTGTTTAAAAGTCGGATGTATCTCCGAAACTACTAATCCAGTTTAATTAATTATTTGGCTAATATTTATATACTGTACCTTCCGGACGAACTTGGGCTATTTTCTATTTATTGTGTTTTATATTCTATATTTTTATTCCTTTTTTTATGACACCAATTTAGTCGGCAAAAAATATCAAATATTATTATTAATTATATTATTAAGTTAACGCGATAATTACCTTCTTCAAACGAATGCGCTAGTTAATGAATAAAGACAAACGTTACATTTCCGAACTGTCAAACTTAATACAGTAGCATGCTTTCCTACTTTCATCACGATTAATTAAATCGTTTGTAATTTTTTTGGTATGATGTCTCTCAATTTGTAATTTTATTTATTTTATTTTATGTAATAGTCTATTCTTATAGTCTCTTTTTTTCTATAAAAATTAAAAGAAACAGGTGAACTTAAAACATATTTTGGAAAGTGGTTTTAAAGAATCGTACACATGAAGATTGTGAAGAGAACTTAGGTTGTTTTATTTTGTTTGCTGAATTAGCATGTGTGTGTGTTGAAATATAAATATATCTATTCGATACCCGTATTTACATTTTAGGTTATGTGCTCATTTAGGTATAAAAACTAGCTGTTGCCCGCGTCTTCGTTCGCGTGCTCGTCAATTTATTCATAAAACATTTTCTGCGCAACTTAATTAATTTTTTCTTTCACAAGAACCTTTGTCTGACAATAAATAACACATCAGAAAAATCATTAGTAAAATTGTTTTATCCGTTCACGCGTGATGCGATGACCAAGGGAAATAGAGATTCATTTTTATACAGGTGTAACGAAAAGGTGAAATAAAACTTTAAGGGGTTATTCTACGGCTAAATTACATCAACTTTTTCTATGGGACCAACATCGAAATGTCAAAAAAAAATTGACGTTTCCATACAAACTGATGCCAGCTGGTCGCGTTTTAGTATGGGAAAGTGTTTTTTTTTTTGCGAATTCGATGTTGGTCCCATAGAAAAAGTTGATGTAATTTAGCCGTAGAATAACCCCTTAAAGTTTTTATTTCACCTTTTTGTTACACTCGTATAATGTATATATAGATATAGATATGTAGATCATATTTTGTATATTATGCTTTTAATGAATGTATTTACGTATTTCTAGAACTCCTATTGCAACCTAAAAAGCCGGATTCTATATACCGCCTGACTCATAAATATTTTTAAAAACATATAAGAAAAGTTAGTACATATAATGCTGTACTTAAAGCACTCCGTAACATTTAACCTTGACGTAATACAGTAAAACTATACCTATATTATTTGTACGCAGATGAAATAAACTAAGAAATCAACAATTATGATAAGTTGAGTCTAATAACGTGACCTAAAATAATAAATACATATCAAATTTTGAGTTTGCAATTTTTGCAAATTTTGAATTTGAAATTGCAAAAAGACGACCGTCTGGTGTAGTGGTTCACGCTCCGGACTACATAGCCAGCGGTTGCGGGTTCGAATCCCGGGCAAATGTTTGTGATAAGCACGAGCATTTGTATCTATGTCATGGATGTTTATAAAAAGTATTTAAGTAAGTTTATCCGTTACCTAGTCGCCATAATACAAGCTTTGCTTCGTTTGGGGCTAGATAATTGGTGTGATTGTAAAAACAATTTATTATTTATTTTATTTATAATTATCTCGATTTAACTCAGGACACGTTAAAGCCTTACATTTACGCAAATTATCACAGCAGTGTATTATTAAACAATGCATTTAGCATACTAACAAAAAAGCCATGCCTAAGTAGTCATATTGTTTCCCTAGGGTACTTTGCGTTCTAATCTAACTTCTTGCCATATCTATAACAATGTCTATTATGTTTTCGTGGAAACACTTTGTCAGCTCACCTTTGCATAATTTATTTTCACAACTCAAATACCTTATTTTAAAGTAGTTTTATGATCATTACGTCTAAATGAACTGTAAAAATCATCATCATCATCATTTCAGCCATAGCACGTCTACTGTTCAACTGACTACCAGTTTGCAAGCGGCCTGCATCCAGCGGATTCCTGCAACCTTTTTCCCGATATTTTAATAATTATTCTGCTATTCGGGGCGGAAAAAAATCCAACAAATCAGAGATCATAAAAAACGGTCCAGCCGTTCTTGACTTATAAATTGTGTAACTAGCCCGACTTTGTTTTATTTAAATAGATAGATTTCCTTTATCTTTTTTTAGAGTTAAGTTAGTTTAGCGTTTAAGTTAGTTTTCGTTTTGAGTTTGTAAATATTTAAATTGTTGTTATTATTCATTAATTTTAAAAAAAGAACAAAGAAATAAGTTAAACTACAAATAAACCAGTATTTACTAGCATAAGTAACTCGTCTCGTCGGCCCGTCTAATTTCTAGAGAAATCTTCTGAAGGCCTCCATTAGACTTACTTAAAACAATTGAAAACTTCCGTACTCGTTACAAACAAATGTTTAGCATCCCGCCATTATTTAAAATGTATAATATTTCACAAACTATGATTCAATTATGATACTACTAGCTTTTGCCTGCAATTTCGTTTGCGTGATTTTTAGTTTAAAAAAGAACTAGATAGAGACACCCTAATCTCCCAGCGGTATGAAATATACTTTACGACCTATTTCATACCTACCAAACATACATTTAAAAAATCATTAAAATCAGTTCAGCCGTTTCGGAGGAGTGCGACCACAAACACCGTGACACGAGATTTTTATATAAAAGAAGTTTAAGCGAATGGAAGCAGATGAACGATCCACTAAGTACTCAGCATATTGAGGGCACGCATCAGTCAAATTGTTCAAATCACGTACAATTGTGATGGTTGCGGACAATGCTTATGAGATAACTTTCTTGTTGTTGTGAAATTAAATTTAATGTATCGTTTCATATCTAACTGACCGGATTTCACTTGACTCAGAAACATAAATAAATAAATATTGGACAACATCACATACATTGCTCTGATCCTATGATAAATAGCTTACTTAGCACTTGTGTTACAGAAATCAGAAACAACGACGATACCACAACACCCAGACCCGAGACTATATAGAAAAGTTATTGTTCTAAATTTACTGACTGGGAATCGAATCCGGGACCTCAGAGATAGCGACACCAAGTCCGATATGCTGGCCTCTCAGCTACGGAGGTTGTCAAAACAAATTTTCTAAATGCATATTTATTTCGTTTTTTAATTTTAGTGAAATGGCAGTAAGCTTCTGCACCAGAAATGATCTCAAACGAGGATCACCAGTCCTCACCCTCAGTCCTCGACCTACTTTTGCAACAAAACTCTTTGCTTTTCTAAATTGGATTAAATCTAATCCGGCTGGGAGAGGCCCCTGGCAAAATTCATTATCTATGCCTCGTATAGGATGAGTTTTCTTGCCCACAATAAGGTTATATTTTTATCTTAAGTTTGAAATAAGATGGACACAAATCTAAGATGGGCCCAGAATAACTATAAAAACATCAAAAAAAAATTGAAGTGGCGTTACGAAGGTGGCTGCTACGAAGTAGTAGTGATAAAAAATTTAAAATTTTGTCCGGTCGGGGTAAGAACTTTTAGTAGCTTAGTTGGTAAAGCTCCTGCACACTGCGCAGGAGTATTAGGGTTCAAGGACAGTACAGATAACAACACGTCCATCACAAAAGGTCAAATTTTCTAAATTGATATTGATCTCTACACGTCGGACTTAAAGTTAAAATTCAATTCAATGACCTTTAACTTTTTGGGTAGGTTGACTTGTCGCTGTCTGTACAAATACAATTATTAAAGTAATTTGCTAAAAGTAATACATAAAGATAAATTGCTGTTATTTATTACTCTTATTTCCACTGTTCTTAGTTTTAAAAGTGGCTTTCCAGACTAAAATTACTATATTTAAAACTCTGTCTTTTATTTTTAAATATAATGCGATTAGAATGTGCAATGTGCATTAGCCAGATGCATTTAGCATTAATTCGCAACCCACATGGCTCAGCCACATTAATGATTGAGGTATTGGAGGTCGTTCTTAAATATAGCTTATAAGCACGACCACAATTCCTTTCTAAATTATGCGAGAGGTTAAAAATAGTTGATTTACTGTCATCGCGTGAGTTATTTTTGTTAGGAAACCAATTATTTCCCTACACGAATTAATTAATAAGTCCCACACTTAAGATTAAGAACACTTTTTAGTAGGAAGTTAGTGTGAATGGTTTTCTAAATGTTATCGATTCTTAATATGGGCCAACATACAGGGTGTCCAGTATATCAAGGATAACCTTGTAACCACATCTCACTAATATTATAAATAAGAAAGTTTCTATGGATGTTTGTGACTGAATCAAGCCAAAACGGCTGAACAGTTCTAGATAAAATTTGGCACAGAAATAGATTATTGCTTGGAATAGCAGATAGGCTATATTTTATCCCGAAAAATGTACTGTTCTTAAGGGATGCAACATAACTGTCGTTACAGGCGCATCTTACCGTTAGATGGCGCTGTTCAAGTGGAAAAAAAATGAATCTGAAAAAAATATATATGTTACTAGCTGATTGGCTGTGACTTTGCTCATGTGGTCTTTAGTTTAGTCTTACTTTGGTTTTGCTAAGAAGATGCAAAAGATGTCGCGGGCAATAGCTAAGTAGTATTCTACATCAACTTCTGTTTTATGACTTTTGAAACTTGCATGAAAATGTATCGACTTCCCATTCAAAATTACCAAACAGCCGATTAAATTTGTATTCATCATCATCATTTCAGCCATAGGACGTCCAGTGCTGAACACAGGCCTCCGACAATAACTTTCATCGGGAGGGATTGCCAATACTCGCCACGCTTGGCAGGCAGATCGGCGAGCACAGTTTTTTATAACATTTCGCACGCAGAAGCTGCTGCCTGTCTCGTGCTACAGGAGTTAGTCGCCTCTTGCGACACACCTCCAGTTGGCGGTGGGGAAGTGTATTCTTTACGGCCGTCTCCACTGCATATTTTGAAAAGTCATAGAACAAAAGTTGTTCAATAGGATGCATAGAATAAGTGGTTACAAAATTCTCCTTGAGTTACAGGACACTCTGTACAACTGTATAATATCGACCTATTAAAAAAACTGGCCAAGTGCAAGAGTTGGAGTCGAGCATCGAGGGTTCTGTACAAACTTGTAGGTACATATGTAAATCGTTCGTCCATAACGGAAATCGAGTCTAAAATACGTGACCTGATTTGTTCAAAATCTTTTTTTTATAATGTAACAACAAATTTGCAGTTTATGGTCTTTTCCCTTTACCTGTGCTTGCTAGACATTGCTTCTTGCCAAAAGACTTCGAACTTTTTTGTATGGAGCCTGGCATACCTCAAGTTGCAAGTAACCTTAAATAACGTTATTTTGGTGTACACCTATGAAACATATGTTAATCGAAAGAGAAAGAAATTACAAACAATAAATACGCTTTGACAAAATACCGTAAATGATATACTTTGTTCAGAATTTCAATTCGATTATGTAAATAAAAGTAAATATTACATGTACACCCTGAAATTCTGAACAAAGTATATCACAAACGACATTTTGCCAAAGGGTATTTGTAGTTTGTAATTATTTTCTCTATCTATTAACATATGTATCATAGGTGTACAGCAAAATAACGTCTTTAAAGGTTACTTGCAACTTGAGGTAGTAGATTGGTGAGGTATGCCAATTAGGTTCGATGCCTTTTCATGTGATGTCCAATATATTATCAATATTAATATCAAATATTGCGGCTTAAACAACAGTATCTTGTGATTGTGTTGACTTTGTTTGAAGTTTGTTTGAACACAGCAATAAGGTAATGCTGACTCGATACCTTTACCTTCTTGACAGACGGACAGATAGACAGACAGACAGGCGGACAGACAGACAGACAGACAGACAGACTGATAGACAAACGCACAGATGGACGGGAGGATGGACGGATGGACGGACAGACAGACAGATGAACGGGAGGATGGACGAATAGACGGACAGACAGACAGACGGACGTAACGACGGAAGAACGGAAGGACAAACAGACAGACACACAGACGGACGAATAGATGAACAACAAAGGGATCTTGTGGTCTTTTTTACTTTAGCGGTACAGAACCCTAAAAAGTAAGCCTTTTTGAGGGTTCTGTACTTACATAATACTTACACATAATAATCAAAATTTTTAAAAATTCTATGTAATATAAAGTTATCAATTTTCCAATTTTCTTCCGTTTTATTGTTTTTCGGTATAATGGGACCGCTCGGAATCCACTAAGTAATTTTTGTGTGAAACTTTTTCGTCAAATTTTATGATTTTCTACTAAGCTCTATTTTATTTAATTATCAAACACAAAGAGAAAATGTTTTGAATACAAGTTAGCTCAAAGTTAGTACGCCTCCAAAACTTACTCCTAAAATGGAGTATTTAGTAATAATTTTAAAATTGATTTCACTACTCGTGCTTGAGCAAAAGAGTGTTAACACACGGTTAGATGGACAGCCGGACGGACAATTGCGTTTTTTTTTTAAAGATACGCAACCCTAAAATAGATAAGTCATAGATGCGATAGCTAGTGCTCATTTAAACTTTAACATAAGTCAAATTACCATAAGTACCTCGGCGTACCGCGCATATATTCATATAATTAAAATTTATTTCACAGATTCAAATCGTACAAAAGGGTGACAAAGTACCATGTGGCATTCCCTGCCAGTCGACGATTAGGATAACCAGATATCGTCGCTTAAACAACAATACCGCGCAAGTCGAAAAAATGGCCATGTGATGTTTTATACATCATTGGATAGCTTTTCTTGGCGCACATCAAGTGATGTATAAAACGTCACATGGCCAGTTTTTTGACTTGCATGGTATTGTTGTATAAGCGACGATATGTGTTATTAGCGCCATCTCACGAAATTTTAAGGTAACAGTTGAATTAAAATAAATTTAAAAAATAAAAAATTAAAAAAATTAATAATAAATAAATTTAAAAAAAGCCTTATATTTCTTACTAAAAACATTTTACAAAAATTACATGAAACAAAAACTTTTAAATTTTGCTTATAATTTAAAACTTCATATTTTGCACCCAGTAAGAACCCCTCATTTGAAGGTGAAGGCCTCCTCTAGAGATTTCCATTTCTCCCTGTCCTTCGCGCTATTTATCCACTGTTTGCCAGCCACCTGTACTATGTCGTGGCAGTCGGTCGACCTCTTTCCCTACTTGCTGATGGTTCGGTCCAGGTTGTGAGTCTGTGAGTCCATCGATTGTCTGTCAACCTTGCCAAATGACCGGCCCAGCGCCATTTTAGTTTTCTACAATGATAGAGAGCGTCAATGATTTTTGTTTTATTTCTAATAGTCTTGTGGGATATTTTGTCAATTCTTTTAACTTTTAGTAGGCTTCTCTCCATACTTCTTTGGCATGATCTAATTTTATTTTTCATTCGATATGTGAATTTCCAAGTTTGGCTGACGTAGCTTAGTGATGGGAGGATGCAAGTGTCCATAACTCTCTGTTTCATTTTGACCGGCATTTCACTCTTTACAATTTCTTTTAGATTCCAGAATTTCTACCAGGCAATTAAGGTTCTTCTTTCAATTTCTTGCTCGTTTCTTTGCTTATCAAATGAAATTTGCTTACAGTTGAATTATCTTCATGAAATTATTGGGAGCATGAGAGAAGGCTCTAAAAGTTTTAAAATAAAATAAATAAATATTTCACAACATCACATACATTGCTCTAATCCTATGATAAGTAGCTTAAGCACTTGTGTTACAGAAATCATAAACGACGACCACAACACCCAGACCCGAGACAATATAGAAAAGTTATTTTTTTACATTGACCGACCGGAAATCGAACCCGTGACCTCAGAGATATCGACGCCAAGTCCGGTATGCTCGCCTCTCGGCTACGGAGGTGAAATGGTCCAATTGATTCAGTAATACTTTCCCAATTAAATTATTTATTTTGCATAACCATAATTAGAAAATGAGAGAAATCATAATCAATCGGGTAACTAAATTAAGAACGTCGCAAAAAAATGTCGTCATTTAAATCAGGAATTAAATTACACTACGTTAACCCACTGCATTACAACTTAATTTCCACTGCTTAAAGGTTGTCTGGAAGAGATCGCATTTGGCGATAAGGCCGCCCGATTGTACATAACTGTGTCTTGTTTGAAATAACCTTTAATGTTTTTTATACAATGTGCAAAGTGCAAAGTGTCTCTATTGAATTATGGAATTGATTACCATGTTTTTATTAATTTTTTACCATATTCTTATTTATTTATAGATAACAAATTTTTAACACTAAAGACATGCAATATACTATATTATTATTACATTTAAATGCCCGAACCAAGATTTAAATGGTGTTTATCAGAATCACATACAAAAGACATCAACGCGTCAGAATCATTACATTAATATTACATTATGTAAATTAATATTACATTATGTAAAGAACGCCTATATACGTCCCACTGCAGGGCACAGGCCTCACCTCATGTATGAGGTGGTTTGGGCCATACTCCGCCACGCGGGCCCAGTGCGGGTTGGTGGAGGGGTGCTGTAGGGCCAGTGACAGCCTTACTGTAAGATGTTATTAAGCCGCCCTAGGGCCTCTGACTAGGCTTCACGACTAGTATCAAGCGATATGAGCCGGGACCAACTTTTAACGTGTTTTTTTAAACACTTGCTTGTTATAAATGACACCAAATATGGTCGGAATGGCCACCGAACCGCTCGACTTTGTGTGTTTTAATTTTTTACTTGATTTTATTAGTGATTCCAATCTTATAAAAGTTGTTTAAACTCCTGTAGATATATGTCCTTTGTTCAACCTAACACCCTGTGTAGCTGATGATAAAAGCATAAATATGATGACCCAAATGGTGTAGTGACTTGGCGGTTCGTCTTAAACGCATAGGGTTTCTATTCCCGGTCGGGTACTTTCAAAAAACGATCTTTTCTAAATCGACTCGCATCTGAGTGTGCTGGGACACGCCTTTAGCGAAACATATTGTCTCATCATCATCATTTCAGCCACTGGACGTCCACTGCTTAGTCCACATAGGCCTCCAGATTGGCCGGTTGGAAGCGGCCTGCATTTAGCCGCTTCCTGCAACCTTCACCAGGTCGTCTGTCCATTTGGCATTTACATTGGCTGGTACCTCGTAACATAAAGATATCCTATCTTTACTTCGAGACAATTACATTAGACACCTACTTACAACAATTATTCACTTAATCGTAAAGCGTAAATTATTTATCAATTCACCATCATCATCATGGCAGCCTATTGCAGTCCACTGCAAAGATGGCACTGGATCGATGAAAAAAGCGGGAGATCGTCCATCTTATCATCAATCCACTGGCAGTCATCTTCAAACGGTCATCGAGCTGGAGGGCGTCCTACACTACGTTTGCCAAGGCGTGGTTTCCACTCGGGAACCTATTACTCCACGTTTCATCGGTTCTGCGACAGATATGGCCAGCCCACTGCTTTTTGGCTTGGAACTATGTCCATTACTTTGGTATTTTGCCTTTTAGGTTATCCACCTCGTTTCGTTTATTAACTATTTAACATTTAAATTTATGATTTGTAGAAATCACTGTTTTGTCATTTTGAATATTTTGTCATATTAGAAATCCTTCAAATAACTTGCATTTACCGTTAGCTTATTAAAATAAGAAAATTCTAAATCAGCAAAAAAAAAAATTGTAAAACAAACACGTATTTGCATCAAGACAATAATTTCGTCAGACCCAATCGCACATGTGAGCGTAATAGTTTGTGCAAGCGCCGGTCCCCACCCGGCGGGGTATAGTGGTGCTAACGCAGTGTCGGGCAGTACCCCGTTCCGCACGATGGTCGACACACGCTCGCTCGCGCTCGCGCTCTCCGCGCTGCTGGTGGTGGCGGCCGCGGCGCCGCCGACGCGGGTGCGCGCGCGCAGGCAACTCGCCGACGACAACTCACTCCAACCGATCGAGGTAAGACTCCGACTGTGTATGATGGACTGATGTTGGATAACTATGAAAGTGGTCGTACTGGGTTAGAACGGTTAAGTCGCTGATAGTGTTGAGAGGTAATTTGAGTGTTAACTGTTGATTAGTAAGAGTAAAACGTATATAATTTGATAAACATACTTGATCATGTTAAAATCACTCCATGTGGGATAACTCTATGAATGTGGTCATAGGTTTTGATGGTGAAGTTAAGCACTGCAAGTGTTGTTTATAATGTGGGAGAGATAATTTTTGAGTGTTAACAGTTGATTAATAATAAATAATTAAATGATATCAATAAAATAAATAAATAAATGATTATCAGGCCCCAAACTAAGCAAAGCTTGTACTATAGCGACTAGAAAGGAATTAACATACTTAAATACATTCATAAGCATCCATGACATAGGTTCAAATGCTTGTGCTCACCTCACAAACATTTGCCCCTTACGGGAATCGAACCCGCAAGCGCCTGGCTCTGGTTGTCATATAAAAGTAAAAACTACATATGTGACCTGATGACTTGACAAGATCATGTTAAAATCACTCAATGTGGGGTAATTCTATGAAAATGGTCATACTGTGTTAAATTACTTGACAAACATACTTGATCATGTAAAAAAATCATTAAACAAATCACGTTTAAAGTATTCACCATACTTGACCTCTAACATAAGGTTACACCTAATATTTAAACATTACACTTATTCATTGACAGCTTATGCAAACAATTATCTAACAATACTTCACGGCTCATTGACCTTCACAGATCTCGGCTTTTGTAAATAGATCGGCTTAGCTTTAAAACAAAAGCACCACATTAAACTCTTACTTAAGCAGCTGTTAACATTGTTCAATAAACTCTGTTGATGCAATCATATTCATATAATAGAAAATTTAACCTTTTATGATGATTTCTGCGAATCGAAAAAGTTTGTTTTAACTGAATATGAATAATGTCATTAAATACATTATCAATTTCTATGTTAAGTCATACACAGTCTCAGACATACTACCCTTTCTCTTGTTCTCTTGGAATATTACATTAATATTAGTCTTAGTCTTATATATTACTGCTTTTAACAGATGATTCAGCCATTTAAAAATCCCTTTATTCAAAAAAGGTATCAAATTTTTTTTTTTTTTGATGACATTATAGTTCTAATGACCGATTAATGCCGTCTAGAATCAGTACTAAGCGATAAGTTTGCCATAAACCTGTTTCTCCTCAAACTCTACCTTGTACTAATTTCGTCATTACCTAATTGGTGGCAGAAATATATGAGCATTTCTATGTCATCAGTGCTGTGATGTCACCAGCTGCTAAAAATGTACAAAGAAACTTGACCAGTAAAAGTTGTAGTGATCTGATTTTAGCTTACAATCTACATTAATCACATGTTTCATATATTACATGCGTATTATGTAAAATGAGATCGCACGTTTGCAATACATGAACTGACATACTTCGATTTAACCAAAACTTGTTTAAGTACTTCAGTTTTTTTGACAATCCCGAACAGCTTTTTGAAGCCACATTTAAAGGTAATTTATGTGACTCAGACAATTGATCCGCGAATTAGGTCTTGATGGGTTAATATTAGAAAGTATTATGACAAGACTGACTAATCATTTGCTGTTTAGCAAAAACTAGTAATATTAATATAGCAAGAAAAGTATCGATCAGTAAATGAGAGCCAAGTTCAATATTCTTTTTGTTAAATGGTGTAGGCAGTATGTTAAATTATTAAAAAAGTGTAGCATAAACTAGCTAATATATTAAACGAATATGAGATAGAATACAGAAATGTAAACAAAGAGCTGTTAATGTCGGTCTGGCATATGTTTTTAATAGTTTTCATTGCAATGTTGGTAGCAATGTAAGAGACGGTGCCATTGCTCAATTGTTTAAAATTACCTAATGATTAAAACATTTGCGTTTATTAAATATTGACGAAACTAAGTTTATGTCAATTTGGAAAATTATAATTCTGAAAATCTTCATTATCACTTTTTGATAGTCCACAGTTGAAGACAAAGCCCCCCCCCCTCCCCTATCTTACGCCAGAGTGAGCCACTTTACTTGTTATTTCTGTCGTAGTAAATGTCAAACAAATTGCCTTCACGTCGTGCGTGAGGATTTAAATATGTATCTATTTAAGGATTATAGTAAACTCCTTGATTCTTGGAAATAGTTTCACAAAATATAAAATTACTGAACCGCCGGCAGCCGGTTTCAGCGCACGAGCACCGGCACCATTGCGCAAGAGTGCCGTTCCTTCAGACGAGTGACGTAACGCGACCCCTCGTCGAGAACATATCGATAACATTGTCGATCGTCGATATTCGCGACAAGCTTGTTTCCGATCACAGTCGCCGATGGTCGTAAGATAAAAATCTGCAGACAGTCTAATCTAATTTTGCACCTATCGAATCTAATTTGAATCAAGTTTATAGTAATCTAGCACACGTGTTCCAAATAACTAAGAAACTGACTTGTTAAAACATTATCGATAATGGGCTAGTTTCCTAAAAAAATCTAATTAGTCCGTCAGTTGGATTAACAGAAAATATTGGACACGTATTTTTTCTTTTCTCAATCAAACAAAAAATTATGAAGATATAGACCGTTAAAGTTCCGCGTAACGTCATGCCTTGCGACACTTTTTTAGCAAGGCGTGACGTCACATACTCACTTTGATGCGCTTTATAATTGACAAAAGACAAAATATGGGTCCAATATTTTTTGATAATCTAACTGACGGACTAAATAGAATAATCTTTTTTTGACCCAGGAAACTAGCCTATTTATTATTGGTCAAATAGTCGTGTCTACACATCACACAAACTTCAAATAAAACTTGTTCAAATATAAGTAATAAAATATATACCGACTTCAAAAAACTAAAAATCTAAAAATAATATTAACACACAGAACCGTGTAATTTTTTTTATCGAAATCGGTTAACGTGGTAAAAAACGATCGCTGAACATACATAAAAAAAAGATCCTGACGAATTGAAAACCTCCTTTAAATTTTGAATTAGTAAAAAAAAACTGAACCATACCAAGGGTTCACGCCACAGTCGCACGCTGGTATGTTGTTGAATCCGTCAATCAATTTTTTTGTTCTTTACAAGTCCTTCAATGTGCTTATTTCTAAGCGAAACTATGCATTATTTAGTAACCCAATGTCATTCAACCGTAGAAAAACCAATATGACCTGTCGCAAATTAGCATAGGTCACAAAAACTTGGGTCAATGCACTCCGATCACAATAGTCAATTCAAAAGCTCAGTTTATGAAATGTAAAAGACAATTTGTGACCTTTTCCTTATTTTCAATATTTAATATGAGAAGCTTGCTCAAAAAAAGTCAATTCGTGTTTGACTTTGACATTGTATGAATTAATTGATTAACTTTATTGACTTTAGAACTTTGTTAAAATTATTTTAAATATTTTATTTCAAAGATAAAAACAGATTTATATATACATACATGTCTTATTTACTAGTTCGTGCATGACTAAATAAATAAATAAACACACTTTTATAGTGTTTATTTTCCAGACAGATTTTAATTTTAATTAAATTTTTTTTAATTTCTCTATAAATAATCAATTTTTAAATTTTACTAGCTTGTTGCCCGTGACTTCGTTCGCGTGGTCTTTAGTTTATTTTACCAAAACAAAAAAATAATTAGCGTAATTGCTCCATCCGTTCACGAGTGATGCCATGACCGAGGGAAATAAAGATTATTTTTTATACAAATATGTATGTAACACTTAATCTATATACATATTTGTACCATTATGAAGCTTGTAATATTTCTGTTTTGTTTTCAGCTTGTATGCTCGTAATATCACAACAATACAATTATGATCAAAGATACCTCCATTTTGACAAATAAAATGCATTTGATTATGGAATCGTGCTTCGATTAAAACCAATGTGCGCTTTAGCGTGAAATATAAGACCTTGTTATGGTTAATCCGACATTTCAGCGTTCACCGGCCAGCCTTGCCAGCCTTACCTTCCTGTACACATGTTTAATTAATTCATCATAGTTTTCGAGTATTTACTTTTTAGTATGCATGTGTAAAGTAGATAAGCATGCTGAAGTGGTTGTTGCAGGTCATTTTTGCCCTATAGCTGACATCATGGTCATGTTCTTGACTCGAGTGTAGACTGACTTAGCAATCTTGAATAGAGTCGCCTTCCACTGAACTTGAATGAATATGTGCTTGTAAAAGTTCTTAGCTGAGAGTAGTGGACAAGGACCAGTTGGTCATTTAAATTATTTTATGGCTTGAATAAATTATTTTAGTTTAACCGTCATTTCTTTTGTTTTCAACGAAAAGTAGACTTTAGAAGAGCATTGGATATTCATTGTGTGCCATCTTCTAACGAAGTTTGGAGAACAGTATGTGTGAAATCGTGGGCCGTCGCTGGTTAGGTCCTTGATTTCGCGGTAGCAAAGCCCGTCCAATCTTTGATGTCGTCAAACCATTTGCGTCTGACGTCCTGGGGCTCTTTTTCCTGATATTTTCTCTCCAGAAACTGTCTTGGGAATTCAAACTGCGCATCTCTCTGCAAATGTCCGAAAAAGGCAACTTTCCTTTTCTTGATTTTTTTTCTTTTCTTCATTGGATAGTCAAAGTCAAAGTCAAAAATCATTTATTAAATTTAGGACAGAAAATGGCCACTCATGAACGTCAATAATAACATTATTCGCCCATATGGGGCAGAACATGTCTCCTTGGCATATTGTTATGCGATGCCTTCATAACTAGAAGGATTTTTGCCCAGCCGTGGGAGGCAAAATGTTTATTTTTATTACATTATCTATAATAAATTACTTGTATTATAATAATCATGTTGTTCATACTTCATAGAGCCAATAAATATGCAATGCATTTTATAAATTAGTGCATCGTATTATTAATGACGGACTTCCCTCAACAAAACATTTAAAAATTTTAACAAAACCATATTTTTTTTTTTTAAGGAAACGAATTCTCTGACTTTTATAGTTCGTTAAAAGTCAACATGTTAATCTGATGTCATTTTAAACGTGGAATTTTACGAAGGTTGGCCCTTTCACGTCCACATCTCACACCTGTTTCTTGACAAATGTTGGGGGCTTACTACGATTTCATATAGCAATATATTTTCAAGATTAATAAATAATGAAGTAGTAATTCAAACTACACATAATATCAAGCCGATACACATTCAATTTAGAGCATCACCTCCACATAACTTCTACAAAAAAGTGTGGACTTAAAACACCTTAACATTGTATGAATAGGGATCATTTTTGCGTGGAAGGTCACAGCTATAAGAAAAGTTGGCCAGACTGCTCGTACTTGTATAATGAAGTGAATAAAATTGCATTTGTATGCAGCACTTTGGCGGAATACGAAAATGGCCATTAACAGGGTCGTTATAAAACTACAACGATCATTGTTATGTATTCTGCAGTATTTTATAATGGAACTGGTAGAGAAAACATTATACATCTTCTGTGACATAAAGTGTATAACAACACTCTGGTTAAAATAGAATTCACCTTGTTCAATATTGTTCATAACGAAGAGAAGACCAAAGTAATAGACATACATAGTTCAAACATGTAGCAAGCCAAAGTGGTAGCGGGCCGGCCACATGTGTTGCAGAACCGATGAAAGGTGAAGAAATCGGGCTCTCGAGTGGAGACCACGTCTTAGTAAACGCAGTGTAGAACGCCCCCCAGCTCGATGGACCGACGACCTTAGGAAGATAGCTGGCAGTGGATGGATGAAAAAAGCGGGAGATCGTGACGTCCAGCAGAGGACTGCAATAGGCTGACATGATGATGATGAATATTGTTCAAAGCGTCAGGGTTTGATTCTCGGTTTGTTTCAATTAAGGAAAATACATTTTCAGAAGTGGCTTTTGGTGTGCTGAAAGATTCCCTAGGCGAAATTCGTTGTCTAGGACCTCGTAACAAAATAAAATAAATAAATATTAGACATTAATTTTCTATGATCCTATGAAAAGTAGCTTAGGCACTTGTGTTACAGAAATCAGACACAACGACGGTACCACAACACCCAGAAAAGTTATTTTTTCTACCTGGTTATTGACCAACCAGGAATCGATCCCGGGACCTCAGAGATAGCGACACCAATTCCAGTATTCTCGCCTCTTCGCTACAGAGGTCGTCAAATAAAATTTACTTGAAGACTATGGCAATTGGTGTGTGCTGATTTATTTCATGTTAATTATACTCGTTTAAAAAGTTTTAAATCAATTCATTTATGCACACGCTTGCGCAAGATATAAACGAGTACAGGCCCTGATAATCCTTTAGCGTTTCCCTACAAACTTATAAGTTGACAGAAAGCATTTCGTAGTATAAGGTTATAAGTGAAGAAATAAAATAATTTATTATTACAAAAGAAAACAAGACAGCTCTTTTTCTTCGCAATTACCTTATAAACTATAAATCTCGCTAGTAATTCAGAAGTAGTTTCAATTTGTAATCAATTAATTTAATTTGCAAGGTAAGTAACCTTACACCATACCATAAACAATGTATTTATGGTACCGTCCCTCTTGGTAACTAGACGTTAAGTTATAGGAAAACTTATTATACCTTTAAGTTAATTCTTTAAGTTATATCGTTTGTATTACGCCGTTGATTTTCTAATTAAATAAATTAAATTGTAGATATACTAGTAATACTTAAAATTCACAAGACGGACCCATATATTAATGTCCATTATATACGTCTATAAACTACGTAACTCAAAAGTATTCATGTAGAATTTATAAAAGACATCGTGTCAAACACTTGACAGAGACTAATAAATCTAGAGATGCCCTTGAATTTATACGCATAGATCCACAATACCTAAAGCAATAAATTGTAAAAAACAGATCAGTATGCCACGCTAACAAAAGTTTCAATAAATGAATAATAAATAATGGACAAAATCACATTCATTGCTCTGATCCTATGTTGATTATCTTATCACTTGTGTTACAAAAATCAGAAACAACCACAACACCCAAACCCGAGATAATAAAGAAAAGTTTTTTTTTCTACATTAAACGACCGGGAATCAAACCCGGGACTTCAGAGATAGTGACACCAAGTCCGATATTCTCTCCTCTCGGCTACGGAGGTCGCCGAATTTTAAAAGTTAGTGTTATCTATCTACTACTTAACTGGTTTATATAATAGAACCAATTTATATTAAGTTCAAATAATATCGGTTGAAAAATATTTAAGACTTAAGTATATCTTCCGTATTATGAGTTTTTTCTATCCTTATAACTGTTTGCAATACATAAGACTTGAAACTGCAATGTGATACCAAATAAACGCATTTCGAAAAAACTGTTTATTCAGAATTGGTTACTGAATCTTATTACCAAAGGACTAAGTAAAAAAGTCGTTTGTACAAATCTAAAGTTGATCTACTAGTATAAGAATGTAATTTTTTAGCTTGTCTAATACTGAAAATTGGTTAGTAACCAACTAATTACTTTCTGAGGCTTTTGACCGCCACGAAATTACACGCAATAGAAAATCTGTTGTTTATAGGGCCACCGGTGGCCCCCAAAGAACAATTGCGCTCAATGCGTGTTCGTTAATTCCGTTACATGTTTTACTAGTGTTATTCGTATATTTATTAATATTTTTTTTATATATAAATAATATAGCTTTAATAAACTCACCACTAATCATAATCTCGAAGTTTTAAAGTAAGGGATGAACAATATTGTGTAATGACGTACCTGACTAGGAAGTTCGCTAGGGGTCTAACAGCTACCCATCGAACCCGTGACCCTTGCATTTAATGCTAATTATCGCGTCACTTCGCCAATTAGGTCATCAACCTACACCACACCACCACCACCAACTACATAGTACTACTTTGTACACCTTGCTCTATTATACAGCCAAATTTTTGCAGAATCGAGTCTAGAAAATAGTAAAAATACAAATAAAAAACTATTGTATTTTTTTATTCAATCTAAAATAAGTCTAGTACACAGAAAAAATAAATTGTCCAAGACAATAATTTTGGACAATGGATTTTTTATGTATAAATACTAGACTCGTTTCTGACTGTACAACAAAACACCCTGTATTTTTATTCGACGACCCGATTGATTGATCGATTGGCATAATGATTTTCGCATTATTCAAGAGAAGAGAAGTAGCGTAGGTCACCATATACCGGTCAAGTGTCTTATATCTGGCGGACTGTGAATCACTTTCGCTGCGCACGCGCAAGCCATTAGCCAATCACCGCAGCTGTTAGATAAGGCGCTTACTTGCCGTTGCCCTTTACTGTTTTTACGACTATAACAGGTAATAAATAATAAGCTATTAAAATCCAATTGTGATTTTAAAATGAAAACAAATACGTCTAACTAATCCCACTCGCACTTTTTGCCTGTTTCATCTATTTTGTTTTAAACAAGGTGTATTCTGGACCAAAAAAAGTCCAAACTGAAAATATTAAAACATTTATAAAATCATATATTAATAAGAAATTCTGGTGCAACAATAATTTTGGTCTAATTTCAGTCATATTGTGATAGTTTTAACAACTTTACGTTAAATTGAAAGTTCACAAGAATACCGTTTTAGATAGTAATGTTACTAGGATCGGATCGACACTGGAATGCGACTGTGTTAAATTACGGAAATGTTAAATTACGAGAATTGGGCTTCAGGTGATATCAGTTTGTATGGAGAAGAGTTTTTACGGTTTTCCATATTTTTTTTATTTTATATTTGTACACCAGAATCAGCACCTATAGGCTTGCATTTTTGAGAAAATATTAGAATTTACACCTTGAGAGCACGAGAAAAGAAGACGATCACTTGAATCAATAAAATATATAATAGTAACTATACATATTCAAATTACAAATAATCACCTAAACGTCTGTTTGAAACCGTAGCTTCCACGCCAATGGCACTGATCAAGTAAAACTACGTTAGAGCCAATGGCCATTGACCGGAATAGTTCGGTGTTGCCAAACGTATTAAAATAAAACAATTAAGTATATTTTTAACTTATTCAATAAAATATTAAAGTAGAAAACCTGAGAAATGACAAAACATTTTTGTACATATTTTTCTTGTTTCTTTTTAGGGTTAGTTTTTGTTATTCAATTTGTACAATTTCATAAAATGTATCTTTCCTGAATAAATAATCTTTACCTTTTAATAAGTTGCTGATGCTAACACACCTTGTATATTTTGTGTCTATTCTTCTTGCGAAACAAAATAAAATCTTCCGCATTTAGAAGATTAGGTAGTATTACACCCACGACTGTTGTCTTGCTTAACTAGGTTAGTGTGGTTCCTCTTCCTAAAATCGTGATCATAGACTAGATTACTAGAATTAGTCAGGTTTTAAAATAAGTTTTTGAGTGAACTCGTGTGAATACCTTTGTTGTGTTCAGGTCATGCCGGGTCATTCAATTCTATATAAAACAATTACTGCTCTGCAACTGCACATTAGGCAAGTTATGGCGGCCATTGATCGCGGCCACTGTTGAAATATAAGATTAATATGGAAAATATTTTAAAAGTTTTACTCGTCAAACAAACTGAGGTGAATCGCGCAATTTATTATTCGTCTGTTACTCCTTAAATTATGAACATTTTAAATTCGTGTAAGTATCATTTTTTAAATATATGACACTAACTTACTTGGCTATAGTTACAGCGTCATTGCCTGTGATCTACTGCATTTGTTGGCATTATTTCTTATTCAGTAATATAATACGAGTTCGTCTTTCCACTTTGTGGGTGGACGTCTTACGCTGCGCTTGACGGAACGTGGCCTCCATTCTAGAACCTTTCTACCCGACGACAGCTGGATGCGGGCCGCTTCCAACCGACCAATCTAGAAGTCACCGGGAGTGGCCTATGTTCAGCAGTGGACGTCCTATGGATGATGATGATGATAAAGTCATTTAATAGCGGGAAATAAATACAAAAGTACATGAATGTTATCTACATTAGTAGGTATCTATCTGTTGCCTAAAAGCAGGTGTGGCTCTAGATAGTCGCAGCTACGATTTATCACCACTGGAGACCAGTGTGCGACCGCCCTTAGTGTTAAAGCTTTAGCATTTTACCAGAATTCAATTTTTCCAGTGGATTGTTTATGTTTTATACTGGTGGACATTAAAAATTGATTCACTTTTAATTTTATCAACTGCAGTATGCTATTTGGTTATATTTTCATTTATTATATATTAATGTTTATCTAAACTTGTAAAATATCAAACCAATTGAAAAAAAAGTCCCTATAATAAAATGTGCTACCAAGTTCATCAAAAATGTATAAAGATACCAAGTACTTACATTAAGTAGGATTATATAAATTGCAAAAATGAAGTGGCCGGTCTGGGCGCGGGTCGAGGCCGCCCGCCTCTCGCGCTGACCGACAAGCAAATAACATTGTTTATTACATAAATGCGAGTTGGAAATGTCATGAAAATTACCTGTCCTACACAGTACAGAGTTTATTAGTTTATTTTCTATGTAATGTAGCAAACTTTAGAAGAAATAATTCTACTGCTCATACGTTTTGAAACTTCTTGTCCTGGGCAGACGATCTCCTAAAAATTTATATAATAATGTTTTCAATAATAACACCAATTATCTGTCCCCAAACCAAACTAAAAACATAGTTTTTAATAAGGCGACTACATAACGGATAAACATACTTAAATACATTTATAAACATCTATGATTTAGGTAGATTTATATTTAAATTACTAGTGCTTATTACACAAACATTTGCCCTTTGGATTCAGCTTTGAGTCCGAAGCGTGAGCACGAGACCAGACGGTTGTCAGTGAGTGGTCAAATATTAATATTCACCATAAAATAAACGAAGCATTAATACATAAAGAGAGTACTGAAATAAAGTATTTTTAAAATTGAATTTTAGAGACAATGCAATACAAACCAATTGTAAACCGTTTTAATCATCATTCATTTTCATAATTTCAGTAAAAGAACGTCCACTGCTGAATATAGGCCTGTCTGCATCTAGCGGCTTCCTGCAACCTTTGCCAGGCTGTCTGTCTGTCGCTGAGTGTGCTGGTACGGCCGTACAGCCTCCATTCTAGAAACTTTCTGCCCCATCGGCTGACAGTTCTGCCCCACCCACTGCCACTTTGGCTGCTAATCCGTCGGGCTATGTCAGTGACTATAGTTCGTTTACGGGGATCCGTAATTTCTGATTCGATCTTGCAAAGACACACCGAGCATACTCTTTTCCATAGCACGCTGTAAATTTTAACTTTCATGAGGCCCATAGGCTACGATTCAGTTCCATATGTCATCACTGGTAACACACACTGGTTGTAGACTTTCGTATTAAGGCACTGAGGTATTTTTAACGAGAAGACAAATAATAATAATAATAAAAATATTTATTATTTGGCAAATTTTATGACCTACTAGTATTTATTCTTGCAAAATCTTGGCCACCTAAGCAACAAATAACATCCGGCCATACAATAGGCTATTTAACCAATTAGGTGTGCACAATAATCGACCAATATTTCCTATTGACTATATGAGAATGATCTGTGTTTAATAAGGTGTTACAACACAATCAGGTTAATATCGCAAGCCTATGAGAACTTGAATAAAAAGCATCATTGGGTTCACTGCGCTCCCATGAACCGTGTTTACTTACCTGCTTAGTTTTTCCGCTAGTTGTATCGGCAAAATTAAACTTTGCGTTGCCTAAATCTTAGTAAAGTTGTCATAGCACAGATGTTAGTGTTACGCCTATCGTTCGTGAGTGGTCTGTTCGAATTCCAAAGCGTACCTGTAGGTTTTTGGAAAACTATAATAAGGTTCTTTATAAAGAAAAGTTCTGGAGTGGCGGCCACGTACTGGTACTTGTAAGTCCATCGGGTCTGAATGTTCCTGACTGCCTTGCCATGTCATCATCATCATCATCATCATTTTAGCCATAGGACGTCCACTGCTGAACATAGGCGGTGATTTCAAGATTGGCCGGTTGTCATCATCATCATCATATCAGCCTATTGCAGTTCACTTCTGGACGTAAGCCCAGAAAGCACCAAAGAGCCCGATCTCCCGCTTTTATCATCCAGCAAATTTTGAACAAAGAATTCTACAAAGTTAGTTACACTAAAAGTTGTCAAAATTTATTAAAATTAATGGTTAAATCTTAGATGAGAAGCAAATGATAATCACAAACATGAATGATGATACTTTGTTGTGAACAATGGCCTCTGGAAGACGAAAACATAATGACACTAATTAAGTATCTTTATATCTCATAATTATAGAGTCAAACTTGATTTAGCACATTTCAGTTTTGTACATTTACAAGTTAGGAATAAAAGCTAGAATTACAACTTTGTAATTAATGTAGTATTACGCAATTCCACAGATTTTTTTTAATTCCACAGATAAGCTACGATTGTCGTGCGCGCTGCGGACCAAAAAAAAAACGATCGCGGTTTCGAATTCTGACAGGGACTAGACACGTGTTTGTGTAATTAGTTCTTTGTATATGAACCTCAATTATCATGACTGTATCATAATGTATTTATGTAAGTCTATGCAGTCTTTATTTGTGGTTAATTCGTATTAAATAAAAGGTGACTGAGTTTGTTGCGCCATTTCTTCTCATCACCATCCGATATTTAGTCACGAAGTGATGGTAAAGCAAAACTATATTTTTGGGACGCGTTTAAGGTTCCGGAAGAGGTTCTATATTATATATTTTTTTTAGATAAAATAAAAGGTAAAATAAAGAAATGCATTACACATTCATGGACAGTACTCCAGATACAATCGAAGTTTTATCGTTATTACGGGTACATCGTCCAAAAAGTTTGTTTTAATTTATCAGTACAAACCTTCAAACCTTTTTAGCCCATAATAGGAATGTACTATATTAGTTTATCTTAGTTTAGATATGTGATAAGATTCTTCTTAGAGAGACGTGACAATAGCAATATTAGTAGTAGGAGGAGAAAAAGACGACCGAGGAAAAGCATGAATTGTGTGAAGGATGATTTTTACTGAAAATGTAGTAGATAATTCGATGACTAACTTAAAACTCAGTAACCTTAACCCTATTTTGTTTTTTTGTTTAGAGACTGACATTAAAACAACATTACTTAGGTACTGTTTAGCGTTTTAGGTTAGTTATTACAGAAATATGTAAGTGAGATATTGCCTAATTTATTTTTGCTGCTAAGTTTTCAAGATCCTACTTCCTACTAATATTTTAAATTCGTAAGTTTGTGAGTATGGATGTATGGATCATTGTTACTCTTTCACGTAAAAACTACTAAATCGATTTTGATGAAATTTGGCATACTGATTAACCATGGCCTGGATTAACACATATAATACTTTTTATCCGGGCAAGGTCAACGTAGATGAAGTCGCGGTCAAAAGCTAGTATGTCCGTAAATGAACTCGGCAAACAACCAAATTATGGTTTATGTCACTTCCTTATTTTACGTGTTCGAAAGGCGTGTAATAATAAAAGCTGAAACCAGATCTGATGTGGTGATAAGTTTTGTTCTCAGACGAGATTCACATGGACTAAAAACTTGGGATCCTTTCTATTCGGTTGCATAATGTGGCCTGTTTGCTATGTGAGATTATAAGCTATAATGTGCTCATTCAATAAGTCACGGAATTAACCTATTGTTGTAATAGTTTTTGTCCTAAATAAAAGATGAAAGACACAGTCAGCATTAAAAGTAGCTGATAAAAAACTCTTTTTCATAAGTACTTACTTCTAAATGTCACAATAACCCGACTTCTTTATTTGACTTTTGTGTAGTGATTACTTAGACTATTGTGAGTTGTTCTGCAATGAGATTCTTGGGGTAAATTTAGATACACAGCTGCTTTTGATGTTGACTATACAATGAAAAGGTGGATGCTGATGAATAATGATTCTAAAGTTTTCAGTTTGTCTTAAATTGATTTCCGATAACTTTAGATTTAAGAAAGTAGTGCCACGGTCTACGAAGTAATAGCAAAAAGTTTTAAAAGCTTATCTGCTGCAAATATCAATCATTACTTATATCTTCATTAGATTGCGTAGTAGGCGTATGTTTAACAATGGATCTGAAATCAAAAAATAAAACGATTTAAAAAAAATCTGATAACATTGATACAAATACAGTTTTAAATTCGCAATATTTGGAATTATTACTGTACGTGTTATATATTATTATGTTAAATTAATCTTGAGGTTTTTTTAAGACTACTAAGGCATAGTATCTTACGTAATAAAATTCCTTACACATTTTCAGCATTCAATTTGTTTGATTGGCAGAAGGGGTCGACTGGGCCCTTAGGTTATCATCTTTGAAAGGGATAAATTAACTTCAACATCAACTCAATATAAACAAAATTAAGTGGTCGCAGCTACGAAGTAAATTGCAAGTGACCTCTTTGGTTCAGTTTACGATAATGAGTGGCGTTAGAGTGGCCATCAGCCTCGACCTACCGCAAGATTTATGTTCTAGCCGCAAACATTCTTGACACATTCTATCAAATGTCACACACAACTTGATAAATGTTAGTTGAAGTGTTTAAATATAGGCTGTGGTTTCAAACAGTAGCCTAATTCAAGGAGTTTAATGCTTAAAAATACAAACAACTTTTACTATGGGGTCAATCGGTAATGTTCGAGGTTAGAGACTTACTTAAGAGAAAATAAAAAATTGCTGTCGTCTAACGCTTTTTTAAATATTTTCCAAGATCGAACAGGATTTTAAACTCTACACCATAGTCTCTATGAGTGAACAGTTGCGCAAACGCAGAGGTCGCTTGCAACACCCTCCCCCGCCACTAACACAAACGTAGCACCTTTCTGACCTTACACGGGTGACTTTAGGCATTTTAATTTGAGAAACAAACGGGATCAAAGATTATGTAAGCATAGAAGTACCACTTTCATGATCGAACTAAAAAAATATATATATTTAAAAAACTGATTCAAGAACACTACAAATAATATTTATATTGAAAGATCAGTTAATTTTGGAGTCAGTGCTAACGAAAAGATTAAAAAATGGTCAATTGGTGCAGATATGTGATCTGCGTCAAGTCAACTTATTTAACCTTTCAACCTGCTACTGGTTTATTAAAACCTGTTTTTTATGGATATCAATTTACTGAGCTATAATTTTAAAAGTGTGGATGTAGCCTTTTCATGACAGTGCAGTAATAAATAGTCTCTACTCAGTTTTGTTTATACGTCGAATTCTTTTTACAAAAAACAAAACAAGGTTGAAGAAAAACAGTATTAAGAGCTTATGGTTAGACTCCTAAAGTCAAATAAAATCAAACTGTCAAGCAAAGTTTGTAAAAAACCTTCTGCGTGCGCGTACGCAAGTATGCATGAGCGCTGGCATCACGCAGCTGTTCTGGCATCTAGCTGAGTTAAATTTCTATAAGACACAACAGGTTTTTGACCTAATTATGACGACCTCCGCAGACTATAGGCGAGCATACCAGACTTGGTGTCGCTATCTTCAGAGATAGCGACTTTAGGGTCGCGGGTTCTATTCCCTAAAAAAGTGATTTTTCAACATTGACCAACAGTCAATGTTGAAAAATCACTTTTTTATATTGTCTCGGGTCTAGGTGTTGTGATAATGTCGTTGTTTCTGATTTCAGTTGCTTTGGCTACTTAAAATAGGATCAGAGCAATGTATGTGATTTTGTCCAATATTTTAATTAGGGTTAAGGTGTAACCCTCCTGCCAAGCGTGGTGAGTATTGGCATTCCCCCCCCCCAATAATAGAAGTCATTGGGGGAGGCTTATGTTCAGCAGTGGACGACCGATGGCTGTTATGATGATAATGATGATGAATAGGGTTCCAAATATAGTGTCCAATATATACCTAGTCTTGCCATAAATACTAAAACAAAGAAAAAAAAATCTATTGCAAATAACATTTATTACTTTTACAGTGTGTTAGTTTAATACATAAATAGAAAACAATTTAAAATATAAAAAAAGGTTATTCGAAGTGGTCTTCATTGGGTGCAATACAGTCCTTTAAACGTTGAGGCCAGTTATCAATAGAAGCACGCACTCTTTATATGGGAAAATTCTTCACTGCCAATCGTATGGATTGTTTTAGGGACTCCAAATTATCATGGCGTTTAGAGCAAGCCATACTCTCTAAAACTGACCATAAATCATAATTCAGCGGATTAAGATCGGGACTAGACGACGGCTAGTCTTCAGCTCTGATGAAGTCCGAATCGTTCGTTTCCAACCAAAACTGCGTATACCGAGCTTCATGACCCGGTGCCGAGTCTTGCTGGAAGGACCTTTCTTGGTTATTGAACATGGTGTTGTTAAGGGGCTTCACTACCTTCTCAAGAATGGTATCTTGATACACTTGTGCCGATGTTTTATACCTTTTTCACAAAAATATAGCTCAGTCACTCCTTCATAGCTAATACCCCACCAAACCATCACTAAAGTCGGATAGTGCCCACGTTCCACTCTGTCGACTAATTGGGAAGCTTCCTTAGAGCTTTGATCATAAATACGGTTCAGTTACTTTGTGTAATGCAATCACAGCAATTCGGTTCTCTTTATCACCCCACTCCATTTATATATCGTAAAATATTGTACAACGTATTGGCGCCAAAATGAGAAAACTCAATGAACAATCATATAAAAATGACAGATTCCAAATTCAAATGTTTTTTTTTTTTTTAAATTGTAACAGATTTATGGCCAGACTAAGTATTATGGACGCAACTCTATAAAAGGTAAGACTACTAGCTACTTGCAGTGCGAGGAAAACTATCACAAATTATTTCACATACCCAATAGCCAATCAGCGAAAAAAATGAAGCAAATAATTGCAAAAGTACCTATATTAGCGGTAATTCGCGTTGCGTTGTTTTTAAAGCCACCATTTTGCGTAATGACTAGGTACCCGCTGTGATTATAATCGTCTTAATAACTTTTGTAAATTATGATGAAGTAATCTTACAATACGGTACTATAAATTGGTAGTGTCGTTGAAGGCTTTTATGGGTAAAGTGTAAAAATGGCCTACCTAATATTATTATTATTATTAGTAGTATAGTATACAATAATGCAATATAATAATAAATTATTCTAACAATCACAGCAATCATCTAGACCCAAACTAATCAGAGCTTGCACTACGGTATAACGGATAAAAATCCTTATCCTTACTAATATTATAAACGCGAAAGTTTGTATGTGTGGATGTTTGTTACTGTTTCACGCAAAAACTACTTAACTGATTTTGACGAAATTTAAATTCAATTCAATTCAATATATTTATTGCATTCTATAATGTTACGCAGGTGTTATAAATAGGTACATAAAACAGATCATTATAGACCCTGTAGGGCACAACAATAAGATAGGTATTGTGGGCAGAGAGGATGACGCCATGCATAATTAGATCAATTTGTTTATTTTAAGAAGTTGTAAAGAATTAAAATACATTAAGAAATCATATGATAATTATTGAATAATATATTGAATAACATAATCAAATAAATAGTATTTTTAGGCATTTAAATGTTTATTTATCTTTGGATTTCATTTATTGTTTTAGATTATTGTCATTTAAGTATTCGTTTATTGTGTAATAACATTTTTTATTAACATTAATTTTAATTGTTTTATAAATTTTAAATCATTTACTTCATTTTTCATAAACTCCGGCAATCTGTTATAAATTCGTATGGACATAACGAATGGACTGGAAGAATAAAGCTTTAGACGGACAGTAGGTAGAATCAATTTATTTTTATATCTTTGTGAGTAATGTAGATTAGCGCGGTTTAGTAAATTTGGCGTAATGAAAGACCATGGCCTGGATTAACACAAATGATACTTTTTATCTGGGTAAGGTCAATACAGACGAATTCGTAGGCAAAAGCTAGTACTCCTAATATGTTTATAAACATCCATGCCATAGGTACAAATGCTCGTGGCCCTCACACAAACGTTTGCCCCTTGCGGGATTCGAACCCGCAACCGCCAGGCTTTGAAGTCCGGAGCGCAAGTCACTACAACAGACGGTCGTCAATAATATTAAATCAAGTAGGAAACCTTTTCTTGCTGTGTGAAGTGTTATTAATAATAAAGTATTAATTACCATAGAAATGACGATCCGAACCTTTGATAAATCTAAATTATTACAGATATAATTAAGTTTAATAGTATGAACTGTTACCAAAGACCTACAAATGAAATATATTTCTACCGACGCCATTTGTTTAGAATACATTTTAAATGCTTCTTTAAATAATAAATAGTCATAAATACTACAAGAAGGATCTTGCTGAAAAATTCATAAATTTTGAATGTCAAAATTGTAGTATTCTAGTGGGTACATACATAAATATTTATAACCTTTGTAACCAAAGCGGCTTGGGCCATATTCGTCTACTATAGCTCTATTTTACCAATACTATAAAGTTCGCCTTCATCTAGATAATTTTTATTTTAGAAACTCGAAGCCAAAACACCTTTTTCATATTTTTTTACCGACTTCAAAAAAGGAGGAGGTTCTCAATTCGTCGGTATCTTTGTTTTTTGTTCAGCGATCATTCATTACCAGGTTAACCGATTTCGATAGTTCTTTTTTTGTTCGAAAGGAATACTTTCGGAATGGTCCCATATAAATTTGATCAAGTTCTGATGATGGGATCTATAAGAAAATCATCAAACATTGCATGAACTCCATACCGTGCCAACTGATTTTGTACCTATGTTGCCCAATATCTTCGGCATTTGTGAACCGATTTTGAAGATTCTTTCTTAATTGAATAGCTTATACTTTAAAGATGGTATATTGAAAAAAAAATTGAAAAATTTCACCTTTAAGGTGGGAAAAATAAGGGATGAAATCGGTGTTCAGCCGGTAACTTATGTTTGTACTCAAATGATTCGTTTTGTTGAGGATGTATCACTAAAAATAGATGAAATAAGTAAATTTTATAAAAAAAAAGTAAACCGACTTCAAAAAACTGAAAATATAAAAATAATATCAACACATAAGTACCTAATCAGTTACTTTTGGAGTCGGTGCAAACGAAAAAATTCAAACTCTCATCGGATGGCACCGACTCCAAAAGTAACTGATTAGGTACTTATGTGTTACTATTATTTTTAGATTTTCAGTTTTTTGAAGTCGGTTTACTTTTTTTTTTAGCGTAAATGATAAAAAACCAATCAATAACTATCCTTTTTAGGAAGGTATCTGGAAGGTCCTCAAGATTACTTATTTATTACTTCTCTTGCGTGACGCAATATTTTTTTTATGGATTTTCCGGTCTACAGTGGCGCGAAGGGTGTCTATAAAAGTTTAATGTCAAGCTGTTTACAAATAGATTAGGCTGAATGTTTTCGTATTTTCAAGTAGGTACCCTATACAATTATAATCATAATAACCTCTGAAGTTATATGTAAATAATTATATAACTTACTAAGTTATGAACTTGTTTATTCAACTGACAAAGTAACCTATTTACCTGATCGGATATTGGTAAAACAATGCATACCTCGAATACTGCGTTTGAAGTAGGTAATCGTTTGTGTAGCAATGTTAATTACTGAAATATATACACTACAAATAACAATATAAACAAATTTAAAATTTAATTATAAAAATTTTCAGTTTATTACAATTTTTATCATCACGTAAAATTCGTCAGTACCATATTTGTGAAAAAAATTAATTCTTTAACATACTTTTCACATAACTATATTTTTTTCTTTTATTTGAATGTGCTTGGCTACCTACGTCCCATTGTAATTTACTTCAAGATTTAAATATTTTCAAAACGAAGCCAAGTTTTGACGATACTTCTTATCTCGCGACTAACCAAGTGCCGGTGAAATGCTTCGTAACATGGTGATGGAGTGCTTAGTGAATGGTGCTGGTGATGTGATCGTGACATTAGTTTTCTATATACCCATTTTGGCCAAGGTTTACCATCTTGACCTGATATCAGCCTAGTTTGCACATCTTGACAAGATGTCAGTCAAATTTGCCCCTAGAATTGATTTGGATATCAGCCAAGATTACGCAATTTAGAATGGTATATGTCAAGTTTGCAAAATTTTGTCTGACTTCAGCCAAATGTAGCTCTTGGCCTTATAGTGGCCAGACTTTTGGTCTGATACAGTCCAAGTTTGCCTACCTTGGCTAAATATTGGTGTGACAGTGTGGTGTAGTGATGTGTGCGTGTGTGTGCAGGACGCGGAAGGCGACGAGCAGACCAGGGAGAAGAGGAAGTTTGAGGGAGTGACCCAGGCCAAGTTCGGCATCAAGAATGCAGTCCTGGGATTCGTTTTTGGGGTCAGTATTCTATTTTAGCATATCCAATAACCAAAGATATAATTTTTAGATAAAAATCTAGTTTTAAACAAACCTCAAAGGGTAATAGATATAGAATACAAAACTTAATACTGCACATTAAGAATAAAACGGTACCAACAAAATTAACTTTAGTACTTTCATTTTAACACAGTTGCGTAAAACTTGACACAGTAATAAGATGCCTGCTCTAAATACTTTGGCGGCAGCGACCACAGTAACACGAAACTTTAATTACAGAAAATCAACTCGATAATCGACGCCAAGACGCGTTTGGTGGAGAATCTTGACCGCCAGAACATCGAGATCAACAAGCAGTACGGTATTGAGGCCCCAACGAGCGGCGGTTTGGCGTCGTTGAGTGGCATTGTTGGCCAGGTCCTCCAACCGAAGCTCCAACTCCTGGGGCCTAAAATTCAAGCTGTGACGTCACTGTTCGGTGGCTCGTCCGGTGGCTCGTCTGGAGGCCAAGGTGGGAGCGGACTTGGGTCCATATTGTCCCTTGTTACGTCCCTGTCGGGTTCATCGTCAGGTGGCGGCGCGAACGCGGGCGGAACCGTCGAAACGATCGACTCTTCTGAAGAAGATGACTCGTGATTGCCTTCTCTCTAAATAAACACACTACGACATAAACAGATACAGATTTTGCAACAAAGGTAGATGTGTGTGTGGTTTGATAAGAATTTAAATCTGTGCATGGAAGAGAAATTACTATTTACAAATAAGGAAACTTTCGCGTTGCAGAATCTGTGTTTGTAGTGTAATAGCTTAATTGGCTTTAAAATTCAGGAGGGACAACGGGGTGCATACTATACTATTATTTGAGAAGACTAACACAGGTTTTGTCTTTTGAACCTAGTTACTTTTAAGTATTATTGTAAATATATTTTTAAATTGTTCATCCCAATAATTAGGTCTTTGTCTGCCTTTAATGAATAACTAAATTGTTTTATGCTGTAAATGCTTTAAAATACCAGTGTTTATAGTAACTTTTATGACGTCACTGATAAATTCGCGTAAAAATTATTTTCTCCTACATTTTTTTCTTTAATTAGTTCACACAAGTTTATCATTGACATCATTTATAATTAACGTGTTTCAAAATGCGACCTTGTCAATTGTCGTCCGATTAGGTTAACATGTCCAGTTGTTAAGATTCTGATGTTGAGAAAATGAAGCCCAGTGGATCTGTGTTGAAACAATGTTTCGTCATACAAACTCGTATATTCATAAGAACATTTAGTTTCGTGTCGTAGTGTGTTTAAGAAATCCATTCCCCTGTGACCTTCCCTGTACAGTTTCCTTCGCACTTTTTTACTGTATTTATATTGTAAATAGTTTTAGGTTGAGCGCTGGTGATAATAAAATATTCCTTCCAGTTGTTTGTTTATTTGCACTTCGCACTTTGCACCCCGTAGTACAACCACTCGCATGCCAAATTATTTCGTAAAAGTAAAATTTGAGTCTTTGTGTCGATACTTTAAAATTACATAAGCTATTTTTAATAACTTTCAAAAGAAGTTTTAAACTAACACATTTCGTGTTTTCCGTTTTAAATGCTATTTTTATTGTCAGTGGATTAATATTAAGTCATATCGATACTAAAATTAAAGAGCCTAGTATTAAATGAGTTTTATAAATTGCCAATATAAATGCCATTCTAATTACATTCTTTTTGACAATTAGTAAACTTGGCTTAATACACTGTCGTATGCGACATTAAAGTATGATCTCGAATTTTCCATATGATATGCGAGTGGTATCTTTAGCACAAATCAACCTATTGTATAATAGCGAACATACATACACCGTTACATAAAGTGCACAACACTGTAATGTAGTATTTCGTAAAAACAGTATGCTTTGTAGTGGCTGTAGATTGAGTAATTTTATCGTATACCCTAGTTTAAACAAACATTTTCAAAAAACCTGAAAACATTGTCTCAAATTCGAAAATTTAGACATAATCTTTTAATCCTAGTAAAGGTTAAATCTGAGGTTAAACAAGTAGGTCTTAAACAGATAGTACCTATTACCTACTAATTTGCAAAAAATACTACACACAGAAACATCTGAATTACAATGTTTACATTTCGTAAATCTTTTAACACAATTTCATTTTTCTCAAAGTAGCAATTTAATAATGTCACGAGTTTATCTTGGAAGGAAGAGATTTTTTTAAAGAAATTGCCAAGGCAGAAACACAAAATGGCGTACTAAACATTTTATAATAACGAATACAATAATGTTGTGTATGCTTGAGAATATGATAGTTGATAAATGTATGATCTATCATTTGGATAGATTGAACTTTTTATATATAAATACGCTTTATATATAGTAAATAGGGGAATACGTAGAAAAGCGATGTTTAGCGGAATGGATATTGCTTTTATTTTGTTATGTCAAATGAAGACGTTCCTTTTTTAAGTTAAATAAAATAAATAACATTATCAAATTTTGGTGGTCAACATAATGGTTATATTATTCAAAATTAATATTAGGTTTATAAAGCATGAAGCAACAGCTAATAACTTCCGAATTATTCGCATAAAAACTACAAAATTGTTGATTTAATTGAATATTCAATACAAGCAAAACACAGATGCCAATTAGGTAAGGTAGTATAGTAATTAGTATTCGATTTTCAACCCCTTAAAAGGCTATTTATCAGTGTGCCATTTGTCTATGGCAATTGTAGCTCCCAAACAGGTAAACAATTTTAATGGGGTTTTATACACTGAATAAATATTGTAAAATTAAAACAACTTTCATAAACTCTAAAACAATACACACTTTTTTGGTTAAAACTTATTTGAAACTTTTTACTTTTGTATTTATGTTGCATAACTTTCGAAAGCGAAATGGTAGCCATTAATATGCTGTAAATTCAATGTTGTTTTATGCCTAATAATGAAAGTTGTATTATTGCTTGTCTGTCACCTGCAGCGCAAGACGTGGAATCATAAATCACTCTGTAAACATTGGATCAAATAAGTTACGCCATCTATATCTTTTATTCAAAATTAAGCACCTCTTATATAATTATTTCTACATAAACAAAACTAGAGATTAATAAATACTTACACACATTTTTCACTAAGGGCATGTATTCACCTATCAACTATTGACATCATTTTTGGCAACATTGCAAAACACCTCGTGACGTTGCCGGATGATGGATGTCCGTGGACGCATGTCATCACAGGCAACGTTGAGCACCGTTGCGAAATATGTTAAAAGTTAAGTGTTGCGGTCAATTATTGCCTGCGATATAAAACTCTAAGTTGAATGTAAATAATATAATAAATTTGTCACTCTGTTGTTGTTTCTGGCGGTTGTTCGTCTGCTTATAGAGCAAAACAACATAGCCGATTTTGATGAAATTTAGTAAAAAGAAAGCCTTAATCCTGAAAAAGGACACAGGCTACATATTTAAGTAAGTAAAATATAAACAAGCAGTATTTGGAGCAGGTGAAGCCACACTTACACAGCTAACAGGTGATAACGTAACCTTAACGAGTTTGGTTTAATGTTCGGCCGTAAGACACTTTTAACCAAGTAATTGTTTAAATATTAGAGTTACACTGACTTAAATGAATTTAAACTTTCGAGTAGGTAGAGAAATGAAATAGCTTATTTAACTCGAAACCAACATAGTAAAAATACATCTTCGAGACGATCATCCAACAGTAAATGAAATCTGTTTCACTAATGGGAGTAACACCGAAAACGTGAAAAAATACATTTAACTGTTTAAATCCACGATTTAGTAAAGATCATCTTAATTTTTTCACGATTTACGACGTAGCTTGCATATTAATAATTGCATGTAAGTAAATGTTACACCCAAGGACCGAAAACGATCATTAGCAAAAAAACAGCTCAAATTTATGCAATCCTATTTGTATCAGGTAAGAATTTTCAGAACTCTGCAACACCTTCCCCTTTTTTAATGGTTGTCCTCTACCTAAAGGTTGTCTGGAAGAGACCGCTATTAGAGATAAGACCGCCTAAATTGTACATCTTTCTGTAAAAATCATGTGTATTTTACTTGTATGGTGTGCAATAAAGAGTATCTATCTATCTATCTAACACGTTGTGGTCACTATGAAACGCTGAAATCGTATTATGACTCTTAAGAAAACATTTAATCATTACCACAACACGTTTTGGTGGTGTAAAGGACAGAACACGAATTTGAGTTAGGACATGAATTTCGCTATGTGGAGCCATAACAAGAATTTCATGTTTTATAGTGACCATAACGCGTTGTGAGCTGTTTTCGGTCTTTGACCGTAAGCTAAACATTAGAAAAAACTTTGTTTTTGTGTTATCGTATGATCGCCTCCACCCTGTATATTATGCCAGCATTGAATGGGATAACTGCACGAGTATTTCGCTGTATTCCAAACCGGCTTGAGAATCACTCGAGCTCGACTGTTCCATGTATATAATATCTTAGGCTATAGCAATCATCCAAATTAGCTAGGCATTAAGTTTGTTTGTTACTGGCTTCTAGTCACGAAATATCTTTGCCTGTAAATACACCTAGTCGCTATCTTGTCTGGTTAGACTTAGGACCTTCTTTTCATGTGCCAATTTTTCTTCTATATTAACATATTGCTGGGCAGGTTTCTGTTGCTCAAAAACTTTATATAAGGGACTAAAACTGTAATCTTAAAAAGAAAATTCACTTTCCCATTCTAAATACCTATTTGACCGTGTATTATGGTCTGTATGCTGAAAAATTACCCTTTTGATATTTCGGTGACTGTCCCATGTAAAAGTTGTGGTATTTGAGCAGTAGAATTATCCAATGTAGGATAAAATAGGACCTCATAGTCATTTATTATTCTTAATTTAGGGTTTTTTTAGATAACACTGTGTATGGAATACTTACACTTTTTCATATTTAGAGAAATAGGCCTAAATACTAGTTTGCCTACAAATAAGAACAAAAATTGTATAATTCGTTTAATTTCCGTTTTGTGATCAAATGATCACCGGAATAGTTATTTTTAGTACTCTTTCTATATAGTTTTTTGACTATAACTTTAAAAAGTATAAAGGTGCGTACAAATGTGGCAAATGCGACGCGAATGCGCAGCACGTGCGTAGCGCATGCACCACACGCGTGCGTTTTATAGTGCGAACCAGTTTAAGACGCACACGCACCGCTCACGCGTTACATAGTGCAAACTAGTTTGAGCCGCAGTCTCGTAGCTCCACCACTTGCGTGCGTTGCATAGTGCGAACTAGTTTCAGCCGCACGCGCGTAATTTACGCTCTGCACACGCACGCGTTACATTGTGCGAACTAGTTTGAGCCACACACGCGTAGCTCACACACCGCTCGCGCGTTACATAGTGCGAACTATATAGTCTTAACCGCACGCGCGTAGCTTATGCTTCGCACGCGCGCATTACATTGTGCGAACTAGTTTGGGAGGCACGCGTGTAGCTCATGCACCGCTCGCGCGTTACTTAGTGCGAACTAGTTCCAGCCGCACACGCGTAGCTCACGCACCACTCGCGCGCGTTACATAGTGTGAACTAGTTTGAGCTGCATACACGCTGCTTAGCAAATTTGTCAGGTCTGTACAAACTTTTATATTCGCATCTTTATTTTAAAAAGTTACCAAGTTACATTACCTAGTGCATGACTTGACTTTTAGAGCAACCCACAGTTTGGGTACAAATAAGGTCTTTTACGGCGTTTTCATTTATTTTTAGTCTTTATTAACTACTAAACACTTGCGATTTATCATTACCCATCCGTAGACGTATCGAACAAACCACACTTTTTATTCTCATATACTTTTTATCACTCATATGTATCATCATAACTTAATATTATTTGTTAAATCACTTAATAATTCATTAACTTATTTATCACAAACCTATCACTATACTGGCTGCACCAACATCTCATTATTTTATAATTCTTTATAAACTTCTATAATATAAACTATTTCTTCACATCAATGATAATAACAACGCTTTTACCTAAAGAAACATTGTTTTTTGAACTATAATTATGTAAGCAAAAGTTGTTTGATAATAAAATATTGAGTTGGAAATTGTGTATTTTAATTTATTTTTTCTAACTGATAATTAGAATAAATTTCCACTTAGAAGCGAAATGCTAAGTCCCTAAAACTTGTCATGTCAAATAGTTAGCTAGATTCATGGTTTTATATAAAATATAATAGACATACAGTTACCGCAAAACTACAAAAAACACTAAAGCATAATTATGATATTACTAGATCTTATCATTCCTTATATTATTTTTGTACTATTTTATCTTTATTATAAAAGTATTGATTTCTTTACTTCGAGACCATTATGTGTTGTTTTATTTACTCGTATTTATAAAAAAATACATTTAAAATGTTTACCAATACTTTCTTAAACTCTAAACATTCTTAAGCAGTGTTGTTACACTTCAAACTACACAGAAAAAACTAAACAAGCTTTAAGTAATAGGCCCCTGGGGCTTACCATGAGCTCATGTAATATCACTAAACGCTAAATAGTACCTAAGCTTTATGGTAGTACGACAAACTATATACAGGAAAAAAAAATTAAGGTTTAAGTAATGCTGTTTTAAGAACTCATGGTTAGGCCTAGAATGGATACCGAATTTGCTGTTGTTTCTGATAAGCGTTATGTAGCTTACTCCTACACCTAAATGCCTTTTAAAAACAACCGATTTACAAAACCAACGCGTCGCGAACAATACTTAAAAGTACAAAATGACCAGCCTTGAAGATGTTAAGACATGCATAGTTATTTTTGTGGTCAAAGATCATTCATCAACTTTTTTTGCAATAACTAACTAAAAAAGATGTGATTCTTTACTTCACGTTTACCTCTTAGATATTTTTCAATTTTTAAAACGACACTATACCATGGGTTTTTACTACAGTTTTTATGGTGACTTTTTATGGTTACCAAATACGCATTTCAGCTAAAAATGTACAGTTTTCGAGAGTAGGAGGTACCTGTACTATAGTTATGACGATTATGGGATTGTCGAAAATACTTAAGTTACAATCAAGTGGCTCATGTAAGTTTAGTGTACTTCTAGGCGTTCGAAAAGTAAAACACATTTGTTAAGAGAGTAAGGTTTCATCTTCTATTTATAGCATACAAATTTGAGTTTATTTTCGTTCCCGTTTAAGTAAAAAACACTCTTACTTGGCTCTCTGAAGTGTCAGCCGACAGGAGTTCTTCAGCGTCAGACACAAGCATCTAGTAGGTGCATTTAATAGTAAAAAAAGTTTCTTTGTACATTCTGTAACAAAATTTTGATATATTTTGACGACCGCAAAGACCAAATAGTTATCTACTTCTCTTCTACAAATATGATTGTTTAAGAGAGCGTTTTTAAATAGATAATTTATTAGTAATAGATTTAATCTTATGATAAAACAAGGCAGTATTCTGTAGCAAATTATTATTAGCATTTAAAGCAAAATAAAGATATTGCTATTTCTATTTCTAAATTAAGTAAAAAAAACCTAATTGCAGTTGTCCTTTTGTTTTTTGCGGCCGTCGATTAAAATTGTAAGTTTACTTGTATAATTTAATTACAATATTATGTAAATAATTTCTTACTATGTCCTACTATAATAAGATTGTCAACATGAATTAGCATCCCAACGTTGATTAAACACACAGGATGGCATTACATCCCGCCGCCAGATCCGAAGCACGAACCCGGAGCGCGTATCGTTGTTGCCGACATCGGGCACGACCACGTCGAACACGGAGGGCAATACCAACACCAACACTTGGGGCACACCGAACAACAGTTGGGGATCGCCGAACAACAGTTGGGGCACATCGAACATCAACACCCGGGGCACACCGAACATCAACACGCAGGGCGTAGCCAACACAGAGGTCGCATCCGATACGCGGGGCAGCCGCTCGAGCAGTCGGACCTCATTGAGCACGAAGGCGTCGTCTATCAGCTCCGACAGGGGGACGAGGCAGGCGGACGACATCCCCGTCTTCGACAGGAACAAGGTCAGCCTGGACTTTCCGGGGGCGTTGTTTGGACCGTCCCTGTCACTGCTCATCCGAACCACTAAGATCGTTGGAGACGTCATACAGGTAATTATAAACCATGCTAATTAGCATTAATTATTTTAGAAGTGTCTTTGAGTGTAAAACAATTGCCCCCCTACCTACCTACAATTTTTAATGCGCCGGGCACATATGACTGACTTAGATACGTTTTTAAGTATTAAAAATTAATACACGTTTAACTTAGCCAAAACGCATCCAACAAGACTTACAGTAGATAATTTATCATCGTTACAAACGACTGTTAACCGCTCGTTACCGCTCGAATTAAATGCAGATGGCGTTACCACATATGTGACCTTCTACATAAAAAATAAAACATTTACCCAGCTCTAGATAGCACGTAAGTAATATACAAGCCTTTGCCAAAGTAAATGTCATTCATATTCTGAAGTATCGTTACAAATAACGAACGAATATTTAATTTTACTTTGTCTAGGTTATTGTCCAGCTTGGCTCTTAGTGAAGGAAGAAAACATAGATAATGTAGGTAAAAAAAGGATATTATAAAGTTGACGATTATTTAAACGACAAGAGTGCATGGATTTAACCTGCTTAGCTCGCACTTACTATAGGTCTTGTAACTGCATTTCCTGTAAAATAGACTGACGAAGGTGACAGAGTTTGTTGCGCCGTTTCTTCTCATCACCAGCCGATATGTAGTCCCGAAGCGGTGGTAGGACAAAGCTATATTTTGGGACGTGTATTAGTGCCCGGAAGAGGGCCTATATTACTGAATAAATGACGATTATAAGTATTCATTTCATTTCAAATCAAAAAATTAAGAAACTTATTTTAAGCAGTTACGTAAATCTAGTCATACCAGTCTAAGTACGGTACCTTGGCCTAAAAATACACTGGTCAACACTGATTTTGCCACACGAACTTTGATAGCTAATTTTGTTTTATCAATCTACCCTCATCATTAAATCACAGTTTTCATTTGTCTGTTAGCCTCATATTTGTTGTGATACGGTAATACTCATAACTAGTACTACGGCGGTAAATTAACAGAAACGCTCACAAGTAAATCGTCATAAAAGTATTTGTAGTTGAATTTGAATATTTTTTGTGATTTATTAATCCTGTGAACATGTCGAGGAAGTGTAAAAATAACCCTAACTCTTTTTGTTATATCTGCGGAGAACTTACATTCAAAAAACAACGACGAAATTTTACGAATCTTGTGCTGGAGTGTTATCACCAATGTTTTGGTTTTTCTGTCGCCCATCAAGACAAATTCTGGGCCCCTCATGTCTGTTGCATAACGTGTGTGAAAAATTTAACCGACTGGAAGAAAGGTGCACGAGCTATGCCTTTTGCTGTACCCATGATATGGACTGAACAGCGAGATCACGTTTCGGATTGCTATTTTTGTCTCACTGACTTAAAAGTTAGTTCCTGGCCAAAAAAATGTAAAGTATTTACCCCTTGTAGAGCCAAATAATGTGCTTTTACCACCATTGCATATCAAATTAGGATTAATAAAAAATTTTGTGAAGGGAATGGATCGCAGTGGGAGTGGATTTTTGTACCTAAAAGAAAAATTCCCTAAAATAAGTGATGCAAAAATAAAAGAGGGTATTTTTGTTGGCCCTCAAATCAGGGAGTTAATAAAAGATTCAACATTTGAAGAAAAATTAAGCGGTTTAGAAAAATGTGCATGGAACGCATTTAAAAATGTTGTTGCAAATTTTTTGGGCAACCACAAGAGTGACAGCTACAGAGAGTTGGTTAGCGAGCTCTTATTGTCATATCAAGCATTGGGTTGCAACATGTCACTCAAGATCCATTTTTTAGACTCGCACCTGGATTTTTTTCCTGACAATTTAGGGGCTGTCAGTGACGAGCACGGCGAGAGGTTCCACCAGGACATTTCTAGTATGGAAAAGCGGTACCAGGGAAAATGGAGCCCAAATATGTTAGCGGATTACTGCTGGACAATTAAAAGGGACCAACCAGAAGCTAAACATTCAAGAAAATCTTAAATTATTAAGTAATTTATATAAAAAAAAAGTTTGATTTACGAGATCTGTATTTTTTCTTAATATTTTTAATTACTCAATAGAATAAAATCCTTGGCTAGCAAATTTTTTTAACTGTTTATTTTTTCTTACAATCACCAACTAAAGTAAAAAATATCAAAAAAGTCCGTGTGGCACGAAAAAGTTTGAATTTTGTTGACCAGTGATATCAGTGACATGTAGGTACTTCAATATTAACTTCTAATCTTCAAATTAAGTATTGTTGTGGTTTGGTGTAGATAGCTACATTTATGAATATAGAAATAAAATAAGATAAAAACTTCAGTAACTTAGTTAGGTTTATCCGTTGTGGGCGGGCGTTACTGACTGCGACACATTCACTGACTAATGTAGTTAGTAACGTTACCATGTATTTGTAACACGTTATTATTTGTTTCGATAAAGCATTTTTTTAAAACTAATAAACCGACTAGTAGCAAGTAGGTCTAAGGTTTTGTACAGCTTGCAGCAAAAAAATATGAAAATTGACCTTTATCGTTAAAACCACTAGGTAAAACCGGATGCTTTAATTAAGAAAATACTACTTATTATTTATTAGTTTCTAAAAACAATAGAACTTTAGGATAAAATAAAGATATGAAAAATTAAAACTTAGCATGCATTTTTAAAGACATGGATTTAGAGATTTTGTCTAATGGAATATAATTATTTTTTACAAATATGCCAGTAAAAAGATGCTCCTAACATTTCCGTTGAGTGTATTTTTCGAAATCTGCGTAAGGATTTCTACACTTTTTTCGCGGTGAGTGAAAACATCGCGAAAAAACCTAACACATTTACATAGCATGGATGTGTAGTCATGACCCACATGCATGAACCCGACCGGTCGGGGTTCAAATTCAAATTAGTAAAAAGTAAAATAAAAAACATCTTTATTTCATACATCTTACTAATATTATAAATACGAAAGTTTGATTGGATGCATATGTGTAACTCATTTACGCCAAAACGGCTGAACGGATCTAGATGTAATTTGGCTCAGAAATAGATTATAGCCTGGGATAGCAGATAGGTTACTTTAATCCCAAAAAAATTCCCGTGGGATGCAAGATAACTGTCAGTATAGATGGCGCTTCTTTCCATTGGATATCGCTGTTAGTTGGCAAAAATTTTTGAACGTGAAAAAAAATATGCTACTAGCTGTTGCCCGCGAATTCGTTCGCGTTTTCTTTAAGGCGACGGGTAAGGCAAGTGACCTTGAGCATTAAGCGTCGACTAATGCGACTTCTATTACTTGCCTAAGATAATACAAATGCTTCTTGCAGACTAAACATCTATCCGTTGCGCTCCTGTGCAAATAGATTATCATTGCGAGCAAAAATCCGCTCATGTAAAAGAGGCGCTAAGAGTAAAATCCATTTAAAAAACCTTATATATGTTAATTTGTTGACTATTTGAAAAAAAAATCTTCACCCTAAAGGCACGAATGTTATATATAACTTAACCAACTTTGAAGCTAAAGTTGCAAGTACCTAAAATTCATAATTTCAGTTTTAATAAGTAATATTTACTTTTTGTCAATTTACGACATTTTGTTAAAGAACATTTGTTGTTTGTAATAATTTTTTCTTCCGATTAACGTATGTTTCATAGTATGGAGTACTACCCTATGGAGTAGAAATGTCAAATGATTTGTTCGACAAGTTTCCGCCAATTTATAATCTGTATCTGTACTGTGTCTTTATAGGCGAGGGTTGACAGGAGATGTCATTTCATATTAAATGTAAGTGAAAAATCACTTACTAGTTACGAAGAAAGATGGTTCGTATTGCTGCTCTATAGGATATGTGCTCGATGTTTCATAGGTATACTCCAAAATAATATTATTTTAGGATACAACTTTAAGTATGTCAGGCTCCATACAAAAAACTTCGAAGTCTTTTGGACAAGAAAACTGTAGGGGTACCTATTTATGTCTCAAGTAGCTCGGTGTTAGTGGCAGTGGGCGGGGCACATAGCACGTAGAAATGACGGCCGATGGGGCAGAAAGGTTCTATAATGGAGACCGCGTACCGGCAAGCGCAGCGTAGGAGGTCCACTCACATGGTGGTCAGACGACCTGGTAAGGGTCGCAGAAAGACGCTAGATCCAGGCCGCTTCCAACCGGCCAATCTGGAAGTCAATGGGGGAGGCCTATGTTCAGCAGTGGACGTCCTAAGGCTGAAATGATGATGATGATGAGCTCAGTGTTCTCAGGCCAAAGGTTACTGAGGTCAGTTGGCAAACGCTTTAAACCCACTAGGCTTTCCACATCTAGGATCATGGTCAAAGAATACAACTAGCAACGGGATAAGAATATTTAACTATCTGACCTTCATAATCGACGACAACAGTCTGGTGTAGTGGTTCACGCTCCGGAATACAAAGCCGAGCGGTTGTGGGTTCGAATCCCGCAAGGACCAAATGTTTGTTTGATGAGCACATATTGCACCTAAATGATGGATGTTTACAAAAGTATTTAGATGTTTATCCGTTATCTAGTCGCCATAGTACAAGCTTTGCTTAGTTTGGGGCTAGATAACTGTGTGATTGTGGAGACTACTTAAATAATTTTATTTATAATCAGACTTGCCGAATTTAGGATAGTGTAGTGTGGAGTAAGATAGATAATAACCCTATATTACGGGATATGACATAGCTCTAGGAGAAAGCTAGAAGAAATACATTTTTAATTTACTTTTATGTTTATTAATTCATTGAGATAATTATACAGTGTTACATTGCAAGAGAGTGCCGAATTTGAAAAATAAGGATAATAGAGAATAATTAGAGAACAATAATAAAAACCACTTTATTTTAAATATTTTTGATATTCGCATTTTTTAAATACAATTTAATTAAAATTTAGAGATCACAGGTATATACCGTCGACGAGCAACAAGAACCATAATATGTGCATTGCACATACGGTGCAATTTATTCGACCAATGGTAAATTATCCACAAGTCAAATTTTTTCACAAACAACAGCAGATAGAAATAAGTTGTTAAAAATTTCATATTCAAAAACTGGTTACTGTTTTTAAAATGATTAAAATTGAATGGTTGACGACCTCTGTAGCCGAGAGGCGAGCATATCGGACTTGGTGTCGCTATCTCTGAGGTTCCGGGTTCGCTTCCCGGGTCAATGTAGAAAAATAACTTTTCTATATTGCCTCGGGTCTGGGTGTTGTGGTACCGTCGTTGTTTCTGATTTCTGTAACACAAGTGCTTTGGCTACTTGCCACAGGATCAGAGCAATGTATGTGATGTTGCCAATATTTATTTATTATTTAATGGTTAGTTTTCTTTAAAATCCATTTTGTATATTATTTCTAGCTACTTCTACTAAATTAAGCGACTTTTTCTGACTGTACCTGTCAAAACTTTAGCAACTGCGACCTTCGTAGACAAATAGCTACCTAACTAACAGCAATTGAAGTGTCGTTAATATACTTAGGCACTTGATGTCATTGGCACTAAAAATCCAGTCAAAATGTTAGACGCATACAAAAGTGAGAGGCTAAAGCTGTATGTAATTAAGGCGTTTACGTAGATCTAAGGCTAAGCCAGTTCAGCTTTATTAAAGTAAGTAGTCAAGGTTAAAATTTTTAAATAAAGAACTGCTTATTTAACTTTTTTTTTATTCACAAATAAATTAAGTAGGTTGACTAACAGTCTCAATCAGTTTAACATACGTAAAACTTTTTATTAAACATACTAGCTGTTGCAAGCGACTTCGTTCGCGTGGGTTTAGTTTATTCATAAAGGATTTTCTGCACAACTTTCTCTTTTTTTTCTTTTAAATGAACCTTCTCCTGACAATAATTAACACAACAAAAAATAATTAGCGAAATTGTTCCATCCGTTCACGCGTGATGCGATGACCAGGGAAAGAGAGATTTATTTTTATAGATATAGATTTACAATTCTTAAACTAAATCTAAGCCAACAAATGTATGATGACTGTATGTTATTTGAGACATGTATGTTATATTTGTAAAATCTATAGACTAACTGTTAATAAGACGAATAGAGTGCAGCGCTGCGTGGCGCATTAGCTAATTTATTTTTGCTGCACATCTGCTGACGTCTGTTGACAAACTAGGATGTTCGTAGGTTTCTTTTCTTTTTGATGCTAGGCGCTAAACAAGGCATTCATAGTGCGAATTTGGCCCAGTTTCGCAGCATGGAATGCGCCTTTTCATAAATAATTGGCAATAGCACACCTCGCACATTCATCAGATGTTACTGATAAATAAATAGCAGGCGTTTGCACTTCAAATATACAATTTTAAAGAAAGTGCGAAGTCTTTATTTACCGGTCCTAAAAGACTAGTGCAAATGATTTTTAATTCTTATTAATTTTGAGGTAGAACTAGTAGATTTTTTTAAAAGCTTTAAGTCATTTTACAAAGCACCCACATTTATCTACTAGGCACTTCTTAGCCATTGACCTATTTTTTAAAATTTAAAATATGATTCAACTAATTTGAAATTCTTAATGAAGTCCTATGTGTCATACATCTCAAATTAAAAGGCTCTTCTTTAGTCATAGTATAACCATCCTTTTAGAATATCACTTAGAATAAGCATCAGAATAAGTGTTGTGTTGTTTTAGTATTTTATTGTAGATTGTGTGTAGAAGTAAAACAATGTAAGTAGGCATGCCTACTCTTATTTAATAGCAAAATCTTTCAACCGCACCTTTGCTAACCAACTATCCTTATGCGTTTCAGAACTCGGCAGTCCGATACCAGTCATTCCTGAGGCTTTTCCGTCCTTTGGTCCGGGGACAATTCGAAATCAAAGGGTTGGATCCCCCTACCACGACCACGACAACCACTACCACTACCACCACCACCACTACGACCAAGGCACCAGTCGCCGCTGATAACGAAATCCGCAGGCGCTAGCAAAGCCGCACTATGCAGTCGCATTTTCATAGGTTGTAACTCGGTCGGTATACATGATGTAGTTTTGAACATTCGCCAAATTTAAGAAAGCGAATGTATTCATCAATACCAACAACTTCTTCTATGGGGTCAACATCGAAATCGCTATTTTTTCCCTTTCTCCATAAAAACAAACGCTCTACCTCAATGATGATGTAGAAGCAAAAAATGATTTCTGATTTCGGTCCCATAATGAAACTTGTTTGTATTGATGAACTCATTTGTCTCCTTAAATTTGGCGAGTGTTTAAAACAACACTGACTTGATGACACGTGAAATTTATCAGTCAGGAAAAAGCGTGAAAGGGTATCCTAGGACCAGTTTGTCCAAGCAACTGTATACCGCCCTATCGACCAATGAAATCAGTACCCCGTATGCGGGGCCTAATGCCAAAAGAAATCTCCCGCACCCCGCATGCGAATGCTAACGATCAACGAAAATGCGTCTCAATAATCATGCATCAACACCGCAGTTACATTTTATAAAACAACGTGACAAGTATAACTTTTTGTAATTCGATTTGATTCAGTAATACATTATGTACTTAAAATCTTTACCCTGAAAATCGTAACAGCGATGTAGATGCATCTTTATCATTAGGATTTGCAGACATATTTTGTTAGGACTGAGCCACACGACATTAGTTTTGAAAATTAGCTTTGTGTATAATATAAACTCGGCCATTAGAGTAACGGTCGGCCAAAAAAGTGGTCTACTAGTTTTGACTTAATATGATAAAGAGAGCATTAGTAGCTGTTAGAATATTTTTGCATGGGACAATCAACCCTGTTGTTCTATGACGCGCGAATGATTTTCAACCTTAGGGTGATAGATCACTTTCTTGGCCGACTGTACCTTAATGAACATGTATTTTGGAAAAAAAAAAATCTAGGCATGCTGTTAAATAACCTCCTAATTGGTATATATGGTTTCTAGGGTCTCCTTAAAAATTTAAGGCAATCATCAGTCACTTTACAGTTGGTTTTCTCAGAAAGCATAAGAATTTTGTACAATCAAGTATGTCTGCAAATACCTTTTTTAAATAGTGGTTATTTTACACACCTACTTTATAAGTTTTATACATTTTTTGCAAAAAAAAAAAGAGTGTTAGTGCACTTATTCGAAATAGTTACCGAAAAAAAGTGAAAATAAAATGTATTTGTACTGTAAATAAATCAAACTTCTTAGGCTAACTTACAGTATTTTAAAACAAATAATTTTTTTATCTCAACCTGTTTTGTATCACTTAGTCAAATCTAGATTTTGTATAATTGGGCGTTACCTATTCAATGACATGATGACATTTCATAGTTTTTGGTCAGTGAAAAAATGCCAAATCTAAAATATTAAACATTTTAAGAATCTTACTTGAAACTACTAAACAGGTTTTATTAATCATATATCATAATCATATATAATTTAACTTTGCTTTTACATTTTAAATAAAAAATCAATACTTCTGACATTTCAAAAATATTCTATTTCTTCTTGTTTTATAAGACTGAATTATTGTATTTTAATTCGCCACCGCTATTTTTAAATAGCCATTTAACACAATGTATTACTTTGTCCTGTATTACCTACTTCTAAGTAGACAAGAAAAAAGTTTTGAACGCTGTGGTGAAATAGGATCTAAATAATTGCTTATATTAAGTACACCAAATAGTTACCACAACTCAATTAATATTATAAGCCGTATCATGCGAATACAGACTTATGCCAAAACAAGTTTTTGGTTTCACTTCTAAGTAGTATTAATTACAATTACTTATATTAAAATATCACTGTATGTTTTCCAAATAAAATAAAATACTGATAGGTGCAACTGTATTACGAATAATAACGAACTAACAGAAGAAAAAAAAGATTTTCAATTGTTATTTCATATTTTGAGATCATTTAGTACTTTATGGCAACATAATAATTATAATTAGTGTTGACGGCAACTAATTATTATTTACTTTCACTTAGCTGAGTTAAAATGGTAATTATAATGGCATAAATTAGTTATTACCTACTTAGTATGTACAAGTATGCCAAATAATGGAAATAGGTTGCTTTGACTTGAAGCTGTATTAGGTAATTATTGTTTGTGCCAATGGGTTTGTAGATAGTAGTTATTAGTTAAAAATAAAATTTTATAAATGTGTAATGTTTACTTCTTCCTTCTATCTCTATCTCTTCCTCTTACCACTGCTCATATAACTAAACAACTTTGCAAATTAAATACTGAAACTTCAACCGGCCAATCTGGAAGCCACTGGGGGAGGCCTATGTTCAACAGTGGACGTCCTATGGCTGAAATGATGATAATGATGTGGATCTCTTAAATCTATCTCTTAAAGGGTAATTTTGGCCGATAAAAACCATAATATCTTCATTTTCTTTTAACGTGGAGTTAAGAATACCTCGAGATACATTCTGATATTTTTAGTACGAATATTCAGAACATAAATGAAATGTGAAAAGACACCATCGATCCCAAGACTACTAAAAAAAACTTTGAAAGTTGAGAGGTTATTTTGTCAATTTTTTCAACTATTACTATCAAAAATAGCTCAAAAACGGTGACTCATTTAAATGTGTGTATATTATGACCAGTAAAACGTTTTTTAACCATCTTGGGAAGAAAATTGTAGAGACAATGCTTATATATAAATAATTGCATGATCTACAATTTTGACTGAGCTATTTTTATGATAAAACTTACCATTGCTGACGCAACAAACCTTAAATTATTGCGGACTCTGACCCCAATTTTTTTACAGATGTGGTATCGATGACCACTTTTAACATTAAACTTTTAATGCTGTTCTGAGCATTCCTACAAATTGTCAGTTTGATGCTAATTATGGTAACGTTACCCCTATTTTTTGGGCTTCAAAGCTAGTTGACTTTATTTGACTACATGTATATTGCTATCATGTTTCCTAACTTTGAAGAATTATAACTACATTCAACACAAATATAATTACGTGTGTAGAACAGGCTAATAGCATGCCTGATCGCAAAAACGACATAGCAACCACATAGGTATTATATCTACCTATTTATGTAGTGTAGTGATCAGTTAGTTCAAGGCTTTAATAAATAGAGTCGAGACTCTGGAAATTGAGATTAGATATTATTAGATCATTAGACAACATTTTCATTTTTTGCCCATAGACATTATGTATCTTGTCTTGGATGTAACCATAATTATCGTTTAAATGAGGTAATCCGCCATAGAACTAACGTAACCGATATACATAGATCAGAAGATAAATAAGTAGAGGCAGTGGGCTAGTCATATTTGCCGTAGAACCTAAAACCTTTTTTTTTATTTATTTGGATTACCAACAGCTATTACATCAATACTTACACGCTAGATACATTTATCCGGGTTATAAACTTAATGCATAGCTAATTATAGGTAAACAAAACTCATGCAATCTATGGCGAAAGATAAAAAAAATTGCCTAGACCAAAACCGTTGGGGTAGACGTGTTCTTGAATGGAGCTGAAGACTGCTGGCATCGGATGGAAGAGTTGACAATCGGGTTCTGTGGTGTGTAAGAGGCCAATAAGATAAAGATAAAACAAGAACACATTTTTTCACTATAAAACTTAGCATAAATAGTTAAATCTAATAATAATAAAGTTGGTACCTAAACTAAGCAATAATTTGTAACCAATGTAAAGCGATGGACTAGCGATGGCTGATTACGATGATAATGATTAAGATTAAAAACGCGTAAATCTCAGTAATAATAATTTGCTAGCTAGCTCTTTTCAAATATTTATAGACTGAGCAGAGGCCCAATTCTCGTAATTTGACAATAGTCGCAATCCGATGTTGATCCGCTCCCAGTAACATTACGATCACAAATGGTATTCTCGTAAACCCAAAAAATGCAATTATAGTTCGTAATGCGACTGAAAATAAAAGAAACCTTAATTAGATTTATTTATGCTCTATTTTCAGTAGCATTGGGATAGTTTTGATAATTTTACATCAAATTAAAAGTTTACGAGAATACCGTTTGTGATTGTAATGTTACTGGGAGCGAATCGACATCGGATTGCGACTATTGTCAAATTACGGGAATTGGGCCTCTGGATGAATGAAAAATATGAGGACCGCATTCGCTAAACTGTTTTTAGCTCAGAAAGGTTTTTCGATTATAATTCTGAATGTTGCCGGAACGTTTGTTGGTCCATTTATTTGTATACCCTACCTTGATGGATATCATGTAAATTTTAAAAATAAAACACTGATTAAACACTCAAATTTCTATACAAGGAAACTTTAATATATAAAAATTTAAAAGGGCAAGGGACTTAGGTTTTTTTGTTTAGTGTCCCAGGTAAAAAAACTTGAGCACAGTTGCCGGTCCTCACATTTTGCATACTCAACTTACTTTGGCACCTGCACTATTCGTCAGTTTACCACAGAAAAATAATCTTAAAATACTCGTAGTTTCTTACACCGTCTGGTGTCATCCACTATCTAGTCGCCATAGTAAAAGCTTTGCTTCACTTGAGGCTAGCTAATTGGTGTGATTGTGAAAACAATTTATTTATTATTATTTATATGTCCAGGGTGTCTCAATCCAAGGGACTAAAGAATGAAGAAATTATTATATAATTTATTTATTTATTATTTATTGAATAAGATATACCATCATCATTTTACGTACATAAACAATTTGTGAAGAAAAAACAAGTTTAAAAGATATGCTTCTGCAGGTGCATACAATACTTTTACATTTTGTTTACTGGACGAACTTAAACGGCCTATTAATAGAAGATGGACTTAGTGCCATGATAATTTACTATTAGCCAAACATTGTGCTGGCCTAAAGCTTTCGAAACTTACAAACAATAGCATTATATACGAGTAGTCGTAAAATCTCTTTAAAATAATAACAAAGTCGGGTTATTTTATAGGATCTTTGATTTCTTGGATTCGTATACGCCCAGAATAGCATAATAACATCGGAAAAATTCCCAAAAAATAATACTTAATTGTGAGAGAGATTGAAACGACGGTACGAAATTCGCCGGGACAGCTAGTTACATAATATATAAAATGGTTTCAAGTTTGCTGTCTGTACGGAATAAACGAAAGTGTCAAAATAATTGCTTCAAAAATTACTTCTGACGAATTTACTTTTTCCGTGATAAACTTACTGTGGAAAATTTTCATTATATACTTTGAATAACTGAAAACGCGAAATTTGTTATGTTAATTTTATCCAATACTAGCTGCCCCGGCAAACTTCATAGCACCCCTTCATACATTTTTTTTTGTGAATTTTTCCGTGTTTTTTTGTTATTCTGCTATTCGGAGCGGAAACAAATTTAACATAGTATCATAGATCATAAAAATCGGTTCAGTCGTTCTTGGCTTATAAATGGTGTGACTAATCCAACTTTGTTTTATCTAAATACAGTATATTTAAATCGTATTATTTTAGTTCTTCAACATAGGTGGGTACTGCAATGATGGTATATACGTACGATCATATAATAACTTTCAATTAATTAATATTTGTACGCAACTTATTAGCATGTATTGGTATCTGACCTAATGCAATATTTATTGAGAGCCTTATGTTTAACCCCAATTAGGCAAATAAACATTTTGAGCTTGAGTTTGCAATAATTATCTTTATTTACACACATTTTAATAATGTTTTCTCAAAATAAATGGAAAGGTAAATTAATGGTGTTTGATAGAGCGATCTTACTTACATTAAGATCTTAACGTTAATTAGATTACCTGATCTACATTAGTTGGAGTCATTATGTCTAACATTGGCTGAACCCTCTGGTCAGTTTACCCGACTTCTCTCGTGTCGCTAGACGACTCTTCGTCGGCGCGGTATTGTGCTGAAGCGTTTGTTTTACGATAAATTAAAAGTAAAATAAGCAATACAAGTTTAAAAAAGTGAAGTGAAAACAAGTATTTATAGTGTTTAGGAACTTTTTAGTGAAGTGACATTTAAACTTTGTTTTTTTTAAAAATAATTTAGGACAGAAAAAGAACTTAATTAGTTCTGCACTAAAGTGACACTTTAAAACAGTGTGATCTGTAAGGTAGTTTGTTATTTTTATCTGTGATTCGTCACAATTGTAGTAAATTGGTACTTAAACATAATTTTCATAAAAATTCAAGACATTTTCCTAGATCATTAACAAAGTTTTTTAAGTAAAGAAATATCGAAATAAATAGAACGGAAATAATAAAATAAAACGATCGTAAACGTTATTTTGCCTAACTAGTTGTTTTTATGATAATAGTTTTAATTTTATCAATTTGAAGGAAATGTAATTCTGCAATTTATTTATTTATTTGATAAAATTATAAGTAGTATTAATATGCTTAGTGTTCACAAAAGTTTTAAGGAATTCAGGAAAAAACTTTAGCTAAAGTATTGCTTGAAATTCCAGTTTTAAACCTACCGATACATTTTAATGATCTTGTCAAATGACCTCTGTTATTGTTTTTTCAATCAATTAGGTTTAACCTTAGAACTAAATACCGGTAGTGAATTATTAATCTTTTCTGTTTCTATAATGTAAGGAAAATCGTTGTACAAACTTTTGTTTCATAATTGTGACAAAAAATTTGCATATCGTCAATGTATGCGAAAGAAGGCTATAAAATTTGGGCTTTATTTCAAAAAGTTAGGTTAGGTTAGGTTTAGGTTAGTTTACTTTAAATAAAATTAGGTTTTATTATTATTATTATTTAATGTTATATTATTAATTATTTTAAAAAAAATTGGTTACATTAGACTTCGTGGCCTGTGGTGTTGAGGTGACTTAAATGTTTTTATGGTTCTGTCATCGCTGAACATCGCATGAACTTTAATAAAGTCAAGGCCAGGAAATTGAAGTAAATTATTTTCTATCGGTGATTTATTGACATAATTTTGTTCTTTAATGACATCTTTGCACAAAATATTTATTATTATTTTTTCCCACGTGATCTTAAATTGAATTTAAAAACCTTTGCCGGCGTATGCACAAACAACTTACTAAAATTTCATGGCAACTTTCCACAGATTGTCGCTTTATAGTATTAAAAAGACACGACCGGGAATCAAAGCCGGGATCTCAGAGATAGCGACACCAAGTCCGGCATGCTCGTCTCTAGGCTACAGAGGGCGTCAATTTATTATTAATTTACTTGCTAATATACTTATAAAATACTGCAAAAGGATATAATTCGAAGCTCAAACATAAATTACTCATTATTCTAATCACACTGAGTACTTATTTTATCTTATATATTATTATATCTGTAGAAGACATATGTCTTCATATGGTACATATACACTTCACACTAAAAAAACGTGCATGATCTTTCCTATGCGATTTTAACATACTTTATTCTAAAGTGCGAATTATTATAACCTACCTATTGATACGGCATACACATATATATAAAAACAATGAATGTTTTGTTGTATATAAGTACTACTTTAATGAGAACTGCAGATTTTATCTTAAATATAGTAGGTATACATGCACAATTAACTATTGTTCTCACTAGACAAATGCATACTTGTGCAACTTAATAGAAAATAACAAAGTCGCATATTTAATAGGGCAAATTATTATTATTTGTTTGTCAAGACCATATTACTCGTAGACCGGGTATATTATTATATACGGGTATGTATTAATTTAATTTCCTACCTATAGGTAGGAAGTTAAATTAATATTCATTACTAAGGTCCACGGTCCCTTGAATGTGTAAGTTAAAGCTTCCAAGTCAACTTACTAAAAAGATACAGCCGTTATAACATTTCAAATTCAAATTCAAATTCAAATCATTTATTGCATGTCTCAAACACGCTCATTGAAACATATAGTGTACTCCTTGTTGACCCAAAATCATGATATTTGGCAAGAAACAAGGTCTCACAGCCAAGCAAATTAATAAATTCAAATATACTATTTTTTTATATAATACATTTTGAATAATTAGCTTACAATCGTTAGTTTTAGTTTTCTAAACTAAGTGAATGAAAATACGGTGGTACGGAACCCATTGTGCGCAAGCCCCACTAGCACTTGACCGGTTTTTATATCTAAACGGAAATAGGCATAAAATTAGACGCACAGTTGCAAATTGTGCATAAAATTAATATTGCTGAATAGCGGGTGAGGTCAATCACATACGTTTCGATTAAGTTCACTAAGCAATATTTTGATGAATATTAGAAATAATAAAAAAATCATAGGTATGTTTGCAAGTTAAGCAATTCACGCCGCGGTTGCGGATGGGTGATCACTCCAACCATATTTAGGTCACTAACTGTCTTATTTTCCTTCGCGTGCCACTTACCAGATCATCATCATCATCATCATCATTTCAGCCATAGGACGTCCACTGCTGAACATAGGCCTCCCCCATTGACTTCCAGATTGGCCAGTTGGAAGCGTCCTGTCCGTCCGATATAAACCGGAAAATCGCTGAGAAAAAAATATATGAGGCACGCAAGCGGATTAGAAATATCTCCGTTCTTCGGAGGCTACGCAAAAAGTCAGTTATGCCTAATATTAAGTTGAGTTACTATTAAAAATTTACTTACATATTAGGACATGTAATTATTTTCTATTACTTCGACACTTCTCCGAACTTCGCAAAGCAACAGTGAAAGATATATATGTATATTTAAACATTGAAACCATATTATTAAGCAGATTTCATAAAAAGTGGATGTAAAAATATTCAATGATAATGTCTGTGAGATATAGATAAGATTGCAAAAATATTATGTTACATACTCGTTTAAAAGGAGGATATTTATTGTTTCCAACCATTTGATGTAGATTTTAATGAATAATGTACTATGAAAAAGATTGTGCTGAGTTTGTATCACCCTCGCAGATCATTCATTCCAAAAATAGCAATTATGTTGTTTTTGAAATGTTGGCTAAACTAAAAAACAGGCAAGTGCATCATTAACGGTTCCGTACTCCTAATTTATCAGGTCTAATACACTAAGATGATTTAACCCAAGGGTTAAAGTAAATTCTTAAAATACCTCATCATCATCATCATCATTTCAGCCATTCGAAGTGCGTACTGAAGACGTGTACTGTGACGTCACGGTACATATCAGATCTCCTTGACTATCACGCGACTTTAATGGGTTGTAAGCCAGGTATTTATCGATATTTTTTTAAAATTTCTTTAAGTTTTATTTATATTAATTAAATATTTTAAGACTAAATAAAAAAAAATCATACTACATTTGGTGAGATTGATAGATGAATTTATTATTATTATAATAAACTCTAGAGTACCTAAGCAGTATTGTTTATAAGTCAAACTCTTTACAAACAAAACAAGGTTGGAATAATACTGGTGGGTTACGGCCCTGCTCTTGTTGACCAGTAAAAAAATATATAAAAAAAGAAAATACAAAAAAACTTTGTCCCTGACTTTTGATACCAAATAGAAGATATGCGATCAGAATTCGTATTTATTACCGCTCATTTTAATAAAATAAGACATTCAACTACTTCTCCATAGCTCTTGCACAAATAAATCGGCTATAACGCTAATGTGTTCTAGCGATATTTATAAAATTTACATTATATCTGTTATCACACGATATATTTAAATTATAACATATTTGCATATTTAGATAAATATTATCACAGATACGAAAAAGTTGCTAATACGTCGTGTGTGCATTTAAGTTTATAACGTCCTCTAAAATCAATATTTAAATAACAATTGAACTTTTGGTTTTACATCAGATTTATTAGGCTAAATTAGACTTGCGCATCAACAGCTCCAATCTCAGCCTTTGGAAGTCAACTGCTGGACTTGGGCCTCCCTGGGCCCCTGCGCTCGGCTCTAGGCCATTTGCATCCAGCGGCTGCCTGCAAACTTGACTGGTCTAAGTCGTCAGTCCACTGGGTGGCCTGTCAACTCTGTATCTTCCTTTTCGTGGTCGCCACTAGAGAACCTTTCTTCCCCAACCGTTGTCGGTTTTTCAATAGAGCGATTATTTTCCCTAATTTTTGAAGACGAATTGTCGTAACAGCCACGTTTTATAGCTCGCTGTTATGAACCGTATTGGAATAAATTTTTGTGCGATATTCGTATCAACATGCGTCGAGTCGTCAATTTAGGGACATTACTCGCCTTTAACGAAAATCTGTTGATGCTACTAAGAAAAATATATAATGATAAACTGCATGTAGTTTTATTAAACAAAAACTTAGATCTGAAGTTAAAAATTTCTAGGCAATTATAAAGTAGTTATACGATACAATTTAAAGAACTCTACTTTTTAGTTAATGACAATTATTTAAAGGTCTAAATTATAAATCAATTATATCAACCATTTTCTTTTTAACTTTTTATTACATTTTAATGATTAGATCGTTTAATTGAAGTTGGAATATTTAAATAATTTACCGGCAAGTATTTTTTATCTTTTTAAAGCTCAGTCATTTTTGTTTAGTTATTCACAGTATCTGATTATATTCCGAGAGAAGTACATCACGAAACACAAAAGATATTATAACATGCGGATAGGCCAGTATTTTTAAAAATAAACACTGACGATAAAACTCCGATTTAACCTTAATGAATAGGCAAGTTAATCTATTTCCATACACCATAGCCGTGCGATAAAAACATACGATAAAAAATTGGACCGGTCCCACAAGTTTATAAACTATATTACGGTAGGCTTTTTATGATTAGCGTTACCTACTAAAATGTTGGAAATATACAAAATTAATTGGAATATTATCATGAGATTTTAAAGCCCGTACTCGTAGGTTTGTTATTAATGAACATAATAATATACAGGGTTCATTTTAGTGGTGAAAACTGTACAATATCTCGTCGAAATAGTAACCTTTCGAGATATTGTTATTAGAGGTAACGACCCATTGATATAGTAACTCATAGGTTTGTTATCATTCGAACATAATAATATACAGGGTTCACTTTAGTGGTGACATGTTTGATACCGTCGAGATAGTAACCTTTCGAGATATTGATCATTCGGTAATGACCCATTGATGTAGTAAACCATTGAGATTATTGGAACTAGAGTACTAACTTGGAGTCTCGCTGAGTGGCATCACTTTGGTAGGTGGCCAGGTCTCAGGCCTGGGTATTTTCAGTATTATTTCTGATTTCAGTAACACAAGTGCTACTTAGCATAGGATTAGAGTTAAAAAAGAAACAATATATTTTAGATATCCCATCGAGATAGTAACCTTTCGAGATGTTGATCTGTCGTAGTAACGACCAATCAATGTGGTAAACCATGTTTCACCACCACCTTATTGATTATCAAAGCAACGTTAATCGAATTAGAGTATGAAACTCGGTAACTTCATTAGTATTTCTATTGAAGCGTGAGATGAAAATAACACTGACAAATCACAGACTGACTGACTTTCTATTAGCTCTTCTATTTCCCTTACACACTAAAAACGATTTAAAAAAAAAAGTTAAGTAGCATATAGTCATTACACATCCCACTGCAGAACACAGGCAGCGCCGTCTTAACATATCCCGGGGCCCTGGGGCACACAAGGATTCGGGGGCTCTATTGCAAAGTCAAAATAAAATACTGTTGGTACGAATTCATGACTTCCAAAAAATAATTTCATATCTTCGTTAAAAGTATAGTTTTAAATATATTCTTCTATTTTCTAGGTTTTGACGCTCTTTTCTTTCCATCCAGTTAACAGTGTTTCTTAGTTTACACCATGTTTTAGTGCTTTGGGGCCCCCGAGAGGCCGGGGGCCCTAGGCACAGGCCCCGTGTGCCCTTATGGTAAAGACGGAACTGGGCACAGGCCTCACCTCAACTGTGAGGTAGTTTTGGCCAAACACAGGCCACGCGAGCCTAGTGCGGTCCGGTGAAGGGGTGTTATAAGGCCAGTGACTTAACCTTATTGTCAGATGATAATAGGGCGCCATAAGGCCTCTGACTAGGCTTCACGGCTAGTATCAAGCGATATTAACCGGGACTAACTTTAAACGTGCCTTCCGAAGCACGGAGATGCTTGTAATAAATATCACTAATGGTCACCCATCAAACCACAACCGCGGCGCAGGTGGCTTAACTTTGGTAATCACTCCCAAAGCGCTGCTGCCAATGAGCTACAAGCACCTTTACTCTCTATTTTCTTATACTTTTTGATACAAACTGCAATTCACGTCTTCACATTGCATTGTGGGAAAGCACGATGTTTAGTTGTACTTGTACGTGATATACCTTGTTCAGTAAATCACCCTGTATTTGTTGGGATTTAATTATTAAGTATAATTATGAGTTTCACTTGTAAAGCATATTAATATTCATACGAGGCATAGTTGGGGTAACTAAGGTTGACCAACGCTAGCATTTATTTTTGACAAAATTTTCATAATCTGTTTTTTGATGATAAGCGATGACAAGGCGTTTCAATTTTAATAATTTTACGTCTAATCTATTTAAATAGGTATATGTATCATTCAATTAATTGTATTGCGCCGTGTTGGGACGGCCGTAAAGAATACACTTCCCTACCGCCAACAGGAGGCGTGTCGTAAGAGGCGACTAATTCCTATAACACTAGACGGGCAGCAGCGTCTTCGTGCGAAATCATTAAAAAAAACTGCGCTCGCCAACCCGCCTGCCAAGCGTGGCGAGTATTGGCAATCCCCCCCGATGATAATGTCATTAGGGGAGGCCTTTGTTCAGCAGCGGACGTCCTATGGCTGAAATGATGATGATGTATAATTCTGGAAATAAAGTTTTATCAAATAATACCAATTAGTAAAAACCGGTTAAAACATTTTTTTTAATTTGGCCAAAATAATTCCTATTTCAAATCCAATTATGTTTTTTTTTCAATGGTGAGCGTTAAATGGTACAGACAACGGCAGGTCAACCTACATAAAAAGTTAAAGGTCATTCAACCGATTTTCAACTTTCAGCCCGACACGTAGAGATTAATATCAATTGAGAAAATTTTATCGTTTGTGGTAGATTGACGTGCCGTGACGTGTTTTCTGTACCTATTTCTTCTTTTGACGCTGTCGAGAAGCTGGTTACCTCGATGTTCAAACGTCCATGAGTTCTTGTGGATTTTTGGTAATCGTTTCATAAATGGAGCGAAAACCTGTTTCAAAAATGTCTGTCATAATTACGGAACAGAAAATACTTGATTTTATTAGGCAATATATTATATTTTAATTGTTTTTCTCGTTTAATTCTTATAATAAATTGAATGGGATATTTTCTAATTTACAAAAAATATCTCACAAAAGTGCCAATGTATACGAACAGCTAAGTATGAGCGTTGTCTTGTCACCTATTACAAGAATTCGATTACATAAATCACACACCTTATAGGGTGTACACGTTAGAGATTTTTCCCGTACATTTAGAATAAAATGACAAGTTCTGTCAACTCTCGCCCATACAAACAGACAGATTACAAAATGGCGAAAAGTTTGGTCAAACAAATCAGATAGTTCTACTCCATAGGGTTTGTGCTTAGTGTTCGATTATTACAATTTATTGTAAAATGTTTAAACGAAATAAATTATTAATTATTATTATCACAGAGAGTATTTTTTCATATTTCACTTTAGGCTGGCCTTGCAAAATTGATTTATTTATTGATTAAATGACTGGTTAAGCTGTATTAGTTTGATCATTATTTATTTATTAACACTTCACTACCTGTCAATTAATGGCCAATTTGCATAAATTGATCTAATTTATACACCACTACTTTTTAACTATATCTAAAAAAGTAAAGGGCGTATCTCTACCCTTAACTAACTATATATGTGCAGTTAAAAGTTAAAAATTTACATATGTAATTAAGTTATTAAGGTTTATTTGTGTCCCATAATTTGAACAAAATTTTAGACTGTACGTTTGAATACTTTGAATCTCATTCATTAGTCGCGCGTAAAATCACCGCGATAGCGTACATACATGCTCTCTCGCTCACACCCTTGCCCCTCCCACAATAGTTAAAATAAGTTCCTTAAAAAAATTTTAGGACATTTTTTTTTAAACTTTTAACTGCACAGATATGTTCAGTAACGTGTTCTGATACCCCCATTTTTTTTTTAGATATACTTAAAAAGTAGTGGTGTATTGCATATATGATTTGCGCGTGGTTGCAGCTGGTTGTGTGAAGTTATGAAAAACAAATATGTTTATCGATTATCTATTCATTTATATGACGACCTTCGTAGCCGAGAGGCGACCATACCAGACTTGGTGTCGCTATCTCTGAGGTCCCGGGTTTGATTCCCGGTCGGTCAATGTAGAAAAATACTTATCTATATTGTCTCGGGTCTGGGTGTTGTGGTACCGTCCTTGTTTCTGATTTCTGTAACACAACTGCTTAAGCTACTTATCATAGGATCAGATCATTGTATGTGATGTTGTCCAATATTTATTTATATTTATGTTAATTTATATACAACTAGCTTCTGCCTATGACTTCGTTTACTTAGACTTTATAATTTAGCCTAGGAATGAATAAAACACATTCAAATTTAACCTATGTGGTAAGCTACGTCAATAGATATTGATATTTTTGTCGATATTTTTTCGACAAGCCTAAAATGTGCCAAATTTTAGGCTTGTCAAAAAATATCGATATTATTTGTTCGATATATCGATAGTTTTGAGTGAAATTTAGTTTTTTGATATATTTGTCTATTGATATAAAATTACAACTATCGAAAAGGTATATATAAATTTTTCAGATTAACAAACAAATTACTGGCGTATTGACCTCTTTATTACTTGGTATTTTTTTATTCAATGGGCTAGGTTATAATAAGCTATGTTTGGATAAATATACAAATATTAATATTATTTATTAATTTACAAATTGTACTGACATATCGATATTTTTAGACAAGGATATTTACGTTAGAACTGACGGCCAATGGGGCAGAAAGGTTCTGGAATGGAAACCACGTACCGGCAAGCGCAGCGTAGGACGTCCACCTACAAGGTGGACAGACGACCTGGTAAAGGTTGCAGGAAGCCGCTGGATGCGGGCCGCTTTCAACCGGCCAATGTGGAAGTCACTGGGGGAGGCCTATGTTCAGCAGTGGACGTCCTATGGCTGAAATGATGATGATGATGATGATCAATATTTTCGATGTAAATTTTAATATCGATAATCGATATTTGCAATAAATATCGATACGATTTACTTCGATACTTATTTCTGATATCCCAACCTAGTTTTATCTAATTCTATTAAGACGATAAATCGTGATTAAGTAAATATACATCAAATCTAATTTTAAACATAATGAAGACTTGTGAAGAGAAATCTGCTTGGATTTCACTCCTTTTCGTTTTAGGCGATATTTATAAAACCAGGATTTGCTTATGTCTTAGATATCATTAATCAAGTTTAAATGGATATTATTTACATTATTAACTGGTATTCTGGTATTTAAATACCTATACGAGTTTTTGTTTCTCGGTAATGCTATTAGTGTTAACTTAGTTTATGATTATGGCAATACTGAGAGTGTCACAAACTATGGATGCGATTATGGCCGTTTTCTAAAGGTACCTACTCGAAGGTGATACTCAAAGTAAAATATCTTATTTTACCAAGATCTAGACACTTACAGAGTACATACTAGCTTTTGCCCACGGCTTCGCTCGCGATTTGATTTTGAGTGAATGTCAAATTTAATATATAAGGTGCTTCATAAATATCTGCAACGGCTGAAATGGGTAAAAGTATTGATTATATAGATTACGATAGTAACGAAATTTTATGTCCAGAACATCATTATTTTTTTTATTAAAAAAAACATATTATATAAAGATTAGGCTTTATTCTGCCTCAAGCCGTCCGCATCTGTCCAAAAATGCTAACGTTTCACATTATACCGCTCCCGCGCAGTGTCAAAGGCGGTTGACGAAGTGTGTTATGCAAATTGAAGCAAGTAACCATTTATTTACTGTTTTTTCGCAAATAATTTATTACCGATCCGGTGCACGTAATTCCTTTACTATCGTAATCTATACAAGCAATACTTTTACCCATTTCAGCCGTTGCAGATATTTATGAAGCACCTTATATAAATTAAAAACTGCAAAACTTCTATAAAGACAATATTATAATCCAGGTACCAAAACCATTTAACTACTGGGCGAGCTTACTTGTGAGCAATCTACGTAGAACTGTCCATAAAGCAAGCACTTTTGTCTTAAATTTATCCCAGCAAGTTTGTGTTTGTCCTTGAGACTTGTTTATTGTCATCGCGAAACAGAATTTGAGGGGAAACTGCAATCGTTTAAGTTGAAACAGAAGATCGTTTGGAATCAAAGGAAATCGTGGTATAAATACAGTTTCTCCTTTTTCTTGTCATTTTCGTAACCAGCGGCTCCAAAAATGTTAAAAACGATACGTTTTTATGACTCTGTTACCCCATTTTACTTCTTAAAGGGTTGATTTTTTGAATAACCCTAAAACAGGTATTTACTTATTTAGTTAAAGGATTAACCGCGGTCTTTGTGCTCGATACAAGAGTCGATTTAAACCCCAGTTTTACCCCTTCGAGGGGTGAGTATTCTATATTATAATAGCTAAGTATATGTGTGCCAAATTTCAGCGCAATCCGTTCAGTGGTTTGAGCTGTACGTTGATAGTCAGTAACGGTTGCCTTTTATTTATACAAATTACTTGAAGGTTGTCTGGTATAGATTGCTTTAAGCGATAAGATCGATCTGTAATCATCAATTGTAACTTATTTGTATGGTAAGCAATAAAGAGACTCTATTCTACCTATAAGTTCATTTGTCAGTTAATAAGCTGTTATCGCGACATAGCGTTAAGTTGTAGTAGGAAATTATGATTTTCAACTGACTTCAAAAGAGGAGGAGATTCTCAATTCGACTGTATGTTTTCTTTTTATGTATTCAACGCGATTATTCCGCCAATTATGAATCAATTTTGACGATTATTTTTTGTTTGGTAGATCAAACTTTAGAAGTGGTTCCATATAAATTTTATCAAAATTGATTTAGCGTATTTTGAGAATAGAATAGAATAGAATAAAACTTTATTGCAATAAATGTGGAACAAACGTTTGGCATCTCACATCTAGCCTAAAACAATTGGCATGCAGTATAGAGAGAGTCAACAAGAATTTAAAACAAGAATTAGAATAACAATAAAATAAGATAATTTAAAAAAAAGAAAAAAGGATATCATCATTATCCTATTAATAACATTAAAATTGTAGGCATTATTATTATAAAGTCATTAATTAATTAGAGTTTGATTTTATATTGAGTAAATTCATTTACACTGTAGAAACAATTATCACATAAAAGATTATATAAACAATATCTAAATTCTTTAATTGGTAGATCTTTCATAGCATCTAGTAGCCTATTAAATAATTTAATAGACATAACGTAACAATTTCCCTGACGACCCTTCGTAAAAGACCGCGGCAGCACTAAACAATTAGGATACCTGGTCGAGAATTTACAGAGTTCACTCTTTTTTCTGAAAAATTCTAAATGTTTTTTAGTGAAAACACATACATCAAAAATATACATACAGGGCAAATAACAAAATATTTACCGAGTTAATGTTTTGATTCTTGGATCTTGTATCTATGTTACCTAATATCTTCGACAAATGTAAACCGATATTGATGATTTTAATTTTATTGAATAGCTTATACTTTACTTACTATAGCAGATACTATAATAATTTGTTTGTAATATTAAATTGGCGAAAAAAAAATTCACCTCTTAGGGTGGAAAAATAGGGGTTTTCAGCAGTTAACTTTTGTTTGCACTCTTATTATTTGTTTTGATTAGGATTTATCACCAAAAATAAACGAAATGAGTAAATTTTATTAAAAACGAAAACCACCTAAATAAACTAAAACGCTAAAATAATATTAAAACATAAGTAACTAATAATTCACTTTTGGAGTCGGTGCCAGCCAGCCGATGTGAATTTGAATGTTTTCGTTTTTACATTTGTTTTGTTGTTTTTGAAGTCGGTGCTATTCCACTTAAGTACGAGTATACCTACGAAACTACCTGAATGTTCAATTCATACTGTATTCATAATTTATATGTAACTTTTTAGTTTGTATTTAATAACTGCAGTTGTTTTTGATTTTGTAATTATTATGTTTATTGTATTTCCAGAGTGTCATCATTTTTCCACAACCTACTGAGCCGATCTTAAATAAAACCTAGCATTGATACTGACAGATTTCTGACGATATATTCTATAGATAACATAATGTTATTATATGATACGACATTAACGCTTGATTGTATTGTTTAGCGATATGTATTAAGTGCAAAAATAATTGTTTACATTACCAGTTTACTACAGAAGATAAAGTAACGTAAACACAGCAATAAAGTGCCTTATAATAATATTGAGTCAAAGATAAACGTTATGATCTGTAATTATAATTGAATCGTACGTTCCAAAAGTGCATTACTCCTGTAACTGAACTGCATTCAAGTGACGAGCCATGACGAACCGAGTTACTGAGGGAAACTCTCCAGTCAGCCGGACTAGAGTCGTCGCGTCACAGGTAAGAAAATACAGATGACCAATGTCAATAGTAATATTTTAATTTTAAATATACAAGGTTTAATTGAAATAATGCAAAACGTCTTAGGAGCTGATTGCTCAAATGAGAGCTAGTGCTCAAATATTCCCAAAAAAAAATTGACTTTTCCATAGTTAACCGATGTCAGCTTATCGCGGTTTTGTATTATGGAAGTAAAGTAGTTGTAACTACTAAATGCTGTTAAAGTTTAATAAAAAATCTGTTGATTGGGATCACCCTTCATAAAAGGTAAAATATGTACCTAGATCGCGTTAATTCCCGTTTTAGTGTGTTTTAACCCTTCATGGCATTCAAAGTGTTAACTAAAAAAGAGGATTCTTTGTCAAGGTAGGTGTGACCAACTAAATAGTTGAAATGGCCAAAAACCACGAACGTAGAACAGAATGTCCGCACACATGATAGCTGGATGCTTTATAACACAGACAAGATGAACAAAAAATGAAGTTTATACACCGTGTAACGCTTAATACGCAAAACCTCTTAGGGGCGGATTCTAGTGGTAAAATACAACAACTTTGTGTATGAAACAATATTGAAACAATTTTTTTTCAACATACAAAGGTTATTGTATTTGAGCACCAGAATCAGTCCCTAAGTAGTAAGTCCAGTAAAATTTTTACTACGTCCATAAAAAGAAATAGGTATTGATTACTATTATACAGGGTTACATTTCAAGGTAGTGCCAAATTTTAAAAATAAGGTCTACGGAACAATTTAAAAATACTAATTTATCGTAATTAATTTCAGTCGTCGTTTTTCGGGAGTAAAATAAACTTTATAAATTCCGACTAAAAAAGAAAACGTGAGATAGGTACGCCGTCATTATTCAGAGATCACAGGCGTACGCCGACGCCGCTCCAACAAGAACCTTATGCAGTGCACATACGATGCCATTCGTATTCTATTTTTCAAATGCAGAATGGAAGAATTAAAAAAGAAAAACAAAAAGTTTTGTTTTTCTTTTTTAATTTCAATTTAGTTACTGATTCTGAGTGGTCATTGAAAAATTGGCACTACCGTGAAATGTAACCCTGTATATTCATTTGATTTATTGGTTCCGAGACTAATTGATTCTTTCGTGTTCTCGCGTTAAATTATATTTAATTGCAATTTATTACGGCCTAAATTATCAAATTTAACTTTAGAGGCAGTTTGGGTATTTTTTGATAAAAATACAAAAAAAATACCAAAAAAGCAACAGTTTACTTACATAAGGACTGAATTATAAAACCTGTGAAGCAACATCTTTAAGTTGCCCACACACTAGACGTTACTGAGCGGAGCGGACGCGCGCGGTGGTGGCACGATGGTTGATCGGTATTAAAGCTAAATTACGGAGTATTGGCGGAGGCCCTAAAACCCGTTCAACCAAAGCCTAAACCTACGGGTGCGATGCCACAATTGCTCCCAATTTGGTGTGCATAATCTAGTTCAGATAAGGCTATTTGACTGTTTTCTGAAATGGAATTATTATTGTTGGTTATAACCAAATGAAGCGTTAACAATTTTATTTGGTTATTTGGAAGGAGGCAGCAGTAATCCCCATTTACAAATCCGGCTGTAAATCATCTCCGGATAACTTTAGACCCATATCGTTGCTGTCAGTTTACTCCAAAGTTTTGGAGAAACTGGTAAACTCTCGTCTTATGAGTTATCTGGAGAAACTCAATCTTTTATCTGATCGCCAGTTCGGATTTAGACCAAAACGTTTAACCGAAAATGCTGTAAACCTCCTCACTAAGGCCGTATCTGAGCAGCTCGACGGGGGAATGTGCTGCGTGGGGGTTTTCCTTGATCTTGCTAAAGCATTTGATACCATATCAGTGCCAATTCTTCTAAAAAAGCTGGAAAGCTATGGCATCAGAGGATTGGCACTGGAATGGTTTCGTAGCTACCTTACGTCCAGATCCCAGAGGGTTAAGGTTGGTGACGGTCTTAGCTCAAGCCTCCCGGTCAGCTTCGGTGTACCTCAGGGCAGTGTTCTTGGTCCCTCGCTGTTCATAATTTACCTTAATGACATTCACGAGGCCACTAGAGAGGCGGATCTGATCTGTTATGCAGACGATACTGTAGCTTTATTTCAGGGAAGAACCTGGGAGAATGCATTGCAGGCGGCAGAGCTTGGCATGGCTGCTATAAAGGGATGGCTTGATAGAAACCTCCTTACCTTGAATCTTAGTAAAACCAAATATCTGTGCTTCCATAAGACGCAATCCTCATGTCCAGCTGTTCCCACTATCCTGAAAGTGCATTCATGTAATTCTTCCTCGTGCTCTTGTGTCCCCGTGGCTCGATCCAACTTTGTAAGATACCTTGGAGTAGAAATTGATGAAAACCTGTCCTTTAAGCATCACATCGCGACGCTTAACTCGAAAGTACGTAAACTAACCCACGTCATGCGTCTGCTACGTAACTCCGCTGACAAGCCCCTTCTTTACACAGTGTACACTGTACTTTGTCAAAGTCTACTAAGTTACTGCATTGTGGCTTGGGGAGGAATTTGCATTACAACTATGATCGATATTGAACGGGCACAGAGATCTGTGCTTAAGGTGATGCTAAAAAAAACATACCGATACCCAACTCGAGACCTGTATCTAGAAGCAGGAGTCCTGAATGTTAGACAATTATACATGCTAAAAGTTTTTACCATAGCCCACCGCTCTACTTTAAATTCCCCAAGCTACCAAAAACTAGTAAATAAAAGGGTTTTTCACATTCCATCACATGTAGTAAAGACAGCTTTTGCAAAAAATCATCTCGACTTTAAACTGCCCTTCATCTACAATAAAATTGCACGTTTCTGCGACATAAGACATAGTTCGGTTAGACTAGCCGTTAAAGAGGTGATGAACTGGCTTCTTACTCTGAAAATCCCTCAGTAAACCTGACATAAACAACCACACACTCATCACAACACGCACACACACGCACATACACGCGCGCACACACACAATCAAACACACACATCCGCGCATATAGCATATAACATCTCACTAATTTTCACATTTTAAATTAAAATTGCACTGATTTACTAAATTTAAGCCTATCTCACTCGACCACCTCGCACACGCAAAACTTTTTGATAATACAGTCGTTAAACATGGTTCTCGCGATACAGGTATAACCTAGTGCGAGACCGCCATTAATCGTGCCTACAACTTAAATGTATTTTATTCAATTTTGTCAACCTATCTTTGTAAACCAATTTTATACGTAATAAACATTATCTTATCTTATCTTATTTAAATTTTCAAACAAAATAAAATAGTATTTCAATGTTTAGAAACGCCGCGGCGCCGTCGGCCATGATGTACTTTTACTTTTTGGCAATTCCTCCGATGAATGTCATTGTATTGGGGGAGGCCTGTGTTCAGCAGTGGATACAGTGGCCAGAAAAGTGACGTGCAAATTTTTTTTTAAGTGCCTCGTTTTGTGAGGTATTTGAATGACCCCTATGTATGTTCTACGATTGTTCATAGTTTTCGAGTTAGTAGATTTTTTTTAAATAGCTTATGAAGCCTATGAAGTACTAGTTTTTTATTATTATTATGAAAGATTAGAGTCTAGCGCATTCTCTAAAGCTACTTAGAAACTAAGAAATTATCAGTTTAGATTTTTAATTTTAAGTGGAAAATTAAAATGATAACTCACTTAACATTAATTCTCAATTTTAGGTCAATTTTGTTGTAATTTCCATTAAAGTTATGAGGCTGTTTATTTTATTTTACTGAATGCACAGTTCATAGAAATTTAGCTGCAAGAAAAAAAAACGAATAACCCTATTTAAAAAAAAACAATTTAAACTGGTCCGGTTGCAAAAATTCATAAAAAAAATCGTTGCTCGAAAACTACGAAAAATCATAGAACATACTTATGGGTGATTCAGATACCTCTAAACACAAGGCAACAAAAATCATTTTTTGGACGTCACTTTTCTGGCCACCTTGTATAGTATTTATCGCTTAGCTATCTTAGCGCTTTATCTTCGTAATTTTTTGTTTTAATATGGGTCCAATATTTTTTGATAATAACTGACAGACTAAATAGAATAATATTTTTTTGACCCAAGAAACTAGCCAAATTGATATAAAAAATATCCTGATTCCTTTATCTCATGGCGGTGTTGGGTTACGGAAGTCTGATGGCAATTGCACTAACAACAACCTGAATTGCCGTATTCAGGTCCATGGTCAAGCCAAGGACAAGTAGGTGAGAACGGTACAAAGCATTCGCAAGAAGAAGAATCAATGAACCTTGCTTCATTAAAACGTTAACAGATGTAGGTAAAATGGATTGACATTATTCAAGTGACAAGTTTGTAACCAGTTATTTTAATGGAAAATTCTAACGATAAAACAGATTAAGTAGCGGGTCTACAAGGTTAGAAAGCGTCGCTTCGTCGTAGAATAAAAACAAATAAAAATATACAGGGTGACTCATGTTGGAGTGAGGTTGGCATATATGTATTATGCTATGCTATGCAGTCATATGCTGGCCATTGACTGACTTTAATTTTCAATTAGGCTTTAATTGCGGAGTTGCCTATCACAAAACAACAAGTGTTGAGATCTGTATGTATTTTTTCTTCTGTCCTAGTTTATGTAAATCAGCTTTATCAGTTTAAGAGGCTTTAGGTCTAATTAAGGCCAGGTTGTCTGTCCAACCAATTGTCAAATCGAAAACCTTAGACGAGTGCAGCGTCTTTGATTTAGGATTTTCTGAAATTAAAGAATATGTTTTTGGGAAATCGAACTTTGACACCATTTACAATCACTATTATTTTGGTTAAACTTTTATTATTTTATATCATTCAGAACAAAGTGAAACTCAAATATAATGAGGATCGGTATAAAGCTAGACCAATATTTATGAATTATTGATCAGAGCAGTAAAGAATACTTTTCGTGTTATTCCTGTATAGGAAAGCATCCATCATCATCATTATCATTTCAGCCATAGGTCGTCCACTGCTGAACAAAGGACTCCCCCGTTGACTTCCAGAACTGCTGTCCAATCTGGAAGAAAAGCATTATCGAACATCTCTTTTTACGTACCGGCAAGCGACGCGTAGGACATCCGCCCATACAAGGTGGACAGACGACCTGGCAAAGGTTGCAGGAAGCCGTTGCAAGCCGCTTCCAACCGGCCAATCTGGAAATCAGTAGCCTATGATGATATAGGAAGGCCTATGTTCAGCAGTGGACGTCCTGTGGCTGAGATGATGATGATAACGATTTTTTATTTCCGAATTTGATTGCCTTTAGTAGTAGAAAAAACGCATTTTGTTTTAGCAAAATGCGTTTTTTCCATTAAAGGGACCGCTCTTAACGCTCCTTCATCAATAATTAAACGTCATTTAAAGGGACCACCCTGTATCATGTTACATACTGTTTGAGTCGTCAAATAGACCAGGGCCGCGGGTCAAACACATTGACGGCAATTCGCTCCAATTTATATTTCTATTGATTGATCGCATCGTAGAATAATCGACCATGTATCTATTATTGGGTGGAAATATTATATCAATATCAATTAGATAGTCTCCATTTTGTTTTTAAAACTTCAGCTTTGTTTCAATTAGGATGACACTGTTCACAAAGAATTTTTATACATTTTAATATGTATAGGTAAATTTAAAGACTTAGGGCCAGTTTCACTACTTGCTGATAAGTTCCAGATAACCTATCTACCACTTTTTTGACAGCTAATTGTATCTGTCAAAACAAGTGCCAGATAGGTTATCCGGAACTTATCAGCAAGTGGTGAAACTGGCCCTTAGTGGAAGACATTCCAGTAAAGAGTGTAACAACAAAATATATATATGATATGATAGAGATATTTAAAATAAATAAATAAACATTTCTAAACTGTGTTTTACTACTGACTCCCTGGGCATAGTATCCTGCTTACTTCGACCAAGTGTATAATATCTAGACGGGCAGTCGAAGCAGCGAATGCTGCAATAAAAATTGTTCCAGAACCTGGTCGTTAAATATCTTCCCAGCATGTGTTCCATAACTGGAGACGTGCATGCCGCTAAGCAAATTAAGGTGACGAAAATGGCGATTTATCCTAATAAAGTGTGGAGAAACTATAAAGGAAGACAAGACAAATAATATAAAATAAAATACCATCGCTGAGTACCTAATTTTCGACCAATGTTGGCCTGTTTTTTTTTATACGATGCAAGCAGTATGTTCAATCTAGACAAATATCATTGCCTGCTTACAAGATTTACATTTTAGAATTAATTCATCCATTTTGAAGATTTTGGGCTTGAAAAAAATTAATTATTTCCACGATCACACCAACTATCTAGCCCCACACTAAGCAAACAGAACATCTTTACACGTTACGTCAATTTATCTTTAGCTATAAAGTAAGAAGATGAACAGTGTTTAGTAAAAGTATAAAAATGATCATTAGATTATAAATAAATTCTTTAGGATATCATTTAAGTATTACCGACGGCTTAGTGGCGTAATAATTCGCCTTAAAACAGTGCCGCCTTCGATATCTAGCTCGAGTCAATTACAAAAAGATTTTTCTTAAATTGGCTTTAGTTTGGATGTGCTGAGTGCTGCAAAACTTGTATCTGTATTTATATACAATATATTTTAATGTTAAATATATATATATATACCTTAATTTATTTGTTGCATTATATACTTACTTAATGTATTTTTTTCTTCATGTTTGTTTACCGCACCTTTTTGCAAGCTTTCTGTATGACCTATAGGTTGACTGGCAGAGAATGCTTTTAGCCCACCTTTTGTACACTTTTATTAAGTTTGTGCAATAAAGTTTTAAATAAATAAATATCTGAAAACATCACTAGGAAAAAAAATCCTCACTCCAATCGAGAAATTACGACAATTGCCGTCTTAGTTCGAATGAAACATTGTCTACCAACTTCTATAACGATGACGATTTACCATATGATTTTACGACGGCATATGTCAATCCCATGCATTTTATTATTTTCGAACTTCGTTATCGTTTTCACATTGTTACTTTGGCTAAGCCCCCTGCTCCTATTGAGACTTCGACATTTCGGCACTGCTGCAAGCGACATGATCACGGAAAAAAGATTACTTATACATGCTAACAATCCTGAAGTGATCAGTTCTAAAAATAGTATCATTAAAATTAGTAGTTATCCACGTCTATCGTTTGTTTTTTTGGTGTGTCAAGCTAGTTTAATATTCCCATTTGCAAATTATTGCGCAATCGTGTGCACAAAACAACGACTAGCTATTAAGTCTCCGAACATAGCAGTTTTTGCATTATAAATTGATTTAACGACTGGATATAAAAGATTGATTGTAAGAAAACATAGTTTGATTTACAATAAAAAATCGTGAAAAACTAGCTTATACCTACATACAAACGTTTATGACTGGATTATGCAGAAATCGATTGCGCAATCGGGTGAATACTCTGTAATGTGCATATTGTGTGGATATAATATTGTTTGAGAACGACCGTCTGGTGTAGTGGTACGCCTTCTGGGATTCAAAAGGGGCAAATTTTTGTTGTGATTCAATATAGACCTTTTGTCCCTATGTCATCATCAATTCAGCCATTGAACGTCCACTGCTGAACACAGGCCTTCCCCAATGATTATCATCGGGGGAGATTGCCAATACTCGCCACGCTTGGCAGGCGGGTTGGCGAGCGCAGTTTTTTATAACATTTCGCATGCAGACGCTGCTGCCCGACTCGTGCTACAGGAATTAGTCTCCTCTTTCGACACGCCTCCTGTTGGCGGTGGGGAAGTGTATTCTTTACAGCCGTCCCCACACGGCACAAGCCCTAAGTTATAATTATGTTTAAAATATATAGTATATCTAGTCTAGTGCGATATCTAGTCGCCATAGTACAAGCTTTACTTAATTTAGAGCTAGATAAGGTGTGATTGTAAAAAGGTTTTTTTTGTTGATTCAAGTTTATTAACATAAGATGCAACAGAACGAAAAGTAATAATATGTAAACACAAAACTCTTTTTTTTTACATATATGGACTCAATCCCGCTCTATAAGCTGAGCGGTGATTCTGCCAATGTCGAGTGATTCTTGATATAATGATCACAATAAATAACGGGTTCTTAGTATATATTGCTTCTCTTGGATTCAGTGGAGGCTACTCTTCCCGTTGAAGCAGGTTTCAAGACCCAATCGGGTCTAAAGCAAGTTGTCTTGAGACAAGTCACTTGACACTCGATGCGGCGTTGAATATATGTTGGTGTGCCTTATTGAATAAAATAAAATAAAATATTTCAATAGTTTCTTTATTACTTCACCAAACATTAAAACACAAACTACACCAAACTTGCACTCTAAAGCTCTCTAAATGATAAATAAAAACCATTAAAATAGATCGACCACGATTTTTGTTCGACTACCCCCCACCGCCCCATAAAACTCATATTTTGCACTGGTTTTATTGGGGATGGGATATATATGCCACATTTATCCCAATATGGTCGCATTGTGTTTGGTCTTGCCTGTAGTGATTATTTGATCAATGGTTCCGTCACTGCAGTTACTGATCAAATAATCACTACGTATAGGTTATGATAAGTTGTCAAACGTGTGTGACGTGAGAGAAGATATACTGAGCTATGCTTTACGCGCGGTGCCTAAAAGGCTGACAGAGCAATACCTTTCTGACTGATTGACTGAGGTTATATGCGTTGGCTGAGATGATAATCATCATCATTTCTAAGTCAGTATATTCTAAATCTGATACAGATATGATGAAGACCAACCCACTCACAACACAAAAAGTGGGACCTTTTTATTTAATGTTTAATGAGCTAGTAGATAGAATTAACCGGTTTAAAGAATGTCACTAAACATTCTAAAAATAAATCTTTGTTTTTGTCATGACAGTATAAATAATATATCTGTGAGCTATGATAATAACAAAACAAAAAACCGGCTAAGTGCTAGTCGGACTCACGCTCTGATGATAAATAGTTCGTCCAAAACGGGATTCGAGTCTCGAACAATTGATACAGTTTTTACCGAGTGAGTTTTACTTTTTTTGTGATTTGTGAAGTAAAGAAAAAAATCCGCCAACCGTGTACACACGGTATTTTATATTTATTTAAGCTGTGACATTGCCTCTTTTTTGTGGACTCAATCCCGCTCTATAAGCAGAGCAGTGATTCTGCTAATGTCGAGTATATACTTTTTTTTAATATAGTGTTTACAATATACAGCGGGTGTTTTGTTTTAATTGCTTTTCGAGGATCCAGTAAAGGCTACGCTTCCCGTAGAAGCAGCTTGCAAGACGCTATCGGGTCTAAAGCAAGTTGTCTTGAGACAAATCACTTGACACTCGATGCGGCGTTAATACAATGTTATTTCAATAGTTTCATATCTTTATCACTTCACTAAACATTAGAACACAAACTACACCAAACTTGCACTCTAAAGCCTTTTAAATGATAAATAAAAACCATTAAAATAGATCGACAATGCTTTTCGTTCGACTACCCCCCACCGAAATCCGACATTGCCTCTTGCCAAGTTTCATTTCTAGGTCAACGGGAAGTATCCTATAGGTTTTAATTCCTTTGCGGCTGTAAAAATGTACGTCATAACCTATCTTTTGATTGCTTATCTTGGATTGATCTTGGATCTCCACGCGTTCCTGGTAGAAAAAGTCTTGACAGACAGACAGATGGACGACGCAGTGATCCTATTAAGGGTTCCTTTTTCGTTTTAAGAAACGGAACCCAAAAAATAATTTAGTAACGTTTAAAATTATTTAAAACTCCTTTATCACAATAATATGAAACCAATAACCTAGATAATATCTAAGCAGACTAAATATATGAATCGCCATCTTTAAAACTTGCTGTAAGAAATTATTTGCAAACGGTCGATATTTATTTTAGAATGACTTTACTGGGTGACAAGCAGTGATCTGGTCAAATAGAACTCTTTAGAACTTAGATAAACCAGGATAGGTCGTAGTTTTTCGAACTTTCGGCTCTATAATAGTAAATTGATTTACAAGGGAGCATAATAATTTTTTTACGGGGAGGGCGCTTTTTTGAATCCAGAGTGGAGCAAAGGATTCTAAAGTATAATTTTGGGTATAGCGAGGGATTCAAAGAAAGGTAAAATAATTTTGCGACTACAAGATACACTACTTTTCATCACCCTCAATTAAAAAATAAGTGCAACTTATGAACAATATTACCTGATTTTAACCGTAAAACAGGTTAGCACTCAGTTTTTTTTATAAAAGTATTAGAATAAATCCAAATTCGACGAAGGCGTAAGTTTTCCGCGTTTTTTTCAACTTTTTTACATAACTATTTTTTAAATCGTTCCGCGCGTGCTTTCTTTTATCATACAGCCAGTTAAATTACTTGTTACGATGTTCGTGATCGATCTCTTTGGTGTTTAGAATATTTACTAACAATATCCAAATTCCAAAATTCAAATCACTTTGTTTTTTTTTATAAGGATCCAACCAGCTCTTTTTGAATATGTTAAAAATGTTTACTTATTTATTTTATCACTTCCCTGAACTTGTGTGCCTTGGGCTCATCATTGTACAAGATGACCTAAGAAAAGCTGCAGTCGACTCTCATACCTACTTATTTATACGCTAATGGAACAAATGGTAATATCATGACCAATTAAACAAATTGCAAAGAAATTTTTCGTAATAATTAAGTATTACTCCTACGAATCGTTGTCTGCCTAGCACACTAGTGTGTAAGCCTCTTAAGGAATGTTAGACAGCCCAAGAACCTTATCTAAATTGTCGACCGATTTCCCGAGAAATCAGTTCGACAATCAATAACCGGTAGAGAATTTGTTTTTTACATCAGTGTCGATAAAACTTTGGTATTTTTACCAATCAAAAATTGACACTAAAAATAGATTCCAACTTTTATCTCATTTTGCCGTTATGAAGTACTCTTCTCATAATTCGAGATAGGTCCTTGTTATAAAAAGATTATTGTTTAGCGACTTATAAGCCTTTCTCTTCTCTTTCTTACTCTTTCTTAACAGAGCCGTTTTTGCTAGTTCTAAGCACAATTTGCTCACTTTAATAATGGTAAAAGCATTTTCGTTCTTCGGTAGGCATTTTAAAAGTTGTTTCCGGCTAATATCGTTTGATACTAGTCGTACCACCAAAACACGATATGATATAATATGATATAGCAATATATCGACACCAACTGTAAAAATCTGATAGATATAGCCGCCATTTTGAAACAGCGATAATATTATGTGACGTTACTGGCACTGCGATTCAACAGGGCGGCTATATCTATCATATTTTTACAGTTGGTGGCCGATATATCATATCACATCGTATCGTGTTTTGGTGCTCATGCTAGGGAGGCTGGGCGACTAAATAACATCTGACAGTAAGTTTAAGTTACTGGCCTTAGTTAGTTAGTTAGTTTGTCTGGGCTGTTTCCGCACTTAGCCTCCTGATTAAGCCATTGTGCGTGCTACCTTTTCCTTCTTACTCCAACCAGCCTAGATCATCCCAGAAGGTCAGCAATCTTTTCAGATTTCTGCAGGCTTCCGGGAGAGATCCTGGTGATTGGAGGATCTGATGCCGTTGATCTGCCACGCTCCTACATTCCATAAGCACGTGCTGTGGCGTTTCTTCTGCCTCCATGCATCCTCTGCATGTGGGGGTTAGTGGCCTTACAAAACCCCTCCACCAATTCGCACTGGGCCCGCTTGGTAGAGTATGGCCCAAACCACCTCATAGTTGAGGTGAGGCCTGTGTCCTGCTGTGGGACGTACATAACCAGTAAAATCCCCCCTTTAGAAGGAGTAACTACTTAATAAATGTTGTCGAATATAGCCACAGCAAACAGCTCATTTGTATCACTTATAAACATTGTCGTTTAAATTATTCAAAAAGTAGGACGCGTTATCGTAGAAGATTTCGCAAAACATTAATTCAGTGTAAGAGATAAATCATAGAGCAAATGTTTAATAGATAGCGTTGATGGAAATAAAATCAAACCACTAAATAAATCATACTTCAACTTATACGCAACATGACTGGCGCAGTGGCGCAGTCATTCTCTTAAAGCGTATAGGCTTTTAGGTTCAATTCGCGTTTGGGTCAATTAAGTAAAGAAAGTCCATATTGAAACGTGTTAGGGTGTGCTGGTAGACGTGTCCTTAAAAAATCGATGTCTAGATATAGATTTCATTACCTAGACACAACACCACAATTACAATTAGTATTTTTGGCGAATATTTATATTTATTTAAGACATAAGTTCTTACTTTTGTAGATACTTTATTCAATTCAAATAATTAATTAATTCATAGCAAATAGATATAAGCAAAAAAGCTTGTTTTTTTTTAAATAACCTTAAAAAAAACCGGCCAAGTGCGAGTCGGACTCGCGCACCGAGGGTTCCGTACAAACCTGGTATATAGGTATTATAGACCTGAGTATTTGATATGAATTTCAATTTAATACCTCTACGCGTTCATGAGGAAAGGGGTAGTAAGTTTAGATTTAAAAAAAATCTTTTTATTATATAATGTAACTAAAAAAAATAATGGTTCACGGTTTATGTTTATGGTTTATGTTTATGAAATTAAATGTTTTATTTTTATATTTGAGTTGATTGAATGAAATGGTAAATAGCGGTATATGATTTATGACGTATTAAAAAAAAACTAATTACTTGATCTCGTTCAAACCAATTTTCGCTGGAAGTTTGCAAGGTAATGTACATCATATATTTTTTTTAGATTTATCATTCTCTTATTTTAGAAGTTACAGGGGGGGGGGACCCACACATTTTACCACTTTGGAAGCGTCTCACACGCAAACTATTCAGTTTAGAAAAAAATGATATTAGAAACCTCAATATCATTTTTAAAGACCTATCCATTGATACCCTACACGTGGGTTTGACGAAAAAACAAATTCGAGTTTTAGTTTTAAGTATGGGGAGCCCCCAAAATTTATTATTATTTTTCTATTTTTTTGTGAAAATCTTAATGCGGTTCACAGAATGCATCTACTTACCAAGTTTCAACAGTATAGTTCTTATAGTTTCGGAAAAAAGTGGCTGTGACATACGGACGGACGGACAGACGGACAGACAGACAGACAGACATGACGAATCTATAAGGGTTCCGTTTTTTGCCATTTAGCTACGGAGCCCTAAAAAAGTGGACCAACTACCTAGAACTAGATGTTCAAATCTGCTTTCTTTTCTATAATGTAGTGTGTTGCTATGTATAAATTTTTGTGTCAATATTTAAAACCTAGTAATGAAGATTCGCACGCTTGTAACCAGGCTGAATACTATGACCTCATACCTTAATTATAACCTCGATAATATGTTCATGCAAACAAATGATTTGACTTGATTTGATTTGTGAAATTCTTTAAAATGCATTTAGCATTATTCATATTTTTTATTTTTGTTGATAATTGATTAATTTTGGCCGCTGTTTTATTCAAATATATTGTCATTAAAGATCATCAAACAAATAAGCCGTTTATGTTATAAGTTATTGCCATGTGATTAGTTCAAAATCCAATGTTGGTATTTTGAACCGTTTATGATAAAGACCGTTGATATTTTAAATCTTTGTACAATTATGCATTGTTGACATTGATTATCTCACCAAAGTCCACCACAATCACCTCCCATATTGAACGCCAGTGTAGCGAGCGACTACGGGGTCTGCCCCCCTAGCATGACCATCAAAACACGATATGATATGATACGATATAGCGATATATCGACACCAACTGTATAAATATGTTAGATATAGCCGCCATTTCGAATTTTTATCGAAACAGGGATCATAAAATGTGACGTCACTGGCACGGCAATTCAACATGGCGGCTATATCTATCATATTTTTAGAGTTAGTGTCGATGTATCGCTTCATCATATCATATCATATCGTGTTTTGGTGCTCATGCTAGGGAGGCTGGGCCGTTTGCATCCAGCGGCTGTCCGCATCCTTGACTAGGTAGTCAGTCAGCCACTCGAGAACCTTTCTTCCACTTCCCCAACGTTGACAGTTCTGTGAGTGATTCGGCCTGCCCATTGCCACTGTAGCTTTGCAATTTGAAAAGAAACGTACGATGGGTGTTCTTGCTTTTAAGGGGCTAACAGTCAAGGGCTACATCTTAGTGCCGTAAGTCATCACTGGCAACACGTACCGTTCAAACACGTAGTCTGTAGCACATGCACCTGTAGCAAAAACAAAATTTAAAACTACTCATTCAAAACATCGATTTTTCTTATTAGGGTTAGTTATTGTTATTCAATTTGTACAATAGGCTATTTGCCTTGTACCAAAATTGACTTATCTAATAATTTAGTTTAATAGTTTGTACCATACAAATACAAATACAAATAGTTTATTTGCCATTAAATAGGGTTAAGACAATACAAAGTCGATGTTAAAAAATAATATTACATGAAGCACCTATTTAGCCATATACGATAGCATGCAAATATGAAGGAAAAATAATTAATTACAATAATATGTCATTGAGCATCCAAATAATTCAATTATAATTATATGCAAAGATTATACAAAATAGCCAGAAATTATATGTCGTTTACGTTTTATCCTTTAAGAATTCATCAACCGAGTAGTACGTTTTTTCTAAAAGCCATCTACGTAATGATTTGCCAAACATTGGGGCGGGAAGATGCCTTATATATGCCGGTATTTTATTAAAAATAGTCTTGCACATAGCATGACTATTCTTTAAAAAGCGCTTCATTTTAGGGACGACGTCAAGGACAATTCTGTTGGGGTTCCTAAGATTTCTATTAGTCGCGTCATATGGAACCGAAACATATCAATAGTAATTAAATATAATAAATGATTACTGTAAAAAATTCATTTTCAAATGTTATATTTTTGTTACTATTTTACATTGTCAAAACGCCCGTAACAATGACAGGCACGTCACCATTGAATAGAATAGAATACATTATGATGGAACAAAAGTTTGGCATCTCACATCTAGCTTGAAACAATTGGCATGCAGTATAGAGAGAGTCAACAAGAATTAGAATACCAATAAAAATAAGATAATTTTAAAAAAAGGATATCATCATTATTCTATTAATAACATTAAAATTGTAGGCATTATTATTATAAATTCATTAATTAATTAGAGTTTGATTTTATATTGAATAAATTCATTTACACTGTAGAAACAATTATCACATAAAATATTTATAAACAATATCTAAATTCTTTAATTGGTAGATCTTTCATAGCATCTAGTAGCTTATTGAATAATTTAATAGACATAACGTAACAATTTCCCTGACGACTTTTCGTAAAAGACCGCTAAGTAATATTGTACTAGAACTGACATCCTAAAGCGAGATTTTGCGCTCGCACAAAGTATGAGTAGTGTGACCGTCGACAAAGGTTTTTAACAAGCCTGTTCTAGTAATTTATAACTCAATGTATATTTAAAGGTTCGTGACGTCACGAACAAGTACATCATGGCCGACGGCGTTTTCGCAGGCTTTTAAAAATGTAAAGAATAAAATGCTATTTTTTATAATTCTCAAAGGCTTAAAAATAAAATTAAATTGTTGACGCTTTATTTGAATATTACTAACAATAATAACTCTGTTTCAGAAAACAGTCAAATAGCCTATTTCATAAAATATTTTAAATTTTCAATACAACAGGATTTTTATCTGAGTAAACCCGATGTAAAGCACATTAATAAATTGACACAATTTAAATTTAAAACGCCGTCGGCCATGATGTACTTGTTCGTGACGACACGAACCTTTAAATGTCCATTGATATATAAAGTACTAGAACAGGCATTTAAAAACCTTTGTCGACGGTCACACTACTCATACTTTGTGCGAGCGTAGCGCAAAATCTCGCTTTGGGATGTCAGTTCTAGTATAAAGTTACACAATGGTGACGTGCCTGTCTGCCAAATACCGACAAAAATATAACATTCTAAAATATTTTTTTACAGTAATCATATCTCTTCTTCATATAAATGGTCAATCCCGGTTGCGTCCAAAGCCATCGCTTTGGAGCCCAGGGTCCGCTTTCCTTGATTTACTCCTCCACTTTGCACAATAATTATTAAAAATAATACTATTGATATATTTCGGGTGCAAACTATTATACTGAATTATTAGTTAAATCAATTTTGGTACAAGACAGTTGTGTAGCCGATTGTGTTTGTAACTGTAACATAATATAAGTTAAATTTCCCTTTTTATAAAAAAAGGGGTGTCTCTTAGGTCAAAATAAGGCTTAATTACATATATTTATAATATTTATTTGTTGATGATATAGATGATAAAAATTTGCACACAACTCTTGTTACCAATTTTATTTGGAAGTTATGTTGCTAACTGTACGAAATAATTTTGTCGGCGAGATGCATTTTATCTTTAACCATTGATTAATTAGAACCAATAAGTTAACATTCCGATGTAATTAAAATTGTTAAGTAGGTTAGGTAACACGTGGACAGCGAAAAAAACACCAGATTTTAACCCACTGGCTCTAAATAGGTACACAACATCCTAACATACGAGTATTCATAAGATTTTATTTATACACATTATTTGTTTTTTTAAAAGCAACGTTAACAACTTGTTACAACCAGATAGATAGTAATCTATATATATATATACAGGGTGTAACGAAAAGGTGAAATAAAACTTTAAGGGGTTATTCTACGGCTAAATTCCATCAACATTTTCTATGGGACCAACATCGAAATCACAAAAAAAAACACTTTCCCATACTAAAACGCGACCAGCTGGCATCAGTTTGTATGGAAACTTCAATTTTTGAAGATTTTGATGTTGGTCCCATAGAAAAAGTTGATGTAATTTAGCCGTAGAATTAAATAACCCCTTAAAGTTTTATTTCACCCTTTCGTTACACACTGTATATAAATGAATCTCTATTTCCCTGAACGGATGAAACAATTTCGCTAATCCTTTTATTATTGTGTTAATTATGTTAAGAAAAGGTTTTAATGAAATAAAAAAATAAAAAAGAAAATCGCGCAGAAAATCCTTAATGAATAAACTAAATAATGACCACGCGAGAAAAGTCGCTAGTACTTCTACATTTATTTAACCAAAGCCAGTATTTATTTTTTTTACGCAATACCTCTTAGGGACCGATTCAAGTGTTTAAATACAACAACTTTCACAAATGAGGCGGTCAACGAAATAACAACAAAAAAAATCTTAAACTTTATGACTGAAATCTTTTTCAAACTGAATGAATGTAACAATTTGTATGGAAAAATAAATGATATGATATTTTTTATTAGGTACTTAAAAACTTATTTTTGATTTCGATGTTTGTCCTATAGTAAAATTTATTATATTAAAATTTTACCAATGTCACAGCCTTAGCTTATTGCTTAAACAAAAACCAGCCAAGTGCGTGTATAAGTAAAAGTTCACCTATCACGACAATCAAGTCATAGTTATGGTATTTTTGTTGCAAAATAAAATCCATAACATTATGAAAGGTAAATTGTGGTTTACGATTTATGATGTATTAAAAAAAATTACTTACTAGATCTCGTTCAAACCAATTTTTGGTGGAAATTTTCATGGTAATGTACATCATATATATTTTTTTGTTTTATCATTCTCTTAATTTAGAAGTTACCGTGAGGGGGACGACACATTTTACCACTTTGGAAGTGTCTCTCGCGCAAACTATTCAGTTTAGAAAAAAATGATATTAGAAACCTCAATATCATTTTTGAAGACCTATCCATAGATATGGGTATATATGGGTAACCCATACATATGTATGGGTTTGTTGAAAAAAATGGTATTAAGGTTCAGTTCTAAATATGGGGAACCCCCTAAATTTATTGTTTTTTTTCTATTTTTGTGAGAAAAACTTAATGCCGTTCTCAGAATACATCTACTTACCAAGTTTCAACAGTATAGTTCTTATAGTTTCGGGAAAAAAGTGGCTGTGACATACGGACGGGCAGACAGACAGACATGACAAATCCATAAGGGTTCCGTTTTTTGCCATTTGGCTACAGAACTCTAAAAATGTACCTTGTTAATACCTACTAGGTAGGACAGATTTACTATGATGATATGTTAAAACATATGGACAAAGCAATGTCAGCCAAGTGCAAATGCAAGTTCTTTATCGGTCATATTTATTTAAATGATTAAATCAATCTATCAATAAATCAATAACTTTATTTTATCAAGAAAGTTGTGCAATTCTTATCAATATTGCATAAAATATAGTGTTAAAGACACCTTGTGGAAAAGATGCCTATGCTCAGACGTCTCTACGTCACACTTTAGATTAGTTAAAAGTGTAAACTATGCAAACACAAAGAAACAACAATAAATGATTGTATAAACAAGTACGTAGAACTGACTGCAGAAAGGTTCTAGATTCGAGGCCACGTACCGGCAAGATCTTGCCGGTATGGACAGACACTTAGCAAAGATTTTAGGAAGGCGCTGGATGCAGGCCGCTTAAAACCGACCAATTTAGAAGTCATTGGGAGACCTATGTTCAGCAGTGGATCATTTTTATACTAATTGAATTCATCAAGATATGTGATACCTACTTAATCGGAACTTTATGAAAATACACGACTGACTTCGATAAATAATCTATCCGACAACTAAATATATGCATAACCAAAACCCGATGGGTGCAGTGGCCTTGGTGAATAGCCCTAATAGTACAAGGGCCCAGCAGGTCTACTACGAAAAACGAAATCCGTCAATACGATAATCGTTTTTTGGATTGCTTACTACGAAACGGTGTTTCCTTGCGAGATCGAATCAGAAATGAGGAGATTTGTAAACGAACAAAAGTCGCTGGCATAGCCCAACGGATTAGCTGAAGTGGCAGTGGGCGGGGCACATAACACGTACTGCTAACTGATCTGAACTGAACTGAGCTAACTGACGGCCGATGGGGCAGAAAGGTTCTAGAATTGAGACCGCGTACCGGCAAGCGCAGCGTAGGACGTCCACTCACAAGGTGGTCAGACGACCTGGTAAGGGTCGCAGGAAGACGTTGGATGCGGGCCGCTTCCAACCGGCCAATCTGGAAGTCAATGGGGGAAGCCTATGTTCAGTAGTAAACGTCCTATGGCTGTAATGATGATGATGATGACTACGAAACGCTTCGGTTTTTTTTAAAATAATACGATAAATAACATTTTATTCATTCATTCACGAAGTCGTTCCGAAAATATGTCGCATCCGATTAAAACATTGACATCCAAAAGTGTTACGTAGTTAGTAAGCCTATCGTTTGCGTATCGTTTGTCTTTCGTTTTGCCCGAAACATCGTATTTCGTTATTCGTAGTAGGCTTCATTTAGTGATATAATGATTATTTCTACATAAGCTAGGGTCTAGGAGTTTTGGGAATTTAAACGTTTGAATTAAGCTTTGTCTGTGCTTCTGAGAACCAGCTCCTTTTGGGTTTTTGAAAGTTACCACTGATATTCTTCTCTATTTCCAGGTGTTAGCATGTCTAGCCCTGGACTTCCTTCTAATAGGGCTGGGCATGTCCATCAGCTTCGTGACGATGGTGCTGCCAGAGGTGCTGGATGCCCCAGAAGGACTCTCCATCAATAAGAAACAGGCATCATGGTTTGGTTAGTATTGATATGTCATAAACACTGCCCCCTATTAATTAAATTTACGATCTTCTGGTGTAGTAGGTCGCCCTTCGGACTACAAAGCCAGACGGTGGCGGATTCGAACTCGCAAGGAGCACGAGCATTGTACCTACCTAAATCATGGATGTTTATAAGAATAGGAATGAAATAATGCGTTCAAAAACACACGCATAGGTACATACTCGTACCAATATCAATAGTTAATTAAGTTTACCGTTATCTAGGCGTATAAATAAGATATATGCTTAGTATAGGGCTAGAAAATTGGTACGCTTGTTGGAAAATTTTGTAAAAATAAAGTCACCTATGAGGTGATTTACTCCACCACGCGAGCCCAGTGTAAACATAGAATGTGTTAACGTGTGACAAATGTCACCTAACATGGTTGGAATGAACACCCATCCAATTAACTGTGGCGTAGGTGACTTAATTTTGGTAATCACTGCCAAAGCGATGCCACTACTGAACTACAATGATGGCATAGTAGAATAACATTGTTACGTAAACACTACTTAAATTATCAATGTCCCTGCCCTAAATATCTATGAAACTGATACTCTATGGTCGATCTAAAGTGTGAAATTTGTCGACGTTTTCTAAACCGCTGTCGTATGGTTTCTTGCGGAAGTAATCCGAGCCTGACGGACATTTGAGAAACACGACTACTACTTACCGAGGTAACATAACATAGGTAGATGTTGCGTATTAACTATCTATAAGTATTTTACAATATAGCTTTGGATGTTTTATAGTATTTTGGTATATGTCGTTATTAGAAAAGTTTTAATGTTCATGCCAGTTTTATATAAATAGACAAATCACATTAAACGCTAGAACCTTATCAAATAAGATACTACAACGAGAAACTTCTAGAGAGAATCTCGCAGAAGAATACAGCTACATATTTATTACGCCGGTAGAATAAAATCTTATATATTTGCGTATATCACTTTATACGTGTTTTTTTTTGCTAGAGTCAAGTGTTGCCCTCCTCTTAAAGCGAAATGGCTGCTTTATGAGACGAAAAAAATTCACGACAGTGTATTTTACACAACGAAGTCAGCTAGATTGACTTTACATGTTACCGAGTTACAATTAAAATGTACCTACTTTAGAGAAGAAAATAGTTAGGCTAGTTTCCTATGTCAAAAAATATTAATATATTTAGTCCGTCATTATCAAAAAATAATTTACCCTTATTTTGTCTTTTGTCAATCAAACAAAGAATGACGAAGATAAAGCGCATCAAAGTTTGGGAATGGAAGCACGTGATGTCACGCCGTGCTAAAAAGTGTCGCAAGGCGTGACGTTACGCGGAACTATAACGGGCTATATCTTCATCATTTTATGAGAAAAGAAAAAATAGGTATCCAATATTTTCTGTTAATCCAACTGACAGACTAATTAGTTTTTTTAGGAAACTAGCCTATTACTTGTGTTTTAATTATGTAAAACAAGTATCAATTTCCCAATACTGTCACGGGAAACTACGGAATCCTACATTTCTCGTGGCCCGACACACAATTGACCGGTTTTTATTAATAAAAAGAATTATAGGGTATTTTTCTAACATATACCTTTTCACATTTCCAGGATCCATAGCGTTCCTGTGCCAGCCACTCGGGAGCATTTTCTCCGGGCCGCTGCTGGACTACTTCGGGCGAAAGAAGGCCTTATTCTTAGTAAACATACCGCATCTAATCGCTTGGGTACTTATGTACTACGCATGGAACGTGCCAACTCTATTCATCGGGAACGCACTCCTGGGAATCGGGACCGGGATCATGGAAGCTCCGTCTATCACATACGTTGGAGAAGTGAGGTGAATAATACGGTATCAGCTAAAATTCTACCATATTTAAAGTAGTCAATTTGTAAAGTATGCCTATACCGGGTTACATGTCAAGGTAGTGCCAATTTTTCAGGTACCACTCAGAATCAGAAACTATATCGATCTACGTAAAAAAACAAAATCTTTTTTTCTCATATCTTTGAATATAAAACAAAGTCGGGTTAGTTACACCATTTATAAGTCAAGAACGGCCGGGCCGATTTTTATGATTTTTTGGATTTGTCTCCATCCCAAATAGCAAAATAACTATTAAAACATCGAAAAGTTCACGAGAAAAAAAACGAGGCGGTTCGAAGTTCGCCGGGACAGCTAGTTAGATATAAAAGTATAACATAGTTAAAAAAAACGAAGACGTACTTTTATATTATTCTCTAGATCTTATTTTAAAATTTGGCACTACCTTTCAATGTAACTCTGTGTACGTCCCACTGCAGGACACAGGCCTTACCTCAACTATGAGGTCGTTTGGGCCATACTCGATCACGCGGGCCTAGTGCGGATTGGTGGAGGGGTGTTGTAAGGCCAGTGATTAAACCTTACTCTCAGATGTAATCAAGCCGCCTTAAGGCCTTTGACTAGGCTTTACGACTAGTATCAAGCAATATATTAGCAGGGATGCAACTTTAACGTTCCTTCCGAAGCACGGAGATGCTTATGATATATGTCACTAGATATGGTCGGAGTGGTCACCCATTCACCCATCCCTTTACAACCGCGGCGTGGGTTGCTTAACTTTGGTAATCACTGCGCGGCCGGCACCTTATACAGGGTTACATTGCAAAGGGGTGCAAAATTTAAAAAGGTCATTTATCAGAGGCGTAGGTACGGCGAGTCAACAAGAACCTTACGCAGTGCATCAACGGTGCAATTTTTTCATGAATAAGTAAATTTTTTCCCTCCGACGATTTTTAACAGCGGAGACTAATAATTAAATGTGAAAAAAAACTTATTCTTTGCATAGTTCGATTAAGTTACTGATTCTGAGTCACTCCTAAAGATTTGGCACCCCTTTGCAATGTAAACCTGTATTATAATTAATTATTAACGCATTTCAAGTGGTACCTACGCTAGTTTGAAAACTTATTGAATCGAAAACCTTTAAAGTCTGACGTTGCTGCGAACCTGCCGTTTTTTTAATTGAACGCAAAATTTAATTTAAATAGTCATATTTAAAAGTTGTGTGTGACATCGTGTAGCGTACATAAACCGAAAAAACTTTTTCTATAGGACAAAAATAAAATCCAAAAAAAATCACTTCTTAGACTGACTCAGCTGACATCAATATGTATAGAGAAGTGAAAATTGATTTTGATGTTTAGATACAGGATCCATAGAAAAAGTTGTGGTATTTGAGATTAGAATCACCCTTTAATGGTCAACTGCACCATTTTGTTACACTGTATACAGCAGCTACCTACCTTATTTCTGTCGATGGACATATAACAACGCCTAAATTCATTACGCCTATGATCATATTTATAGTGAATGTTCACCCGAAAGAACGAAAGCCATTCGTTTATTATCAGGCGTTTAACGACTCAACACGTTTTCAAGCAGCTGCAGCAGGCATTTACAAAAATTACGTTTTTAAGGAATTTATCAAAACAAATCAATTGAGTCCAATGGTTTTAATAGTTACCATTTAAGTGTTCCACTATCCACATCCTAGTTTCATCATCAGAGTTGCTCATCATCATCATTGTTTTAGCCATAGGACATACACTACTGAACATAGGTGACTTCCACATGCTCGATGGTATCAAATTATTATATTATCATCCGAATGATATATTACAAATTTTCGTATGTCGTATTGATACGACATGCACGTCAATTAGTAGGTTGAAACTTAATTACACACCTGCTTGTAGTTAGTTTACTATTATTTAGTTTTATTACAAGGTATTAAAAGGTAATAAAAATGTTTAAAAATCAACCGATTCTTGTTACAGTGACCCATCTATTCGAGGAATCCTGACCACAATGACGAATGGCTTCACTTCGACAGGGATGTTCATGGCGTATCTGTTGGGGACAGTTTTGCATTGGAGACAAGCTGCTCTCGTGGCCCTCACTATTCCGATTGCTACAATGCTTCTTGTGCTACTGGTATGTATTCAGATTCAGTCTCTGTCCGTGTGTCGACTGACAGACACTCAGTTTGGTATTTTTAAATTTGAATACTTCGGTACCGTCTATCGACAGTGCGGTTCAAACAGATCTGGCAATGCTTGCAGCTCAGACTAACAAGCGATGAGAGATGAGTTTGTAATGCTGCTTACACATCTAGCGTCGTAATTAAATCAGAATATAATCATCTACTGGGCATTGACTTCTCCATGATATAGCTAGGTACCGTGCTCTGTCTTTCGCATCAAGTCTACTCCTTCACAGACTTAAGATCATCGTTCGGACTGCCCGGCAGTTTTTTAAAATACATAAGTGCCCAAAGCAAAAGTTATGCTGCTTTTTTTGAACCCAGGTACACAATAAATAACGATGGCTTGAAGTAAAGAATTAACATCCTTGTATTAAAAGGTTCCAGATGATGAATTTTGCCAAGGTCGTCTCCAAGCCCCGAGAGAAAAAATAATACCCGTAGGAACTGGAATTCGAACACAGGACCTTTTGAGTTTAAGACAAATCATTACGCCACTTCTATCCGGTCGTTCTTACTTCTTCTTGGTAGTCATGTTAATCCTACCTAATTCCAGGTCCCCGAAACCCCAATATGGCTGCTATCTAAAGGTCGTCAGAAAGAAGCTCTCCATTCTCTCTGCCGCCTCCGAGGCTGGGCGAAGCCAGAAGACGTGAAAGAGGAATTTGACGAACTAGTCAGCTACAATGACGCTATTCATCAATGCGTCATTTGCATCAAAGAGGGGAAGGACGATCTACGACCATGCGAACATGATAAGGCAAATGTAGTTAAGAAGTTCCTATTGACAATAAAGCACGTTTTTCTAGTGAAGGAGACGATGCGACCATTTGTCCTGGTGATGGCCTATTTCTTCTTCCACACCATGAGTGGGTTAATACCAGTGAGGCCTAATATGGTGAACGTTTGCAAGGCGTTAGGGATGAAATATGATTCAAAGGCAATTGTGGTAAGTTTTTAAAAAAATATCATTGTTTACAAATCAAAACTATTCATTTATTGTTATAAAAGCTAATTATTAGGTATAAGCTCCATTCAAAGGCTAGTAAGTAAAATATGTTAATAAGTTATACAGGGTTATATTGCAAAACGGTGCCAAATCTTTAGGAGTGACTCAGAATCAGTAACATAATAACTATGCAAAAAATATTTTTTTTTTACATTTAGTTCCAATCCGCTGGTAAAAATCGGCCGCGTGGATAATTTCAATCATTTATGAAAAAATTGCACTGTATGTGCACTGCGTAAGGTCCTTGTAGGCTCGCCGTACCTACGCCTCTGATGAATGAACGCGCGGCTTTCGTAAACTCTTTACTGACTTTTTTTTCGGATATTTCAAAGTATTTTCTTTTTTATAACATACGATTATTAAAAATAATAACGATTAAGACGCTTCTTAACATTGTTCCCTAGATCTTATTTTTTAAATTTGGCACCCCTTTGCAATATAACCCTGTATAGGTATAGTTTAAGTTAGCTGTAATCAGTTTAGGTATGTGCAAGTTCATAAAATTACCACTTGCAAGTTAAATAACTCATTATCGAGAGGGAACGTAGGGCGTTAGCAGTGAGGTGCAATATGTTGGTACGCAGGTTTGCTCGCTGTACTGACCAAGTAAAGGTCACGCTGTTTAAAGCGTATTGTCAGAACCTGTACACGGGTAGCCTTTGGACCACCTACACTCAGAAATCGCTGAACGTCCTGCGTATTCAGTACAACAACGGGTTCAGGGCGCTGTTGGGCTTGCCTCGCTTCTGCAGTGCATCGGAAATGTTCGCTCAATCGCATACCGACGGCTTTTTTGCAGTCTTACGCAAGAAAACTGCTTCGCTACTAGACAGAGTACGGGCGAGCTCAAACAGTATCTTGAAGACCGTTGCAGAGAGATATGACTCTCCTATAATTAAGCATTTCGTTCAGTTGCTGACCAGTCAGGTGAAATAAAGCCTTCGTTGGTCAGCAACTGTAACGAAACGTTTATTTTTCCTAATTCGTTTAAATATATTTTTACTAACATAGCTGTTAAGAATTACTAACAAACTGGATCAATGTAATCTTGTTCAATGAATAAATAATACATAATAATAATAATAATTATATATGGACTCTACGAATTTTAGACAAAAATCAGGAAATTTATCAGTTTAAAACCATAATCCTGCCCTAGAATTAACTAATATACTAATTCAAAGTGCTATTTCGCTTTCAGGTCTTAGTCGGAGCAGTCTTTATCGTCATGAACCTACTCTCGGCCGTGATCGTCAAACTGATTGGCAAGCGTAAGCTCGTACTGGGTTCGCTCTTCGCTACGGCCTGCTGTAGCTATGGCATCAGCATCTACGCTGGAATCCAGTTGCCAGCGTCTGTGTTCTCGTATGAGGTCCACACTTTCCCGGAAGAGAAGGAAATCCTGCCCGTAGTTCTGTTTATGCTCCTAGTCTGCTTTAGCAGCTTAGGTATACCCTGGGTGCTGCTGTCTGAGGTTTTCCCATTCAGGTTAGTGTATTATCATCCTACTGATTAATAATCTCTCCTGGTGTCACGAAGCAAATCAATTTTTGAGAAGTAAAGATCCTTTAAAAAAGATGACCTTTTTCGCCATGAACGCAAATAACAGGGTCCCGGGTTTGAGTCTCGGTTGGGGTCAATTTATAAAATTCACTTTTCTAAATTGGCTACAGTCTGTGAGTGCTTGGAACGCATCTATACATAGTTATATATTCTGGAATATAGTATAGCATAGTAAAATATAAATTTATAACAGTAATAATTACTTACCTCCAGGCCATACCAATTAATGTTTTGACTGGTGCTATAGTTTTTTATTCTGACTCTATTATAAACTAACTTTGTTTCTTCATCATTATTACAAACTTGATCAAAGTTATTCACCGGAGAATATAACAAAATAAAATAATTCAAAGAAACCGCATAAATACTTGCTATTGGGTAATTTGGGTATTATGGCGACCAAGGTGACCATATAAATCCAAATGTCCGATCAGACTATCAGATAGGTAGCGACACATTTTCAATTTGATTTGATTCAAGTCCTATGTACTATCCGGCCATCTGATCAGACGTGATCGAATACTACTCAAGCAACTTCCAACTGTCAGGTCTGACGTGTATCCATACCCCTAACAGTAGGAAAATTTAATTTAACGTGATATTTTGCCGTCTTTTCAGGAGCCGTGGCATCGCCACCAGTCTAGCAGCTGCATTCAGCTACGTCATTTTCTTCTTTTCTTCGAAGACCAACTACAACTTCGAGTCCACTTTCCACCTAAGCGGCACCTTTGCCATTTACGCCACAATCGGCGTAGTAGGAACTGTCTATCTTTACTTCTATCTTCCTGAAACTGAGTCTAAAACTCTGGCAGAAATAGAAGCTTACTACAAAGGTGATAGAAAAATATTTGCAGACGACTTTTTGATAAACACGTTCAGAAAGAAACCAAATGATAGCAAAGAGCGTGCGAATTTATGCTAGTCAAATAGATTTATTTAACTTATCTGATTGTAATATCTGTTACATTTTGAACACATTTCCGAGTTTCTAAATGAACCTGTAGTAACGTAAATAAATATTCCTGGCAGTATACTCAATTTTAAATTAAAGCAAGATGAATATTATTTTTACAAAGATCATAATAATATTCGTGTTATACTGTAGAACTTTGTTTTGAATTAATTCAATAATATGTATTGTTGTTTATAGATGAAATGATCTACCTGCTTACTATTTAAAGTAAACTTATACATATATTGTGTTCAATGATGTTCTTACTCTTAGTATTAATGCCACATGTATTAAAAACCTGATAATGAAAAAAAACCTTTATTCATAAGAGCGCTTGACGTGACGGTTTCTGATCATGACAATTAACACCTACAAAATTTATTTATTTTTCCTTCGCCATCACTCTCATATTATAGACATACTATTGACTATTTGATAAAATAATAAATGTTCACATCAGTATTCTCCACATAATCTCTGCATGGTGTAACAAAAGCTGAGTAGATACCTTTTCAGTATCATGTATCGAAACCACACTGTAATTTATTAGAATATTATTTCCTGTAAATTGTATTGTATACATGGTTCTGAATAAATGTTCTTATATTCTATTCTAATGTTATACAAAAAAATGTCTGGTCCGGTTAAAGGCTGTCCACTGCCACCAAAGGACAGAAGTATAGGTTCATTACTAAAATGATGACCGTTTCGAGCTACCGCAAGTACCGCATGGCCGTCATTCAAGCATTTGTATGAATATTACTTCAGGTCTTGTTCTTGATTGAAGAACGCGGTGGAGAATTAGACTAATACTAAATTAGATAAAGTTAAATGTACAAACAAATGTATTGACTGACATCGCCACATTGTCGTTGTGTGATCACGTTGATGTTAACTGCCTTTAAAAACACAACTAACTTGTCTACCTCCATTGTACAAACCTTAGTATTATTAGATATTGGTGATAAAATAAATTGTTTAATCGTTATAAATAAATTTGTATTATTTAGGGCCGATTTTTCAATGACCAGATAACATTATTCGACGATAATTGTTGCTTAGACATAATTTCTATACGGAAACTGTCAATTGACAAACTTATTGTTCAAATAAAAGTTATCTGACTATTGAAATATCGGCCCTTAGAAATAGAAAAGCTTTTATCTGGCTCAAAAATACAATAGACAATATTATTTGGTCTAATGATGACGCTGATTAGACGTCAAATAACTAGTTACTTTGGTAAACTCCCTTAGTTCGTCAAATGCCATTAAATTCGACAAAAAAAATGTTAACTTATTGGTGAACAATTAGGATGACTATTTTTCCGACTCTATCGATATTATTTATTGAATGTTTCAACATTAATATACGTCAAATTGGTCCCTGTGACGCCACCAGTGCGCAACATAATAATCAACATACACAACGTTCTTATTTAATAAAGAATTAACTACTTATTTTGTTACATACTTTTAATGTACTTTGTGATAGGATATTTTTCTATCCTATCCATGATTATCATACCAGTTATTATATCCAATGTCTACAAAGATTCTTGGTGGAAGACTATTAGAAATATGATGACATCTTTGATACGCTATTCATTTACCTTAACATCCATGTGATATAAAGTTATCATTCAACTTTATAAGGGTGAGGTTACGACATCCCTCCACTTGTAACCATCTCTACTGTGGTTATCAGTTGCTCGTACGTAGATAGGTATTTGTACCTATACATGGTGAATTATTGTTGGTTTTAGAGCCGCAAAAGTCCTATTCTCCTGCCCTTATACAACAACTCCTTCTATCGGACCAAAAACTTTTTTTTTTAAACCCACACCGTTTGTAAGTAAACATTGTAACTAAAAAAAGCGCTCCGAGAAAAAGTATGCAGTGCCCTTGCGCTTTGCTTGTTTCATCTTGGCAAGGGCACGCACGGCAGTGCCCTTGCCCTATATGAATAAAATTTTAAAACTCTTCTAATAGAACGTAAGGAACCAAAGATAATCCGACAAAGGCTGTTAACTGATTAAAATTACGTTGGGTACGTAAATAACAAACAATTAAACAAACAACTTCTCACCTTAAACGCACATATACTTTCTCCATTCCGTCATGGGTAGAAAACCTGCAATTCACTAGGATAAAACAGAAAAAAATAGTTGTTATTTGAATAGATAAATGCTCAGAAACCAATAATAATTCACCGTGTATATTTGTGATGCTGCTTACACATGGCATCGTAATCAAACTAGTATATCATTATCCACTGGATAGTCTGCTCTACGACATAGCTCTTCGTAAAAGGTCTTAAACCCTAACGATATTATTATTGTAACTATTTTTTGGTTAGGTTATTACCAAATGTCGCTGGGAGACGCCTCCAGCAATAAAAACGTCATCTTGTACCTCGTTACACAGGGATAATAAGGTGCGTGGACCATGGAAGGGCACTATAACGAATATATTGTGATTATTCGTTTATTTACTGAATAAATTAAATAAACAAATCCGCCGCCGCGTCTGTGGCCTTGTGTTTGATAGGTGTTGTGTAAGTAGAAAGAATTTGTCATCAATAACTACGAATTTTTAATATTTAGCCTACGACAGAGCATGGCTTACTTAATTCAAGTTTTTTCTTTTATGATGGTTACTTTGAAATAGAAATAGAAACGTTATACATAAGACAATATAAAACAAATCTGATGTGTCGAAGGTACCCTCAGCATTTGTCGTGACAGCCACGGACTTATCACGACGCTGATTTTCGGCGGGAACCTCCGACGCTAGGACGTGCAGCAGCAGTGACGCAGCTGCATATCGGACCCCCAGAGAATCCCAAAACCCTCCAACGGACTCCGGGCCCACGGGGACCTCAGAATCGGTCGAAAAAACCCGGAACCCCCGATTGGCCGATGCACTGCCGCGCACAAGCACGGTGCCAATATTGATAATATTGCAATGCCTTCTCAGGGTTGTAGTCGCATAAAGGGTTCAATGTCGTGGGTAAAATTAAATGACATAGCCACTAATGTATATTATTTAATATTCTAAAAAAATCTCTAGTTTCACCCTTGGCAGTAGTCATCCAAGTATACGGTCGACCACAATACTTGCCTTTACATTGAGCTGTAACTGTGGTTTTCTTTTTAGCGTGCTTCAACGATTGTATTGAACGACTATCGCTTTCAGAATTTCTTGGTAATCGTTCATCTAATTGTTGAACTGTTTCTACTTTTAAAGGATTTTTAGTAAAAATTTTAATATCTTCACATGGCGCTATTTCGAAAACTGTAAAAAAAACATTGAGTTACTAATCTTAATTAAAAAATAATAATTAAAAGGTTTTGAAATTAAACTTACAATTTAAATGTATATAATTTATTATGGAATATTAACACTGTAATTTCTTAATGGTGTCCATAATATTTTTTATGTCTCTTCGTAGTTGTTTCCCATGTAACAGGGCGTTGACACTTCTTGGATTTGCAAGGTTTTGGATACCACCAATGGTATGATGACTGTCTTGTGTGTGGTTTAATTGATTTTAGTTTGATTCGTTTTTCTACGATTTCCTTTGAAATAGTTCTGGATTCATCTATTTGTTTATTCGTTGTATGTGTAGCACTTGTTTCTTCAATAAAACTTGGTGCATAAATTGCAGGTCTGGTACTTGTTTTAAAAGTTTTGGTCGTATAAGTACTGCTTTTGGGTGTAATACTTTTGATTGGCACATCATCAGGAATATAATTACTTACTTCATCATCTCTATCAGATAGATATGAGGAGTCGCTTTCAATGGGACTGTATTTTTTAGAAGTTACTTCAGTAACCTGTACTGGCGTATCATCAGTTGTATCAGCTGTAGTTATCTCAATATGAAGCTTAAAAGGGGGTACTTTAACCAAAGTAGGAGCAACTGTTGTAGTAGTAGTGGAAGTAGACGTGGTAGTAGTAGTACTCGATTCTATTATATTTAGTGGCTCAGTAGAATATTCTGCTTCTTTTTCTGTTGTGGTTTCCCATGTCCCTGGTCTTTCACAACACTTAGAAGACACAGTTGGAGTTTCACTTGTTTTATTTTGACACGACTCTGTAAAAGTTTTAGTGCTATTTATTATTTTTGTAAGTGTAACAGTTTCTGATAGCGTTGTAGGTGAAAATGTATCCTTAACAGATACTGTAGTGGGATGGACTATTTTCGTAGACGGTATCGTTTTAGGAGGCGTAACTTTGGTCACAACGGCAGTTGTAGTAGTGGTTTGTTTTGTTGTGGTTTGTTTTGTTGTAGATGTACTTTCCGTAAGTAAAGTAGCTTTAAGCTTTGCAGTGCTTTGTCTTGTTGTTTCTGGTGTTGTCTCAGTAGTTATAGTTTCCTTTTGAAGAGAGTTTTCATCACTTTTGTCTAACTCGACAGTATTTTGATTATCAATACTAGATGCAAAAAATATGAAAGTTTTTGCAGTTTCTGTAGTAGTTTCCCACGTTTTTGGCCTATGACAGCATACGGTATATGCTTGTTCTCTTATTTTGGTAGAATCAAGTGACACGGTTGAAGTAGCAAGAGTGCTAGGCAGTAACTCCTTGAGCAACTGCGTTTCAGTTGATGGTTGGATAAAAGTCGTCTTCGTAATAGGAATGGTTGAAAGCTTTGTGGTTGTCGTAGGAGCTGTCAAAATTATACCAATCAATAACAAATTTACTAGCCATCTCGCAAGTTAGTATGAACTTTTATAAAAAACAAGACAAGATATACAAACACTAAAAACATCTATATTTCCATCTTTACTTGACGGTCTGTCTACTCATTATGTACACTGTTATTAAAACTAGGAGTTTTATATTCATCTTGGTATTTACTTTCATTAATGACAAGTCTTTGTTCAGTCATGAATTTGCATTTTGTAAACCAGATTTATCAAAATTCTTGAGAATGGATATACTAATAGCAGTAAGGTACTTAGTTCTTTATAGTTATTCATCTCAATCAATCTCAATCTCAAATATTTACCTAATTTAGTCGTAGCTTCAGGAAATAAACCATTTTCATTATTTGGTTCCGAGCACAACAGTCTGTAAGTTTCTTGAAAGCCTGAAAAAGTAATAAGAATAAAGTTATTTTATAAAAACATTACCTTATTATATATTAAACTCCTTCTTACCGTCAATGCTTACATTAATATTATTTAAAACTGGGTATATATTTACTACGCGTAGTACTTTAAATATTTCGCAAATCTCAATTTTAAGTTTATCAAATCATAACATAAAAAGCTTTAATCCAACTTCATCTGACTTTAAAAAAGGAGGAGGTTCTCACAATAGATGACAGTTTTTTTTTTTGTATGAATGTTACGCAATTACCCTGAAAATTATGAATTGATTTAGATGATTCTGTTTAGTTTGGTAGATCATACCTCAGAGGTGGTCCCATATAAATTTTATCAAAATTGATTCAGGGATTTTTGTGAAAATTTACAAATAACAAAATGTATACCGTTTTGGTTCGTGCTTCTTGTCTGTTACCCAATATCTTTGACAAATGTGAAATGATTTTGATGATTCTTTTTTTATTAAATAACATATACTTCAAAGATAAAACAATAAAAATTTGCAGTAATTTTTTTACCCCTAAGGGTAGAAAAATAGGGGATGATTTCGGTATTCTGCAGTTAACTTTTGTTTGCACTCCTATGATTTGTTTTGATTAGGATTTATCACTTAAAATAGATCAAATAAGTAGATTTTATAAAAAAAAACGACAAACTGCTTACTTTTTGGAGTTGGTGCAAACCAAAACATTCAAACTTTCATCGGCTGACACCGACTCCAAAAGTAACTGATTAGGTACTTATGTGTTAACATTATTTTTAGCTTTTTAGTGTTTTGAAGATAGTTTTATTTTTTGTGTTAAAGTTCCTAGTAGCTATTTTTTACACCTTTTCCTAAGACAATGAGTTTAATAAGATAAATAAACTCTATATTGTACACCATACAAAGAAGTTACAATTTATAAAATCTTTTATTAAAAGGATTTTTCTTTATGCTATTACGTACCTACTAACCTGAACTATACAAAGTTTAGGTTTAGTGTGTAAATGGTAATTATTACGTATTAGTTTATAATTGATTTTTATTCCTTTAATGTAATAACCTTGCCAGTGTCCTTTAAAAACCCTTGTTAGTTTTTAATACAGATCTTAGAGACAAGACAGACCCACCCTGAAGCATCTAAAAAACAGAGAAGACAGAGAAGACCAGTCGTTCTGATAGCTAAGAGTCTAAGAGACGTGGGTTCGATTGCCATCCGAGGAGGTCGATTTTTCTGGTGTAACACTGTCTGAAATGGCGAATATGTACGCAACAATTTTGTTCTGCCATAGATAGAACCGATAACCAATGGTAGACGTGTTCTTAGGTGGAAACCGCAACTTGTCAATCTCATTGTAGGGCAGCAAAGTAAAGCGATGATTTACGCAAAGCAGCTGGTAGTAGATTTAAAAAAAACCGAGTGGTGTGCATTATTAGAGACCTGTGTCCGTCTAGCAGTGAACTGAAGTAGGTTGATGATGACAACGCTTAAAAAAATGGTTTGCCTAAATGTTACCGTTTTAAATATGCACTTCTAAAACTCTATGGATGGTAAGTTTAACAGTTTTTTTTAGTTCGACGGTAATTTAAAATATTTTTGAACTGTAAATAAATAATAATAAATAAATCTTTATTTCTCACTACAAAAGCAAAATAGTAAAGGTGTAGTTAAGAAACACAGTAGATAAGTATAATTTTTGTGTAAGACTGATGCCTATGCCAGGTAAGGTATTTGGTATACCTGTATTCTGGTCATCAGGCTCCCACTATCTTGGGCTACTAAGTACAATAAAACATTGTGCTATAAAAAAAAACAGATGGTTAAACTCTACAGGGTTACATTGCAAAGGGGTGCTAAATCTTTAGGAGTGGCTCAGAATCAGTACCTAACTTAATCGAACTATGCAAAGAACAAAAAAAATTTTTTCACATTCAAAAATTGTACGCGTGGATAAGTTAAGTTATTGATAAAAAATTGCACCGTAAGTGCACTGCGTAATTTCCTTGTTGGCTCGCCGCACCTACGCTTCAGATGAATGACTGCACATCTTTCGTAGTCTCTCTATTAATTTTATTTTCGGATATTTTTAAAGTTTTTTTTTGTAACATACCATTATTAAAAATAATAACGATTAAGACACTTCTTTAAATTGTTCCCTAGATCTTATTTTTTAAATTTGGCACCCCTTTGCAATGTAATCCGGTATTGTTAGGTTAAATAAAGTTAATTTACTATAGTAAATAGTACATAGAGCAGTGAATAATAGTATATTTGCAAGTCAGAAGCCTACCCTACATCTATATCTAAACAAATTAAACTTTCCTCATAAGGATTGGAGTAAAACTAGCATCATACTTTATAATTATTTATTCAAAAACAGATCGTCTTGAATCAGCACGAATAATCTGTCGGGCCAGCGCAAGAGCCGACATATTTGGTCGAGTATTCTGAAAGATAACAAATAACAGTTAATTTGATAACGACAATCTATCTAGTATAATCTAGTTTTACTCCAATCTTAAGTATGTTTAAGATATAGAAGATATCTAGTTATTATTTTTCAATTAAAGTCAGATTTGTCTTGGAGAGAGATATCTTTGTTAATGAAACTCTAAAGCCGAACAAATTGTCTTGTTTATTTATTTTAAAAAAAGGTTTTATCTTTACAACGTAAGTTTAAGGTGTTCAAAATTTAGCTTTTTCAGAAGGGAAAATCTAAAAAAAAACCTCATATTAAACGACCGATCAGGTTTTTTACGTGGAAGTTACCTTTTTCATTGATTTTGAAGAAAAAAACGTTGGTATATGTGACGTAATAACCATTTGAGCAGAATTTGACGTGGATCTCTATATGATTATATAGATCCATAGCTTTGAAATCGAATGTGTTTTTCCTCGTAAAATGAGTTTTCATAACCAACAAAGTGGAAGTCTTCTTTTATTTAGTTCACTCCCTAGTTGTGGTAGTAGTAACGGCAAAAATAAACAAAAAACTATGGTAACCGAACAATCGCATCTCTACCGCCCTGCAACCGCGCTATACCGCTTATGTACCGGGGTGGCGGTAACTGGGCGGACCCAGGGTAAAATCATAAGAGGCCATGACCCCCCTCCAATTCCTGGAGTGGATATTTTTTCAAATCTAACTAAAGAGTATAATAAATGTGTAGATGACCGCGTTGCGTTAAATTGTTGTGAGCGGGACAAGGCAACCTTTACACTGAAGAGTAAATGAATCAATCAATTTGTCAAAGGCTTAAATCAAAAATAATTATCAATCAATAATCAATAAAATTGGCCATAAATATTCGTCAGATATGTAAAGCTTCTCATAAGTCTGCTATTATTCTGTAATCCTATTATGGACAACCCTATACATTTTTTTATCTGTATTTTATCTGTTTATGACAATCACGTTATAATACCGCTTACATTGTGTGTAAATTGTATTAGCCTGAATTAAAATAGTTTATGTTTGACTAGAATAAAGAACATTCTTTAATTACTAAGGCTAATACAAAAATATTTATTTGCACAGATTAGATTACCACACCATACAAAGTGGTTTAACAAGTTCCTGACATTTCATATTAATTTTAAATTTTACAAGCATGATGTAGAAGACTTACAATGATTTAGATAATACGCACTTTTAAGGTATGTTTTAAATTATACGTATTCTACAATAATTAGTATGTTTCGTAGCCAGATAATCATTTAATGATCAATTTATTATTATGATAAGCATAAAGAGATTATGATTCAGATCCCAAAAAGAAAGTTGTTAGTATTAGAGCTTTTGATTGCGTCGACTTATTAGTTTGATTTTTTCACAGCCGCTTTCACAACAAGAGAGGGGGTAACCATAAACTCTTAAAACAATCTCAAATTACGACCATCCGTCAATTTGGTACCATGAAGTCGTAAAAACAATCTTGTTTCATCGATTTTGACAACATACAATTTTGTTTATCATTCACTCAATTCCATACAAATGACGTTTATTTTGACACTAATGACAGGTACAAATTGATTTCTTATGTCAAAATTATTGGTATGGAAAATGGTCATAACAGACATTTCATTGATTTCTTAATTTCTGAATGAATACTGTAAAAACAGTAACAAAATCTAATAAATAAATTAATTATATGTATAGATCTCTAATTTTAATAATGATACTTTGCTTGGCTGCTACAAAATTGTAAAAGCAATTATGCTGCTTCGAGATTTTGATTTGAGCTTGTTTTGAATTTGTACCATGAACTACATAATTAGGTTTTGTTTAGGGATGTAAAAGAACGAATGTTTTGGATGTTTTGTCTATTAATTGCTTTGAGAAGAAAAGAGACGCAATATTTAAAACCATTGACAACAGATAACTTCGTCTCTTTCAATTTTTTATCTCCGAAGTCTATGGCCTAATGTCATTGCCATCCAGGGAATGTATAAGTACTACGAACACCTACATAAAAACTCTTTGTTGCTATTAAAAGCATGAGACAGTTGTCCGAAACATGAAATTGTGGAAAAGAGAACGGAATAATCTACTCTTTTATAAAAATAATAAAGGCGAGAGGTAATGCAATTAAGCGGTGGGTATACGGCTTTTTAAAATTGAGATTGTTTGTCAATTGCTAGACATTTTTACATGGCTCAAAACTGTTTCCAAACAATGAGCTATTTGAGCTATAAATTTTGACTAATGTTAAGACTCAGTTTCGGAACTGATTGATAGGTTTGACTAAGAGAGTGCGCGCACGGGAGACTTTTGTCGCTGCGACGTTTTTGTCTCTCATATCAAGTCCTCTGTTAAGTATGGAGGTGCGCGCACGTTGCGACGCTACAACTGGGAGACATTTTTGTTCGCCGACCAGCACGGTTGACAAAATTGTCTTTGTTTTTTTTAATACAGGGTTTTACGGCTCTGCGTTCTAGACCTCACAAATAAAAATAATTAAACAACATGTAAATCCAAATACTCAGTGTCTTGTTTTGGTGCTTAAACACAACTTTTTCTAAGACCATCGAAATTTCGAAATAAAAACCAATGTATTTTAGTTAAATGAAAAACATTGGACAAAATTGTGTCTCTCCGCCAGTGTTGCCAGATTCATAGGTTAAGAATTATCCTAGTTTTACTGCAAAGTTATCGTGTTATCGCATCCCCAGTTAACAAAATTACTGTATTTGTAACTACCAAATCTAGATTTTACTAGTAAAAGAACAGAATATACGGCTCAAAAGTTTAAATCATGTTACTTGATTACTTTTTAAAATTACAAGTTTTTGTTAACTAAATTACTGCAGTACTTACTGCACAAGCATCGAGCACATACCCTAAAGAGCAGCAATACGAATCATCTTTGGTGAAGTAAAAAAGTGAGTACAGATTAAAAAATGGCAGATATTTTTACGCTAAAAGTCTATCTCTTTCGTAGTGCAAAGATATTATATTTACTATCCTGCTGTCAGAGTCAAAGTTGTCCAAATAAAGGTAAAATGTATTCAAATACACAGATTAAAATTTCATAAAATTATCTTTTACTTATCTGACCAAAATGTCACGGATTTTCGTAGATTTATGGTGCGATACATTATGATTTTTTCTATTGCATTACATTCCAAAATATCGTGAATCTAGCTTATTTATCCCACGTCTGGCAGCACTGCTCTCCATGTATTCTACATACAAGCGAATGACGCTTCGAATTTTTTTATAAGTTTCATCTCTGTCTCCCGTGCGCGCATTCTCTTAGGTCAGCTTCTAATAGTTTACTTGATCAATGCTAATAGTATGACAGTTGTCAAAGGAGTGACACGCGGAAATTTTAAAATCAAAAACTGATAAAAACCATAAAAATATTAATTCGTTTTTATGAAATCCGCCAGCGCACCAAAGTTACCGACGTGGCAAAAAGGTGGCACGACTGAAAGGGCAATGGGCAGGCCACGTATGCCGTAGAGACGACGAAAGATGGAACCACAAGGTCTTGCTCTGGAGACCCCGCACAAGAAAACGAAGTGTGGGCAGACCACCAGCAAGATGGTCGGACGATATTGCAAAGACGGCAGGACCGGCCTGGACAATAATCGCCGCACTAAGAGCTAGCTGGAGAGAGCTTCAGGAGGCATATGTCCAACAGTGGACAAAACATATGCTGAAGAGGAAGAAGAAAAAGATAATGAAATTACGTTGTTTAAATCGTAGTAATTGCACCTTTGAGCAAATGTCTTGACATTAAAATTGTATTCTGCAAAATCAGGCACGCATTTCACGACTTTTGCGAGTGGTATGGTAGTGTTTAATTTTTCCAGAGAAAGTGATTATTATTTTATTATAATGAGATCCTAGACCCTGGATAAGAACAGCAGGAGCAAAAACGAGCTTTTTGTCTTAAAACTACATTCAATTTGGCGCATAAAATACATCACGACCTAATATACGACTTTTATTTTGAGAATATACAATAAGGTTCCCATAGGAGAAGCTATCTTGCCAACCTACTTCTTTTTTGTTTCAAACCAATGAATACGGATCTGCGAGCATTAGCTAAACATTTTATTTTTACAGGTATTGATACATTTTAATTACATAATGAAGTGGCGCTTAATCCAAAACTGCTCAATTAGGGGCCTGCTGCAGAGCAAACTTACAAGTACGAAAGTGCGCCTGAAGTGCTCATCAAATCTTAAACCATAGATACGTGACCCCGGGTTGTTCTTACTGTTACATTTAGTTGTAGAGTCTTTACTTATGTTATTTAAAGCCTTGCTGTTAGGGGATATTTTAATTTCTTTCCTGTTATTTTGAAACACACAAGTTTACTTACTATCATAATAAAAAGAAATGAAAATAATAAACGTATCAAACGCCACTAAGTACTTTAAAAGTCAAGCAAGTAATTAGAGGGACATAGGTAAACAAATATGTTTCATCATCATCATCATTTCAGCCATAGGACGTCCACTGCTGAACATAGGCCTCCCCCAGTGACTTCCAGATTGGCCGGTTGAAAGCGACTCGCATCCAGCGGCTTCCTGCAACCTTTACCAGGTCGTCTGTCCACCTTGTAGGTGGACGTCCTACGCTGCGCTTGCCGGTACGTGGCCTCCATTCCAGAACCTTTCTGCCCCATCGGCCGTCAGTTCTACGTGCTATGTGCCCCGCCCACTGCCACTTCAGCTTGCTTATCCGTTGGGCTATGTCAGCAACTTTTGTTCGTTTACGAATCTCCTCATTCCTGATTCGATCCCGCAAAGAAACGCCGAGCATAGCTCTTTCCATAGCACAAATATGTTTATGTTCTTAATATTCCATCAGATTCTATTGTAGGCACTGAGTATAGGTCTTTTGTAAACTACATTTTCTAAGCTCAAACCACCTACATGTGGCCAACAATAAAATTTCCATTGTCTGGTTTCTGTGACCCCCCGATACAGAACCCTTCGAGAGTTAATTGTCAACCGATAAACCACGTGACACTAATGTTAAATCCTGTTGAATCATAAGTGTCACGTGATCGTCTGGTGGACAATTAGTTACCGAACGGTTCTGAATTGAGGACGGGTTAACTAAACGAAAAAGTTTTATGTAAACCTAAAACATTAAACCCTGTTTGTGCATTGAATAAATGACAAAAAAAACAACCTAAAAAGTCACCATCATCAACATCATGTTAGCCTATTGCAGTCCACAGCTAGACGTAAGCCTCCCCCAAAGAGCACGATCTACAGCCACTTCCAGCCATCTTCCTAACCTAAGCTCATCGTTCCATCGTGCTGGGGGACGTCCAACACTACGTTTACCGTGGCGTGGTCTCCACTAAATTTAGTCCACCTTTCATCGGTTCTGCGATAGATATGGCTGGCCCACTGCCACTTTATCTTACTGCATTTTACTTTACTTACTTGTACCTATAAAGTACGCTCTTTACATATTTGGTAAAATCTCAAGTTAATTAAGTACATTTAGACATAAGGTAGCAAGTTAGTAACGTTATAAAGCCGACCAAGTGCAAGTCGGACTCGCATCCTTCGTACTATCGTACTATATTAAACACGAGATACATCATTTCAGCCATGGACGTCCACTGCTGAACACAGGCCTTCCCAAATGGTTTTTATTGGGGGGGATTGCCAATACTCGCCACGCTTGGCAGGCGGGTTGGCGAGCGCAGTTTTTTATAACATTTCGCAGGCAGACGCTGCTGCCCGTCTCGTTCTACAGGAATGAGTCGCCTCTTACGACACGCCTCCTGTTGGCGGTGGGGAAGAGTATTCTTAACGGCCGTCCCCACACGGTATACATACGAGATACAAATTTTCTTAAAAAATGTATTAATTATATTTATTAAGTATTACTCTTAGTAATGGCAATAGTATGTATTGCCATTATTATTAAGATCAAATTCAAATTCAAACGTTCATTTGCCAAAACGCAGTTAAAAAAGGTAATATAAAAATCAATTAAATAAAAAAAGAAAAGATCAAGTAAAAGTAAGCCGAGATGGCAGTAAAGAAGGCCACACACCAACAGAAGGCGTGTCGTAAGAGGCGACTAATTCCTGTAGCACGAGACGGGCAGCAGCGTCTGCGTGTGAACCATTGTGAAAAACTGCGTTCGCCATCCCGCCTCCAAGCGTGGTTGTGGAGATGGTGGTGGGTACGGGCTATTATGAGCACGATCGAACGTGCGACGCGCCTAACTTGTTAAAAACCCCACACATGTCCAGGGCAATAACATCTTTCCGGACGTATTGTCCTGCTGATCGTTGAGCTGGTGGACCACGTGTGCAGCGTGTTAGCTGGAGCTTGGTGGACTCGCCACTGCGGAAACTAAATTGTTTGTCATCTAATGAAATTAACTAGCATATTCAAAGAAGCAAACGCTCGAACAGCTTTGCTACGTGTTAAATAATGTGATGGGACGATAGCTATAAGGAAAACGTCCCTTGGTCTTTTCCTGGTTCAGATAGGACTATGTCGCACCCCGCTTCCTATACCTTTGGAAACTGACTGGAGCGGAGAATAAGAGCATAGTAAGACAGACTCCTCTTGAGTCGCAAATAAGTGAGTATCGCAAGACGATTTGAGTTCTATACGATGAATTTAACTACTCATTTGAGTAGCTATCAATCGGGATTTTTTAATAACCTATTTAACTACCGGGTTCTTATTAAAACTAGATAGTACTAAAATAAAGCGTACATATTTATTTCACTATTTATTTGTGTCAATTGGCGTTTTGCAATGATTTTATGAAACTACTAATAATATAGATACACTTGTATGCTCTGTGCATCGAATTTTTATTTACACAGCTTACAGTTTCCTGCGTTCCTAATCATTGCCCAGCATAAGCTTTGTTCTCCTTTAGTACCAGGGGTTACTTAAAACTTGAATGCTTTGATTGTATTTTTCTTGAAACTAATCTGCAATAAAACTATTACTATAAAAAATATTGTGAATCGACGTTGTTCGACGTACTCGTACATAATACAATTTGAATGATTGTTATGATGTTTTATTAAACCATTTTCTAATCTCATTTCTTACTAACTGAAAATATTATTTTGTATTCCTGTAAAAAATAAATTATTTATGAATGTTGACAACAAATAATGACTTTTACTTTTTTCTAATAAGTACTGTCAAGACACCATTGCACTAAGTAGGTTGGTATCGGACAATGCATTGTTCCGAAACATTTATGAAAAACTCAGAGCTCAGTCGTAGCTCATTTAGTAAAGGTGATATCTACGATAGAATAATTTTCAGCGCTGCTGACATGCCTCCTAGTAGAAGCAAAATACATTTTCTTTAATATTTTGACAAATTTAGTACGCAAGAATAGGTATTTATTTATTTCACTGACATTTTGTTAATTTAATTATGACGATTCGGACCACTTGCAACGCATAGACTATTTTTACATACCATTCGGTCTTTCCCAGCCTTATACAAGATTGTTTTACGTAGATCATGGTACCAAATCACGTGACCTAACATATAATCTCATATCAAAGTGCAACCAAACAAAGTTGGTTTTGTAAGAGTTCATGGTTACCCCCCTGAGAATTTGATATTCATTTGATCTTGATATTTGATTTGATTCGTTTCAGACGTCCTCTTAATTAAATTTTATTTTTTATACAGAACAAGCGCATTAAATAATAAATTAAGATTTAAGTGTTTTAACAAATAAAATATTAAATAATAGAAGAGAGTATATGGTCAATATCACAAGAAAAATAATTGTGTGCAAGTCGAAAAAAAAATAGGATCAATTGGTATTTAGAACAATAAAAACAAAAACAACACTTAATAGACAGAAAATAACATGTGTATTGTATGCTATTAACACTGAGTATTAACCTTTAATTCACAAACTCATTTAAATTCAATAAGATAGACGAGACTAAAAAACTAATAAGTAAGTACTAATAATACCTCTTATGTCAAACTTAGAAGATAACTCGTTCGTACCCGTTTGACCTCGTTTATACGCGTTTTGTGCAGTCCTCTGGTATGTGAAGTCGCAACATACGAAACAAATAAAGGCATGAGCGGAAAGGAGACAAATAATGGGCTAGTTTCCTAAAAAATCGAATTAGTCTGTCAGTTGGATTAACAGAAAATATTGGACACGTATTTTTTCTTTGCTCAATCAAGATATAGCGCGTTAAAGTTCCACGTAACGTCACGCCTTGCGACACTTTTTAGCAAGGCGTGACTTTGATGCGCTTTATCTTCGTTAGTTTTTGTTTGCTTGACAAAAGACAAATCTTGGGTCTAATATTGTTTGATGATCTATCTGACGGACGAAATAGAATAATCTTTTTAAGACCCAGGAAACTAGCCCATTCCCTAGCATTACTCGCCCGTTCGATTTTTTATCCGAGTCATCTGATAAATAAGTTGCTTTCTACCTACGACACGACATATGTTTCATAGGTGTACACCAAAATAACGTTATTTTAGGTAATTGCAACTTAAGGCATGCCAATGAGGTTCGATGCCTATTATGTAACTAATAAGATAAGATAAAGTTTTTTATTTCGTTTACAGATTAATACTAAACAATGATTGTGGTTGATACTACCTAGTAAGTATTAAGAATAATATACAATACACACTTGTGACAGGTAGCCCCGCTCCTTCATAGCAATATTATTGACACATGTTTGCAACGAAATAATAACTAATAAATTTAAACTTGATTTCAGCCATTGGAAGCCCACTGCTGAACACAGGCCTCCCCCAATGACCAATCATCGGGGGGATTGTCAATACTCGCCACGCTTGGCAGGCGGGTTGGCGAGCGCAGTTTTTTATAATATTTCGCACGCAGACGCTGCTCGTCTTGTGCTACAGGAATTAGTCGCCTCTTACGATACGCCTCCTGTTGGCGGTGGGGAAGTGTATTCTTTACGGCCGTCCCCACACGGCACTTAAAACTTACGTGTGCCATAATCGCAGTTGTATTCGTACATGTCGCACTGGTCCAGGAAGCTGCGGCGGCTGCAGCCGTCCGGGGAGGACGCGCACACCATGCGGTTGTCGTGGATGCACGTACCCGCCATGTTGCAATAGTTTATTGGCTGGAAATTGACAATAGTCGTTAAAAGTGCAACCATTTTCTGCTTACTTTCAACATACTGCTTGCGGGAAGTTCTCGCATGCGATATAACGAATCAAAAGTTGACGACCGAAAACCGAGAGGCGATCATGCCGGACTTGGTGTTGCCATCTCTGAGGTCCCGGGTTCGATTCTCGGTCGGATCGATGTAGAAAACGAACTTTTCTATGTTGTCACGGGTCTGAGTGCTGTGGTACCGTCGTTTTTTCTGATTTCTATGACACAAGTGCTTCAGCTACTTAACTTAGGATCAGAGCAATGTATGTGATGTTGACAAATATTTAACTGCATGCGGTATAAAGCGCGGAGAGAGGCATAATTTGAGCAACTACAGACCCATTGCCCTTATTCCAGTTTTGTCAAAGGTTTTTGAAAAGGTCATGCAGGTCAGACTAATCTCATTTTTTACAAAAAAATCCATAATCAGGGATGAACAATTTGGGTTTCGCAAGGGAAGGTCAACAACTTTGGCTTGTTACTCCCTTATAAAAAATATAACATTCCACATGGGTAGGAGGATTCCCGTATCCACCGTCCTCTTCGACATGAGTAAGGCATTTGACTTTGTCAATCATAATACTCTCCTATCTAAGCTCGAGCGTTATGGAGTGCGAGGACCTGCGTATAATTGGATAAGGAGCTATCTCGATGAAAGAACACAGTTTGTGGAAATACCAATGCTGGATGATAAGCTCCAGAGTGTGACATCTAGATCAGATATTAGAGTGAATGGCTCGGGTGTCCCACAGGGTAGTATATTGGGACCATTACTCTTCATTATATATATCAATGACCTTCCCAAGTGTACGCAGTATCCAGTAACACTATTTGCTGATGATATTTCAGTGACAATACACAAAAAACCTGACATTAACTATAATGATGAAATAAATAATGTAATTAAAAATATAACAAATTGGCTAGAACATAATGATTTGAAAATTAATACAAATAAAACAAAGTATATACAATTTCACAACAAAAATGGAAAAACTCAACAATTATCGGTACACAACAACAGCGATCCCATTGCCATGACTGCGTCAGCGACTTTCCTCGGTATTGTGATCGATTCCGAACTCACATGGCAAAGTCATGTTGAAATTGTATGCCAGAGAATAAACAGGTTTGTGTTCGCTCTGTATCGTCTCTCAGAGTTAGCTAACCTTAAGACAGCTCTGATGGCGTACCATGGTTACGTTGGTTCTATACTGAGGTATGGGCTGATTCTGTGGGGTAACTCGACGCACATTAGCCGTGTTTTTATCCTGCAGAAGAAATGTATAAGATCCATTTGCGATGTGGGACAGATGGAATCATGTAGACCTCTCTTTAAAAAGTTGAAAATTCTCACATTACCATCTCTTTACATATTTGAAATTCTAACATTTACAAAGAAACATGCCAACCTCTTCACAAAACAAAAGGATGACGGTAATCGTGGTAGTACAAGGAGGTACCCATGGAAGTTATCCGTGCCCCAATCAGGCACAGCTTGTATTTCGAGAAATTGTCACAGCATGTGCGTTACATTATTTAATTTACTTCCAAACCACATTCAACATTTGCAACTTAATGTTTTTAAAAGAATTATTCTCTGTGTTCTAATTGATAACTGTTTTTATGACATACATGAATTTATAAAATTTTGCCGTGATGGTCATTTTAAGCAAATTGCAATCGATTTCTGAGTTCTTCTGACTTATTAAATTGTCAATTTGCTTATTTACAAATCATTATTAATTTTTGGGTTGACATGATTATGATTACTATTCTGACAGTCTGCATTATTATGACACCTGTAAAGTTTTATATAATCCATTGACATCGCACTGTTTTATTTAATGATTGAAATGCTTGTAATTATAAGGTTGATGAGATTATTTTGTTACTCATTTGACATTTGACATTTTGCATTTTGACTTTGCCTGTATAATTTGTATACCTCTCATTGACGTTGACATCTTACTGTTTGATACTAAAATGCTATAATTGTAATTTTGTAGACCTAATTTGATATGATATTTTGTTTGTAAGTAAGATTCAATTGCACGACGACGAAATGTTTGCATATCGATAAATCGGTAAAACATGTTTGTTCATATTATACCTATTATAAGACCTAAGATTGTACCATGTTTTTCGCAAATAAAAAAAATATATTATCTTAAAAATATATTATCTTATCTTAAATGCCAATTAAATTCATCAGATTCTGGGTAGACGGTATGCGGTGGTATGTATGTGGTGGTGGCTTTGTAGCATACGTTAGACAAATCTCCCGCAACCCGCATCCTATCGATCAATGATAATGCGCTATTTAGTCTAAAGGCTGTATAAGTTTTTAGGTAAACCGTTGGAGGGATTTGGGATTTTCTGGTGGTCCGATGTGCCGCTGCGTCACTCGCTGCACGTTCCAGCGACGGAGGTTCCCGCCGAAAATCAGCGTCGTGATAAGTCCGTGGCTGTCACGACAAATGCTGAGCGGGCACCTTTTCGACACATCTGATTTATATTGTTTTGTGTATTTTTTTTTTCTCTTGTGTGTCGAATAAACGTTTCTTTCTTTCTTTCTGTCTTTCTAAACATCAACAAACAAGTAGATATTTTTACAAAACAAACCGTCAAAGTGATATAGGTTCCGTTTTTGTCATTGGACGTGCGGTATAAGATTATAAACAAAAACACTACGAACATAAACACTGAAGTCTTCAATGTGCCGCCATCAGATTGAAAATATACATACTTAAAAGTAAGTAGCTGACAATCACAGTTGCAGAACACGAGACATTCCAAAGATGTATAATATATATAAATTATTTTTTTGAAAAATTGAAAAGAAAGGCAAATTGACATAGAGCTGACTCAAACCATAAAATTGATACATAGGCATAGATAGGTACCTAATATTATAGCTTTTCCTTATAATCAATATTAAGTATTAAGTGATTATCATCATTTCGTTTTTTACTTCTTCGATAAATCTTAATCTTTTTCGTGGAGTGATTGTTGTTAATAATATCTCCAGCTAGCACGTGTATAACGCGTTTATTTGCCTTGCACTATGAACCTTCTGACTAACTAAAAACTACTTCCAAGTTTTGATTACACATAGTTAGTTACAAATAAAGCTATTAAGAGTATTTAAAAAAATACATAATAGAATGAAATATTTAAAAAAATTATAAACAACCTGTATTTAAAGGTTCAGCTCGCCACGCCCTTTCTACATAGCGTAAATTAAACGGAGACTACATTGTTGCTAATAAGAGTTGAATAAGTTATCTTGTTACAAAATAAACAAAGCGGCAATTATTTCATTGTTAAGTAGGTACTTGTATAAAATTATGATGTACTCATAATGCAGTTACTCTGGGTAAATGCCCTAGGCTCTGGCAAAAGTCATGGATGACCTTGCAAAAGTGATTTACGAAGTGATTACTAGTTATGATACATTTAATTGCTTAGACACTTATTAAATTTAGAAGGATTGTGTGAAAATTTACAGGAAATCCAGAGTCATAAAGCACATACTCTAAATATTTGAAATTGTATTTAATTTGTTCCATAAAATTCTGCCATTATTAATTTTGTGGCTGTATGTTTTTAGTATGGGCGACAATGGACAGGACTTGTCAGTTCATATTAAAGTATGGTGAAGTGTTTCATAAACAAGTACGTCCCACTGCAGGGCACAGGCCTTACCCTAACTGTGAGGTGGTTTGGGCAGGCCCAGTTGTTCATATTATTAAATGTAAGAAATTTCACTAACATGTTTCGACTAAAGATGGTTCGTATTGCTGTAGGTATGTACTCGAAGTACCGAATCCATGCAAGTATGCGTTTAGCTGATCATACATCCTATTTGTGCCATGTGAGGACGGACGGCTGTAAAGAATACACTTCCCCACCGCCATTCCTGTAGATCAAGTCGGGCACCAGCGTCTTCGTGCGAAATCTTATAAAAACTGCGCTCGCCAACCCGCCTGTCAAGTGTAGCGAGTATTGTCAATCCGCCCGGTCGGATCGTCAAATATATGTAGCGTCATATTACTGGAACTTTTTTTGACAGCTATAAATTACTCCTACAAAAACTGAATACAAATGATAATAAAAATTCTCATTACGTATGTCAGATGGGCTTGAGTTTGATGAGCTGTCCACAATGCTGAAACAAAAAACGTATCAGTTAGTGTACTATGTATAATTTAATACGACAAAAAATATATTCGGTAACTTTAATTATATTTTGTAAGCTTTTAACGATGTTTAATTATTGGTGGTAGTACAACTTTAAAATAATTCGTTTGTCGACAGACAAGTGAGACATACTCGTACATGGCGATAAGAATCCATATTCATATTTTGACAACCGTCTGGTGTAATGGTTCGCGCTCCGGACTACAAAGCCAGCGGTTGCGGGTTCGAATCCCGCAAGGGGCAAATGTTTGTGTGATGAGCACGAGCATTTGTAATTAAGTCGTGGAAAAAAAGTATTTAAGTATGTTTATCCGTTATCTAGTCACCATAGTACAAGCTTTGCTTAGTTTGTGCTAGATAATTAATATTCGTTAACCCTAGTACCTAATAGTACCTACATTAACATCTATTTGAATATAATTGTAATAAATGTTGATGTCGGATAACGGAGATAATATTAAATGTTATGTCAAAAAAAATGTGTTATATAAAAATTAAAAATCTTAGCAATTTAGAGAGTCGACAATTTTACTTATTAATTAAAATAATTACACAATTATTTACACATTAGGATTCAAACATTAAATATTTCAATACAAATAATGCCTAATTACGCTTAATAACTATTAAATATTAGTATCTTCTTAATAAGACCGCAGAATTGATTTCATTGTAAATCTTTTAATTCTGAAGGTTTTTTTAAAAATGTTACACCTATTATAAAAAAGTTTTTCTACATTTTAGCAATCGAAATGCACAAATGTTTTGGAAGTGCTATCTGATGTTTTTTCCTTGATGAATACGTACAAATGTCACATTTTTAGTCATAATATTAAAATTATCTTTTACCTTTAAGATTCTTTGATATAGACCCAGATTTTACCCAGATTCTGTCATAATTCCTAATTGCCTGAATTTATGCCTAAAAGTGTCATAATATCTTACGCCTAAAATATATCTCACAGCTCTTTTTAGCAAAACAAAAATCTTCTTTGCTTTAGCTGCTGTGTCCTAAAGCAAAACGCTATATTGACATTAAGCAATGGATATATACAAAGTATATATTTTTGGCTGCTGAGATATCTCCCAAATAATTAATTTTCCTCATGATTGCAGACTCTAGTTTTAGTAAAAGTTCTTCTAATTATATTGCCCAAGTTAGCTTATTGTCTAATTTAAGAAACAACAAACTTATGTATAATTCCTGACTTCTACTGTTAGTTGAAGCTTAGCAGGATTTTAAATAAAATGGATGTTGAAGAAATACGTTGTTTTATTGGAAATAATGTACAAAGAAAGTTGGGCAGAGTAACCCCGTATGGTCTAGTGGAGGATGAAAGTAAGAGAGCGTTATTACATTCTGTGACCTATTTATATTGAATTTGAATGCGGGTCATTAACCGCCAAATGCATCTACGTTTTGGTATTGCATTGTATTATTTACAAATGCAGGTAAATGACCGCTTTCTTTGAGTGACGTTTTGTTGTGACTACATAATAACAAACAAATAGTATTTACTATTAAATTAAAAGATCAACAACAAACTTCGCACAACTTTGTCACTGAAATTAAGATCGTCAAGAATGTTACGCACACATAGAGGCTTAAGTGTATTACGTGGTCTAAAATTACTTAATTGTATTTTATTATCAATAAGAACAATACCAACGTCATTGCACACCACAGATACGTCATTTACCTACACTAAAAACAACAAAGGACCCAGAATAGAGCCTTGAGGTACACCAAACTCGAAAGAACTTTCATATGATTTATTTCCATTTAATTCAGTGATTGTGTTTGTTTATACAAATCGCAGAAAATATTATGCTTTCTTCGACTTATCCAGTCAATTCAATATATCATTTACTAAGGTTACTATAGCATGTTTGGTAGATTTCGTTATTTGGAAAACAAATTTTCTAATATAAAAAAAGTTATTTACTGTCATTTATTTTGTTAAATTTTCTGCAGTATATTTTTCAAATATTTTAAAGTACGGTAAGTAAGTAAACATGGAAGTATTGATACGGGGCGATAATTATTGAAACACCGAGGCCTTGTGGCGGTGATTGTTTAGCGTACCTACTTTTATACCACTGTTTATTGCTTAAATAACCTGTACATTATAATATCTTCAATGTTCCAGCTGGCTTTAGAACAAATAGGTCTAATATTGCGGCATCGAAAGTAAATTCCATAACCATTTTTTTGCGATGTATGATCAAACAATTTTTATTTTTCTAGAACCCGCTGACATCTCGAGATGCCATCTGTTTTGTCACCGTCGTGGCCCGATGGCATCTCGAGATGCCATCGCTCCCGCCTTTTATATTATCTCTGATTCCTAAATGAAACGGGCTGCTAATGGCCGGCGGCGTTTTTAGTCGAATGAATATTACATTCCCCGTTCATTCATACCATAAACAAATAAACTTTCACAAAAAGAAAAAAAGAAATGGGTTGTTGAAAGTTGGAGTTATCTGTCGACTATCTGACGGTTTTGCGGGAATTGGTTGTGTGCAAAAAAAAGTTTATTTGAAGTGATTTCAACGTGAAAAGTAGTTAGTTAGTAGTTCAACGGTAAGTTTTAAGGTAAGTTAAGATGTCCTTTGTTTCAAATACTCATAACAATCGTTTCATTTCACACGGACGCACATCTGGTGCGTCAGCGTTACAATGGCAGTTTTGTTGGCCAATAAAAAATAATGTAAACGTTACAAACCTCTTGTATCAGCACATCTAGTTAATTTATTTCAATAGCTTCTCAGAAATGTAACTACAACCAGAGTGAGTGTAAGCATCTGGCCTCACGAATAAAAACAAAGCGATAAGTGCGTGCGCGGCAAAAAAAATGGCCACTTGAAACATGACTCCGGGACTCGGGGCGACGGGCCGCGCGGGGAGTTCGGGCCGGGAAAGGTTAATATTTTTACACTTTCATACTATTAACGTTTACACCTAGTAAAAGATATTTTAAATTAAAACTAAAGCAACTAGATGGTCTTGTGTATGTACGTGTGTGTGTATGTACCAACTCAAGTTACTTATAAACAAGTCATGACTCAGATCAGCGATGAGTGTAGTAGTCTTAACAAAAAGTGACATTGGTTCCAATGCCGTAATTAAAAACCTTAAACAGGTTATAATTTTAGGAGAACGTATTTATTTTTATTTAATTTTTGGTCCATAAATTGTATTGTTATTGATTAAATGGTCATTATAATATTATGAGAGGACAACTTGATAATAACTAATGAAATAATTAAATTGCCCGGAATTTATAAATAATGTCTATCAATTTTATCACCCATTGGGCAAGATAGTAAAAATATTTTTTGTTTATTACAGTTATATCATATGTTTAGGTTTTAGCCCTTCGTCGGCCGCTACCACGGCTAAGCAAGCGAAGTGAGCGGGGCTCACTTCGCCTGCTTAGCTCACGCATTTTGGTCGCTGTTCTAACCTAACACAGAAAAACGCACCTTAATGATAATGTATTTCGCCATTCGACGGTTAGTTTAATTAGAACAGTGACCACAACATTGCGCAAGCCGAGCGAGCGAAGCGAGCGGTACCTCAGTAGTGGCCGGTGAAGCTCCAAAAGCAAAAATTTTATTTCATGTTGCGTGGGCGTAGCCTTATGTGCCTTAATTATTAAATGCTTGACCAACACGACGTAGCCATATTCATAATACATATAATATAATAAATACTTTAATTTATTTAATAATTAAAAGCACTGGGCCCGATTTAACTTGTCATTATCCATAAAGCCTGTGCATTACAGGTCACTTAATAATCACTTGGTCCATAACATATACTTATATACACTGTAAAGATTATTTTATTATTTTAAACACAGTTTCTCAAATATTTAAAAAAAGACCAACTCACCAAATAAAAGTAAAAGAAACATTGTGAACCAAACTACATCGGGCTACATTTTACTACGCTATTTTATAGTTTACCATGAAAAATCACTTAATATTTTTCCATATCACTACAACTGCGTTTTTATCTTATCGATATTTTGCAATAGTCCTATTTATTTAGATAATTTGAATATGACGTTACAGTTAATATAGGCTCTGTCAAAAAATCTCTTGAAATTGATAGATTAACTTATCCGTGGGTTAGTTAGAAAACAATAAAAATAAAATTTTTAAATCAGATTCTATTAACTCCGAACATTACCTAAGCAGTGTATTTTTACGTCAATCACTATCATCATCATTTCAGCCATAGGATGTCTACTGTTAAATATAGGCCTTCTCTAATGACTTCCAGATTGGCCTCAATCAATCACTAAGTATACAGTAGAAAATAAAACCGAATTCAAAAACTGAACTGACTGTTTTTTGACGTCGGTTTAATTTTTTAACTAAACTTTTGTAATTTCATCAATTTTTTAGTGGTAAATTCTCATAAATACGAATCATAATTGCAAACAAAAGTTAACTACTGAACACCGATTTCATCCCCTATTTTTCCACCTTTTTTTGGTAGTTTTAAATATATTTTCCCTCTAGAACACCCTAGAGAGAAAGGAGACTAGTAACTATATTCCCATATCTCCAAATCCAACCTCACTAAATCTTTTTTTGTCTACGAGGGATGATAGACTAATAGGTATGCAAATATGGGCTGAGAGATTTTGTGGTTGTAGCGACATGCACGGCAGAATGCAAAATTCCAATAACCGCCCACTGTGGCGTCATAGAACGCCTTATACAAAGGCTTATGAATAAGGACTATATGTCTGCACTGGCATTGTAAAGGCTCATGATGACAACCGCACGATAGGTGATAATACCACACCATCAAGGCAACCAATGAATTTGAGGTTACAAAACATACCAAGCAATCTTGCTTGCTTGTAACGTAGTATCTACTTCGTCATGTAGTCAATAAATACGCTACTTCCTAGTTTCACAAATTCCACAGCGAAGCCTTCAGATGGGCACAGGATCGTGATGACTAGAGACGGATCATCATCGAGGCGACTAGAGACTAAAGTCACGATTCTCAATCTGATGGACCGACTATTGTTTCCACATTCACATCAATTATCTAGCCCCAAACTAAGCAAAGCTTGTACTATGGCGACTATATAACGGTTAACATACCTGAATATGTTTATAAACATCCATGACAAATTCTCATGCTCATCACACACACGTACCCTTTGCGGGATTCGAACCCGTAACTGCTCTACTTTGTACTACTACTACTACACCAGACACCAAACTTGGAGGACGAGGCGGCACGGAGGTAAAACAATAATAACTTATACGTAGGTCACACTATAAGTTTTGCGTAACTTAAAAAAACAACATGTTATAACCAAAATACTATGTTTATTGCTTTTCAAAATACTCTCCTTTACATTTTAAACATTTTTTCATGCGATCGAACCATTTTTTAAAACAGGAGGACCACAGATCTGAAGGCATGTTTTCTACGTGCTGATTGAACGCTATCACTGCCTGTTCGGAGTTGGTAAAAGTAAGGTAAGTAAAACCTCTCATCAAATCTTCGATTTTGGGGAAAATACAGAAATCACAGGGTGCTAGGTCGGGGCTATGCGCCGGATGGGTGACGAGTTGTACTTTTTCGGAAGCTAAAAACGACTTTGTTTTGTTAGCCGTGTGTGAAGAAGCGTTGTCATGTTGTAGGAGAACGCGGCTTTTGGGTCGTCTTTCGCGAACTTTTTCTAAAACCCTGGGTAATTGGGCAATGGGCATTAACACTCTTTTGATCTTCAACTGGAATTGTACAGATGGGACCCGTAGCTGAAAAAAAACGCGATCATTTTTTTACCAACGTTTCTCGCCTGCCTCACTTTTGTTTGCCTGTTCTCATTTTCAAACAACCATTCACAAGATTGCTGTTTTTTTTTTCGGGTTCAAAACAATAAATCCACGTTTCGTCTCCTGTGACAATGTCATAAACAGCATTAGAATGTCCGTGGTCGTACTTTAGTAGCATCTGTGAGCACCATTCCACGCGAGCCCGCTTTTGTTCCGCTGTCAGTTCATGAGGGATCCAACGACAGCAAAGTTTCCGAACTTTCAATTCTTCGTGTAATATTTTCTGAATTTGGCTCATACCAATCCCCAATAGCCCTCGAATTGTCTTATAGGTAATCCGCGGGTTTTCTTCAATTAGCCGCTTAACAGTAGCCACATTATTTTCGTTGACGGCAGTTGAAGGCCGCCCTTCACGAAATTCGTCATGTAAAGAAACTCGACCTCTCTCAAATTCAGCAAATTATCGCCTCACGGTGCTCAAAGAAGGTGCTTCTCTCCCAAAAGCATTTTGAAGACGAGCGGCACAGTCTTGCGGAGAGAAAGAACTCTTTAAACCAAAAAAAGTAATCGCTCTAAATCTTTTCGACTTAATTCCATTTTCGTTGCGTACGTTGAACTTTGATGTGTGATAAAAAACAATTGACAAATCATTTATTACTAAAAAGGTTGCAACGTTTAAAAAAATATAACATTAGAAATTCAAATAGGTCCGATTAGCTAGAAGTGCAAAACTTTTAGTATGCCCCATGTATTACACATGGTGTTAGGTTGAAAGGCGACGTTCAGGTTCTTGTTCTCATGAATAGATATATGCCGTTCCCGGAACGGCATGAATATAAACCTAAAAACCTAACTAACCTCATCATGACAGCCTATTGCAGTCCACTGCTGGACGTAAACCTCCTCAAACGAGCACTAAAAAGCACGATCTTCCGCTTTTTTCATCCAGCCACTGCCATCCATCTTCCTAAGGTCGTCGGTCCATCGAGCTGAACAACCTGTAGAAGTATGTCTCACATTCAATCTTACACCCAAATAGTATAATGTACATACTATAGATTAGAATGGCTTATATGTATACACTTTGTAGTTTAGGATATATTAGTTAGTAGCTGTCCCGGCAAACTTCGTGCCTACGTTTATTCACTACATGAAGTAGATACTACGTTACAAGCAAGCAAGATTGCTTGGTATGTTTTGAACCTCAAATTCATTGGTTGCCTTGATGGTGTGGTATTATCACTTATCGTGCGGTTGTCATCATGAGCCTTCACAAGTCCAGTGCAGACATATATTATAGTCCTTACCCATAGGCCTTTTCATAAGGCGTTCTATGTCGCCACAGTGGGCGGCTATGGGAATTTTTCATTCTGCCGTGCATGTCGCTACAATCGAACTTCATTTTTTTTTTCCTGAATATTTCCGTGTTTTATAGTTATTCTGCTATTCGGGACGGAGACAAATTCAACAAATCAAAGATCATTAAAATCGGTCCCGCCGTTCTCGACTTATAAATGGTGTTAATAACCCGACTTTCTTATATTTACATAGATTTCCCAAATAAGTTTTAATTGCGATTTTATTGGTTATAGTTACATATTTTATAGTTTTATTGTGAAGTTGTTTGTTTGTTGCATTGACCTTTATTATTTATTAATGCAAAATAGTCTATACAAAATAAAATATGTATACAATATAAAATAAAAGTTTATCAAAACCTAACATCACCCATTCCCACAGAAATGTTAAAGATGCCCAGAATGACGGCTGCATTACCTCGTTAAATGTGGTTATTTAACGAGGTAATGCAGCCGTCATTCTGGCTTATTAGCTTATATTTTAGCTTATTCGTTGGCCAAGGTAGCTACTGGTCATAGTCTATTCAATCCCAATGCTGTTATACTGTTTTGCAGTTTGTACGACAAATAAAATTACATACATTAGTAAACACTTGGTTGTAATAATTACATAGTAACAAACTTACTATAAACTAACGTAAACATCACCTTTTAATTACTTTTTCATTTGCAATCAGCATTTACAACTGAGCACTCTAACTTCATCTGCATTAAATGACAAACTAGCAACCAGAAAACAAAACACTGGCGATAAAGTTATCTTCTATTTTAGGAGTTTTCACTTTGTGCCAGCATTGCGCATACGCATCTATTTTGCTAACTCTACCAAACTTCGCTATCAGTCGCTTGAATAGGCTCAATGGAGCGAGCGTCTTTGTCGATATTTTAACTTTCGAATCGTAACCCGAAAGTAATGTGAGTAAAATTGTGTTGTGCCAGTATTTAATTAAAAATCCGTTGTTTTTTTATTTCAAAGTGCGATTGTAGTGTATGACTGTGTCTGGTTTTGTTTAGTGTTCGAACTATAAAACTGTCTATAAATAAGATAAAATGGTTTTAAAAACACAAATTGGAGGACCGGCCCCGTCTTCAATTAGCCGCATAAGATCAGTCGCATCACAGGTAGGGTTTAAAAATAATAAATACCTACAGTTAGGTGAAAGTAAATTTAGATAAAAATTAAATAATGTTATTTTTAACGTGACACTTTTATTCTATTAAACACAGTAATCATTTATTAACAGAAGGAAGGCAAAACATGTTATTTTGTTATGTCTCATTTAATTGTCACAAAAGTTAATTTTAACTCAAGCGGATTATAGGATTGGCGGAATCAGTTAAACAAGGATATAGACTACCGTGTCTTCGTCTTATGGTTTGCGTTCCGGCCTACAAATAGATACGAAGGGTCACGGGTTCGAATCCCGCAAGCCTCACGTACTTGCACGATAGGCACTATAATTTATAACTTCATGTAGGCCGTAATATTGTTTTAAGTTAGTAAGTTATCTAGTCGCCATAGTACAAGCTTTGCTTAGTTTGGATTGAATTACTCCTCTGACAAGACCACAGCTCTTCTTAAGGCTAAGTAACCCGCAGATATTTTTACGAAAATATTGCATTAATAAACTTTACAAACAATCCTTAATGGGATAAAGACGCATTTGACTGTTAATTATAAACATATAGGGGTTCCCGTAACTCAAGGATATTCCTATGACCACATATTCCACATATTTTACACATTCCACGTATTCCTCATATTCCACATATTCTATACAGGGTGGCCAGAAAAGTGACGTCCAAAATTTTTTTAGGTGCCTCGTCGTTCAGATGTATCTGAATCACCCCTATGTATGCTCTACGATTTTTCGTAATTTTCGAGTTACAATTTTTTTTAATAGCCTTTAAAGTACTAGTTTTTTATTATTAATATGACAGATTAGAGTCTAGCGCATTCTCTTGAGCTACTTAGAAACTAAGAAATTATCAGTTTAATTTTTAATTTTAAGTTAAAAATTTAAATGAAAACTCACTTAACATAAATTCTCAACTAGGTCAATTTAGTAACTTCCATTAAAGTTATGAGGCTGTTTATTTTATGCAGAAATGCACAGTTCATAGAAATTTAGCTGCAAGAAAAAAAAACTCGAAGAAACCTTCTACTTTTTTGTAGAAAGTTTTCAAACCGACCCGATAAAAAAAATCGTAACTCGAAAACTACGAAATAGCGTAGAACATACATAGGGGTAATTCAGATACCTCTCAACACAAGGCACCTAAAAAAATTTTAGGGACGTCACTTTTCTGGCCAGCATGTATATATTTACATCATGGCATCATTACAACTTTTGTGCTATGACTTTTGCAAATTTGCATGAAAATTTGTCGACTTTTCATTGAAAATTACCGAACACCCGATTGAATTTGTATAGAAAAACCAAATAGAAATGCGTATTCTTAAAAGTCATAGAACATTAGTTGTTCACCCTGATGTACAGAATATGTGGTTACAAAGTTATTCTTTCAAGGTTCAAGGTGTGACGTGTAGGGACGGCCGTAAAGAATACACTTGCCCATCGCCAACAGGACGCGTGTCGTAAGAGGCGACTAATTCCGTCTTTGTGCTAAATCTTACAAAATACTGCGCTCGCCAACCCGCCTGCCAAGCGTGGAGAGCAATGGCAATCCCCCGATGATAAGTCATTTGGGTAGGCTTTTGTTCAGCAGTAGACGTCCTAATGGCTGAAACGATGATGATGATGATGAAGATTATTCTTGAGTTACAGTTACGGGACACCCTGTTTATGCACTAGCGTCACACCACTTGTCATGATCTCGAAGTATGGAATCAACATCCTTGTGTGTCTCCCAGCACATCCAGACTTTAAAAAAAATTACTTGAACCGAGAATCGATCACGGAACCCTTTGCTTTAAGGCAAATCACCGAACCATTACGGCAGTTGTGAAATAAGTAATAATAATATATTTTTTTTGGTTTTTGTATCCTTAAACATAGTTAGCGGTCAAATTGTTTAGTATGCATAATATATATATAGCATGACGTAGGCAGTCAGATTGTTATTCCAAGTGTTACGGTTTTTTCGCATAGTACATATTATAAACTCTGTTTAAATTACCGTAAGATTCAATCAAGAATTTGAAAAAAGTAAAGTAACTGCAAATTCAAATTCAAATTCAAATTCAAATCGTTTATTGCATGTCACATTAAGCAATAATTAGTTTAGGTGGTAGGTACAGACTAGGTATACATGTGACGCCCTGCAAGGGCATAGCAATTTGTGCTGCATGGCACGCCTCACCTCAACTATGAGGTGGTTTGGGCCATAGTCCACCACGCGGGCCCGGTGCGGGTGGAAAGGTGTTGTAAGGCCAGTGACTTAACCATGACAGACATAACAGATGTTATTATGCCGCCCTAAGGTCTCTGAAGAGCCTTCACGACTAGTATCAAGCGATATTAGCAACTTTTAATGTGCCTTCCAAAGCACGGATATCATCATCATCATCATCATTCCAGCCATAGGAGGTCCACTGCTGAACAAAGGCCTCCCCCAATGACTGATCATCGGGGGGGATTGCTAATACTCGCCACGCTTGGCAGGCGGGTTGGCGAGAGAAGTTTTTATAAGATTTCGCACGAAGACGCTGCTGACTCTTACGACACGCATCCTGTTGGCGGTGGGGAAGTGTATCCTTTACGGCCGTCCCCACACGGCACAGCATTTATCACAAGCACGGATATGCTTGTGATAAATGTTACTAAATATTGTTGGAATGGTCACCCATCTTAACCTAACTTCGTAAAGGGTACAATGTCAATGGCTGCAGGAATCAAGCGCATCCCTATAGAGTAGAGACCATATTGGTATTACGAAACTTGTAAGTGATTTTTTACATAAGTAGACTTAAAGTGGAATGACAAGTCCTGTCGACTCTGACCCGGTTTACAGCGTAGAATACGCGATTAGGCGAGATTTAAACTGGCATGCATCTCCAACTCTCTTCCATCAAAATCTCTAACATTATACAGTTCGTCAAAATAAAACTTAACTTGAACCTTAGTCGATAGGAACAATTTCACCTTTAAATTCTGTTCAAGAATGCATAGTGCAGATCACTACTTTTAGGCTTAAAAAAAAAAAAAGTTTGTCTCTTCTTCTTGTAATGGCTTCCGTTCCTGCAGTACACTAAATCTACCAATTTATTGAATTTTATTTACATTATTATACCTGGCCCCCTACATGGTCCTTCGAGCCGGATAATATATTCATCACCAGCTCAACACATTTAATAAAGCGCATGAATTGCTTGGGGATTGCGCGCCGTACAGAGTGGTCGAGGTTAATGAAAAGCACATGTGCAAAGTGATTAAGTGAAACAAGGATATGTTAGTTTAGAACCCAGCACTCTAATCAGGTATAATATTGATAAGTAGGTTTAGTATCAACATAAGATAAAGGTTAGTATTTATTGGTTTTCTACTGTTTGTAAAATTGGGAGAACACGTGAAAATTTCCAACCTATTGTTTTGTTAAAAACAGTTAATTGTAGATTTAGCTAAGTAAACCATATTAATTGTTTTCATTCGCCCTCAAGTGCCGAATAATTGTTTACATGTAAAGCACCTTGGTACAAGTACCAAACTATCTACAAATATTAGAAAATGATCACATTGTTTCACATTTACTAGAATCTTCCATTTCGTACTAAATAAAACAGTTATTCATTGAATTTGTAAAGCACTAATTCCTAGAAGAAGTATTCATTATTGCCATTATAATAATAATTGTAAAAGTAACATTAATATTAATTGTTGATGGTAAATGCACAGATATTTTATAAAGTGAGTAATAAATAAGTAATCAGTGATAGGTTCAGCATTGTGCAACATTTTTGTGCATAAGTAAACATTGTTACTGTATCGATTTCAGAATGACAGAGGAATTAAAAGTTCCAAGTAGATCCCAGTCTCCCGGAATGACAGACGGAAAGGATTTAAAAAGGAAGCGAGGCAGCATCAAAGGTCGTATGACTGCATTTTCAAATTATTTGTCCGGGTTGGATGGATCCTCGCTGAGCTCCCAGGAGGCCAGGGAGTTGCAATTGCGAATCGGTAAGATTGAATCTCTATATGATGCATATGATGAAGTACAGTTGAGAATTGAGTGTTCTGCTGATGATGATCTGCAAATAATTGAAAGAAGTGAATTTGAAAGTACTTATTATCGCATACTTGCGAATGCACAGGATATTTTAGATATCTATCGGAAATCTCAAGGTAAAGAAGAAAGTGATTCTAATTGTACTCGCTCGAAACTTGTTAAATTACCCACAATTGAGCTACCTAAATTTAATGGTTCCTATGAAGGTTGGATGGAGTTCCGTGACACGTTTTCAAGTCTTATAGACAAAAATGATCAGATTGATGAAATTAATAAATTCCACTATTTGAGGGCGTCCTTACAAGGTTCAGCTGCTGTGGTAATAGGATCCGTCGAGTTTTCAGCAAAAAATTACTCAGTGGCATGGAGGCTCCTTTGCGATAGATTTGATAACAAACGCCTATTAATACAAAATCATGTTGCAGCCTTGTTCAATATCGAACCCATCGCAAAGGAATCTTCAATTAATTTAAAGCGCATTATTGACCAAATAAATAAAAACTTACGGTCATTGGAGTCACTAGGAGAACCTGTTAATAACTGGGACACTCTTTTAATTTACATTATTACAAAAAAATTAGATACCAAAACTTACCGTGAATGGGAAGAATACAAAGGTACTTTTCCTAAGGATAAGTCAGTAAGTTTAGGTTCCTATCTTAAATTCCTATATAATCGTGCGGACTTAGTTGAAACAATTGAGTTGTCACAAAACAATACAACTGGTAAAAGTGCTACAAAAATTAAGACTATGGTTTCTTATCAAGGTAACAACAAAAATGACTCTAATCCACCACCATCGAAACCATGCCCTAATTGTAATGATGATCATTTTTTAAATAATTGCCCGAAGTTTCTTGCACTAAGTAGTGAGGCGCGATACAAGTTATTGCCTAACTATAAAATATGTTTTAATTGCTTCCGTAGTGGACATTATGCTAATTCGTGCAAACGCCCTGGATGCAAAGTATGTAAGCGCAAACGTCATACACTCATTCATGTGAACGAATTCAGTGCATCAAAACAGGTGTCTGCGTCTCCACCTACCACTACAACTAGCACAACAAATTGTGATAACAGCCGCACTAAAAATTCAATACCTATAGATTCCTTCAGTCCCAGCGTTACACTCACTGGGAGCATTTCGGCTATGTGTGAGACATCGGACCAGCCTGACGTTTTATTATCGACTGCATTAGTAAAATTTCGAGGTAGTGATAATCGCGAGGTCATTGCCCGCGCTGTTCTGGATAGCGGTAGTACTTCGTGCCTATTAACCGAACAATTGCATAAACGATTGAGATTACCAGCTGATCAAGTCAATAGAACTGTCATAGGTATAAACAATAATACTACAAGCATAACTAAAATGTGTCGCTTGCCTGTGAAGTCTTTGTGTGGAAGTTATTCAACACAGTTAAGCTGTTTTATTTTGCCGTCAGTTACTGATAATGTTCCCAGTTATCAAATTAATATAAGGGATTTGAACATCCCATCAGATATTTGTTTAGCAGACCCTCAGTTTTACTCACCCGCCGCCGTTGACATGTTCATAGGTGCTGATGTTTTTTGGGATATTTTGGGTTCGCAAAATATTAAATTAGGTCATGGAAAACCGATACTTTATGAGACAAGATTAGGATGGATAGTTTCGGGTCCTGTAAACCGAGGCCACAAATCTAAGTTTTCACACATTAAATGTAATTTTACACAAATTGATAACATCACTTCTCACTGTTCTGATGATGACATTCAAGCCCAGCTCACGCGGTTTTGGCAACTGGAAGAAGTTAGTCCTCAGTCATCTCATTATTTTCCAGAGGAGAAGCAATGCGAAGAGCATTTTGTTAAAACCACAACTCGCCTTGCAGACGGTAGGTTCTGTGTTAGGATTCCATTGAAACAAGCACCCATCGTGTTGGGTGATTCTTATCAACGAGCGAAACAATGTCTGCTATCATTGGAACGTAGACTTAAAATTGATGAGTCATTTAGTAAAATGTATAATGAATTTATGTCAGATTATGAATCATTAGGTCACATGTCAGAAAGTAAACCGATTGTGTCGGTTCCTCATTATTTCATACCACATCATGGTATTCTTCGCGAGAGCAGCTCAACGACCAAGCTACGGGTCGTATTTAATGCAAGCAGTCCCACTACCTCAGGTGTGTCATTTAATCAGATTCAAATGGTTGGGCCTACTGTTCAGGATGACCTACTCTCAATTCTTTTACGTTTTAGGCAGCATAGGTATGTGATCGTGGCAGACGTAGAAAAAATGTACAGGTGTATCGAAGTTAACGTTTTGGATCGACCGCTTCAACAAATTATTTGGCGCGATCAAATTCAGTCTAATTCCCCCCTTAAATGCTATGCATTGAACCGAGTGAGTTATGGAACAGCTAGTGCTCCTTATTTAGCCACTCGTTGCCTGAAACAAATAGGTCTAGAATGCAAAGATCCTAAAATAGGTGAAATCATATGCCATGATTTTTATGTAGATGACCTTTTAAGTGGAGGTAATGAGATCTGCGAAGTTTTATACATACGTGACCAGATCACCGCCGAGCTAGCTTCTTCTTGCATGCCACTTAGAAAGTGGAAGTCCAATGAACCTCAACTATTACCTGAAAATGGTCAGTTATCACCCGACGTTAATATTTGTGATGCTGGCACTAGTAAAACATTAGGCCTCGGATGGCACTCTATATTAGATGAATTTTATTTTCCTATATGTCCTACAATGCCCAAAGGAAACACAAAGCGTGATATTCTTTCCACCATTGCCCAAATTTTTGATCCGCTAGGACTTCTATCACCATGTGTCATCGTTATGAAAATGCTATTACAGAAACTCTGGCTGCAACGTCTGGCTTGGGATGACGAGTTGCCACCAGAGATAAGTACAACCTGGTGTGTGTTAGTTGACAGCCTACCGGGTCTAAACAGCATACGTGTAGCGCGACGTGTTATCTGTGATTCAGCTTCCCGAGTAGAGTTACACATCTACACGGACGCGTCAGAGCGTGCGTATGGCGCGTGCGTTTATGTTCGCAGTGATGATAGCAAAGGTGAAGTCACAGTTAAATTATTGCTTGCAAAAAGTCGAGTTGCTCCAATTAAGCCCACGACCATACCACGACTCGAGTTGTGTGGTGCTGTTGTCGGTGCTAATTTGTATGAAAAGGCTGTGACTGCACTACGAGTGCAAATCAATCAAACTGTCTTCTGGACAGATTCAATGATCGTTTTGGGTTGGATTAAGATGCTGCCCTCTAAATTACAACCATTTGTTCGTAATCGTATAGCGGAAATCTTGGATAAAACTGGTAACTGTACTTGGAGGCATGTTCCTACTGACGAGAACCCGGCAGATTTTATATCACGTGGAGTCACTGTACATTCTCTTTTGTCTAATAATTTGTGGTGGCACGGACCAGAATTTTTAAAGCGTGATCTGTCGCACTGGCCGGCAAGTCCCGCCACCGTTAATACCGCCGAAAGGCTGCCTGAAACTCGAAATGAAGTTTCGTTGCATGTCAACAATACAACATGCCACGAATTCATAGATTTCAATCGCTTCTCAAGGTTTTCTAGACTTCAACGCACCATTGCATATGTGCTAAGATTTGTAAATAATATAAGGAAGGGAAGTACGCGCCAATCAAATTTCTTAAATACTAACGAACTAAATACCGCCTTGACATTAATGCTAAAACAGTCGCAAATGCAATCGTTTCCAGAGTATGAATTATTAAAAAAATAAAAAGACTTGCCTAGCAAAAGCCCATTAATAAAATTGAACGTCTATTTAGACCATGATAAATTAATGCGTGTTGGAGGTCGTTTAGACAATTCCAATTTTGCGTTTGAAAAGAACAATAATTCTACAGTCCACACATCAAGTAACCAAGCTATTGTTTGAATTTCAACACAGAAAACTAATGCATGCTGGCCCTCAACTTTTGTTGGCTACCATTAGGGAAACTTACTGGCCAATAGGTGGGCGTAATTTGGCAAGAAAATGTTTTCGTCAATGCGTACGTTGTAATCGCATAAAGGGTAAGACGTACAACCCACTAATGGGTAACTTACCACAGCAGCGTCTTCAACCAGGTGGACACCCATTTAATTGTGTAGGCGTAGATTACGCTGTCCCAGTAGCTGTTGCCAGTCGCACTGGTCGCGGTTGCAGGCTTATTAAATCTTACATTGCTATTTTTGTTTGTTTCACGACAAAAGCGGTACATCTGGAGTTAGTGGGTGATTTAACGAGTAATAACTACCTATTAGCGTTACGCAGATTCATCTCACGTAGAGGCAAACCCACTCACATATTCTCAGATAACGGTACTTCATTTGTTGGTGCCTTTAACGATATCTCAAGATTTCTGAAGGGTAATTGTGACTTGCTGGCTTCTGACTCGGCGCAGCAAAGTATAAGCTTTCACTTCATACCTGCCTATAGTCCTAATTTCGGAGGTATCTGGGAGGCTGGTGTTAAATCAGTAAAGTTTCACTTAAATAGAGTGCTGGAAAATTGTAACCTTACATTCGAAGAGCTTACTACCACATTAGTGCAAATTGAAGCGATACTAAAGTCTCGGCCACTCTCTCCGTTGTCTTCGGATCCCGCAGACTTGACACCACTTACGCCCGGCCACTTCCTCATAGGCCGCCCTCTCACTGCCCTACCGGAACGAAACTACACGGACTGCTCCGTCAACAGACTAACACGCTTTCAACGCATTGAACAGTTGCGCCAGCATTTCTGGATACGTTGGAGTAAGGAGTATATTGCTGAACTCCAGCAAAGGGTCAAATGGCGTTCTGACAAATACACTCTGAAGGTCGATACTCTTGTCTTGTTGAAAGACGATGGCCTTCCACCGCTCAAATGGAAGCTTGGACGAATTGTTGCTGTCTACCCAGGTGTCAGCGATGGAATTAGTCGCGTCGCTGATATACGAATTGCAAATGGCATCGTACGACGAAGCTTTATCAAGATTGTTCCGCTGTTGCCGGAAGATGATGTTTCGTTGAAGGACGAGCCTTCAACGCGCGGGGGCATGTTCAAGAATGCATAGTGCACATCACTACTTTTAGGTTTAAAAAAAAAAATGTTTGTCTCTTCTTCTTGTAATGGCTTCCGTTCCTGCAGTACACTAAATCTACCAATTTATTGAATTTTATTTACATTATTATACCTGGCCCCCTACAATTCTTTATCATATTCATAATCATTTATTGTTGATGAAACCTTGAATATAATTTACAAAAGGTACAGAAACTTCTGTAAGACAATTCTTTAAAAAAAACGTAGGAATTATGAGAAACAAGGGACATCATTAAAAATGTTACCAATATACAAAAAACACCCCAACCTAATATCCGGAGAGTTGATAAAACAATTTAGTTGCTGGCTTGTACCACCTATTACCCACATATGCAACCTGGCAATTGCGTCAGGGATATTTCCTAGTGCATTTAAGACAGCGCTTATTAAGCCCATCCACAAGGGTGGCGAAAAGGACTGTGTCAATAATTATAGACCAATTGCAATTCCCCCTACTCTCTCAAAAATCCTTGAACGATTAATGAACAGGCAACTAACAACTTACCTAGAACATAACAACTTACTTTCGCCATCCCAATACAGCTTTCGCTCCGGAAAATCTACAAACGGCGCTGTTCATAATCTTACTAATCTCATTATTACTGATTTGGAAGAGAAGAGAAAGTGCTTGGCAATATTTCTTGATCTTGCCAAGGCTTTTAATGCGGTCTCCATCCCAGACCTTCTGAGCAAGCTGGAAGGTGTCGGAGTAAGAGGAATTCCGCTGGAAATGTTCAAGAATTAACTTACGGATAGGAGGCAAATCGTTCGGGTGGACTCCATACTCAGTGATGATGAGTGTGTAACTTTCGGGATACCAGAGGGAAGTATTAATGGACCAACTCTGTTTTTAGTCTATATCAACAGTCTCTGTAACTTGCAACTCCATAACGGTACTATACTCGTCTTCGCTGATGATACGGCATTAGTCTTTAGCGGGGACAGCTAGGAAGAGGTATTTCATAATGCACAAGGAAGGTCACAAGCTGGCTCCAAGATAACATCTTGACGCTCAACATTGGCAAAACCAAATTCTTTCTCTTGCTGTTTGGGATTCTTCTGCTTTTTGGGACCCTACATCTATAATAAAATTAATGCAACTTTGCCAATATATCCCCTCCCAAAATCTGCCTGCAAAGAAAAAATCATAAAATGGCTAAAAACACTCGACTGCCTGAACACTGAAAACCTACTAAACCCACTTAGATAACTAAGCGTCATTCCTAACCAATTCACTTAAAATCTAGACTTCTAAAATACATTCATACAAATTCTTTCTTCATTTATGTGTCAATGCAAAGTCAGCCAGACTGGTATTGACATCAATGATACATACATACCCCACACAACAGGCGACCACTAACATTGTTTCAAAAACTTACACACCACACTGCGACACAAGAATTGCACTCATACCTATTGTTTTAATTCGCGTTCGCGTTAGTGGTTCGCGTTTCGGACTACAGAGCCGGCGGTTGCGGGTTCGGATCCCGCAAGGGGCAAATGTTTGTGATGTCTTTAGTTTGGGGCTAGCTAATTAGAAACAAAATATTTTATTTATTTATTAACAGCACAGTGTAACTAAAAGGATTATATACTTATCTAAAATAAAATAAATATAAAAATTGACATTAATTAAGTACTTTCCAAATCTGTATAGGATTATGTTTTTCTATGTTTTTGTAGTTAATCTAGTAAGTACAGGCAGTGGCTCGTCCACCTACCACAGAACAACTAGTTTTTTCAATTAATAGTGATCCCTACGTGACCGACTTGAAGATGAAAATCAGTTTTACCTTTAACTTTCTGGGTGAGTTGACCTGCCGTTGTTTGGTGCATTAATTGCGTTCAAATTAAGTGCGTACGGTCCACAATACAATCAATGTACAAGAATGTTCAACCATCCCAGGGGGTGGAGCACTGGTGACTTGTACCACGGGTTTTCTAAGAAAACCTATCTTAGGCACCAGTCTCTCACACTCAAGGTGTTGTAAAAAAAAGTATAATCTATTGTTTTACAACTCGAATGTAACCTTATGTGACAGAAAATAAATCATTTTTTATTATTATTATTTATTATTCATTTGGTTAAGTAAAGTACTTATCTTTCTATGATTCTAAAGTTGTTTTGTCATTTTTAACCGACTTCAAAAAAAGGAGGAGGTTCTCAATTCGGTTGTTATTTTTTTAATGTTTGTACTTCCAGATTGGTCCCATTGTTTTTCAAATTTAATTCTGATGATGGAATCCATGAGGAATTGAGGGAACTCCTAAAATATTATAGGTATACAGCAATTTTAGTATATTTAACAACAAGTCAAGCATTTGCATTCAGAAAGAATCATTTACTAAGGTAGAACTGATGAAGGAGACCATAGTTGGCCACAATAGTATTCCACGAGTAGCGAAAAGATATCCTCATAAAGACAGTTGAGCTTCGTCATAGTAGACAAATCAAATTTTAATAAATGATTTTGGGGAAAATAGTAAAAACTGATCCGATGACGAAGGCGGAAGGTAAGCATCGGAAACTCTGTGATAAAACAATGTATCAGAGCCGTGTTTGGACTTATTTGAATCGTTATAAGATGCACTTTAGCTACACATCACAGATCGTCATTTAGAGTGGAAAAAAACACAAACACAACAGACAAATAAAACAAATGTTTATTAAAAAAATAACCGACTTCAAAAACACTAAAAAGCCGAAAATAAAATTTGAACAAACATACCTAACAGTTATTTTTGGAGTCGGTGCCAGCCGTGGAGTGTTCAAATGTTTTTGTATGCTTTTTTGGCTTTTTAGAGTTTTTGAGGTATTTTTTTTCCTTTTTTTTAAATTAGTTGCTAAGTATCGGAACCATATTGGATGTATTGCATTTATAAATTAAATAAAGATGTTTTCGGTTTTTACTTTATTTTAGAAAATAAACATAAAACCGGGGATTGCTTATTTAAGGAATTTAAGGCTCTATCTACAAAATATTTAGTGTAGAAAATGGTTCCTTAATCCAAACAGTTTGAGAACTGCTGCTATGCTATCGTAACCTTAAGATCACTAAACGTTAAACCACAAACTATTTTGTGTAGACTTTTTATGTATACAAAAACATTAATTAATATTTTGATGATACTTTGAATTTGATTTCTAAATTTATGAGTTTTTAATTAAAAGGTGAGAAAATATAAAGAAATTGAAAAGAAAGTAATAAAAACAACTATTTTATTATCCCATACAAACTGTTCGTTTCATTTCAGATAACTATCTATTCTAAATTGGCTCGATTCAGGTGTAACTAGAAGACGCTTAGGGCTAAATAATAAATTGGCTGGATATACCTCGTAATGCAGGGATGCTAGATCCTTACTTCGAGATCATGACAGTGAAGTATTAGCTTGCGCATTTTTATTAACTAGCTGTTTCTGCAACATCGTTCGCGTGGACTACCGGATTTTTGGTATTAGGCAACTCTCAGGGTCTGTGGTGAAGCACTCTTATCAAGAAAGGAGCTTTCATATTCATGTATTTATGGCATCACATACCTATCTAGAGTTTTATTAAATAGGTCTTATCATTTAACTTCGGATCTGAAAACTCCTGGTATGTATCTAAATCATAAATCAGTAGAGTTACTTATTAATACCTACCTATTAATATACAACGATTATCTGGAAAAATTTACGGGATAACCTTCAAGTACCTTCTTTCTAACAAAAAAAGAAATAATGAAATTGGACTAGGCGTTAATGATTTACAATTACAACCAAGGATACATTTTGACTTTCATCCCCTTTCCCAAGGACACTGTGCTGAATTTTGCGATAAAAAGTATGATATGTGTATTGCAGTATTAACTCACATCATGCCAAGTTTCATTTGAAATCATAGAGTAGTTTAGGAGTGATTCGTGGCCAAGATACAGACAGACAAACATGAAAAAAAACAGTCTGGGCTTCAGTATAGATTTCAGGCCATATCCATATCGACTTCTTCACACGCCTTTCTATTCAAATAAAGATCTAATTTGCGTAACAATGTAAGAGTAACATTACATTCAGCAAAGTTTCACTTGGTTAGTCTGCTATGTATTTCGGTTTCTTTTTCTTTGTGTTCATAATTGCCACGACAAAATTATATTTTTAACGTCTGCCGGGACAGCGAGTAAATTTTTTTGTCGTAACATCATTTTAGAAATGTGCGCAATTATTGTTCTTTCCTATGCTATAAGGCTTCATAGCTGTAGATCACGGAAGATTAAAAGACACCAATTTTTAAAACTCGTACAAATGTTTTTTTTTAATTTTGTTTTTAAATTTACATGCCTAAGAATCGCCTGATCTTCTTCATTTTAGAAAAGCTGAAACTGCGTTCCCCTAACAGAGGTAGGAACGATCGGCGACTATGAATTTTGGTTCATTGTGGCTTTGGCAGGTATCAGGTAGCAAAATTGTATAAAATTGCAACTCAAAACCATCAAAGTATAAAGCTTAGTTTTTTACATTTTCATCCGGTTAACATTCGAATTTATGTCATTCATTGCCACTCAGTATCGTGACAAAACCCCACTGGACTGACTTCAACGGAAATTCTATAATTTTTAAAGAAGAATACGGGTTATTTAATGATTAAACGAACTTACCTGTATGTGAAGTTCTATCATAATTATGCGAAGTGCATCGTCCAAATAGGTTCTGCAAAATAATTATTAATTATTATAATAAATATGTAGTTACACGCAAGTGACTCCACTCAATTCACTGAATATTTTAGAGATTTAAATTAAAATAAAATTATTTTTCCTTTTTGTCGTATGGTATCATTTCCTTACTGGTCACCCCGTCGTCGAAGCAACGTCATATGTTTAGAGGCACACACACTGCTAATGACTGTTGTTGGCATTTCGGTGTCATACCTTGGGATCCTAAGGAGGGAGGGTTGTAAATCTATTCGGACGATGCACTTTGCATAATTATGATAAAACTTCACATCTTCACATACAGGTAAGTTCGTTTAATCATTTATATGCTTGTGCATCGTCCGAATAGATTCTGCAAAATAATTATTAATTATTCTAACAAATATGTAGATTTTTAGAGCTGCCTAATAAATTCCAATAAGCACCAGATAATTCTTACTCATGAATTGTATTTTTTTTTATTACATTTTTTCCAGTATTTTATTTTTAGACATTTATCTGGATTTGTATTATTATTATTATTATAATTTTTTTTATTATGGGTGTGGAGGCTCCAGTGATTCAACCATACGTGATATTTGTTGCGGGTCATCTTTCCTGATCTGACTGAGCGGTGTCCGTCTCTATTGTATTATTACAAACAAGATTGTAAAAGTTAATACAACTGATGTTAACGAGTAATAAACATAACAATTTAGTAATTGTTAAATTTATTAATGTAAATACAGTACAATTTAGTAATGTAGTCATTAAGTCAATCTTATCTTGAGAAATACTCGATACTATTGAAGATAGGTGGCAGGATTCATTTAACTCTGTAACTCTTAATTTAAAAACAACATAACAATTTTAACATGATTAATAACATGAGTAATATTAAATTTTAATCATTTTTTAATACAACAGTGGCTATTGACGTTTCATTATTAACGTCAGTAACCATAGGATTATAATATCTACCAAAGGCAGAGGAACTGCGGAACTTTTAGAGGAGGCAGCTTTCTTATGGTGAGAGGCCACGTTTCAGTTCCATATGTCATCACTGGTAACACACACTGGTTGTAGACTTTCGTCTTGAGGCACTGAGGTATTTTGGACGAGAAGACGTGGTGTAGTTTCCCGAACGCTGCCCAGCCGAGTTGGATTCGACGATTGACTCCTTCTCAAAATTGGATTTACCCAACTGGATAACTTGTCCTAAGTAGACATATTTGTCAACAATTTCGAGAGTAGAGTTCCCAACGGATACTGGGTAGGGCGCAACATGGGCATTCGACATGAGCTTGGTTTTGTCCATGTTCATTCGCAGGCCTACTTGTTGGGAGACTCGAGTAAGGTCATCGAGCATTGTGCTGAGGTCTTCAAGCGATTCTGCCATGACCACAATATCGTCGGCAAACCGAAGGTGAGTGATGTACTCGCCGTTGATGTTGATGCCAAATCCTTTCCATTCCAGGAGCTTGAAAGCGTCTTCCAATGCAGCGGTGAACAGTTTCGGAGATATAACATCTCCCTGTCTTACGCCTCGCTGCAGAGGAATCGCCTTCGTGCTCTGCTCCTGTACTCGGATCGACATGGTGGCGTTTTTGTATAAATACTTCAACACCTCGATGTACCGATAGTCAAATTGGCACCGCTGGAGAGACTGTAGCACTGCCCAGGTCTCGATCGAATCAAAGGCCTTCTCATAGTCCACGAACGCTAAGCATAGTGGCAAGTTATACTCCTCAGTCTTCTGTATAATTTGGCGCAGCGTATGGATGTGGTCTATGGTACTAAAGCGTTTTCGGAAACCGGCTTGTTTGGGAGGCTGGAAGTCATCGAACCTACGCGCGAGACGATTCGTGATGACTCTCGAAAACAGCTTGTAGACATGACTTAGAAGTGAGATGGGTCTGTAATTCTTCAATAAGGTTTTATCTCCTTTCTTGAAGAAGAGCACCACCACACCCCTGTTCCACGCCTCCGGCGTTATTCCCTCGAGCAAGACGGAGTTGAAGAGTCTCTGAAGGACTTTCAGTATCGGTGTTCCACCCGCATTCAGAAGCTCTGATGTGATTCCGTCATCACCCGGCGCCTTGTTGTTCCTAAGCTGTTTGAGGGCCATCCTAATCTCGTATAGGCTGATGTCCGGGATATCTTCGGTATAGTGTCGGGTCAGCTTAGCTCTTGGATCTTCGGCTGAGCTACTTACAGGTTTAGTGACCGATGTATATAACTGCCCATAGAACTTCTCGATCTCCCCCAAAACTTCGGCTTTTGTCGACGTTATACTGCCATCCTCCGTCTTCAGCTTCGTCAGCTGGCTTTGCCCAATAGACATGTCTCTTGCGAAAACTTTGGAGCCTTGGTTCCGCTCTATCGCCTCTTTAATACTGGAAAGGGCTATGCTTGGTGTTTCCTTGCGAGATCGAATCAGAAATGAAGAGATCCGTAAACGAACAAAAGTCGCTGACATAGCCCAATGGATTAACAAGCTGAAGTGGCAGTGGGCGGGGCACATAGCACGTAGAACTGATGGCCGATGGGGCAGAAAGGTTCTAGAATGGAGGCCGCGTACCGGCAAGCGCAGCGTAGGACGTCTACTCACAAGGTGGTCAGACGACCTGGTAATGGTCGCAGGAAGACGCTGGATGCAGGCCGCTTCCAACCGGCCAATCTGGAAGTCAATGGGGGAGGCCTATGTTCAGCAGTGGACGTCCTATGGCTGAAATGATGAAGATGATGATGAGAGGAGGCAGTATGGCGCGCACAGTAAGCAGTGAAGATTGAGGTATCAATACCACTGTCCTTCAAAGTGTTTTTAATCCAGCGGCTCAAGGATTGACATGTTACATGATTATGTGGCTTTTTGTAACCAATAAAAAGATTGTATCCTTACGGATAGCATTCGCTATCTCATAATAAGAAAGTACAGTTTTAGAAGGGCATTATTTCTGGCTTTTCAAGGAATGGTAAGACAAGTACTGGCAGTTTTACACCGACTTTAGAAGTTTTTATGAGGTCTGATATTTTTATTGTTATTTAAAATGACAGAACTTCAATGTTCATGATCTTCGCGAGTGTTTAAACACTATGAGCAGTTGCTAGGGCAACTAACGTGACACAATTTTCGTAAGTGGCAGACTTTCATTTGGAAATTGGATGGATAATAAATTTAAGATTAAGAAAGTATCCCACGTGATATTATACTTCGACTACGGAGATCGCAGTCCAAATACGCCTTTGAAAATCTTGAAATCCTTTTATCTTTTGACATATATATGTGGGCCTAATATTGGGGCTAATGCGATTAATGATCAATACCATAAGTCTAGAGTGAGGTATTGAATTCCATCGTTATATGATTTGGTAAAGAACTGATAGACAGTGGAAACGGACGCCTCGTACATATTAACAAAATTTTGTTTGGAATACAAAAACAATTCCTAGAGCGCAACATCATATTGTTTAAATGAATTATTTGCGAGGGATGCCATCATGCTGTCTATTGCGGACGGTGGAATTCCATAGAATTATAGCCATAGCGCAGTAGCGCACGATACTCCGGCCACCGGGGTAAAATTCCGGTATATGTTCGGTGTGCTGAAATTAGATGCAACAACACTTTCATTAGGTCTGAGAACTGTGGTCTTTGAGACAAGAAGTCTTAGTTATATTGGATAACACGATTGTGTCGGCCATTTAAGCACAACAATGACACCTGGCTCTTGTCAGAGATAATTTTCCTTATTTTTTTTAATATGATGCCAGGATACATTCGTCTAGGATTTGGCATTGATAGAGTCGATGTATATTTGCAGGTGGTCGTATCTTTCAGTGATAGTCTGACAATTTGTTTCCTGTGATTTCCACTCTGTATCAGGGTGTACGCGGTGAGTCTTGGCATCTGCTATTGTATTATCCGACGATTTTGTATATGAGGCAAAAATAAATAGGTACCGGCTCTCGCAGCACTGCCAGATGTCTTTTGTAATTTTTGTGAGGTGTGGAAACTGAGTCCCACCCATTATGGTTAATATATGCAACAGCTGTGGAATTGTCTATTACGTATTTAAGTATCTGGCAGTAGTGGCACATCTTTAGTGGATATTTTGACCGAAATATGCTGCGAGCCACTCCAAGTAGTTGATATGCTTTTTAAACGCATGTTTTAAAAGGAGCAAAAATGTTTGTGATGAGCACGAGCACCCGCACCCAAGTCATGGATGTTCATAAAAGCATTTAAATATTTCTATAAGTCATTTACTCGTCATACCTAGTACAAGGTTTGCTTAGTTTATAGCCAGATAAATGATGTGATTGTGAAAACAATTTATTATTGTTATATATTTATTAAACTCATTTTGCGACCATTTCCCGTTGGCCGTTTTATTTTTACAACCAGTGCCACTTCCAGTGGTAGAGGCGTTGGTGAAAATGTCTACCTAATTATCGTTAGTTTTTACGATTCGAACAGAAGTTTCAATAGCTTGGGACCACCATTTGAAATCAGCTTGTAGTGAGTCTGGCAAATAGATACATTATTCTGAATTTACAACGCTCAAACTCTTTTGTATGTAAAATACCGTGCTCGATAACCGGACAAGCCGAGGCCAAAGTCTCACGAATGGTATAAAGATTCTGATATAATATGTTATGTTTCATTGTTTTATCCAGATAAATATACTTAATATGATTTCAATTGATAACTTAACTTGTAAGTTTTTTGTATCTACGATTAGGCCAAGAAACTTGCGTAACTTTGACGGTGATAAGTTAATTTTCCCTTGGTTTATGATGAAGCCTATGCCTTCAAGAAGTTTTGTGGTGATGTTAATATTATCTAAATATTTTTTATAAAACTGGACAATCAAATGTTAGTCAACGAAATAAATTGAGGATAAATATCCAAATGTTCTAAGTAATTTAGCAATGGGCTTCAAAATTTTTGTAAAATATATGGTGCCGTATTCAAACCGAACGGCAAGACTCGTAAGTTACGCCTTCCCGCATAAACCTCAAATACTTTCTAGAAGCCTCGGGAATCTTAAGTAAAAGGTAAGCGTTCATTAAGTTTAAGGTAAGTATTTGCCATAAAAACATCCTTAGAACAAGCTTAGTTGCTGTGCGAAAATCTTCTAACTTGAAAAGATTTTTATCTGTAAAATTGAGGATTTTTTTAGATTCAATATAAGACGCATTTTATCGTTCGATTTGGGGTGCATTTAAATATTGGTTAAAAACTACCCTTCAATTGAGTTGATTGAGCTTAGTTCGGTAGAAAAACCACGTAAGACTATTATGTTTAAAGGTACCAGTTGGATCTTGGCAGGATTTGACAAAGGTATTCAGGATTTGTGTTATCATCATCATTTCAGCCATGGGACGTCCACTGCTTAACAAAGGCCTCCCCCAATGACCTATCATCGGGGGGGGGGGGGGGATTTCCAATACTCGCCACGATTGGTGGCGAGCGCAGTTTTTTATAAGATTTCGAAGATTTTCACGAAGGCGCTGTTTCCCGTCAAGGACAAGCCTCCTGTTGGCGATGGGAAAGTTAGCGACTCGTTTCAAAGCTAGAAACAGGAAAATAATTAAATTATATACGCCAGACAACACATAAATTACCATGCCATGGCTGCAGTCTCGAATAAAAAGTTAACACTCTAGTATCACGAGGTACCAGACAATGTATTTTGCCGTCGGTGCCAGCCGATGAGAGATTCAATGTTTTTGTTTGCACCGACTCCAAAAGTAACTGATTAGGTACTTAAGTGTTAGGATTATTTTTATCATTTTAGTGTTTTGAAGTCGGTTTTATTTTTTTAAATAAAATTTACTTATTTCATCAATTTTTAGTGATAAATCCTAATCTAACTGCTGAACACCGATTTCATCCCCTATTTTCCTACCCTTAGGGTTGATTTTTTCTTTTGCAAACTTTTATCATATTATCTTTGAAGTATAAGCTATTCAATAAAACAAAAATCATCAAAATCGGCTCATATTTGTCGAAGATAGGTAACAAGAACCACAACCAAAATATTATCTGGGTATATATTTGTTGATTTTCTCAAAAAGTTCTAAATTAATTTCGATAAAATTTATATGAGACCACCTCTGAAGTATGATCTACCAAACAAAAAAAGAATCATTAAAATCGATCAATCATAATTGGCGGAGTAATCGCGTAACAAACATACAAAAAAAAAAAAAACAGTCGAATTGAGAACTTCCTCCTTTTTTGAAGTCGGTTGAAAAACACAAGATGCGTCGTCATTCATCAGAGTTCACAGGCATACGCCGACGCAAAAACAAAACCAACAAGAACCTCATGCAGTGCACATACGGTGCAATTTAATCGAGTAATCGTAAATTTTCTACGTATTTTATTTTTCAAATGCAGAATGGAAGAATAAAAAAAAAGGTTTGTTTTTTACGTAGATCGATTTAGTTACTGATTCTAAGAGGTCCCTGAAAAATTGTCACTACCGTAAAATGTGTAGTGTGTGTTTATTCATGAGTAGAAGAACATTAAAAGTTAAAAATTGTGTATCCATTAAAAAGTTACCTGTAATCAAGATGCACGCCGCTTCCAGCCGGCTAATCTGGAAGTCAATGGGAGGCCTATGTCCAGCAGTGGACGTCCTATGGCTGAAATGATGATGATGAAGACTAAAGTCTAGCAATCGCACTTAAATTAGAAAATATTTTCCGAATTGATGTAGATTTTTACCACTCTCAAATATCTTGTAAAATGTAGGTATTTAGTGACTAATACGCTTAGATTGAAATTTTTGGTTTTCAGAATACACAGTCCGTTAATATGTATTTATTTTTATCTGAATTGATCAACCTAGATCTTTGTTTTGGTTTAATTGACAAAACGTCATTATAGGTATTGTTAACATTTTTACGCCCTCAAGTAAATTAGTTTTTCAGCCTCCTAGAAATAAGATATTTTTACATAGATTTTATCACATACGGCGATGCGGCCTATAATCTGCGTAATCAAATCAATAAAAATAGTAAGCATGAAAATATAAATAAAATATATAATAAAAAAAAAGTTTAAAGTAAGTGACAAGAGTCATTGGCAAAAATAAGTCACTTTTCACGTACCTATTACTGCCTAAGGACTAAGTACAAGTCCCTTAATAGTGTAAAAAGTATATTTATTTTACCTTGGCGAACGTGGCAACGCGGATTAGCCATTGTAAGGCTCAATTTACATTGCCGCGAAATGGAATTGAAGCGAATTTTTGCAACGAAATTATACATACCATTACGAACTTTGTCAATTGTATAATATACAAACGGAATACGAGCCAAGAAAGCTGTAGCATGTCTTCCGGAAAACCCTCGCGCATTCTCAAGAATTCCTCTAGCTACTGTCGGTGTCATCTCGTGCAATGAGGCGAAATTGACGCTTCCGTTCCATTCAATTCTGCGGCAATGTAGGTAAATATTGAGCCTAAAAAGAATTCCTTGGCTCTACTACTTAATAACTATTAGAAATATAACTCGAATATCATGTTGGATGCAACTTATGCTAGCATTGTCCGTACCTATTAATAGGTAATACCTAATAATCATAAGCTGGCTACAAGTATAATAAAACATATACCTAGGTTAGGGACGAGTAAAAAAAAAGTTACCAATAAATACCAATCAATGTCAAAAGTTAATTTAACTCGTGCATGAAAACATCAGTACTATTATGGCCTAAGGTAATAAAAAATAAAAATTATGAAGTACGTAAACTTTCTAGTCACGTACCTAATAATTTTAGATAAGGTTCTGAATTATTAGGTACGTGTGACAAGAAAGTTCTGCTTACGCAAATTTTAAAGAGATCGCAATTAAATGGAACTGAATCTTCAGGGTCACCTCTTACCATGGGTGTACCGCAGGGATCAATATTAGGACCCCTGCTATTTCTAAATTATATAAATGACCTTCCTTACTTTGCAACCGACCTATGTGAGGTGGTATTATTTGCAGATGATACATCACTGATCTTTAAAATTAAAAGAGCTCAAGAATCTTTTGACGATGTAAATAATGCACTCTCGCGGGTTCTGCATTGGTTTAGTACCAACAATCTTTTGCTCAATGCAAGCAAAACGAAATGCATAAAATTTACAATGCCAAATGTAAGGCAGGTCTCAACAAATATCTTTGTAAAAGATGAACGACTGGATACTAGTAATTCCACTACCTTTTTGGGAATAACTTTAGATTCCCGTCTGCAATGGGGTGCACATATTGAGACTCTGTCAGGAAGACTTAGTTCAGCTGCTTATGCTGTGGGAAAGATAAGACAATTGACTGATGTTGGAATGGCAAGATTAGTGTATTTTAGCTACTTTCATAGTATAATGTCATACGGAATATTGTTATGGGGCTCGGCAGCCGATATTGAATCTATCTTTGTACTAAAAAAGAGAGCTGTACGGGCAATTTACAACCTTCGACCACGAGACTCATTGAAATAACTGTTTAAGGAAATTAATATACTTAGAGTGGCCTCTCAATTCATTTATGAAAATATTATGTACATTCGCAAAAACCTGCATCTTTTCCCTAAGAAAAGTGACAAACATAATTTTAATACCCGGAATAAAGATAAACTTGCTGTTTCAAATTTCAGACTGCATAAAGTGAGTAATTCGTTCATGGGGAAATGTATTCGCTTTTTTAACAAATTACCACAGTCTATTGTTGAACTACCCATGTTTGAGTTTAAATCGCATGTTAAGATTATTTTGATGAAAAAGGGTTATTATACTGTTAATGACTATTTAAATGACAAAAATGTCTGGAATTAAATACTGCCCTGCTCGCACAGGTATACATTATTTTCTTTTCCTTTTTTTTGTGGCAGCTAGTGGTGACTGAGTTTGTTCCGGCGTTTCTTCTCAGCACTTGCCAGATTGTCTGTGTCTTGTCTCGAAGCGCTAGTAGGGCCCAAAAAATAAGGAGACATGTTCTGCCCCATATGGGCCAATAATGTTATTATTGACGTTCATAAGTGGCAGTCTGCCCTAAACTGAATAAATGATTTTTGACTTTTGACTTTTGAAAAATTATACCGTCGTATAATGAATTTAAATTCCTCATTCTAAAAGCCATTAGGTAAAAAAAACATTTTTACCCCTAATGTTTTTTTTTGTTTTCAGGTCATAGCATGTATGTCTCAGAATCTTCTCCTGCTGGACCTAGGCATGGCCATCAGCTTCAGCACAATAGCATTACCAGACCTTCTGAATGCTAAGGAAGGACTATCTCTCACAGAAAACCAAGCGTCGTGGTTCGGTATGTAGAATTAAGTCAACTGTAGCAACTGCTCTTTCATGATTTCTGACTCTACATATTTACTTCAAATAGAGTCAAACTTATTACTGTCAGGTGATACCAATTCAAGATTTTACTTTTTAACCGACTTCAAAAAAGGAGGAGGTTGTCAATTCGTCGGAATCTTTTTTTTATGTATGTTCAGCGATCATTCGTTACTACGTTGACCGATTGCATTAATTATTTTTTTGTTTGAAAGGTAATACTTTTAGAATGGTCCTATATAAATTTGGTTAAATTCTGATGATGGGATCTATAAGAAAATCATCGAACATTGCATGAACTCCGTACCACGCCAACTGATTTTAGTATCTATCTTACCTAATATCTTTGCCAAATGTAGACCGATTTTGATTATTCTTTTTTAATGAATTGCTTATACTTCAAAAATACTATAATAAAACGTAAAAATGTTCGAACAAATTTCACCCCTAAGGGTGAAAAAATAGGAAATAAAATCGGTATTCAGCAGTTAAATTAGGTTTGCACTCGTAAGATTTGTTTTGATTAGGATTTATCACTCAAATAGGTGAAATAAGTTAATTTCATTTAAAAAAAAAACCGACTTCAAAAAACTAAAACGCTAAAAATAATCTTAACTCGTAAGGTACCTAATCAGTTACTTTTGGAGTCGGTGCAAACGAAAACATAGAATCTCTCATCGACTGGCACCGACTCCAAAAGTAACTGATTAGGTACCTTACGAGTTAAGATTATTTTTAGCGTTTTAGTTTTTTGAAGTCGGTTTTTATTTTTTTAGTTTAGTTTTTCGCTATTAGAGTCAGATTTGCCGCAGGTCAACGTACCCAAAAAGTTAAAGGTCATTGAACCGATTTTCAACTTTAAGTCTGATACATAGAAATCAATATCAATTGAAAAAAATTGACGCTTTGTGGTAGGTTGACGTGCTGTTGTCTGTACTTAATATATATTTTATAGTAAAAAACCAGAAAACTTAGACATTAACAATGATTTCAAGTCAAACAAAAATGTAAATAGTGATTCTGAATGAGAAAAGGAAATATTTGATACTAAGGCTATACAATACAATACAATGGGCTATACCTACTAGGTCACTAGACCTCTCAATCATACAAACACTTGTTATATCGTTCTTCGACTATCATGTCTCTCCGGTCATTGATCTCTTTGTCAGCACATTTATCTTTTGAACAATCTTCCAGGAGACGTATTTTTGAATCATGCGAATTGCAATCCGAATACGAAATCGCAAGATTCGCATGCGAATTCCTAAAATCACTATTTTTGAAAATTCATTCCGTGAATTCTGCAACGAAAGTACGGATGAATGACATTGACAAGTAAACGTATGTTTGACAAAAATTTGACATAATAACTTTTTATTTACGTTCGTTAATGAGTTTTTGCTTTATGGTTTATAATATTTTTTGCGTGAAACAAAAATTGTTACAAGATTTCAATTTAATTTGCTTCAAAAATACGTCTCCTGTGTCTATGTGACACAAGCGAGTGTAAGAGTCCTATTTTAGTTCAATAAAACTTTATTTTTAAGCCACAATGGTAGGTTTCGTTAGATTTTGGTAGGGTTTGTTCGATTATCAGAAATTACTTAGACTAGATGAAGATTGACATATAATTCAACTGTCCTCTACGTAAAGGTTGTTTGGAAGAGTACGCTTTTAGTGATAAGATTCCCTAAATTGTATTTATTGTAGGTAATTAATTAATGTGCAATAAAGAGTATCTATCATAAAGTGCTGCGAGTTCCAAAGTAGCGGAATTTTCAATCCAACTGGCACAAAACAATACAAAATACTGTAGGTCTTAGATTTATGACACATTGTAGTGGTGTGCGTATGTCTGTGTGTAAACGTTTGCACACAAAACTGTTTTGTTGCTTTAATTTTGTTATCGCCGTAGGTAGGTACCTATCATTATATGTATCATTAATTAAAAGGCTAGGTATTTAATTCTCGTTAGATTAAAGTTTTGTTTTTTACAAGTCTTAATGGCCTGACGGTTTTTTTTTCAGGCAGTATATCCTACCTCACACAGCCATTCGGAGGAATAATCTCAGGGCCTATCGTTGACTACTTTGGGCGAAAAAAGGCGACTTTCATAGTGAATGTACCACACTTTGTGGCATGGATCCTGATGCACTACTCTTGGAATTTACCCTCACTCTTCATCGCCAATGGACTTCTCGGCTTCGGGACGGGACTAATGGAGGCCCCTATTAACTCTTATGTGGGAGAAATCACGTAAATTTTGTTTCTTTTCTATCACTTTACGGTAAACCAATGATGTTATCCACTACGATTCGGATTTCTGCCACTGGTACTAAGTTATTCTTAAGGAACGGTCTATAATGGAGGCCACGTCCACAAGGTGGATAGACGACTTAATGAAGGTTGCAGGCCGCTCCCAACCGGCCAATCTGGATGTCATAGAAGGAAGGCAGTTCGGCAGTAACATTCTATGGCTGAAACGACTCCCAGCACACTCAGACCTGAATTTATTTTATAAAATCGTGTTTTATGTTTACCTAAGCCAGGAATCGAATCCGGGACCCTATGCGCTTAAACAGAATCACTGTGCCACTGCGCTACTAATTAGTCTATTCACGAAAACCCGTTTTTTCTTGAACAGACTAATTTGTAACTGACATAAGGATGAGTAAGAAATGTCGACGAAAAACCTTGACATATCGCTTAGCATTACGTAGCACACAATTTCTAAAACTACACGGCTATTAAAAAGCTAACAGTAAAAGTTTTTTGATTTTGAAACTTTTTGATTTTGATAACAGTAAAAGTACTAACCGTCATGGTACCAACATATATTACAAAATGTCATATAAGAAAGGGGAACCGTATGAGACAGAATAATGCCTTAGCATCCGTGTACCTATTTTCACAGTGTGTGTAAATTTTCATGTCTTCGAGCGAAAAATTGTACATGTAGCCCCTAGGAGGTTGTTGATGTATTAACAATAACCCTGTATATAGGTGATTTCTAAAATGAAATTTAATGATACCAATTTTTTTTTTTTTATTACTTTGTTTCAAAGGATGGTTCTATGAGCTACCGCGTGCTGAGCCGCGCCGCTTCACTTAATGCAGCGCTAATGCGTTTGGACCTAGAATGGGCGCCCACAGAAATGACTATCTATGACTCTATGTTGCGCTTTAGCTATAACGATTCGCTGCCAGTCACAAGTCTTCTCTTTCTAGAAAACCTATGCCCAACAGTAAACGATAATAGGCTAAATGTCCACAATGCTAATCATATTCAGACTTTAAAATAACCAACAACGCGTGGCGCATTCTCTACACTGACGTAATTTTTTACAGCCATTATATTTTGTTGTCATCGAATTCAGTACTCTTCTGCAAAGATTTTTATATCACTGATAGCCATGTAACTCAAATTTAAATTTAATTAAAGTAATCTGAATATCCAGTCCCAATGAACACGGCTGGAAATTTGGGATACAATAGGATGGTAGAGGATCGTAATGAAGCGACCTGGAAGAAGCCTATGTCAATAAGTGGACGAGGATATTCGATTGTGCATAATGTTAATAATTTTAAAACTTTACAGTGAACCATCGATACGTGGCGCCCTCTGCACCGTAACGCAGTTCTGCACAGCCATCGGTGTGATGCTGATGTACCTCCTCGGAAACGTGGTGGACTGGCGACAAGCCGCGTTGCTCTGTCTCATCGCGCCTACTGCTTCTATGCTGTTTGTTTTATTGGTAAGTAAAATAAGGATACTGACTTTCCAGTCTGCCTAGCGTGAGCACCAAAACACGATATGATATAATATAAGACAGCGTTATATCGACAACAACAAAAATATGATAAATACCACCATGTTGCATTGACGTGCCGGTGACGTCACATATTATGGACGCTGTTTTGATAAACATTCAAAATGGCGGCTATATCTATCATGTTTTTACAGTTGATGTCGATATATCGCTTTATTATATCATATCATATCGTGTTTTAGTGCTCACGCTAGGGGGGCAGATCTATCTTCTTGAAATAACTTCCCATCTAAACTAGTTAAGGCATGGTGTTGGAGTGCATACAAATATGGTGAAGGCGCTGTGAATGCCGTATACCAAGAAGTGAAATGACTTGCATGATTTGGTCGCCTCATGTGAGCCTTTTTTATTTATTTTTTTCTCGCAGGAAAAATGCATTTCGCATACCTACCACCGCGGGGGCAGCGATAGGTTATGTAGGACTCCCTCGTCAAAAAGACGAGGTATCACCCACTAAAAAACCTGCGGTGTACCAACTACGCAACGTTTGTTAACGATGCATGGGAACCCAATAAGGACAACTTCCATACATCGCCAACGTACGGCTCATGCCGGGCCTCAGGCATAGGATATAGGTGATCCTGTACACACGGGATCACCCCAGTCTGGCTGGCTGTGCAATGCAAGCAAGGGGCCCCCGCCCCGCGCTCACTAGCCCACTCGAGAAAAGTTAAGTTCGGCGAAACGCCCCCCCCCCCCCCCTCTTTCGACTTCGGATCGGAAGGGGTTATTCTTCCCAGCCCGATCCGCGGCCACCCTTTGCAACGAAACGGTGCCGCCACAGAAGGCCGCCTACGTCTCACGCCCTCTCGCCGCCCAGTATAGCTTGAACCATACTGGGAAGCGAGAGACTTCCACCAACCGCAGAGTCAGGACCCCGCGGCCACCGTCTAGGCCGCACGAGCAGGGAGTCCTCACCCCCCACACGTGCCGCCTTCGCAAAGATGCATCCACAAGCGGGCTGCCCTAGCCCGCCGGGAGCGCCTCGCACATCCCCCCCCCCCCCGCAGAGTTTAGCCGTGAGCTAGCAATCCCCGAAGGAAATTACTAACCCCCATTGCCCAGGATGAACCAGGGCAGGATGCTACTCCTTACACCAGATCGTAACCGAGTGTAATTAGTAACACCCCGCCACACGTGGCGGTGACTCTGATCAACCCGCCTCATGTGAGCCTTGCATGAGTTGAGCTAAAGAATTGCAGCTATTTGCACAAATGTACGCGCGCTTTTAACTGGCATCTTCTCGAATACACAATTGTTTCTTGCTTTTTCTGATGAGCGCTTTGTATTTATAGAATAAAATATTCATATGTCAACCGATTTTAAAGGTACTTAGATATGTTTGTAAATCTTAAGTAAAAAAAAAAATATATCAAATTTTGGTTTTCACATTTAGATATTGAAGTGTCCTTATTTTAGATATCTTATAGATATCTTATATCTTTGAAGGGTCCTTATTTTAGTGAGATATTTACAGTTTTTCTTGATTAAGACTTGCATTTTAACTCTACAACAGATTCCCGAAACACCAGTATGGCTGCTTTCTAAGAGCCGTGAGAAAGAAGCCCTTAAGTCCCTCTGCTTCCTCAGAGGCTGGACTACTCCTGATAACGTTCGAGACGAGTTCAACGACCTTGTGATCTATACAAAGAAGCTACAACGCTGCGTAATCTGTTGCAAAACTGATGAGGACGAGACTAGGGACTGCGAGCACTACAAAATGAACTTTATTAGAAGGTATGTAAAATTTATTTTGGTTTCTCCAGTACATCTTGTATGTATCTACGCCGTGATTAAATCTGACCAGAAAATCTTCCAGAATATAGCAAAACTTTCCGCAACAAAGTTAGTCGAAACAAAAATAACAAGAAATTTGAGCTTTAAACTGACTTTAGCGCAAAACGGAAATTGTATAACCCTTCTACTACCATCAATCCTCTGCTAGACATGATGTCTCTTTTTGGGGGAAATTATAGCAACCTCCGTCCTCCACGCTTGACAGGTGGCCTGAGATAATTACAGCGATGAAACAGAAAACACTGCTGTCTTTTCTTCTAAACTAAGGAGCTCTAGTTTAAACATTAATATAATAATATGCAACTGTGTGCAAAGCTTAATGCAAAAAATCTCTAAAAATGTTAATAAGATGTTTGAAATTATGCTAAAACAAACTCGTAATTCCTTATTTCATTTTTTTTCTATATCTTGAGGTTACAGATTTGCCATCCACTCAAATCTCAAACTCAACCAGTACATTTTTTTTCAGGGGACTCCTCAAGTTCCGATATGTGATGATGACTAAAGAGACGCTGAGGCCATTCAGCCTGGTTATCATGTATTTCTTGTTCCATTCGATGAACGGTATGACCCCGATCAGGCCCAACATGGTCAACGTCTGTGGAGCCTTTGGCATGCCTGATGATGGAAAGCATATTGTGGTACGTAAATTTTTCTTTAAAATTCTCACCTTCTATCATCGATAAGGGGATTTTTCAAGATTTCAAGGAAAATAATTATACTTGAAAAATTTTGCAACAGCCTCTGGTGGGATTTAAACTTCGGATTTTTTATGATTGTACGCAACCTGCAAATTTTACCAATAACAACACAACTTTTAACAAAGGTATATTTTGCCAACCTCATGATGGTGTTCTACTCTGATACTACATGAGGTACCGATAAAGAGATGGCGATCAATGACTAAAATAATTCATGATCGCTATAGTTTTTTTTACTTTTTCAGCTAATGATTGGTGTTATTACTTTCGTCACAAGCTTCCTTGTTATTGGGCTCATCAAAATCCTTGGTAAACGTAAGCTTGCCATCTCTGCCATGTTTGGCTCTGGCTTCTGCTGTATGGCGCTCAGCATCTACGCCAAGAACAATCTAGATCCTTCTGTATTCTCCTATGACACTTCTACCTTCTCTGCGGAGCTCAGCTATGTCCCGTTGGTCTTTTTCTACGGGCTAACAGTGTTTACTGGCTTTGGAATACCTTGGGTGCTGTTGGGAGAGGTGTTCCCATTCAGGTGAGCCTTAATCACAATACTTAGTACATAGCACAGTACTACGACATCTAATGATTTATTTTAAAACAGGCTAAGAGCGAAAGAGCGTAATTTTGTGAGTCGTGAATCGCGTCACGTAATCCTTACTGTATTTATTTATGTCTGATTAAGGTTACAGGGCGACGCAAAATAAGTTATCAATTTACATAGAAAGTTAAATCCATGACTCAAAAACAAAGTGCAAGGGCAAGTGCGTGGCGGGTCACGCGCAATGAGTTCCGTAGATTCCCGTCACGATATGCGGTATTTGCTACTTGTTTTAAATAATTAACAACATCATCTAAGTAATTTTCCTCTACTAATACATTTTACACGTTAACTCGGTAACCTGACATTTCATCATCATCATCATCATTGCAGCCATAAGACGTTCACTGCTGAACACAGGCCTCCCCCGATGACTTTTATCAAGGGGGATTGCCAATACTCGCCACGCTTGGCAGGCGGGTTGGCGAGCGCAGTTTTTTATAACATTCCGCACGCAGACGCTTCTGCCCATCTTATGCTACAGGATTTAGTCACCTCTTACGACACGCCTTTTGTTGGCGGTGGGTAAGTGTATTCTTTACGCACGTCACCTGACATTTGTTTTTGTATAATAAAAATACATCAAGCGAAAAAAAAACATCCTCACTACACGTTCAAGTTTTCACTATAATAACTGTCTGTGTGATTAATATTTATAATCTTGCGAAATTACGACTTTCTTATACTATAAGTCTCTATTCTAAGCCGTGGACATACGGACGGACATTCATACCATAAAATGGGTCCGTTTTGACTACGGAAACATAAAAACGAAACTCACTATTCACAAAATTACTACCGAACCTCAAAAACGAAACTCACAACTCACAAAATTACGGTTATTTGGCTAAAGCCTTACACCTGTTATGTTAAAATACATAAATAATATAACATACATGCATGTAACGTTAATGTGAGTGTCTGTTACACGAACAACCCAAGAAAAGTATCTCTGTAACCAGAAACAAATTCAACGATTACCAAACCGCCGATTGAATTTGCGTATTAAAACTAAAAAAAAATATGCATATTTTTCAGTCATAAAACAAAAGTTGTTCACTATGAATATGTGGTTATGGTTACAAGGTTTCAAGATTATTCTTTAGTTACGGGACACCCTGTAGAATACGCCTTGTACTGTGTAATAGTGGTGGTGAAATAAAGCATCCTATACATTTTGGTTTCAGGAGTCGAGCAGCAGCCCAAGGCCTTGCTGCAGCTGGCAACTACGTCATTACGTTCTTCGGTTCCAAAACTTTCATCAACTTCGAGACCAGTATTAAAATTTGGGGTGCCTTCGCCATTTACGCCAGCTTTGCCTACGCAGGCACCATCTACCTTTACTTCTTCCTTCCCGAAACCGAAGGCATCACCCTCCAAGAAATCGAATCGTATTACAGCGGAAAATTCAGGATTTTTGCAGATGACCCCATCATCAACTTTTTTAAGAGACTAAAGAGATAATAAAACTTCCTCTTCATTATAACTTAGTTTATTATCACTAACATATTATTATTTAAGACTAGTGTTTAAGTTACTTGTAATTGTATTAACCACTTCGATATTTCCGTATTCCTGATGATTCTGACCCTATTCTTTGTACATTAAATAGTAACATTAAAATACGTAAAGTGTACATAGTATATACTATGCGATTAGAACTAATAAATCAATCTCAGTATTTAAACAGTTTTGCTGATTGCCCAATCTTTTTAAAAAACATTGACGAACCTTTCTAGATCTTTCTATCTTGGCATTGCTTTATTTGTAAATACTTACGTGAAAATTAAAAACAGCCTCCAAACTGTTTCGAAATCCCTAATACAAAGGGTTTCAAATTTGATTCATCAGATTTTCCGATTTCTTACTTTCCATCTTTACCGAACTCTCTGAACTAACTAAAACCAACTGGCAAAACTCACTACGTCAGGTCTGATTTATGATACTGGGTCCTCAATCTTGGCCATAAAGAGAGGTAATGCGGTTTGCCTGTCCCACAAAACTGCCAAAAATGGTCTATTAGCTCTAAAAATGACTGACGGATCATCGTAAGATAAGGCTACTACGCCAAAAGAGGTAGCCGCGGCAGCAGTGCCTCCTTGTTCATCAATGGAGAGCAAAGCTGAGTGTAAGGCGGAGGAGACTTGAGGAGCAAATTCGCGGTAGTTTCCAAGTCCAGATAGCTCCGATTGGGGACCGAAGATGTTGATGATGCCGAGCTGAAATTTAATAAATAAAAACAAATAATAGTTAATTTCTAAACTTCTAATCTCAAATATTACTGTTATAGATCACATAATTTTGTTGCAACCATGGACGTAGATAATCATCTTTGTATTGTGGTTCGGGCGGGCTTTAAAATAGAAAGCGTAAGGTTGCGGGTTGAAATCCCGCAAGAAACAAGTGTTTGTGCGTCGAACACTAGCATTCGTACCTGAGTGAGACTTACCACAGTAAAAGTTTGGTTAGGTTGGAGTTATAACGTTATGGTTGTGAGAAATTCACCAGAATTTGTTATTATTAATGTTTAATTTATTTATACTACAGAATGCATCGAGCACAGATTGCAACAAATGAAATAAATTATACAGCAATGGATACAATATATTATGTTAAATGATGAACACCTAGTTGAATTAGTTAGGACCATGCGTTTTACTTTTAACAAGTTATATTAACACATAACTAAATGTCAATGTCGTAAGACTTATAACATTTGAACTGTCTAAACTCATTCATGTGGCATTATAAAAGTACATAAATGATAGATGATTTAATTACCTGTTGGAAAACAGCGACAAGGTTTGTCTCAGACTTGACAGTAAACTTTGGAATTTCCAGCGCAACTTCTTTCGGAGTGTAGTTCTGGTACAACAACAGTTTCTCAGGCGTCAGCGCTGCGGCAGCTGACATTACATTTGTGGTCTCTGACGGTAGTATGACCACTAAGGAGTAGTGCTCACCCTGAAAATTATAAGATACTCACTGTAAAAGTCTTGTTTACTGCTTGTTTAGCTATTGAAATCGTAGCGGTAAACGACAATCATGTCAATCAATCATCAGCAAACCTTTCGAATTCACCGGTGGGTGACCCCGAACAAAAGGTTATCTATTGTATTTAGTTTTAGGCAGTTTATCTAGCAGAAGACCAAAGCGATGGATATAGTTCCAAAATGTAGCAAGCTAAAGTGGCAGTGGGCCGGTCACATCTGCCGCAGAACCGGTGAAAGGTGGAGTAAACGGGTTCTCTAATGGAGACCGCACCTTTGCAATCGTAGTATAGGACGCCCCCCAGCTCAATGGACCGACGACCTTAGGAAGATGGCTGTCAGCGAATAGATAAAAAAGTGGGAGATCTTGCTCTTTGGCGCTCTTTGGCTTACGTCCAGCAGTGGACTGCAATAGGCTGATATGATGATGATGTTTAGATAGTTTAAGACTGATATAAGAAAGCAATCTTTGTACTCTTATTTGTATAGGTATTTTTTGAGTCAATATAGGATCGGCAACTTAATAATTATCGATGTCGATGTCGATATTTTTCACAAACATGTATGTCAAGGTTTAGCTCTTGTGTTATTATTGCAATAATTCTTAAAGCTTATGTCTAATCAAAACCATTTTGCAAGATTCAACACAAAAGGAGATACAACTGGTTTGGGTAATTTCACATGATTATAATCATTAGCGTTTGTTTACCTATTCGCCATTACGGAATTTGTTTTAAATTGATTTCTGAAAACCCATTGGGAGGAAGATCGTAACAAATTTTTGCAACACCTTTAATTTAATGTTTTATACTTCATCTCAATCCAACACGTATATTTAAGGTTTTTAAAAACTTTATTCTATCATCTAAATTAAATTTTTTTTTCAAAATTCAAATTCTTTATTTTCCATAAATAGGGTATGAAATGAAAAAAAAATTCTAATGAAAAAAAGTAACCCAGGAGAACGAGGTTGGCTCGATCCAATTTAGCAAAGATACCAGGCACAATCCTCGAAATCTAATTTATTCGATTGTGTGTCAAATAAAAAGTTATTTAAGTTAATGATATTATGGCAGAAGGATTTTAGATGGTATTTAAGTATAAGAATTATTAAAAACAGCTATTGCTATTATAAAGAGGGATGTTTTATTATAACAATAAAAAGTATTTCAGCGTGGACCGTGCGGTTGCGCACCGAGTCGCGTCGCTCTGGGTTGTATTTTTCCTTTAATTAGGTATTAAGCTTTTTTTAATATAATTAAAAATTATGTGCAAATAACTAACTCCACGCGTACGAAGTTGCGGGCGGCCGCTTGTATAATATGAAGGTATATAAATATTTTTTATGGCGGTCGCCGAAGAGGTAGACCCAAAAAAAGATGGTGTGACGACTTGGTTAACTTAACGAGGGATTGGGAGTCATTGGCGATAGATAGAGATCGATGGAAGAGTCTGGGGGAGACCTTTGCCCAGCAGTGGGATTGAAAAGGTTGATAAAAAAAAAATTAAAAAAAAAAATTTTAAAGGTAACATACCTCAAACGGCAAAATAAGGACTTGGGAGCCAATACTGGGATCGAAATCGGTTCTGAAGTACCGTCGCATGCGCATGAAGTTGGCCGTCTTCTTGGCGCCGTTGTACATGAAGAAGTCTTTCGGCATAGTCGAGTCCGGCCTAAACTTCACCTGCCAGATGCCCTTGAAGTAGACTGCGTTAACCAAAGCGAGTTGGGTGTTGCTTCCAAGAGAGTCTGAAATACATTAAGTGTTGTTTAACACACAAGTCAAGCTATTTCCATTATAAGATGAACTTGTTTACGAATGATGTAATGCAATTTTTTAGGTTGGCTGTATCATTCAGAAAAGATAATTTAGTGTTACAGAATTTATTAGGATCATCTAGAAAATACTTTGCTAATGCATGTGGTACAATTTACAAATTACAAAAATGCAGTTTTTTTTTTTTCTTTTCTCAATTAGAAAATAAACCTTACAATTGAAGAATTGTTACCTAAACATTTTGAAAATTTATTTAAAGTTTACTATTATCGTTTCCTAATGAACTTTAATATGATTTACAAAATCTGTAAGAGGTCTTTGATAAGTCAAAATTAAGAATTTAATTTGTTTACAAGTTTTGGACTAGTTCTATTTAATCTGGCATTATTTGAGTACCCAAACAGGTTATTAAAAATGCAAATAATTTACCTGGTGTGACCAGCTGGGTTATTTTGTTTTTGGTTATGGAAGCTATCCAGTTGTTGATCTTCTGGGCCGCTTGTGGAGGCCTTGAGAACTTGATCTGAGCCACATCACTGTTAAAATCTTTCAAAGCAACCCGTTTGAAAGAAGGGTTCACGTTGAAACCTTCGTCTAGGAAAACGCCGTTTCCTACATTGAAGATGTTAGTGGAGGATCTTTTCTGTAAAATATATAAAAAATACTTTTCTTACTAGCTGTAACTTTTTTGTATGGTGTACAATAAAGTGTATCTATCTATTTACTACGTTATTTTTTAATTACATAATAAAATAATAATAAATAGGTAGAGGACGACCTAGGAAGAGATGGATGGATTGTGTGATGAGCGATATGTCAGAGAATTATTGTCTGTGAATGACTCGATGACAAGTGACCGGATTGCATGGAAGAGAAAAACCCCAGATAACCTGGGAATGATGATGATAACGATACCAAAACAATAATATTTTGAATTCGTGTAATTTGATTTATTAAGCGGCTGGATGTAAGCTGCTTTTAACTGACCAATCTAGAAGTCACTAGGGAGGCCTATGTACAGCAGAGAATATCCTATGGTTAAAATGATGTTGATGATCCATTCATCAAGCTTTCTTACTTAAGGTATAGGTTGCAGAAAGCCGCTGGATGCAGGCCGCTCTTACCGGCCAATCTGGAAATCATTAGGGAAGGTTTATGTTCAGCAGTAGACGTCCTATGGCTAAAATGATGATTATGAATTCATAAAGATGTAATCGAGTCTAGATTTAATTAATCTGTTTACATTTCTTTCAAACATTTTGGTTTCTTAATTGACTATTGTTCATTTTCTATTCTAACTATCGCATCTGAAAATGTCAGCAACTATTTACACGTACCTACCTAAGTATCCAGGAATTCAATTATCCCTCATCGGTGCTGGAAGACCCATAATATCATCATTTCAACACACGTACTTTTCCACACCTATTGTTTACAAATGTTGAGACTTATCGTTTGTTGGGTTTTACTCGATCAATTAATTACAAAGAACTTGATTCATATAATAAGTTTAACTGCATTCAAAACTTAAAAGGGAAATCCAGCCTACGGCATCGGCTAAACAAGGTAAGGGCAAAATACCAAAAACATTTCTTCAGCTCAGAAGCATTCTGGCGTATGTTGCATAATTACTGTATACAACTTACGCCGGTATGCTTCTGAGGTGAAGATTTACAAGACGGTGTTAGCTTTAATAATAGGCGGAATATTACAATGAATCGAAGTAGTCAAGTGCTTGAAAGAACCCTTTATCATTGTTGATTTAAAACACGATGATGACATAATGCTATATGACATTAAGTCCGCCAATTAGAAAATTTTAGGTTCAATAAAAAAAAAAACAAATAAACAAAATAACGTTATTAAATCATATCCGTATTTTCAAGAACTTATCGACCTCTCTCTAACCCTTATTTTAGCTGTCACTTTGACTGGCAAAGAGTCTGGCTCTGGACCCGTATATAAATATATTGGTTAATGAGTTTGCAATTTAATACAGTACCGTTGATGATTTTGAACATCCTTAACTAGAAAAAAACTACCGTTGTGTTATAAAATATAAGAAATGATTGTAAAAATCATGTATTGCATTCTTCCCGTCTTGTAACCCGATCTTATCACCATTCATTTGATATCGATTTCATGGTGTGTATCTATGCACTTTTAAAAAAACAATTACCTGCAAGTTATCAGCTAGCCTTTTAAACCCATCGGCAGCATCATTTGGCGACATTTGCAACGCGTTGGAGATTTGTCTCTGGGTGACTCCCAATGACCCTTGCTGCAGAAGGGCTAAGAGCATTCCTATCGAGAATGGAGACACCACAATGTTCCCTTGCTGGTATAAAAGAGTCTGGAATATAAAGTTGGTATTTTTGATTAAAAATTTGACTTATAGTTATATAGCAACGCGAGAATGGTAGTGATGACCAAAGTTTTCTTTTCAACCGTATAACTTTAAGACTATCTCCGATCCAGATGACTTAAAAATGTAATACCAGAGTACCAGTGATTAGATTTTTAGATCGTCGTAAGATGCCTTCTCTCCATGACTAAGACTTATGTGGCACTATAGTAGTGCATATCTACTTTTACGATATGAATACATAATCTTAATTGCACATAATGTTTTTCAAAGGAAATGTTCTCTTGTTTACCTTCATAATATCGATTCCGAATTTGGAGACAGCAAGAGATACATGATCTACTGGTGCAGACGATATGTTCCGTTCGACATTAGGTTTGTTCGTATCTAGATCTGCAGCAAATCTGTCTGCTAATTCAGATTGTTGTTGTAAGTTGTTGTCTGGTTGTTGTTGTCTTGAATACGGATCGTTTCTATTTGGCTTAAAAACTGGAGGTGCCAATTCTATACTAGGTCTTTGAAGAAGGTTAACATTAGCAACTGGTGTGGGTCCCACCGGGCCATCAGGAATCATATTTACTGGTGTTGGCACTTTATTTGCTCCTGGCACGTAATTGTCGTTTCTTGAGTCAAGAACTTCTTGTTGCCTACGGTTTGCTACAGGCAACACGTTCAGTGGGTACCTTTGCCCGCCATCGTTAAAATATATGAGATCTGGATTTAAAATTGCTAACGGAATGTCCGAGAACTGTGACTCTGCTGCTAACGCCAAACTGGATATTACTAAAAATGCTATTAAGTAAATGAAAAATACAATTAGGTCTATATAATGTGTAATCACTGTTTGTTAAAAAGAGATCTCAATAACATTATTGTTCATTTATTCATACTTGGTATATTTCTTAATCAAGTCAAATCTAATGTGTGGAACTTATCCTCAACGAATGTTAACTCAAGGAAACACAATTATTATGAATGAGTCGTGTTCAACCAATTAAAGTTGAACGAAAATTTACAAACTGGATAGCATTAACACGTGAAGAGACAAAATTAACAGTATTTACATTTTTAATAGGTCAACTCGTTTTAATTATAAAATACTTACTGATTAAGGCCATTGTCTTATCCTAAGCATTGATAAAGGATCACAAATAAATCAGTCTTCTGTATGGTCTTATAAAATAACACTTGATTATAATTACTTTACTTATTACTTCATCAAAACATTTCTGCAAAAATGTCATGGACGTGTCTGTGTCTCACTTCAACGCGATTCACTCTGGCCAAGAAACCGTAAACAAGATAATTTTGTATAGCTACCAGTTGGAATATTATTGTTTGACCGATTCTAATCTTTAAACTGAAGAGGTAGAGTTTAAATTCCAATGCTTTGAGAAGGAGTAGATATATATATATCGCATATTACAACTATAAGCAAAGCAATACCGACGTTCTCGGTTTTCCCATCTCAGCCGGTTATTAGTTTCCTTGATGCGCCTTTTTTTAAATCACAAGTTTTGTTTTTTGAATCTTACTAATAGTGATGATTTGACTTTAGATGTTAAAAACATTGATAACTTTCTTATGATTTATTTGATTCTAGCTTTTAGAATTAAGCTAAAAATTAATTAATGATGAATCTTACCCTAAAAATTTAATGAAAATTCAAATTGTATAAATAAGAAATGTCCTTAATTATCCCACAGGAACACAAAAACGAAATAGAAGCTGTCCTATGTGTTTATCTAGAATTGTAGATCAATATTATGTTCATATTAAGCCTAACTAACATTCAAACATACATTCTTAAGGACTGTTTTGGCAGTATATTGAGTACACAGTATTCTACGACTTGTACTGCGCACACAGTAATACTGTCAAAGGCAGGTCATCTACCAAAAATGTTAAAGGTCATCGAACCGATTTTCTTCTTTAAGTCCGACTCGTAGAGATCAATATCAATTTAGAGAAATTGACGTTTTGTAATAGTTTGCCGAGCGGTTGTCTGTACAAAAGTTACATACTAAGAAGAAATAGGGATACGAGTATATCCGTCAAACATCAATCGTAGGTATAAAAGTGTTTATATAAAAATGAATCCAAATTTCCCTTGTTCATCGCATCACGCGTGAACGGATGGAACAATTTCACAAATTCTTTTTTTGTTGTGTTATTTATTGTCAGGAGAAGGCTCTTTTAAAAGAAAAAATTGAGAAAGTTGCGCAGAAAAATCCTTAATGAATAAACTGAAGACCACGCGAACAAAGTCGCCAGCAACCGCTAGTATCCGATAAATAAAAGCTATTCTATTGTATGTCTAACTATTTACAAACTCCGTAGCCGTGAGGCGAGTAAGCTTATTGTCGCCATCACTAAGGTCACGGGTTCGATCTTCGTTCAGGAGACGTAATTTTGAAGCATTAGAAATGAATTTCGAATTCGAACACGAAAACGATTCGTGTATGAAATTCATTTCTATTGCTCATGATTTTACGCATTTTTGAATCACTCGTAACTATTTTCGTTTTACGCAGAAAATATTATGAAATGGAATGCAAAAACACATTGATTTTAAAAACCGGTAGTGAATTGCTATAAACGGAACGTAAATAAAAAGTTATTAAGTCAAATTTCTGTGAAATATATTGTTTACTTGTCAATGTCATTCTTCCGTAATTTCTACTAGTAGATAAAGAAAAACGAGTGGTCGTTGCAGAATTCATGGAATGAATTTTCAAAAATGGTGATTTTAGGAATTCGCGTGCGAATTTTGCGATTTATTCGTATTTGAATTCGCATGATTCAAAAATACGTCTCTAGATCAATGAAGAAAACGAACTTTTCTACGTTGTTCCCGATCTGGGTGTTAGGGTATAGAGACATTGTTTCTGATTTCAATTAAATAACTGCTTCAGCTGCTTACTTTATTAGGATCAGAGTAATGTATGTGATATTGTCCGATATTATTATTATATCCCCAACGAGACTTTGGAATCTTGTAATCAGTATTAATTGGTATTAATATAAAATGCTATTAAGTTGTGTTGTAATATAATTGCGATCCAATTATCAATATCAAATATAAATGAATGAATACTTAATAGTTTATTCGTCACAAATAAAAAGAGTACAAAATCATAGCTTCTTCTCGACGGTAGCCCACAATTGGGACAACTGGCAAAGCAGCGCTAGGGTAAAAAAGGATGTGTAAAAGAGCTTAATTTAGGCTTATTTGCATAAATAAATTGGTTTTTATACACAACATAGTTTTACATTAAAAACGTATTAGTAACTTTGCATTGTTATGTTACATTATGTTCGTTTGATTTTAATATTTGTTTATCTTATTTTCGTCATTAGAAGAGCAGGCAGTATCTACTAAATGTTGTTTTAAAATCATTAGTAGTAACTGCCTAAACAAATACATATAAAGAGACACATTTTCCTCGTTGTATACCTACTCCTTTGGTCACGTACGCCTAAAGAGTAACTTTGATGGGTTGGTTATAAAAATAGAACCTGAGAATGTAGCCAGAAACTGTAAAAGCCCATGACATACCTACTCGTAAGTACATACTCATTTTAATAAAAATAAAAATGTACATGTTTACAAATAGGTTCGCTGGGTTGCTTATTTTTATATGCTTATTAAATTGCACACTGAACTAACAGATTTTAGGTCAATAATACTTATTTATTTAGTATGTAGGCCCTCTACCGGGCACTTAAACAGGTTCCAAAATATAGCCATGCCCTACCACCGCTTCGGGACTAGATATTGGCTGGTGATGAGAAGAAACAGTGCAACAAACTCAGTCAAATTTGTCAGTCTTTTTTACAGGAAATACAGTTACAAATATGTAGTAAGTGAGAGCTAAGCAGGTTAAGTCCATGCACTCTTGTCTTTTAAATAGTCGACTACTTTATAATATCATTTTTTCATGAGGATTTTTAAAGTGTGGATTTTGAACTCATGTACAGGTAGTTCAACAAGAGTCTTTAGTACTTTATTGGGCTCTTAGCTTAAACATCCAAGACTCAGGTATAAATGCTGGTTCACGAACATTTGCCCCTTACAGGATTCGAAACCACAACCACTGCTTTTTAAATCCGGGTCACACCGTGCCGCTAGAAAATAATAATAGGTAAGCTAACTGCAGTTCAGAATAAACTTCCAACCGTCTTAAGTCACCATCTTAAAAGTGTCTAAAATCCATTTAGATATAGCAATGAATTGAAGTCCTAAAGGCGATAGAATCAATGTTAATCAGTCAAGTCTTTCTTCTTCTTCCGATTTCGACAAAGCGTATACAAATCCTTCCAGAGCGGTGCGTAACGACCCGGCAGTCGCTGCTGGGTCACGACCGCTGGGCAGCGACTGCCAAGATCCGAATGGTACCTTTAGAAGAAAGGATAATGGTAATGGTAATGGTACAGCGCCATTGGTCCCAGATTACAAGAAACCTAAGTAGTAGAGATAAAAATAATTATAACCTAATAAATTGTTTTTCACAATCACACCAATCATCTAGCCCCAAACTAAGCAAAGCTTGTATTATGGCGGCTAGATAACGGATAAATACTTAACTAAATACTTTTTTAAACATCCATGACTTAGGTACAAATTCTCGTGCTCATCACCCGCAACCTGGCTTTGTAGTCCGGAGCGCGAACCACTACACTAGACAGTCGTCATGAATGATGAATTTGAACTTTGCATAATTTCAGTACCCATTACTGAAGGGATGAATGATAATAGTAAGAATATTTTGGATTTATCAATTAGAAGCGTAAATAAGCCATGACCATTCTGATGGATATAAATAAATGACGACTGACTAGTCTAGTAGTTCTAGCTCCGGACTACAACAGGCGGTTGCGGGTTCGAATCCCAGGGGCAAATGTTGGTATCATGATTGAGCATGAGCATTTGTACCTAAATCATTGATGTTTATTAAAATGTATTTATGTATTTTTATCCGTTATTGAGTCGGCTTAGTACAAGCTATGGTTAGTTTGGCGCAAGTTACTAGTGTGACTGTTAGAATAATTTATTTATTACTATTAAAATAGAAATATGCGCCAGACAACACAAGGCTTGTCATGGTCTCGAAATAAGGAATTAACATCCTTGTGTTACGTGGTATCCCAGCACGCCCAGAATCGAGCCAATTTAGAAAAGATCGTTTTCTAAATTGACCCGAACCGGGTATCGAACCAATTTACGTTCAAAGCAATTTACAGCGCCACTACACTAATCGGGTCATTATGTTACAACCAATGTATATTTATATGTACATTTTTCTTTTCATCAATAGGTAACAAACTCTTTAAAAAAAGGTTAAATTAGTGGGTGTGTCTGACGCTTTTGCTAAGGTAATTGATAAGATATTTCTTAATTTAGACCTCAGAAAATAAAATAAAAGTTTTATTTTGATCTTATGATCTCTGTCATTCTCATCGCAAGCTACAGGAGACGTATGTTTAAAACATTAGAAATTAATCTTAAACACGAAAACAATTCGTGTATCGAATTAATTTATATTTACTAACGATTTCACACATTTTTGAATCACTCGAATTAAGTGTTGCTATTCAATTGAAATCTTGTAACTATTTTCGTTTCACGCAAATAATATTATAAACCGGAATGCAAAAACTCATTGATATTAAAAACCGGTAAGGATCGCTTAAAACCGAACGTAATAAAAAAGTTATTATGTCAAATCTCTGAAGTGACAAGTGACTGTCATTGACAAGTAAAAATAACCATTTGTTTACTCATTAATATCATTCTTTCGTACTTTCTGGTAGTAAAACGATTATTTAAAAAAAAGGATACTTTTATACTTATTAGTAGAATACGAAATGGGTAGGACTCTATGTAGCAGAATTCACAAAATTAATTTTCAAAAATAATGAGTTTGTATGTATGTATGTATATATATGTATTCGCATGCGAATCTTGCGATTTTGTATTCGGATTTGAATTCGCATGATTTAAGAATACGTCTCTAGATCCTGAACCCGTTTGTGAAAACCCAGGACGTAAGAGTTAATTAAGATCACGACGACTGGTTTTCGTATAAATAATAGCACTTATATTGATTGGATCAACTTATTCTTTGAATAATAAACATTATTATGATGCTTAACATGAATGTATGAGAAATAAGGACGCCTTAGTACCTAGTAGTCAAGTGAAGCATGCTTACTAGACAATTTATGCCGTGGGACTTCTTCCTAATCTTAGAATATTACATACGGTACAGGTCAATATTGGTGACATTTCCTCTCACATACCAAGTATAGTATATTGAGAACTTATGTTAATTGTATGTATGTATATAATTTTGGTATGTATTTAACTATTTATGTATGTTGTGTTTTATTTATGAAACGAATTATGCTATTTTATATATTTTTATCAGGTAACGTAAAATTTATAAGAACTATGCACCACCTTCCCTTTTCTCTAGGGTTGTCCTCTATCTAAAGGTTGTCCGGAAGAGATCACTATTTGCCAGAAGACCGCCTAAATTGTACGTGTGTCTGTAAAAGTCATGTGTAATTCACTTTAAATCATCATCATCATCATTTCAGATAGGACGTCCACTGCTGAACATAGGCCTCCCCCATTGACTTCCAGATTGGCCGGTTGGAAGCGGCCAGCATTCAGCGTCTTCCTGCAACCTTTAACAGGTCGTCTGTCCACCCTGTGGGTAGATGTCCAACGCTGCGCTTGCCGGTACGCAGCCTCCATTCTAACTTCATTCACGCTTCTCAATCACTTGCCTTCCAAATTCAGTTATCGCCAGTAGCCTTTACAAAGACGTTTATTTATCATAAGCATCTCCGTGCTTCGGAAGGCACGTTAAAAGTTGGTCCTAGCTAATAATCGCTTGATAATAGTCGTGAAGCCTAGTCAGAGGCCAAAAAGTGGCTGGATTACATCTGACATTAAGTTTAGCTAATCACTAGCTTAAAACATCCCTCCATCAATCTGCACTGGCAAGGCCCAAACCACCGTATAGTTTAGGTGACGCCTGTGCTCTGCAGTGGAACGTGTGGACAGACAACCTGGTAAAGGTTGCAGGAAGACGCTGGATGCAGGCTGCTTCCAACCGGCCAAACTGGAAGTCAATGGGGAGGCCTATGTTCAGCAGTGGACGTCCTATGGCTGAAATGATGATGATGATGATAGGCTTACCTACTTTAATTTTTTTATGGGTTTATTCCATTTATAGTCGCATAATCGCATTACATCATTTTTAGACCATTTGACATCATTTATTACTGAACTCGTTGTTCTATCGGCTATCGAATATTTAATTAACAGTGACACTGATTGTATATACATAGTTGCCAGATTAACTAAATAAAAGTTTTTTATTGATGTACATAATTAATTGTTTATTAGTGAATCGTTACACAACACCAAAATCTTAAAATCTGTCATAAATGTGAGTCAATTCAAAACTATTTTACATTCGTCCATTATTTTTAAATGTCAAATGGTAGGGGTTAAAGTAGTTTAACAAGTTATAAAAATTATAAAAAAACATGTCAGCTAAAATTAAACATAATGACTCAGATTTGTGAAGAATTAAATTTTTATACCTGAAGGCTGTTAACCAAAAAAATAGTTTTTATTTACACGTGTTGTCTGCAAGTGTTTCTAGCGTCGATGACAGACAACTCATTTGCCGCGTTGATGACCCTCTGTGCAATGTAATGCGGTGGGATTCCGTAGTGTTCGAAGGGGGTTTTGTACTCGTAGGTAGGCGTCGCCACTGTGCGCGCCGCTCGCCGGAGTATGGAGCAAATGTATGACATGTCAGTTGCTTTTTTTGCGGCTGCTCTGAAACTAAAATAAATATATTTTTATCACAAAATTCGTTCTGAAGACGACCTGGCAAAGGTTGCAGGAAGGCGTTGAAAGCAGGCCAGTTCCAACCGGCCAATCTGAAAGTCACTGGGAGAGGCCTATGTTCAGCAGTGGACGTCCTATGACTGAAATAATTCTTTTTCTTCTTCTTCAGCATATGTGTTTTTTCCACTGTTGGAAATATACCTCCTGTAGCTCTCTCCAGCTAGTACTAGTGCGGCGATTCTTGTCCAGGTTGGTCCTGCCGTCTGAAATGGCAGTAGGCAGGCCATGTATGCCGTAGAGATGACGAAAGATGGACCCACAAGGTCTTGTTCTAGAGACCCCGCACGAGGACGACGTATGGGTAGACCACCAGCCAAATGGTCGGACGATATTACAAAAATGATGATGATCAATTTAAAACTTATTCCGCGCATATTCCAAATAACCACATATAAAGTGTCCCATAAATCATGGGAAACCTTGTAACCACATATTGTATTTATAATGCACGGTGAACATCTTTTGTTCTATGACTTTTGCAAATTTGCGTGAAAATTTATTGACTTCCCATAAAAAAATACCAAACAGCCAATTGAATTTGTATCATCATTATCATCATGTTAACCTATTGCAGTCCTCTACTGATCGTAAGCCAAAGAGCACGATCTCCCGGTTTTTTCATCCAGCCACTGCCAGCCGTCTTCCTAAGGTCGTCCTTCCATCGAGCTGGTAGTCGTCCTACACTACGTTTACCAAGGTGCGGTCTCCATTCGAGAACCCGTTTACTGCACCTTTCATCGGTTCTGCAACAGATTTGGCTGACCCACTACCACTTTAGCTGCTACGTTTTTGGACTATGTCCATTACTTTGGTCTGCTGCCGGATTTTAAAGAGAGAGAGAGAAAGAGAAGTCGAATAATATAAAGCAGTCCTCCTGGCCATTTGTATACTGTGGTTACATAAATAAACCGGTCACATATTCTTGCCCGTTTACGTACTAAACCGGTCCAGTCTACAAAAAAACATAAACAAATATGCAGCCTCATTGCTTATCTATTTACGATATTGTCATTCTTGTTACTACTTCATGCAAATGGATCAAATCAGCGTTCGCTTTATTGAAGCCGGTGTAGTCGTAAGGGTCATCTGCGGATAACCACTCTAGCAAATAAAAAAAGAACAAAGGCAGCCAAGTGCGAGTCTGACTCACCTACTGAGGGTTCCGTACCAGTAGAGCTATTACGAAAATGTTTCGTTGGTTCGGATGTTTAAACCTACTAAATTGAAATTCGATCTACTTGTGTCAAACCTTTGACAATGAGCAATTGAAACGTGTATAGACATTATTACACGGCTTTTCAGTTGTATATATTTTGTCAAAGGTACACTAGTACCTATGTTGTATGTTAATTTGTATTTCACCTTACAATATTAAGTAATGTTTGCAACTTATGTGTATACCAAAAGTGTGTGGATATTATTACTGTATTACCATATTCTATGTTATAAATAAATAAAAGTTTTCTTTCATTTGTAAGTTTGGGACTGTCGGTCGAGTTAAGGAATCACAGTTGACTTATCTACTGCTCCAATGTAATGTACCATAATTATGATTACATACTATCTATTCAGGCAAGTGCAGCGTAGGACGTCCACCCACAAGGTGGACAGACGACATGGTAAAGGTTGCGGGAAGCCGCTGGATGCAGACCGCAACCGGCCAATCTGGAAATCACTGGGGTAAGCCTTTGTTCAGCAGTGGACGTCTTATAGCTGAAATAATGATGATGATAATGACTATCTACTCATACATATACTAAATGCATTTGGGTTAAAGTGAGCTTCACATACCACTACTACACATTTTGTTCGGGTTCTTTTTTACTAGAGTTGATTCTTTACTATAATCACGCCAATTTAGCAGCTTGTATTTTGGATTAGCTCGAATATTTATATATAACATAAGTCAAGTCATCATCATCATCATTTCAGCCATAGGGCGTCCACTGCTGAACATAGGCCTCCCTTATTGACTTCCAGATTGGCCGGTTGGAAGCAGCCTGCATCCAGCGTGTTCCTGCGACCCTTACCAGTCAAGTATGTTTTAAAAAATACCTAAGTATGTTTATCTAATGTCTTCTACCTGAAGGTTGCCTGGAAAAAATCACTTCTAGCGAAAGGACCGCCAAAATTTTACTATTCTAAATGTATTTTTATCTGTATTTGTATTGTGTAGTGTGCAATAGAGTATAACTATCATGGTACAGTCTCTGCTTAGTTTGAGGTTAGTAGATGTAGATGATTTTAATGTGATTGTCGGAAGACTTCATTCATTATTTAACCCCTTATCCCCAGCAAAACGAGACAATATACAGGATGTCCCGAAACTCAAGGACGATCTTGTAATATTATAGTGTATAGTATGGTGAACAATTGTAGTTCTTTAACTTTTGTTTTGCATATACATTTATCGACTTTCCTTATAAAACAGCCGATTAAATTTGTACAAAAAGAATGTAATGCATATTTTTAAAAGTCCTAGATCAAAATTTGTTTACTATGATTTATGGAATATGTGGTTACGAGGTTGTCCTTGAGTAACGTAACACCCTGTATAAATAAGACACTATACATATTATTGTTGTTAGTTTGAGTTTGAGTCAACCTTTTAGTACGGAACCCTGCAATTCTATAGCCTTTTATTGTGGCGTCTATGGGGCCAAGTTCTCTATTAACAATCACGAATGCATGAATGGAAAAACCCATGTCCAGTGCCTTAAATAATAATCCCAAACGCGTATGCACCGGTTTTAAAATTGTGTTCAGAATAGACTGGGATAATAATGCTACTAGCATAACTGCTATTAAGTAGATCAACCACTATTATTATTTAAAGATGTTTGTATTTTCCAAAAATGTTAATTCGGTTTAAGTATCTGCGTTTTATGTTGCATCCGTGCTATAAATAAATAATTTAAATATTATTTGGGTTTTTTGTTTTAGAAGGATTTGCAGCATTTTCTGGTCTGTTAGGTATATTTTTGCACTTCAACTAAGTATAAATTATGTAGCCTTGAATAATCTAACTAGTAATACTTAAATCTGACTCCAAACCCTTATTTTTGGTCAATTTATGTCATTTCTCCATACTCGAAAAAATCTGTTCCATGTTCCAAAATAAATATGAAATGTTAAAATAAAAATATGTGTTCCAATCTATACTAATAATAGGAGGTAAAGTTTGTTAGAAAGTAATCTCCGTAACTATTCATTAGATAAAAAAATATATTTAAACAATATTTCTGAACCTTCCGGACAGACAAAAAGTAAGCAAACTTTTTATACTTAAATAATACACATTTCCCGAAGGATGCGAGATAGGTGGCGCTAATTAACGTAGATGTCACTATTCAGTTGTCAAAATGTTAAATGTGAAAACAATAGTGTTATTTTTACTACCTCTATACAATGCGGGTTAAGTCGCGGACACAGGTTAGTTAATAATTATGAGACTGTAATTATTTATTAACGTGTAACTAAACAATATGATATAGCTAAAAGAATAAGCAAACTGAAGTGGCAGTGGGCTGGTCACATTTGCCGTAGAACCGATAACCGATGTAAGTGTTTTTGAGTAAAGATGCTTAGTCGCGGACTAAGCATTAAGCAAGCGCAGCGTGGGCCGCCCTCCGATAGGGTGGAGTGACGATATACGTCAGGCTGCTGGCAGTGGATGGAAAAGAATAGCCGAAGATCGGGCGCAGTGGCGTGTATTAGGAGAGGCCTATGTCCATTAGTGGACTGACGTGGGCTATCCATGATGATGATGATGTGAATTTCGGCTGGTCAGTAAACGACAGTTCTCGAATCCCTCAAAATGAAAGTTCCTGACATATGACATGACTTAGGCTCCTAACTTTACCAGAAAAATAACTGTATTTCCCAAACCTTTGCTATGTTGACGTAACAATGATTAATAACACCAACAAATAAACAAAGACACTTTCACATTTCTAACATTGTTTTGAAATAATAGCCCTATGAACGTAGTGTGAATGTTAAATAGAAATGGTGATGTGAGTATGATATACGATTGTACAATATCTTGTATGTACTCAAAAAGCCTTAGAGAAACTTAAGAGCAACAAGTGATCTTACGTCGCTTGCAATATTTTTCATTCAGGTAAAGATTTATAAATAAGCACTGTCAGTATTAGCTGCTAAAAAAACCGACTTAAAAAAAACTGCGTAAAAAATAATAAAAAATACGTATACTCTAAAAGTCTACAGTATCATCAGAATATTTTTTCGTGAAGAGACATATATTATTTATGCGTCTCAGCGCATAATGTCCTTTTCTCGAAATGTCCTTTCTCAAAATGTCCTTTTCTAGAAATGTCCTTTCTCAGAATGTCCTTTCTGTATCATGTCTTTAGCCAATCTATCAGTAATAAATGGTGTACATACTTAAGTAAAACACATTAATTTAAAAATACTGACTCATACATAACTCACATCATAATAAATATGAAATTCCCGAAAATAGGGTTTAATACTACCAACAAACCATATGTATAGAACACTCACTATGGAATTATCCTATTATATATTCTGTGACTCTGGGTACTTCTGACCCTCAACTCCCTTCTTACTCAGAAGGAGGGTGTTTCTGAAAGCCAATGCACCAAAGTTACAAAAAAGGCACATTGTAGAAGAACAGACTCTTATTATTAATAGGTGCATCTGATGATGTATCATTAGGTTCCCTTCCCTTTTTCCATAAAAGAAAAAAGGTTTTCTTATAAACCTAGAATACACAAAAGAACCTTTAGAAATACAGACTCAGAAGAGTCTGTAGGTGGATGGTCAGAAGCTCATCACCAAATATGATCTGTAATCTTTCAAGCTCGTATCACCGACATGTGGTCGCGTAACCATAAATATTTCCATTCTGTCTCGTTTCTAGGGCCTGACTTGTAAGAAAAAATACTTACACTGGGCACATCTGAAGATGTATAATGAGATCCCTCTTCCGCAGAAGAAGAAGGGCGTTTCTCACTGCCGCTGCTCCGATTGCAGAAGGGCATTCAGAGCACAGACTCTTATCCACCATGATCCCTGACATGCAGAGAAAGGTAGCAGCCACTTCGATCTCACCAGGGTGCAAGTTGTCGCACCACCAGGCGAAGTATGTTATAAATTCTTGAGGTACAACTGGTTGGGAAGGGAATTTCTGCAAAAAAAACAATGTTTAATGAAAATTTTGTAATACCCCCAACGGCACTTTATTCATATTTTAGAAGTATAAATTCCAATATCTGTGTATATGTAAAACCTTAGGCTGTATAAGTTTAACCTTCACATTCTGGTGTCATTATTTGTCAACTAAAAAATCGTAAGTAGTTTCTATACATGCACACGTGTTCTCAATGCACAGTACGTATGTGTTCCACAAAACTTGGAAAGTTCAGGCCATTCACCCCAGGCAACGTAAACACGCAGTAGGCAAAGGTTTCACCATCCCATAGCTATTGCTGATGGCATAAGAAAGATGTACATTCGCTTGTAAAAAAAATACTATTATGTCTTTTGTACAAAACATACAAAATGTATCAAAAACTATCTTTAGTAAGATAAAAGTGAACAGGTAAGCTGCATATTTCAGTGCGAAGCTACAGGTGCCTTTATACACAACAAAATAATTTTGAATAAACTATGGTTTAATTAAACTATAAAGCAAAATGAAAATGATGATGGATAAAGGTTTAATTCCCACCTCATGCAATCGATTTGTTCAAGTCTTTATATTATCTTAGATATCTTGTGTTAACTACCTATCGTTTAATTGCATTTTTAATTGAAGCGGGATTGTAGTATTGGACGAGTAAAAGGAGCCAAAAGTATTTACCAATCGCTCCAGAACAGCCTTCTCAGCAGCCAGAAGTCTTTCTATTGTGAATGCATTATTGGCGAACTTAACTAATCTGGTCGCCGGCAACCCAGACCCATGAAGTTTATGTGCGATCCAGTAGCAGGCTGCTGCTACCAGTTGCAGCTTATCAACTTGGACTTGCCCAGCGAATAGCACGGAATCCAAGTACCAAGCTGCAGTTTGGATGGTGGCTGGATTCCCATCAGGACCCTAAAGACAATATTTATTATTACGAAAAACTGGCTTCAGGGCAAGTGTAAGTTCCAGTTACTCCTTTAGGCAATATCATCATCATTATCATTAGCCACTTCATTCATTGGAAGTCCACTGGTAGACATAGGCCTCCCCCATTGAACTGGCTTCTCTCAACCTTGATAAGCCCACCAGGTGGGAGATGTTCCCTCGATACGTCTTCCGGTTCGTGATCAACATTCGAGAACCATTCTTCCCCAACGGTTAGGCAACAAACGTGCAGGTAAATCAGTGCTCTCGGACCTAGAGGTATTTGGTTTACCCAGAGATTATTAACAAATATACTGTGATATCAATGGTCACATGAAATGATTACCATGACATGTTTTTATATCGACTGGGAATTTAACGCCTGAAGAAAAATTCTGTAGCACTTTACTAGTTTTAGTATGACCATAATACTTAGAGACCCTTTATCACCTTCCTAAATAAATAAAATAGATTTAAATTATATACAATAAGTAAATAAGCAAAGGATGGCTTATACCTACTGCAGGGCACAGGCCTCACCTCAACCATGAGGTGGTTTAAGTCATACTCTACTATGCGGGCTTAGTGCAGATTGGTGGAGCGGTGTATTTATAAGGTCAGTGACTTAACCTTATATTACTGTCAGATGTTGTTAAGCCGCCCTAAGGCCTCTGAGTAGGCTTCACGACTAGTATCAAGCGATATTAGTCGGGACCAACTATTAATGTGCCTTCCAAAGCACAGAGGTGCTTGTGATAAATACCACTAAATATGTTGAAATGGTCACCCATCTAATCACAACCGCGGCGTATGTGGCTTAACGCTGGTGATCACTACCAAAGCGGAGGGGCTACAAGCACCTCCAATTTAATACAATCAATTTTGTACTTCGTTTCGTAACTATATGCTTTCTTTGTCAACACAATGATTCACTTTGAATGCGCAGGGTCCCGAGTTCTAATCCCAGTTTGGGACAATTCAGAAAACGAATATTTCTAAATTGCCTCGGCGGTGGTGGGAGATGCCTCTGGCTAAGTTTATTATCTAGTACCTTGTACTTAACACAAGGATATTAATTCCTTACTTTGAAGCTATGACAATTTTTGTCTTGTAAAAAGAATAATAATCTCATTTTTATTCTCTATTCTTAATCTATAATTAATCTGTATTCTCTACCTACATTAATCTTCATCAGCCAGTTGATGACGCAGGCCCTCATAATGCTGGATATCCTCGGTGCGGACAATTTTTTCTCCGCCTCCAGCAAATATGAGAACAAGTCCGTTGCATAGTCTCGACATAGCGAGACCATATAGGACTTTTTCACTGTTGAAAAAAAAAGCATAATTAATTTGAGTTTGTTTACCTACTGCTTAGCCTAAATTCAGCGTAACTTAAAGGTTATCTAGTAGATAATGCCTCATTGTTTAAACGACTTACAAGCATGTTTCAGTACGCATTACATAAATTTAAATTTAGAACAATTTTATACATATTGTTAATAAGGTTCATAATTACCTTTTTAAGCCAGATGGTATCTTCAGATGCAGCCAAACATCCGTGTTCATTGTTATGCATTTGTCATTAATTTCTAATTATCATTTGGTTGGTACTATGTGTGTATGTAGACAATTCACTCAAAAACTTATTGTAACCTATTTACTTATAATTTCCATTATTCCAAATTTAAATTATTTCATCTTTTAACTTACTTTAAGCACGGTAAACTCAAACTATCATCGTAAAAAAAAAAAAAAACTTCATATTTACAAAACATCACTTTACATGTATTTAATGACTACCTACGTATCTAATCGGATTCATTTTTGTATCTTGGCTCTTGGGCCGTATTCGTGTTCGTGTGTTCAATGATAGATCTCGACAAATAGTGCCTTTATTGAATGCGTCGGTTATATTTAAAGGGCCAGCTGATTTACGGGCCGTAGTTCCAAATAAATAATTGATATCTTACACAATAAAATGGAACTACATATTTGTTTGACCGATCTACCGAACTACCTTGGAATCATTACCAAACGTTTGGTACTTATGGATAATAAGCCTTTTTAACAAGACATCAGTTGCTCTTAAGTTATTTTAAGATAAGTAATTATCTATAAATATTAAAATGAATCCCTATTTCCCTTGGTCACGCCATAACTTCAGAACGACTTTACCGATTTCATCCATCTTTTTTTAAAGTTTTCTAATACAAAGAAGTTTCTTACGGAAAAAAAGAAAAATGCGCAGAAAATCCTTTAAGAATAAACTAAAGACCACACGTACAAAGTCGCGGGCAACAGCTATAAAAGGTAGTAAGCATTAAAAATGCATATTTCACATTAGTGGTTTTATTGTAATAAGGAGAAGCTGCTAACGACGTTGAGTAAGTAATTAATTCATTTTGAGGCTAACGACCCGACACCAAATTCTGATTTATATGCATTGTAGAATTTGTAGACAAAATAAGTTACAACTTAGAATAGAATAATGATACTTATTCTAGGAAACCTTTGCTTTAAAATATTTGTTTTTGAGGATAGTCAAAACTAAAATGTACTTAATCTAGTGTAAGATGTCTGTGTGACTATTTTTTTAGTATCAAGATGCATCCCACTAAAATTCGTTTCATTATTATCCGATCATGGTAGGTTCATTTTTACCAATAAAACCAAAAAGCAGGGAATCTAAAAAATTATACTTACAAAAATCTGGAGAACACAGCCTGTCTTGCAATGGCTCATTGAAATATAACCTTCGCTTGACTTTCTCATCGACTTTCTTCTGCTCTTTGCACACTGGAGACAGACCCTGCAACTCTCTGCTATGTGGCCGCTTTAGACTTCTTTTTATTTGCTTTACCCTACTCGGCTCCAATGAGGGCGACTTCACTGCCGGTGTCACCGCAGCTCTGGCCTCTCCGAGACAGTTCCTTTGCTTATTCTCAATGAAAAACCTGAATTCGTCTCTTTTGCTCACTTCCTCATCATCACTTATCAAAATAACCTGATCGTCATCATTACGATCATCTTTAAACACTTTGTATTCCCAATCCAATTCTTCTACTCTCTGTCTTAGTGTGACATGCTTTGGATCAAACATTTGATTTTGTGGTCTGTTTGTGACATTTTTCCGGCTCGGCCCAGGCAAGGCCAAAGCTTGTGTGTTCAAAGTTTTTAATGGATACCTCTCGTTGACTTCCCTGTGCATATTTCTTTTGTTACTCTCCACCAAATGTTTAGGCAATGCAGGCAATGGTTGGACAGGTAACGGAATTCTTGTGATCGCCTTCAATCTGTTAATGTTCTCTTTATCCGCTTCCATTTTACAAATACACTTATCAAGTTACAAGGAATTTTAATTGAAGTCACGACTCGTACGATCACGACCAGCGTGACCGTTGAATTAACTTGAATTTACAAAATTTTACTAAACTTTGAAGTCACCATTTAAGCTCTTTACTGGTAAAATGTGGGTACTTCTGGAAGTACCCACATTTTTAAAGGATATTAATTTGTAGCAATACAATTCTTGTGAAACGATCTGTTTCGTAAAGAGTTGTTGAGGCGTAAAATAAAAGAAAACTTGATAAAAATAAATAATTTAATCTTATACATTATTTAATCACATCTAAGTTTAAAAATAAATAAATTGCTAATTAACCTAACTTAACCTAAGCTGTGTACTTTTTCATTATCAAATGCATCTGGTTCATGTTTAGAGTTAATTGTGTAATAGTTTTATCGATTTCACAGCGAAATAGTAAACAAAAAGTTGTAACAGCTAAATCAAAGGCAATGGTGGGTTTTTGAACGTGTCGAAAAAAATGAGCATCGTAATAAGTTCGAAAATGGAATTTGAAATGTAAACAAACGAGTTTTGTTGGCGTTTGGCGCGTGAGAATTTGGTGTTTAAATTTCGAAAGGCGTGGGCTGCTGTGGGTCAGTGACCTTTCCGGCGACCACGACAAGATTGTCCAAACAGTCGACGATGTAGAATAGGAACGGGTGCTCGACATTGAAGCGACGCGCGGGCTTCGCAGGCCCCAGTGGCAGATTCTTGAGGGATTCTATTCCTTCGCCAGCTGCAAAAAAAAACATACTTAGTTATTATTTATGGAATTATAGTTAAAACAAAATACCTGCCCTATGTGACACAACGTCTCGACCTACGTGAAATTTGATATCGATACGGGTACCTTACTTGTAAATTATTTTCACTGGTTTATTACAAAATATTTTTTGAATATATCGTATCAATTAGTATCTATCTCTCTTTTACCTTTCTGCTGACGGAAGTTTAATATTATCATATCTAGGAATATCAAACTCCTAGCCGGTTTCTATAGCAAATGAACGGGCCTGTTACATTCTCTTTTCTTGCCGTTTCATTGCTTACTTACGACGAACCTACATTTGCTGAATTATTGTTTTAAAATAAAAAGGGTTTTCATACAAATGCTCAATGCCTACATAAAATGAAAGCCTATGAGAGCCGTAAGCCTATCTTTTTGAGGAAACTTAGGTAAAGTTACTGGTGGGTGGTTAACTATTGTGTAGGATAATGAAAACAGCGGTAAACTTGCCAATAGACTAAATCCACAAACTATGTAACATCAGCTTTAAATGCAAAAATCCCAGAGTTATTACAAATCGCTTCAAATCAGATAACGCACTTTTTGGTTCAGGAGATGCCTCTGGCAAAATTTACTGTCTGGTATCTCATAGAAAAAAGATTTCTATTCCTTACTTCGAGACCAGAAATTTAGATTCTATTAAACTAATTACAATTTTAAATGATTATTAGAATTTGGGTCAATTTTGTAACACAAAATAAAAAAATACAGGTCTTCAACTGATGAGATTCCTCGGTTTACGAAGTAAACCTCTAACACATGGACGGGTAGACAGTCAGCAGAATTGTGTCTAAAATTTCCGTTTACCCCTATAGGTACGGAACTCTAAACTGGTACATACCTAACAACTGTGAGGCAGAGGAGTCAGCGTTATCAACGCGCACAGCGACATGCTGCACTAGCTCTTGGACGAACAGCCCGTCAGCTGACGACACCTTGGACAGCTCAGCGTCGCGACTAAAGATGCTGCTTACTCCAAACTGAAAACAAGAAAGGTCTGGTTATAATTTCATCACAATATGTTTTGGGGAGATCGTGATGTGACACACGCAGTGTAGGGCGCTTTCAAAAAGATGAAGCAGTGATATATAAATAGCTTCTGGCAATAAATAGAAAAAGATAGGCGAAGATTAGGCTATGATTAGGACATACATACATATTGGGACGTGTAAAAGTGCTGTTAATGGCCCATTAAAATTTGCAAAAATAAATGATTTTGATTGTTTTTTATAAGACCTCTTCCAATGCACTCGGCACTTCTCATTGAGAGAGGCCTTTGTCCAGTGGTAGACTGACATTAATGAAGGTGATGATTATAATTATCTTAGTTTGCCGGGACTTCTTCATTTCAGAATTCGTCTGCTTTTTTGGCTATCGGTTCTGCGGCATACATGGTCTGCAGCCCATAGCCACTTCAATTTTCTGATCTTGTAAACTATGTCGATCACTTTCGTTCTCTCTAATTCAAATAAAATTTAATATTATCCTTTGCATGCCTCCTTTGCATCACCTGTTCAAGAGTCATAACAATAAGGACACAATGCCACAAACAAATTTTTTCCTAAGGCCAATTGATGAATGAATGATTAATGATGAGGATGTAGATGTATTCCTGTCTATAGTATACGTACTTTAGCCAAAGCCGCCACAGGCTTGGTTGTAGTTTCCACGTAGAAGCTCGGCAGTGAGACCAGTAGCTCCTCCTCTTGCAAGCTATCCTTGATGTCAGTGAGTGGTGTCGCAGGCAGGTCAGCCGTCAAGCGGGTCAGACCATCTCTCGAACGGGGCACTACCACAAGAAGAGCATATCGACCACCCTGGAATAAGACACAAAATATTTATTTAGTTAAATGAATTAAGAATAACGTTTTTTTTTCAGCAACACTATATACGATACAGTTTTATTTCAACCAATTTTAACAACACAGTTAAGTAATATCAAAATTACAGTATAGGTACTTTAACGACTTAATTATTAATGGCATTTAGAAATATATCTTACATCGTAAGGCAGATTTATGGCTTCACTGTCCAATCCAGGTAAGAAGCCAGTCTTGAAAATGCCCCTGGTTTTCATCATGGGCACCTGCTTCTTCTCGGTGTTGGACTTGTAGAACACGCCAGGTTCCACTATGTCGAAGGCCTGCTTCCAGGATCCGCGGAAGTACATGCCGTTGAAAATGATCATCAGGGAGTTCGATGGAGCTGTAAGCAGTTTGATTATAACTTAATACAGGGTTACATTGCAGGGTGCCAAATGTTTAGGAGTCGCTCAGAATTAGTAACTTAATCAAACTATGGAAAAAACAAAATCAATTTTTTCACATTTAATTATTCCTATCCGCTGTTAAAAATCGTTCGCGTGGATATTTAACTCATTCATAAAAAAAATACACCATATGTGCACTGTGTAAGGTCCTTGTAGGCTCGTCGCCGTACCTCTGCCTCTGATGAATGACCGCGCGGCTTTAGTAATCTCTCTATTGACTTTATTTTCGGATACTTTAAAGTAATTTTTTTTCGTAACATACGATTATTAAAAATAAAAATGATGAAGACGCTTCTTTATATTGTTCCATAGTTTTTTTTAAAATTTTGCACCTCTTTGCAATGTAATCCTGTATAAAGTCTATAAACATCCATATTTTTTTACTAAATTCCACCCTACAAAAGCGTTTCTCATGCAATACAATGTCTATGCGGATTATTGTGGATAAAGTCATTGATCACCGTCAGCTCTAATAGCGGTTAGAAAATAAAAGCTGAGAGTGAGGATGATCAAGGCTTGCATACTATTTGGACCTTTATCCAACAGTAAATAGATTTAGTATAATTTGACGAAAACCTAACCAAATCTTCTGTTAAGGTATTAAAATTTAAAAGATTATATCCTAGTTAAAATAACATTAAGTCTACTTACTCTTACTAGATTTCTTTCCAACACTGTTTACTGAGATACTTGATGTGATGTCATTTTTGTCTTCTAATACTTTCAGACTTCTTGCATGATTTCTAGCTTCAACAGCTACCATGGTTTCTTCTTCGTCTCCAGACTCTTCCTTCTTAGGGTAAGTCTTAACTAGCTTTATCTTCTCTTTAATATTCTTAGCTGGTTTGTAATCAACCTGCGATACATCGACTTTTTCAGGTGTATCTTCAACAGCAAACAAAATCAACTTTTCATCTGATTCTTTAGGCGGCATAAGTTCTGGGATATCATCATTCTTGTCATCTTCAGGCTTTCTTTCCGGCAAATCGACAACAAATTCACTGTTTTCATCTGTTTCCTCTGGCTTATTATAATGCTGTTCTGGATTATATTTTTCAACAGATCTGACTTCAGTCAAGTAGTAGTCTTCTAAAATCTTTTTATAGTCCTCATTTATGGTGTAGTTTTTATAAATATAGAAGAAGTTCTTTAACTCAGGGTGGTTGTATTTATAATCGTGAGTATTTTTCAGTCTCTCCATGATAAAGCGGTAGGTTTTCCTTGTTAAATTAGGATCTTGAGGCAAATGAAGGGCTGTTACTAGTTGTTCCCTTGTTTCGCCGGTAGCACCTTCGGCTAAGATGGCAAGTATAGCAGAGTAGCCTAAAGGCGAAAATGCGATATTCTTGTCATCATCGATGTATCCCTGAAAGTGAAATTTAAGTGTTAGTAATCTGTAGTCATATAGAAAGTGGACCAATGTAATGTAAGAAAGTTATTGGTGCTGAGCCAGATAGCAAATTTCACAAGAGTGGAAACTTTCTCTGTAGATTTACTTTAATATGTACATTGTAACGTTTTTATGAAACTCATCAGTGTATTAATTTAATTAATGGGTCAAATGATATCGCATGTACAGACAACGGCAAGTCAACCTACCCAAAAAGTTAAAGGTCATTGAATTTATTTTCAACTTTATGTCCAACATTTAGATATCAATATTATTGAGATAATTTGACGTTTTGTGTAAGGTTGACGTGCTCTTATCTGTACGTACCTACGATATTTTACGCAGAATTTTCACGATATTAATGTTAAGGTATGATTTCTTTGCGGAGTTATTGAACAAAGCATTTGATTTTTGTATATTATTGTTTGTTTTTTAATCAAATGTTTTCGTGTATATTTACTTGCTTATCCGTTTTTGGTTTTAATTTAGGATTTAGACAATCTGTTCCTATAATTCAGAATAACCTAACTACCTCTATGGACAAATGTAATTTGTTGTCATATTTTTTATTATACAATTTATAAGCTGTTTGTTATTCATTAATAAAAAATAGTACCTGGAAGATAGCGGTGGACAGCTCGTTGGTGGCGTCTCCAACGAAGCTCGTGTCCTTAGGTTGCTGTGAGCGCGCGCGCCGCACCCAGCGGCCGCTGCTCAGCCCCACCGCCAGACATAGCACTGGAAATTACAGAAAGACTTATGTTTAGATTTTGTAAATTCAAATTATGTATCATGTAAATTAAATTCAACAATTCTTACAATCATATGATCTTGCCCCAGACTAAGCAAAGCTTGTAAATGTGACTAGATTAATTATTTATTTTAGTCGTAGGACATCCACTTCTGAATATAGGCCTCTCCGAAAAGAGGAGCATAAAATTGCAAATACTAGCCACGCTTGTCGAGCGCAGTTTTTTGGAATATTACGCACGCAGACGTCTCGTGCTACAGGAATTAGTCTCCTCTTACGACACGTGGTTGTTGCGGTCCTGGGAGCAGTGTAATATTTACGGTCGTCCTCACACGGTACTGATTAACATTTTTAAATATCCAATACTTAGGTGCAAATGTTAGTGCTCATCACACAAACATTTGCTCAATGCAGGATTCGAACCCGCAACCGCCTGGCTTTGTAGTCCGGGAACGCTAACTACTAGATCGGACTGAACATTATGTTGATGACCTGTTTATTGCAAGTTAAAAGTTTTAACTATAAATAATTTCATAATGATAGCTACATTTTCTATGGCAAACCCATCCTATGCTAAACTAACAATTGGAGAAGAGACAGAATTTCCTGCTTGTTCCATACTACACCCAAATACTTTACAAAAATTTTAAAAGAAACTCTAATTATGATTGGATCTAATTGGTTCCTCGTTTATAAGCTGAGTTTTAACCGGGGATTCGTTGGTCACCTAACATCCATGAGATCCGTGTCTGCTCATGTCCCATGAGCATCGTTTTGTTTTTGACAATGGTTCTATTTATATGTCTAAAAAGTGTGTTTTATATTTTATAAACTATAATATAATTATAAATAAATATATGATAACATCACATACATTGCTGTGATCTTATGGTAAGTAACTAAAGCACTTGTGTTACAGAAATCAGAAACAACGACGGTACCACTACACCCAGATATGAGACATAATAGAAAAGTAAGTTTTCTACATTTACACCGTGAATCGAACCCATCCCGGGTTCGATTCACGGTGTAAATGTCTCTGAGAGATGGCAACGTCAAGTCCGGCATACTCGCCTCTCGGCTACGGAGGTCGTCATATGTCATGTTTACTCGTGGATATTTAGAAGTTACTAAAGGCAGCTTAGATGTTAGTATACCCTCCTAAATTAGATTACTACAGGTAAAATACAGTTTATGCTCGCAGTGTGATTCTTCTATAATGCAAATTTTAAACTCCTTTGTCAAAAGGCCAATTACTTTGGCACGTCGCGATGTCCTGAACAATTAATCGGCATTTATCGGAATAACTGTCCATTGATTACATCGGTTCCGTCGATCTGGGTCGTCGTAGCGGTATCGATGCATTCGTTTAACTGTACAGCACAGGATATTTGCTTTTATACAGCTGTTATAGCACTGCTAGTTGTCAAACCGGACAATCAGAATCAGTAATGTAGGTTAAATTCTTTTAATTGGTTCGCTTTCCATTGGCGCCGAAACAAGTTGGATATGTTAAAAATTAAAGCATAAAATAAATAAAAAAACGAAGTCTCTTAGCGGCTTTATTTGTGCTTCGAAATCTGTTCCTTTGCATTTAATAGGTGGACTTTCAATGATTGTATTTTGTCTGAGTCAATTTTCTTATAATCAGTTCAAGTCAGTAAGCTGCTGGACTCGACTATTCTTTGCTTGCCATCCACTGCCAGCATTTGCGTATTATCGCTTCACCTTCGCCTACTACGCTTACAATTATTTTCAATCGTTTTATTCTTATTTATTTATAGTTTTTACAATCACACTAATTATCTAGGCCTAACCTATGCAATGTTGTATAATGATTGTATTATGGCCACTAAAATAAACATGCTTTTATAAACATCACTAGCTGTTGCCCGCGACTTCGTCTGCGTGGTCTTTAGGGGTATGAAAAATAGATGTTGGCCGATTCTCAGACCTACTCAATATACTCACAAAATTTCATGAAAATCGGTCAAGCCGTTTCGGAGTAGTACGGGAACGACATTGTGACACGAGAATTTTATATATAAGATTAAATATATTCCCAAAACTAGCTAACATTGCAATTACTGTATGATACATTGAAAATCTTACATAAACTCAAATCAATTTTATCTGCCATTTCAAGAATATCTACATAATTTAGGCTTATTTACGAAAATCTTTATTATATAATCAACAATGTCTTCCTCATTTTAACCGGCTATGACGGAAATATTGCTATTCAAAGGCGGAAATTAAAGACTAACCAAACAGATTAACCTCACTGCTTTATGTTGACCATTATAATTAAACAGATCAAACAATTTGAAACCTTATTATCATGTTCTAAAAGGTTAGACCACTTTTTGTAGCACCCTGTATAAGTCCAGAGCTATCACGCGTTTACGGCGAATTACCGCCACTTTGTGCCTAATTGCCATCATTATCATGGAGTGCATTGAGATGCACATAGTAGCATAGACTAAAGTTACGTACTGATGGCTAGTTCCGATATTTTACTTTATTACAGTCTAAAAGTAGACGTTAATTTGCATATAAAAATAAAGTTTTGATAATATGACACCAGGCGGCGCCACCCTAATGTCATTCTTCTGATTGCGTAACGGAAATCTCATACTAACTACTCTGAATTTGATAGCCAAAACGTTATATCAAAAAGTAATAAACTCAAAAGCCAAATAATCTTTTAAATAAGCATAATTCAGGTCAGAATGTTAATGATTTCAATGATGTCATCTTTCACGAAATGGTCGTTGGAAAAAACAGAAAACGAACTATCTGAATTAGCTCAATTCTGGGTGTGTTTCTTTCCTGGCAAAATTAATTATCTGGTAACCATTTATGTTAATTTCTTACTCCAAGGCCATGAGAATTATTTTATTGTATGGTGCATATTTATTTATTATTTATCATTATCATAACTTCAGCCATAGGACGGCCACTGCTGAATAGGCCTCCCCCAGTGACTTCCAGATTGGCTGGTTGAAAGCAACCTGCATCTAGCGGCTGCCTGTAACCTTTACCAAGTAGTCTGTCCACCTTGTGGGTGGACGTCCGATGCTGCGCTTGCCGTTACGTGGCCTCCATTTTAGAACCTTTCTGCCCCATCAGCCGTCAGTTCTACGTGCTATGAGCACCGCCCACTACCACTTTAGCTTGCTTATCCTTTGGGCTATGTCAGCGACTTTTGTTTGTTTACGAATTTCCTCATTTCTGCTTTGATCTCACAAAGAAACACCGAGTATAGCCTTTTCCATAGTACGTTGTACAACCTTGAGCTTTCTTATACGGCCCATAGTGAGAGGCCACGTTTCAGTTATTAATATTATTTCCTAAAACATATTTTATAGTTTTCGAGGAATTAATAATTTTTACCAGCTCATGCCAAGACTCAAGCTAAATTGGGAATGGCAATACGTCTTGCAATAACTTTCTGACTATATGTCAAGTGTTGTGGATGAAGCCTTTTGCATTCCACATACATGTTCTCTGAAATTTTTAGGTTCGTTTGGCACCAAGTGAATACTTATTATTATTTATTACCCTTGGTGCAATAATCCGATTTTAAAAGGTTTACCGCTGTCATCAACCTCCAGAAGTGCACTACTGGACAAAGGTCTCCCCTATAGAACGCCACGGCGAGTGGCCTTTTGCCTTTTGTTATACTGGTATTTATTAGTCTGTGGCGGTACTGTACAGTTGAGAGCAACTTAAACAACTCCCGCTCTAGCGTGACTGCGCAATCAACCTTATTACTGATCTCATTAACGGTAACATTTACGTTATGGCAAGTTTATTGCTATTGCCCTTACGAGATTCTTTGAGAAGAACAATTGTTTGATCGTGGTTTGTTGTGTTTTTTATTTGCGATTTTATGTAGAAGAGACAATGCTGAAATGACATTCAAAAACTTCGTTAAGTATTTCGTTTTTAATATTATTTACCGTCGAAATGAAATGTGGCATGGGATATTGTGACTTATATGTCAATAAATCACAAGTTCTTAAGTACCTACTACGGTTAAGTAGTGTTAAATCATAACAGCTTCGACATAAACTCAATTTTAAGCATTGTTTCAGCTTTCGAGGGCTAGGCAGATGTTACGCGTTAGTTAAAGTAGGTTTGACCTTTTTATTTTCAAACGTCATCTCGCTGTTTTGTCTTATAAAACTGCAAATTAAAACAAAAACGTTTTAAAATGGCCATGGGCCTAACCGTTACCGCTAAAGAGTTGTTATTAAATCAAACTCTATCCTAAAAAAAACAAAAAAATCTTTTTTGGAAAACCAACTTCTGATATTTGTTAATGAAAAACTGCACTGGAAAAGTAATAAAAAAAAACAATTTTCCATTTGAAATACGCCTTTTTATATGTACTTCTTGACTTTTAAACAACATACCTAGCTCTTAAGTTAAAATTCAAATCTTTATTTACTTTAAGTTTAAATTAATACTGCTATAATATGTATTGGTTAGCCCTCTGTAATATATAACATAACATTTCATGTTTATTTCATGCAAGTGTCAAGCAAAAAAAAAACGAAATTTCCCTTTTCTGCAAAAATTCGGTAGAATAGCTCTAAAATTAAAAAAAAAACAAAGAATTCTTTGGTATCTTGTTATGATCCATATAACACCGTTGTAGTATAGTCGCGGTGCAGTAAAGTAAGGCACGCGCATGCTCGGTGAATGCACTGCGCTGACCCGGGCTATTGTGCCCAGGCGCATGTAGGGACAGCAAAAAAGAAATGCATCTGAATTTTGTAAAAACATGTAAGTTATTACTCGAAAGAGCTCCTCAAAAACAATTCACTTAAATTTCACAGGCACCATAGCATACGATCTTGGTAATGTTTTTATGTGAAAACTTAATTTCTGCAATCAAACTCACACTGTTGTTCCTGCAATATTAAACGAAAGAGTGAAATTTGGTATAGTATTAAACTATAAAGTGTATTGTAACCTAAATTTCTACTATATCTACTATAATATATTATATAGTACTTTAAGAATCTGTAAGACCGAAGAAGTTAAACGCAAACTTAGAAATAAAATAATAAATCAGCCATGTTAAAATCACGAACCGATTCAATAGATGGTAACGTGATATTTACTGCAAATATAATGTATTTAGCATGAGATAAAAACTAACTGTCGTCATCTCTGATCTCACTGCACTGTTGACCTTGCAAATGATATGTCTTCATTACATATTATTTTGGTACTATCCTGTTCTATCTACTATTTGTAATAGCTGTATTTTAGCAACAAAAATCCATCATCCCGTTTCTTGGCGGGAACTGAAGTACGTAGAAAGGTTTTCTCGCCATTTTTTATGTTAATGACAAAACAAGTGGTCAACATCCTTACCTACAATAATAACTTTTCTAACTTCTTAAGATCGTTTTCCCCCAGACTCACTGCAAGTAGTATAGGTCTACATAAGATTGCAAGCGATGACGCAATGCTGCTGGCAGCGGATATAAAAGAATAGGATTGGACTCAGTTACGTGCATTGGGAGATATAGTTCAGTGTTGAAGTGACGTATGCGATAAGTTCAAATAAAATGCATTTCCATATAAATAGGTTACATTTATAATACAGTTGTTGGAATCCCCTTTTAAGAAAAAAATATGCTTGTTCTAGCAGATCCCACTTTCTTATCTATCTATTTCAAGTGGATTGTCCTGACTATCATACTCAAAACGGCTACTCATGAGTCGTAGTAAAAAGACATAACGGCAGTCAATTTTCAATACTTATTTAAAATTAAAATAAAACCTTACAAATAGTCAATTCTTTTTAAATACTAATTCTATTCTGGCAATCTTATTTGTTGACCGTACCCAGCTCTCAAGCAATCTAGCGCATTCCGCCTGGGAAAGTAATATTGCTAGTACTCGCTAGAGTAAATAATCGCTACTAGTTGTAGAGTTATTGTTTGTGGACTAGACTACCATTCTCGTATTTACTTACTCGAACTTTGAAAGTATTATAATAAATTGTTGTACAAAATTGGTATCTATTATTCTATTCATGAGGTGCAATAAGCAGGTTTAGTAATATTTATACCTCATTTCTTTAACTTTTCAACATTTAGTTAAATTACTATATGCAACAATAAAGCATGTACTTTTGTTACTAATTAATATATTATTAATCGTTAAGTACCTACCTATGTAACAAAAGCTATTTTGATGTACAGTAAAGAGAGGGGTCTCTTGTAATACAGGTTCTTCAGACCCACACATTAGAAAAAAAAATTGTAGTTAATAATAAAGATATTTGATTATGATTTGATTTAGATAACAAGAATTTAAGATTTATAGAACTCCATAAGACATGCAATATTTAATGAAAATGTTTAAAGCACTTGAAACTTTGCTTACGGCAACAATTTTGTTTTTCTGAAACCGATTGTTCTTGCAATAATTCCGCCTAATATTACAATGAATGTAACTTTTGTTAGAATATTATTGTGTGAAAATTACACCACAGATAGATACTGATGAATTTAAATAGTAGGTAATAATATTTTTTAATAAATTCTCGTATTTATTGTAATCACTTCGTATAAATGTTACACTATAAAGATTATTTACCTATGTATTAATATTGTGATTACATTGTATACTTGCATTTAAATATGTGCCCGACAAACAAGTCATATTTGAATTTCAAATGTAATTCAGCGAATTTAGAGTAGGTACGTGTATCCATCCAGTTGGAAATAAAATGTTAAGCAATGTTGAAGCAACGGATGTCTCCTTCCTCCAATAGCTTTGTGCTGTTTTTAGTCGAGATGCAATTGAACCACAGAATAACTTACTAAAGATTAATGCCACGCTTTATTTGATTACTGAAAAAAACAAAATATTACTGACATCCATTAATATCTATCCAATTTAACTGTCCGGGTAATGCCTAAATAAACCGTCTAAATAAGGATCATCATCATCATCACCATTTCAGCCATAAGACGTCCACTGCGGAACAAAGGCCTCCCCTAATTACCATCAGGAGGGATTGCCAATACTTGAATAAAATAAGGATTGCCCATTAATAATTAGATTTTGCACCCGACTTTATTTGAGTGGACTGCTATGTTTGTTTAAATTACTATATATTTCATGTAATAAAAATAATAATAACTTTTAGCCAAAAGGTTATCTATGTGGAAGAGATCGCTTTTGGCGATAGGATCGCGATAGTTACATAATTGTGTATTATTTGTATTATATATCAAAATGTATATTAACTAATATGTTAGAAAATAACACATTGAAATTTCATTGGTGTTTGTGCTAAAAAAAGCACGAATACTAATATTTCTAGGGCCTAATTTGCAATCTTAGAAAAGATTTTAAGACTGTTAATACATGCATGACATAAACCAATCTTTTGTTTAGACGCTGAATGTTTCACAATTGCAAACAAAACCATTTTTCATTTATAAAATTATATCAATCCCGCCACCTCGATTCACAAAAGCTGACGACTGATGGGGCAGAAAAGTTCTGAAATGGAGGCCAAGTACCTTGCCGTTACGTGCGGCGTAGGGATTCCACCCACAAGGTGAACAAACGACCTGGTAAAGGTTGCAGGAAGCCGCTGGATGCAGGTCGCTTCCAACCGGCCAATCTGGAAGTCATTGGGGGAGGCCTATGTTGAGCACTGGACGTCTAATGGCTGAAAGGATGATGATGATTAGGATTCGCAACGTAACAGTACCCAGTAGTTGAAAAGGTATCATGTCACTCAAGTCTACCACAATATACATTTAAAGTTACATTTCAAGGTAGTTTTAAAAGTAAAATTTAAAAATAAGATCTATAGAACAATATTAAAATACTAATTTATCGTAATTAATTTCAGTTTTCGTATTTCTGAAGTAAAATATAATTTAAAAAATCCAAAAAATAAGGAAACGCGAGATTCATCAGAGATCACAGGCGTATACCGACGCCGTTTCCAACAAGAACCTCATGCAGTGCACATACGGTGCAATTTAATCGATTACTCGTAAATTTTGTACATATTCTATTTTTCAAATGCAGAATGGAAGAATTAAAAATGAAAAAAAAAAATGTTTGTGTTTTACGTAGATTGATTCGGTTACTGATTCTGAGTTCCCTGAAAAATTGGCACTACCGTAAAATTTGACCCTGTATAACTTATGCACATAATACTCGCGTTTTATATTTACAAATTATATGCGCCATCAAGTTAAAGCTTTTATAAAATCTTAACACACTTCCAAACATACATACAACAGAAGGAATTCCAATAGTAGTGCGTTATGTGCTTGGTAATTATGTTTATTTTATTGGACTTAAGGTCAGCAAGCGCACAAGTGGTTAAATACAACTTGTGTCAAGATCAATTGCAACTTCAAGATTTTCCTTAGATTGACTATTTATAGAGAACTGCTTCTGCCTGAGACTATGTCTGTGTAGACTTCAGAATCCAAACAAAGAGGTATGAATAATCATCTCATGGGAACACAAAATCGAGAATAAATCTTATGTGTTAAGCTAGTCAGTGGTTCTTAACCGGTGCTCTGCGGACCACTGGTGGTCCTTGTAAGTACCCAAAGTGGACAGCGAAGCCATCTTAAAATTATAAATAGAATTTTAAAGTATGCTTATATACGTCCCACTGCAGGGCACAGGCCTCACCTCAACTTTGAGGTGGTTTGGGCCATACTTCACCAAGCGGGCCCAGTGCCGGTGGAGGGTTGTTGCAAGTCCAGTGACTTAACGTTACTGTCAGATGTTATTAAGCCGCCCTAAGGCCTCTGACTAGGCTTCACGACTAGTATCAAGCTATATTAGCCGGGACCAACTTTTAACGTGCCTTCCGAAGCACTAAATATGGTTGGAATTTGCTTTGGTAATCACTACCAAAGTGCTGCCGCCACTTGACTAAGCTGCACTTCTTTATTCATTTACAATTATTTTATATTACCTCCGGACATTGATGGTCTATGGCTAAAGGTAAATTTTGCCAAATGGTTCTTCATTACCGGTTTAGGTTAAGTTCCACTGAGCTAGATCAATATGTATGTGTCAAATTTCAGCAAATTTCGTTCAACCGTTATCGCGTTATTGAATAGAAAATTTATACAAACTACCACATTATTATTTCCAATTTCTATGAGATATATTTAATGTTGGAAAAAACATACTTCATTAAGACCCATTAATTGCACAAAACTACTTCTTGATACGTTTGGAATTTATGGGTACTCAGCTTGCCAATAACCTTAGTAAAATATACAGTTTCTCATCTGAAAATAAACGCTTTTTTTATTCATGAACCTAATAAAACTAATTTAGTTTTCAAGTAATTAATAAACCTGTCTTTTACAACTCTATACACCAACGGTCTGGAAACGCAAACGGTTATAACAAAATCCTTATTTTCTTCATGAAAAAGTATATCTTTTCTTTATTATCACCAACTGACCCATCTGTAATTAATATCATCATTTCAGCCATAGGACGTCCACTGCTGAACATAGGACGCCTCCCCCAGTGACTTGCAGATTCCTCTCACTATGGGCCTCATAAGAAAGCTAAAGGTTGCACAGCATGCTATATTCGTAAACGAACAAAAGTAGTCCAACGGATTAGCAAGCTGAAATGGCCAATCTATTAAATAAACACAAATCCAATACGCAGCAATGATCCCGATTCTTATTCTTTCCGATTCACTAGAAGCTCTTTGCTGCGTTTGCCAAGTCTTAGTTTCCACTTAAGCAAGAACACACCATCAGTTAAGGTTTTACGCCAAATGATATCAAACTGCTGCCAATCCTTTAACCTTTTTTCAGCATTCTACCATCTTTTGTTTCGTTAAAATAAATTGAGGCCTCTCTGGAGAAAGTTTACTTGCATCAATGTTTAAGGTGATCTAACTTTGAAGCTTATTAGAACTTGTAATAAGTAAGAAGACAATATTATTTATAAGGCCACGAGTAGCATCACCGAACACATATTAAGAGATGAGCTCACACGTATAGGTATGTGTTAGATAACGGACGTAAATAGCCACAAATCAATTCAAATATTGTCATAGCATTTTGAGGTCAAGTGACACCTGAATTAGTCTAGAACCAACGATTTGCTATTTAAAATACTAAAATATTTGTTGGTATACATGATTTTTGTTTTCATACGGCCCAATCTTGCCTATGCCTGATTTATGCCAACCACAATTTAATGCACCAGAGGCATACAGGGTGTACAAAAGAATATAACACTTCTTAAAACCACAAGTTTGATCTAAAAGGGGTTATTCTGGTGCTCAAATACATAAATTTTTATTAAGGAACTAATATAAAAATCTTTAAAAAATACTCCTCTTAGCAAACAATGTCAGCAGTTTGGGAAAGTGTTTTTTTTTTGCAATTTCGATGTTGGTTCTCCAGTAAAAGTTGTTAAACAGGTTTTTTAGCCTTGTACAAGGAAGAAATCGAAATCGTGGAAATAAATAGATGTTCCAAACGTTAACATCGACGTTGCCCGAAAATACGATGAAAGCATTTAAAAAAATACAATTTCAAGCAGTTGCCAATTTACTCGTATGAGCTCAAGAAAATAAATCAACTTTGAATAATATCGATGTTTCAGTGACAGAAGTATTCAATTTGTAGAACAATGATTTCAAGTTCAGATTCTAAGAAAATGTTGTGCCAAAAACAAAAAACTCGATTTAGTTTTCACTCCTCGCTTTTATGTTGAGGTGAGGAGCTCAAGCCAACCAGTTAGCTGGCTGTGTTACAATAAGAAAAAGTTGCAAATTCCACATTAGAGGGCAAGGAATACGACGAACTAATGTCATAAGTACAGTCAGCAGTTATCAATCTAACACAAAAGAAAAAAAAAATTAAACCGATATTTGGTACTTCAACTTAAAGTTTGTTTTTTCAACTTCGCCTAACATAATAGCGAAAAACTGGCGCCTTCTCAGTTTTTAAACGTAATTTAACGTCATTTGGCTTATAGTGTCAACTACCCGTTTGTGAATTGGGTTGTTGATACCATTCATTAGAAACGGTGTCTTCAAAATATCACCTTATGCAAGACATTAATCATTCATTACACAGAAGTGACGTCACAACTATGTATTCCCTTATAAAATCTAGGATATTGCGTTTCGATAGCTCATAAAAAGTACCTAGGAACGTCAATTAATTGGTAGATTTATCATCCCTATTGCATCAGGGTTAAGTTTGGTTTGTTATAAATGTTTGTTTGTCACACGATTTAGTACTTTTTGTTTATTTTAGGAAAACTTTAATTACTTTCTAGCTTGTAAGTTGGTACATATTTCTAATCTATGTACCTACTCGTACCTTATTTATAACACTTTGTTTGCTGTAAAAAACTTTGCTGTATATTTTAGAAGATTTACTTGCTATTGACTGTACCAACCGTCTAGTCAAGTTTTAAACTCCTGCATTTTTGGAAGATTATTTGAATAACGAGTTATGACTTAAAAGTACGATACATTTTTACTATGGGACTAACTTAGAAATCGCGAACAGCTTTTCCGTTCTCTTCGAGATAGATGATACTTATTTTTTACCCGACTGATCCAGACCGAGGGTAATTATAAAATGTAATTGCTTACGATATTGTTGTCGCTTACATAAAAATAGTTACTACACACTTATATCAAATCCCCTTTTTGCGCCCTACCCAGTATCAGTTGTGAGCTCTATTCTCGAAATTGTTAAAAAATATCTTTCTACCTGAGACTCACTCACAAGGTGGATAGATGACCTGATAAAGGTTACAGAAATCCGCTAGATGCAGGTGGTTTCCAACCGGCCAATCTAGAAGTTATTGGGGAACGTCGATTTTTCTTTACGTGTATAAGGCATTGCTTTTTGCCAAATATCATGATTCATATCAACGGAAATTATTAATTACCGTATAGGTTTGGATTTAATTGTGGGTGACAAAATATGCGGCATAACCGGCCGTATCCTTTGATTGCTTCGACTTGAAAGTTTGATTTTTTCACAGCTTCAATAGATTGCAGACCTATTGTATTCGACATTGATTTTAACTTGATACCTCTACCTATTTCTGATAAAAAAAAACTCTTAACAGACAGACAGACAACGAAGTGATTAATTTTAATTTTTGAATAAAATTTACCTAAACATTTTCAAAAAAAGGAAACGTGAGGTGTGGGGTCATTCCAAAAGATCACAAGCGTACGATGCGGGGCCAACAAGGATTTTGCACGGTGAACATACGGTGCAATTAAATCGAGCGATCCTAAATATTCACGAATCCCTATCTTATAGCAGCAGTAAGCAAAAATTAAAAAAGAAAAAAATAGATTCAGTTACTGATTAACTTAACGACGACTTGGTTAACTTAACGAGGGATTGGGAGTCATTGGCGATAGATAGAGATCGATGGAAGAGTCTGGGGGAGACCTTTGCCCAGCAGTGGGATTGAAAAGGTTGATAAAAAATAAAAAAATAAAAGTTACTGATTCTGAGTCGCTCCTGAAAATTTTTTACTAGCTTGCATTATACCTGTCTAAGATAGATTAAAATTAATACATGAATAGATAATAAGACAATTAGAGGTTTAGATTTATCTGCTGCGGGTATTTTCACAAACATATAAGTGCCACATACCCGCTACGGACATGCACTTAAAATGCACTTAAGTGTTTTTTTCAATGGGGTTGCACCAGCCGGTTTCTATACTTATCTTTGTTTGCTGCGTTAAATTACGTAGAAGGAAGATTGAGACAGACTTACCACACTAAAATTTGAACAAAGAACGCGTCTGGCATCATGTTTCGAGCATTTGTAAATAAAGGCGCCGCGATGACTCATCAGTCGGCCGTCTTTGAGATCGTTGTATTTGTGATATAAGTGGATGATTGTTTAGATTTCGCAGTCAAACAATGGATATGTTCGTACTTACTTAATTTATAAACATTCTGAGGTGTTTGAAATATATAGTTTGCTAGAACTTTATTAGTGATAATGTCGTCGATCCTGACTTTGCGTGTTCATAATTTTGCTGTATTTTTTTTTTAAATAAATAAATCTGTTTATTTAAATTGGCCATAAAATAGAAGAAATATTGAAGAATCTAAACATATATGGTGTTATAAGTGCCACTATAGCAAAAACTCCGTAAATTTTAACTTTAATACCGCGGGGTGCACACTTCCGGTGTATGACAAATGCGGTGGCACGCGTTTGGCCGGCCAGCAAGGGAGGGGATGGCACGACGCGGCGCGGGAAGGGTGACTGTAGGGGTAACCGGGAATAGTCGACTATAGGGATAGTTTGACTAACTGTCAAATGTAGACCTTATTGACAGTGTTTCGTCAAATAAGCGCGAGAAGTGCAATGCCACGTGTCCAGTGACTAAGCGGAGAGATAAAACAGCTTTTCGCACCCAGTTGAATAATGCAACACTTTCAAAAAGGTACATTTTTGACAGTTCGTCAACCTATTCCAATAATCAACTATCCCCGGTCTCCCCTACCTACAAAAAGTGCAGATATAAAATTAATAGATCGACATAGGAAATAATTATGCACTACATGATATAATACTTTATTAGATAAGACAAAACTGACTATCAGTTTCGTATTAGTATAATCGATACGAACTATAAGACTGCAATTACCTAATAGATACTGTATTAGGTAAGTGCAGTGCTATAGTTAACTGAATTAGTATTACTCGTAGTATAATACATAATACGTAGTATAATAATAGGAGTACCTAATACTAATTTAGTTAACTATAACACTGCACTTACCTAGTACTTGTAGTAGTTAATTTAAACCATAGTTAAGTAATACAAGAATACAAGAATACGGTCTTCAATATTTTTTTTGTTCAAAGGTTTAAATGATGATGATGATTTGACGACCGTCTGGTGTAGTCGTTCGCGCTCTGGACTACAAAGCCAGCGGTTGCGGGTTCAAATCCCGCAAGAGCCAAATATTTTTAAATGATGACCACGAGCATTTGTACATAAGTCATGGATGTTTATAAAAAGTATTTAGGTATGTTTATCCGTTATAGTCGCCATAGTACAAGCTTTGCTTAGTTTGGGGGTAAATAATTGGTGTGATTGTGAAAACTATTTATTTATTTATTTTTAACAGTACCCTAAAGTACTTTTATCTAAGGTAGTAAACGCATTTCACATAGATATGTAATTTTCTACACTAGAATAACTGTTCTGTCAAAATGTTTTTGTACTTTAAGAAATCAAATAAAATAGAATAAATGAAATAGAATGATAGTTAGCCTTTGCACAGGGTATACAGAAGATCGACAATGATAACATATGATCACAATCCGGTGATTGTTGATCAAGCCATCAACAATAGCAAATACAAATATTTCACTAGGCAACCATAGCAATGAATTAAAATTTTACAGAATGAGCAATTACAAAATGATGATTTCTTAAAGAACCCTAAAATACGTATATTTGAATCCTAATGTTTCAAAATCCTGAAACTTTTAGAAACATTACATAAGCTATGTTTTTTATACCAATCTTCGTTTAGTATGCTGCCTAACACACATTGACCCAAAATGAATTTGGAATATTTTCTGTTCATGACAAAAATATAAAATAATGACTCATGGATCAGACTTGTAGAAAATAGTGTCCAAACATGCAACCTATCATGTCGCTAATGAATTAATTGATCTTCTCAAATTAGTCGCGGGTCCGTGAGAAAATCTGTGTTCGAAAGGTAGGTAATGTATAGATATTCAGAGTTTTAAAATAAATAAGTAACTTGACGACCTCTGTAGCCGAGAGGCGTCAACGCCGGACTTGGCTTCGCCATCTCTGAGGTCCCGGGTTCGACTCCCGGTCGAGTCAATGTAGGAAACTTTTCTATATTGTCTCGGGTCTGGGTGTTGTAGTACCGTCATTGTTTCTGTTGTCTATCATCAGCTGATCACATTTTGAAACTGCCTCACTAAAACTCTACTTACCCAATAACAAATGGCGCATCTTACAATGTTGCTGCTCTCAATCTGAAATTAAAATTGCATTCCATAAATTCCAAATTGCATTATAATCTCAGACAAATATGCAATGATCTTTTTACAGCTCGAGATTCTCAAAACGTTTAAGCGTTTACTGGTTGGTACGTTCTATAATAAGTTAAGCTGGGTTCACACGCTTACAATGCTGAATATTAATTGTGTAGTTTTGAAATTATGGTTATTTAAATTAGAATATTTGTTTTGTGTCAATAAAAAAATATATAGTATGATTAAATTATTCATGTTATAAAAGACAACTAACAGAGTATTAAAATCGCAGTCTTTTATTAGAATATTGTCATCACACAAATGGCTGAATACTGAAACAATTTTAATGATGTGATGTGAACAAAGAAACGACATAGGACCATATAAAGTTTATAAAAATTTAACGTAAAGTTGCTTTGACATAAAAATACAGAAAGCCTTTTAGTATCATAAAAAATAAGTAAGTAAAAATACTTTTTCGTCAAACTTAAATGAAACATTCATTTGAAAGACTCAACGAACAATGTCTTTAAATTGACGTAACCAAATATTCAAACGATATTCTTCTAGCTCGTACCAAGCTCTAAACGATTTTACTAACGTGTCCTTGTTATTCGGTAGTAGATGAAATGGAGAAAGCAATACGATCACCTCATTGATCCATTATACCTAGTTTCATTTTTTATAAGGTCAACTTAAAAAGAACTATTCCAATTGCTGGGTATTTTGAAGTTCTAAAAAGTTATAGTTCTTAAATGTCATAGTTTTAAAATAAGTTCAAAAATTAGTTCATAAAAAGTGTGGTTGGTAGTCAGACTTTATACATAAGTAAGTACGTAACGTACGTAACTTTATACGTAACTAATAATACAATAAGTAAGTATTTGTTTTACTTTATTGACTCCAAGTGCAAATGTTACATGATATAAAAAGTATCAGATATTTATTTTTAATTTATGAAAAAAAAGTATTCATGTGTTCTATGCTTAACTGTCAAGCAAACAAGGAGCGAACATCTCATTATCGAATTTTTATTTACGTAAACCGGCTCAAAGAAGGACACATATTATTTATATTATACTAAAGTATGCGACTTGGATCTTTTTTCGTTTTATAAAATATTTTATGTATAATTTAATTAATGATAATGTTTGTTACACGCTTAACGAAACGAGTTTCGCGTAGCTTAAATATTTTGTTAGTTGCTTAAGCATTGTTAAAAAGTAGTTAGAAATTAATTGCTTTTTAAACCTCGAATGCAAGCCAATATTGACACTTGAATCATATAGTCAGGTTTTTTTTAAATTTAAGAACTACTTAAGTCCTGCTAATAAGAAAACGCTATAAATTAGGGACGTATTTAGTCAACTAAAAATGTAATAACGTTTTCTTGGAATATATTTAGCATTTGTTTTAAATCTGTTTTTATCTATTTTAATGTCTTGGCGTACCGTACTTTATAAGTTTTATCTCGTAACTTATTTTCGTATGAAGTTTTTAACTTTTTGAAATAAAAAGAAACAAATACCATCCTCAACCATAAAGGTGAGGTCCGTTAAATGTCCACAACAAAGCAAGCATGACCTACTTTTCAATGTGAACGACCGGCTTAATACTTACACGTACTGGCCACTTGCAACACAGATTCACAATAATTAAAACTCAAACACTCGCAAACTTTTTTATGGGAAAAAAATTAAAACGTCAAAAAAACGCGGGAACGCGGCCGCGCGTGCGCTGTTCTCGGTCGAGAGTGACGTCGCGGAAGCGGGCTCAATGTTTATATCTAGACATTTAACAGTTATATTTGAAGGAACCGTGGTAGAAATAGAACTGCTTCGGTAAAAAATATTTTAAAAATAAGAAAAGGGATTGTTTAAAATATTTTCGATATATGTATATAATAGTAGAGAGAGTACTTAAACTTACGCAAAATTAATTAATATTCAGACATTGTAGAGACGTAAAGTTTCCGGCGCGTCTACGTTGTGCCAATAGGTATGAATGTCTTGCCAATATACTTATGTAGTCGTTAGTTGCAATTATACAGAACAATCTTTATACAATACTTATTTTAGATTAGATTTAAAAGATTTAAAGTATTTTTTTATAATATACACTAAGCCGTTTATACCTATCCTCCTTTTTTTTTGCAAAGTAAGATTAGATCATTAAATCACTTCTAAAAATATTTATTTTAATCTATTCGGTAAATTGTATCTGCCATTGTTCCTACTAAATCATTTTACAGGACCAATTTGGAACTGATATTATCAGTATTTTTAATATAAATCAACAGATGAATAAATCTTCATCGCCTTTTGTAGTTTTCAACATAAATTATGGTAATTTTATTTTTCACTGAACCAGGTAATTTAGCAAATTTTCAAGGCTCTGTCTATATTCATAGAAGGGGTCAATGTTATTTTAGTTTTGTTTACAATGCATTTCAAAGCTATTTTAAATATTTCTGTTTATCATACTGTCTACTGGTGTTAGAGAATGCTACATAACCGTAAGTTTACCTTTAGTACGATTATTCTGAAAATCTTTAAAAAAAAGTAAAATAAATAAGCTTTAAAAAATATAGCAAAATATTTTTCTACTCTCTCTATCTAAGAGATAGACTACGTCTTCGGTGACAACTTTAAGGCTATATTTTAAGAAAATAAAACTTCGCCTTTCAAAAGGCTTGTCTATTACTTAAGCCGAGTTTTTTTTTAGTAATCCAAGGTATGTTTTTTAAACCGATAAGAAACAATTTTTTTAAACCATTTTCAAACTGATATTCTCTATGCCGAGTCTAATAGTTCTTAACCCAGTAATTCGATCGCATCAAATGCAAATTTGCGGAAGAAATTGTGCGAAAAGCTTGACAGTAGTATGCGACACAGAACTTGCAGTAAAAACACAATACGTTAATACTCTAAGGGCCGATTCGACCAAACTCAAAGAAAAGAAAGACCAGAATAACTATTACTGGTATAATTTTACACCTTGAATTTACCTTTGGGGAACTTCGATTACGTTTTTCGACTTGAAATGCCACAACATTTTAATTTTGTAGGATAATAGAGTGTCAATACTAGATGTTGACAACATGTCAGTTTCGAGGTGACAGGAGTGGATTTGACAAGTGACAACTTTGACATTTTCTTATTCTCAGTTTAATTTATACACTGTCAAAATCGCCCGTTTTAATATTTTTCATAGATTAGTGGTTGGTAGAATAAAAAATCAGCTTACTCTAGATTAAGCAGTGGTATACTCTCAAGTTAAAACTTACACCAGCTTGGTCGAATCCGGTCTAAGTTGTGTCAGAACTTACAACAAAGGGAAGATAAATTATTAAGATAGTAAATTATTAGCTAATTCATTTTTGGTTTCGTATCTACCGCTCAAATGCAACATCATTTACCATATAAAATTTAATTTTAGCAATTACATGCTTGTTATATCTATGATAATATAACACTTGAATAAAATTGACAAATTTCGACGGGGGCTAGCCAACGTCCTCGGTAGCTTAGTTGGAAAAGCATGCGATGAGACGTGAGTTCGAGTTCCATCTGAGGCAGTCAATTTTTTTCAAGTGTTATATATTATTATTTACCATAGCCATAGTTTTTTTTATTTTATTTTATTGTTAAAATCCGGCCAAGTGCGTGTTGGGCTACGCACGCACAATGTATGGTTCCGTAGTTTCCTGTCACCTTAAGTATTTTCTACCTGTGTTACATAAGTAACAACTTCTTCTAAATAATTTTCTCCTCCAAGTATATTTTTTAAGTTAATTTGGTATTTTTAAAGTATACATAGCTGTCATAGTTTACCTTTTAACTTTGTTATATAGGTACTTTACATATCACGCTGACACCGGAGGGAGATAGGGCCAAGACGCATCGAACAAGCCTAACATGTCCATAGAAAAGAGTCTCACTTTTCAGTCAGTTCAGTCGAAGCTATTGTTTTTGTATGAGAATAAAGTTAAGATTGACTATGAATTTATCCTAATTTTAGGTACATTATCTATCACCTAAATATTTTTTGTTAAACAAAGGACTCCCTAAAAAAACTCTAATACAAACATGGTTAAAATTTGGAGATCTGTCAAAAATAACTAAGATTGGTCATATCGCAAAAGTCATTAAACTTTTCTATGGACATGTTGTTCGATGCGTCTTGGCCATATCTCCCTCCGGTGTCAGTGTGACGTGCCGATTTATGAAAATACGCCAGTTAATAAGAAAATGTTGCAAGCCGATACTGTAAGCCAACAACTAAAACTAAGATATGACCACAACCTTTTTTACTGGCCTACGCAAAATTCCCCCTTTTGTCGCAACGTCGACAACTCCGTTTCGTCCAGGGTAGACTTGGGTTACTCGTCCCTTCGGCCACGCCCCTCGTCCTGTATATTAATTATTATTAATTATTATTAATGTAGCAGAGAGAGAGAGGCTGGGGACACTTGACTCAAACAAAAAAAGGCATTTTAAAGCCTAATAGTGTTTACACACCCACAATATTTTTAAACGACAAAAAAAAATTATTTTAACTGTTGTCAAATTCAAAATCAATAAAGGATTATTATTAGGATTATTGGTAAGTTGATAAACTTTTTACTGTACCTATGCAGCGAGATCGCCTACTTCAATAGTTAGACGCAAAATTTATATATATATACGAGTATATATATATAAAAAGAGTAAGTAAAATATTTTTAGGTTCACCTACATCTACGCAACGCGGTAATTTTGAATTCACATCATGCGTCTCACGAACTCTAAAATGTTAAGTCAGCGTTAGGCCATTCTTCTTCTTCTTCTTGTGTCGATGGAAATTCTTAAAAAAAATTGATGGCCAGTATTCCGCCACATGAACCGCACTCTCAGTGCCGCATAACAGGTTTACACGTGTGCAGCAGTTCGAACACGCGGGACATGATAGAAGGAGGCCTATGGTTTGGAGAGGAGCACCACAGACACACTTGCCGTTCGAGCTGGAAATGTAGCCGAGAGGCGAATATGCCGTACTTGATGTCCCTGTCTCTGACGTACAGGGTTCGATTCCCGGTCGGTCAATGTAAAAAATAACTTTTCCATATTGCCGAGACAATATAATATAATAATAATATAATCTGGGTGTTGTGGTACCGTCGTTGTTTCTGATTACTGTAACACAAGTCCAATATTTATGTTGTCCAATATATTAAACATTATAATTAAGTAGGGCTACTTTATTACATTTTCCTTACAATGGCTGACCTGTGTTGAGCCGCCATGTTGAATTTTTATTGAAACGGCGATCGTAATATGTGTCGTCACCGGCACAGCGATTCAACATGGCGGCTGTCTTTCATATTTTTACCGTTGGTTTCGATATATCGCTATATCATATCGTGTTTTGGTGCTCATGCTAGGGGGGCAGATGACATGAGATAGGACCCTAAACTCGAAGAGTTCCACTACATCACAATTTATTTTGCCACTAGGTAGTATTATTATTCAACTCTGAAATTAATGTCCTTTGGGTACTTTTTAATTTACTGTTTTAAGTAGCTTATTTGGGTCCAGTTTTGTAGTTTACAAGCTAAAATGGAGCACTAAGATCTGGGGCACATTAATTTTGTTTTTATTGCATATGCGCGTATTTAACTCAACGGTCGCCATGGTCTCCATTCAATGTCAAACAGGGACGAACACAGGTAGTAGGTATGCAAGATACAGGGGTCGACTAATTCGTTTTTATTTACGCAGTTTTGTAAACGAGAATTAGGTAAAACTAGGCCTGTCCTCAAGTTATTAATAATTAAACTTTTTTTTAAATATTGTGGAGCTGATACTTTTGTTATTACTGACTTATCTACTTCTTTACAAAACAATGACAGTTTTTACTATATCTTGGAGGTGAACGTACTGCCCTATGGTCGACTCTCAAAGACATGCCCTGTTTATAAAAGATAACTGAAACTTTTATTTATAAACTAATACTGGATATAGAAACGTGGCCTCTCACTATGGGCCTCATAAGAAAGCTCAAGGTCGCTAAACGTGCTATGGAAAGGGCTATGCTCGGTGTTTCCTTGCGAGATTGAATCAGAAATGAGGAGATCCGTGGACGAACAAAAGTCGCTGACATAGCCCAACGGATTAGCAAGCTGAAGTGGCAGTGGGCGGGGCACATAACACGTAGAACTGACGGCCGATGGGGCAGAAAGGTTCTAGAATGGAGGCCGCGTACCGGCAAGCGCAGCGTAGGGTAGCAGGAAGACGCTGGATGCAGGCCGCTTCCAAGCGGCCAATCTGGAAGTCAATGGGGGAGGCCTGTGTTCAGCAGTGGACGTCCTATGGCTGAAATGATGATGATGATGATGATGATGACTGGGTTCAGTAATCAAATGAAATAATTATTATAACTATCATTCTTTAAATATAAGATGCCACCAGGTAATGGTGCTTACGTATTATCTCCCTATGTAAGCATGTATTTTAATATTCAAATAACTAGTTTTTCTTTTTAATTTGCAAGCAATTGTGCAGCATGGAATTTAAAATGAAGCATGCATGCAAGCAAACATGCATGCAGGAAGCAAGCATCCATGCAAGCAAGGCAAATATAATCTGCATGCATTTAAAAAAATCCTCTTCTCCGGTGCTGCGGGAAGTGAAGTGTTGAATTTAAAACTTAAATCAAGTTCTTGGGTCTGTCTCCACCGATCCCGGGATCAGATTGTTTTAGCCACGGATCACGGCGAGCTGTATCAACTGATACCGTGATCCGTTTCCTTCAAAAAATAAAAAATATAAATTATCCACTGATCGCGGTATCCGTGGATACAAGAAATAAAGAATATTGTTTTTCGAAACTGAGCATGATTTACGGAGAATAAAGTATGTTTTTATCAAAACTGTTTTTTTATCAAATATCTCAAAAGAAAAGAAGTTATACCTAAAAAAAACACTATAAATGTTTATCAAAAAATATATATTATTAACTATAAAATTTTTCAACTTACTCATATTAGTGTCAAAAATCACAAAAATCATAATCATAAACTAGTATTTTCTTTAAGAAGGTGATGGTGGATGTGGTATATAAATTTTCCGATACAGATGGATATCATACTTTTTTTTTCTGCGATTTCGATGTTGGTCCTATAGAAAAAGTTGTATTTGAGCACCAGAATCAGCCCCTAGGAGGTTGTTGATGTTTTACAAAATACCCTGTATATATCTTGATTAAGATAGTTTTTTAAGCTTCAATAAAATTCAGTAAATCAAATTATAATAAATGATTTTGATGAAAATGGTACCATTGCATCGAGCTGATGTGATGAAAGAAGCAAAACTCCGCAATAAAACAATGTGTATCTGTCGTAGCCAAATCGTAAAATTGACCAATTCATGATGTGACCGATCATTTCATAAAATGGTTGTATTTCATCATTGATATGGCCAACTAAAGCTGACCATATCGTTAAAACATCAACATTCAATGAAATGTCAATCCACGTTTGGCTATATCATTGAAATAAAAATATGTTTACAAGTTACGCGAATTGGTTTATTATTTATAATCTTGGTCGATAGATAAATTAAACATTTTAAATATAGTTATTATTTTTAAACAAAACTAATAAATAATAACACTTGAATAGCTAAATAACCTAACTAACCTCTCAAATTACGTTCCGATCTCCTTGATTTTTTGACGTTGCGCTCGTTTTTTGAGTTACTTATAAAAATCGCCTAGCTTGGTGTCGTAACGATATTTCACTGCACTTTCACCTTCAATTTACACATTATTATTCACTTTGAGAATGAACTATTGGTCCGCCGCCATTACTCATCACAAAAACAAAGCAACATTAGCGCCTCTACTGGTGGGTAATGTAACGATTTTACAATATGATCACTAATGTTTGACCATTTCATGAAGTATTCGTGCGTTTAGCTGTTTATATCGTCAAACGCTGAGTATTCATTGATCTGGTCAGACCACATCATTATGTAGGCAGCGTGTTCTGTTCTATATCATGAAATACCACCATTTTATGAAATGATCGGTCAGATCATGAAATGATCAATTTTACGATCTGGCCACGACATATCCAAGCCGTGTTTGGACTCTTTGGAATCGTCATGAGTTACACTTATGACGATCAATCAAACCTTTATTGTAAATTATATTTTTAAAAACACAAAAGATGGATTTAACGCCATCTAAATTTTTTACCCACAACTAACATTGTCGGATAAATATTTACAAAATCGAAACATAAACTGACTTAAAAGCTAAACCTAAAAAAGACCTTGTTTTGTATATTTTTAGTATACAGTTTAACATGAAAGCAATTTAGTGCTTAATTTTTAGACTTAATGCATGGTTAGACCCATGATAATGGAACAACACATTGTCTTGTTGCTACAAACCGCTGACCATTATACTGCATCTTTCTTATTGAACCAGTTCATAACAATGTTCCGAATAGGCAAAACTCATACTGTCAATCGATAACATACAGCCGTGCCAATACCCCACTTCCAAAGAAATATTATTCAGTCATAAATTACTAGAAGCCAGTTCCAGCACTTTTCTACCGACACCTAGAAAAGTGAAATGACTGGGGAACGTCTTATTGCAAACCAGTTCGAAGTAGCGGTTAACAATTATGCGTTTCCTGTTTTCTAAGAAACATTGATAAATTAAACACAGATAGACGTAAGATAAGTAAATCTAATAACAAGTAATTTACTTTCTACGATTCCTGTATTTAAATCAGAACGCCAAATCATGTCCCCATAGGTTTTCATGAGTTAATTTGCCATTTTTGATCAATTAAGCACTATTTATTAACTTTGCGTTAAACTGCGGTCTAAGATAAATAAATATAATACCAGATAAATATTATCAAAAATCCTGACTTATATCCCCTAAGTTTTCATGAATAAATTGCCATTTTTATGATGGTGCCAAATGGCAAAAATACAAGAAGGTGAACATTAGTAACAGTGTTGCAGTAAGGTTAGGTACGAAGACTGGTCTGAATGCGTATCATCATCATCATATCAGCCATAGGACGTCCACTGCTGAACAAAGGCGTCCTCCAATGACTTATCATCGGCAGGCGGGTTGGCGAGCGCAGTTTTTTATAAGATTTCGCATGAAGACGCTGCTGCCCGTCTCGTATAGGTAGACCTTTTAGTAATCCAATTACTCGTCACTAATCATTTATAAGTTAGACCACCTCCGTAGCCGAGAGGCGAGCATACCGGACTTAGTGTCGCTATCTCTGAGGTCTCGGGTTCGATTTCCGGTCAGTCAATGTAGTTAAATAACTTTTCTATATTGTCTCGGGTCTGGGTCGTTGTTTCTGATTTCTGTAACACAAGTGCTTAAGCTACTTATCATAGGATCAGAGCAATGTATGTGATGTTGTCGAATATTTATTTATTTATTTATAACAGTTTTCTCGATTGCATCTCAAGATAACATGATATTAATATCAAAAGAAAAAAAGTAGCAAAAGAGTGAGAGAGTAGCATAGAGAATGATGATTTTGGTCACACTGGATTGTTTCCCTTTACTATCCCAGTGGAAAAGCAATTCTTTTGCATAGCAGACTTTATTGTGAATATTCCCAGATCTCTTGATCACAACACAAATGGGTCCCGATTTAGAACACTGCACACGAATTCAGTTCCTAGATTAATGTTCTTATTCAATACAAGTAAAAATAGAAGAATAAAGAAACTTTGAATAAATTAACTTCACCTACAAATTTTATTGAGTCGTATTTTCGCCGCTTGGCATTTTCCTCTGACTTTGCTGCAGCCCCTGCTTTTACAGCTGATTCCCTGAGGAGATAAAGAGTGTCTTTAAGTGCGACCCCTCTTCCAGGGAATGAGCGTCACCACCATCAGGTCGCCTGCCATCATCACGAACCGCTTTGTATTAGCAGAAGACCCAAAAAAAGCTAGAATGCTAATTAGAACATAACTTAATACAGTAAATATTGAGATAATCAGTTTGTTGTCCCCCCTGAAAAAAATGGTATGAGGCACTTACGCGGTATTTACAAGTCCTATTTCCGCGGTATTGCACTATCCCCGACGATATGCTATTTAAAAAAAATCGTAACTCGAAAACTACGAAAAATCGTAGAACATATACGAGTAGATAGGGGTGATTCAGATACCTCTCAACACGAGGCACCTTAAAAAAATTGGACGTCACTTTTCTGGCCAACTTGTATAACAAATGAAGTCTTAGAACACGCAATCCGCTTTGCCTTCTAATGTCTGTACCATATCGTCGAGACACCAGACGTTTTATTTGGAAATAAAATTTGAAATGACAGAATGCATGCCAAAACTAATCACGTTTTACTATAGCGACCTACGATAGCGACTAGATTAAGATATCTTAAATACATTTATTTAAACAGCCATGACTTAGGTACAAATACTCGTGCCCATCGCACAAACATTTGCCCCTTGCGGTACTCAATTTGCAACCGCAGGCTTTGTAGGTAGTCCGGAGCGAGAGCCACTCGAAGACGGTCGAAGCGTGCTGCATCTACGTGCATGATGTACTGAAAAACCTGTCAATTTATGTCGAAATACTTACATAATATTTTTATGATACGTTAATAGGTACAGTCTTTTGTAATTTATGCCTTATTATTCAAATGTTTGTGTCCTAAGTGAAATTAAAACATCTGTGACCTAAAAAGCAATATGTATGTGGGCAGAAACAATAGTTTTAATTACGACATTACTAGGCCCAATAACTTAGAAGTTGCTTTCAAATGCAACAATAATATGGAAAAACCATTGATTTAAAAAGTAAAGATACGGCTGACATAACAATTCACATTACACTTTCGCCATACATGACACACTAACGCCATCTATTAGACTATAATGTCAACTGTTAAACCGCATCACAGATGTAACCTTGTCAGAGCGGCTTATAATTATAGAGGAACTCAGTAAAAAAACTTTTCTTATTTTATATTTTATAATATTTAAAGAGTTATCATAGTAAATATGTATAACTTTTTGCTTACTTAAATAAAAATACGACACCATGTTTCATTTCGCCAAGGATCAGTAGAAAATCTACAGTTAAAAAGTAGTTATTTCTTTGTACTTTACACTTACTACGTTAAAACATACGTTAGTTTTTTTTCCTTAAATATTAGAAAAAACGAAACTTCAGATATTTTATCATCATAAAACAACGTTTGTATGACATCACCTATAACCATGGTAGTGCTCACAGTGTAGAACTAATGCACGCCGCTACAAAGTTATATCGGACATTCGCACGGTAAATATGGCGTCGCTTCGTATAATTGACAAGGACGATAAAAAATATTCAAGTAATGTAAATAATTATCAAATTTACGATTTACCGGTGAAATGTAATATACGAATTATTTTTGGTGAACTTTCTGCCGTAATTGACACAATTCTTAAAAGAACATCCAGGCATATTATTTTTTCTTAGGACACCGGCTCCCGATGACAGCTGACCACTGACTACGTCACTTCGGCCCTAGGTAGGGTCAGAGTAGGGCCCGGTTATAGGCAACAGCCTAAAGTGCGGTCCGCCCTGTCCTTACGAAGTAATATATAAGTCAATGGGAAAAACTTAAAAATAAGTAGATAACTTATACGATTTGGTTCAATTTCGGAGTTAGATAGGTGGCATTTTTAAACAGGAATGTAGTTTTAATTACACACTCATTAACGAATAAAATTATTAGAAATGAAAAAATGATGTGATTCATATTTATCTATGTAAGTATTTATAAAATGAATTGACGTTTGTCAGTCTGACAAAAACTCAAGAACAGCTGGATTTGGCTTATTTTGGTTTAAAAGATGAGAAAATATAAAGAAAGAACCTTTATTGGTGATAGGTGATACGAAGTTCGCCGTTTCAGCTAGTTTTTAATAGTAATTAAAAAGGAAATTTGAGAATGTTATTAAAACAATAAATAGTTGTAGGTATTTTTTTATTTGTAACATATTTTCCCTTTCAGATAACAATGTCATACATTTGCTGATGAATCGTACTTACACAAACACAGATCCTCTAATATTAACTGATAAAATATGACAACCACCTGAGTATTAGAGTATTATTACTATAAGTACTGTATTCTATACTATACAGGGTGACTGTTATCAGACCGGCACATTAATATTATTATCAGCCCAATTTGTTTTCTTCTCTAAATAAAAGTAAAGTAAGTAAGTATTCCTTTGACAGATTTTGTTAAATGTTTTTTACCAAGATTTTTTGAATAAAAAACTGCGTTTGCATCCAACCACTCCTGTGCCTGTATTTAAAAAAATTACTGTTATATATCTTTTCGCTACAAAAATTTCATTTAATCCAAACCAACCTATTTACTCGTATTAATATATAAGTTCCAAACAACAGACAATAGTCAGTCAAATAAAAAGATGTCACATTTGAATTTTTATTTCTATATTTAAATCAAGGCTTATTAAGTAACATAGACTATAAATACAATTAATTTCGTATGTATTGTGAAATATACAAAGTTTCTGCACACATTGATGCTATTGCTAAGCATTTTTGTATGTAGTGAAAGCTAAACTTGTTAAGTACCTAAATATACCAGTGATATTAAAAATCACCAATCACCACTACCTAACCTCTAAACCATTCATTCGATTGGAATGAAAGGTAAGTTGTTGTGCGCACGCCGGAGAAGTTTTCCGATTAAGGTCCACGCGAACGAAATCGTAGGCATCAGGTAGTGAATTTTGAAAATCTTTCCTATTTTACTATGTATGAAACAGAATATAAAAAACGAAGACAATTAAATGCGAGCAAATGATTTCTTAGCCGTATTAGCAACAGTGGCATTCTTCGGCGGTGCGACTGGTGCTGGAGGAGGTGCTGTAACAAAACAAACAAATGCAAAATTTTAAAAAAACTAGTCTAGTCCGCAAAATTAATATAAGTGAGAGAAATTAGGAAACTTTGCTGGGAATGTATAATTTTGTGTAGGTAAAGTAGTACTGCTGACGACGGATACTTAAGAGTATCGACATTAACTTAATCACTAGTCTTTTCTGTTATAGAGAGCCTTTAATCATAGACAAAATTGATAACGATTTTAAGAGAACCTTATTTATGAGTCCTAGTAAATTTTATAAAAGGGCGACGACATACCACACCATTGTAATAATATATCTGATACATTATATTTGACTCTTCGCACTCCAGACTATATAATTATGTTAATTTTATAAAAAAATGAAAACCGACTTCAAAAAACTGAAATGCTAAAAATAATCTAACCTAATCAGTTACTTTTGGAGTCGGTGCAAACGAAAACATAGAATCTCTCATAGACTGGCGCCGACTCCAAAAGTAACTGATTAGGTACTTAAGTGTTAGGATTATGTTTAGCATTTCAGTGTTTTGAAGTCGGTTTTATTTTTCTTAATAAAATTTACATCCTAATCTAACTGCTGAACACCGATTTCATCCCCTATTTTCCTACCCTTAGGGGTGATTTTTATTTTTCAAACTTTTATCATAGCATCTTTGAAGTATAAGCTATTCAATAAAACAAAAATCATCAAAATCGGCTCATATTTGTCGAAGATAGGTAACAAGAACCACAACCAAAATATTATCTGGGTATATATTTGTTGATTTTCTCAAAAAGTTCTAAATCAATTTCGATAAAATTTATATGGGACCACCTCTGAAGTATGTCTGCTGCTAATCTACCAAACAAAAAAAGAATCATTAAAATCGATTCATAATTGGTGGAGTAATCGCGTAACAAACATACAAAAAAAAAAAAAAAAAAAACATACAGTCGAATTGAGAACCTCCTCCTTTTTTGAAGTCGGTTGAAAATCAGTTAGTGTGGTACGGAGTTCATGCAATGTTTGATGATTTTCAGATTCCATCATTAGAATTTAACCAAATTTATATGGGACTATTCCGAAAGTACCTATTAACTTTCAAACAAAAAATAATTATCGAAATCGGTCAACGTAGTAACGAATGATCGCTGAACATACATAAAAATAAAGATTCCGACGAATTGAGAACCTCCTCCTTTTTTGAATTCGGTTAAAAATCGGTTCGAATCCCACAAAGGGCAAATGTTTGTTAAAGAGCACGAGCTATCGTTTCGCAATCTTAGTGACGGATTTTTATAAATGTATATATTTAGTATGTCTAGTCACCATAGACCATAGGACAAACTTTTCCTAATTTAGGACTAGATAATTGGTGTGATTAATAGAAGAATATTTATTTAATTGTGTATTCTTACCTTTGGCAGTAGTCTGCTCCACATACAGCGTTGGCTCTTCAATCCTTCCCTCGAACAGAGACAGGCCCAGTTTGTTGTCTCTGATGAAGAACACGAAAGGTCTGTCCACTTTTAGTTGGACTCCATTCTCAATCAACGGTATGACCTGTGAAAATGCAACGAGAGCTTCAGGTCTTGGAGGTTTACTAAGTTACTTAACAATGATTTGCTTTGAATGTACTACATCATTTGATAAACCCTTAAGCTATTTGTTTGTTAAACTGCACTATCTGCACCGCGAGGTTTCCGAAGACGATGTCGAGGACAGAGCGAAGTGGAGAAGAAAGACACGGAAGACTGACCCCACCACCGTATGGGATATATAGCTAGGAAGGGAGAGAGAGCGAAACTACACTATTTTGAATGTGTAAGGCTCTCCAAAGCCAAAGCCGGTTTGATCTCGGTCAGGTCGATGTAGAAAACTAACTTTTCTATATTGTCTCTGGTCTGGATGTTGTGGTACCATCATTGTTTCTGATTTCTAAAACACAAGTGCTTTAGCTCTGTCAACCTTGGGATCAGAGCAATGTATGTGATATTGTACATTTAACTAAAACTCAAAGCCCCTAATGTTCAGGCTTCTGCATTCAGATTACATGCACCCAGTTGAAGAACTTTAAATTGTCTGTTCGAGAGAACTGGGAACTATTGTCAATATGCGACCACCCCAGACCCGGTTGGCGTAGTGGCGCTATGAAACAAAACATAAAGGGTCCAAGATTTGATTCTCGGTTTGAGTCAATTCAGGACACGAATTTTTCAAAGGCTTTGGGTCTGGGCATGCTGGGAGAAGCTCGTGCCAGAATTCATTATTAAGTACCTCATAACATAAGGATCATAATTCCTTACTTTAAGAACATGACAATTGGTGTGACTGGTTTTCAAAATAAGAACCCGTTGGCTCCAACAATCATTTTTTTCTTCTTTGACCAGACCTGCGACTTTGACCAGTCCAACTGTCAGTGTCTCTGTGATTGTATAATAGTTAGTAGTTAGTAGGTACCCACCATAGCTGCAGACACAGCAGCAGCGACTGTTCCCACCTCGTCAACGGTCATGTGGACCTTGTGGTAAAGGCTGTTCAGTTGAGGGGAGTCACCCTCAAAGATGCCTGACAGATTCGAGGACGAGGAGAACAGAGTCGTGATACGCATCTGTAAAATATATAAATTAAGAACTTAACATGCAATTGCTTGCCGCTTTGTTGCACTCCGGCTTCTTCTTTATAGGTGTGTTGACAGCTAAGGCGCTGTACAGACGTAGCAACTTTACAAGTTTCCGTCAACAGTTTTTTGTTACAGCAACAAAAAATTACCAAACTCATAGTTGCTTATTTGTTAACAAAACTTGGAGGCCAAGATTGCTGTTAGGTCTGCGTCTAAACAACGGGGATGTCTAGTTTTTCCGGACCAACCAAAATCTACAGCTACACTGATCATACCTACACTAACGGAACACATATGTTCTTAGCTATTTTATCAAAAAATGTGTTGGACAAGACAGTTTTTTCAAATTAATTTTCGAGTGATACCTACTCTTTCATAATACATATTATATAAAATCACGAGTATCAAAATGATGTGAATAAATAAAAATAAACAGCACCAAATTCAATGTTAGCATTCCTACAGGTGCCGATTACTAGTTGACACCAAAACCATGTTTGACAAGAAACCAGAGATTATTAATTAAATACATATTTAATCACAATTATGAGTTTAACTCTAATATTCATATGATTCAAATCATAACAGCTCAACTACTGGACCGGTTAAAATAAAATAAACCTGTTTATAAAACTGATTCATAACGAACATTTAATTTGTAGAATGACGTAGGTTCGGTACCAACTATGCCAAGAAGTTGAAAGATATAAATTTTATCAATAAAAAACTATCATTTTATGTGGTGTTTCTGTCAATCATAGATCTTAGCCCATACACTATTTTCTCCGATTTGATAGATTTCGTAGTAAATATTGGACGGTTCAAAACTCCGGCACAATATTACTCACGCTTTGCAAAGGTCCAACCATATTCTCAGCGTAGTCAATAGTAAACTTGGGCATCATCAGTGTGACATCAGTTGGCTCAAGCAAGGCAACCACTTGGTCCAGACTCATATAAGGAAGGTCCCTGATCAGGAGCGGACACCCATCACGGTCTAGAGGCACCATGAGGATCATAGAGTAACGGCCTCCCTGGAATAGATTGAGAATAACTTTTTTAAATTATATCATCCACGTAAAGTTTGTCTGCATTTGATAGTACCCATCAAGGGTAGTAAAGATATTTGCAATATAAGTATCGTGTTTATAAAACTATGAAGCAAATGCAAAACTGGTTTTATATTCATTTTGGATTTTATATTTACAGCAAGAAATCATTTTGATCTTACATGAGGAAAACCTTGAGAATTTAAGAATTTGCAACTTTACCACAATTTATTTTAAGAAACACAAACTACCTACATATTTTTCAAAAACAACACTAATGAGTATAAAAATATCTTTTATGGATCGACAAAATTATTACTACGATAGCTTATAAATTGGAACTACCACAATCACTGGAAAACCTGTTCTTTGTGAGCTCAAAAATAACGATTGTATTAAAAAAAATAAAAACCAGGTTTGTTGAATTTAGGCTTTATATAGGATGGTCAAGCGTACCCAGTCTAAAAACGAGATTTGTCTTGTCTTACGCTAGTTTTAGTAGTGTGATAAGATAAATATATTATTTATTTACCCATATGAAAGCAAGAAACCTTCGAGTCTAATGACTCGATGGCAACATCTGCAATCTGATAGTTTTAATAGCAGGGATAATAAAAGTTAGTTCGATACGCACTACAACGATCTCTCATACCTGAAGACGTATTTACTAATTCTAAACCCATCTCTTATTTGCACCAAATTTTGCCAAGATACAAATCAAACTCACCCCAGCTAATGATAATCAATAGATGAACGTACCTCATAGGGCAACTCGAGCGCATGAGCCCTCAGCTCCTCCACATAAGCATAGTTCAACTGCGCGCGCAGATCCATCATGGCAACGTTCTTGCAAACACCATGGACGTGGAAGCAAGCGCCCTTAGTCAGCTTAGGGTCAAAAGAATGCTGCCAAGAGCCTTTGAAGTAGAGAGCGTTGGTAAGCAGGATCTCCGTTGAGGGGTTAATGTTTACTGAAAGTTGAATTAAAATTTTCTTAATCAACGTTTTATAAACCTGAACAAAATATGGTACTCTCGATACGAAGTCTTTAATGACGTTCTTCTGAATTTTAGTGATTATTAACTACTTAAGTAAGTACGTAAACTTTGTCATAATTTGTAAACGTATTACGGTTTTACCTAGGGGTAAGACGATGGCAGTTGAGACATGAATATAAAGAAATCATTGTTATTTAGACAAGGTAGGATAGTGAACCGCGTTCTATGCTATTAGTTTTATTCCCTCTTCCAGTAGAAAGGTGGTTCACATGGGTTCTTTACAGCAAGTTAAAATCTACTTACCGGGTTCAACGATATCATTGATTAGCCCATGAGTCTTGGTTGAAACCCATTTGTTAATAAAGTAAACGTCAGCATCAAGATCCGTGAAGTTCATTTTGTACACTTCAGTCAAGTACACGTATTGCATTATCTGCTCATATTCCTTTCTTAATTTTAACTTTTTTGATACGAAAACTGAATTGGCGTTTTGTAGGACGACACCGGTTGAGTTTGCCTGTAAAAAAAAGTAACTACCACTGTCTTGAAATGTTTTAAAGTACAGAATAAAATAGATTGTCTTAAAATGTAAAAACATAAATTCAAAAGAAGCATAAACTTACAGCATGGTTCCTTGATAAACCTAAAAATGTATTAACTAACTATTCAAAGACGCAATAAATAATAATACCTAATGGCAGAATATATTATGTTGATATTGAAACCTTAGATCCCATATTACTATGTTCTTTTAAATAAATCATTTATCATTATCAATTCAGCGTTTTGACAAACCTGGCGATCCTGGTTTGATAGAGATGAGCGTAAGTATGGTTTATTAAAGACTATAGTGTAAATATTAACAGTTATATAAACAGGGATGCTACGATAGGTTATGCTAATCAAAGTAATATTAATTCCAAACGTGTCCATATAATTTGCATGAATACCCTACCATCAAACTCTGCAAGTACACATTCAACTGCTCCCTAAACTCCTCTCTATTTGGAGCCAACCTCAATGTAGACCTAATCTCTACTTCTGTTGCGCCTTGGGCTCCTTCTAAAAGCATGGCTAGTGTTGACTTGATACTGGCTGGGGAAACCATGATATTCCCTTTTCGCTCTTCTGCGCAGTGCCTAAGGAGATCTATGTCGAAGTAGTTGAGGCGGGAGGCTTCGGAGCGCAGGCCTCCATTGATGTGGACAGTTTGAAGCGTTACGACGAAGAGTACTGGAAGAATGGTTTTATTGAAAATCTTACTTTTATTCATAACGGGCTTACTATGAGTAAATATGGGAATTGTGATGATTAGGTAGGACGGTGAAAGGAGCTTATCTAGCTTCTTACTAATAAGTAGTAACTTAATAGATAAGTAGTTATATAACTGGTAATACAATTCCTACTTTTAAAATACTATTAAAATATGATTATTATAACAGGCATGATCGTTATAACACTCGTCATACCTAATTGTGATGATTTACTTGGACACAGAAAATTAAAAACTTGAGTTTCATCATTCATGTAGTTAATAATAATCATACTGGATATTAAGATAAGATAAGATAAGATTTTATTTATAATATTCATTACATGTCAAGAAATAGTAAATTACATCAATTTTTAAATCAATTACAAATCCTAATTAAATTAACTTTCAAAAAATAATAATCAATTAGTAACAATTAAATGCAATATATAATACAATCAGGTGTTAAATAAAGTTACAATAAAATAGTTATGTCAAGGTTAATAAATTTTTAATTAATCTGAATCATACAAAGTGTGAACTTATTAGATAGATGGATCTACTTAAATGGTGTTTGTACATTACATACTTGTATCTACATCTACGAACTCAAACAGTACAAGCAAGAGCTCGAAAGTAAACAATTAAATATCATAAAGTTCCCCTTTAAAAGACTTGTAAAATATTCAGGTAGTTCACAATAACAAGTTAATTTATATTGACCATACCCGTAGGGGGTCTCTTAACACGATCATAGCAAGGGTCAATTTTGTCTGAAGCTTTTGATCTCAAGTGGATATTGGACAACAAGGAAGGTCGTGAAGACAATTATCAAATAACCGGTATAAACCTTACCAATATTTAATGCTCTAAATAATGGCATTTTGGATGTTTGAAGATATTTCGCACAACACTATAATTAACTGAAGCACTGGTACTTTAGCTGCAAAGCGTAAACAAAAACTGAGACTAACTGAATGATCTGCTCCTGCCGAGAATGAGTGAATGGATGATTAATTAATTCATGCAACCATTAAGGAAACTGCGAACGGAATGATACAAAAGATAGGTAGGCAGATATCTCAACTTCTCGTATGACGTAGGTTGTGATGATCGTTAGTAATCTAATTGCTATGGTTTTGTAGACCCTGTTATTATCTAACCACGTCCACACATTATTAGTACAGACTTTTAAAATAAAGTAGGTACAGTAACAGTGGTTTTTTCCCATTCACATTTAATTCTAAATGAAATACTAACTAAACGCTGATACCCATTACCCATTACCCAGTCGAATTGATACTCAAGGATATGCCTACGTGTATTCTTTAATTATTAAAACTAGCAATATAGATAATGATCACTCTATAACTTACAATCATAAATTATGTTGTTGTTACCCATTTTAAATTAAAAGGAAAAGAAGCAAGAAATCTTCAAAAGCAAAGCCTTCAAAACAAAGTTCCAGTCCAGCTCCGAGGCGATACATTGCCTTAGATTTGGAACTAGGCGTTGTGCATTCGATACTTTTATTTTATTCTGCTCAATGTGCAACAACAAGCCTTTTTAAGGGCCATTGAAGCTGTTTCCTGCTTTTGAGTAAAATTGCAAAATCTGTGAAGATTTAAAGACATTTAAGACAAGTTTTGTACATCACACGAATATGTGATGTACAAATACTGCGAAGCTTCACCAGCTTCATTTATTACTGCTACGAGTATACATTGGCCGCCTGTCTTAAATATTAAAACTATTATTTAAGGTGCACTTTAACATGTCCTAATTGTTTTTAATCTGAGAGAAAAGGCAACGGTTATTATTATCGTCTGCCTCTTTTTAAATAACACAAGTCTTCCAGATAAAAAGTTATGTAAGTTTTTAGCTTCACAGATATTTTTTATCATTTAAATAATCAGTATACTTACTAGTCGTATAGTACCTTAATTCAGCAATTGAGTTTGAAAAGTGGTGAACTTTCACACTTTATGCGGCATATTATTACTTATTTTAAGAAATAAGTACTTATATAGCTTTTAAGTGACATATAGATACAATTTTCACTAACAGATAGACCGATTAACGAGAAAACCTTGTAATTTAAAATCTATTGTCAAGGTAAAACGTACGCAAAAATATTTTTTCCGAACTTTTCCTAGTCGTGATTCGCTTTAATAAGTATCAGGACTTTCTTATCGGTGATTCAGAGAGATCGTGGTCACATTATACTCCCGTTACCACATATTTCGGATATCAGACCTATGATTTCCTACCCTACATAGCACAAGGATCTTCAACATGTAGAAAAAACAAGAACGGATTTACAAACTACCTTTACTTGTCTTGCGGCACTTTCAAATGGCTGAAAATAGATTTATAATCAGTTTTTTTTTTATTTAGCTATCGCTGTCCAGCTGGGAAAAGACCTCGCTATCTTCTTTTCAGTCTACTTCCATATCGGTTGCCAGTTGCCACCAAGATTTTCGTAACATACTTACCATTAAGCGACGATTTGCGGCAATCTGTTTGTGTGTTGAGAATACACATCTCATTTTAAAAACAAAAAAAAACATTTCGTATTAATGACATTTTATTATGTTTTGTTTTATAAAAAAATGAGTAAAAATGATGATTGAAATAGCTTTATGATGACACAAATCAGTTTTTCATTTATAAAGGTAAAATTAATAACACATTTCAATTTATTCTTTTGATTCATTTCTCCAAGAGTTCATTTCATTCATTGTCTTCATAAATGACAAAACTACATCACATAATTTAGAGAGCCATTTTTACGAAAAATATACCTAACTTTGTTGTAATCATCATTTTATTCATCAATTTAGTATTAGGTTAATAAACGGAACTTAAATTAGTGACTTACTATGCTCTTTTAGCAGATTACGATTTTGGTTCCTTCTTTGCGACTACTCTTATTTTCCGTGGTATCTATTAATCCCACGAGCATATCGCTTCTCAGTGCTTCCATCGTTATAAATTGTTTTTTGATAAATTTAAATTTTATTTTTTAATTTAAATGAACTACAACTGACGCGGTTTGTCACCTACTCCAGATCAAAATGACTTTACTGGATGAAATACTTAATTGATCATATTTCTGCCCCCCTAGCATGACCACTAAAACACGATATGCTATGATATGATATGGCGATTTATCGACGCAAACTTTTTTTTTACAAATATGATGAATATAGCCGCCATGTTGATAGAGCGATCATAACAATTCAACATGACGTCTATCTTTCATATTTTTTAAAAAAATGTACCGTTTGTCAATAAATCGCTTCAACATATCATATCATAGTGTTTTGGTGGTGATGCTAGGGGGGCAGGTGCGGTTAAAATAATATAACTGGGTCTTAAGTTCGTTCAGACCCTCAAGAGTATGTCGTCATCGAGTCAAATCGCAATGTACTGAGAGAGCATCCCTATACCTAAACCTATCAGTGTTTGAACGCGCCGTCAACTCGAGTAGGATCGGATACTCTGCCCGTGAAGAGCAGTTGTCTGGTCGTTTCATCTTGAATCAAGAAGAAGAAGGGCTTGTTGGCGATCACTTCAACGCCGGCCTCGTCGTCTTCACCGAATTTGTTGACTAGGGCTATCTCTGTGAAGAATACAAAACGGGTAGGTAAGTAGAGTAATTTAATTGACAACCTTAAAAGGTTAGGTACCTAACCTACAGGTCGTTCTTGTTAGTGTAATGTTATGGGTCCTTGTCTAGTATGATTCTACTGGAAAAAGTAGAAGTGCGAAAAATAAAGAAGCATTGCTATTTGAATGAACATAATATTTTGGTTTTTAACTATCCTCCTCCATAGAGTTAAATGTTTCATTCTGACAATGGGAATTCTTCAAGTCTTAACTATTCTTAAGTCTTACCTGTAGCTGAGTAGGCCACGCTTCCGAGTTCGTTGACCTCGATGCCAGACCGCTGCAGGACTTTGGACACCCTGAGGCGCTGCTGCAGAGACTGCCCTCTGGCAATGCCAGGGAATGACGCTGTATCCTCGAACGCTTGTCTAACACCCATCTGCAGCGAATTTAACTTATTGTATAAGGCTCGGACTACAAGCATCCGGAATTTTTCAGAACTCTATACAAAACGGCTACGGATAAAGCCCGGATTCAATGGAATTTGTATGGGGTTCTGAAAAATTCCGGATGCATGTAGTCTGAGCCTTACAGTTTGTCGACTCTGTAAGAAACATGCAGATAAACTCGCTCTAAAAGTCACCTGAGCGGTACAAACGATCTTATTCTCTGTTTGTGTTATGAAGTGTGTTCACATCGTCGTCGATAAGTGAGTTCATTGTCGAAGTGAGCGTGGTTATGTTTAAAGAATCACACGGTTGATTCCAATACTTTTTTGACACATTAAAAAACACCTACGTAATGCGAGTAGAAAACCTATCAGCTTAAATTTGCCAATAGATATAAGTCACTGCTACAGAGAAAAAAAGTGCTGTTCTTGTGCGCAAAATCGTAAATAAAAACCGGTGACACAAAGCAAAGATAACGGTATAATAAAGTTAATTGATACCACGTAAAGTGATTTGTTGGCTCGGAAGATAAAAACACTCGTTTTACAATATAAACTTACAATTTTGTGATTAAAACTTTCATGGTCACACTGCCTTAGAATTGATTGATTTGAGATTGTTACAAAATAATTGAACAAGGTATTACATAGTTTTAAATACCTAAAAATAACACAATTGTCATAAGGAACAGGTTCCTTCAAAAGCCCTTGGGAGTTGGAATTAAAAGATCTTCCACATAAATACTCACTTCTCTCAACACGTTGTCCAACCGTGAAGAGTACTCAAAATGGAACTTCGGTAAGGTGACATCGACCAGGCGCTCTTGTAGCAAGTCCATCTCGGGGCGAAGCTCTGTCAGGCCTTCCATCACTCGGTTCAGACCGGTCAATGAGTTAGGAACGACCACGTACATTGAAAATTTGTAGCTCTGAATAATAATTTGCAGAAAAGTTAGTATGATTTGAAAAACAGATGATTCGCAAATTTTAATTAAACGTAACCACATTTTTTTTTTCTAATACACTTACTTAACACACCCTAGATAAATATCATCAATTATAGGCATATTGCCAATCAAAAGCAAAACAAAGTGATAGTAGTTCAAGAAATCTTAAAACCTCACCACATACGGCAACCTCAGGATCTTGGCATCAAACTTAGTAGACTCAGAATAGTAGAACTTGTCTTTTACAGTCATGAAGGAAACAGGTTTCTGAAGTTTAGGGGTGACGTAGAACGGGCCCTGCCTGGTGGTGTTAGGGTTAAACTGGTGACGCCAGCTACCCTTGAAGTATAGAGTGTTGAGGATCATCACAACAACGTTCTCGACGTCATCTATAAAAGGTAAGAAAATAATTGTGCTAAGTATTCGTTTCAAGTAACTTCAATTATGAGTTTTTTGTTCTTTTTCTTTCCAATGTATATCCCTTTCTTAGTTGGGGTATGCCTGACTATAATCCTATCGGCAAGTGTGCTAACATTTGGAGTGATTGCCATTAGACCTCCGTCATCCTTAGACATGGGAACCAGGACAAGGCCATTTTGGACCATGGCTACAAATCGAATGTTATCTGAATGTGCAGGTTTCCTCACGATTTTTTTACTCACCGTCGAGTAAGTGGTTTAAATCCGTATATGGATTCCAAAATGTTCAAGGGTACTTGCTGGGAAGCGTACTCACGACCCATGGATGTGAAGCAAGACCATTGAGCTACAACCGCTCCTATGTTCGTATTTTTTATTGCTACAACAAAATCATTTTCAGTAATATGATACTGTAGTTTGGCGAAAGTCACGTCAACGATTGATTCTAATATTGCTTTAATCTACCTATCAGCAGCCATCATTGCTCATATAGTGGAGACAGACAGACATCAATTAAAATCCTATCTAAAAGAGAATAACAATGACATAAACTACATCACTAACCCTGATTAACTAAATCGGTGATCCTTCCTTGAGTGAGGTTTGCTACCCAATCATTAATGGCTTTAGCGGCAACGGGAGGGTTGTGAAAATCAATGGGAGTCAAATCAGTTTTGTAGAATTGGTGTGCAATTGCCGCAAACCTCTGCCGAGGGTGGGCAGTGTTCTCCACATAGATTTTGCTGCCTAGGTTCAGGATATATTGAGGTGATTGTTTCTGCAAATAATATTATCGTAATAGCTATTTCATCAAATGTTATTTTTTATTGTCTGGACAGTGCAGACGTACTTATGTTAAGGCAATATGCACCGAAAAAGCAAAACAATACGCTTTTCATTTGCTTCGCTTGTAATTTGAAAAGTTTTCGTGCATATAAATTTAAAAATAATAGGTAAGTAAAAAATGTCATACTCGTAATTAAAACTTCAGGCATTATTTTACAACTGAACAAAAAGATCCGGGGTCGCATTTGTACCTGCAATGAATCGATGATTGACGAAAACTTCCTCCTCACAGCCACTCTGTCCATCTCAAAGCCAAGTACCGACTGTAACTCTGATTTGGTCGGGCCAGTCGCGGCCTCAGTCAGGATAGCCAGCGCCAGCTTCATGCCGAGGGGAGACAGAAGAAAGTTGGTATCCGAGGACGCTGACACCCTCTGTAAAATTATGTGTCGGTTAGTGAGAGAATGAATTTCTTCTACTTGTGTCATGACCGGTCTGGTTGCAGCTTCCATCAGAATCAGAGACGACATAACTAGGCCTCTATAATAAGGCAAAAAATTAAAATCCTTCCAAATTGGTTTGTTAAGACAGTGGACAATGACTAAACTTCGATTTATGACTTGGTGAGCCCGGTTGCAGCCTCTATTGGTAGGGATGGCTAAGAAAGACCAGTTTTAGCCCCAACGAAAAATATTAACAAAATTGGCACCCAATTATGCTGATTGCTGATACTACTGATGTAGAGGGTGAAAAGACAAATACTTTTTAAAAATCATTTAATGTGCTTTTACATTCTAAAACACGCAGTTACCAGTCCACAGCTATGGTGGGGAAAAAAATGTATTTAACAGATTTGGACTTAGTATATTTAGAAGGTTTGATATACCTAGACCTACACTTATGTAAGTTGTTGTAACTCTCATTCTTAAAAATATCTTGGTATTAAGACGTGACTGTCAATTAGTCACGTACATTTGTAGGCATGAGGCATCATGAAACCAAACAACCCAACTAAGATTTCTAAAGTAGAGTCTGTCCTTCGACAGCCATTGCCGGCCCTGCCAGCTAGTTTATTCTTGTTTAAGTTCGAATGAAACTTGTCACCATCAGCCACTACTACTACTGCTAATGGGAGCTCATTGATTTTATTTAAGAAAGTACCTAAGTATATTATTGTAATTGCAACCAGTTCCAGCTTACCTATTTCTATAGCTTATCTCCGTTTGACTTCTGGAAACTTTTTTACCTACTTTCCTACTGATATTATAAATGCGAAAGTAACTCGGTCTGTCTGTTACGCTTTTACGCCTCAACTACTGAATTGATATTTTTGAAATTTGGTACAGAGATAGACTAGAGCTTGGAAAAGGAAATAGGCTACTTTTTGTAGAGAAAGCCAAACCGATATATTGATAAAACTTTGTACGGAAAAAGCTTGAACCCTAGGAAAGGACACTACTTTTATTCCATCTCCTAAGCAAGTAAAATAGGGTGTGACAAACCATATCCGACGCGAGTAAAGCCGCGGGCACAGCTAGTTATTTATAACTTGCTATGCTCTTGCAGAGTGCATTGTATTTTTGTAATATAACACCTGTAAACCACACACATGTAATCCAAATAAACGGTTTGATTTGATTTCAAAAGTTACCTTTGTCAAAGTCCAATCGAACTTGTCATAATCCGCCACTGCTGCTGCCGGGAGCTCGTCTACGTCCCAATAGTCAGGGTCTGTGAGAGTCTCTTTTAGAGGCACCACCGGTGCAGCCTGTGCCAATGGCGCCACAGACGCGGCATAGTTACCCGGGCTTCCGAATACATTCAGGAGGGTATTGGGGTCAATTTGCTGACATAGTGCAGAACTCACTGGAAAAGATTCAAAATGAATAACTTAAACCTGCTGAAAATGCGCAGTATCGTCGTATTCTATCCTGAATCCTGATCCTTAACTATCCATAAACTGTTCGAGTAACTATCAACCTTACTCGCTTCTTCCCTGAAATATTTGGTAGAAATGTGGTCATAGAACTTCTCATCATCATAATCAGCTAACGGTAGTCCACTGCTTGTTTTAGGCCTCTTATAATGCACGTCACTGAGCCAGATCCTCGGCTATCATTTTCTATCCGCTGCCAGCCGCTTTGCGTCTAGTCAGGTTATTAGGTCTTAGAGACCAAATAAAAAAATGAGGAAACCAGGTTGCCTTTGTAACCGAATGAACAACGCTTAGTCTTCGGCATTATTGCCGTGCGGTGGCAGCGCGGTCTGGCAATATAAGCAAAATTGTTGTCCAAGAAATGCATTTAAAGCTTATAGGAACGATATAAAGTACGTCTTTTGCTTTTTTTTCTCTTTATTTGGGACTACAAACAGTTACATTAATGGCTTAATCTCTAATTTATACTAAACAAATTACTTGTAATGTAACCAGCATTGTTGTCCACAGATTAGATTAATAAAATTAAACGGTGGAGCATCGCAAAATTAATTAAGTTTTCATTTACAAAACTATTCGCACCCCAAGGTACGAATAACATCACAAATATTTTTTCTAAAGGTATGAAGGTGAGCTTGAGAAAAGGTCGATGTCGCAGAAATGTTTGTTGTATAGGCTCATTAATCTATACAAAGGAGAACGCTCACCTGCGTGCGTTTTACAAGTATTGTAGCAAATAAAATTGGTTTGCTTTGCATAGTTGCGTTGAGTGAATCTTATTCTGTCAAAATTAATACCACCCAGATCGATTAAATATTGGTGCCCAGAATGAGGTAATGAAAATGAAAATGTTTATTTGTTTAGATAGGTACCTAAGTTAACAATATTAGTAGCTGACCCACTTCTTTTAAGTGTTCGAAAACTTGTGCCAGGAGAGGTCACTCTCCCATATCATAACATAGGCTCACATACACTATTAGAGGGTAGGTAAGGGTAGATACCTTTCTACCCTTACCTGTATCTCAAGTACCTACTTGTAATCGCTTGTAGTGCGCATGACGCAAACTTACTTATCAAAATGTATTGGGTACTTCCCGTTGACCTAGAACCATGGAATTTGGCAAGAATCAAGATGGCAATGACGAAGACATTGATATTGCTAAACAACATAAAATTCTCTGAAACAACCGACAGTTATCTTTTCTGTTACGAAGCCTACAGTCAAAACAGTAGGACTAGGTAGGCCTACTACATAAAAGTTTCAAATTTCGTGTCGTGTCTTCAAACCGGTCAAGTGTGATCCATGCTAGCGCTAAGGATAAATAAAGCTAATTGAAAGAAGAAGAAAAAATTCCATGAAGCCTTTGCACTTGTAGGTATATATAAATAATAATATTTGACAACACCACATACATTGCTCTGATCCTGTGGTAAGTAGCCAAAGCACATGTGTTACAGAAATCAGAAACAACGACGGTGCCACAACACCCAGACCCGAGACAATATGGAAAAGTTATTTTTATACATTGGCCCGACCGGAAATCGAACCCGGAATATATTGGCAAGAAGCCACCGTATTCTTTTCGCGTGTTTGATATAACAAGTTGCCACCGTAAGTAAGTAGTAAGTGCTTAAGCCATAAGTCACGTGTAGATGATAATGATTAATTTCTTAATATATGAAAGTATTAAATAGTGATTAGACTGCGTATAGGTATTACGCTGACCTAGCTGACCTTACGATAGTGTTATCTACGTCATTTTACAACTATTAATGTAAACAAAAGCGATCGTTAACTATGAAGTGTGGTAAACCACAAAAACCCAAAATCTGAAGGTGATCAACAAATTAATTTGTAATGTTACCTACTAGAACGTTGTTATAATGCTTAAAGAATTTCATTTTCCTGTGCACACATAATAATTATGTTGTTTTGCGATCCAAAATTATCATGTTAGCTTTATTTACTAGGTATATTAATAGTAGGTACCAAATAACGGGTTATGTTCAGGTTTATGTAATTTTGATTCAGAATTCTATCCAAGTAGATATATTTCACTATTTGTAAAGTCAAATCGGTTTCAGTATAGTCTTAAACTAGGTGATGAGGTGACTAATGATGATAACAGGCCAAAAGTATGTAATGATCACAATGAACATAAGTAAACCGTGTTTAGGTATCCGTCTATAGATTTTTTTTCTAATGACTAACACTTTTCAACGATTAAGAAATTATTGCAAACAAGATAATTCTCGTTTGCATTAAAAATAAGTGGTCATACTGCTCAAGAACTACTTACAGAGCAACAATTATTGGAACTAGTATTAAAAGGTCAATAAACAAATAAGCTGCAACAGGCTCCAAATAGGTACCTACTAAGTCGTGTCATTTTATTTACTGATGTGAATTGCGATGTCCTCCGCCCAACTTGGAAATACCCATATAAAACCAATAATTACGAAGCGTCGGTAGAAGGAAAACAAGGTAAATACGATACGACAAGGCTATTACTACAAAACCACAAAACAAATCTAAACAAAGTTTTTGCCAAATACTGGGCAAACTTACCTACAAAAAGTGCGAAATATATTCTTGAAATCATCGCCGCTGTTTGGAAAACACAAAATAACCGAGTTCAAGGCGATCGGGATCCGGTTATTTTAAATATTTTATTAAATAAAGGCGTTTCGAACACTATTAGCACTACAGATTAGTAATTAGTTGTTTATTGAATCATTATTGTGATGCGTGCGGCCCTATCTGTGGTTCGGGCACGACTAATGTACTGGTCAGATGAGTCAGTGGCGAGACCTGGGTTCTGATGACCGGTTCGGTGTAAACACAAGAGGAGTAGATAGCGTAGGCTCGCTTTCCAGCCCCCATTCCCAGTCGCACTGTCACTGCCAAGACATTTCAGAAAATCTTAAACGAACTTACTAAGCGTACGCTGGCTGAGAGTTCAGTTTAGGCGCAGGACACAACCAATTTAGCAACAAACAAGGCTAAAGATGAAACATATGGATATCCGAAGACGAACAGCCTATGAAAAGATGGCGCTACGATTTGGATAACTTTATCCCGCCAATTTAATATATTGTAACTACATATTTTCGGTATGTTTTCCTTTCCTGTGTACTGGGAGACCTTACTTCTTGCCAACTTTCATGATCCTAGGTCAACTGGAAGTCCCCTATCGGTTTTGATGAGTATGTTTGCAAGTATCAAAACATTGATGGCTGTATTTTTTTAATTGTATAAAACAATATATTTATTTGACACACATTAAAAGTACCTACAATATTAACATCACCTAAACATAGCGAAAGAGTAAACAAATTCAATGAACAGTAGGTATAGTTTAATTTATCTTGTACAATGCAATAAAATTTAAAACAAAAATTACAAAAGAAGTAGGTCACTTATAAATACACGTAAGCTTCTCGGTTTCATTATAATTTAGATTAGCCTAAAACTTCATCGATTTGTCTTTAAAAACTTACGATTGTATGTACGAATTCTGTTGTAAAAGGGGAAAAAACATGCTGTCTTTGGACTTAAACAGAGTTTTTGCCCACAAAAACGATATCTTTTCTTCGTTTAGTAAAAATGAGGCATCTTCTCATCAAAATTAAATAATTATTGATTTTATATTTTGCATGCTTTAAGTGATAAAGTTAAAGGTGCTGATCTACATGACATTATACTTATTTATAAGACCTACTGTAACCACTTTTATAGTAAATAAAGATTCTATTTTATTTTATAAAAAATGTGTATCCGAAAGTTTTCTGAGAACAATTTATATCAACAACTGCCTTACGGAGAGTAATTGATCTTCAGAATAAGTTGAGATGTTGGGAATCTATAGGGTCTGAAGATCATAACCTTCAGAAGTGATCTCTGTGCTCGTTCAAGACGAAGTAAATAAGTCTTACAAACTCTTTTTTGTTGGGTCTCATGCGACCATTTTGCAATTAATAAGTTACTTGGCGATGGAGTGAAGCTGCAGCTGTTGTAGTCAATGCTGCATGCATAGCTGCCGCTCAGCTACACATATCTATCAGTTATCTAAGTACTATGCGTCACCTTTTGGAGTGACCTTGCTTTATCTACCTCTATTTTGATACAGCAATGCACGTCTAGTAGTAGCTCGGATACAGAAGGATCACCGCCACTGAGCGCTTAAAACATTTTCTAGTCACAAATACTGTGTATGAGTTATAATAATTATTAAGAGAACTATTTCTTTCTTCTTATTCTTTTGACATCTGTATTGTATTTTTTGTGGTTGTAATTTATCTTAGGTAATTAATTCAAACACGATGTATATTGTTATTGAATAAATGAATTGAATTTTACGAGTAAGAACTGCGCGTACAGACCGTAGTATCGAGAAAACCTGAGGCAGTTTCCCGGCTACTACCGTCTATCGAATATGAGATGACATCGAAGTAGACAGGGAGTTTCATAACTGATTTTAGGTAAATATATTTTATAGGACAAATTGGGATCCCTCTTATTGTCATTTAGGTTCAAATACATCTGATTATTTTGAACTTTTTATAAACAAAATAATACACAATTGACATAGTTTATTTAAACCGCATTCCCACAAGTAAGTATACCTAAAATTTATTAGTCAAAGTAAAAAACGGAAAAGTACTTAAGAGAAAATCCCTATAGAGATACCACAGTATAGTGGAGATACAATTGTTTTGTTTATTTCTACACAATATTGTATGAGTAACTTAGCAAAACCATAGACTATACCTATCGGGTCAATTAAGCAATGTGCTTCCCTATTCATTATCGAAAGGTTTTTAGAATTTTACCTGACCTTATGCGTGTTTATTGCGTTGCTGTGAAATCTGTAATCTACTCGGGTATTTATCTATGTCACCGACTTTTGATTGAAACAAGTCTAGACATAGATAAAACTTACGTTTTCTTTTCCCGTCCACACCTAAACTGGAAAGTTGACGAAAGCACCCACTCCTCCTCCGTTGTATGGAAAGCCATTTGTCCAGTTTGTCCATCAGCCATGAACCGTGAACGAGTTGAATATGGCGACTATAACAGATAGATATACTTAAGTGTGACTCCATGACACAGGTAAAAATGATTGTGCTTATCACACAAGCACTTGCCTCTTGCGGGATGCGAACCCATGCCCGTCATATGGGCCATTAATGTTATTATTGACGTTCATAAGTGGCAGTTTTCTGTCCTAAATTGAATAAATGATTTTTGACTTTGACTTCGACTTCGTCATCATCATCATCTCAGCCTATTCCAGTCCACTGCTGGACGTAAGAGCGCTAAACCACTCCCAAGCATCTTCGTTAGGTCGTCGGTTCATCGAACTGGCAAGCCGTGGTCTCCACTCGCTCGGGAACCTATTTACCTACTCCACTTTTATCGGTTCTGCGACAGATGTAGCCGGCCCACTGCCACTTTAACTTGCTACATTTTGGAACTATGTCTATCACTTTGATCTTCTGTCGAATGATCGCTAACTACTAGACCAGATAGTCTATTAAAATTAAATATGCTCGAGGCATGACGACTGGGTAAAAAAAATGAAAAAATGAAATGCTATTTAGTCCGTCAGTGAAAATAACAATAAAAAATGGACTCAATTTTTTTCTTTTGACAATCAACCAAAAAATTACAAAGATAAAGCGCGTCAAAATTCGGGAGAGGAAGCTCATAACATGACATCACTTCTGTACCATTTTTAGTACCTAGGCTTGACGTCATGCGACATTTCAAATCGATATACATATCTCTGTAACATTTTAATTAGTAAAAAAAGAAAATACATGTCTAATACTTTTTGAACTAACTGATAGACGAAGAAAAAAAAGTTAGTCGTCATATCAGGGTCTCGAAGTAAGGAATTGTGTAACTTGTTAGAAAAAAACGTTTTCTGAATTGACGTGAACCGGGAATCAAACCCGGGATATTTGCGTTTAAGTGAATGTCTGTGCTACCACGCCAGTCGGGTCGTCAGTTTCGTCACTTACTTCTTCATTTTCTTTTGAAAGGCAAAAACCTGCGTTTTGACATTAGTTTTTGTTTTTGTGTCGAGAATTCTGACAAAATATTTATCGGTCGGTCGTGTCCGTAACGGAACGTGAAAAAAGGTGATCCATGGCTTGGGGGAAGCACCGCAAACATAGTATATTGTCTAGCGCATATTTATTAATTGATTGATAATCTTTATTGCACACCGTACAAGGTTATATAGATAGAGATATTAGAGATCTCTGTTATACTACAGCTAGAGAGGACAAATGTGGAGAAAGGTGAAATGTGGTACAAAGTTCCTTCTCCAAAAATAGGCTTTTATCAATCAAAAAAAAATTACGAAGATAAAGTGCATGAAAGTGAGCACGTAACGTCACGCCTTGCTAATTATAAAAAAAACGACTTCAAAAAACTAAAACGCTAAAAATAATCATAACACTTAAGTACCTAATCAGTTACTTTTGGAGTCGGTGCAAACGAAAACATAGAATCTCTCATCGACACCGGCACCGACTCCAAAAGTAACTGATTAGGTACTTAAGTGTTAAGATTATTTTTAGCGTTTTAGTTTTTTGAAGTTTTTTTTAAAATATAAAATTAACTTATTTCATCTTTTTAGTGATAAATCCTAATCAAAACAAATCTTACGAGTGCGAACATAATTTAACTGCTGAACACTGATTTCATTTCCTATTTTTCCACCCTTAGGGGTGAATTTTTTTCCGAAAATGTTTTACTATAGTATCTTTGAAGTATTAGCTATTCATTAAAAAAAGAATCATCAAAATCGGTCCACATTTGGAAAAGATATTATGTAAGATAGATACTAAAATCAGTTGGCGTGGTACGGAGTTCATTCAATGTTTGATGATTTTCTTATAGATCCCATCATCAGAATTTGACCAAATTTATATGGGACCATTCTGAAAGTAGTATTCAAACAAAAAAATAATTATCGAAATCGGTCAACGTAGTAACGAATGATCGCTGAACATACATAAAAATTAAATAAAAGATTCCGACGAATTGAGAACCTCCTCCTTTTTTGAAGTCGGTTAAAAAGTGTCGCAAGGCGTGACGTTACGTGGAACTTTAACGGGCTATATCTTCATCATTTTTTGTTTGATGGAAAAAGGAAAAATACGTGTCCAATATTTTATGTTAATCCAATTGACGGACTTATTAGATTTTTTTAGGAAACTTGGCTATTGTTATTATTTTATAATATTTATGGCAAACTATTATTTAGTGAAAGTTGAACCAAATGCCCCAGTCTACACATTCGAGGCACTAAATAAAAACAAACACGACACGAATTTTTAAACCAGTTTTGGAAAGGATGGTACACCGATTTTAAAATCAGTTTAACGGTAACAATGGCAATGAAGAGAAACTTTAAATTTCATTTAATTTCTTTCGTGAAAGTTAACATCCTCAATGCAGGTTTGGGGTTTTTACCAAACTTTATTAATATTTATTATTAATATTAGCCGGGTTACATGGACTGGTTCCAACCTGGCTGTGAGACGCGCAATGGCAGGCATTATTCCTTCAAAATAGGGCATATGAAGCATTAGTAAAATAGTTACATGTGAGATCAGACATGTCTGCTTTTGATATAAAACCATCATAGCTGAAACCCGATTTCCATTAGACCATCACAGCTGAAGCCCGATTCCTGTTAGACCATCATAGCTGAAGCTTGATTCCCGTTAGACCATCATAGCTGAAGCCCGATTCCTGTTGGACCATAATAGCTGAAACCCGATTCCTGTTGGACCATTATAGCCGAAGCCCGATTCCCGTTAGACCATCAAATCCTAAGCCCGATTCCCGTTAGACCATCATAGTTGAATCCTGATTCACGTTAGAGCATCATAGCTGAAGCCTGATTCCCGCTGGACCATCATAGCTGAAGCCCGATTTCCGTTAGACCAGCATAGCTGAAGCCCGAATCCCGATGGATCATTATCATTATAGCTGAAGTTCGATTTCCTTTGAACCATCATAACTGAAGCCCGGTTCCCGTTGGCCATCATAGGTGAAGCCCGATTCCCGTTAGACCATCATAGCTGAAGCCCGATTATCGTTAGACCACCTTAGCTGAAGCCCGATCCCCGTCGGACCATCATAGCTGAAGCTTGATTCCTGTTAGACCATCATAGCTGAAGCCCGATTCCCATTAGACCATCATAGCTGAAGCCTGATTCCCGTTTGACCATCATAGCTGAAGCCCGGTTCCCGTTGAACCATCATAACTGAAGCCCGGTTCCCGTTGGCAATCATAGGTGAAGCCCGATTCCCGTTAGACCATCATAGCTGAAGCCCGATTTTCGTTAGACCACCATAGCTGAAGCCCGATCCCCGTCGGACCATCATAGCTGAAGCTTGATTCCTGTTAGACCACCATCGCTGAAGCCCGATTTCCGTTAGACGATCATAGCTGAAGTCCGATTTCCGTTAGACCATCGTAGCTGAGGCCCGATTCCCATAATTTAACAGCAGTGGCTATCCAGTTTCGTTCGTTCGAAAAGCTAAAAATAATATTAACACAGGAATAAGAGTTTGAAGGTTTCGTTTGTCGACTCGAAAAGTTACTGATTACGTTTTTCGGGTTAAGTACGTCAAAAAGAAAAAGCGGAGTGAAAAGACGGAAATCGACAACAAAGTGATCCTATAAGGGTTTATAAGATCACTTTGTTGTCGATTTCCGTCGTCTTTTCACTTTGTTGTCTGTCTGTCCGTATGTATGTCAAGACCCTTTATCTCGGAAACACGCTGAGATCAAGTTAAAATTAAAACTATGTACTCGGGTCAACAGTCCCTCAAACTCAAACTCAAACTGTTTATTGCAATCATGTGGTAAAGCTATGAAAAAATCAAACTTCTAAGTTAACGGTAAAAAGAGATACGGCCGCCGCTAAATACGTATATTTCGACAATAACAAAGGAATCAAATGGTTTAGTGTACTTTCCGTTGACCTAAGACTGAAAATTGTCAAGCAATATCGTCTTATACTACGTGTACAGGAGAAAATCTGAAACTATACTTTTGTAACCCAAGGATCGACCAATGACGGCGTCTGACCTTACAATGTTAAGACGAGTCCGGAGCCGCGTCTGTCGCCATCTGTCACGGGCTTTAGGAATCACTCAAATAAGCATCCCTGATTAAAGCAACAACAGCAATGTTAAAAGGAGGCCGGGAATTTTTCAGAACTCCATACAAAACGGCTCCGGACAAGGCTGAATTAAATATTGTAAATTATTTGTAATATTGTAAATAAACTGCGAGACTCGATTCCAGAACCATTTATAATATGTATACCTACGAATTTGTACGGAACACTCGGTAGGCGAGTCCGAGCCGAACTTGTCTAGGCTAGTTTCCTGGGTCAAAAAAATAATATACTATTTGGTCCGTCAGTTAGATTATCAAAAAATATTGGACCGATATTTTTTCTTTTGTCAGTCAAGCAAAAAATTACGAATATAAAGCAGATCAGTTTGGGAATGGGAACACGTGACGTCACGCCTTGCTAAAGTGTTGCAAGGCGTGACGTTACGCGGAACTTTAACGGGCTATTGAGAAAAGAAAAATTCCTGTCCAATATTTTCTGTTAATCCAACTGACGGACTAATCAATTTTTTCGGGAAACTAGCCTAAAAGTGAAATTAGGGGAATTGGGCTTCTGGGGGCAGCTCGCTGATAGCAGAGACACATTGGAGCATAGGAGATTCATGAGAGCCTAGGTTTTGCTTCTTGACCTAACGGTATGAAGGCGCTCCGGTTTACAAGGTGTCAGGTAAATAGTATATCTAGCCGAAACTAGCCTATGTTAACATATGCATATGAATGCTATGGTGAAGTCAGTTATTAGATATCATAATTTTTTTTAAAACATTCAAATCGGATTCTTGAATTAAGTTTTGTATGAAAATAAAAAAACAAAACGATGATATCAAATTTCTGACTCCACCATAGCATTCATATTCATGTTAACATAGGCTAGTTTTGGTTAGATATACTATCTACCTAGCATCCTGTAATAAATTCAGGCAGTTGCGGTACTTGCGGTTTCTAACACCGCAAGGGACTAATGTTTGTATGACAAGCATGAGCATTTGTAAGTGATGGATGTATACCTATTATATTTAAGTTTGTTTAACCTTTCCGTACTCCCCGTAGTACAGCCAACAGCACGTCAAGTTACCACAAAACGTCAAATTTTCTCAATTGATCTCCACTCGTTGGACTTAAGTTGAAAACCAATTCAATAACCTTTAACTTTTTGGGTAAGTTGACCTGCCGTTGTCTATACAAGCTTTGCTTAGTTAGTTCAGTTTTAAAGAACTTGTGTTTTAGAAATCAGAAACAACGACGGTACCCCGACACCTAGACCCGAGACAATAAAGAAAAGAATTTTTTCTACATTGACTGCCCGGGAATCGAACCCGGGACGTCAAGAGATAGCGACACCAAGTCTGGTATACTCGCCTCTCAGCTACGGAGGTCGTCAAAGTATTTAAGGCCCTGTTTTAATAGTTAAGTTCCATTATATCACAAATTACAACAACTGCCACAAGAGACGAACATCGAAATTTCAATAAACCTACCTAATAAGTTAAATTTAAGCATGAAATTACCGTGTACAAAACCCCTACCAAGCAATCTTAGTTTTACGTATTATTCTTAGAATTTAAAACAATTACACATCTACTCAACCGCAGTTCACGACTTTACTATATTTACTTACGATGCATACTTACGATATTATTTACAACTGCGTTATTTCCAATTCGTTGAGGTCTTAACGTAGGTAAAGGAACTCTGCTTACTGGGAAACTAGTCATTTATTTCCTGATATTATAGCAACCTAAGTGAAGGAAGGTTTAGGGTCTGTGTTAACATAACAGCTTATTTTCCTGCTTCTTTTTTTCGTGTCGATGGTAATTCTGTACTTTTTATGATCAGTATTCCGCTCGTCTCGTTTAAACACGTCCCAAAAATATAGCTTTTCCCTACCGCGGCGGTAGGGAAAAGCTATATGTTTGGGACTACACATGGCTGGTGATGAGAAAAAACGGCACAACAAACTCAGTTAGTCAGCCTTTTTCAACCGACTTCAAAAAAGGAGGAGGTTCTCAATTCGTCGGTATCTTTTTTTTCAACCGACTTCAAAAAACGAGGAGGTTCTCAATTCGACTGTATGTTTTTTTTTTTTTTTTTTTTTTTTATATTTGTTACGCGATTACTCCGCCAATTATGAATCGATTTTAATGATTCTTTTTTTGTTTGGTAGATCATACTTCAGAGGTGGTCCCATATAAATTTTATCGAAATTGATTTAGAACTTTTTGAGAAAATCAACAAATATATACCCAGATAGTATTTTGGTTGTGGTTCTTGTTACCTATCTTCGACAAATATGAGCCGATTTTGATGATTTTTGTTTTATTGAATAGCTTATACTTCAAAGATAATATGCTAAAAGTTTACAAAATAAAAATCACCCCTAAGGGTAGGAAAATAGGGGATGAAATCGGTGTTCAGCAGTTAGATTAGGATTTATCACTAAAAATTGATGAAATAAGTAAATTTTATTAAAAAAAATAAAACCGACTTCAAAACACTGAAATGCTAAAAATAATCCTAACACTTAAGTACCTAATCAGTTACTTTTGGAGTCGGTGCCAGCCGATGAGAGATTCAATGTTTTTGTTTGCACCGACTCCAAAAGTAACTGATTAGGTACTTAAGTGTTAGGATTATTTTTAGCATTTCAGTGTTTTGAAGTCGGTTTTATTTTTTTTAATAAAATTTATTTTATGTATGTTCAGCCATCATTCGTTACCAGGTTAACCGATTTCGATAGTTCTTTTTTTGTTCGAAAGGGAATACTTTCGAAATGGTGCCAACTGATTTTGTACCTATGTTGCCCAATATCTTCGGCATTTGTGAACCGATTTTGATGATTCTTTCCTTATTGAATAGCTTATACTTTAAAGATGGTATATTGAAAATTTTTTGGAAAAATTTCACCTCCAAGGTGGGAAAAATAAGGGATGAAATCGGTGTTCAGCCGTTAACTTATGTTTGTACTCAAATGATTCGTTTTGTTGAGGATGTATCACTAAAAATAGATGAAATAAGTAAATTTTATAAAAAAAAAGTAAACCGACTTCAAAAAACTGAAAAGCTAAAAATAATATCAACACATAAGTACCTAATCAGTTACTTTTGGAGTCGGTGCAAACGAAAACATTCAAACTCTCATCGGATGGCACCGACTCCAAAAGTAACTGATTAGGTACTTATGTGTTGATATTATTTTTAGCTTTTCAGTTTTTTGAAGTCGGTTTACTTTTTTTTACAGGAAATACAGTTACAAGACGTAGTAAGTGCGAGCTAGCTAGGCAGGCAAGTCCATGCAATAGTTGTATACTTTATGTTATTTTTCATAAGGGTTGGATGTTTTTAATGTGAATTTTGAACAAGTACTTACTTCAACAAGTTTGTGGTATTGACAAAGTCTGACGACCACCGTTGCCTAGAGGTGAGTAGACCGGACTTGGCGTCGCCATCTCTGAGGTCCCAAGTTCGATTCTCGGTCGAGTCAATGTAGAAAACGAACTTTTATATGCTGGGTGTTGTGGTGCCGCGTGCCGCCGTAATTTTTGATTTCACAAGCGCTGTGAAGTGCTTATTGCAGTCGTGAGTCTTGCGTAGTTCCCATAAGTAAATTTTATTTAAAAAAATAAAACCGACTTCAAAACACTAAAATGCTAAAAAGCATTAGCATTTTAGTGTTTTGAAGTCGTTTTTTTTTTTTTATAAAATTTACCTATTTCATCTATTTTTAGTGATAAATCCTAATCTAACTGCTGAACACCGATTTCATCCCCTATTTTACTACCCTTAGGGGTGATTTTTATTTTGCAAACTTTTGTCATAGCATCTTTGAAGTATAAGCTATTCAATAAAACAAAAATCATCAAAATCGGCTCATATTTGTCAAAGATAGTTGACAAGAACCACAACCAAAATATTATCTGGGTATATATTTGTTGATTTTCTCAAAAAGTTCTAAATCAATTTCGATAAAAATTATATGGGACCACCTCTGAAGTATGATCTACCAAAAAAAAAAAAAAAAATTTAAATCGATTCATAATTGGCGGAGAAATCGCGTAACATATATACAAAAAAAAAACATACAGTCGAATTAAGAACCTCCTCCTTTTTTGAAGTCGGTTGAAAAAAGATGTTGAATCGACTACATTTTACTAATACCTACATTAAAAACAAAATTAAAAACCCACACCGGAAAAAAATTACAAAAGCATTAAAATGACATATTTATACTCCCCCTTCGACGAAAGGCGGTAAGTACCTAGAAAATCCCCTGGGGACTTTTGGTTTCGTGTGGCGGTTGCTTCTATATGTTAGGGAGTGCCTCCGCTGCCGTCGGGCTCCCAAAAATATGGCGTTTGGGAACTGGGGAAACAGCTGGCCAGAGGCAAGAATGCTTGCAGCATTTCCTCCCTGAATAACTATCTTACTAAGCCTTTAAGCGAGGAGCTCGTTTGAGCCAGAATTTTTATTTTTTAAAAGTGATTCTTAATTAACAATTTTTTATCTTGTCCTAGTATTTGTTTATTGTTCCTACTCGCTTTTGTATAATATTTGTTCGACGGCCAGTGCCGGTAACCAATTCGGAAACCGGCGCGCGCAGCCAATGCGGAAACCGGCGCCGGCAGCGAAGGCACTCCTATAATGTTAAGCTAAAACCCTGCAAGTACTACCGATTGAAAAATACGAAAAACGGTGGCTGCAGCCCCAGGGGCTGCTGCGAGTTTACACCATAACAACTATCAAACGAACCATCACTGATAAATCACCAACCCTTTACAGAAAACCTCATCTACATCGCTCGAACCGTTTTGGAAATGAATGAATGACAACATTCAAGTGCACACACACACAAACAACCTCTCACTAAAAACACACAATATACTTTCTCCGTTCCTTCACGTAGTTTGCACACTGCTCATTTTACTTCATCATCATCTATACGGTCAATCCCGGTTGCGTCCAAAGCCATTGCTTTGGAGCCCAGGGTCCGCTTTCCTTGATTTGCTCCTCCACTTCGCGCGGTCTTGAGCGTCTCTAGTTGTGAGATCATTGGCACGCATTTCAGCCGTCACAACGTCAAGCCAGCATTTCTTGGGTCTACCCCTTTTGCCAGGACCTGGCGGAGGCGGCATGGCCAGACATTTGTTTCCTACGTAGCTTGCCGGTTTCCGCAAAACATGGCCGTACCAGCGTATTGCTCATTTTAGTTATTAATGTTTTTTGCACACTGCTCATATTACGTTTTAAAACATCCATTCTTTTGCCTTCCATTCGTTTGTGACAAAGTATGCAAGAGCCAAAAGTTTGCAATTAAAATTTGTTTGCTAAAAAATATATTAAATATAAATAAAACATAAAATATACATATAAAATTTTATTAAACGCATGTTTACTTTAACAGGATTAATCAAATCAATGTTAGTGCCTACTATGACGTACAGTCAGCGGTGAGAAATTGTTTAACAAATCCTAAAAATAAATATTATGTTGATCTATCCATCCTTGAATTATTTGAATATTAATAATAGCTGCCCTTAAATAATCTACTTATCAATAAAATGGTGTTGCTGGTCATATCAGTCACTCTGGCATGTCCAAACTGATAATAACATAAATAAAAAATAGGATTTAATACTAACTAACAAAATTTAATCTCAAAGATACAAAAATAACAACATTATTGAAGGTACATCTATGGCAATACAAAAACATATAGCGAGATTCGACTACACATTTTCTAATATCTATACAATTTTTACACTTCAATTTTTACATTTTTATAAACACTTCAATAGCACCAATACATTTTTACACAAGTAATAGTAACAAAATATAATATTTACAAAAATTTGGTCACAAAATAATTTTTAATACCAAAGCAAGAGTTCTGAATTAATTAAACTGTCATCGTTCTGTATAAATGAAATTCATAGATTTCCTCGAATCGGACTTCGAAATCTTAACACATACATAATTAAGTTTCCTCGATTTAAATTTATAATGTATCGTGCTATATTAAACTCTTAATAACTGAATAATAAAACATATTTGTATAAAATGAAATATAACAAAATAGTTCTTAAATTGGCGGGTTAATCTGTTTTGAGTCAATATTTTTGTATTTGAGCAGAACTTTTACATCGGCGCTTATTTACTTGTCTTAAAGCTTAGTTTTTTAAGTTCGTTTTATATTCACAAGAATCTATAAATAACTAGCTGTTGCCCGCGACTTCGTCTGCGTGGTCTTTAGGGGTATGAAAAATAGATGTTGGCCGATTCTCAGACCTACTCAATATGCTCACAAAATTTCATGAGAATCGGTCAAGCCGTTTCGGAGGAGTACGGGAACGAACATTGTGACACGAGAATTTTATATATAAGATTAAAATTATAGTGAATACCAGTTTTTCTTATCTGACTGTACCTAAAATATGAGTGAGAGTGAGGTGGTAAGACAAGGAAATCGCATTACCAAAGTGTTCAACCCAATAAAAAGATCAACTTTCACTATGGCACTAATCTCGAAATCAGGAGAAAAAAGTTCACCTTTCTACACAAAATAGTCATTATCTCGACGATAATGTATATCGCATTAGTTTTTTTTTCGTGTTGCGACTTTGGCCCCATAGTAAAACACACATAGTTCACATTAATTGACAGAACATCCTGTTAAACTTATTTCCCCATCTTACATCTCACTAGATCGGGGTAGTGTGTGAGCAAGAGGGAAATAGATGCTTATTTATGATTTCACTTAAAACTGAGCGAGTTCAAAATATTTTGATAAAGTGCAAATTGATTTTCTTGTGAATATAAAACAAATGATTTTGCGGCTAATAAATCAAAGCTCACGACTTCACATGCCGAGGAATGTGTCCATCCGGAGTGCTCGTGAAGAGTACTGTAAGAACCCAGAAGTGGAGGCAAATCTGTGTAAGAGGGGATACTGTTTTTAATACTTAGTGACATGAGGACGTGCTACGGTGGCGCCATTGACGCTGGGTAGACATGTCACTGCTAACTGTCATGCAACATCTTGAAATGCTGCAGTGGCGCACTGTAGTACGACCATCGAGCAAATACCCTATAGAGCAGCAATGCGAACAATGTTTCTCCGAAACTAGTTAGTGATATTTCACTTGCATTTAGTAAGAAATGACAAGTCCTGTCAACTCTCGCCCATAAAAAACAGTACAGATCCAGAATAAAAAATGGCGGAATAAATTGTCGAACATAATAAATATTTCTACTTTATAAGGTATGTGCTCTGTGAGTACGACTAAGCGCTGCAACAACTGAAGGTGTCATTAAACCATTGTCATTTTCAGCGCGAATCTTAATATTTCCAACACCTTGCGACCTTAGGAAAGATTTCAAGACATGAAAGAAATAGCTCGATCTTTTGTTTATTTAATTGCAAATAAAACCATTTTTCGTTAGTAAAATTATCAATCCCGCCACCTCGATTGACAGGCAGTGGGCGGGGCACATACTACGTAGAACTAACGGTTGATGGGGCATAGTTGTTCTAGAATACCACGTACCAGCAAGCGCAGTTTAGGACGTCCACCCACAAGATGTATAGACGACCATGTAAAGATTGCAGTGAGTCGCTGAATGCAGGTAGCTTCCAACATGCCAATCTGGAAGTCATAGGGGGAGACCTATGTTCAGCAGTGGACGTCGTATGGCTGAAATAATGATGATGATGCAAGAGTCTTACCATATATATGACTATGAAGGTCCTAAACAGCGGGTGCCTCTTCATAGCGACGCTGAACCTCACAGACAGAGCTGATAATGTCGACACGGGCTGCTGGTTCCTTATCCGCCGGTCCCTATCGCCGTCCACGTGGACAACGCTGTGAGTGTGGTTGCGTTTTGACACCATTTCCGCCTTGTATTTAGACTGAAATGTTTCAATCTGTATTAGAGGCGTTTGTAAAGTATGGACAGATTTTTTAGGAAATTAATAAATAAATATTTACATCACATACATTAGTCTGATCCTAAGTAGCTGAAGCGCTTGTGTTATAGAAACCAGAAACAACGGCGGTACCACAACATCCAGACCCGAGACAAAATAGAAAAGTTCATTTTCTGCATTGACCGGACCGGGTATCAAACCTACCTCAGAGATGGCAACGCCAAGTCCTCCTGGTTCGCCTCACGGCAATGACAACCGTCAACGACGACCTCCATAGCCGAGAGGCGAGTATACCGGACTTGGCATCGCTGTCACCGAGGTTCAATTTCCGGTCGGTCAGTGTAGAAAATTAACTTTTCTGTATTGTCTCGGGTCTGGGTGTTGTGGTACCGTCGTTGTTTCTGATTTCTGTAACACGAGTGCCTTGGCCACTTACCATAGGATCAGGGCAGTGTATGTGATGTTAGCAAATATTTATTTATTTAGACCACATAGGCATCAGCTATGGATCTACTAAATTCGGTTTTGTTGCTGAGCGTCATCATCATCATGTTTTGAGTCTTTACGAATAGTAACGTGACAATACGCCTTGAATTAAAATTAATAAGAAACTGTTTAGTAACAAAGTGACCTGATTTATTGTTCTCTTAAACTATTGTTATTAGACTCCATTTTGTAATGCAAATATCAGAAGCGATATGCGCACTTTATGAATAATTTAAACAGAAATGAGATAGTGTATAAATATTCTATTTATGGTAGGGCAACTCTAATCAATTAAATCATTACACTTTAAAATGAGCTTAAATAATTATCTTAATTAACATTATGCCGTATAAACTAGTTGGTACAACAGTCAGCCATATATTGACTTTTCAAAGTACTCAACCCTTTCGCGTAGAACGCGAACTACCGCAACACTAAACCAATCAAGCAATCGAGTCGCAAGGAATTTAAATAGTTACTTTTAAACTTTCGCGTTGCATGATCAATACACACCTTAACGGGAATTAACGCGATCAGCAATAGGTACATATTTAAACTTTTATTTGCCTGACGTTCCGACCGGGTTACACCGCCCGTTCCATTCAGCCCGTGACCAACAGCATTTAAGTAGGTGTTATAATTTTTATGCAATATTTAAATGATGTCTAATCAATGATATATGATCGGGCTATCTATTGCGACCGGGACCGCCACCACAACCGTAAATTATTCGTGTTGGTATGTCCATGTATTTTTTTTAGGTGCCTCGTTTTGAGAGGTATCTAAATCACCCATGTATGTTCTACGATTTTTCGTAGTTTTCGAGTTACGATTTTCTTTTAATAGCCTATGAAGTACTACTTTTTTATTATTATTATGAAAGCTTAGAGTCTAGCGCATTCACTGAAGCTACTTAGAAAGTAAGAAATTATCAGTTAAGATTTTTAATTTTAAGTTGAAAATTTTAATGATAAGATAACTCTCACTTAACATAAATTTTAAATAGTGTAAATTTTGTAGTAACTTCCATTAAAGTTATAAGGCTGTTTATTTTATGCATAATTGCAAAGTTCATAGAGATTTAGCTGCAAGACAAAAAATCGAAGATACCATCTCCTTTTTTTTTTAGAAATTTTTCAAACCGATCCGTTCGCAATTATGCAAAAATTCAATCGTAACTCGAAAACTACGAAAAATCGTAGAGCATACATAGGGGTGATTCAGACATCTCACAACACGAGGCACCCAAAAAACAATTTTTGGACGTCACTTTTCTGGCCTTCCTGTATATGGGACAAATAATTTAATAAGGTTGGCCATACATACTTAGTTCTTATGCAAAGGGAGTAAAGTATAAAATCTGATATAATTACGCTACCCGCATTACAGATGAATAAAGTGAAAAACCCAGAAACATTACAATCGTGAGATCCATGAGGAAAATGTTTTTCGATATGGCACAAACGGTTTGTTTATATTTAAAGCGTAACAATTCACAAAGTAGTATTGTTGACGATAGTATTACAAGGAAAGCAGTTATTATTATATACACCTAGTCACTATTTAAACCACTTCCAACTTTGATAAAAAGCTGGGAAGTCCACTAATCACTTTATTTGCATTTGCATATTTCTTTGAATATTAAACACTAATTTGGATAAACCTAATGTTAGAACATTAATAATTAAAATCATTATTACATAACTAGCTGTTGCCCGCGACTTCGTTCGCCCTTCTCCAGACAATAATTAACACAACAAAAAAAGAATTAGCGAAATTGTGCCACCCGTTCACGCGTGATGCGATGACCAAGGGAAATAGAGATTCATTTATATATGTATAGATAATATACTGATTTTTTATAGTTGTGTTACCTGGTTTTAGATTATTAAAGACCGTATTAATTACTTTTATAAAATTTCTGAACAAAATAACGTTATTAGTCAATAATTGTGTAATTATACCGACGACCTCAGTAGCCGAGAGACGAGCATAACAGACTTGGTGTCGCTATCGCTAATAATTTTCTTTCTTTCTACCTCTGAGTCCCGGGTTCGATTCCCGGTCGGTCAATGTAGAAAAATCACTTTTCTGTATTGTCTCAGGTCTGAGTGTTGTGGTACCGTCGTTATTTCTGATTTCTGTAACACAAGTACTTTGCTACTTACTATAGGATCAGAGCAATTTATGTGATGTTGTCCAATATTTATTATTTTTTATTTATTATACAGGGTTTCCCAAGAAGGGTGTAACAGCATGATATCCAAGCTTTAGACTGGCCTGCGCAATCCCTGACTTAAATCCTATTGAGCATCCCTGGGATATGCTTCAGAGAAGAGCTCTTAGGAATTTCCCTGAAGATATTGTGCATGAAAACCAGCTTTTCTTGCATCTTAGCAGGACTTGGGACAGTATTCCACAACAGGATATTGACACCCTTGTTTTGAGTATGCAGAACCGCTGCAGATGTGTCAGGAGAGTCTTAGGTGGATCCACGGATTATTAATTTTAAGTTTTCAACAATTTTTATTAAAAAAAAGTAGTTTTGTTTAGGTTTTGATGTTTCAAAAATAAAGTTAAGATTGAAATTTTGTCTGAGTTTTTCCTCTTATAAGTTTTTCAACCGACTTCAAAAAAGGAGGAGGTTCTCAATTCGACTGTATGTTTTTAAAAAAAAAAAAAAAACGACTTTAAAACACTAAAATGCTAAAAATAATCCTAACACTTAAGTACCTAATCAGTTAATTTTGGAGTCGGTGCCAGTCAATAAGAGATTCAATGTTTTTGTTTGCACCGACTCCAAAATTAACTGATTAGGTACTACCAAGTATGAACCAAGTATGATCTACCAAACAAAAAAAGAATCATTAAAATCGATTCACAATTGGCGGAGTAATCGCGTAACATACATACAAAAAAAAAAAAAAAAAAAAACATACAGTCGAATTGAGAACCTCCTCCTTTTTTGAAGTCGGTTGGAAAACTTATACGGTACGTTTCAAAGCTTGTATTCAAAACAAGTGGTCATTTCAAGTAAACAATTGTTGTTTTTACTTTAGATATCTCAACAAATATTTGAGTTTTACTTTATTTCAAACTTAGGTACGTATCCATCCATACTAATATTATAAATGCGAAAGTAATTCAGTCTGTCTGTCTGTTACATTTTCATGCTTAAGCCGCTGAACTAATTGTGATGATTTTTAGTAAAGAGATAGATTGGACCTTAGAGACGGATATAGTCTACTTTTTGTCGCAAAAACTGGACCGATTGTGATGTAATTTAGTACAAAAAAGGTTGAACCCTAGGATATAGGCTAATATTTTTAATCCACCCCCAAGGGAATAAAATAAGGGGTGACAAGTACAAGTTTGTTTGGAAGTGGCGCCCTCTTCAATTATTATTATAATTTTTAAGATGTTCAAACTCACCTCTAACTTCTCCATCTGTATCCTCAGCATGTTATTGTCTGCTAACAGTGAATCAATCTTCCCTTGCTTCTGTACCAATGTCTCCGTTAGATAGTGTATCTTATCACTGTCTATGGATTCCTGCATGACGTCATAATCTGCTACGTTCAGCGCGCTCGTGTCTGTGGTTCGGATGGAGGAAGTCGTGTTTTGAAGGTGGGTTAGCTCGTTCTCTTTGTCGCGTAAGGCTGTACGGAGGCTGGCGATAGTTTGCCCTGTCTCGATTTGGACGCTTTTTAACTCCTGTAACAATGGAGAATAGTAACTGTTGGTAGTTGCCAATTAGTTCAACAAAAGTTGAACCTGTTCATAAGTTCAAAATTAACAGTAAAAAATCCTTATGAAAAAAGGATAATATTATAAAGTTGACGATTATTTTAAAGACAAGAGTGCATAGACTTCCCGCTTAGCTCGCACTCACATATGTCTTGTAACTATTGTTCCTGTAAAAAAGGCTGACTAGCCGATATGTAGTCTCGAACCGGTGGTAGGGCAAAGCTATATTTTGGAAAGATTTGGTTGGTATTTGCTCAAAATGTCTTATTTAAAAGTGCCCTAAGACCCATGAAGCACTATCCGGCTAGACGCAATGTGGCGCGTCGTTGTAGCAGTACGCATGTTTCATTAAGCCTTTGACTGCCACGAAACTGGACACAATAGAAAATTGTTTAGGGGTCACGGTCACGGATGACCACCATGGCGCTCAATGTATTAAGAAACGAATACATTACGGCCGGCCAATTGAGGATGTTAATGTGTTTGGATGGGAGCGAAAGATCGTTGACTTCACGGTAACTTGAATGATGTGTAAAAAAATGTCTAGAAACATTTGTTTCATTTTTTTAAAAATAGACCAGTTACTTTGTCAAAACAATAAGGTGACAATTAATATTCTTCTTTATGGAACATTCCAATAACGTTTTGCTGTCATACGTCTGGTTATTTTGACCACTTATATTAGAATTTGTAATAAAAACGGTGAGTTTTGTCTTCGAATATCACATTTTTCCTTTACAAGCATAGCTTGCCGAATGATGTCAATTCCTCACTACCTACATAGCTCGTCCATTTTGATGAAATAATTATTATCCTACACTAGTGTTATCCCGTGAGACAATTTTTCATTTCTCTTTTAATTTATTCTGAATTCTGCACAGAAGTACGCCGACTCTAGTTGTCCAGTCAGCATATAAGTTGTTGATACTCAAAATACTCAAAATGTCACAATAACTTCTTTATTTGACTTTTGCGTAGTGATTTTGTCAGACTATTGTGATATGTTTTGCAATGAGATTCTTTTGGTAAATTCAGATACTAAGCTGCTTTTGTTGTTGACTGTACATAGAGGCTTGCTGCTTCTCGCATCCAAACCCTTTTGTACCTAAGCGAGCCTTTACTTGTACTATAGTATATTTTTGTCATTAGAAACTTAACTTGTAATTGGCTGCCGAGCGATCGTAACAATAAAATGTATATTGTCTCGTTTCGCTTGGCTAATGATATATTATATTAAGGGGGGATTATGGGAGGACGTCCACCCACCAGGCGGATAGATGACCTGGTAAAGGTTGCAGGAAGCCGCTGGATGCAGGTTAAAAGCAAACCGGCCAATCTGGAAATCACCGGGGGAAGCCCTTGTTCAGCAGTGGAAATCCTGTGGCTTTTGGATTTCCTATGACTTGTCACTGCGCCTCAGCCGCCCGCTCGTCCCGCAAGGGAGAGGGAGGGTGGGGGGGATATTACCTTTTTATGGCTTGACACTGCGCCTCTGCAATGTTCTAGGCAGCCCTTTTGTCCCGTAAGGAAGGGGGGAGAGGTGGTAGGGGAATATTACCTTTCCTATGGCTTGACACTGCGCCTCAGCCCTGTTTTTAGCAGCCCTTTTGTCCCGCAAGGAGGGGGGGAGAGGTGGTAGGGGAATATTACCTTTCCTATGGCTTGGCACTGCGCCTCAGCCCTGTTCTTGGCGGCCCGCTCGTCCCGCAAGGCGTCCCGTAAGGCGGCGACCACGCGCTCGGCCGCGTTGTGGCGCGACTCCAGCTGCTCGATGTAGGTCTTCATGGCGTCGCACTCGCCGCGGACTCGGGAAATCGCTTCGGAGAGAACTTCGCGCTCTTCTCTGCAGATTTATTTATTTACAAAATACACAACTCTTACAAATAATTGTGTGTGTGTGCGTGTGTATGTGCGTATTTCCAAAGAAAAGTTAACAATAATGTAAGTCGTAGCAACAGCTAGTACTTTTTTTACATTCAAAAATGTTTCCCAACTGAACAGCAATATCAAACAGTTATCTTGCATCTCTCGGGAACCGTACATTTTTCGGGATAAAAGTTCATCCAGATCCCGTTCAGTCGTTCTGGCGAGATTGAGTAACAAACATCCATCGATACAAATATTTATAATAGTATAAGATTATTGTTTAAGTGTACTTACTTCAATCCATCCAACTGTTTCATCAATGTCTTTGTGTCTTCCGTTTGACTCATACCCTCTTGTAACGCTTTAATTTCATTATCTTTGGCAAATAGCATACTTTTGACTCTCAATTTATAAGTCTCCCAGTCTTTTTCTAACCTCAAGCATTCAGCAGTCGATTTCTCAAGGTTCGCTTGTAGTTCAGTTATTGTGGATTGTGCGTGTCGTAAATCGTTTTCTAATTTTAACTGAGTTGTATTGTGTTCACTGGTCTTCTCAGTTAGTTGACAAATACTACAAAAATAAAAATAAAAACATAAAAAAACATCGTTAAACAATTTGGAAACAAGTATTTTTTAATTTATGTTGGTATAATATGTGATTCACATATATCTATTTTATATCCTGCAATAAATAAAGGCTGATACAGTTAAATAAAAGGGAAACATAAACATTAGTAAGCCTGTCACTGCCGCCGCCGCGATGTCGCGTTGGCGTCGTATAAAAAGAATTTTAAATAGAAAAACGTTAGTGAATGTTTCTAAGAATTTCACAAAATAAATTTGATCAATTTATCAAGAGGACTACGTCTAAAAATCAATTGAACAAATTTTGACATACTTTTCTTCTAATTCCAAATTCCTGTCTTTCAACAAACTGAGTTCAGTCTCCAAAGCGTTGTTGTGATCCTTCAGACGCGTAACCTCAACCGTTGTTATATCGTGTATTTTATGCTTTAGTTGTTCAACTTGGGTACTTAGTGAGTCTTTTCCTAGAGCTAGCCTCTGATTTTGCAACTCGGAATTATCAAATTGGATTTGTGTCTTGCGTAGTTCTAGAACAACGAAAATTTTAAAATACATTAGCTGCATTAAGTTTTATGTAACATTATCAAAGAAATTGAGAGGCGAGTAGCAAACAGCTGTATGATGTATCATCTGCAAACAATACTATCTCACAAGGGTTTTTTAGTAAAGTAAGGAAGGTCATTTATATATATCAAGTAGATGAAAAATAATAGAGGTCCCAATATAGAGCCTTGGGGCCCACCAATGCATAATGGAGAAGAGTCAGTTTCATTGACATTAACTTTTTGCGTTCTATCTGTGAGGTATGACTATAAATTTTCCTAAATCATTTGAGACACCATAATGCCGTAATTTCATTAATAATGACATGTATCAATATTTATCAATATAAATAATGCTAATTTGCCATGTTAAGAAGCAAGCTCGCTGAGACTCAAGAAAATAGATAAAGTGATAAACTGTAACACAATACAAAGTTTAACATGTCACCAAAAAAAAGGCCTTATTATTATATGTGTATCGACATGAAGCATAAAGATTCAAAACCATTGAGTGTCAACCATTGTTCTGTTCAATTTACATAGTTAGTTAATTTAGCTGGGCTTCCTCCACACTTAGCTAGTGTTGCCGCTCGATAGGCCAATATCGATTGTCTATTGATTCTATCGATATCTCTTTTACTGCAATACTATCGGTCAACAACAATACTATCGATAGTATCGATAGTTTCGATCGCTGCCAACCAGTGAACTATCGATAGTATTGATACTATCGATAGTATTGATACTATCGATAGTATTGATACTATCGATAATATAGATACTATCGAAAGTTTTATAGTATCGATAGTGATACTTATTTCAATAGTATTGCATTGAGTGTGCAGGCATAATGAGTGGTAGAATACCTGATGTGGTATGTTCAACGAAACCAAATTAGCTAGTGTATTGAGATTATTTAAACGCATGTTTAGTTTATTTTTAAATAAAGATAGCAATTCTTTGAATTCTTAGGTGGGTTGATAAAAAATAGTTTTCTTCCTACTACAACCTACTGACTTTAGTCGTCTTTGGAATTTATGTTGTTTGTGTAGTGTTCTAAATATCCTAAATTCTATTCTACGCCTCAACCTGCACGCTTGCTTCAACCAATACTATTGAATTAAAGCTCACTATCGTTGGTACAAAACTATCGATAGTATCGATATTATCGATAGTTTTTTCGATATTGTAGAGCAATACTATTATAGTATTGATAGTATCGATAGTTCATTAGTTAGTAGCGATTGATTGCTGTTTACCGATAGTATTGCACTAACAAAGACGTCGATCGATACTATCGATTGTATCGATACTATTGATTGTCCTATCGATCGTATGGATGATTTCAGCGTTCAACTATCGATTGCAAAACTATCGATTTTTCGGCAACACAAGTGTAGTGTTGCCGAAAAATCGCCTGATGATTGGCCCATTTTGCGTGCTACTAAGTCTTTCTTACTCCAACAATCCTAGGTCATCCGAGAAGGTCAGCAGCCTTTTCAGACTGCTGCAGGCTACCGGGAGCGATCATTCGATCATTCATTCATTCGATCATTATCATTTTAAATAAATATATTACGAATAAATGTTGTTGAAGGCCCATATAATGTTTGAACGAGATAATACTTACTATTACACACCATAACTACAATAAACCACAACAAAAATTGATTACAGTAGATGAGATGCGTAAATAAAAAATACAATTCCAGTTGAGAAACTCAATTGTTTATGAAACTAAAAGAATAATAAAATATGTAGCAAAAGCAGAAAAATAAAATATGGTTACCATCACCATATCCATGCAAACACCCATGATTCATGCCAACTAGAAAATTAAATATGTACCTTTACTAAAACCGTTAACTACATTACCATCCTCGGTCCTACGTAGCCGGTCCAAAAGATCTGATACTTCCCGGTTCATGACGTTGAGTTCATTCTTCAACATTGCATTTTCCACTTCCAAATTTTGCATTTTGTATGTCATATTGTGACTGGTTAATAATTCTAAATCTGCTGGCAAACTATATCCTGAAAAAAATATTTTGAATTTAAAGTAAATGATTTAAAACATAATTTTATACATTTAGAATGAATTAAACAAATATTTTGGTGTTATCAGCTTGTACAAACAGTCTGTATTCTAATTCCTAGTTTTATAATAAACTATAATTATATAATAAGTTTGGTGTAAATAAATTATTTTTGGTAAATTTATAAATTTGAAACAAACATTTTGGTGTTATCAGCTGTGATACAAACCAATTTGTATCAGAAGACTAGTTTTTATAACTGATTGTAGTGTGTATTAATTAGTTAACATTCAAGCGGTCCCAAGAGACTACATAACATAATAGATTTTCTATTGTGTCTAGATTAAGGATGCTTGATGAGTTAAAGACAGCTAGTTCCCTATGGAGCATTAAAATCAAATCTTAAAAAAAAGACCTTTTCCTTAAATATCAAGGCAACACTTACTGCGCTGTTTTAAACCATAATGATCATCAACATCAATATCTTTTATATCACCAACCAAAGTTCTCGGGCAGTTATTAAGACTAAACTGATTATTAGGCTTTTTGGTTGGGGATTTTTTTATTCGTGGTGTCTTATTTCCCACTTCCTGGGTATCTTTACTTGAGGACCGAGACTGGTGATATTGCGTAGGCGAAGATTTCCTATTAAGTGTGAGGCTAGTCCTAGTTTCCGTCGCAGCAGACACTTTTTTGAAGTTACGACCCGTAGGGCGCTTCTTCTGACCAGGAACAAAGTCCTGGTGAAGGTGCTCATGTTTTTCAAGTTTTTTCGGCTTCGCCGCGCTATGATTGCGGAGAGCCGCGCCGGTTTGCTCGTCCAGATTATTCAGCAGGTTTTCCGCCTTGCCGGCGAGGTCCGCGAACCATGACATTGTGATTTTTATCCTGAAAAATATATCAATTGCAGACACGAATATAAACTTCGTTCGAACACTAGAAACAGAGACATGTCTTTGTAAATTATTAATAAGTATGTACACAGATATTATTAAAGCCAGCAATGAGTTTAGGTCCAAATTTCTTACCAATCATTAGTAAACTGGGCCTAAAAGTATTTTTTATTGTAAATTTTCATGACAGTCAACTTGACACGTAAACATGATTGTTTTGTTCTGTCTGAAAACTGAAAACTTTGTCTGCTCTGTCACTGTCAAAAAAAAGACAATTTATTGTTGGCAGAACCGTCAAGTACGTCGACTGGATGGCGATTGGCGGCTGTCCTTGATGCCGATTCTTTAAGAAAAAAATAGATTTTTAAATCGATTAGAATCGTAACCTGAAGAATCGAATTCGCGCAAAAACCCATACAAAACGGAATATTTCAGAACTCCATACAAAACGGCTTCGGACAAGCCCGGATTCAAGGCGGAAACATACTTTCAACACGCGACGCGACCCGACGATACGCGACGCGTGTTGAGTCAAATCAATCCGCTCCAAATCGTATGTATTTCTATAGGTCAGAACCATACTACCAACACCCGACGCGACGCATACAGTGTGTTTCTAGTAACACACGACGCAGCGTATCAGTTGTACGAAGATATTCATCATCTACAGTTCCTTAATTTTAAAAAATATGACAAACGAACAGTTAATAGAGTATGACGTGTGTCTTTATGTGTGTATTTATAGTAAGTAAGTAACGTATGTTTATATTATTATAAATGCGAAAGTTTGTGATTATGGATATATGGATGTTTGTTACTCTTTCACGCAAAACCTACTGAATTGATTTTCATGAAATTTGGCATACTGATAGACCATGGCCTGGATTGCATATAGGATACATTTTATTTGTGTAAGATCAACGCAGACGAAGTCGCGGGCAAAAGAACATTAAAAAATACTAATTAATGTTAATATAGTTCTAAAATGTTTATATTATAGTTCTAATATACTTATACGTTATTATTATTACTATAAATACACACATACTCAATTAACTGTTCGTTTGTCATATTTTTTAAAATTAAGACACTGTAGATTATTATGGGTTGAATATCTTCGTGCAACTGACGCGCTGCGTCGGGTGCTACTAGAAACACACGGCGGGTTTACCCCCACTACCGACAAAACGTCGATCTGGATCGATGGGATCGGGTCGCGTGTGCGCACGTCGCGTCGCCTCGGGTGTTGGTGGTTCGTTCTGACCTATAGAAATACATACGATTTGGAGAGATTTGATTTGACTCAACCCGTGTCGCGTGTCGTCGGGTCGCGTCGCATGTTCAAAGTATGTTTTCGCCTCAATTCCTTGCTATCACACATCCTTATTAAGGCTTTTGTAAAACACACGTTCTTCGCCACCAAAAAGAAAAGAAGAAGAAGTCAGTGGTTAAGGCTCGGACTACTTGAATCCAGAATTTTTCGGAACCCCATGAAAAAGGAATAAATCCGGGCTTGTCCGGAGACATTTTGTATAGAGGTCTGAAAAATTCCGGATGTATGTAGTCCGAGCCTCAGTCTGCCATTAGTGTCACTGTCAACTAGTGTTGCCGATCGATAGTTGACTATCGATTATTAATTGATAGTCAAAGTGCGATACTATCGATAGTATAGTTGCTCGTGAAAAATAAATCGATTGTATCGATACTATCTATAGTATCGATACTATCGATAGGCCAAACGATAGATATGTCTTTTTCAGATAAACACTATCGATAGTTTTACCATCGATAGTTCGGCAACGCTACTGTCAACCTTAAAGCCGGTGACAGATGGCGGCGGACGCGGCTTCGGACTCGTCTTGAAATTGTAAGGTCAAACGCTGCCATTGGTCTATTCTTCAGTCAACTTCCACCAGCCCAAGGATCGACCAATGGCAGCGTTTGACCTTACAATGTCAAGACGAGTCCACTGCGCCGCGTCCGCCTCTATCTGTCACCGGCTTAAAAGAAACATAATTTTGGCTATGTTGCGTGTTGTGTGTCACTGCAGTGCTGCCAACTTAGGCGACTTTACGCCTTTTAGGCTATCTCGAACGGTGTCGGGGCGACCAAAAATTGGAATTGGCGACTGGTCGCCGTTTAGGCTACTTTGGGCAAAAAAGAAGTAGATAAAGTTGTAAAAATGCATGTAGGTACTCAATGAAACGTAAGTTTTTGTGACAAATAGTTGCGTTGGCCGATACCTCTGCTGCTATGGCAGCGATGTGCATAAATATTTTTTTTAAATGTGTTGGAGTTGATAAAAGAAGGAAAAAAAACAATATTATTACTTTAAAAAAAGTAGCATTTTAGACTGACTTTAAATTAGGCGATTTTAGGCTACTTCATAACTAAAAAAGAAATCAGCGAGTTTAGGCTACTTGGCGCTAAATTTCTGGCGATTTTGACTGATCTGGAGTTGGCAACACTGCTGCTGTCTTTTTTTGTCATTCATGTCACCACCGATCCAAATGTATGTCATGATGAATCACAGATTATTATATGTGGTGAAACTTAGATAATCTGTGGTGGTGTATGTATTAAATAGGAGTGGGGAAAAAAGGCGGGAAATCTCGAGGCGGGAGGTTTAACTTAATTTTTTTTGCGCTTTAAATATAATTTTCTCTAGTTAAATTTAAAGTAAATAACTAGTAAACGTCGAAGATGAGTACCGACAGTGGCGGTAATAGTGGTATTTCATCAAAAAAGAAGCGAAGAGCTGCTGGACCCATCACAGATATGTCTGACGAAGAAGAAGAAAACTTACTTGCGCCTTATTTCAAGCAAGATCATATACGGAGCTACCCAATAAATTCACCTGGTACTGTCTTTCCTGTATATATTGAAAGTGTCAATGACTCAGTTAAATTTGGTAACAAAGATCCTATATACCTAAATACAATATTCAGTCGATACAACAAGGGAGTGAAAGAAATAAAAAGAGTTAATGCTTTGCGTTATGCCATATTATTTGATAATCCAAAAAATGCCAACTCTCTTCTGACCAACACAACATTCTTATCATCACACGAAGTCAAAGCATTTATCCCGGCATCTACATCAGAATCCACTGGAGTAATCAAATTTATCCCAACAAACTTAAGTTGCAAACACCTCTTTGACAAATTGATAAGTTCTCAGGAAATTCTGTCTGTTCGTAGATTTACAAAGAGGACTCCAGAAGGTATTGTACCATTGCAGACGGTGTCAATCACTTTCTCAGGTAACATTCTCCCGGCTCATGTAAATTATGGTTTGTGTATCCTACCTGTTGAACAATATATAAAACCTGTTATACAATGCTACAAATGTATGGCATTTGGCCATACTACCAAATACTGCAAAAGAAATGTTGTGTGTTCGATTTGTTCTCAATCCCACCACTATAAAGAATGTACTTATACTGACAAGCCGCACTGTGTAAACTGCAAGGGAGAGCATATTGCTGTCTCTAAAATATGTCCGATAAAGCAGCAAAAAATCATTGATAATAAAGCAAAAATTATGAATAAACAGACATTAGGAACATTTTTCCCACCACTCAACAAAACTTATGACAAAACTTATGCTAAGATAGCAGCAATAAACTCTCCATTGCCAACACAAAACAAAAAAAATATTAAATCTGACAGAGACATATTTATTGATGTAATTAACAATGACAAAGTATTGAAAGCCATAATTGATACACTGATAGGATTTTGTAATAAAAACAATGACGTACCTGTAAATACAACTACTATAAAAGAAACTTTTATTAAAAATTTTAGCTGCAATAATGGATAGAGGTTCTCTAAGGGTTTTGCAGCACAATATCCAAAGTTTAAAACCAAAGTTAGCACTGTTAAGTCATTTATTAGTTACGCAAGAAATAGACATCTGTATTTTAAATGAAACTTGGCTTCGGCCTTCAGATTCTGTCAAATTAAAAGGTTATGATTTATACCGTCGCGACGGAGTTAATGGTCATGGCGGTGTTGCCATTTTTTGTAAGAGTTATATAAAAAGTAAGTTACTTATCACTCAAAGTTCAGACAAAGTACAGACAGTAGCAATAAATGTTAAAACAAGAGATAATTATTTAACTGTCTTAGGAGTTTATTGTCCACCGAGAAAAGGCCGTTTTCCAGTGTCTTCTCTTAAAAATAAAATTACTTCTTTACCTTCTCCTATTCTAGTAATGGGAGATTTTAACGCGCATCACACAGCTTTCGGATCGATGACCAATAAGCCCAGAGGAATTCAGATCTACGATATGATAGATGAAATTGATTTATTCATTTTAAACACTGGTACAACTACAACACTCAACCGACCTAATCAATCGCCTTCAGCAATTGATATATCTTTTATTTCGCCATGTTTAGCTACCTCTTCGGAATGGTTAGTTTATTCCGAAGATACTCTTGGCAGCTATCACTTCCCTACAATAGTAAACTTGGATATTAGTGTTGATTTATATCAGAATACGCAAAGTCATGAAAAATTTGTATACAAAAAGGCAGACTGGTTTGGTTATACAAACAAATCTAAAGATTTTTTTAATGATCTGACTGATGAGATTAATCCTCTTTTGGCCTACGACAATTTTTGTAAATTATTAAATGATCTTAGAAATGAATATGTACCTGTACACAAAACTGTAAATAATAAACAAAGTCACAAGCCAGTTCCCTGGTGGAATGCAACTTGTGCCAATGCAGTTGCCGAAAGCAAGCTTGCACTACGTGCTTATAGACGCTACCCTACTATCGAAAATTACATTTTATATAAAAAAATTGATGCAGCCAAAAAAATTACTATAAAAGAACAAAAGAAAAATAATTGGCAGGCTTTGTGCTCTAGTTTCGATAGGAATACCTCCACTAGTCATGTCTGGAATCTTATTAAAAGATTTAATTATAAATATAACAGCCCTAAGCCGAAGGAGGATTGCTTTGTAAATGATTTTTTAAATAAAATTGCTTCGCATCAATCTGCAACCGACCCTGAGCTTCTTGATAATTATTTTAAAAACAACGATCTCAATGCACATTTAAATCTACCGTTTTCTGAACAAGAGTTTAATTTGTCCTTAAATAATAAAAAAAACACTACTCCTGGCCTTGATACTTTTCCTTATATCGTCATCAAACATCTTGATAGCTCTGCCAAGCGTGTATTACTTAATATATTCAATAAATTGTGGCAAGACAATGTTATTCCCAGCTCCTGGAAATCTATAGCTGTAGTTCCCATACTAAAAGCCGAAAAAGATCCAAAATTAGCAGTGTCATATAGACCTATCTCACTTTCATCATGTATTGGTAAAATCTTCGAAAATATGATTAAAACCCGGCTAGAGATTTATGTTGAGTCCAGATGTATAATACCACATGACCAATTTGGATTCCGAAAGGGCTGTAGTACTACTGATAGTTTGTTAAAGTTTGGAGGGGATATTCAGGAAGCTCTTTTTAATAACAATTATTTAGTTAGCATCTTTTTAGATATTACCGGCGCTTTTGACAACATAGATTTATTTACATTAGTTGAAATACTACATGACTATTTTAATATACCTGGAAAATTATGTCACTGGATTTTTAGTTTCTTTTATTCTCGGGAAGTCTTTGTTAAATTTAATAACTGTTTACATGGGCCTAAATTAGCATTCAAAGGGGTTATGCAAGGAGCTACACTATCGCCCTTGATTTATTTATTATATACTTCTCTAATTCATAAATATGTTTCCGTACCGAATCTGGCTATCCTACAATATGCAGATGATATTGTTTTGTATACATCACATAAGAATGTTTCACAAGCTGTAAATACCCTAAATGAATCTCTTGACTTATTATTCTTATATTATAAAGTCAAGCTTAAACTAGACATAAATCCTCAAAAAAGCTCTGCCCTAATTTTTAGTAATAAAATGGATTATGATACTGTAAATATTAGACTTAAATACTGCTCTGTAAATATTGATATTGTACATGAAAAAAGATTTTTAGGTGTTATATTCGATTCTAAATTTACTTTTAACTCGCACATCTTAAGCATTGTACAGAAAATGCAAAAAAATGTTAATATAATGAGATCTTTAGCTAGCATTACATGGGGAATGGACCCTAAACTACTTAATATTGTATATAAAGCAATTGTAAGGAGTCACTATGACTATGGTTTGATTGTGTATGGTAACTTTTTAAGCCAGCATCTATATCGTAAGTTAGAAGTTATACAAAACAAAGGGCTTAGAGTAATTACGGGCGCATTTTGTTCAACGCCCATTAATTCCTTGGAAATAGAGGCAGGTATTCCACCGATCTTTATTAGAAGAAAATATTTAGTTGAAAAGTATTATATTAAGGTTTTATCTAATAGAAACTATTTAAATAGATGTAAGAATAATATGATTGTACAAACCGAACACACAAATGATTTAAATAAAGTTTGCAAAAATATAGATCATAATATTAAATGGGAGTTAAGTACTTTAGATATTCAAATCACTAAACCTGTTGTTTGTAAAGAGAAAGTGTTTAACAATAAAGAGTTTCTCAATTTTGTAAATACGAAAAAGAAAGGATATAGAAAAATATATACAGATGGCTCAAAGACTGACGATTTAACGAAAGCAGCGTATTATGATTCGCAAAAGAAGTTTGGCAGATGCTTTACGCTAGACCAGAATACATCCATATTCACTGCTGAAGCTTATGCAATAGACTCCGCATTGCAATATCTTGTTGGCATCACTGACACATGCTTGTTTCTCATTGTTACCGATTCGTTAAGCGTACTGAGCTCACTTGAGAATCCTATCATTTCGTACAAGAACAATGTATACATAACAAAGATCAGACAGTTTTTACATGAAAATACAGACAAGCAGATAGAATTTTTATGGGTACCATCACACAGCGGAATAACAGGAAATGAAGTAGTAGATAAGTTAATGAAAATACCGACTCCTAAAATTAACACAACACAATATTTAGTACCACCTGTTCCATTAACGGATTACTATCCCTTAATCAAACTCCGGATGTTTAAGTACTGGCATACAGCATGGGTAATCACAAGACAACAGAAAGGAAAATGGTACGCTGAGATACAAAAAACGATCCCAAATAAACCCTGGCATGCAAAACTTAAATCACCTACTAGAAGATATATTACCACACTCAATAGATTAAGATTTGGCCATGGAAAATTTTCAGCTCATCTGAAAAGAATCAATATCATCAGTTCGGACAATTGTGAATTTTGCTCCCGTGAACAAGCTACACTAGATCATTTAATACTGCAATGCCCGGCCTTTAGTATGCAAAGACTGATTTTAATAGATGGCCTAATTAGGATATATGAAGATAAAGAAATACCCCGCCTCCTGCCATTTTTGCTTCAGAACACTGATACCTACGAAGTAATTTACGCATACGTAATGTCCACATTCCAAGATATATAAAAATGGTTATCAAGACTGGACAAGAATAAGGAAGAAGATTGAATTATCCAAAGTGAAATAATCTGTATTATAATGATGGCAACTTAAATGAAGGTTTGGCTGTATGGATAGCTCCAAAGCCGTGAAAGTTTAATTAAAAAAAAAAAAATGTATTAAATACGTTTTGTTTATTTTGCAAGCCATGGATTTCGAAAGTCCTGATGTAGAAAAAGATTTTCCGGGTTTATATGCATCCGAAACAGGCCGTAAAAGTAATGAAAGTGACTGTAAGTACCTGCAAATAATAAACTAGAAATGCATTGTTTTTCCCTTTTTCTTGCATTACGATCTGATCATCTGATCAGGTTTCCATCATAATCGTCATCATTGAAATAATTATCAACACACCCAACCTAACTCATCTTTGACTTCAACATTGTTATCAATTAATGATAACCGATACCAAATTAAACTAATTTTATTGAAAGTTGCTCAGCGGGTTATGGTCAGAGCTATCCTCGGGATTTCTGTGAAGGAAAAATCATTGCTCA